>JADMLD010001220.1:0-1340195 GCA_017589585.1 Phylloscopus whistleri
CGAGCTTCCTGCCATTGCAATGCCCATTTTTCCTTGCATGGCATGGCAAGTACAGACTTCCAATATGAACCAGCCTGGGACACTTACCTGTGTAAAAGCAGGTGGCTGAAGTGGGTGAATTAATTATACATCCTTGCAGGGAGTAGTCTGGGGGAGAGAGAAGAAAGGAGACACTGCAGAGAGGAACAGACTGGTGATGTTGCTTCCATGCGGGGCTGTGGCTGCCTCATGGTCTGTGTTCTTAGGGCACAGTTCCACAAGGATGTGTAAGGAGATACAATTAAACAGTTGAGCAAGAGGGCACGTCACATTCCCTTTCTCTTCCCATCCTTGCTCCAGCTGCTTTGGGCGTCCGTGTTTGTGCTTGCTGGACTCATTCACAATGGCACAGAGAGGAAGCCAGGAGTTGGGAACCAAGCCCTAGGAACCAGCTGTTTCATTGACTCAGCTGCACAGGAATTCACCTGCCTTAGGTGTACAGGCTCTTGTTTGCAGCTTCTTTTCAGTCAGTGCACACACCTAGAGCACACCTGGTTCCCTGCCATGTTGTTTCTTAGGTCCTGCAGAGAGATGGAGGGAATGGGTGTGCAAGACACCCTGTGCTATGAAAGCAGGCAGGGGAAAGTAGCAATGAGAGTAGTAAAGGACATGACTGTAAAATGGACCTTTTACATAAGAGTCCAGGGAAGGAAGTTCTCCTGGAGGTAAAGAGAAGAAAAGTGAAGAGCGAGCTCCTAGCTGGCAGGTGTACAAGTGGGTTTTGTACTTCAATCATAAAATCTCAGTGTATGCCATAGCTTTAATTGGGATGGCGGGTCACTGTTACCAGTGGCATTTGGATCAAACTTCTGGTTGCTTTTGGGCAAACTAGGTTAGTGGGACAGCTATTTAGAAACCATATGCTGCTGCAGCAGCAGCAGTTTTCAGCCTGGAATCCCTGATGTACAGCGTTCAGCTCACACTTACTTTGGAAGTTGCCAGAGCAGTACAACTACTGAGACTGTCAAGTACTCTACTAATCCTACATTTTACATTGTTTTTAAAGAAAACCTATTGAGATTGTGAAGTGTTGCCTGTGTTTTAACAGGAATTGTCTGAATTCCTGGACATTTGAGAGTATAATGAGTTTGTTGGGAACCTGAGGCCAAGCCACACACAAATTCTGTGTGAAACAAAGTGGTGGAAGCTCATGCTGTTGATTATATTTCAGGAACTATGATCAAAGGCTATATTTCAAGCAAGGAAAGGACAATAAGTTCCTCTTTCAGTATCCAGATTTATCAAGGACTTCAAGAAAGCTTTAAAATTCCAGTTTAATTTGTTTTTATTTAGAGAAGCCCATGTATTCCCTAATTATTTTAATAATAAATGTGCATAGCCCAGCTATTAAGTGCAAAAATTTATATTGCTGCTGCTCAGAATCTGCACCTAAATTTACAGCATGACTAGATGTAGTTGTGGTATTTCTAGAAGAGGGTTTTGGATGAGTTTGAAGGTACAATGTATTTGGCAATCCAAGTCTAACTAACTGGCTTTGCTTAAGGAACGGAATTGATGCTGCAACTGCTCCTCCAGCAGAGAAACTGATAAAGCAGGAAAAGGTGTGGAAAGATCCCTTTGAGGAAAAAGGGAAATCTTGTTAAGGAATTACTTACAAGTTTGTTTTTTAAAACACTTACAAATCGTGATGAGTAGCCTCCTGTAAATTTGGTTGTTTTCTTTTTTTTTTTTTTTCTGTTTGAAATTGCCTAATTCCAACTCAATTTAGGTTCCTAATGAATGTTCTTATTGAACACTGTGACATGTCCTAAATATGCCTACTTTCATTTTTAGAACTAATTTGATGTATGTGTCTATAAATACTCAATTATTTGGCTTGACTCTGTCATCTTCAGAGCAATGCTGTTTCTGAATTCTCTGTGCATGGGAAAGCAATGAAATTACACATTGGATTAAAACATTTGGGTTTTCTCATGTGCAAACATTTAAAGCAAACAATTCCACCTGCAGCTTACCAAGAGAGAGCAAAAAAAAAAATAAAAAGTATCTGAAGAAGTGAAACTCCTAAATTGTGAATAAAATAGTATATGAAAATTGTTAATCTTTAAAAAGTAAACAGTAATGGTTGACAGTCTGTCCAAAAGGAAATGGAAAAGGAGGCCATAAGGGAAACTGTGAAGGGACTTTCACAAAGCAGATAACCTGTGATGCTGTGTAGAGCAGCAAGGGTTAAGCTTAGAAATTTGTGGTTATTTAAGGAATTTTAATGAAATCTATGAGTGAGCAAAGGCTGCAAGCCACACTCCATATAAAGGAGGTTCTTGAAGCTCCTGTACAGGAAGAACTGGATGACCTTGAGGAGTAATAGAAAAAGGATGTAATGTAATAATACTAAGTGCCCAGTTGTGCATTGGGGGTGATAAATTTTTCTGTCACTTGCAACTGATGAAAGCAAAGCCTTTACATATTAATTTGTCATGCAGGATTGAGCAACCAGTACAGTATATGTATATGTAAAAAGGCAAATGTGTTGTAGATCCCAGCATTCAGCTACTTAGTCATATAATAATGCTTTCTCTATTAAAAATTGTATTTTCATAAGATACTGCTAAGACTCAAGTCTGGAACCAAGACTACCCAGTTCTGGTCACCATATACAAAAAGAAAGATTACTTAAGACTGGAATAAGTAGAGAACATTGTAACAGATCATCAGTGGGACTGAGGGCCTGTCCCAAGAACTCTGAGTACGGGTAGCTGAGCTCCATTAAGAAAAATAAGTAAGGTAACTGACAACACTGGCAGGAGAACAAAAGGATGGAAATCCAGTGACAGACATTTAAACAGGTTTTAAGGGATCTCTGCCTTCAAAGCTGTTAGAACTCCCTGGAGAGAGGAGCAGGAGTGAGTGTAACCAGTTTACAAGCAATCCAATAATACAGTTGTTTATAGAACCATCAGGGCTAGTGCCAGTCCTGATTCAATGATTTTACCCTTGGAAATTCACATAGGAATTAGGCATAATGTTAGGAGTTCACACAATGTTTTGTACAAAAAAATTGCTTTTTTGTACAAAGTCCCTTGTTTAGGGAAGCTTAAGGTGCTGCACATAATGCACTGCATTATGAAAGCAAGTGGAGATACTGCTAAATAAAGCTCAGGTGTTCAAAAGTCATAAGTTGGATCCTTCAGCACTTTTGTCTTAAGTAATTAAGTTGATTTGGCAGAGTAAATTTGGGGTTGGTTTATAGCCTTAGGCCAATATTATTTGCATTTTTCAAACTCATCCTCAGCTAAAAGGAGTAGAAACTGCTTTCAAGTGGGAACTGGGTATCTCTCCATCCAGGGTTCTCCAGAAGTGTGTCTGTAAGAAAATAATATATTGTGAGGTTAGTAAGAATTATAAGTGTTGGCAGTGTGGGGTCAGGCATAGAAGAACATCCAGTTAACTGTCTGATTCTCTGCCCAGTCTCAGATGACACATGGATCCATTTGCTTGTGGCTGCTGTGTGCTATTTTTTCATTGTGTTTTGATTTTGTTTGGTTCAGTTATTGTGTGTTTGCCCTGTAAGGATACACAGTTCTCTCTAATGGACAGCTTATTGCAGCTCTCCATCTTCTATTTGTTATTTTCTGTAGTGGCTAACACTGCTTTTCTTGGCAGTACCTGGAATAATTTCTCTAAGTGCAGTTGTTGGAGACAATTTGCAGCAAGTGGCATGGTGCCTGGTTGTGACACAGCCCAGTTTCTTCATTGTCATTTCAAGGATTTTATTCTCCCCACAATATCTTTAAAAGGAATGTTATTTATAGGTGATAAACAAGGACATACTTATGAGGAATATTAGTCAATATATGTTAAAACTCTTTTCAATGAGAATTGTTTTTTGGAAATAATGAGTACAGAATTCATAGCCTTGAAAAAAAAAGCAGACATTTTAAATTTTTCCTAAGGAAGGATTTTTCAACAGTAAGACTATGTGGTTTTTCTTATCAAAATGAGTTTAAATTCTACAGCACACCACTACTGTGAAAAAATGAAGAACCTGGGATCACTGTGAGGATTTGTATCTGTAACACCCATACACACAGTTTGGTAAAGGTTTTGAGACTACTATAAGTTTTTTATATGCCCAGCTGGATAGTCATAATGGCAGAATACAATAATCTGTTCTCTATTTTTATTGATTGAATAAAAAAAAGTCTTGCTTACAAGGAGGAACACTTCCTCCAAAAAAGTCCCTGTAGACAGTTGGGATCTGCTGTAGACCATTATGACACCTATATTTTACAGTTAAAATTTGTACGTTTAATGAAGATATTTAAAGAAATATTTTGTTTCTAAATGGGCAGTTTTCCTGTTTTGAAAAGACATGGTATAAAATTAAATGATCTGATACTCCTATTAGCATATTATAAATTGTGTAAGATCCAGAGAACAGTGCAGTAACAAAAACAGGGTAGTCATGCAGAAAGCTTCTAGGTGGAGTGTACATGCCAGTACTACATTTGATGACATGTTTTAATATTTATTAAGAACCATTCAATATAGATTATTTTAAATGTAATTGCTTAGTAGAGCATTTTGAAGGCAGTCTCCAGTCAGTAATTTAATGCAAAAATGTGTCACAGTCAGTTCCAAACAAGTTTCAAATTATGTTGGGTTTGGCTTTCTGAGTTTCTTTGGGTTATTTCTTAGCTCATTCTTAGAGAAAATATTTTCTTTGGTATCTCTGTTAGACTATCTTGCAATAAATTGGTTATGTCCTGGGTTTATTTGATTTGTAGCAGAGACATCCACAGTTTTGTACACCAGATGTTGCTTTCAGTTTTCAGAAGGAGTTCTCATTAGAAGATAAAGAAGAACTTGCGAACAGCACAAAGGATATTGATGCTAATCTCTTAGCAGTACTTCCAAAAGGTAAGGGAGACATATTATGAACAAAAGTGGTAATTTAACAGCATGTGAAGTTTCATCTCTGCAAGTATGAGGCACATTTAAAATCACTTAGGCACAGATGTTCTGTAAATGAGTTTTCCCTGTGAAGTATTCATGAAGGATGAAATGGGAGATGAACCACAATGCTCTTTTATGAGACCTTCCTATATCCCTGCTTCATAAAGTTCAGCTTTGTTTACCTAGTTTCAATAGTTTAGTAGTGGAAATACAAAACTTCAGAGAGTTTCTTTGTACAGTTGTATTAATTCTGGGTTCATAAGTATTAACTTGACTTGTTAAGACTCATAGCTCTTTCCAGGCCCCTTTAGTGGAGTCAACTGTGCTTGCATGACCAGCTCACTGCATTTGAATTTTTGTCTTGTGTGCTAAAGGGCCTACAGTATATATGGAGTTTAGTTTCGGTTTTTTTAGGGTTTTTGTTCCAAACTTCTGTCTTAATCTGAATAATTTCTGAGGAAAACAGCAGTTCCATCTTTATCATTTGACACAGTTGATGTAGAGGCAAGAAATAATTATCTTGGATTATTTAGGGAAAATCACAGTGTGCTTCACCTATAGAGGGTGACATTTGACTGAAAAACTATGTGCAGCTGGCACAAAGATGTTCCCTTCATTCAAGGACGTTGTAGACCTCAGAACTTTGGTTAAAATTGTGTTTGTGTATGTTCTGGTGATACTTACTCTTTTCAGACAAGCTACAAGACTAAATGCACTAATCCCAACGTAAAGGAGCTGGCTTGCTCTTTTTATGTCACTTGTTGCAGAGTTCCTCTGGAAAGGAGCACTTCTTCCAGCATAACATTTAAGTGCTATTTAAAGGACGTGCTTGCTTTTAAATATAATCATTACAGGTGTTCAGAAAGAAACAGTGTTGGCAAAATGATGGAATAGATTGATATGCATTTGTACAATACAGACTTCTGAGAGCACTAGACAGTAATAATCCATAGTTCCTCATTATTCCTTACACTTAGCCTTACAGTCATGTAGCCAGCAAGTTAATTGAGCCTTCGCTTGAGAAACCTTACCTGTAAGTTGCTTCTCAGTGAACTAATTTCTATTCCAGGATGTTTTATTTTTTCAAAAAATATTCTTATAATAAAGGCATCGTATTTGGTGTGTACCAGACTTAAGAAACAGCAGTGGGAGCTTTTGGTTGCATTCTGAGGGAACTACTTGAAGTCCTGGGCTTTTGGAAAATACAGTTTATTTGTCCTTTCTAGAGCCCAGTTTTGATGCAGATTTACACATGTTGAGAAATTGAAGGAATATGTTTACTTTCAACTGATACTGACGGAACTGAGGCCTGCAGTTGGACATTGAAGATGTCAGTACCTTTGCTGGCATAAACAGAAGATAGATACCTCTCCAGCCTAGTTTTAAGACCATCACCTTTCCAGTTGTAGACAGGAGGAAGTGGGAATGAGGCTGGTAGGCTTTGCTATTGTGTTAAGTTTTCTTCAAGTTGAAAATGTGTGGTACCTGTGTTGCAATGGTTATTTACCATCTCTGAGAAATTAATCCTCTGGGAGGTGACCTTTTGATCCATGTCTATCCAGGCTTCACAAATGTACATGCTCCCCCTCTATCATGAACTTTTAGAAGGCTTAATTGAGTATTTACAGTATCTTTACTGAAAAAAGAAAACTGCTGTCACATAGCTGCAACTTTATTCATGTCCCCTCTGCAGATGCCAGAGGGCTTTCAGCATAAACATGTTTATGTTCCGTTGCAGGTTTCTGAAAGAGTTCTATGAACATATATTTCTGTAAGAAATATTTCACCCTAATTTAAGGAGTTTTTAAAATACAGAATGCGCTCCACATGTGCTTTTTGTTTTTACTTCTGGGACAACATGGGGAACAATACTGTTTTTCCTAAATAATGGTATTCCAAAGTAAATTTTGTTTCAAAGGACTACAGTTACCAAAGTTAAGATGCCTCTTGACAGTTTACCTGAGAGGGTGCCACAGCATCCTGCTGAACATCCTAAAATAAAGCCCCCAGTTCAGAGCTGTTTCTGAGCTGTGGCTATTCTGCCTCTTGCCCTTAACTGACCAGTGGTGCTTACAAAGTGTGTTGCCATGAAGTAATCTAGATAAGGAGCTTTTACTGTGAAATTAATTATTTTAAGCTGCTTAGTCTTTTCTTGTGTGCTGAGTCAGATTTTTGTGCTGCCTTTTAGGTAGAAGTGTCGATGTTCTTTAGCGTTCCCTTGGTGTTGTTTGTGATGGTCACATAAGAAAACATCCCAGGGACAGATGGCAGGGAACTGGCACCAACATATTCAAATTGTAAACTAAAAAGGAGAAAGGAGGTCACCTAAATTTGCAAGGGCCAACCAGTGTCCTTGGGAGTGAAATGTCTCCAACTGGTTTTTATGTTTTGAAGTAAAATATTTTATTCGTCAAAAAGAAACCACTAGACTAGAAGATTTTCTGCATTTTATCTTCTTTCGGTTTTTTTCTTCTTTTTTTTTGTGCTTTTTTCCCACTTTACCAAAAGAGGAATTTTGCTAGAATTGCTTTCACAAAAAAAATTTGCAGGTGTTGGCCAACCTAGCCGAAATTACTTCTGTAATCTCAAGCCTGGAAAAAGTGTAAGGCAGCATAGAGTAGTCCCATGCTATTTTTGTCCCATGTTGTTTGGGGAGGTGTTGGGAGACATTTTTCATGAGACCAGTGCTCTTTTTAGGACTGCAAAGTGGTAGCAGAATCTCTGGAACTTCAGCTAGCATGTAGCAAGAGAGTGTTGAACTAATGCTTTGGGAGTTCTTTGGATGTTCCACATTTCTTGTATGTGGACAATGTATAGTCAAGTTTCCTTTTCTGGGGGTGGGGGGAGAAAGACTTTCACTAACAGATGTAGCTACGCTTTAGAGCTCTACAAAAGCTGTGTAAAAGACACACCATCGTCTCTGATGATGGTTTTGGTGACTGTATAAATTGGTGACTAGGGGAAAAAAGGGATTTGGATGGAATGTGATTTCACTAACTCTGAGCTCTGGAGGCCTTTGACTTGTCTGAAGACAGACAATTACAGGTTTTGTTTTGAAAATGTTGTGTATACATAGCCAACAGATGGAACAGAAAAACTCTTAACAGCTAGTGGAACATAATTAAACAGGAGTAGATTTGGGGAGGCAAGAGCAAAGTCTTTATGAGAAATCATTTCCTTTGGTGTGGGTTGGAAATGAAGGCTGATTTCAAATGGGTAAGTTCTCTGTTTAATACAGTTCCACTGCTAACACATCTTGAGTAGACAGGGCAACAGTGGAAACTGCTCATGCGTTGAGAGAAAAGTCTGTGAAAACACAGCACAAGGGCTCATCTTTGCTGTGGTGTTGGTTCAGGATCAGAATGTGTTCATTGTTGCTGATCCTGCACATTTTATCTGTAGTCCTACTTTCAGGCTTTTCAGCATGTAAGGTTGATATGACAGTCAATGCCAACGTTGTATTTATGTATCTGTGAGGTGTGAGCACTGGTACTGAGTACAGCCAACTTCCTGGATGAGTCAGCTGAGCTGGAACCCTGACCAAAGCATGCACATTAAGTGCTTGCAGTAGAGGGAAGGCAGAAATTGTGCATCTGACCTTTAAAAGGGTGGTGTTCCAATAATATTTATGTTCTAAGTATCTAGAGCAATGAGGTCTGGTAGCAAGAAAAAAGAGCTGATAGGTTTACCTCTGCAGTGGAACAATGTCAGCTAGACACTCCTGACTCACCAGGTGTTTCTGATGGCAATCTCTGCCAATTTAGCAGGCGTAGACTTTAGTTTGCTTTAACTTTTGACCCCTGGGTTAACAGGATTAGAACCCCAGAGGTGCATTGGCTCAAGAATAGGTGCACACAGCTTTCAGCACCATGTTTGCCACAGTACGGGGGTGTGTGGATGTGCATGCCCGTGTGTTAGGCACACCCCCACCCCAGTCCTCTGCTTCCCTGGACAGCCTGGACAGTTTCTCTTCCTGGTGGTGAGAGGTGACACTGCACTTACTTGTGTGGCACTCACTGCTCCAGTGTGGTTTGCACGTGCACATATGTGTGTATATATAGGGATTACTTCATCTATCGTGCCTCCCTTGGTTCACTACTATTTTGTGGACCTGTGGCAGCTGTCTGCTGGCACTTATCACCAGCAAAGGGTTCAGGGGAAGAGAAGGAAAGCATGTCAATAGAAACTACAAGGGAAAGTTAGCTAAGTAGCAAGTAATTAACCATGCAAGAGTACCATGACAGTGCACGGTAATTTTCATGTCAGCAATGAGTCACTGGGATTCTTGGGATTTGATCAATATAAGGGTGTGGAGGAAAGTAAGGAAGAGAGGACCTTTCCATACTACCTAGTTTTGAAATGGGTTACTGGAGCATGTAAGCTTGACTTCAGCTAATCAAAATACAGCTTGTCCAGTATATACTAGATTTTGAAAACTGCTTGGATGGCATAGCAGATTTGGGATTAGCCTGGAAGTGTGTAGAAGGGAGGAGTACTTGATGGTCACACCTATGTGCCTAATGCACTTGTCACAGCACAACCTTAATAAACTAGGAAAACGAGGAAAATGCTCGTTTCCTGACAAAAGATATTTCAAACCTCTGAACTTTATTTGACTGTTGTTTCTTATTCAAAAGCATTTTAGCAAGTTTCTGAAACTTCTTGTCTTATAAGCCACATAATCTTTTGTTGTCTCAGTTTCAGAATTAAGAAAACTCTTCGAACCAAACAACCGAGATTTTTTGGAAATGAAAAGGTAAAGGCAAAAAGTCTTTGGCCTGTGAAACAAAACACACGGCTTGTTTTGTTACCTTCTCGTAGAAACTCTGCCCTCGAATCTTCAAGATGCCTGTTTTCACATTTTTCACGTATTTTTCAGAAAAGAAAGAATAGCTAGGCGCTTAGAGGGAATTGAAAATGATACACAGCCTATGCTTCTACAAAACTGCCCCGGATCAGTCACGCACCGTTTACTAGAGGAGGATACACCGAGATACATGCGTGCAACTGACCCATACAGCCCCCACTTAGGTAAGTAGCACAGGTCAGTCCATCTTGCACTGCTGAGTGTTTGCTTCATGTTTGCTACACTGTCAGTTATGCAGTACCTGGAGAAGAGTTCTACAGAAGAGTTCTGTCAGGTTGTTTGGTTTTTTTTTTTAACTTGCCTTTTAAGTCTCCAGTTGTCTTATTTGAAAAATGTTGATGGTTCTTATTGCTTTAAAATAACTTTAAAATAACTATTTGAATTGAGAACTATTACTTACTAAAGAATTTTTTCTAATACATATTTCTTAATTGTATGTGCTTTTGGAGACAAAATTGCAAAAATATAATGTGTCTGTGCAGTCACTTTGATTTGTAAGAAAATGGGAAGCTTTTAGTTCACTCAGTTTGAGTGGTGGATGGGATACTTGGAGTTTTGGGAAGGACTTGCTCATATGTTGTACTTTTGACAGGAAGATCAAATGAAGAGGAGGAAACTTCAGATTCTTCTGTAGAAAAACAACCCAGATCATCCAGATACCGGTCAGAAACCACAGGAGGTAATACAGAGCCCTTGTACAGTACAGCAAACATGGATGTCCAGGAACTAGAGTCAAAAGCAGAGAGAATAGCTAGGTACAAGGCAGAGAGGCGACGCCAGCTGGCAGAAAAGTATGGACTATCTCTTGATTCTGATTTGGATTCTGACTACTCATCCAGATACACACGGGCAAGGAAAGATCCTGACAGTGTGGAAAGAAGGGGAGTGAAAAGTGAAAGGCAAGGTGATGAAAACAAGGACTATGGCAACCTCTATTTGTCCAGGACTGAGATGAAGGCATCGAAGAGTGTGATTTCTGATTCCAAAGAGTACTCCAGCCATGAAGATAAAAATGACCTCTCAAATGAAAAGAGCATTAGAAAAGCAGATGACAGTGCCATTAGACAGGCTTCTGACCCTTCAGCCACCTTGGATAGTTCTGTCTCCCTTTCACTTTCTGGACGAGACTCTTCCTGCTATAACGAAGTGCCAATATCACCAAAGCAGACCCCCCGAGAGTCCCTCCCTTCACCAAAGCGGGCAGCCTCACCGACCCACCTGCAGAATGACCAGCCCTTGCACAGTAACAGCAGACAAAGGTAAGCATGATTTTTATTTTTTGTTTTGCTGTGGATTCCTT
The DNA here is from genome assembly GCA_017589585.1 of Phylloscopus whistleri. Classification (NCBI taxonomy): domain Eukaryota; kingdom Metazoa; phylum Chordata; class Aves; order Passeriformes; family Phylloscopidae; genus Phylloscopus; species Phylloscopus whistleri. Next base: position 11,124 of record JADMLD010001220.1, read on the forward strand.
TATCTTAATCAGCTTCTGCATCAGTGTCTACAGTATTAGTGAGAATGTATTCATTACCCTTGAAGAATGTATTTAGTTGCTTTGGATGTCTCAAGCTGGATTAGTTGGGTTTATTGTATCACAGTGTGTGTCTGACACAAGGAAGTGACTATATACTTCTCTAATTAGCTATGTCGTTGGTTTCACTTTATATTTATAGAATTTTTGCTAAAATTAGGCCCCTTTGTGAGGAGGACACAAACTAGAAATTGAAGGAGTTATGGTTCTAAATCTCCTTAGGTTTTGTGTTTTGTTTTTTAATAACCCGTTAGAGAATTCTTTAACTTTCTTTCTTCTATATCTTGTAAATGTTGGCTGGCAGCTTCCAAGTAGAGGCAAGCTGTTTCTCAGTGAAGATTTGAATATCTTTATGATGGCTTCTGCCAAAATAAAACAGTTTGCAGATTTAAAAGATGAAGAGTGTCTTGGGTCAGTTGAAATTATAGTTGATTTGTTTTCCTGATGTGAAACTGTGAAAACCCTTTTGAACTGTGATAGTCAATCTTTCAGATAAGATCAGGCATGTATGTATGTGAAGGGGCAGAGGGGAGAGTTAAAATTCTATGCTGAATTGCTTCAGACTTGACAAATTTACTGTGGTAATAGGGTAACCTGATTCTTCCAAATGGAAAAAAAAATCAGTTTTCACTAATTTTACATTACAATTTCTCAGTGTGGTATAGAAATACTGTCAAATTCTTATGCTGACTGAAAACAACGCATGACTAAGAATTTTTTAAAAGTATCATTTTCTCCAAGTGCGAGTCTTTAATTTCTTGGTAGGTGGAAAGATATAAAGTAATAACTGTAAAAAATTTAAGTTAAAATGTTGCAACTAAAAATTATATAAATGAGAACTTAATTTTAAACATATGTGCATAATGCTGAACAGTGTTGACTGTTTTTAAGAAACTGAGGTAACTAGTATAAACTCAACCATTTATGCTTTCCATGGAGCACAAGAGCTCTCAGTTCCCAGTTGTGAGAAATCAGGAAAAAAAGGAAAAGACACCAGTATGGATTATTAAAGAAGCAAATGCACAGTCAGTGAACAGAGACAGGTGTTTTGGAAAGGATATAGGGACACTCCCCAGTTTTGTACAGATGAGGTTAGGAAGGGCAAGGTGAAGCTGGAACTGAACTTGGCAAGGGATGCAAAACACAGCAAGGACTTCTACAGGTGTGTTAGCTGGAAATGGAAGGTCGAAGCAAAACTGGCAACAATGGTTGAGGAGAAGGCTACTTTTTGCCTCAGTCTTCAATGGCAACTTCTCTTTCCACACCTCATAAGTGGGTAGACGGCAGGATGGTGACAGGGGAAGCAAAGTCCCTCCCACTGTAAGAAAAAATCTTGTTCCTGACTCCTTGAGGAAACTGAATAAAATAAGGCTATAGGATCCAATTAGATCTATTCCAGAGTCTTGAGGCAATTGGCTGATATATCTCCATGATATCTGAGCAGTCAGGTGAAGTCCCAGGTGACTGGAAAAAGGGAAACATTGCACCCATCTTTAAAAAGGGTAGAAAGGAGGATACTGGAAACTACTGCCCTGTCAGCCTCACCTCTGTGCCTGCAAAGATCACAGAACAGATCCTCTCAGAAGCTATGCTAAGGTACATGGAGGACAGGGAGGTGATTCCAGACAGCCAGCACAACTTCATCAAGACAAGTCCTGCCTCACCCATCTAGTGGCCTTCTATGGTTGAGTGACTGCATCAGTGGACAAGGGAAAGGCTGCAGTGTCTTTATCTGTGCTCCTGCAAGGTCTTCTACACATCTTCCACAACATCTTTCTCTCTGAATTGAAGAGCTATGGATAGATTGTTTGGTAGATGAGGAATTGGTTGAACAGTTATATCCAGGGAGTAGTGGTCAACAGCTCAGAGTCCTGATGGACATCAGTGGCAAGTGGTGTCCCTTAAAGGTCTGTATGGGGACTAGGATTATTTAATGTCTTCCTCAATGACACAAGGGGGTTGAGTGCACCCTCGGCAGTTTTGCAGATGACACCAAACTGAGTGGTGTGGTTGACACTCCTGAAAAATGGGATATCACCCAGAGGGACATGGACAAGCTTGAGAAGTGGGCTCATCAGAGTCTCATGAGGGGTTTGGTAAGGCCAAGTGCCAAGTCCTGCACCTGGGCTGGGACAAGCCCCTAGTACCAGTACAGGCTGGGGGTTGAAGGGATTGAGAGCAGCTCTGCCAAGAAGAACTTTGGGGAACTGGTGGATGAGGGGCTGGACATAAGCTGGCAATGTGCACCTGCAGCCCAGAAAGCTGAATGTGTCCTGGACCACCTCAAAAGGATCATGGTCAGCAGGTTGAGAGAGGTGATTCTGCCCCTCTACTCCACTCTCTTGAGATCCCACCTGGATTGCTGTATCTGTAGCTCTGTAGTCCTCAGCACAGGAAAGACAGAGTGTTGGAGCAAGCCCAGAGGAGAGCCACGAAAATAATCAGACGGATGGAGCACCTTTCCTATGAGGAAAGGCTGAGAGATTCAGGGTTGTTCAGCTTGGAGAAGAGAAGGCCCCAGGGAGATCTGATTTCAGCCTTTCACTGCTGCAAGAAGTGATTATAAGATTTGGATAGACTTTTTAATAGGGACGTTCCTCCTTTCCGATAGGACAAGGAGAAATGGTTTTGAACTAAAAGGGGGTAGATTGATACTAGATATAAGGAAGAAATTTTTTACAAGAAGGGTGGTAGAACACTAGCACGGGTTGTCCAGAGAGAAGGTAGATGCTCCATCCCTGGGAGCATCCCAGAGTCCCATTCAACATGATGTTGGATGGGACTCTGCAACCTGATCTAGCTGAAGATATTGCTGCTCATTGCGGAGGGATTGGACTAAATGACCTTTAAAGGTCCCATCCAACTCAGACTATTCTGTGATTCTGTGCATAAGTAATAATATAATACAGATTGCTGACTTCATTATCTGTAATTTCAGATTTTTTTCTGGAATGAGGCTTGGGTTAGTATTTGCATAAAATGAATTTCCTCTAATTACTCTCTGTCTATCTTTTGAAGGAAACCATCTGCACTCACTAAGATGTGGTGTAGTACTTAAATGTAGGATTTGGTCTCTTGTTAGGATACTCATGTAGGCAGTAGGTGGTATTTTAAAGGCCATGTTGCTAAGAGCCCATTCTTTAATACCCCTGACACTTTCAGTGCCAGTGTGTACTCCCTGGTATGATATTCAGAGATGTAAGAATAACCTCTCTGAAACTCTTGTCCCTGGTTTTGAGTGGTAAAAAAGTCATTGTGTCCATGCAAGCCATTTAAAGTTACTCTGTGGTGGTCTCCTATAAGGCTATTTGAACAAGAGAAAAACGGCTAACTCCAGTTTTTCAGGTGACTGCTGTTCTGAAGTCAGTTCCACATTATGTACAGGCTACAAAATTGGTTTTGTTAAATTTAAATTTCCTGAGTCTAAATTGGAAAATCAATGCAGCTCGCTTTGGAATATGTACGAAAGCTTTTGTGCCTTCACCAAAGAAGATTTAATACTAAGAAGATTTAATAATTAATCCAGTTACACATCACTGAGAAGGTATCATTTGACATTGCCTGCATTTGGCTCCTGAAACGGCTGATTAAATTCAAAACGTGGCTTGCGTTCGTCTGATTGCACTCTTCAAAGGATGAATGATCAAGTACAAATAATTGCTGCTTGGGCCATGCCCACTATAAAAATGTTCCAAAGTACACATTAAGAGAGAAGGAAGTTCCCGTGCTTCAAAGCAATTCCAGCCAGCTAGCTGCTTCTAGTCAGCTTCTGTGAAAAGGCTTTACCTCCTGTTTGGTCAGTTCCGCTAGGGATTCAAAAACGTTTGGAGATACAGAAGGCATTCTGACAGTTGGGTTTGTCATTCTAAGGTAGATTTGGATTCAATGACAACAGTAGGTGAGTTCTCAAATTTAAACTTATTTGCATCAAATACGCTGTTATCTTCAGAACAGTTGTTGATTTGACCGTTCTCAACTATTTTTCATAAAAGAGTAGCTAAGAAAAATTGAGGTATATGACCTGGAGCTTAATTTGGGGTTTTTATCCCAAATGGCTCTTCTGGAAATGGCTCTCAATGGAAAGGTTCTTTCAGATGTAGCTATAAGTAATGGAAAGCATCCTGGATGCTTGTCACCTCTGGGGAGTGAGTTTGTAAACATCAATGTGGCAGGACATGCTGTGCTTGCAAGGTTAAAAGTACTTGATGTGTTCTACTGTTGCTGGGGGATTGTAGGTGAAGGTGAACATTAGGAAGGTATATGAGAAACTTTATGTAGGAAGTTTGCAAACACCCTTTCTTGCACTGCTGCAGGGCTTTTAAAAGCTCTTCTTTCTTTTTATGCTTTCAACTCCAAAATGTAAACAGAGTAAAGTCAAGGCAAGATAAAATTGGGGGTCACTTTGTTCCTGAAGTTTTTCCTTTGCCAAGTCATGCAGTGGCACAGCATGTTTGTCTTGTGCTAACCAGGTGGGCGTTTATGAAGGTTTGTGATGCAGGGTTACAAGAAGACAGAGGGGTTCCAGATGCTCCTGAGAATTTCTTAGGCAATACGATGTAGCCATGTGAATTTTTTCACTTCATTAAATTCCTGTTATTACTTTGTTTTGGTTGCAGCAGTCTTTATCACTTTAAATCACAAATTAAAGGAATGGTTTTAATAAGTTTTTCAGATGTCCTTACACAAACCGACCTGCAATGGCAAATGCAAAAATAAGGTTGTGTAGTTGCTTTCACTTCTCAATTTTTGGACAATGTGCACTTGATAAAGTTGCCTCTGCAGAATCTTTAGTATTTGGAATACTTTGTATATGTTTGTGGGATTATATAATAATAGTTTCTTTCACAATTTATCACCTTTGAATTAGATTAGTGTGCATTGCCTTTGTTTTCTAGAACAGTCCTCTGCAACTCAGTAATCAAAAAATAAAAGCAGTGGGGAGGGGAGATTGGGAGAAATAATGGGAGCATGTGTTGAGATCTCAGAAATTACCTGAAGTTCTGTTTTCTGCAGTAGTGCAGGGAAAGCAAAACCAGAATGGTTTCTTCAGAAAGATTCAGAAGGGAACACCTTCACTTATCAGCTGGCCCTCCAGGTATCATAAAGCATAGCTGTGTGGCTAACAATAATACTACAAACCTATAGGCAGTTTTCAAATGATATCAAATGCGGGATTTTTCCAGAAACTGCTGGTATCTCTGGTACCTCCAAGCACTGCTATCACCCTGTCAATAAAGCAAAATTGGAATGTCTACAATTCAATCCAGAAGGATCCAGCAACACTGCAGTGGACAAGACACACAGAAATAAACAAGAACCACACCAACGTGTAAGAACACAGAGCATGTTAGCTGAGGGCAAACACAGGAAAAAAGCATGTTCTACCAAACCCTGGGACTCTAAACCCACTCCCACTGAAATCAGCACTGCTGCCAGTGTCAGGAGGGGAAGAAGCAAAGTATCTCTGCTTTGCCTCCAGCTCTCTAGCAGAATATTCCCAGCCCCTGCACTCTTCCAGCACAAGCATTTATGTAACTGTACAATGAGCCAGAAATAACTCAAATACACAATAACTAGCTATGGATGGAGTCTCCAAGGTCAATGAGTAAGAGCAGAAGAAAAAGAGATCATTTCCTCCTTCTCTCCAGAAACTGAAGGAGGAAGTTGAAATGCCTCAAGTGCAATCCCAGGGTGTTCACACTTGGCTAACACATGCCATTTCTCCCTAGAGCTGTAATTCCACAGCATCCTAAGCACTGCCACTCATGAACAGGGGTTATTCGTCAACCCAACAATGCCAAAAATATTGACTAGCCCTTTACATTTAAAGGTTCAGATCTTCAATGCTTTGCATGCAAACATCCTGCTTTCAGCTGAATTTTCAGTCAGGACTCCTTGGTGCATGTAAGTGTATATAAACAGTGACTGCATTTTAAAAGGAGCTGTAAGCAACTGGAGATACCTCCCTGTCTCCCTGAGACAACTGAGCAGTTGCCACCAATGGAAAGAAAAAAGCAATGAAAAATCAAAGTGCAATAACATACATTATTACAGAGGTGAGCTCTTTAACCTTCCTTCTGACATTTTGCAGGAAGCCTAAGCTTTTAATAGAGGATTAGTGGGAAACAGCTTTTCAGCAGGCATTGACCAACAGGGTTCTGACACATCAACTTTCATCACTGTCTCACAAGACAGACAAGCACGTTTTTTATATCCAGTTGTACTTTAGATCATCTGTTTAAACATTTCTGCATGTAAAAACTAACAGGTAGAGGCAATTTGTATCTGCTAGTCCCAACACCAGCTTCAAGGTTTCTTATAAAATATAAGTTCCTTTCAATCACCATTTGTGTTTCTCCCCCACTATGTTATACTTCTCAGAAACTCAAGTACAGTCATTTACAAGCTTCTACTAAAAATCCACTCTAAGACTAAAATCCACTTTATCTTCTAAAAAAAAAAATCCAGCTCTAGTGACGTGTGCCCAGTCTTCTGTATACTCATGCCAACTTTAAAAAACGGAAGCTATTTAATACTTAGGTCCACTGGGACTTGTATACAAATAAATCCATCAAAAAGCATCATCCTTATTTTCCTTCTTCCTTATGCTAGGCCATCTGTGCAATCCATTGCACAGCTAGAGGGGAAAAAAAAACCAAACAGAAAGGAGATACTCTAACATTAAAGGGAAACAGTTATTCAAGAGAAAAGCATTTTTGCTGGTGGCAGTGTCTTCAGCAGATAGCACTTTGGAACTGAAGGAGAAAGTAACACTTGTTTCAAGGGAGATTTGTCTTCATCCATTATCCTGATGGAAACCTCCAGCACACAATTTCCAGCTTCAAAATGTTTCCATCACATTTGGCTCTTAACCACACTAACAGATGTTTAGACCATTGCCTTGTTTAGAGGGGTTAGACCATGGTTTTGAACCTTCTCTGTACACAGAGCATTATTTTATACAGAGCACAAGATTTCTGTGCACAACTCACCACAGTAAATCAGCTCCACTTTGCTCCTCAGTCTTGGTGAAACACAGTAAATTGGAGACCATCTTCTCTCTCAGTTAATACTAAATTCAGTTGTTGAGAGACAGCACAGAACATTAAGCTTTATAAGGGTCAGTGGGTAATTTCTGCAAAGGCAGTTTGGGTCCTCATATCAGGTTTTTTGGGGTAATTGTATTTTGGAAGGGAAATAGCATCCTTTAAAATCTTAGCAAATGCTCTACAGGAGACAGCCAGCTTGCACTATCTCAGGACAGCACAAGGAGAAGCACATCCCTCCTTTTAAGGAGTAACGTTGGCATCAACCCGTCCCTCCCTCACCCTTCCAGGTAGAAAAGCCAGCCAGCTCTCCAGCAACCATTTGCTTCAGCTCCCCAGCCCAGCTCTGAGAGAGGCAGAGGCATAAAAGGAGTCTGAGCCCTGCCTGTTTTCCAGGGAGGAATGGGATGGAGGAAGAACAGCACCCATTCTCCCTGACACCTCCAGGCCTGGCAGACAGACACGCACTGAGGCTGTGGAGCCTCACTGCAGGATGGAAAATAACTGAACTGCCCATGACCAGACAAGGACTTGCTCACCCCTCTCTGCTCATTACATATGGATATACCATAAATATCGAGGATGCCTTACTGGAACTCTTAATAGATTAGACTCCACATTCTTAATTAAATGCTTGATAGATCTACACTGTGCCTAAATCACTACATGTGGTATTACAAATAAATTAAATGTAAGAGTAATACAAATAAGATGGTCCAGGCATTTCAGTCCCTGCTTCTACTTGCAAGCAAAACTGTGACTCTTCATCTAGACAGCAGTCTTGCAGGAATATAAACTGCCACTGCAGAAGCAGTATTTTTTTCCATATAAAACAAAACAGCTTTGTTATATGCATAAAATATTCCAAGTTTCCACATTGTGTCACATTTGTGAAAGCTTCCACTGAACATATCTTCATTTTAGTATTTAAAGCCTCAGAAAACCTGGAAACTGTTTTACTTTATTCAAAAACCAGAAATACGTGTCTCTTTAGTTTGTAATTAAAGTGAAAATGTTTTTCACTGCTCACTGTCATCAAATTAAGTTGCAGGCTTTATTGGAGTTAGCCTGTACCTTATCAGTCTGTTCCAGCTGTTCTGTGTAATAAACACAGATTTCAATTTCCACAGACTCCAGTCTTACAGACCACAGATCTTGCCCGATTAACATAGAGCAATGGATGGACAAACTAAAGTGTGTAAGACAGGTGATACTAAGGTGACAGAAAGTCTGCTTGTCAATCTTTATAACCTTCCCATTAGATCACTGCTGTTTCTGTGCTGTCTCTTTCCCACAGGACACTCCTACAGCAGGAGATGGGCAGCACTGCAGCCTAAGAAGGGCTACCAGTTCTCCATCTGCTCTGTTGTGATCCATCCCCAAAAGACATCAAGTGGGCATGGAGCCCAGCAGGGGAGTCACCTGCACAGACCTGTGGCCTGTGCTGGCTGACTGTTCAACCTTTGCCACTCCCCCCTGTTTCTTTCCTCCCTGCTTGTCAGCTCAAAAAGACATCTGAAGTTTCATGCCATTTGCAGGTTATGACCAATTATTATGGGACCTGCAATCCAGAAGCACTTGGTATGACTTGCACATCCTGCAGAAAGATGAATGTGAAGGATCCCACAAGATGACCTGACTCTAGCCCTTCCACTGATGTGATAAATGAATCCTGCATATATGAAGGTCAGAGCAGCAAAACATGTTTGCCTATAGCAAGGTTCTGGAATCTGGCACCACTGTATTCTTTATATCTGTTGCAAGCTCTTCTATTTTTAACAGAAAATTGAAAACAAATTTTAAAACCTGCTTTTAAGAGTTACATGCAACAGAAATGTGCTAGACAGTTCCACATTTCAACTCTAAATTAAAGCCCAAAGCAGTTAGTTTGGTAAGACCCATACTTCACATTACAGCATGCCAAGGGTCCAGACCTTCACTGCGCCCCAGGAAGATGGGGCTGGCACTCCCAAGGCCTGGGAGGCTTCCAGAAAATATAAAAAAAATATAAACAGTTCAACATTTCATCTTTTTAAAATAAACCACAGGGAAGTGGGGGGGAACACCAAACATTCCCCATACTTTGTTAACAGATGGAAATTTTCTCCCATGAACATCTATGCAAACAAAAGGTTATTTGTCTTTTAAAGATGTTCACCCAAAGACTGCCAACCATCTTTCTCAGCTGTGCCCCAGACAGCTTTGCAGATCTTCAGGTCAGTGATAGCAGTGGTTTACTGAGACAAAACCAGGTATCTATTGAGTTTAAACAGCTTACTAGAAAGATGTTTGCTTTTTCATTGTAATTTTTTTTACAGTTTCATTGTATCCTCTGCCTAATTAATCATCTCATTTACTATGTTTTATTATCCTTAAGTCTTTTAGTAAGTCTCCACCAGCCAGAGCTACAAGTACTCCCCATGGATAGCTCTCCCTAAAACATTTGCTGACTACCCATAATTAATCTTCAGCTGAATGGCTCAGCAGACATTTCCAGCCTCTACAGAAAGAGCCTGCTTTCTGTGTTTGGTTCATTGTTCTCAGTACCACTCATAAGAAATAAAAAAAAGCCCCCTAAAACTACATCTAAACAACACGCGACCTCTTGCACTTTTGATTTCAAACAACAATTAACTTAAGGCATTCCAGAAACAAGTACTGTCCTCTGTATACTAAGAAGGGAAAAGGAACAGCGGGGATTTATGTTTTGGCCCATATTATTTTTCAAACTGCTTTTCAAAACAAGACAACCATATGGATGTCATTTTAAAAAACTTGAGTCATACTGCCACACACTCTTCAGCATGACCTGCCATTATATATGAAAATTGCTGTCAATTGAACATGAATTAGCTCTTTTGTTGCAAAAAGTGAGAGATGACAAATTGTTTGCTCCTAAACAAATGTTACTCAAATATCCTCTAGACTGAAATATCGCTATCCCCACTTCTCATCATTACCTAGTAGCGCAAACCAATTATAAAATCATTTAAATTGAAATCAAAAAGGTTCAGGAACTGTAAATAGTAAATTAAAAAAAACCCTTATTTGAATAATAACAAGGAGTTCATAGATTGTGCAATTATTTCAGCAATTGCAGACTAAACACTTAATGAACATCTGTGGTTTTATACAGCCTGCCAACCCTGAAGGACCTACAGGCTCAATAAGGCCACTGAACAAGGGCTGTCAACCTTGGAATCTGAAAATTCAAATTTAAAACAGCTTCAAAGGAAACTAGACTCAGGTTTGACTTTCAAGAACACAGTTCTTCACTCCAGCTGATGCTACTTTCATTCCCTGGTCTATGAGAATACATTGACTGGATCCTCAGGAGCAGCCACATTCCCACAAATGATCTTCCATAAAACAACTGCCCACAAGTACACCACAGAAAATCCTTCCAAACACCCAGTTTCAAACATGTGGGCAGCTAACCAGCCATCAGCATCTGTGGGATTAACACTGTGTAAAATATTTATGACCATTAACCAGATTTTGCAAACCTTCCACAGCATATTACTTCATGAACTGTACTACATCGACACTGCATTCATCTGTCTCAACACTCCTTTTTTTTTTTTTAATTTTAATAGTGGGAAGAAAGGAAGAGGTTCATACATATCCTCATAAGATGGGTATCATGCAAAAGGGTGTCTTGCTTTCTGAGGCAAGAAAACAAGCCCCCATATCCTCATCAGCTCTACAGCTGGATAGAATAGTTCAGTCCTAAGGTAGCCAGAAGGTAAAAACACTGGGTGAAAATGGTCTCCCTGTATTTTAGTATGAAGTAAAAGGGAAAAATTACAGCACAGTCATAGCAGCTTTTGTCAGGGCATATCTGAGGCATTGCAGTATTTTTGTACACCAGGAGCAAAGTAATTACAATATGCCAGACTTTGCAGTGTGCTCTCCGCTGACACAGCAAACATGGCCTTTTCAAACAGTCTGAGATTATTCAATCCATTTTACTACTAGTGCTGGATTGCTATGGACAGGGTTTTTCCAGTACTTCATCCAGTTTCATTTCAGATGCCCCTAAATGGAATGTGATTATTTTACTTGAGAGATAATCCCCAGACTGAAGGGGTCTCAGTGTCTAAGAAGAAATTAAGCCCCATGAACCCTAAGAGAAATTCAACTTGGCTTTCCATTTTTTCTTTCAATTTCTCCTAATCAGTCTTAGTCAGAGCCCCTCATAAGTATAAACCAATTGTACCTGATGTTTCATGATAAAAGCCTGTAATCCATTAGAAAGTCATCTGCAACCTCAAAACTCAATTTACGTATGACCTTTTAAGCCATCTGATCAAAATTATTCCAAGTCACTTTGGTTAATGCCAGGTCAGACCTGCAGACTGAGGAAGCTCATTAAGTGCCTCACTGAACTATACATGCTGATGTTTCTCTCTGCAAAGAAAGCACATTTCTCAGAGGTTCCTCTTCAATTCCTATGTGAATCATGAGCTGTGTCATACATGTTATCTACAGCTGTCATCTGCTTTTGAATTACAGGATCAGGAGAGACAGTCAAGGATACAGGCACAGATGCATTAAAAGATTTCCTTAAGCCAATTTGTGGGAAGACCTAACTCTTCTCACTTATGGCTCATTGTGAAAAGCAAGATATAATGTGAGGGCATTGCAAACTGAGTATGGCATTAGACACAGAAAGAATCCCCAGGATTGGTTACTACCATCACTGTAAAATGATACACCATCCTACTTAGCATCTTTATTCACTTAACTTTACATCAAATACATCAGAACAATCAATTACCTAACAGTGTTTCTAGATTAGTCTCCTTGAAAAATGTAACTGATCTTTTGAGAACTCTGGCTCACAACTTAATGATTTGTACTTCTTTCCCTCGGATAAGAGCCCAAAGCGAGCTGCCTTCATATAGCTCAGCTACATAACTGCCTAAAATATTAGCAACTTAAGTGTTTATAGAGGCCATAGGATTCATAACACAGAAACTACATGCTCTGTTTAGCCAGGAAAGAAAGGATTATTGTCATTCTGCTGCATTTGCTAAGGAGGGCTCTTCTGCTTAGCTAAAGAGAATGGACTCCACTGAACGGTCTAGGAAGAGTCTTATCTCATACAGCCACATCCAAGGGACTTCATAATTCTTCAAAGCAAAAATACCCTGCCAATCAACAAAAAATATCTTCTCAAAGTAAGGATTAAGGAATTCCCAAGGGGATGTTTTGGATCTGAAAAACCCACAGCTGGGTTGGAAGCCCAGAGGAGAGCTGCAGTCCCCGAGACCCAGATCCTGCAAGCACAACATTTGAAAGAAAATAAAGAACATAAAAGCCTCCACCAGGAAGCTCTGCCCATGCTGTGAGATGAGGAGCCCATGAAGATAACCCAAAGAGACAGAAAGGTAGGTAACAGGATCTTTGTGCAGACTCTCGTTTCTGTTTATCCCTGCCTCTGTAAAAGTTAAAACTGGGGCTGAAGTATCCTCTCAGTGCCCAGAGTTCACATGTTCTTCTCTGAAGTGCTGCTCACACCCTCAACTAAGCTGCACTTGCCAGCAGAGTGACACTGGCTTCTGGCCTATACTGGTACAGCCTCCTGTGAGCTGCATTGGCTGGGCACACCCTGATACAGCACAGAGGGAAGGGGAGTGCTTGCACCCTGAGCAGATAGTTTGAACAGGCAAACTGAAACAGAGGACTGATCAGGTAGGTGAGGAATTGCCAATCTGTACAGCAAGACCACAGGAGGTAAAGCAGAGATTGGACACCGCACAAAAATGCATTTTAGGAGAGCTTGCCACACCTGAACCGAAGCACTGCAATCACACATAGCTGCTGATAAACTCCACTTCACAGCTAAGGACCTCACAGAGGCATTAGAAAACACAAAGCCAGCGGGCTGGAGTAAACTTTGTACACTGCCACTAAATGTAAGAGGAGTTTGCACTACATTCACAGTTTTCAAAGACCTGTGAATATTAACATACAACAGAGCACTTATTTGTAGCTTATGTTAAACCCTCCCCCACAAAATAAATTCAAACTATTTATATCTCGTCCTGAGATAGGAATGTAGCAGGCTTTAAACTTGCCAACAGACTAAGTTGGATAAAGCACAAGAGGATGCTTTCGATGCTCCCCAGTGTCTGTGGCATCCCTCTCCTGCAGTCTTGCTCTAACAGTTTTCCTGCCACTTTTAACTACCTATTTTAAGGCTACCAGGTCAGTCAAAACACTGGCCTGAAAGAGGTCATCACATCCTTTCTCTTTCCAGGTTCATTTGCCCCCAGCCCCTCTGCATGCAAGAATGACTTATGTGGCTGAGGATGTAAAGAGGTACTGAGCTCAACACAGCAGCTATCATAAGCACCTCATCCTTCTTAACCAAAAACTTTTCCTCCCTGTCTCTCTACCCCATACTGCTCTGTGCAGCGGCCTTCCACCTCTTTCTAACACAGGAGAAGATGACCTGTCTCAAAAGCCAGTCAACCAACAAGCTCAGCACTGAACTGCCCTTAAAAAACACAGCAACCAGAGCCCAAGCTGCAATAAAGGTCACTTTCCACTCTGTGTCCCTGGGTAGCTGGGGCCACACTGCAAAATGCAAGGCACAAAGAGACCAGTGTTTCCAAATGATGCTCCCTACACAGGGGTGCAGATTAACCATAACCAACTAACAACTAACCGAGTTGTGTCATGAAAACAGGAAAATGAGGGACATGTAAGAGCCAGGAAGAGAAAGAAATTAGGACACAGGAGAGGAGGTGCAATTCCTTAATTAGCAAAACAGTCAGAAAAGCTGGGCTATAGGAAATCTAAGAGCAGCCCTTCAAAATAGGAATGATCCCTCTCCAACCTGTCTGGGAAGCACCTCCCCCCTCAGTGCAGCATTTGCAGTACTCTTTTATCTAATTACCACCAACAGGCATCTGCTGCTGTTTGCATCCTCGCTCTAATGAGCAAATGCAGCAGCCAGATCTGGCTGGAGCTGGGGAGCAGTATTGTGATTGCAGAGATTCTTTTTTCCTGAAGTTCATCAGAAGTACCTGCTCCTCAAGGAGATCCAGAACTTTCTCAAAACTGGGAAAAGGAACATGAAGAAAGTGCACCAAAAATATTAAAATAAGAAGAGTTTTAAAAGGAGGCAGAGAGTGCAACATTGACAGGTACACCCAGGGCTAAATGCTAACCCCCACTGCTCAAACCACAGGGAGGTATTTTGGAAGGGATCAAAATCAACAGCTGCCTTTTGTTAAGGCTGGCAAATTCAAGCTCAGGAAAATCCATGCACAATACAATCTGAGGTTGTTTTTTCTAGTACTCCACAAGGGAGCTGTATCCTATTTCCAGCATAAACATGGGACACTGTGCTCCAATTAGAGGTGTCTCTAGCTTATAATACGACTCTTAAGTGACATTTCTGGTTTACCAGCTTTAACAAAGTCTATTTTAAAAAGCCTCACAATGCACAAGGTGCTCTGGGAATAATCTCTCAGCACAGAAGCAAAGAAAAGATGGTTAAATTTGCTCATTGAAAAAATTAGGTTTTTAACTTCCTACAAACACGCCTTTTAAAAAATGCTGCACAGTCAATAGATGGAATTACTCTTTCTTCCTTTCACATCATTTAGGCCGTCAGCCCTAGACAACAGCTGTAAAACATTTTTCTCGAAAGAATCACTTGTAAAACATGTTTTCCTATAATTCACAGGCTGAGACCTTAGAGCAGGAAAGAAGTATGGGGATTTTCTCTTTTATTTCATTCTAATAACCTGAGGTATTTCCTCTACATTTTGAGAAGCTCCTACAGACCTTGCCTTAGTAGGAGTTTGAGTCATTGAGTTACCTTGGGTAGGATTATTCCATGCTTATGGGAACTGTCAGTCTCTTTCCAATATAATAAACATTTTTCATGTAGTACTTACTAAGTTCATAATTAATTTCTTTGTGCAAGAGCCTTGCAAAACTTAAGTTTGAGCACAAGCAGCAATCTGAAATGCTTTGCATGTATTTATCCCCTTCTAATCATACAACCTAGGGGCACAAGGATCCACCAACAATGTCAAGGCAGAGCCCTTGGCAGACACAAGGAATCTAAACTGTGGGGGTACGAAACTGGGGGAATTGCAGGGCTCTAACAGCTACAGAAGTGTTGCTACAACACCTGCTGGTGCCAAATATAAAAGTACCAAAGGAGACCTCTGGATGCCCCATAGCTGGGTTTTCATGAATCCTTTTCTCCAAGACAGTAACATGCTGAGGTAGTAGCTGCACTTCAGGTACTACTTCCACTAGTAAGTCCAGTTCCACAGTTATGAGTGTCCATGACTTCACTACCAGGAGTAAAATTGCAATGTATTTCCAGTAGCCTGGTTGGCAAAATGTCCATCAATAGTTTAGGATACTTTCCTTCTTTGCACCAACAAGTACAAAGGAAAAGCAGTCAATATGCCTCCCTCAGAATGCAACAAGCCTGCTGTATTGCAGAGCTGTCAGTTTGGTTTTTTCAACTTAGATGGCTGCTCATACTGGTAACACTTTCTTATTCTCTCTTCTCAAGTCTGCTTTACCCACCCCCCCCCAAAAAAAAAGAAAAAAGACTTTTTTTTTTTATTGCTTTGTCTAAAAATCTAGCCTGAAGATGTTTTATACCTTGACTTGAATGTTTGCATAACGTTTCCCTAAAAACGCTCTCAGACTGCATACTCACTCATAAAAACTGTCAGAACATGATGAAACTGTTTTAAGTGACAATTCAAGAAAACGCAAAGATATTATCCTGCTTGGGCTGAACCTTTCTTTTTCCAAAAACAGACCATGGGGAGGAGACAGATTCTTTCTTGTGAGAAAGCAACATGGGGGAAGATTATCTATGTATCCCTCTCTCTTCCCAAATGAGGATGCTTAGGAAGAGTTGCCTCTATGAGAAGACCCCCTCACACTCTCTCAGTAGAGCACCAGGCAGCTACTGGTGCAAATACTTGACTTTAGGCTCCTGAACAGAAGCCCCAGTACCAACTTCAAACGTGAACCAATCATACCAGCATGTTGAGAAGGAAGTCTCCCCAAACACTATCAAAAATATGAATGAAGTATAGGTATTGGCCATTCTCCATTGACACAACCTTGCTTCATAAGCTGAATGAGACTTTGGGAGACTACTGAGGCAGAACAATGTTTTCTGCACAGAGATGCTGGGAGATCAGCAGCACCCCTGCCTCCTGCTGCTAAGCACCTGATCCTTGGAAATGCATGTTGCTTAACACCGGGTAGTAATGTTACTTACATAATGAGGTGCTCATTAAAGGACTGGGTCCACAAAAATAGTCCTTCCCTGAACAGAAACATTCACAATTACAGCTGGATTGCAGCCATGCCCTTTGGATATATTCTTCTCTGTGAAGGGGAAGTCTGCTAATTAGAATGCTACAGCTCTAAAATAACAAATGTCTTTCAAGCAGAAACTTCTGATGTTTTTAACTTCTTCATGCTTTTATTTTAATGCCTGTTTCACAGTAATCATATACTATGCAATTTGAGTGCAAAAACACAAGTATTTACTTTTTAACCTAGCTGAGACCTCTCCTAAGATTCTCTCCTAAGACATTTGAACACTATAAACCATATATCTCTCCAAAAGACATAAGATCTTGTTTAAAAATAAAAACCTAGAAAGTGTTCACTTAGATTGCTAATGGATCAGTGTCTGAACTTTAAAGACCTTAACCACACAGTTCCTCAAACCTACTTACTTGATCATGCTAAAGTTTGACTGGCATGCACCAACTACAGTACCAAAGAGAGTTGCCTTAAGGTATCTACAAATCCAGTTGCCTGAGTCAGCCTAGTTTTAGCACACAAGCTCTTCAATTCCTAACGTTTTGATTCTGCAACCTACACACCATCACTTAGAAAACCAAAACAAAACTTTTCATTTCTAAAGAAGTATTTTAACAAAGCCAATTGACATTTTTTTACCAACAGCTCACTCCTTTAAAAAAAAACCACTTTGAAATATACAAAATCCTTATTTTAAAATCATACCTCATTGCTAATTCTCGAAAAAGTGTCTGGCTCACAGCAGGGTCACCCAGAGTCCTGTAAGCAATGTGACAGAGATGCTGGCTTGTCTTTTCTGCTGCACACCAAGGTCCTGTTGCTCTCCCTTCCCATGATTAACCACAGGTTTTTTCCAACACTACTGTTTTCCATGGGTCTTCTTTCACAGAGTATCTGCATTTTTAATTATGTCCCCAAAAATGTGCCAACTTGTATTTTTCCACTTTAAACCTCATTTTACTTCTTGAGTATATTTTTAAGCTTCCAGAAACTTTCTTCCATTTACATTATTTCTGTGACTTGTCAGGCAGCATGAGCAAATAAATTCCACTGTTGAGTTCAACCACCTCTGCAGCTCACTTCTGCATTTATAGAGAAACAGTGTTAAACAGCACATGCCATTTTATGAAATCACCCTCAGTCTGGGTCAGGACTCTGCACACATCACCAGCTAGTCAGGCTGGGAAGAAGACCCAAGCCTACATGTCTGACAGCCTCAGTGAAATATCTTTTATTCTCCTCAGCTGAGCCCTTATGCAAAACCCGATCCCTGGATACTCTCCCAGTACTGCATACTGCTGGTTCCCCACTCCATCCCTGAACTGCCCTGTTCATCCCACAGCTCGGCAAGAAGGTTCTGCAAGACTAATCCCTTCATTACAAAGCAGTTTCATCCTTTCCTAGACAGAACAAGCACTTCATCACCTACTTGTGCAATTTGATCTAAAGTTTTGATCAAATCTGCCGGGCAGAATTTGTCCTTTATAACCTGATGTTGTTTATTACTCCTTGATCTTCTCCAGACTTCCTTTCCTAGATCAGAGCCAAGAAACTCTCATTTGCTACACAGCTATACACAATTTTGTGACTTTAAGGCCTGTTGATTTTATTTCCCTCCCCCTCCCCCAATCCTCTTTTGTAGGGCAGCTCTTCCTTCTTTTCACCCAGAAAAGAAGGTTGTGAGTTTACACAGGTCATCTGGCTGCGTATATATATTAAGTGTGGTTGATACTTATTTTTGTAGTTTGGCTGCATAAGGCAATTTTTTTTCAGATTTCTGAAAGAAGGTATTCCCTAGTCTGTTAGCATTATTGGATTAGAGGTCATTCAGAGGCCTGTTAGCTGCTTTGAAGCTCCTGCATTTAAGGGACCAAACTGACCTTGGTGTGTGAAGAAGTGAGGAAATGCAGGTTATTGTAAATACAGCTCATTTGAGCTCCCTGTGCTAAGCCATTGCCAGGCCATGCCCCACTTCCAGGACTGCCCTTCAGCCCCAGTGGGGGCCTGTAAAAGGTGCAGGGTGAAGGATGGGGGGTATCTCCACCAGACCCTCCAGAAGGAAGCAATGAGCCCAGCCCTGCCTTCCCCACCCACCACATCCCTGTGCCTCCAACACCATGAGGTGCTGCTGGCTCCTGTGGCAGCTAATGGTTTTTGTAGGTATTTTTCCACAGCTAGCCTAAATTTCTGTAGAACCACCAGTGAAATAGTCCAGAGCCTTCTTCCCAATAGTGGGCATCCTTTAAAAGCAGACTCATACACTGCTGGCAAAAGGAGGTTTTCTGGTACAGATCAAGTTTTTCCTGGAGCTTTTCTGAGATCAGTTCACAGTGTAGCTGTATCTGGAGACAGTGATAACTTTTACTAATTCCACTGCACTGGGGATTTTTTTTTAAGACACTAAAATATAAACTTTTACACTCTACAAACTCTGTTGTCTCTGTGCACATAAATCCTTCTGATGATAATGACTTATTTTTCTCACATATTTAAAGGAAAAGTGGTCTTGTTTGGAGGGTTAAAAGTGCTCTCATAAAAAAGGACACTAAGCCAACAGAGAAATTAGGAACACTGCTAAGGACAGCTCCTAAGGAATAATGTCACAAAATAGACAGTTTTAGCACTAATTGTGTCTCATCCTGAGTGTCAGGTTAGTACGATATTTATGTCACTTTTTTATTTTTCCTTACTAACAAGATTGAGAAGGACTGTTCAACATCAGTAATACTTTGTGTTAACCACAGAAGCACCAGTCCATTCTTTCCTTGTTGGTTGTAGCTCTGTTGAAAACAAGAACCATTTGCATGTGTCTGAGCTCAGCCCTGAATGCTTCCTCTTGCCAAGACTCATTTATCAGTTTAAGTAAACTATAATGTAATTTCAAACAAAAGTTATTTGAACTAGTAGCTGGAATATTTCAACAAATAGCTGGACTGCTTTCCATGGCTATTTTGTAGCAGCTTTCAAGCCTAAAATGAGTACAGAATGTGTATTTTCTTCATAAAATAGTTATCTTTAAGGAGCTTTACTTTTTTTCTGAAATTACTGGCCACATACTCCAGTGCAGAAAGTTGGCATCTTCCCAGTAAAAGCCAATGCAGATACATAGCTTTACTCCAGCTAGAATTCCCACATTAGCTGTGCTGTATGTTTCATTTGTCCGTGTATTGTTTTGGATTAATCATCTCAGAAACAGGATGAACAAATGCATTACCACTGTTAAAAAGAATAACATGTCCTAACTATCTCCTCAATCCTTTCCCATAGCCCTATTGATCATGTTGCTTTCTCTGAGCATCTGTAGGGTAGCTTTCTTCTAAAAATGTGTGAAAACTACATTTCTTGGCTTACACTATACAGTGAAGGGAGTCACGTGAGATGTTGCAACTTCCATATAAATACAGCTGTTCCCATCTTTTCCCTAGAATATTAACTTTTTCTAATACACACTTACATGAATCACAAGATTCCATCTCACAATTTATGCCTGCTGGTAGCAGTTACTTGGAAAGGAATTATTTCAGCAAAGCCAGTATAATTACTAATGATCTCATGACTTGTTACTCTTTTTAGATGCTCAGTAAACCATCCATAAATTCATTCCACCTACTATCTGTTTAACTTGTCAGGCAAGCTTACTGACAAGGGAGCAGGAACAGCTTTTAAAAGGAAGGAACCAAACCAAACACATACGCCTTTGCCCTGAGGGATAAGTGCAACTACTGAGGCAAACCCAGAAAACTCTCTTAATCTGCTGTTAAATGCCTGTCCCAAGATCAAACATCACTCCAAACAAGCGTGCGGCCACATGCACTGGCCACATGCACAGCAGCTTAAGTTAGTGGGTTTTTCCTCCCCCTCCCCCGCCCCCAACTTAACTCTTTTCCCACTTTTTGGCCTCTGAGCCGCTCTTTGCCCTTTGTAACCTCTTCTTCCTTTTCCATGGCTCAGCAGAGCTGGCAACAGCTTGGCTCCTCCAGAGCAGGGAACCAGAAGTCACCTGCAATTCCCAGCAGCTACTCCCCAGCTTCTATCAGACGAAGCAGTTAACAACAATCTGCTCTTCCCTGACCCATTTAAACACTTTGCCATCTCCTTTAAACTTTCCCACAGCTCTGCTAGAAGATAAAACCCACTTGGACAAATGCAAGCCTGAGGCAGTATTTCTGTCTGCTCCCAAAGCACTGCGAGGGGGCAGAGCAAACCCCGTTCCACACTAAGCGGGTGCTTCCAGGTTCTGCCCTTCTGACTCGCTCCAGAAGTGTTCAGCGCCGCTGGCTGCCCTTCCAAACACACGCTGACATACACAATCTAAATTCATCTCCACAGAAGCATGCAGGTTCTGGGAGCAAACAGAAGCCCTTCAACAAGTCAAGTGTGTTCAGTTCAGCTCAAAAATGAGCTAGATACAACCTCTTCTCCACCTCAAAACCAATCCTATGGCAATCATGCTTGCTTTTAAATAGATTTAAGTCTAATGTTGTATATACTCTTCTCAGCAGAGCTACAACCATCACTTTTCCAGTTTTTCTGTACTCCTGCAGGCTGCCTAAGTTGTACAACTATCAAAAGCCCCCCCAATATTTTACTTGTTTAGTTTCCATACTCTTTTGTGTTTCTGTTTTATAATTCAAGAGAAAATTCTGTGGGGTTGGGTTTTGTTTTGTTTGGGTTTTTTTTTAAACAACTAATGCTCTTGGCTCCAAGAGTTAGTCACAATGGACTGCTCATTTTTTGGCATGTCTTCTGAGTATTTTTCAGCACATTCTCAATGGCATTATGCAATAATTTCGTTAGTCTCCACTGTTTCACTTGGCAGTAAGGTGAGTTATAAAATGATGTCAACTTTTGGAAAAATAGAAAAGCCAGAGGACAGTTTCAGAGGTTCACAAACACTAAAATCACATCCAACGTGGAATTCAGAAATCTCCACTTGTATACCTGTGATCTCTGTTTTTCACTAATAAGCCACATCATCATATCACAGTTACAGCTACTCCTATCATCACTCCATTACCTACCCCATCCCACCCCCTCAACAAAAAAGGGCATTTTGGTCCCATTTTTAGAGAATCTTTTTGGACAACCAAAGGTGAACTCGTATCCAGTTCAGTGCACAAGACAAAGCAATGGTGTACAGCCTCCCTCTCCATGCCCCTCACTATTGTGGTTTGGTATGATATGCATGACATGAGTCAGCACAAGGTAACAAAGCAGAATTTGTCATCACCTTGCCACCTGACAACCCTACTGAGTGGTTCTTACTCCAGAAATAAAGATGTAACTAGATCTTCCAGATGCCTGAACACAGGTAGTCTTTCACAGAAGATAGACAGCATATTCTTGCCTCAAGTACGTCAGTGGCTTCTGGCAAGCCAAATGTTTCCAGAGCAAACAAAAATAAGCATGGAAGTGGTGCTGACAGAAAAAAGTTGTTTCTTGAGAAGGGAATCTCCTTCCCCCACCTCCTATGACACTGTATGCCAGGTGGAATCATCTCTTCAGGGGCTAGGGAATTGAAAACTCTGAATGCTCAGAATTAAAAACTAAAATGTGCAAAACTTGATTTTATCGAAGTGCAGTTATCTGAAGGCCACCTGCCATTCAAGCAACTGCTGGCAAACATGAGACACAGGAATGGACATGTTCTGCCTGTTATCTCTAGACATCTACAATTAAACAAGTAACACAGTAGAGCTTCCCTCAGGCACAGACCCCAAAACAATCCAATACTAGTGCTGTTGTTGCAAAACAGGCTGTTCTGAGCATGTGGATCTTTTCCCAACTCCAAAGCAGCTGGCACTGCAGTCTGGGGATCACATTATTTTTGTCAGCATCAGGGCTTGTCATTAGCTGTTAGCACACCACAGGGGACAGGGTAATCTTCACAGGAGGTAAGGGAAAAAGAAAGGGCCACGTGGGTGGGGGAGAGCCTCTCATCCCCAGTTCAGCCCTCTCAACACAGCCTGACATAACGTGGCAAAAAGAAGATGAGGAAAAATCCTACTGTCAGGGGAACAGTCACAAACTGACAGCCCCCAGAAATGCATTGAGCTTTCTGATACAGCAGAGCATGCAATTTTATAAGGAACAATTAGAGCAATGCATAACACCCAGTGGAGCAAAGAACTGCTGACAAAAGCTATTGCATCTATATATGTCAATATTTTCTAACCAATACCTACAGAAGTCTCTGTAAACTCCTGTCAGAATGAAATATGCCATAAACAAGAATTCACATTTTTAAACAATGTCACTGAAATTAAATACCATACATCAAGTGGATAAATAAGAGCCTACAAGTAAAATCTGTGGGGTAAAGGCAGAGCAATCAAAACCCATGCCTCATTTTTGTAGCTAGAAGAAACTATTGTTCTTTTTTCAGTGACTGCATTCCATTCTTAACACGTTTGAGACCTGAAGAAGAAATGATCCCAAAAGCCTTTAAAAATAAAATTGAGCTAATATTTGTACTTTTCCTCTAAGCCAAACTCTCCTCTGCCAAGCACTCGTCTAAGTATTTAATTGGAGTCTCACACATTAATCAAAATCATTGGGAGCACAGAGAAGAAATTCAAAAGCATCTGCAAGGACCACAAAGGTCAGAGTAACAAAAATGTAAGTTGTTAGGCTCTGTTTCAAAGGCACCTTTGAATACTGTCAACATGAATACAAAAAATTTTTTTAAAAGGCTAACTGTATGAAAAGCCAAGAGAAGATGTAGAAGTTATTTATGGCACTACAGCAGTATTCTTTTTTTCTTATTTTAAATACAGAGACAGCACTAGATTAACAGTCTGTGCTTACAGTGTCCAGTGCACCATAGAAGTCCCTGCCAAATCTGCTATAGCAATGCATGCAGCACACATATGCTGACCTGGGTTTTCTCCTCCAAACTTTATCATTTTGCCTTCAGGGCATTTCAATTCAAACACTGTTCAGAAAACCACTACTCAGGTAAGAATCTTTCCCTGTGTTTTATGTAATACACACTCAAAGGAGAGCAAAAGAAGGTCCTGAGCAAGAATAGCCACCTACTTTTACATGCTTGGAGAAACCTCAGAAAGAGCCATGGTTTGGTGCTTTGTAGGGGAATTCCAGGGATTGCTGTTGCATTAACCAGTGCTTTGCTAGTTTAGAGGCTCTCACTGAGTAAATCTTCAGGGGATGCCCAAACTAAGAGAGACTCAAGTCAGATAGTTCACATGGTGAAGTGCTAAATTCATGGCCCCACTCTGAACTATTGTGTTTGCTTTATCACAGTATGCTGGTCTCTGTGATTGGCCTCCCACAAAGGTCACAGCCAGCTGCAATGCAGGAAGAGGAGGCAACAGTCAGAAAAGGAAGCAAAGGGATGACCTGGGGTAAGGAAGAAACAAGGGAAGGAGAAGAACCCAAAATACTTTGCAAGGGCCTTGCTCCTATAGAAAGCTCCTAGAGCTTTCTGTTCTAGGAGTCATCTAACTGGAGTCAGCAGACACTTCTCTGCACCCACAGCTTTGATAAGCTCTCACAGTCTGGTAGCTTCAATAAAGCAGAAACAAAGAGTGAGTTCGCCTTTATTATGGCACTATGTGGTACACCATAAATAACTGCTTAGAAAGAATAACTAGACAAACACTTCAAACTGCATTTGTCAGATAAACTGGGTAGAAAACATTTGGTGATCTTATCAGCCTTGCTATTGTAGTTATTAATTTGCTTTTAAATCCAGCAAGCAATAGCACCGACAACATGTCTCTTAGTCGTTCATGACGTCTCGTTCTTTTCACTCCTCATCCCCCAGAGGGCCCACGAAAAGAATGGGGCATTATAGAGAGGAAGGCTTGCTAACCCTGCCAAATCCAGGGAATGCAGCGCAGCCATCTCTGGGCCAGGGTACCAGAGTGCTGGGGTTCTGGTGCACAGCAGAGGGGAGCCATCCCCTCATTCAACACTCTGCGACTCCTCTGCAGGCACCACGAGGCAATGCCAGGGGCTGTGGGGACAGCAGCCACAGAAGGACATGAACCCATCGGTAATTTAAGCCCTGTACAGGATTCACCATCTATCAAGAGCAACAGCACAGTTTGTATAAACTTCCACAAACATAAATACCTGGATGGAGCTGCTTAGCTGTTTAAAGTTATCTGAAAACATGCAAAAAAAAGACTTTCTAACAATCAGGTGTGCATAGCTGGGAGTTTATAGGGAATATTCTACAAACAAGACAGTTGTGAACACATATAAAGCTTCCCAAAATTTGATGAGCTCTTTGGATATTAGATAGCACTACAGCAGCTCCACACTTCAGCATTCATTCAGTGTACATTGGTTTTAAATATTCTTATAAGTTCCTGAAAATCACATTTATAACTTAGTCTTTTTAGAAGAAGTTCAAGAAATCTAAACTTAAGCACCAACACTTTCTAGCAGAAACTCCCCCACCACTTTTGGGTTGCCCTGGTAGGGGGGAGGAAAAAAAAAATCCTGAAATCTGATCCACTATCCTCTATTTTTAAGAGTAGCCATACCCTTGGAAATGTGAGTAAGGTAACATTCCACCTTTCATCTAAGCAGCCTAGAAAAATTCTCCTTTCTAAAGGAAAAACATAAGCCAAGTCATCTATTACCCTGTATTTCGGAGGTCTCACCTTGGATCTACGCATTATCTCCTTCGTTTTTGTAGGCTTGCATTTTTCACCCATTTCTGTCTTAGAGTTAAAGCACCATCCCAGAGTGATAGCTGCCAGTCAGTGGCATTATTTCTTGTAACTGCCTCCTGTTGGTCACAAATCACTTGAAAAGGAGAGAAGCGAGCTCTTCTTTCTAACTGCTTTTCTGTAACACTGCCTGGATATAGATCCCTGAGCATAAAAGGGTGCAAAAGTGATCAGACCATTTTATGGAAGAAGTATCTACCAAAAGATGTTAAACATGATGGGAAAGGCTTGTTTGGCTTAGAGAATCAGAATGCCACAAGAAGACTCGTCCCCATCTTAAACTTTTTTAACCTGTAAAGTTGTTGCTGTTCCCCATTCCCGCAATCTTCTGGGTAGTGAGTGCACGCTTCTTTCTTTCACACTGGTTAAGTTGCCACGTAAGAGAACTGTGCCATCAGCAACACAGACATGTTCTAGCACCATTTTTAAGCTATGTGGCAAATGTGCATGTCTAGGATTTTCTACTATAGTCAAGAGCAGTATTAAATAGGAGGGCGCAAGGGGAGGGTTTCCTTTTCACACCAGTGTTTATGTAAAAGCAAACAAAATTTAAGTGACTTATTTAAACATGGAAGTTGCAACCTGATTTAAAGCCTCCGCTGTTAATTTTTCTTCTATTGGCATACCCTAACATTTGAAAATGTGCCAGAGCAAATTGCAACAGAAACTGTCAAATGCTCTCTCAAACCTGTGCAGTTAAGAAAAAATTGTTTCATTGCCATGCATTATTCTCTTTCATGCTAATTTTGTGGGTGAAAAACTGGTTAGCACATCATCTTCTATGCTGAAAGCAGCCCAACTGGATTTTCCCTACCAAGGGAGCAGGGAGCACCTGGAGGACAAGCAGCAGTGTCAGGAGCCCGGCACTCCTGGGGTGCAGCACTGCAGCTCCCCTGCACACAACTGCAGCTCTCAAATGGGTTCAGCTGCACCTGTTTCCACTTTGAAGCAGCTATTCCATCACTGTGCCATAGCTCGCTTCGAGTTGCAAACAGGCTAAAAAGTTAACCCTCTTCTTACAAAGATGGGATTTCTCCAAGTCAAGGGTTAATTTTAATGATGGCATTAACAAAGTAACATCTACCCACAGCAATGCCATGGATGAAAAGGGACATTTGCTGAGTTTCCTCCCTGCCAGCTGAGTTTTCAGCCATACTCTCGATCTATTTAGCACCAATCCTTTATGTGACTGAAGTCACATTTCCTTTTCAATAATAACTTTGTATTTCATACCCATCTTGTGGAAGGAGCCACCTGACCACACTGAAAGCTCTAATACTTGGAATGGCTTTCCCACTCCCTACACAACTTTTCTTAAAGCTCAACCAAAGATGAGAACCTCTGTGAACCATCCCAGAGGCATTAATTTTAGTCACTCAGATCTTTTTAAAGGCTCATCAGTGCTGATGAGCATCTTGATTACATTTTCAGCAGTAAGGAACTCAAGCAATGGCTCACGGTTAACTAATTGTATGTGCACTGAGAAAGTAACACTTGAGTTTCTTTTAATAATGCATCACTATTCACTTACCAGTAGCCTAATAACACCATGACTATTATATTCAAAAAAAGTTCTTCCCATCACAAGAGACAACCTGCCTGTATAAAAGAAAAATACCTGGTAACCTCTCTCTTCTAATGGGACTCACAGGAAATCATATGTACCCCTGCAAATTCCTACAACAACTATTTTATTTCTTCAGAAAGAGGAAAACAAAAAATCTCTCACAAAGTTAAACAGCTATGATTTCTGCTTGGCATTTTCAAAACAATAAATATATGAGGTAACTGCTCATGCCTTCAGGCCACTGAGCTCTGACTTCACACCACTAACTAAAGTGAACCTACATTGTAAGAAACATCTCAGCAACAAGCATAGTTTGAATTATTCAAATCCAAAACATGAACTAACCAATTCCCTTTTTTTAAAAAAGTGCTAATAAATTATCCTTTCTGGCACTGCAAGCAAGAGATTTTTTTGTGATTTTTAATGCTAACAGCCTTAGCTGAAGGATGGGAAGGGCTAATCCTTAAGCAAATGTTGGAGTTGTCTTGGCTGCTTCCAAGAGTTCCAGAGCCTTTAGTGGCATTTAGCCACAGTGAAAGCCCTGACAGAGTGCAATGCACTTGGATCCTGCAAATGCCATGGCAAACTTGTTCACCGTTTGGGAGGTCTGTACCGTCAAATGCAAACATTTGGACCATGGATGCTCCTATACAAATGCAGAGTGGTGGGTGGGCTACATGTGGCCGTGTTCAAATCTCCTGGGTTGGCAGCAATCCCCGGTCCAGCAGATTCCCCCAGCATATGCATAATTTTAAAACAGACTACAACAACATTTAAACTATGAACATGCTTAGTTTATTGGATCAAGGCATGAGTATCTATGTCTGTGGGACTTGCTTTGGGCAAACTTTCTAAGCTTTGGCATTGAAGGGGTTGTTTTCCTGCACTGTCCAAAAACAGTAAAAGCAACTATGAAATAAAGTACATAAACCATTTCTTCCTCCTTCCCTTCAGTTACCTTGCAAGTCCAAAAAAGGCCTGAACACTGTCTGTTCCAACAGGCACAAGTTTGGGGTTTTTCCATTATAAATATTTGTTTCGGCAGCCTATCCCGATTTGGTATAATTTTGATGTGATACAATCCTGTTTACTTCTGGTCTCTGCCAACATTATCTTCCTTTTCTATTTTGGTTCTACTAAACAAAACATTTAAATGAAAAGCACACTTTTTTGTGCGTGTTCTAAAACACACACATCTGTTACAAATACCTAAGCTTTCTAGAACCCTCAAAATGCACACCTCACACACTCCAACATCTCTAGATTTCCCCCTGGCAATATGCACCAAACAAATTGAACAAAGCTTCCTAACATGGGAAGCTGCAGCAAACAAAAACGTTCAGGTTCTTGAGTTTATTCTCAGCAGTTTCATCAGTATGAACTTTTTACACCCACTAAACAAGTTAGAGATTGCCAAATGGCAACACACACTGGAAGTCTCAACAGAGTCTTTCAGGGTGAAACAACATCCTGAGGTCATCTAACTGCTCCATTTTTGAGGAATGTGGGGAAATGTATGAACAAACAACAGGCATACCTCTATATAGCACACATATGTTACTTGTCTTAAAAACAAAGAAGCCGGGGGAGGGGGGACCAACCCAAACCAATGGTAACTACAATATAAACTCCTTTAACATGAGCCATTAATGATTCATTTTTTATCAGCATAAATGATACACAGTTCTGCAAGCTCCTAGTTGTTGAATTTCTGTGTACATAACCATGACTGCAACTGTTACTTCAAAATAAACAAATCAAAGAAGTGTTAGATCTCGAGGTCAGAAAAACAAGCAACTTGCAAAAAAGGCCAACTGAGTTCTCCTCCATGCATAAAGGCCAGGTAATACCCCAGCAACCTTTATGGACTACCAGATCTACAGTGTCATGGTACATCCAAGAGTTCTGTTGGTTTATAAGGACCTAATCCAGCCTAACTCAGAAGTGGTGTTGGCTCTGTTGTGAATCATCAGGTGCTGCAGTAAATGCCACATTCTTAAGATTTTGCCAGTGCTTCCACAGGTAGACTGGAGATGTATGAGACTGACAGCAAGCAGCTCCATCCCAATATCCTCAGGGTGCCCTTCCCTTCACTATATTCATCAGAGACACGAAACACATTCACAGGTTACCTAGAGGTGGTTGGTTCCCCATCAAACATCCTCCAGATTCAAACCACAGTCAGCTGTCCTCAGTACCTAATGGCATTTAAAACAATGCAGAGTTCTCAGGGCAGCCCCACTTTTATGATCTGAGGGGGGGGGGGGGCATTTTAGGTCATGACCATCACTGGGAAGCCTTTCAAAAAGGGTGGGTCTTGAGGCACCATAAATTTTAAAGATCCCATTTGCACTATCCCCAGATTGATCCCAAAACTGCTGTTATCCTATTTTCAGTGGTAACACTACTTAGTTTGTATAGGCCAACTTTTCCACAAAAGTAGAACCAGCATCTCCTTCACAGCCACAGCAATGGACAGATGATTGATCAAAGTCAGCAACTCTGACCCTTTCTTCCCCCAGCCAAATATCCAAGGAAGTCCAGGGAGTGGTAGATTGCACTACATTTAGTTGAACTGGTAAATATATTGTATAAGGTCCCATTTCTACATAAATCTGACAGCAAGTGCACACAGAATCTCAGGCTGTGCAGCTGAATACCCAGAATGGGTGTTCAGATTACAGTGCTTCTCTCTGCTTTTCCAAAATGCCTTTTTCCTCGTTTCCCTTTATTCTTTAAAGATGACAACATGCAGGGGCTGTGGCAGACAGACAGGTGTTGCAGTTTGCTCCAAATATGGAATGGCTTTGATTCAATCTTTTCTTGTAGAGTAGCTTAGCTTCACTGATTTTGGTAGGAAAACAACTTCAGGCTCTGCTTTCATCAGCTTCATTCCAGCTGTCCTAAAAGACTTTTTCAATCAACCAAGCAGCTCATTGTCTTGACCCTGACTGCAAGCAAGAGATGACTTCTCAGAGCTTCAAATATCCTTCTGGGAATCAGCGCAGGGATGGGGATCACAGGAGTCTCCATGTGAGGCAGCTTTACTCAAGCCCTGTCCAGCGTTCCCAGACCAAAGACTACTGCACTGGTTTAGCTTCTCTATACAATCAGATAATCAGTAAGAACCTAGCGTACCATAAACCACAGGTTATCTGAGGAGATCTTGCTTCCTCTTTCTCCTCCTGAGGCTGCAGGTGCCTTTGCCAGGTGGGTACAATGCTAGGGGCTCTGCCAGCCCTGTGCCTTGAGGAAGGATGCATGATGTGGCTGTAACCCAGCTCCATGAAAGGCAGGCAGTTCCAGGGGATCAGGGGACCACTGGGTGGGTGCAGGCAGAGCCCTGCAGGATTCCCCAGGTGCAGCACCAGGAGCCCTTGGCTGTATCCTTGATAAACATTAGCACAGCCAACACACAGTCTTTGGAGCCAGCAGAAAAGCTTGTTTGCTCTGGAGTTGGATTTCTTAATTTGTTTTGTTAGGAAACAAATAAAACCTTACCAGTGGCAAACTATGCAAAACAGAGGAAACCTCTTGGACTGCCTCAAGACTCACAGTCTCCACAGCGGAAGGAGTTTTAACATCAACATTACTTACGTTGGTAATTTAAATCAAGATACACTGCAACATAAAACTTAAAAAAAATTAGAGATTTAAATCACTCTGCTATTTTATCAAGTCTGCTTTGCTCCTTAATTACTTTCCTAAGGAAAAGTCCATTCAATCTATAAGAGCATAGCTCAGTTCACTAATGAAATTGCAGCTCTGTACGTACAATCTAACCCTGTCCATTTTCCAGCTTGTAAAGAAACAAAAAGAAAAAAAATACAAAAAAAAGAAAAAAAAAATACACAACCCCCCCCAAAAAACCCCCCCAAAAAAAACCAAAAAAAAAAAAAAAAAAACCACAACCAAAACAAAAACAACAAAACCAAAAAACCAACTCGAACTTTGAAAAATTAAAACAATACCAAGTAATATTTTCTGTAGTATCAGAAGCCATATCTGGTAATGTCTTCATGCAAAGGACTAAAAAGAAAGGCTAAAGTCTAATCTCCTGCATTTCCCAGTTTCTGCTTTTGGGGGGTTTTTAATCCTCATCTTCTCCATGTGACTTGTCTCTATATTTGGTATTTTATCATGCTCCTTTAGCCTAATTCTAAAGCAAAACCATTTTAAACAGCAGAATTACACTCATTTCAATCTCTAGCAGCTGGTTTTCCCTGAGCTTTGCATCTTTTTTGTTGCCTTTATGACTGTTTGCACTTTGGCTTCTGCTTCTGCAGTTTGACTCCTTCAGGCAGAGCCCTGCAGAGCCAGGCCTACAGAGCTGTATCACAACCAATGGCCAGAACAATGTGCTCACACATACCCAGCAGCAATGCTGTGCTCCCTTCCTTGCTATTACACTCAAATGGGTGTAGATTTATAGCTTTCCACAGTCTACACTTTGCCAAACCTAATCTGTACTTGCTTCATTCTTCAGACTCTCCTACAACATTTTAATTATTTATTGCTTTCTTATCTAAACTCCTTCCAGTTAATCTGTGTCATTCTGACACTGAAAAAGCACAGAAATAAAACAGCATTTTAAATGCAGATACCACAGCTTTATAAACCAGGTCTGTAAGTTACAAGCAGGCTCTCATTTAACTTTGACCGCAGTCTCCTTCACCACTGTTGCTTGTCAAATGCCTCACCCCACTGAAATGTCTGCTTTGGCTTTCTTCTATAGAGAACCACACAATACACTTGATTACGTACAGGGCTGAATTTCATTGTCTCTTATTCACATTCCTCATGTCTCAAGCTGTCATATTTTGCTATTTTCCCCACCTTTAAATGCACTTGCAATTCCTGTCAATATGCTATGATCTGCAAGTTGTCTTGTACCAGCCTGGAAGCCAGGTCTCCTTGCTTGCCTGGGACTGTGGACACTTCAGCAAGATTGAGGACCTGGACAAGGTACACAACAGCTCCCTCCCATTCCAGATGGCTGTATTTCCTTCCAACACAGACCAAGCATCACATCTGAAGGCTGACAGCCATTCTCCACTCAAAACATTTCTCTTGCTATCCCCTCTTGCAGGTCACTCCCAGTCCAGACTGACTTTTGCACAAGTCCTGAACAACAGTAACACTTCCTCGATGCCATCTGTATCATTTACCAAGGAACAGTAGTACTCCAACAACTGGGATTCATCTGCCCTCACCATGAGGCTCTTGTGTTACTACAGAGAGCTCTGCACAAGTGCAAGCAGATGAATTCTTCACAACACCATTACCCAGAAATCATTAGATACCCCACAGCCATTTTGCTGTGCTTTTCCAGACATCCTCATTTAGCGGTGTTGAGAATCTCAGCCCACATTCAGCACCCATCACTCTGTAGCTCTGCCAGTGCAAGTGAGCACCAGGGAAGAAGATCTGACACCTGGAATTCACTGCTGCTCAGTACAGCCATGTTTGCTCAGACCTTCAAGGAGAGAACCCACAAGTACTCCCTGCTAAGGCACAGGCCGCAGAGACCTCCACAGCTTTTGTTCAGCATCTCTCGCTGAACACTAATCTTGTGTCTGCCACCATCACTCTTCCTCTTTCATCAGGGCCAGAAATCCCAACCACACTCCAGCACGCTCTAAATAATTAGCAACCCATGTGTCACACAACATAACCTGCATTACTTTTCCTCCCTCTTATCTACCGTCACTCCTTACTGCAGTAGCTGAGTATCTTCCTGTAAAAATCAATGCTAGGGAAGTCCCTCGTGTCAGTGGAAGCCTCTGGCATTTCTATTTTTGGCAAAAATTACTTCCCAATGTAGAATGTAAAACATTTATATTTTAATAACAGCAGTTTCTCATATCTTGGCTATATTTTATGGGCGGGTTTTTTTGCTTTTTATCTCTAAAACATACTTTTTTAATAAAGTTAATGGCAATTCTATGATTTTAATTTCAGCTGGAATATAGCCAAACCACTAAATCTACTCTGGAGACCTACTAATTTATGGTCATCTTTTAAGAAGTTGTATTTGCTCTGCTGAAGCACCTCCGGGTGCAATTGCAATGGAACTATTTGCAATTGCAAACGAACAGCGAGGCAGATTTTCTAACCAAAAGAAATCCAGAGGGCTGCAGAAAATACACACGAGATACAGCTGCACCTACATGATTGCATATAATTCAGTGAAATGCCAAATTGCTACATACTGTGTTTGAACTAGACTACAACAGCCCTTAGGAAGAAATGTGGGGTTTTGATTGCTTCTGTAGGCAAACCCGGACAAACCTGTGTCACAGATGCCTTATTCAGAGGATGTCTAACAGAATTATAATACATTAATATTTTAACCCCTTAAGTTATTTTTAAACAAAAAAGGGATTTAATACAGCAAATTAAATCAGTGAAATTAAATCAGCAGTGCCAGGAAATGAGGCAACTTCCAAAAACCACTAAAATTAACAAAGAGATGATGGGCACTCAGTTTCTATAAAATATACCACAAGTGCTGGCCTCACCACATTTACAACTTTGCAACAATTTAGAGGAGGCTGATAGACCTCTGTCAAAGTTCAATCCTTCCCATCCTAGCATCTTCTGTCAAACCACAAAGAGACAACAATAAAGGAAAGAGGAAATAAATGCATTAAAAATTAGCAAATAAAAACCACACCATGAATTGATTTCGCCTATTGAGTCCTCCATGGTTTTTGGTTTTGCCTCCTCTTTCACATGATTAATTCTTCTGCAGACATTATTGCATTGTATGGTACAATGGGGATGTTAGAATCGAAGACAAACTTGTTATAATCAAGTAAACATTGCATGGGATAACACAATACATTCCAATGTATTTTGAAACCACAAAATCAAGACGGCAACCAAACTGGCAAGATGATGAGGAGGTCAGACAAATAGGTAGAAAGTAAAAGCTGCAAGCTGTACTATAAACTAACCAGCTCAATTAATTTAAATTTGATCCTTCTCTGAAAAGGTTCTGCTTCTCACCTTCCCACCCCTGAAAAAAGGCACTCCAAAATCATAAGACAAAACTGACGGTCAGCTATAGATGCCTTTAACTCTTCTGGCACTATGCAGAGAAGGCACTGAAGAAAATTCAACTTCACCTTGGGATTCAATAACATTATTCACGATGACAAGATGGTATTTCAAAAACTTGAGGTAGAATTGCAGACAAACAAGCTGCTTCTCAGGAATACTGCTCACTTAAGAGCTACTGGATAATTTCCACCTGCCAGCATAAGAAGCCAGGCACTACCTCCAGTGTGACAAGCTGTGCCAGAATCTGTCTCACGCGGATCAAGAGAGCTCTGAAAGCAGTTGGCAAATAATTATGACTTCTAGCAAAACTGGAAACTTAAAGGGCACAGAATGTGGGAGAGGGAAATCTATCAGGAATTAAGCTTCAGGTTTTTCAACATTTACTGCAGCATTTGAATGACCTCTCCTGTTCTGCAGGGAAGCAAAGGCAGTACCAGCAGCTACAACCACATGCACAGTCCAGTCATTCTTATGCCTGTGAAACAAGTTAATGCTTGACATAGGTCTTCAAAAACATCATGAATGGTAAATTAAATAGCACAGAAATTAAGTCTAAATACAAGCTATCACATTGCTTAGAGCATCAACCAGGTGCTTGAAGAGGATGGAGAACGCAAGCACATCATTAGAAACAAAAATGCTGAGTCAGACTGATCGCTTATTCCTTAAGCAAAACCTGATTGCATCTTGGCCTTTGCCCCACTCAACCCTTGGAAGAGATTTATTTAGATGATAAGCAGGAGAAAGCAGCAGAAATGGCATATCCACTCCTCTCCCACAGATGAACGTCCCGTGGAAGCAGAAAAGGATGATTTTTTGGATGGTGACAGTGAAACAGCCATGCTTAAATAATGGTTTTCAAACTCCTTTTAAGAACTAGGCTCCTATATTTTATCTAGTGGCAGTCTGAAGTGTAAGATGAACAAAAAAACTTGCTTTCTTTTTAACAAATCCCATAAAAGTCCATGAGCTGGGTGTCTGTGTCCACATGCTACCAGGCTGAAATCAGGTCTTCGCCCTCCAACTCCCTGCCCTGCTCAGCTCCAATCACTGCCAACCCCTCAGTTCTCTTTTTGTCCCACGAGGCTACTGCTACCACACAACCTGAAGCCCAGGTTGCTTCAGAGGTGGTGAAGCCAGGGAGACTTGCTTTATCCTAAATAGATAGTGTCTGACTGTTTCTCTCCTGAAACACATTTACAATGTTTTTAAACAGTCAAGCCCAACAAGCTCTTACTCCCCACCATAATTTCAGGCAATTCACTCCAGATTTCCACCAGACCCTCCTCTAGCACCTCTTGCCCACAGGATGCAAGAAAATCACTGTCTATGACAAAATAAAATAGCTCAGTGATGAAATGAGAAAATTCAAAGGCTGAATCCATCTCCACCTAATGAATATGTGCTGTACTCACTCTGGGACAACATTTAGAAACATGTTCTATATAGTTCTCCTGAGTTTTATAGCCCTGGGAGTGCTGCATCACAGACCTGACCCCTTTGGACTCATCCAAATTCACGCATCTCACCGTGCACAACAAATGCTGACAGTAAAAGCCTGTTTCCTTATTTAAAATAATTTCAGTGGATACAGCTCATTACGTAAAGGATTTCAATTTTTATTATAGCTCTCATAGAAGGGCTTTGAATAATTGCTGCCTTCTAATCTTTATAATCTTTAATTTTTGTTTCATAGCAGACTGACTGTTTTGTGGTTATGGCAAAGAAAGGAGAATGAATAGGAATAGGGAGTAACTCAAAATTAAACTGGAAAAAAGATACACCAGCAAATCCCACTCTTTCCTATAAGCAGAAGTATTTAAACAGAAACAGAGTTTCCCTTACAGGAAGGGCAAACAAGAAATAAAGTGAAAGAATATAGTAAGATTGTTTAAAAAATCCTTTAAGAATGGGTCCCTTCCAATTCAGCATATTCTATGATTCTATGAGCTGACTTAAGTAGTGCTTGCCGTAAAAAGTGAGACTACTCATTTTTAACCAAAAAACCCCAATGTAATATGGATATATGAGATGTTCCAGACATGTAAAGCCAGACTGAGACATGCAGATTTCTCCTCCCTCTCCCAGACTAAATGGATCCTAGGTGACAGCTCAGTCTTTATAAGAAAATTTACACATTCCCCAAGACCATAGGAAAAGCTTAAGATACATAGGACTCTGAGTATTATGGTGATTACAAGAGAGTAAACAACATGTACATGTTGATTTATGATGAGGAGTCAAACCTTTCTTACTTCATACTGATT
Organism: Phylloscopus whistleri; assembly: GCA_017589585.1. Classification (NCBI taxonomy): domain Eukaryota; kingdom Metazoa; phylum Chordata; class Aves; order Passeriformes; family Phylloscopidae; genus Phylloscopus; species Phylloscopus whistleri. The sequence goes on from JADMLD010001220.1 coordinate 47,158, forward strand.
TTTATACACCAATCTCTAAGAAGCAAATATTCTATTATTCTAAAAAAACTTTTTTTTTTTTTTTAGTGCAAAACAATAGCTGTGTTTATTTTGGAGCATTCCTGTGCCTATTTGTTTGCATAACATTATCTCAACTTTGAGCCAACTGAACACAGTTTGCAGAACACAGGTACAGAGGCAATGCTCTGGCAATGTGCTCTGCAAAACAGACATTTCCTCTATTGCTCCTAAGAAAGGAGGTCCAACAAGCTCTTAGGCCCAGTGGGAATCGTGGTCTGACAAGCAGGGATAAGTACAAAAATCATGCAGTGCCTGAGGTTATAAACACAGTGTGCAACTGCTGCTCACAAAGCTTCAGATACACAGGACACTGGCCATTATCACTGTGCTTTATTTTCCCCATATGTCATCTGTGAAGCCAGATAAAACAGTACCAGGCTATAAGAGGGGTGGTATCTTCAAGGACAGGTTAAATCAAGCTGTGCCATGAAAACACCGTTTTCACACATGTATTTTTAGCATAATCCAAAGGATATAATTTTATCTTGCTCCCACACAGTGTCTTCTTATCAAGTCCCGCAGTCTGTGTTATAATTCAGAGCAAACAGCCCCAGCTGCTGCATGCTGCTGTTGCAAAGAAAAGCCAGGACTATTTATTGGCTTTCAAGCACCACAAAGTGAACTGCATTGCTTGCGTGAAAAATGCTACAGAAATATTCTTCAACTATTGCCCTTTTATTACAAATAGGAAAGTCACCTCAAAGAAATATAAATTCAGAGTAGGAGGACCAATCTAAGCACAGCTCATGAAGTGATACAATAATATAAAAAATTAATCATAGAGTCACAGAAAGGTTTGGTCAGAAAGAGATTTTAAAGATTATCTAATCCCAACCTCCCTGCCACAGACAGAGACACTTCCCACTAGACCAGGTTGCTTAAAGCCCCATACAACCCGGCCTTGAAAACTTCCAGGGATGAGGCATCCACAGCTTCTCTGGGCAACTTGTTTCAGTTCCTTACCACCCTTATAATCTCAGGGTTTAGTTAGAAAAATAACGTTGTAGACCTGGGAGATCTGAAGGTGTGAACTGGGAGATTTGAACTGGGAGATCTGAAGGTGTTAACTATATGAAATCTCTATGCAATTATTAGTCTAAGGCCACAGTCACTCCAAAGTTGTTCCAAATAAAGTGAAGGGCATTGTGTATTTGTATTTCTTTAAGTCAGTAGTCTTGGTGACGGGGGAGAGTCTCAAAAAACATCAGCACTTTTTTTTTTTTTTAATAAACCAAAATTTTCCTTCCCCTCTGTTCTGGTTACTACAACTGTTAATAAAGTTGGGCCTTTGTGCTAAGCTGTATAAGCCTTTTTACATAGCAAATATTTCAGAATTACACTGCAAGTGTGACAGATCCAGGAAACAAATCACTGTAGCAGAAGGCATTAGTAACATCTTCCTCCCCCACTTCTTTTTAACCAAACATGAGAAATTTGGATATTTCCATAGTTCTCTCTCTGTGGGGAAGTCCCTGTCATTGACAAAATAAATATAAATTGTAATACTTTACAATGAAGTACTGTAATGAACAATCTCAAGGTTAAAACCTTGGAGAAGGAACTGGATGTAAGCTGTAGATTCACTATTACGAGTGGCAGCTACAGTGCCAGTATTCTCTAGGAAAAAATCTAAAATTTGCTATCATATTTCCTGAGTAAATTCTATTGCTCTGGAGTGAGCTGATGGGTTCACAGCATCTTCATTGCTGATTAAAGGTAAAACAGTGTTCCCCCTTAAAAATTAAGTATAAAAGCAATTAATAAGCACACACATGGGAATAAAAATGACTGGTACACCTGGAGATCAAAGAAGAAAGCAACAGCAATGGAACTTCAAAGTGTTTCCTAACTGCTGAAGTTTTTACAAGGACATTTCCTTTCTCTTTTAATCCCTGATTAAATGTGTGCCAAATGGTCTGGCAGAAACTCCATCACCAAACATGGAAAAACCATTTGATGCAGGTCTCTGTATACACAAGTGAATGCACACATATTTCTGAGAAATGTCTCGGTTTTATCTTCTCCCAGAACCAGCAGGGCCAGTCTCACACACGACAAGTTGGCAGATAAAGAACAGCAATGGAATTCCTTGCAACACTTCTGTTCTAAGGCCTCTCCTAGATGTGGTTTATGGTATTTTAGAGTGCTGGGGCAGCATCAGCAGGGCATGTACCTTCTCCTGAAGAGGCAGCTCATGGAGCCAGAGAGCTGTAGCTGCAAAAGCAAGGCTGTCCTCCTGCAAAGTAGATTTGACTGCTTTTGCCTCCACTTGCTTCCTTTTAAATGGGCAACAGAATTCTCAGAAACAATACCTTCCCTAATGTGATTTTTTGCTAAAGCAGACTTATCCAAGGGATGCTGATGGCCCAGGCCCACTGCTGTACTCTGAATAATCAGGCTCTGTGCCAGGCTGTGGGGGGCTGCTGACTGAGACTAGCACTTGGACAGCTTCCCTGGGCTCTGCACTGAGACAGAGGCCCCTTCAGAAGCTCATCAGCATGGCAATAAATTAAAAAGCAAGTGAACACTTATTTGATGTCTGTGAAAAGTCAATAAACCTTTCACTGCAAAACCAGCAGGGTAAACTCCTTTCATCTCAACACTATTTTTCTTCTCTACAATACAGAAAGTCATAGAGCTTTTCTACTTAACAGGCTTCTTGATCTGTGTAAATCCCTGCCTTCTTCATTCTGTTATTTTAATAGGTACATGCAAGTCCAAAGCATCCAAGCCTACACACTGAGTGTATGGCTCAAGTCACATCTTCTTTCCACTAATATGGTTTAAAAAAAGCTCAAGATGTATGGCTAACATTTTAATTTCATGTTCAAGATATGGGTCCTCTTAGAGTGTTACCAACTGCTTTCCTTTCCTCTGGTCTCCACTCATAAACCGCAGTAGTCTGCAGAAGCTTTTGGGGGGTTTTGTTCATTTTTTAATGCTTAGTTAGGTTTTAAGAGTTAGTGAATGTTTTAGTCTGTCTTACTAATTTTCTATAAAAGCAGAACAAGAAGAATGAACACTTTCTATCAATCTGGCACTTCACATTTTTAAAGTTTAATATAAATACAAGTAAAATGCGTTCAGGTTTCAGTTGTTTTTGGTTTGGTGGTTGGTTGGTTTGGGGGGGTTTGTGTTAGTTTTGTGGGGGTTTTTTGGTCATTTTTGTTTGTTTTTTGGTTTGTTTGGTTTTTGGTGTTTTGTTTGTTTGTTTTTATGAAATTGATTGTGGAGTCTTACTTTAAAAGCAGTTCTGTAACACAGTAAATCCTAGCATGCCTGATTTCAACACGATATACAAGAGGATGAACCCATTAATACCCATAGCATCACATGCATAAGGCATTCATGAATGGAAACAAGTATGTGTTGTACTGGCTATAAAATCTGAAGAATGTAATTAATTCATTACTATTTGTCAAACTGGTAGTGAAGTGGCACAGGATATTACTGGACTGGTATCCCAGAATTACGTTAATTAGCTTTTATTTGGAAGGAGATCATTTGCAAGTTGGAAAAAAAAAATATACTGAACCCTGCAATCACAACTGTATTGCCAAATTTTTGATGGCTCTTGTACATGAGAAACCTAGATTAAAATCTACCAGATGGCAAATCATTCTGAGGAATAACAAAGACTTCTCTTGACCACTGTTTAAGGTCTGAATACTGTAGTCTTCTCCATGGCTTGATACTACTTAAAGTTTTATCTTGTCATAATTTGAAGGAAAACAATGTTTATTTCAAATGGCTCTCCCCACTGATTTAACTATTAACCAGAAGATTAATATTAACAGTGATTTTCTGCCACCTCTGAATATACTCTTTGCTTCCACAAAGATTAATATAAAAATTGGTACCAAAAAAACCAAATACAAGTGTAACTACCACACACACAAAAAAAGCTTTATTTGGGGAAAAATTAAAGGCATCATGTATCAATGATTGATAGAGAGACAGGAAGACTGATTCACCATCAGAAATCATTTTTACTGTAATTTACAAATGCTCATATACTATTCTAAGAAGGCTAGTAATTTTTTACTACAATGACTAGGTTAAACACCACACAAACAAACATTTACAACATCTCTTGTTTGCAGAAGTTTGATTCAATCTTCTTTTCCTGTCACCAATCTTGATCCAATCTTCTTGTAATCTTCAAAGCTCTGTTTGTTCTTGCCAAGACATCTTGGTTATCAAACTGGCTATGCTAATTAAATCCACATCCTATGTCCACAATCATGTATCAATATCATACTCAGCCAATTTACTTGAAGAAGGAGGCCCTAAAAAGATTTCATATTCAGACTTTACTTGACAAATACTGTTAAAAACCTAAAATTAATCTGCAAGCTGAAAAGTAGAGCAGTGTAACTGCAAAGGTAAAAGCTATCTTCAGTTATATTTAAAATACCATTTTCCTACTTTATCAAAACAAGAATTTGTTGTATGTGATGACAGAGCCTCTCTTTCTCCTCCAGCTGCTGTGCTCTGACTGAACTGATAGTTAAGTCACACTGCTATAGCAGTAGGTATTGTTTAAAACACCACCCCAGTCCCATTTCCAAGGCAATATATCCCAGAGAGAAAGAGAAGCAAAGTGTCCAGTGCCCCATCCAGCCTCAGCCTTCTCCTGGATGCCTGAGAACCCTGATGTAAGTCTGAGCTTTAGTCAAATGGCAGCATTGACTATCCACTTCACCAAATGCTAAAACAGCCTTACAAACTGGTTGAACTTTTAACCTAGAGATGAAAGACTCACTTCTGAGCTACACTGTCCCTAGAGTTTCCCTCTTTAAAATAATTCAGTCATGCATATCATAAGTGGATCATGAAATCATTTAACAGTGTTTTAAACCAAAAGAACAAGCAGTTATGGCTATTTTTATACCTTGTCCTAACTAGGAATTACCCACCTGTTGCACTATAGTTTATTCACATTTACCTCTACCTGGCTTCCATTCTCATTCTAAGATGGTGTTCTGAGAGAAATAAGTTATCTAAACAGCTATATTCAAATATATCTCTATCCAGATTTCAGTGGAGGTAGAAGGGAGAGCAAAACCAGACAAAAACCTTATGTGCTAAACAAAAATATATCAAGTTCAGCATTCATGCAAAGCATGTGATAAAGAAATGCAACAAATGGTTTGCTGGAGTAGAGCCTTTTCACATTTCTACAAAGTTGCTTTTTGCATCAACCAATCAAGGACCAAAGTAGGCATTGCTGGGATTTCTGATCCTGCAGTACTTTTGCTCCTTAGTGTTTTCAGAGATCATTAGCTCTCACTGCCAGGATATGCACAAGGGACCAGCCAACTACACTTCACAGCTGAGAGGAACATGTGTCAGGCTCATTTTTTTTCCTCAGAACACAACTAAGCTAATTCTAAAACTTTTTTTTTCTCCCCTAAAAAATGAAAACACCATTAAGTTTCATAATAAAATGGAAACCATCTAAGCCCTTCCCTCACACTGGTAACAAAAGATAGCACCCTCAGGGGTGAAGGGGCAACAGCACCTGGAACTGCAATGACTTGGGTGCTGCAGTACCTCTTGCCCTGGGCTCTGCAGCAGAGGAACTAACCACTGCTCTTCACTGGCAACAAAGGTATGTTTCCCTGGAAGGTGATGCTTGTTTACATGAGTCACATTAGTTTTATTTCAAAGTAATCTACATAAGGAGAATGTTCAGAACTAGCTCTTTAGCTGCCTTCAACAGCATATAAATGGTTTGCCTTTAATTGCATTTTCACACTGACATCCCTATCATTGCATTTCTTACCTTTTTAGAGGAACCCCCCCCAGGGTTTTGAAGAAAATGAACTTTTCCCAATTGTTATATATCAGATGTCAAAAATTATTATAAATTCACAAACTAAAAAGGATTGTCTTTGTGGAATACCCCTCCAGGCATTCCCATCATACTAGAATTGTCCTTGGATAGCTGGAAGGATCTTTCTCACAGAGCGATCTTGCAGCTGTTACCTCGCTTGCACATTCTCACAAGGTTGAACTATTTTAGTTTGGACTTGTAATAAAATCTTTTCTTAAATGTCTTTGGCCCAGCAAGAAGAAATTGAACCCCAGGGACTGAAGTCCAGAAATAAAAAATAAAATCTATACAACAAAAGCACAATAAGCAAGCAGCGAATTCTCAGATAAGCTGTTGTGCTGGTGGAACCAGCTTTGCCTGCCCTTACAATGAACACACTCCTCACATGGAAACAAGTTCAAACCATTTGTCTATGGCAACAGAATCAACTGCACCTTGCACTAGCAGAGGTTATGGTACAAGCCAGTACTGGCAGCACTGAGTGTGCAGGTTCAGCTGAAGTGACCCCAGTCCCCACGCTTGCTTCAAACATCTGCTTTGTCTGTTCTCTTGGACTACAAGCTCTTGAGAATAAAGACAATTCTCTGCTTTATATAAATACCAGGTTTAAAGGGATGTTGACACCTTTGGACTATAATTAAAATGTCAAACCAAAATAGCTACCAAGGAACACTGCAGGAATATTTTAACTTCATATTTTTAAGGGTTTGGGCTGGCTTGGGTTTTTTTTTGCTTCTTTTCCTCTTAAAGGACATGTAGTACCATGTGCCTTAAATAAAGTACTCATGGCTGTAGAATAGAAAAGTAAACAACAGCTTGAAACAGTCTTAACCTTTTTTATCAAAAACTCAATTAAAATCTCCCTAAGAAGATAAAAGTCTAGTTTTTGTTTAAAGACTTATCATGTGTACAAGTTTCCTGCCAAGAAGAATGATTATGATACTGCCTATCAACAGCTTGATCTACTTTCTCTTCCTGCTGTCAAAAATTAAATTTTATTATTTTACAAAGATGAGTATCATCACTATGAAAACAAACCTATGGCCTGGAGGATGCCATGAAATAATGTGGCAAGAAAAATCAACAAAGGAAACAAAGAATGAAGAACAGTTTTGGAAGCATTCCTCTCTCTGGGAATGTTTCTTTTGCAACAATCTTACTTCAGGAAATCTGCAGGCACACTTAACAAGGAATGTTCTCCTCTCCCAAGTAAGAAGTGATAGGCCAAGTTATGTCAGAGCAGTTTTAGATTGGATAATAGGAAACAAATCTTCACCAAACGGGTTGTCAAGTACTGGAACAGGCTACCCAAGGAAGGGGTGGAATTGCCACTCCTGGAGGCATTTAAGATGTAGAGATGTGGCACTTAGGGACACGGTTTAATGGTGGGCTTGGCAGCATTGGGTTAATGGTTGGACTTCATGATCTTAAAGATCTTTTCCAACCTAAAGAATTCTATGATTCTATAAATTGCCTTTAAAAGCACTCAGGTCTTGAAGCAAAAGGTCACCTCTGAGTTATTTTGGTTCCTCAGTTAAAGCATTTTTACGTGTGCTACAGTGGAACAAAGTCTGCACTTTGCACATGGGCATTTTTAAACTCAGAGCACAAGTGCCTTGAAAACATGTGGCAAATATGGAAAGAAATCAAGACGTATTCCCTTGTCATTCAGAATAGGCTTTGACTCCATTTACATAAATTAAAAAGAAAAATGTGACCCTACTTTTTATGTTCTAAATACCAATTACCTTTACGTTCAACCCTCTCTTACTTTTCATAACTTAAAATCTTTTCATATCTGTTTCACACCTTTTTTTGACAGACAGAAATATTTCCAAAGGCTATCCAGATATAATAAAACATCTTTATCATCTTGAGTCATTCCACTTATTAAATCCTAAACCAATGTCAAATTAATATTTATAGAAGAAGTAGATTTCCATAAGTATTTCACAGCCAACACTATAAATGTCATTCCCAGCCCATATTTCTAACTCCTCAGTCTCAGCTACTTTGTGAATGATTATCACTTCACTACTGTTACTGTTCCATGATTATTGTGCTGCATGTACCAAAAACAAGGAAACACAATGGAAATGAAAAGGGTTTTTTATATTATCACAAAGTTTTATGCTAACAGACAGTCTTACTTTTAATTCATATAAACACTGAATTAATTTATAAAATGCATAGCTAGTAGAATAGACAGCTGGCATTTCTCTATAAAATGAGAGTCAGACTTAATATTTTTCAGCTTTTGATTTAGACACTTCGCTTTGTCAAAATCTGTACTTCAGAGTAACTGAAATAGCAGGGTGAATTTTCCCAAACACTTTGGCCACAACAGAAGAAAAAATGTTTTGAAAATGTTTGGCTTATTTGGTTCAGATTCAGCAAAATAGTACATAAAAAAACCCCCAAAAAACATCTTTACAGTTTATCCCAGCAGTTCCAGAATAAACTATAAATATTTCCACAACATTAAATGTTCAAGTTCTTGTAATAAACACCTGCCATACAAATTATTGTTAGATTTGTAAACCACTGTTCACTTTTACCCTTCAACTCCAGTCCCTCCCCAGCTGTGGAGGATCTACATGACCCTGTTTGCACTACTCTTGTGCTACATGAGAAATCCTGGAAATCCCAGTTTCCATTTCCACTCTGAACCTGCTAAAGGATGGTAGCTGTTCATGGCCTGCCATGGAGTGCTGGGAATGGGCTCCACAGCCCCTAGAACAGGAATGAAAACCCTGCACGCTGCTCTTAGTTCAAGCTTGCACAAAGGGGGAATGTAACTCCTGGCCCTGATCTGAGAACTTCTTTCCCTTGCAAGGGGAAACCAACATACTTTTGAAAATGTCAACACAATTAGCTTCACATACATCAGAATCAATTATTTTGACACGTCAAAAACACTGCCTTTGACCCAAAATTAAAAATTCAGTTTTCCTTTATTTCAGTAAAAATAACCTTAGAATTACTTTTTTCCTCCATCCTCCCAGTTAGATCAACAACTGGAAGCATCAGGCATTTGCATAACATAGATGTTTTTCTGATTCAAAATAAAGAGAAAAGCTGAACAAGAAGAATTTCAGTAGTAAAGTAACAGCAGAAATAAAACGTTAGTGCTTTTCATAGTCAAAATACTTCAACTAAAGAGGAAAAAAAAAATCCCTCTTTTTCATTTGGATTACAATAATACTTGTATGACCCATCTAACACGAGCTTTTCATTGTGGTCAGTAAAAGATACCATCCCAACTAACAAAAGACAAGGGCAAAGAGTAGGAGAGGAAACAAAAGCATGAAGATATTCAACCCACTCAAGGTCACCTGAACTTACTGGAAGAGAAGAGCCCATGATAAAGCCTGTGTGTTGTGCTTCCCCTGCACCAGCTCATACGGAGCCTAAAAGCCTTCTCTGGGAAGCTGTTCTGGAAGAAACACGCCAGATACTAATACTACATACAAGAAATTTAGAGAAAAATAAGTCAACAGTCCTCCTCCACCAGCATTGCTGCCATGGGACTTTCAGCTTCCAGCAAGGGGGAGCAATGCCAGGAAGTGCCAGGATGTCTTACACAGCTCAGAAAAGTAACTACAACCGAGAATTGTCTCTGTACTTACAGCAGCTTCCTCTGCAGTCTCAAACCTGATGTAACACTCAAGTCCTAGATGGTTAAATCTCACCCAAACTCTTAAACCTAAACAATAAAAAGGTGATTTGTCTGTCTAGTTTTCAGAGTGCCTGTAATGTAAATTCTGCCCTTCCAAGCTAAACCAAGCAGACATGCCTGGAGACACTTCCTTGGCCATCAGAGTGTGTTCTGAGAACCTAACAAACATCCAAACACCATATTGTATTCATCAAGGCACTTCCTTCTCTTGCATAGAGCTGTGCTCCTTAGGTAATTTCATTTAAGTAAAAACTCAGGGTCCCTTGGAGAATAACCTAATTTTGATTATTGAAATGACAACTTTAGAGTATTAGCTCAGAACATGTACAATTTCATTCATTTTGTGTTGCACATTCAAATAAAATAAAGAAGTAGCAAACACAGAGTTTAAGTTACATGAAAGAAACAAATGTGCTATTGCAGGGGCCAACAAAACACAGATCAGTGTGTTTGTCTGTCTTTCTCCACTATAGATCAGCAAAACACTTGGGAATGTGACTTCAAAGCAGTTTTCCCTCTTCCTGAACTTTCTGCATGCTCATTTTCATCAAGCCATGATAAGGCTAAGAAAACTGAATTCACTTACAGATAACTGAAGGAGACAATACAAAAATTCCAGGTTCTCTTTCAGCTCAATTCATCTAGCTTTGAGAAACTATCATAAATGCATTTCACAAAATTAAAGTTATGTTGATTTTACAAGTAAACAATGCTGCCTACTTACAAATACAGATCTGACTAAAGTAGCAATAACTTGATATTTAACAGGAAGCAACCAATTTTCTCAGCCAGTAAATTCTAATATAGCAATGAACTTATTTTATATATATACACATTGATATTGCTATTAATCATTAGGCACTGATTCCCTAGATGATGAATACACATTCTCCCTATTACACTAGTGAGGCATTATTAAGGTCTTCACTGACAATTGTCTTCTCTGAAGATTATAAACCAAATGCATCTTGCATTTGTCTCTCTGAATAGAATTTTTTTAGAAAATGTGATGCGCATTCACTTATGCTCTTCCTTATCAGTCAATCTGCCTCTGGATTTCCATTTTGCAGGACTTCTATAACTTAAAGGGACATGAGGCAAAAATCTGTGATTCAAACTTCTTAATTCTGTAGTGCTTTCCTTCTCCTATATTCCAAACCACCAAGAGCCCTCACTCATGTAGTTTTCTCCTGCTAGCTTCATCTCTCCAGACTGTCCTTCTTGCTATGTATCTTCCTGCATACTCCTTTCTAGGTAGAGCCTCTGCTTTTTTTGGACAGCAGCACCTATTTTCCAGGATTTCGCCTTTTTACCCTAGTACTCAGATCTCTCTCCAAATCTCCTCTGTCACACTGACTCCATATTGCAAGTAGTTTTTTCCTTCCAGCTGAGCACCTCAATATTTCAGCAGGCAAATGTTTACAGTAAGAGACCAAGGTCTCCAAAAGTTCTGTGTGACACTCTAGTCAAGCTTCTCCATACATTAACGAGACAAACCCTTGGTCAGTTTGCCTCTGCTCTCACCTCCTCTTGCTTTTCTTTTTTGCACCTTCTTCTGAGAAAAACAAACAAACGAAACAAAAAACAAAACACAAACCCAGACAAATCAAAATTAAACGTGAGGGTGTTCTAAAATTTATGAAGACAGTTTCCTTGTGCCCACATGCCTGGGTGGGTGACAGCAGTAAGGCAAAACACACTGCCCCATCCTCACTGCTTTCCCACACTGAAAATATGACACATGGCACAGCAGTCTCAGGAATTTCAGGCTTCTGCACCACACCGTGTATCTTTTGTAATTTGGGTATTTGAGTCTAAAATTAAAGGGAAGCAGTGCAAAAACCAGGAAGCAAGATCACTCCAGCCAGATAAGCACATTAATCAAAACATAACTCCACAGCAATCACTTACCTGCATGCAACATCTACAAACCCTAACAGCAATGAACAAGGGTAATAGAGCAATGAATGAGGGTAATAAATGGCACAGCTACATGCTTTTTAGATCATTTGATTGAGTGCACAACACACTAAAAATCTGAGGTGTATTATTTCTTATTAAAAAAACCAAAACCAGAACAGTCTGCATCTCTACTGCATAAAAAGTAACTTCAGAAGAGAAAAAATACTGCAAACGTGTCTGTCTTTATTTCAAAAAACAACACCAGAACAGCCAGCAACAGGACAAACTGCTGACCCACCCAATTGACACACAGTTGTTTAAGAACCAGTTGGTACAACTGAACATCCTTCCCATGTACCAGTAAAGGACATTTTAAAAACAAGTCCAGCTCAAGCCGCAGTGAAAACCAACGGTCTCCACTTAACTCACAGAGGGTTTTGATCTAAATCAGAAGAACAGTCAGAACATCTAGTGACTTGAACACCAACAGGGTAGAGTGGATGTAAAGGCAGTGGGAAACAAGGTCATTTTGGCCTACAGCAGCCTTCCCCCTGGAAGGACAGCAGCCCTGAGGAGCTTGGCAGAAGGAAGGACTGGCTGGGTGCATGGCAGGCACAGGGCAGCAGCTCCTGGTGCCTGGCTCCCTGCTGTGCCCACCCAGCCAGCCCTGCTGCCTCCCTGCCCTTCCCAGAAAGGGAATTTCACAAGGGGTTACCTGGATGAAGGACAAAGCACTCATCTGTGTGTGCTTTGTTTTAACACTGGAACCACCTGCAGAGATCTCTGGGTATCCTTACCAGCAACATGATATGTAATAAAAAGTAAAACTGGGAAATGGGAAAAATAGCCTCCTTGGTAAAGGTTATTTTTCCCTCTTTATTTAACAAAATATCAAATGATGCCTGAAGAAGTATTCTTTCCCTTCAGTTACCCATCAGGCTTCGATTTAAAAAGCATCCATATTCAGAATAGAATAGGAGATGCTGAAATTCAAACAAGGGATTAAATCCAGCTCTTACAGGATTTAACACCAGGAAAATATTAAAAGGCTTGTCTTGAATGACAATATACTTAAGACCAATATTAAAGTCCTTTCTTGAACTGAGGCCATGAGGGAACTGTAACCCTGATGATTGGGCAGGTGGAATGGGGAGGTTAGAATAAAAAAAAATTGTAAATTACTATTAACATCAGTGGTTGCAGGAGCCTATTTATGTGTTTTGGTTCATTTTGTTCCATATTTATGTGTCTTGCGATCAGCAAGAGGAAATGTGTACATGCAAATGAGTGGTTTGACTCAGAAGGGTTTCAATCCTGCCTGCTAAGAGAAGTTACAGCATGCTGCAACCAACAGAGAGCTTACAAAGGAATAGAAAGAATAAATGTCAATGAGTTACAAAAATTGGTACTGAATAAATATATGCTAAGTACACATCCAACATTGTTACACAGGCACGGGTGCTGTGAAAGCTTGACACTCAAGCATATAAAGCAAGGGAACTGATGAAACAAAACATGTATGTCATTTTTTTTTTCTAACTCACTTATTTTCTCTGTAAACAGCATTCCTTGCCTACCCAGTCTACATGAAAAATTAACACATGCATACAACTCCCCCCCCAACCCCACATTCTTTTTATTACTGCAATACATATCTCCATTTACTCCCAAGAATGCTTGCTAATACGGCCACACAATTTCCACTGGCCTTCACATGATTCAGTGTGAACTATGACTTATGTTTCTGCACTGGATGTGAATTATACTGTAGTCAGAAACCATTCACAACCAATGAGCTAGATCACTCTGACCATCACTCTCCTTACACTAAAGCCCTTTACATTCTTCTGGCACCAAAAAAGAAAAAAAATAAAGCAACTATAAATCTAAACTGGTCCCCATTTAACTGCTTTATATTAATATGCAAACATCCATTTTCACACTGTCATAGACACAAAAGCTGGACTGAGACACAACCCTCCACTGAGTCCCCCAGGCTCTTTTACAAGAAAAAGCAAAACAAATAACTTCATAAGGAATAAGCCCACAGCTGAATATAATTATTACCATTTTACTTTGGGGCCCAGGAAAACAGTGCAAAAATGCTGACTGGTTGACTGAACTGAGAAGTGAGTACCAGGTCCCATGGAACAGGATAGTAAGTGGATTTCTCCTGCAATGCAGCTCACAGGAATACCAGACCATGGTGCCATCCTGCATCACAGGCAGAGACTCCCAAGGCTGCCCAAGAGCTGCCCTGGGCACCCACTCCCACAGCATGGGTTAAGTCAGCCTTGCTTGGTGCAACGCATCCAAAAAGCCCTGGCAGCTCCAGCAAACAACATTCAGAGGAGGAGAAGGGGGCAGCATCCTGATGCCACCTGTTCGACTCCAGTGCTGCAAGGATTGTAGCTGGTATGGAGGAGGTAGCAACCATCTGCCACCGCCGCAAGTGAGCGTGCAGAACATCTCTAGCTCAGAGCAGGCAAACAGCAGGGAAAGAGCAGGCATCTTCCTGATAAAACAGACTTCATTGTTGATGGGCCTGATTACTCCTAAGGTTACTTAACACTCTCCACCTTGTGCAAATTAAGTGCTGTCTTTCACCAGCTGAATTTCAAATCAGACAGATCTGCAATTTACAAGAAGGACATTAGAGGGGGAAAAAGCCCAGCTCTTCTTTCTTGTCTTCATGTGTCAGAAAAACATGATGACCCCCTCTTTGATCCACTCTTGCAAATCTGTAATACCAAGGATGCTTCAAAACAAAAGCCTTTTAAATCACGTCCAAGTAACACTCTTTTCTCCATGTCTCGGTTACTATGCTGATAAAATTAAAGATATGCCCTCAGTTTGTAGGCAGAAGTAATTATTGCCTGAGCAACACTAAGCTATTATACTAATGAGAACCAAGGGAAAGCTCATGAGCTAGTTAATAATCCTATCCCAAAAGCATCACTTCAACAGCACATAGGAAATACAGCCTGGGGAACACACACAACAATGACAAAAACAAATAAGAGATGATCATTAGGTAAAGAGCCACTCCTGTGTGCTGGTTAAACAGGAGTCTCAGAGAAAACATTCTATGTGGCCAATGTAGCCATGAAGGAGAGCATTGAAACATGTACATGTGATAAACCATGCCATGACCACCCAGGCAATAATCTGCCATATTCTCCCTTCCAAGAGCTGACTTCACCACCACACCAATGATCTTTTAATGTAGGAAAAGCTGTTTATGAGAGATAAACACCCCCCTGCTCAATTATTTAGATGAGTTTTAAAGAAAAACACCACACATAGCAAAATGCCCCATGTCCAAGCCCTCACAAGGCTAAGAACTGCCTCCCCCAGCAAACAGGAGCTACAACCCAGCTGGCTCCAAATACAGAGCAGCCCTGGAGGACCCCAGAGGCCAAGCAGTGGGCCTGCTCACAGGCTGGATGAAGGAGCAGCACTTCTTCCCTGGCCCTCACAAAGCAAACAGAAATTACATGGAAATAGTGAGGGGAGAAATATCCAGCATGTTCTTCCAAAACAAGTGGGAGAAGAGCCAGAGAGAGTGCACTTGTGGAGAGCTGGAAAGAAAAATGCCAAACAGCTCTGGCATAAGCTTCCAGTACTGCAAGACAGCAGTACCAACACAGCTCTGGGTAAATAGGAAAATGCGTCAATACTATACAGTCTGTTGTTGGGGCACAGCATCAGACCTACAGACCACCATAAGATTGATGGAATATAATCAACAACCAAACCCATTCTGCAAGGATTTAACAGCACACAATGCTGAACAGAGCAATTTTTCAGTGGATTAACCCTCATCTCTACAGAGGAGTCAGACTAAGCTTAAAAAATAAATGAAATTATTCTGGTCATCTAGCAATTCTGACAAGGCAAAAGCAAGCCTTAAGCAGCAATATTAATTTACTTTAGGCTTTCCCTAAACACTGCTTTTAATTCCTCTTTTTTAATGCTTCAGTTATTTTATATACATATAAATGCAAAGAAAAGAATCTACGCTTATCTGTTCTTCCCTGAGAATCAAAATAGTTTAATTATGGATTTCCATATTAATTCACGGCTAAGATATTTATCTGGTTCGCCTCAGTCATACAAAACCACTATATAATCATGTTCATGAAACATCCAAGGAAAAGAGATCTACACCTTATAAGAGAACTTTAAGGTAAAGTATCTTGGAAGAAGGAATTAATTAAAAATCCAGCCCAAATTAATTCCAGTAAGATTTTGCTGATTGACTTAAGTGGACTTTGGATTGCGTGTTTACTAGCTGTGCTCTCAGAAACCAGCAATGAACAGTAATTAACAAACATGTTTTGATTTAGAGTACTCTCATTTTCAGTGTACTGTTCGGCTCCATTGCACTGTTCCCCCACAAGTACTTACAACCAATTTTACACTTGAACTTGCCAACAATCAGTGCTTTCCCACTTAGGGGATTTCAAACCAAACTCTTTTAGCAAGTTTAATATTTTAAATGGGAGAAGGGGAGGCAGGGTAGAAATCAGGAAGCATGCAGTATTCAAACAGTCCCTCCAGTTTCAAGAAGCAAACAACACAACCACAAAAGGATTCCCAGTTTTCCATTCATCACCACCAGGAACTGTCTGGGTCAGTGCCTGCTGACTGTCTCAGCAGCAATTTACAGCACAGTACAGGTTTGAATATTGTCCTTCGTATGCACAGGATGAAGGACTGCAGGGACTGCAGAGGTGACACTACCATGTGATTTGTTTCATTAAAAGCCACAGATAAGAAAGAAAAAGTGTTTACAAATGCTGTTTTCTTTACACAAGATGAAAGGAAAAAACGTACAAAACAAAACCCCAAAAGCTTTTTCTGTCCATCATGATTCAAGTTAAATTGGAGAAACAAACAGCAGCTGATACAGTATCCAGTAACTGGTTTTTTCCTTCAGAATATCAATATGTGATAGCCACAGATGATGCTTCTTTAGATGAGACTTGATCTTAAGAGTTACTTTAAGAGCTATTTTATTAAACAGGTTGACTATGACCCTACAAGTTCACACAGTGGGCACCCAGGACATGTGTTCTGAGTCTTCACTTGGCACCTGCAAATGCTGTGGTGCTTCCACCAACAGCCCACACAGACAATATCCACTCCAAGGTGAATCTTTGTGCTGACACTAATGTGCAGCCCAGCCAGGTAGGCACAAGCACAGGAGAAGCCATGACCTCACAGCTGCCTAAGCTTCCCAAGCCTTGGTGGCTTCAAGGTACATCCACAAATATCAGTCATTTGATCAATGACTTTGTCATATTTGCTGCCATCAAGGAAGGGAAAAAAATACTAGAGCTGTAAAGGAACAGAATTGATTTAACAAACATAAAGCTGGAAATGTTTTCTATGATCTTCAACTGGGTTTAAACTAGGGTCTTACCTCAGATTATCCTGAGCTGAGCCACAATAAATATTTAGCATAGTTACCGCACTCAGTTTTGGAGGCAGTCCTAAGCCACTATACTTTGATATACAAACTCTCTCTGCCAGACTACAAACAAACAAAATACTGACACTACAGTCTCCACAGCCAAGAAAGGTCCAATAACCAAAACACAGCATGTGTGCTGCTCTGACAGGAGAGTCTCACCAGGTCCCCACAGCTGGCAGAGCCAGCATCGAGGGCAGAGGAACACATTTACACAGACTTGTGGTGGCCATAATTCCCCATGGCTGTAAGGAGCAAAGACCTCTGCCTCTCTTCAGCATAATTGTCTCCTCTTACCTTGAAAAAGGAAACCACCAAAAGGAGAAAGAAAAAAAAAGAAGAAAAAATGGGGAAAAAAATCCCTCTATAGTCTGCCTAAACAACATTCTGGATCCCTGGTCTATGCCCAGCCTACTAACCACAACCAAAGCTTTATGGAGATATGAGAACACTCCTGTCATACAAAAGAAAGTGCTGTGTCAGGCAGGAAGAGTTGAACTCTGCTGTCCAGAGAGGAAAGCAGCCCCACTTCCTGAGTAAATTCTCCCAGACCATGCTGCCTCCCACCAACCTTAAGGTGGGGGCTGGAAGAATAAAGAAAATAAAAGACAGAATGCTAATTCAGCACCAATAGGAGACAATGCTGTATTGGCTTTAGATTCCTGCCTCTTTGGAGAAAGCTCTCACTATTATTTGGGTTTTCTTCAATGTTACCATCAAAACATGATTAGGCAGGTAGAAATACTAAATTTTCAGTTTGTTTACATCCTACATTTGACAATGCTTTATTCGTAGCCAGAACTACTCCCCTGAGGAGCATTAATCAATTTTCTTTGCTGCATATGTATTTTTCACACAGTTTTCAGGCAGAAAAAATATTTTCAAGTGAGATAAAGTGACTGCAAGAAAACCTACAAAAATCAAAGAGAATTACTTAGATGTCTTGCCTCTTTGTTTTTTGCCTATTATTAGGAAAGAAACCCCTGGAAATACATTGCTATATACCAATTTGCTTCTACCCTAGTACTTCTAAAGGATAAAGAAGTTGTAAAGTAGGCAAAGAGTAATCAAACTATTATTTCAAAGGTATTTTAAAGGCTTTTTTCCATCAAGGATACTCTGGAAGGACTTGACTGAATCGCTTACTTGCCCATGTGTACAATACAAATAACAGTTGGCCTTTATGCCACATTACTGTTTAACCCACTATAAGAAATTTTTATTTCAATTCTACTGTGATTGTGAGGCCTCACAGAGCAAATACATGTATGTAATAGACCAACTGATATCTGCACCACAGCAGTGAGCTATCTATCTTCTCCCCTTATGCATGACAACATCAAGTTCTCCTTATTACAGTTTTGGGATAGTTCTGCTCACTACACCATCCATCTCTTTGCTCTCTGGCAAATTGACTCAAGGTACCTGCAGGAGTTAAGTTGCTTGACATTGAAATTTTCTTTACAGATCACAAACTAGATTACTGCAGCCATTAGCTGAACCTCCTCAGCAGTTAACTAGCCACTTCTCAAGAAACAGTCCAAAGACACAGGGCAGAGTAGTGGAGGTGGGACTACAACAAGGTGTCAAAAGAAAAAACAGCAGAAGAGTGGAATTGGTTTTTCCTTTTTATAAGGAAAGAAAAAGCAAGGAGAGAAGGAGCACTCAGCCTGACAACACTCTGATACCCTATTCCTCTTTCTGTCTTCTGGACTCACTGGGGCAGGCAGAGCTACAGGCTGAAAGGGAGGCTCTGGGTGCTCCCAGCTGCCTGGCAGGGCACAGCTCAGGAGCAGGATGAACAGCCAAAGTGCTGACTCAGCATGCTTTGGCATACCCAGCTGCCCAGCCTCACTTTCAGCAAGACAGCCCAATATTGTCACAACTGACCATGCAAAATCCTATTATAACTCAGGAGAGGAGGAGAGGGCACCTATTTCCCCAGAGCCCCAGCAGCGAGAACAGTAAACGAGATCACACTGTTGATGTGTACGTATTTGTTGTCATGTTCAGTTCATCCAGTTTTTCAAATTCAGACCTTGGATACTGTCCAGGACCCAGGGATCAAAACCCAGACCCGGAAGCTGAGCATTTGATTGTCTTTTCCCTACTGACTGGTATTTTGTTTCTTGTTTTAAGACACTAACACACAACAGCCACAGCCTGTAAAGCACTGGAGTCCCCAAGGTATCCTTAACTTCATATACATGGCTTGTCCAAGATCTCCTCAAGCAATACTGCACTCCAGGATAATCTTGTTTTCTATGTTAGCAGCTTAATAACTGTTTAATTAGTTGTATTAAGCCAAAAAGTGCAAGCAAATCTATTAACTAACACTATTTTAAACTTTGTATAACTCAGGTTACTTCATAAAACTTGAAGAAGAAATTACACTCAAATTACTCAGCTTTAAAAATGGGCTGTCCAGCAGCACTCCATTAAGAATTGATTCAGATTTTCATAGTGAGCAAAAATCTGGAGTTATGGAGTATCTATGCTAAAAAATAAAAATAGCCTCTTGCAAATAGTCATGCACACACGATCAAAACCCTACCAAAACACCATTTGAAGACTTTGCTATATGTATTACACAACACAACTCTGTCTTGGTTCCGCCAATCTTTAAAACCCTTTTAAACCCCAGCAAACACAAGCTGTCTGTCCATCAGCAAAGCAGCACGGCCCAGCTGGAAGTACAAAACAATTGGCATTGCAGCCTTGCACTGTCCCTCTCCCATGGACCCTGGCCCCAGTCTGGACACTCAATAGGAAGGTCCAGCATCCTCATGTCCCTGTTCTCCACAGAACCTGGCCGTGCTCTCCCCCAAACCCCTCTGCAATGAGATCCAAGGCTCAGGAACAGGGAACAATCAGGGGCTTGATTCAAGGGCACACTTTCTCTTGCTCTCAGCTGAAATGCTGAGACAAATGCGCCCAGAAGAGGCTGTTAATTGTTTCACGAAAGCGCAACAAACTGAGTATATCTGTGTGAAGAAATATTGACCAGTTGTCAGGGGGTTTAACCAAACCATTAGGGCTTTGGGAAGAAGTAAATGCATTCTGCCTCATTTCTTAATCCAATTGCTTATATTTGTAACAAGGCATTAGCACTAAGAATACGAATTATCTCTGTGATAATTATCTTCACTACAAACTATGAAAATGTCTGTAAGAATGAAGAACACCTCTATTTCACCTAAACGATACACGCTTGTGAAAACACACTACCCCCGGGGTGTGGTGAGGGGGTAATGACAAGGTATTGTACATGCCAAATTTTTTTCCACAAACAATTAAAAAGAAACAGCTCTACAGCTGTTTTCTCCTTAAGGGGAAGATAGGCACATTTACAGCCTGACATTCTCTGCTGTGGACAAAGAACTGAGCTGTGCCTTACACATCATCTGATTCCCAATACCCTGCTACCAGAGCTGCCCAGCGATGCTACCTTTCAGGGACTACATTCCTTTGATCCAGTAAACCACAGTTCGTTGGTGACAGAGCCATGGTTCCCAGAAAAGGGCTGGAAGACCAAGATGACTTTACCAGCTCAGCGTAATGCTTTCTTCGAATTTTTCACAATTGAGACTTGTCTGCAGCTTGCTGCCTAAAGAATAGGAATCAAACAGCAAAGCTTTGTGTGCGTGTAAGCAAAATTACAGTCCTGCTCACCCAAAAACTTCAGTAGAAAATAGAATTTTTCAGAGACACAAATACTCTCCTAATGCCAAGAAGATGGGATGGACTTTTTGCATTTGAGTGTAGATGCTTTTTATTTTACCTTCTTTACACCCCATAAAAGCTTTATAATGTTAATGCAAATCCATTACTCGTGAAAGTGAGAATCAGAGGGTATCCGTGTGACCTACACAGGCTCTGAGCACACTGGAAAAGCAAAACTGATGCTGACTTTCTTCTGATTGTCTTCAAGATTTTTTCAGCAGGTAAACTCTGACTAAATAGTGTTGAGAAAATATTTTTAGCTCTCTTTGAATCATATATCTAGAAGTCATTCACAGTGAAGGGCAAGCCAATGAAACCATCTACTGATAATTTCACTCACTAGCAAAAGCTTGCCTTTTCCAGTTGCTTTTATGTTTGCCAGCTTTCAACTCTGAACTGAAATTTTCCTATCAGGTACCCACCCTTAAAAGAAAAAAAAAATAAAAATACCAAAATAATTCAGCAGGAAAGCTAGGAAAAATAAGTTGTCTTGCCAACATCTGGAGAAAGGTCAGGAGAAAGTTTCAAAGGCATAACTGCATACAAGCACCTACATTTTGAATGCCTGACTTTGTGACCTTACCCTAAGACCATTTGAAAGAGGTTTTTGTGTGTCAGGTACTATTAGATGGGGAGTCATGTACCAGTTGAGTTCACCTCAACCTGTAGTTTAAAGCATACATAGTGAAAAAGCATACAATGCTGTTGTTGGAAGTTGTGTTTTCCCAAGAAGGCAGAGATGGGGCAATCACTTGTAGAAAGCTTGTAAGAATCAGGCCCTGGAACATTTGTCTCTGCTTTCTGAAATCTGTTTCTGTTAAAAAAAAAAAAAATATTGCACATATAGCCAAAGAGTTAAAGAACTCCTTAGTTATATTACACAGCTAGATACCCACCATCGACCAGGAAACAAAGCAGAGTCCATCTCTGATGTCTGCTCCTCCCTGCAGCCTTCCAAGATAATCAAGATCATGTAACAATATTCAGATCAAGCAGGAACAGCAATGCAAGGGACAAGGAAATGAAAGATCATCTCTTGTCATCTTTGTGCTGTAGCAAACCCAGCAGAAGCTGAGTGTGTCAAGAAACAGAATGAGTAAGCAGTCAAGTGGGTGGTTCAATATGTTCATTTTCCTCCACTATTTCCATTTTAAGTGTCAGCTTCCCAAAATGTATTTAATTTGTACTATAAATTTTGATTTCCAAACTCTTACCATGCTGTTCAATGAAACAGTCTGTACATACACATGTAAAAGGAAATATTGCACAAAACCATAATGACAGAAAAGGCCTTTGTATGCAATCTGTTGCAGCTACATTTACTTCCAGACATAAAAAATGGTAAAAGGTCTTTTGGCTGGATAGATCTAAGGATAAATGAGAAGCAACCCCCTACCATCTTTCCTTCACTATGCAGTCTGCACTATGCATTCATCCAACAACAGCAGCAGACTGCTGACAGTGTAATTAAAGAGGTTTCTGTAGGCTTTTAATCACAACTGTAGCCTCTATTATAACAATATCCTTCTGACTCCTCATTAAAGCACAGCACTGTGTTGGAATAACCACATTCCATCACTCCAGTTATTTAACCTTTGGGATGTCCTGTAAATGCAACAGAATTAATGAAAATGCTATTCTCAAGATAGCTTCACTGTAACATGCAGATCCCAAGGAAGGGTTCCTTGTTTTAACAGACAGATGAAAAATCACTTGCCATAGCTCCAGGAGGAATGAGAGCATCAGTAAAAGCCCTCTCTCTCCTCTGCCCTGCCATGGCACAGCTCACCCACCCTACTCCTGGCTATTTCAGCAATATGCAGCAAGTAATTTAATCAGAGAGAAAGGGGTCAAATGTGAAAAATATCCAGACCCAAGTGAGCAGAAGAGAAGCGAAAAGGAGGGCAGCACATGGCATATGGTCCCCAGTAAATGACCACTGCAGGGGAGTTTGCCAAATCGTGCCCTGCCAGCCTGGTGCCCACTTCAGCAGGCTTCCCACAAGACCAGACAGCACTGTAGTCAAGGGTGCCTGCTGCAGTCTTGTCCTACATCTGCAAACCATATTGCCTACAGCAATAGAAGCACACCCACTGCAGCAGAATCCCTGCAAAAATCCAGCGTGGTAGGCATTTGCTTCTACCAAACCTCAGGAGGCTCAGGCTGGCGTGGCAGTCAATGAACTCCTTTCATCTCGTAGGTAGATAAAGACACAACTCCCTAACACTTCAGGATGAAGGAGCAAGCAGATTGTTCTCATCTGTGTGCCTGCCACCTGTACTGACAGAACCAGAGGGAGAGCATAAAAAGCAGGTTCTTGTAAGTTAGAATTGTAACTAACAGTAAAGCAACATTTAATGCAAGATAGGAAAATTTACTGATCCAAGCTCAGAACACATCCTACATAGCTAGTAAAGGGGGAGAAAATCCCTAATGATACATTGCACACCATCAAAACCCATTACTCACTCCAGCTGAACGGGAAAGTGGAATTCTGCAAGCTTGTCATATACTGTGTAAGCTCTAAATCTCACTGTCACTTTGCTTCAGAAATGTGATAAAAAAATAGCAAATAAATATAAAATAATTAACCACAGACTTAAAGTTTCAATAATTGCAAAAACTGTTAAACCCCTTGTATTTACATTCTTAAAAACAGTCTCCTTTTGTGCCTGTCCAAATGCTGCTGAAGTGGTGTATTTGAAAATGTACATGGAACAAAGTTATTATCAATACTATGGTCAGCCCTTCAGATCTTGTTCTGGATCAAGTATGTACTGCAGCAGAAGCAGTACTGCATTAGGAGAGCTGCAGGCTCACCTGAACTGCAAAGTCCAGCAAAAGGAACAGGGGGTGACAAAAACTGCATGAGCAAAGTCTAGGATTTTTCTTACCTTCAGGCATGGCTCTCTTTGGGGAGTCTTCTGCTTCACTGACTTTTCTTCCAGAACACTACAGATTGAGTTGGAGGGTAACAAAGAAAAGCCACAATTTTTTTTCACTGACAGCATGTTTTCCTCCCTGCCCATCAAGAGACAAGGATGATTCACTTCTCTGCTGGTAAGGCTGGAGGACAGCCTGAGGAACAGAACTATTAGGATTAACTGGGTGTTCCATAATCAAGAGTTTTATGAGCATTCCTCCCTAGCTGTGCAACGTATGTGAAACCTTGAGCTTGCTAAGAACTCTTGCAGTTTTTAGGAGGTCTTCCCTGCTAGCACTGAACCATGAGTCTTACATATGAATGAGTTTACTTCTACTATGCTCACAAATGGAGAGGGATCTCCAAATCCTGTTTGCTGACAGCTGCTGTTAAACTCTAGTTCACAATTATCCCATTATACTTTAATAATTTATGTTGATTAAAATTATTTTCTCCAAGTATTTCCAACATCCTTATTAGCAGTGCATCTATTATGGTGGTTTCCCATTCAGGAAACTTCCACACCTATACCAGCTGATCCTATACCTCAAAAATTGCAGGTCAAGGATCAGCTGAAGCACAAACACAGATACAACTTCTGTATGTGATGAACCCCCTGATTTGAGACTGAAGAATTATTCTACTTTGTGAAAACATTGCCATCTGCCTAGCACTCCATTTCCTTATGAGCTGCAAAACTGCTCCACTTGCAGTACTTCACCCTTTTTATCCTGTTTGTATAAATATTGGACAAAGACATGTTACAGCAGTTGGTATGGAGAGAAGTCAAATAGTTCAGTCCCCAAATAGATTTTCTATAATTCAAATTCTACCCTGCTGCTTATTCCTAAAAGCTATGCCACTTCTTCACAAAATCAAGTTATTGCCCACAAAGCCACAAAAGCTACACTCCTTTGCCATAACTGACCCTGAATTTTTCATATGCAATACTAAATTGTGAGCTTAACAGTTGTCTGCAGGCTCCAGAGTACACAGTGAAACAAATTTAAAACGTTTTTTTAAAAGACCAAAGTAAGTTTGTGTAAACCTAAATTTCCTTACCAAGCCACTTAAGACCACTGTGACACTTAAGGCCATTTAGGACACTGAAAACAGCAGACTGAAGCAATAATTCAATTTATTTTTCTTTGTAAAGAAAAAGTTACTTCTATCTATTAAAAAAACCTCATTAAAAGTTTAAGGACGACACACACCCCTACGGAAGTCCCACCCCAAGTGACACTCAACATGTTCTGCTTATCTCTTTGTTCAGCAGAAGACTGAGAAGCCAAAGTACACCTTGGAGCTGGGCAAAAGGTACTTGTGCAGTCTGTGAACCCAGAGTGCCAGTAAACTCTTATTTACTGACCTTGCTGATGAAGCCTGTACTCTTCACACTCGTTCAGTCCCGTACGGAGCCACTGGACTTTGAATGTGTGAAGAGTCATAAACAGATGACCTGCTACACGTGGGCTCACAATGGACTGGTTCCAAGCAAAGTCCTGACCCACATCACGTCAAAGATACTTTTAGATTATACAACATTTCATATTTCTAGTTTCTGCTAAATCCCTTGTTCATGTTGGTATCAGAAAGGGGATAAACAAATGTAACTGTTTGTTTTTAATCTATATACAGTGAGTTTTAAATAAATGTCTGTGTCAGGCAAATCAGTCTCACATCCTTTCTTATTGTACATCTCAAATAGTTATCACATCCATAAGAACAGCTTTACTGCTGAGTATGTGTTACATATAACTAAATTCACATAGTGTTGTGGGGTTTATCCTGACAGCATTAACTCACTCAGATCAGTCTGGACTAGAGCATGTAATTCACTTCTGAACTCTAGAAAAACTGGCCAAATAAATGCAAGATTAAGATTATAAAGTGGTGAGGAAGTGTGTATATTTTTATACTTTACATGGTATTCTCTGGATATATTTGTCTACACATCATGACTTTTTTCACCAATTAAGAAAACTGCCAACTCAGAAAATGAATGTCAGAAATAGAGACCAAAGTAGAACCAGAGTCATTTAGATTGGAAAAGACCATCAAGTCAAACTATAATAACACGTTGGCGTTACAATAAAAATGTTTATGCTTGCTTTATAAATTCATCATTCTCACTGTGGGCAAATAGAACACCTTACTCCATCTCTGCTTTCTTCCTGCTTCTGAAAGGAACTGCACACAAAGTTGGGTGTCCTTTTAGTCCTTGCCTATATATATATACAAAGGCTTTAGATCACAGGGAACACCCCTATGGACCAGCAACAAAGAGAACTTACTGAATCCATAGATTTATCTGTTGCTCATGACACACAGAGCTGATTTTACTTGCTTCTACAAATAGTAAGTGACACTAGATTTTACGAAGATGACATATCCAAACCAGGATTTTCCCACATATTACAGAAGACGCAGCACTCAAGAATGAGATTGTATTCAAATACAATGAGTGTGAAGACTGCAAAAATGTATCCACTTCAGACATTCACCAGGACACTGAGAAGATTCTTCTTTTAACATTAACCATCATCAGTGAGCCACAAGTACACCAGATGTTTTTAATTCAATATTAGAACTGTCAGTAAAACTGCCCAAAGACACTTGAGATGTAAGCAACCTAAAGGTGATATTTAGTGTGCATGTGGCCAAATTGTTTCAATGCCCTTAGTCTTATTTTTAAAAAAATGCCTCCATTATTTCATATGATCTATGAAGTCCCATCCAAAAAGTATGCAGTGGATTAAAAAAGGCAGTATCTGGCTTAGTCTACTTTTGTAGTGATTTACATCACAAATCCAGTGGGAGGTCATCTGGTTGATGCAGAGGGCAAAAAAGAACAGAGCCAGGCATATATAAGTGGTGCTTTACAAGTCCATTGCCATGATTAAAATGAATAATCCAAGAGATAAGCCTCTCGTTTCTCCAAGTACTCTAGTCCATACTGTATCCCTCTGCAGCAGAACATACTAAGCTTCTGTTTACATTACATGAATTGCTGGGGTAGGAATAAAAATACTTACGAGTTACTTTACCATTTAGACTAACACCTCTGTCTCAGTGACCATGTTTTCTTCTTCACCTATCTCTGATGCACAGCTGTGACAAATTCTGAACCTATGTAGTACCAACATTTTTCAGCAGAGCAGTATCATTTGGGGGAATTGTCTCATCATCTTTTTCTAACATAGTTCTCTCCTCAAAAAGGTTTGTCCAGTCTAAATTTATCTTTTAAATTTACTTCTATACAAACTTATGTAAGAGCAACACAATTGAATAGCCCAAGCTTAGTTTTCTTTCCAAGGGCAGACACTGTTAGTACAGTAGGTCCTACAGTCATCTGCCATAGCAATTAGGACTTTTTGCTACCCTGGACTATTTTGTTTCACACATTTGTAAAGCTGTCAGCTCTATCATTAACAGGGGGCTGCTGAGCAGACCAGGAGTCAATCAGAAGCATTTCACAATGAGTGCAGGCAGCAGTTTAAGTAGTGAGGCTTCCTGAGGTTGCTTCAGCACAGCAGTAATTATCTCCCACTGATGCCAGAAAAACTTATCCTTTAAACATAATCTCTAATTCATCTTGATCAACATACATAAACATTTTGTAAAAACACTCTCACAAGGCCTAACTAATCACTTAAAGATCTTCCTAGGATTAACAGCCAAAACCCAAGGTTTTGCTAAATAAGAACATATTAGTACAAAAAACATCCATGAAAAGCCTGAAGGGTTTCATTTATAACCAAGCCTGCAGTTGTCTGCTTCCTACTTTCACAACAAAATTGAAAAAATGAAGAGAGGAAGAGGAAATAATAATTCATCCATCAGCTTTGAAACTTTTCTAGGCCTTGGAAGAATCACCAAGACAGTATTTAGAGGAAGGTCCCACCCAGCACAAGAAAAGTTAGCCTTGTCAACCTCTCTAAAAACAGAACTAAAAAAAGGAAACAATCACTTTCCATTTATAATTATAAGATAAACCAAGAAATAAAATATTTTCTTCATGTTTTCAGTTAATTTGATCTTTGAAATATCTCAATATGAAGTAAGTTGCCCAAGATGCAATCTTGCCCACATAACTGTGTAAGAGCTACATTACATTTAAGTTAATTGCATCTAGACCTATTTTGACCCAACAGTTTCTGTAAGACAAAAAATTACCAGTAAACAAACCCAAGGGAGGGTGTTTGATCTAAACTCTCACATTCTGTTAATTTAATGGTCACATTAGTCAGTGCATTGGTTTACTATGCTGCTTTAATGTAAGAACTACATTTGGCATCCAAAATTTTGTAGCTCCCAGGGAAACAAAGGAAAGCATGTTAGCTTCCTTTATTTGGAACTGACAGACTGTCATAACATGCTCTGCACTAATGTTGCTTAACAAAGATGAAATAAAAATATTTACAGATTCAACTATTACAAGGCTTGGATCATCAGAAAATAGCTATCATAAAACAAAGCATCTGGAGGAACAGTGAGCAAAAGGACACTTCAGTACATGAACTCTGTGCCAAGGCCAAACATAGCAACTCCAGTGAGGAGAAAATCAAGGCAGTTGGGATGGTCATTATAAGCCAATGCAAAATAAATTAACAGGAGAAAGATAAGAAATGACACTTCTGAACAAACATCCTCTGAAAATGAGAGGCAGAATAATATTCTAAATGCCTTGTCCCATATCCCCTCAGCTGCACAGCAACCTCCCCAGTCTCTGCAGCCTTCTTGCCTTCCAACTGCAATGCCCTACCCGTGAGAGCCTGGGGCTGCTCCTCACATACCCCTGACTCCCTAGCACATCCCCTCAGACTGAGCAGCGCTGACTATCCCGCTGCAGGAGGGAGAGCACCAACAGAGCTCCCTAGACAGTCTCGCCATCCAAACTGGGAGCTGCAGGGACTCTGCCAGAAGTTACGAACTCCACAGCACCCACCTCCCTGGCAGCAAGTTCAAAAGGATGGTCACAAACAGCATTATCAACTGGAGCTTGGCAAGAAAACACTGCTTTGAATATTTTGCAATATGCATCTTGCAGTGCTTTTCCTTACAGAAACCAAGTATGGTAATTAGAAACAAGAAAACAGTTTTTCCAGAAAATACATCCCATAGATTACCTGAATGGTTGTAATGGCCACTAAAAAAAAAAAAAGAAAATCAGTTGATTATCAAAAATTGCAGATAGGACCTGAGAATTTCATGGCCTTAAATAACATTCTGCTAGCAAAAAATTAGTAATAGGAAGTTAGTTATGAATAACACATTTTCATAAGAAGTACCATAGCTACACTTCTGTCATTCAAATCAAAGTAACAGTTAAATTTTTTTTTATATGCTCTAAAGCTCAGACCTCCACCATTTACTTCTTCAAAGGAAGAAAGAACTGAAAACTCTATTTATATGTTTACTAGTTATGTGTCATTACTAGAATAGACTTGGAGGGGCTTTCCTGTGAAGGGGGTTATTTTAGCTGATATTTCTCCATCTTTGGAAAAAAAATAAAGCTTTTATATGCAAAAACACTCAGAAGGAACAAGCATCAGGAAGAAATTAAACCAGACTCGACTGCAGAATTTTCAATTGCCACTAATACCCACACTAAACTATACCTTCTAGACATGGCTACAGTAATGCAGATTCTTCCCAGTGCTTTTCATATACTTTGCAATTATACCCTTTAATGAGCCAATTTTTCAATAAGATCTTATTTAGATTTGACAACCCACTAAAAGAAAGGTTTTTCTGTTGAGCAGACCCTCTCATGGATAAAAGAATCCTTGAAGAATAAACAGGTTACCAGTTCAGAATCTGTATATTCTGACTATACATATATATATATATTTGTCCAACACATAATGTGCAGTATCCAGAATAAGAGCTATTTGGTGCCTAATATCAATCATATTTTCCTGGTGGTCTCTCTAGTGGGAGAGGAAGGTTTCACCACCCTGAAAGTTTTGAGAAAGCAATCCACCTTTTCTATAGAAACACATATGTCAAAGTATTTTGCAAAAGCAGCAGAAGTAGGTATTTCATAGACAGCAGATTTCCATTCACATGGTTGTAACTTTATAAAGCAAGACATGTTTGAAAAATAAAGCAGAACTACACAGATTTTAAGTAAAATAATAACTGCTGACTTTTGGTAACAGTAGCCTCTAGTTTTGCTTGGCTACAGAAGCTATCATTCTGAAATCCCTTTCAATTTGTATCCAAAATAAACGTCTTAGTCAAGTTTATTTTCCCTCCTAAAAACCCCAGGTTGAGATTATTTTATCCCCCCTCAAACACATGATTAAAGTAACTCATTACACTGCTGCAGCTCTTGCCATTGTTTCCTATGAAACTGATTAGCAAAATACTACTTGCATCCTTCAGTTATTTTCTTCATCCACTGAAGTATGGGTAATTTCATTCTGAAAATATTTTCAAGGTAGTATTTTTCTTCATAGTAAAAACTTATCATTTATAGGACCCATAGAATATAACAACATTTGGGGGCTTCTTTCCAAAATAATGGAGTTTTAACAGTGCTGGCAAATTCCAAAGACCACATAGGAAGACAACTGAATTCATCTTTGAGACAACTCTACAGGGCAGAGCAGGAAAGAATGAAATATCAGACAGTTCTGATTCCCTACACTGCAGCAGGAGGTCTTGATTTCAGGAACTGGCAATCAAGGATTGGTTCTCTGACTGAAGGATTCCCAAATAGCCAAGAAATTTATAGCAAAGCCTCTGTCGAGAGTTATTTATGACCTGGCAGAATTACCACACCACAACGCTGCCACAGCAGCTCCAGGAGGGGAGAGCAAGTCCAAAGAGAAAGTATCCAACCTGGTGAGAACACACAGACTCCAAGAGAGCAATCAAATGTCAAGGTGAAATTGCCTCAAGCATTGAAAAATTCAGAAAAATGGTAGAGAGCAATAAAGCCAAGGGAGCATCATTAGTGCACTGAAAAGAAAAATCCTGAGGCTAAAGAGACTATCAGTATGGAAAAATATGAAGCCAAAATAGCTCCAGGACACATTCCAACAAAAGGTGAATGCTGAATACTAACTAGGACCAGCCTCCAAGAATCTTCAGCTTTTCAAGTTGCTTGGGAGAGTGGTGTACACAACCTCCACCCTTCTATGCAAAAAGGAAGAATCACTTGCAGAAACAGAACACGACATAAATATACTAAGATTTAAAGCCAGCTGCTGCACAAAGGGTACACAACAACTTGTCACACAAAGCATTATTTGTCATTTGAGACAGAGGTGTCTACTTCAGTAAAAGCTGTTCCAAAGGGTGATTTCCTCACCTGTACAGCCATGGTCAGCAGGGGCTGCAGACAAACAGCACGAGAGACACTGTATCCTCTTTAATCTCACTGACAGCAAACATAAAAGAGGTATCTGACATCCTCAAAGCCCAATGAAGAAGAAAATAAATTAATTTCTGTTCTCATACAGGGGTTTAAAAGTTTCATCCTTCTACAGAGTGATCACAGACTCCTCTCATATTCAATAAAATAATCTCTTTGCTGAGCTTTCTCATTTGTCTCTCCAGCATACTCTCTTTAATCAGCATTGTAAACATACTACTTTTGGGAAAGAAGCTTATTAAGAAAAAAAAACAACCCAACAATATTTTATTGTGCTGCATAGTGTCCTGAGGGAGTGTCTGCCTTCCTTTCTCTTACCATCAATCTTAAACACACATGAAGGATGGGGTTTCCATCTCTGAAACTATAGTTACACGCATGAACTAAAGACTCACCACTGTGTTATCATGGCAACAAAAATAATAAAGCTTTCAACACTCCTAGGGAGGTAAAAGAAATAAACACAGTAACTCCTACATGATCCAAAGTTAGTTTTCAAGCAAAAACTATCTAGTTTATTCCATATTCTGAAGCCTTGGGACACTGGAAGGGTCTCCTACAAAAAGACTAATAGCCATAGTGCCACACTTTTGTTAAATATAGCAAAAGCTTTTAAAAGCATGATAAAAAAACCACAGAACTTACTGGGTTTCAACAAGGCTGCTGACAACATAATATTGTCACTCTTAGTAGTTCAGCACCGGCACCACAGCGTAACACTCCTGCAAATCTTGGCAAACCCTACTGTTGTAAAGGTGCTGCAAGGTGATCTCGGGCAGAACCCCAAACACTCTGAAAGAACTGGGTGAATACTTAGCTTTGATCTGCTTAGGGACAGCACAGATACAAGAGTGACTAGATAAATGCATCAAGTCAAAACATGTCTCAGAGTTGAACCCACAATTAGCACGAAATCACAGTGACAGTGGACTAAATCACTTTTTTTCTGATCATCAGGACTTCTATGTGTAGTTTTTACACCTTTGGTCAAATTGTCTTCCATTTCCCAACATAGGCAAGGCCACAGACCAAGATCAAGGAGATTTTGAGTTAACAGTAACACAGTTATGGTGGAGAGTGAGTGGGGGCAAAAATAAAAATCTGAGCAAATATTCAGAGGTTGAGCACCATCACTTTGGCTTTTTCAGCCATTCGGAAAACAGTGATCACATTGCAAATTTTTTCAAAGCAGAATACATTTAAATCCAACACACAGAGCAAATACCATGATTATGTGGAAAAAATATTGCAGTTTTTAACTTGACAATGTAATTAATGATCTTCACCATTAACTGATGACCATTTGCTTTGGAGTAAAATAAAGTGTTCTAGTTTTAAGTGGCAAGATAAGATTGGAAAAAACAAACAGGAAAGAGCAAAGGTATTTGGCCATAAAACAAGGCAAAGCAGCTATTTAAAAATGGCTAGCAGTCTCTGGCAAAGACTAGAAATACTTAAGCCAAGGCCACATTAGGTCCCACTGCAAGCATTCTGCACTGCTCCCTACTCTACACATCCAGCCTATTCCCCCAAGCTGCCAGACATTCAGACATGCAGGGTTCCTGACTTCCAACACCAGACACTGTCCTCAAAGGACGGACAAAGTATGGCTAGCCAGAATGAAGCTTTCACACATAAACTACTCTTGCTTACAGAAAAAAAAAAAAAAAATGACAGGAGAAAAGTTATGAAAAAAATTTTAACTGGATTCACGAGACATTTCTCCGTTTCCCTGACCCAGTCCAAGGCAAGGATTTTGTAGGTCCATCAGAGTCTTTGTTGTCTGTATGAATACATACTTCCCTACTATTGTATATATCCCTGTATTTTACCAGTAATAAATACTCCAATACCATCCATCCTGAAGATCCCTGTGTTTTGGCTCTATGCATACTGTAATTAATACAAGCAACGAGTTCTCCAGAAGATTATTTCTTTAAGATGACATGGGAAAGGTCCTGCTGCTAACATTCTGCAAGCTCTGCTCTCTCTTTTGGCCAAACAGTCCTTTCCCTAAAAGCAACCATTTCACAACATGGAACACACTTTAAAGTGAGCAGGAGCATGGAATTATTTCCTGAGCTGTTCTCTTCCAAGACTCTGAATGCTCCTATGTGCAGTTATTTGACAGTTAAACTCTCCTCCTTGCTTTTCACACCTCTCAGAACAAAGTACGGTGGTATCCTCAGGGAAGAAGGTACTCAGACAGATTTGTAAAACCAACTACGAATCCATTACAGTAATGACTCAATTAATTAAGCAGTTAGGCATGGCTGGAAGTGACCTGCTGGGAGAGACCGTGCTAAACTTCTCCTATAGTACATAAACTACCAAGAAACAAACCCTAGAGCAGTCAACAGCAAAGGAACCATTAATCATTATTATCACTGGAAACACCATGAAGCTTATCTTAAAAGTTAAAGAACCACTTGAGAAAGGCAGCAATTCTCCCTGGTGCATTGCCTGGATTATTTTACTCCTGTTGAGCACTAAAGCATCACAGAAAAGAGAGAAGCTGGCATTCTTTGGTTCTTAGTAGTTCATCTGACACCATTAGAAGCTCATTTAACAGCTGTTATGTGTCCAGCCATCTCAGGTCTTTCCAGAAGGATGCTAAATACCTCCCTGA
The DNA here is from genome assembly GCA_017589585.1 of Phylloscopus whistleri. NCBI lineage: Eukaryota > Metazoa > Chordata > Aves > Passeriformes > Phylloscopidae > Phylloscopus > Phylloscopus whistleri. The sequence goes on from JADMLD010001220.1 coordinate 80,773, forward strand.
TGTCTTGAGTTTCGAATGCTCCTGAAGCTAGCCTCTCCAGCCTTTTGTAAAACGGATTTAAAATTATAATTGCAATGAAACTGCCACTACCCATACAGCCAAGCATGACAGGTACCCCAAACACCTTCCTGACGTACTGAAATCTTTTATACAGAAATCAAAATATGTATCATATATGCAGTGGTAAAACAGTAAAAACAAAGAAGTTAAGCATAAAAAAAAAAATAAAATCACAACCAACCAAAACAAAAAAGCATCAAACCAAATGAAAAACAAAACCCACTGTATTTTCAAAAACATGAAAGAGAGAGGAAATCTTCAAGTTTTGCACCTCAACAAAATCTGGTGTAGGGATTAATGAGTAGCCAAGTCACTTGATGAACAACTGATGATATGGAGTTATACAAACACACAGCATGTTTACATCTTTTCCGCAACATTACTCTTTCATATATTTTAATTTCATATTTTCCTTCAACCATTAATTACTTTATTGGAGCATAAGAAACCCAAAGGGGCAATACAAGGTTATACTCAAATGCTCCCCATGGATTCAGATACCAACTCCTAATTAGAAACATACAAAGTTCATGAAGAGAAAAGGCATTTTGAACAACCACTGAAATACAGGTAGGCATGACAACCAGCCAGAAAAAAAACCCAACCCAAAACAAACACAAACAATAAAGAAAACACCACACAAACTACTTTATTAATTCAACTGCATAGCTGACCTTTTATATACACAGCCAGGAAGATCAAAGAACAATGTGCCCTGCCCAAACTACAACTAAATGCTATTTTTCCACAGTGGGGGGAATTCATTGGTCCTGCCCTGAAAGATGGCATTCATTTCTAACTCCCACTATCCAGCACTCAAAATGATAACACTCCTTTACACTTGGGATACCAAGCTGTTTACCAATGGCTCTGAATTAGTCTTTCCTACCTAAGTACAGATCAACTCCTCCTTTGGTGTAGCAGGCTTGATGAACACACAGAACTCTGGCCTGCAACACCTCTGTTCAAGCAATCCCGTTGGCACGAGGAGCGCTCTGTATCTCAGTCTGCCACAGCAGCACAAGTCAGTCTGCACCTCTCTTCCTCCCACAGCAACTTTTTGCAGAAACCACCAGCTCAGGCTATAGGTAAGGAGCACACCAGTTCTGCAGCACATACATCAGTCTATGGATGCAATGTTTGCTCTTCTACATTCTCTGGTTGTTCTCGTCCTTATTTTCATCTCCACCTTACAAGGAACAGGCCGGTGGCCTTTGTCCACACAGAAACTTGTTTTAATTAAGACCTAATGCACATCATTGTATAGGCACTCTAGTATTAGCTCTTGTTTTAGTTACCTCCTGATGACCATCAGTTCAAAACTTAAGACTTGTCCATACACAACTTGAATAAAAAAAAAACACTTTAAATTTGTCCATTTCATCTTGTATTTACAGTATACCAAAAAGAGCAGGAGACAAAGAAATATTTCGAATATATGCAAGTTATTTAGCACTGTAAGCCATACTTGACCTTCTTATTCATACTTCTGCTCCAATACTGAATTAAAATAGCCATTTCTTTATTTTGTAAAGAAGTTGTATCTTCCAATAACTACCACATTTGGTTCTTGGATTCATGCAAGGAAAAAACAGTATCATTTCCCACTGCTAAAATTAAGCAATAATGCAAAATGCAGTACATAAAAAGTCAATTCAACACATTCTGTGAATTTCTATTATCAAGCAAAGTATACACAATACTTATAGACACAGATGAAGGGGAAGATAAACTGAGCAAGTGGGAACTATGTTCTTTAGAACATACAGATATCCAGACACAAACACTTCAGTGTTTTCCTTGAGTAGTATTTGGAGAACTGTGCAATATGTGCTCCTGGCTGCAATATGCCACAACACAAGCTAGAGACATTCTGCAATCCTTGAGTAGGTGTACAGATAAACAAACTAAACAGTATTATATATATATATTATAAATATATATATATAAACAAACTAACTAAACTTATAGACTATACCCCACCAATGGTGGATTTCAGCAGGGTCGTATCTTTTGCATCACAACTGTTCAAGGCAGGCAGAAAATGCTGCAACCTTCTTAGGTTAGAAAGCTGATCTTTCTTCTCCTGGTGAACAGAACACTGTGCCCACACTGTTCCTTTCAAACCCTCAGATTTCTAAAACCTATGCCAAATGCACTTGCAGTAGGATATAGCTAGCTGTTTATTCAAGCTGAGAGCTGTATACCATTGGAGAAGTAAAAAGCTGGTCTGAAGTGTGATACAATTTCCTCTTTGCAGAGCAGGGCTATGTGGAAGACAGGCACCAGCTTTAAGCAAATTTTCTGAAGTAAGCTAAGAAAAATGTGTGGTCCTCCACACTTGGAAGGCAAGGTACTGCTATACAGGGTAAGAGTGTACTCTTAAGCTCCAAGGTTTTTTAATTGTCAGGATTTAAGTCTTGATAATTTCAAAAGGAACAAAATTGCTCTCTTCCCTAGATATCATGGGCACTGCCACAAGCAGGTACAAGGTGCAGCTTCCCAACATCTCAGTTCTCTGCTTTGCATTGCCTCATTTAACATGCTCCCTGTTCCTCTCAGTCTCCTCTCTTCTCGGTAAACGGGATCATCCATCCAGCCCCAGCTCACATCTAAACATGATACTGGCCATTAGCCCTCAGAAAGGTGAGCTCTTTGGGCAAAGTCACAAGATTTTATCACAAGTGCTTGTATGTCAGAATTTCACAGCTCATGGGACCTCCTTACAGTATTTAGATGGTCAATGCAAATGAGGATGTTAACCTCACCTCATTAAATCAACCTTTTTTCCTATCACTTAAGCTTTACCTGCTCCCCACAACCATGCCCCCCCCTCCCAGCAGAGCTGCTGAGCCTAGGCAAAGCAGGATGCTTAACTCACATTTCACTCTCCCAAGCCAAACTATTTACCTATTCTCCGCCATCTACTGCTGCAACCCAGCTTCTCCTGCAGCAAGATACCATGGTCCTTGGACTGCTCTATGTAGTCTACGCTCAGCATGAGAATGTAAAATAATTTAAGTAGTTATAATGGTTAAAATAAAAAAAAAAAAAAAAAGTCTTCAAAGTTAGAAATTATTGCTGCAGGGAACACTCCTCTTTGGCAACCAAGGGTACCAGGAGAATGTTCTGAAGTCCACAGATAGGCTCCAATTTGATCTCAAGATCAAACAGATTTGGATCAATCCATTGAAATCACCCACTTCTAAGCACTAGCCCTTGTCCATCAGAGTAGTGGATCTCACTACTACATATGAGAGCACCTCCCTTTCATCCATAAAGATGTAGCAAAAAGAAGTATTGAATACGAACAGAATTGTAAATCTGCATTCAGCACACAGATGCCACAGCAGCACTGCCCAGCAAACAATAAACAAATGTATCTGCTGGGAGTTAAGTCATTCGAGTAAGAACTTACTCTTTTTTGTGCTTGTAATAGAAACAACTTATCTAGAAATAATCCCCCAAAATTCATTCTTCAGCAGTATTAGTGCTGATATTTAAAATCATACAGTTTTGCCAAACAACCTTGCCTAGCTGAAACTAGAATCAACATAACATAATTAACCACATTTTAAGAATCTGAAAAAGAAAATTGTGAGGTAAATAACAGGGTTTAGTGATTGGGTATTTGTGTTGAATCCAATCCCCCCTCCATTGATGGAAATGGGAAAATTGCCACTGATTTCAGACTGCAGAAACTATGTTTATACTGAAAATCTGCATTGCTTTAGGGAGCAACTGCCACTGTGAATCATAACACTGAGCAAGAAATTCACAAGCTACGTGAATACCATGACTTGCATTTCCAAATCATACACAAATACAACCGATTTTACATAACACTGGAAGACAAGCCTCCCTTCAGGATACATCCTTGTTTGTCCCAGAACAAGCCTGTCCTTACTCCTGTGCCAAGGCTTGGGTGTCACCCACAGAGCAAGGCCGGCTCCAGCGGATGAAGGCTCTATTCCCAGCGAAGGGTGTGCAGCTTTCAGGGGACTGGGCTCTATCTACCACTGAACACAAAATGTTTGCAGAAAGTCTTTTTTTCTTATGTTTCATGAATTCCAACATCTACTTTTTAGCCAGTGCTCAGAGAATTTTTTATTACAGTATTTACATGAGGTAGCCTGGAGGCATGTCATACTCCAATGGAACATAGTACTTTATTAAACTATTACATTTGCTAAATTCATGTAATAACCTCCTACATAATCTCATTTGGCAAAAGAGGAAGGATCTTACAGTAATCTATTCACAATGCTTTCTCCTGATAGCTCTAGCTCAAGGAGTTCAGCAGTCCCTCTAGGTGAGCAAATGCAACTTCTAATCAGACATTCATGGAAGTTGTTATCAAATCAAATTAAAAGAACAACAACAAGAAATTCACGTGGGTCTTCCAAGCAGAACTACAGCTTATAAAAAATTAAATGCAAGAACACAGAACTCATCTACATTTATGATAAGTGTTGCCCATAATGTATTTTGCGTCCTAAGAGAAAACTTAACATTAAGTAAAAATTATGCTTTTCATTCTTCTATGCAAATAGGCTAAAACTGACAGAATCCACCAAGAACATCTATTTTCTAAAAAAATCATCCCAACAATGAAAAGTAAAACATCACTGCAATACTAATATACAGTGGTAAACTTGCCTAAATGTTACAGGGGTATGGAAAGCTTAATAGGTGATGCCCAAACAGGCAGCAATCCTCACTCAAGAAGAGAAAGGTGCAAGGAATCACCAAGCTGACAAGAGCGGGACCAAGGCAGCCCTCAACATCCTCTGCTTGTCCTCTCAACCAGAGCTGCCATAAATGTCTGTGGCAAAAAAACCCCCTCTGACCTCCCAGCAGCCACCTTGTGCCCTTCTTCAGGTTCCCCACTCCATCTCCTAATGTGACATCATTCAGCTCCCAGTCCCCTGAAACACCTACACGCCTCTAGCACAGTACATACACCAAAGACCACAAAACCAGGGCAATCCAGCTCAGGCAACAAACTTATTTTTCTGTCCTGTGCGACTTTCCCTGCAGGGGAGCTCAGCACTGCATCTGCAAATGTGATCCCCATGGCTGTGCTCAAAATTCTTCCTCAGGTCCTGGTCCTTTACCTCACCTTTGTCCTGCTTGTGCACTCTTGGCTGACTCCTGACTCCAGTGCCCAACATCCCAGCCAGGCTCCCTGGTTTTACTGCATCCTTGCCTGCTCCCCATGACAGCCTCTGCTCTCAGCAGCACTCTGATTACATATAATCCAATTTTCTAAATTTCACTTGAGCTTCTAGACATGCTCTCACCCTGCTCTGTCCTGAGGCTTTCCTGCTGTACTCAAGCACTAGCATCTGATTCCTGATCAAGGAGTTTTACCTCCTATTGCTATTTACTTCCTGTCTTTTTCTTGCCAGCATGGTGTAGCTGTCATTCTCAGGCAGTCTCCAATGCACAGCTACTCCACAAAATGCATTGACTGCAGTAGGATTTAATATAACAGAATTTCTTCAATTCATGGAGTCTTCTTCATCAATTCTCCTGGCAGAAGTTTTTGCCTGGCTGCTTGTTCTTCTGGTTTGTTTTTTAAGCAGACACACTCTAGAAGATGCATCAACACAAAACAGAGAAAAGTCTACCAGTATACACAAAAGCAAGATGGATATTAACACAATTCCATGAGCAGCAGGCATCTCATACCACAAGTGCACCCTGCATTTTACTTAAGAAACTCCCTTTTTTGTTGTATTCACCCTCCAAACTATCTGAAAGAGTGAAATAGCATAAAATCTTTTCACTGCCTACAATCAAAACAAATTAGTAATCCATCAAACCCATCTGATGAATTAAAAACACGTTGTGTCCACCTACAGTACAATACAGGTAATTAGGTCCAAATTACTCTGGGAGAATCACCATCCAACATTAGCATAACAGACTTTGGGTCCATAAAATAATAAATGCTGAGCACTGCACTTCACCTCATTCTAGACTTATTTGAAAGGTATGCATGCAACTGAGCAGCCAGCTTCATACTGAATAGATTTCTAACTGAGATTCTTATTGCCCATTCAGAAGGTGTATCCCAGTAACCAAAACAAGCATCCAGTGAACAACGATGATTTGAGCCCTAATTACCCATCACTGCTTCTTCTATAGCCATTTACACCCACACGAATGTATGACAACTCTGAAGTATTCAAACACACTTCCACTTTAGAAAGATCTCTGAACAAGGAACCAGGCAGCAAACACATGCTCCTTTTACCCCTTCAAGAAGTACCAAAGCAGCATAACAGGTCAACCTGAAAAGTCAACCAGGATCCAGCAGGATGGAGAGCCTCTGGGGAAAATTCAATATGACTCTAATGAATGTTTTCTGTAGCTGTTTCAGCTGGACATGGTGTGTCAGTACTCCCCTGAGCAAGCAACTCAGGAGGAGAATCAAATCCTCACAGTATACACTTACAGCTAGAATATATTTTTTTAAATCCCCTCAGTACAGTAATACTTTGGTATCAGTTACCTTTTAGACTGTGATACACCTTTAAATAGGCATGCCACAATAGCATTACCTGATGAATGCTGCCTCAAGTAATAATCCCAAGGATAATTTTGTTGATATATATGGCTCTGGAAGAGGAGGAATATTTTACCTCAGTTTGATTCCAGTTCATTTCAGTTAGGGCCTGTAGAAAGTCTTAAGGGTCAGAGACTTTCAACTTAATAAATACACATTAAACAATGAACCACGACTAAATGAAGATATTACAATAATCTCAGCAGTTTGAACACATTTCAGGAAGGGGATTAATAATCACTTAAAACTCCAAACTTTGGACATAAGACTCTTCCAGAAAACACGATTCTACATAAGTAGGCTTCAAACCTCAGAATATTTATGATACAGAAAGGTTTAAGAACAAGGCTTTGATTGTAGATACACTTCCACACCTACATACAAAGACCTTTATGAGTCTTCAGAACTTGTTAGTATTTTGTAAAGGCATTTAGCCATTTGTAGCACTTATTTTCTTAATAAAGTCTGAGTAGTTCCTGAACTGCCGTGCATGTCAAAACCTCCAAGTCACATTAGCTAAAAAAAACCCCCTAGAATACACTGTTATAAAAAAGTTAATATTAATCATCCTTCCTCATATCTTAGAAAAATTACCCAGTACTACCCTAAATTACATCTAGCAATCAAAAATGTTTATTAAGTTTACAAGAACGACCAGCTGAATGTTTCACCATAGCAAATGTATTATTGGTTCTACAGTAACTGCCTGCATTTTCACATCTACTGTAGGGAACAACAGAAAAAAAAATACACCATTAACTCAATTAAAACATTTTTGTTACAGATGGCGATGAGCTCAGTGGAACTACAAAATGAATAAAATATTAGCATGAGAAAAAGGATTTGCATCTCCACACAGATATGAAAACTCAGTTTTATTAACAGCTGCTTAACATACTGGGAAAGCAATAGAAAGCTTTCCTCCTCTGCCACTGCTCTGTTCAAAGGACAAAGTCCTATTACTTTGTCAAAATATTTTTATTCATTATTTATGTACTTCTGCACAAAAGTCTTTATGCACATAATTTAAAAACAAATCAACCAGTATCACCAGCTTCATCTCTTTTTCCCAACCTTAACAGCTCCTACCTCTTACCTAGAAAACCTATCAAACAACTTCCTGAAAAGACCTGCCAGAACTTGTGTTTGCAGACCACTGGACTTGCTGTTATCCTGCAGAAAGGTCACCTTTCAGTAATTTCAGTGCAAGACACTCAAATCACCTTGACTGTTATGACCTGGTATGGACAGACACCCCAAACACAGTGCTTTATCCATCTGTACCCACACGTTTACTGAGATCCCTGGTTGTGTGTTACATTATGTGCCAAGTGGAACCAAACGATGAGAAATACTGACTACTAACTCTAGAGCAGTCAGCAGACAAGTTTGTTATGAACATCAAAGGAAGCAGTTTGGCCTGGATGTAGGCTGTTTGGGTTTGTTTAAAATTTTTCAAGTGGTAAAGTTTAGACAAGTCAATGTAAAGGCACCCATTAAATTTTAGGAGACTTTTAGCCAGGTGAGCCTTCAGGACAGCTTGCCCAAATCCTGCACCTGAATCATTTTATATAAAGTGGTTTCTGTGATAACTATTACTGATTGCTTGACACAAAAAAATCCCACAGGACCTAAATCTTTCTCACTACAGTGTTACCAACTTTGGCATGGCCATACTGGACCTACCAATGTTGCTTTAAGAACAAAGTGGAAAGAGATGGAGGTCAAACCCCAGTCTGAAATGCCTACTGCCCCCCATGAGAATGTATCTCAGTGATAAATGCAACAGTCCATCTCCACTGATACTAACTACTGGATACAACTCATTTGACAAAAGCAGGTCTACAACCAGTATTTGTTCTGTACAAAATTGTCTTGAATACATGCTTAAGGAAAAACTGGTATATGGAATACAGGTGCAATGTTAGGAAAATATAAACAGCTATGCCACCTCAATCCAAAAAAAAAATCTTCAAACTGCTTCTCTTCTGTAAAGCTGCCAAATATTAACAACTAAATTAACAAAGAAGAGTCTTTAATTTCTAAGGAAATTTTATACTAGCAATAATGGAAACCAGTTTCTCTTAACAATTCATTAAAGTTTTTTTTGTTGTTTGGGGTTTTTTGGGGGTTTTTTTGCCTGTTTTTTTACAAACAGATACTGGGTTTGATAAAGATCAACTTAGGCTGGTATCCCAAAACAAGGACATGCCTGGGGAGACACGTAAGAGGCAAGGAAGTACACAGTGGTCGGATTCTCTGCTGTGGCTTCCTGGAGTTCAAGCACTTGTAGTTTAGGAACTTTCTAAGCCAGATGCTTTTGGTGCATTGTGAAGCTCTCTTCATCAATTTGTCATTTCAAACCTGCTCAAACCCATTTACATGTCTGACTGCAGTCATTTCTGGGGCTGTAAAGTGCATGATTTACTCACATGCTGCATCAGAAAATTTTGTCATTTATTTTCAACCTGCTGCTAGAAAACTACCACTGGTTTGTTCCCTGAGTTCACATTCTGTGAAAGAGAGCAAATATCTGTTCCCTGTTTCCCACAAAGTTTGGGAATTTACATACATAAAAATATCACCCTCCAATTACCTTTTTCCAGATCCATGTGGTAAATTTCCCATTTTGTGGCAGTCTTTGCATGGCTAGACATGTCATTCTTGTGCCTCTAAATTCCTTTTTAGGCTCTACCACATTATTTAATGTAATCTCAAATATTCTCCTTTTTTTCCTCTGGTCCATGTATGCCAAAGAGTGCAATCATTATAAAATCACCAATGGACTATCAAGTAGTTAATCAGCTTTAATAAATCTTACATTGTCATCATTTTAGTCTATTAAGCAGCAAGTGCCTAAATGCAAGCTTACACAACAAAAAGCTTTGTAAAAGCTACTGGAGAATCATTACAGTCCCGAAAAACTCCTCTTCTTCTGAAAACAAAGTCTTAAATAGTTATGTTGCATAGATAAATGTGGCACGTATTTAAAACACTTAAATTCTGTCACCACATATCAGAACACAAACTGAAAGAAACTAAGCCTCATTGCTTTTATTGCAGGTTTGTTTCTTTAAAGCTAAAACTGTCACAAGCATAAATACAAGTCTTGAAATAAGACAGCTGGCTGTATTGATACACTTCCACTGATTAATTCAATTGCAAAACTCTCAAACTTGCAGTTCTTAGGCTATCAGTGTATTATGAGCAAGGAAAACTCAACTGACTATTAAAAGAAAAAAAATTTCTCTGCATGAATTGGAAGAACTTCAGTAAAAGGTCTCATAGCTCTACTGTGACTAAAGTTAGTCTCTCCAGCTAAAGAGTCTGCTGCTGCTACTTCAAGTTCATTTCATGGGCACAGCCTGCTGCCTTATCTGCTATGGTATCTTCAAACAAAGATCCAGGAAGAAAACAAACACATGATCCCAAAAGTTTGTCTTGCATGCAAACAAAGCAGAGAGAGAAGCCTGATAAGAATTGACAGAGAAATATTTTGGTAGAAAGTTATGAAGTATTTCAGCAGCATTACATAACAAATTACACAGCCTTCCTACTCATTTATTAAAGTGCTCATACATGGCAATGGCAGAAGGAACATGCCAGAAGGAAAACAACATCAATTAACTTTGTTTAGAGCCCCCCACACAGGAAGGCTTGCAAAGCATTACGTGTAAAGAAAGCAGAAATCCAGTTCTCCAAGCACTGTCTTCTGCTCTCCTGGCCTAAAAGTGGTTGCAATTATTATTTTATTTGCAAACAACTGGCCCTGGACTGCTCACAAGCAAAAAAAACCAAAGCAAAACGAAACAACAACAACAAAAAAAGGCAACACTTGGCAAATAATTTAGTCCATCTCTAGGCTTCCTAGAAAACAGGTCAAGTTCTATGATCTCTTGCCATTTCTCTAGTTTTATCTCCAAGCATTCCTGTCTGCTGATTTCAGGTTCTTCATAGCAAACTCCCTTTCTTGTTCCAGTTCTGTAGTAAGACCATTTGCCTCTTCCTTGCATTAGGAAAAAAAAAAAACCACAAAAAAAACCCAAACACAAAACCTTAAAAACCCAACTAATGCACGTTAGTGAAACAACCTAATGCACAAGACTGGCTACAACTATTTCTCATTAATCTTATTTTAAATTTACCTTAATCTACAAAGCTGTGAACATCAGCAAAGCAAAAATAGGACTAAAAATATTCTGGCTACACTTTGTTCTTTTTATATAAATGAGTTCTCTTGTTTCTGAAGCCAAATATAGAGCACATGAATGCACTGGAGATTATTTAGAAGGGCTCATATTTTGCAATATATGCCAAGTGGAATTTGCTGCAGGGAAGGTTTTTAAAGCAAGTCCTGTTCAGTCTTTGTACTTCACAGTTATACTGTGGGTGCCAGAACACTCCAATGTAAGCAAGTTCTGGCTTCCACTGGAATTGAACTCTCAGACGCCAACCTTGAGACTTGGAGAGTTCCAAAAGACAGCTGGGGAAAATGCTGTTAGAAGTGTACTTTGACCATCTAAATTTACAGAATTTTAACTTTTTGCTTAATTGAGCAAGACCACTCATGTTTAAAGTACACTGTGAAATAGTTGGGAGAGAAATGGGAAAACAGAGCAAGTGTGTTCAACTCCTGCAGAGTAAGAGCTTTGTCCTTACTGTGCAACTTCCTTTGCTTTCTTAAGTCACATTTTTCAGCAGATAAGATCAGCTTACAGGAAGCAATAGAATACTATTTTGACTATATATTCATATGAACAGATGGACTTTTTGGAGTAAAATAAATATAATAAATCATTAGAAAACTCATTTCCCTGTAAAACATACAATGCTTGAGCAGAAATCCTGCACGTTCAAGTCCAAAGAAAAGAAAAACAGTAAAGTAAGTTGCAAGGTTTTATCTTAATTCCAACTAAAATTTGCATTTAACACCTAGGACACTAGAAATATCTGAAAATACGGACAAATATATTATTTAATTTCTACCCCAAGTTAATAGTATTTCCTAGCATAATGCCAAAGGAAAACTGTGATTTAAAACACTTTTATATACCACTGAGACAACCTTGTGGGAAAAGAAACACAATGCTCTGTATGGGGTCCCAACACTGTGTCTTAGAGATGCACAGCCTGTGAATTCTCAAGTTCAGACACCTGCTATAAGACACAGCCATGCTATCTAATTTAATCCATCTATTTAACTATTAAATTTAAGATTAACAATGGTATTTTTCATTCCACTCCTACCATAAGACCATTCCAAACCCTTACAGGGCCTGGAATAACTTTCTAGTTTCCCAGCTGGATCTACACATAGGAATCCTTTGCTTTTGTCCAAGAAATCTGTTTTTCCCTCATACAGGATTCAATCCAGAGACTTTATCAGCCCATCCTAGCTATCTTACCATGCATTTGCTCCAGTTTGAATGCACCATTCTTAAGCACAGGAAACTGAGTTTATTCAGTATTTCAGATGAGGCCTTACCAATTCTTTGTGTAAGAACATTAATACTTTCTTACCTCTCTCAGGAATCTTTCTCCTTATAACCACCCTCCTAGGACATATCTCAAGAAACTTCCTCCAGTTAGAAAAGTGATCATTATCACTGTGTGCTAATGTGCTGATCGTTATCAGATGTGCTAAATTATCAATATCTAGCTATCAACCTGTAGTGAAAGTGCCACTCAGTCAGGTGTATAATTAACAATTCTATACCATTTATGACATATCTACCACATGGAACTGGTATAGTCTGTAAAAACAATGATACGTTTTAACTGAAATCTAAGATTGTGCATTTTCAATTTTTGAAACCTTCACACAACTCTCATAGAAAATATCATCTCCATACCAGTACAGTTACAGAACTTTGGTCCTTCAGTAAAGCAGTTATACATTTATGCAACTTCAGACTGGAAGCATTCCCATACATCACATTCGGTGGATGTCTTTAGAAAACTAAAACCAACCTTAACGCTTTGCTGGGCTTAATGGGTTAATATTTTAACGTGAAACTCGCAAAGGACCCCCGAGGCTCTTTTGCATTTAACTCCCTCGGTTTCCTCTGAAAGTTTAAAGCCTTAAATGCAAAAAGCAAGTATTTCGCTTATCTGTTCTTCCTTTGAATAGACACACTAAGCGGCAAGAGCTAAGCATGCGTCCTGAGCTTCCTGTATTGAGGTAGAGCTCTACCCAGTGCCTTCACACATTTACAGATGAGAAATCTTATTTTCCGCTGTTCTCCCGATGCCTTCCAAGTGCAAATCACTAACAAGAGGATCACGTGTGACCATATGCTAAATTAAGCTCGCCCAGCAGATTTCATTCATCGGTTCCCCAGAAACTGGCGATTAAGCCTACATACTTGCAAGGAGATGCCATTTAATTCAAAACCACAGAGTTTATTAAAAAAAAAAATAAACCGGAAAAGAAGAATTAGCATAATCACAAAGCCGTTTTCCTTATCAGACTATAACAAAGGCGGAGGCTTTAAGATGACGCCCGACCTGTTAATTTCGCATTAAAGGTGCTAAACACCCGGTGCTGCTCCGCAACAACCTGTACTACCGTCCGTTTCCAAACACACCTTCTGTTAATTTGTGACACTGCATATTTTGCTGCTCAAGAACTAAGAAAGCCAGCGCTGTAGAAGCTATTTGTCCTGCCTTCCAGGTGCTTCACAAATACTAAATAAGAACAGACAGGAGCTGCTACACAAAAACTTTACAACTCGGCGGCAAGCTGCCCCAGAGGTCACGCACGACCGCGGGGGTGACGGCGATCCCTCCCAGCGGCGGCGGGAGCAGCACTCACCACGGACCCCGGAGAGCCGCTCGGGCCGAGCACGCACCTTGCCCCGGGGGCTCCGAGGAGGCAGCGCCGCGGCCCCGCCGTCCTTGCCCGCCGCAGGCAGGGCGGCAGCGCTGCTCGGCGGAGCGGAGCGACTGCTTCACCTGCGCGGAGCGTGTGCACGGCCCGTCCCCGGAGGGCTCCCACCACCCATCTGCCCACCCCGGCCCCCTCCCATGGGCAGAGACGTACCGTAACCCGGCGGCGGGACCCGCGCAAACTTCCCGGCGGTGCGGCACACCCTTACCTTGATGATGCTGCTCCTCCGTGGGGTGGCCTTGGCCGCCTCCAGCAGGCAGGCGTCGGGGTCGGGCGCTGCCACCGGCCCCAGGCTGCTGCCGGGGATGCGTTCCGCGGTACCCGCGGCCGAAACGCCGCTGCGGCGCTCCCGCCTCCTGCCCCCGGCTGCCGCCGGAGCGTCCAGCGATGCCAGCTCAGGCTCCTCTTCGGCACGGTAAGCGGCGTCGGGAGGAGCACGGCCCGCCGCCGGCTGCTCTCTGCCGCCGGCAGCCTCTGCCATCGCCCCGCCGAGCGGTGTCAACTTCTCCGGGGCGCTGAGAGGGAGGGGGAATCACACGGACGGAGGAACGGACGGCGTCCCGCGGCGCTCCTCTCACGGTACGGCGGCGGCAGCAGCAGCAGCAGCGCCAACTTTCCCCGGAGGAGCCATGTCCGTCCCCGGAGCGGAAGGTGCCCGCGCGGGACTCCGGGGTGCCAGAGGAGCGGGGCGGGGGACGCGGAGAGCGCGCAGGAAGTGCGGCCACAGCCCCACACTGTTGTGACAGGAGCCGGGCTTGTGTTGACGGGCGGCGCTGACGGACGGCGAGCTCGGCCAATCGGCGGCGCGGCCTCCCCCCGGCGGCGCAGCGGCAGCCAATGGCCTTGGGGAGGGGCGTGCCCGCGGGACTCCTGGACGGGCGGTGCGCGGGGGGCGGCCGGGGCGGTGTAGGAGGACTTGTAACACCTGGTCGCTCCCGCACGACCTTGACGAAGAGGGCCTGTGGAGGAACGTACTGCCCGTCGAGAGCGTTCGTGTGCCGGGGCGGCCGCGGGAATGCTTCTCCGCGCGTATTTTAGGCAGATTTGGGCTGCCTCTGTGCCAAAGTAAAAGCAGCGTGCGGAAGAGGTGACTCAGGTTAAACACACTGCAGCCCGCGTAGCCCTCAAGTGCACGCACCGTGGTAGGAACAGGGACGCTGCCAGCGCCGGTCGTGAGGGCTGGGGGTATAAGGGGCACCTCAAGGCTGCTGATGGCGGGGCAGCAGAGTGGGTGCGAGGCGTAAGGGAGAGCTCGCAAAAGATGACGAAAACTCACGTTGGGATTCCTCCGCCTCTTAAAAACGAGCCGAAAGCGAAGCAGATTGTGTGGGGCTGCGCCGCTCGCTCCGCTCTCGGCCGCCGGCCCGGGGCGGTCCCGCTCCCGCCCTGCCCCTCACAGCCCCGTCCCGGCGGGCGCTGCCAGGGCCGACACCGCCCCCTGGCGGCCGCTCCCGCCGCGGCCGCCGCCCCGCTGGGTGCCGGCGCGGGGCTCCCGCGGGAGGCGGGAACAGGAGGAGCAGGAGCCTCCCGGGAAAGGCGGGAGCTGCGGGCAGCAGCCTTTGGAAGGGTTCGTGCGAGCCTGCTGCTGTCCCTTGCAATTCCTCAGACGGCATTTAGTTATAATGAGATTATCCACGTGAAGAGCTCAGGAAAGGTGGGGTGGAGTGCAGCAAGGGTGAAAGGAAAGGTGATGAAGAGACTATATGCAGTGAGATGGAAATTGGGATGTAAGACTATTCAAAATTACAGTTACTAGCTTTAAAGGTAGTAACACTGTGGGAATATTAATTTCTCCCCGGTTTCTGAAGTTATTCCCTAATGAATGTGTTTGGCATCTGTTGGCAGTCACTGACTTAGGAAGAAAATAAGAGAACCTCTTTACCTTAACCAGCCATTAGCTACTAGTAAATGCCTGGCTACAGGGCATAATTGCTACTTAAAGGATGTCAAATTTATATATGTATATACATGCAGAATATATAAATTTAGAATTACATGTTTAAAAAGGTCTAGAACTTCTGTCAAAGGTTTTGAGGCATTTATCATATTCAACACAAAGAAATGCTAATTGAGGGACAGATCTGGATACCACTGAACTTTTTTTCATTAGCTTCCTTCTAAATTTTATGTAAAAAAATGTCAAAATACATGTGCACCACAGTTATTTTGCTTTGTTTCAATGAAAAATGTCACAAAATAACACTAAAAGAAGATAGAAAATATTCACATTGAAGAAACATTTGTGTTAAGCAATACTAGAGAGAAGAGACTGTAAAGGAATGAAAGACTTAACCCCAGCCTGCATTGTACAAGAGACAGAGCATCATACCAAGTCACTGCAACAAAGAGGGAGAAGAAAAAAAACCAAATCAACTAAAAAAACTTATTACATATCCACATACTGCCACACAGACTGACCTAAGATGACTAATTTAAAGACAACAGAGAAGGTAGTTACCACTCAGTGTTTTAATAGAGGGAATTATTGCTTCACATAGAAATATGTTGCAGATTTTTCCTGTATTTTGTGAAATTGTACAAAGTTTAATCATTGCTTTAATTATTTGGGAACACCACAATGCTGTCATAGCTGAAGTCTGTATCTACCAGAAACTCTATAGTGTGTTACCCAGACAGATGCATATAGCATATTAAAAAACTTTATCCTTTCTAGGATATGTTTTACACATTTAATATTAGAGATTTGTTGTCAAATGAATTGTCTTCTGACATCAAAAGATTTAAACCTTTTAATTCTCCTCTTATATTACAGCCTTTAACAACTGAAGTCTTTAACTGGAAAAGGTCTACGGGGAATCTACAGATTTTAAGTTTCATAAACATCAAACCTACAGGGAACATGGAACAAATTTTATTTTTGATCTGTTCGTCCACAAGATGCAGAGGTATTAGAATTATGTATGATACAGCTAAGTGAAGGTTTAGTTAAATTCTCCTCTAGAAGAGAATAAAAGGTTGTCTGTTTTTCTGACTGTGCATCTCTAGATGCTTCTGAGGCATCTGTATGTATCTGCTTTTCTTTGTGGAGAACCATGAATTACGAATGAAAAGAGCAATTGGTTTCGATACTTCTTGATGCCTAATAAAAAAGAGAGTTGACAAAAGAAAGCTTTAGAGTGAAAGTGCTTGCATAGAAAGTTTTTAAAAAGCAAGGTTTGGTTGGTGATGAGTGTATATAACAGGTTCTGTGTTCAGTTTCACGAAGGTCTGATGCAGTCCCCTGTAAAAAGACACTGCTGTTTCGTGTACGCCTACTTCAGATAGGAACAGATTTTTAAGAACAATCCTGGAGTTCACTCAAACTAAGAAAGATAAGATAGATAAAAACATCTATGTGTTTGTCTGAATGTAAGTCAGCAAGTGCCTGCAATATCTATTTTAATGTGGATTTTTTTTTACACTCATCTTTCTCCATCTCCATCCTTAAGGCACACAATTGTTCCTCAGTGGGCGTAGTTTGTATCATAAACTGGCTGAAAATACAGTTGTCTTGGAGCTGTGCTGAAGCATAGCTTCAATAAGCCAGTACTTGCACCTAGACATTGCATTTTGGGAAGCTCTTAAAATTAAGTGTTCTGCTGGGAGCCAAAAGGGGTTCTCCTGTACCAATGGAACAGCGCTGATGAAGTGTGAAGACTGACATATTTTCCTGTGTAATGAACATCAAATCTGCAAAGACAGGAAAAGCAATGGGAAAAAAAAAGCTTTAATTTCTTCAAGTTTGCATTCACACTAAATCATAACTAATTTTAGCGCTGATGAGATTTAGGCAAAGCTATTGATGAAAAATGTTTTGTAAGGTAATTCTTAAGTGATTTTTTAAAGTCTTAGTGGTTATTGTGTCTGGGCTGTTACATCATGGACGTGATATTATAAAACAATAAAAAAGAATGATATATTTATTTATACAAATATTTTACTTGTTGCTAAGCTTCACTCACATTTTGGCAAAGCAACACCAAGTTGCAACACCGTATTTTGCCTTTAAAATCATAATTAAGCTTTTAGGCAGGGAAAAAATGCAAGTTCAATCAGTGTAAAGCAAATGTAGTTAAATCTGATGATTTTAAAACAAACTGCATATGTTTTCAACTTTTATTTTTAAATATATTTACACAAACACATTGATTCAATGCCTCATTTTTGTTAATTCTTCTTTTGTCTTGTCTCCTATGACTTTGGAAAAGCCTCGCTGTACTTGCACATCATGTTTTATTTTCTAGGTAGTATAAATGTTGTGTCTTCTCTAACTTAACAAGAGGGAGTTTTGTGATATGCCTCTATCTTAATGATGTTCTTGTTCTAACTGAAGTCACTGATGAATTCTTTTTACTGTCTGCCTGCTGATATTTTCAGGCAAATCCAGTGGTTTTAATAATTAAAATGTGGTTATACAAGATTCCTGCAAATTCCTAGCTCTGAGGAACAATCTTTTATTTTAGGAGTGTTGTTTTCCCTAAACAGATGCCAATTAAGTGTGAGGAAGGGTAAAATCAGGACCTCAAGTTAGATCATATTTAATCCTGTTTCACAGCCTCTGCATACTATATAGACACAGGCCCAAGCCTGAGTGGAGCCCAGATCAGGTAAAGCCTGGAATGAAAATGGGGTAAAATCTGAGATAGATTCAGTAAATAGTCATAGCAGGTAGCAACAGTTGAATCAAATTTTGTAGACAGGAAACAGCAGATTCCTGATAAGGAAGTGATTCTTTCACCAAATTTGGCACCAGGTATAAAAAAGAAAGTGACATTAGAAAATTTTTAAGGGAGAATGATAAAATGTGTTATTTAGTTTTGTAAATAACTAAATATTTTTTCCAATATGATTTTCAAGGGCAGATGTTTGCCAAGAATTCATTTCACTTACATAAAGATACACACCATAAGCCACACCCATCTTCAGATTTTTGGCCAAAGTGATTGAAGTTTGAGAAGTTAACAAGCAACTGAAAATAAGGTTTTTAATGGGCAGCCTGAAATAATCCCAGAAGTCATGCCACAATCTAGGTAAAACAGAGTTTATTCACTTGTGCAACCAGTGAAGCTTTCTCAAGTTGCCCATGTTTAGTTGCTAGCTGCTTAGTTTTTAGGGAGAGCAGAGAAGGCATGTACATTATAACAGAAATTGTCTTGAGGATTTGAAGGAATCTTAAAGATGAATTCTTATTCAAGTCTAAGGATAATAATAATGACTCTTGTTTAAGGTAGGTGGTAATTCAACTTAATGGGAGCATTTACCAATGACTGTCTTTCACAGGGCTCTTTTTAACTCCACTGATCATTGCTTTTAGTATTTCTTCAGCTGTGACACATACATAGAAATTTCATTGTAGTTGTTGCTAACTTTCAGGCTATGTGAACTTGTTAACTACTCTGAAGAGTATGATCCAATAGATGTATTTCATTTCCTCCTTTCTTTGGTAATTACTTAGGAGTAGGTTCAGGTGTACTGAGTACCTTGCTAGCTCAATGGATATTTTCAGTGTTAGAAATGTACATGGCACCATGGCTCCCACACACTTACCTGCCATTTTTGGGGATCATTTGGCTTATCATGAACTGCACAGTTGCTGGGGAAGCACCATTAGTTTTAAGTCATACCTTTTAGCCAGGAATTCTTCTTATTGAGGATAGAAAGTATTCTGGTAATATTCTAGTTCAAAAGTCTTACAGTCTCTAATCTGGCCACCTCAGAGGGAAATTGCTACCAACGTCCAGAGGAGTCAGATATTCATATCTACTTTGTAGTTAAAGAGTTTGGAGAACATCTGGTCAGTACACCAAGAATGGAAGTTAGGCTGTTCTTTGGCCTGTTAATCAGACATACAACTTTCCTCCTAACATGTGCTCTCTTAAAGATTTTTGCATTGCTTAACTAGTTTTGGACTGAAGTTAATCATGAGCCTCCTGGATCACTGAGGTGCTACGCAGTAGCCTAACCACCAGGAGAAAAGAATTCATTTAAATTCTTTCTGAGGGGTCCTGGCAAGGATGTGAGGGAAAGTATCAAATAACCCAATAGGAGTGGGTCTGTGTGGGGAGAGTGTTGGTGATGAGAGCCTGAAATGCATTCCATTGGCAGTTATGGTGGAGGTACAGATCCAGTGCCATGAATAGAAGAGCCTCACATTGGAGAAGAGAACAATAGCTCATGGTTTAAACTGAGAGATCAGTTTGCACTCAGAAACTACTCGGTGATGTAAACCAAGTAGGTAAGTTAGGATGATCAGATTTGTTTCAAAACTGTCCCCTGATCCAAACAAAAATGCTAAACCAGATGCCCCCAAGGCAAGTAAGCGTTCAAAGTACATTGCTCTCTTTAGATCGCCTGTGCCTGACTGGCCTCACGAGGAAAGAGTGCAAAGAGCTATACCCACATTTGCCTCATTTCAAAAAAAGCTGGTTTCCTGTGGAAAAAAAGTCAAGAGTCCTTCCCAGCAGTATTTCTGACAGCTTGTACACTGACTTAAAGCAGTAGTATATGCAAATAGAGAACAGATACCCTGTAAAATCTTCCTTTTTAAACTGGAACTAAAATTATACACGGGCTGATCTAGTCCTTGATACCACTTCCAAGTACAGGGTTACATGAATTTGACAACTACTAAAAACGTTTATGTTTGGTCCTTTTTCATGTGTGTGAATTTGGCCCCTCTCTCTCAATTCATTGGAGTCACCTCAAAAAAAAAAAAAAAAGCAATCTGATCATGATCACAATGTAATCCTCAAAATAACTTAAACTCCTCTGGTATTAATTGAAAAGGATTTTAAGAAGATTAAAAATATTTTCTATCAGGGATGAAGTGTATTTAATCGTTTATTGCAAAATCTCATGTTCCTTAATGTCAAGTTAGAAGGAAAAAAAAAAAGCCTAATGACTAATCTAAGTAAGCTTATTTTCCTGAAATTTGGCACTGTGGGAGTATAACATGCATAAATTGGAAGAATTGTTAACCACTGTTTATCTGTTAAATAAACAGGGGTTAAATCAGCTTGTGGATACCCTGTCCTAACTCCCACTGTACCTTACAGCAGGATTAGCAAAACTGAAGCATTCTGCAAACACAAGGCCAGGAGTGTTTTACTCCCAAATACAGAGATTTACAGACTAATCAATATTAAAATGTGTTGGGCAAATCCTGTAATTCTAACCAGTTACCCTCTTTTCATCTCATCTTAGACATACAGTCAGACTTGGTAGTAAGATTTGGAAGATTCAGCTGTATCAATTCTTGAGGCTACGCAGATGTCAAAAGGCAGCAGAGCTTGTCTCATATATACTCTGCAAGTTTGATGTTCAAAGATGCCAAGAAATGGTTTTATGAGCAGATATTATACACAATGAGCCTCAGTGAGCCATAATTGAACACAGCACTTTTCAAAGGTTTGTGATTTGGGGGAGGACAGGAAAAACCTAAGGAAAAATGGAAGAATGATGTCTCTTGTTTTGTAAATCCCGAGGTCCATAGTGTGGGCCAAAACTTACATTGGCTTATTTCCTATGAGCACTACAAATAAAACAAATTGAATTTAAATTACCTATTTGCCCAAACACTTAAACCCCCTTGACCTGAATGGAAAGCAAGAAGTAAAAGACATTTCAGAGCTCACAGATGCTCTGAGACTATATTCTACAAAATGCAGGGAAAAGAGTGAGTTGCAAATTGAGCAAAATAAAACAGAAACAAAGCATAAAAATCCTGTAATCACCCACACAGGCAAGATAAGTGATCTCATAAAGCTGGTTTTTAACTGAAACAATAACATGGAAAAACCTCTTCAAATTCAGTGTTAAGCAGGGAAAGATTAGCAATCCATTTTAAAAATCAGTGCTTTGAGTTCTTGTTTTTCCTATGTATCTAATAATTGTTTTTAAATCAGGAGGACAGGGACAAGAGGAGGTGAGCAGGAGTGTTGTTAGGGCAACCAGAAATAAAGTAGGAGCTAGAGACAAAGGTTAGAGAGAATGATGGAAACTGGGATGGAGCGAGAAGTCGCAGCTCATAGAGGAGAGAGAGGTACTCAACCCAAGAAAGGGAATGCTGTGGGAAAAGGGCCTGCAATATGGAAATGTCATATAAGAGAAATACACCCATTTAAATAAATGGAACACTTACCAGAAAGGAGTAACTTCCTTCTGCATTTTTCACATAGCACTGACCATAACTTTTACACAGAGAAACTTCTTAAGTGGCCACCATCGGTGCTTCTAAGCACTGTTAACTCTCTCAAGAGTCTCCTCCAAGTCCTTGAATACCTAAGAGCTCTTGGGTTTTTCAGTTTGAGCTCAGGGTGTAGACAATCCATTCACAAGCTCATAAGAGAAACCAGTGTGTACATCTTCATGAGATATAGATTTTTGGTTTTTTTCTTTCAATACAGTTGTGTATGCAACAGAGACAGAAACCAATCTTCTAGTAACATCCTAAGAGACATTTTTATGAACTTCAGAGCAGGAAGTAAGTAACCTTTCATCAGGTACACTTTCTGACAAGGATATATTAATGCTTGTATTTCCATGAAAGGATCTTAACAGGCTGGTGGGAAAACTAGCACTGTTATCCACAGATAAAAATAATAGAAGCAAAAAAAGGTAGCATGTCTTTTCAAGGTCAGTGAATCAGTGAAATAGCAATTTGTTGTAAGGCCCATGTATTACTCATAAAATATACTTGTCTTTTTCTGCCTGGAGAATTCTTTTTCTCCTCCCAATTCATTTTTTCTCCCTATTTTCTCTCATTTTCTTTTCAGTTTATTTTTCCTCACTTAACCTCTGACTTTCTCTGATGCTAAAAAAGGGACAAAAGGCAAAAGCCTACAAGGGGCCAGCATAGTCAGACTCTTGTCTTTTACTGCCTTTTTACTGTCCAGCACTGCCTTTTAATTTGTGGGAGAGAGCAGCGGGACAGATCATTTCATGCTGTATATATTGCTGACATGTGGAATCAGGAAAAACAGTCACACTCCTGACTTCCTTTGTGAGTGGCTCCCTCAGCCAGGAAACAATTCCCTTAATGAAGCAGCCATGCAGTACCAGGGCAGCCCAGCAGCCTTTGTTGTGATATTCAATTCTTGTATGCATGGCAGTATTTTTTACCAGCTCTACATTTATAGGTGTGTTGAATTTTCAGGTTTTAAATAATCACAGTAAAAAAAAAGCTCAATCTTTCTCATTTATTTGCAAAAGTATCATTTTTGTCACAACTGTCTTATTTTAAATGTGAATGCCCCAGATTTGGGGTTCTTAACTAAAGGAGGAGGTATAATGTAGAAGATGCAACAATTAAAACTATGTGAAATACACTTTCATGTCTCTGAATGTTTGTTTATTCTTTCAGCTGTTCTCATTTTAAATTCCCCAAATTAAGATATAAAGCACATGAAAGGCTTGGGCTATCCTGCCTTTCTCATCATTAGAATGTAGTGCTGTTCTCAGAATAAGCTTTGTTGCTGTCTGATAAATATTCATAAAAGTCAATGAATGCAATTCAGCAGAGTTCTGTAATCTCACAAAATAAGTACTTCTAAAAAATCCTATCAGCTCTGCTGAAATTGCCTTTACTTTTATACAGTTTTCTCAGCTAAAATTAAAAAAAAATCCACCAAAAATCAATAGTAAGAGTTAAGCATTATATTGTTATGTATTACAGGCATAGAATTACTAGAAACTTTTCTAAGATTGTGTTTTTTTTATTTTGTGTGGTAAGAGTAATGTTGCAGAAGCTGATAGGTGTTGAAGCAAAACCAAAAAATGAAGGAGCAGTATAAGGTCCCATAAGGACTGCAGGTCTGTGCTGTGCCTCAGGGTAAGTTAAATGATGTGAAGGGCTGTTTGGTTTAGGGATGGGTATAATTTGCATAAAGCAAAATACAAATATTTGAATTCAACTAAAATATAATGTAGACATTGTCAAGATACTCTTCCTTGAAGTCCTTATTTTAAAGGACCAAAAAAACGTAAACCATGAGAGTAACTAATGATAATAGTGATACTGACACTGAGTCTCGAAACTGAGCTGCAGTGACTTAGCCTGTACATGTTTGATCACTTTGAAAAAGTTTTCCCACTGGTGTGGTTCTCTCAGCACACACTTGTCTGGATATCAGCTCCTGCTGTCATCAGATCAAGGATTTTTGTCAGGCTGTACCTTCATACCTGCATTGATTATGAGTATGGCATTTGAATCACTGTTTTTTCCAGACCTGTTTAATACCAGAGATATTCTAAGGGCAAAATGCATTTGCAGACGGGATGAAACTATGGAGAACAGGTTGTAGTGCTGTTCAGTAAATGACCACAGAAGTACACTGGACACAAGCATTACTACACTACTCCAGTTTCCACTAAGGGTGGAAAAAAGAATATTTTGAGTTGGAGTATTTTGGAGAGTGTTCATTGAGGTTATTGTTATTTTCTATCTCTCTTGAGCAGACCCCAAATTTTATCTCTAAGGTCATCCCACACCCACCGCTGTTCTCAAACTAGCCTGCCTGCTCAAGATTCTTTTGGGAACCTTAGGAAGATTCTTTCAGTTGAAATAAGGACTTTTACTTCATGTTGATAGCTGTTAAGTCTAAACTATGTTTTGACCCCCATCAAGTATGGCCTGGTAAGACACACGCACACAGGTAAACTGCCTCCCTGGGAATTTTCGTATTTCTCCCACAGAGGCCAGAAGAAATACATGACCCTGTTTCCCTGCCTGTTTCACACCATAGTTGGGAGGATAAAAACTCAGCTGGGATTTACCTCCTGCCTCCCCAGGTGATGGGGAAATTGGGAGGGAGGTTCTTGGGCTGATTCAGACCTTCAAAGCACGGTTCCGAGGGAGGGGTGTACGGTACCGGCACCATGCTCAGAGCTACCACCCCGGGGAGCCAGCCAGGACCACCCGCCCGGTGCTGTTGCTGCGCGGAGGCTGCCGGTGCCACGGTACCCGCGGGGAGGGGAGCGCAGAGCAGCCGGACCGCCCGACACCCGCTGGGGCATCGGCACAAGCGGCCGGGGCTGCGGGCACTGCAGCGGCCGCGAGCTGCCCGCTCCCGCTCCGGGAGGCGCGGGTGGACCGGCAGCCCCAGAGCCCTGAGGCGGGGAGGTACCGGGGCAGAAGCACGCCCGGCCGCCCCGTCGCAGCGATCCCGTGAAAGTACGCGGGGGCTGCGGGGAGAGGGATTTGCGAAAGGGCCGATTTCTCCGGGAAAGGCAGGCTGAGGCAGCGTGGGAGAAGAGCACGCGCCGGGGCGCTGGGGCGAGGAAAGGCCGCTCCGTCGCACGGCCCGCTGCAGTGAGCGCCGCCGCCAGGCTGAGCCTGCCCCGCCCGTTGCAGGCCCGTCCCCGCTGGTGCGCGCCAGCTGGGCGCGAGGCGGAGCTGAGGAGCGCGACGCGTGCCGGGAACGTGCCGGGGCCGAGGCGGCTGCGAGGACCGATGGATCCCGAGGGCGCGGTGAGGAGCCCGGTGGGGCCGCGGGGCCGGGCGGCCGCCCCGGAGGGCGGGAGGGCGGGCGGGCAGCGGAGCTGTCCCGCTGGGGCGCCCCGGCTCGCGCACCCCCGCGCGGGGCCGCCATTTTGTCTGTGGCGGCCTCAGGCTGTGGAGAAGCCGCTGGCGGCCCCGGGTGTGCGGGACACGGTGCCGGGGCAACCGGGTCTGGCCCGGACCTTACAGCACACCGACTGCGGAAAGTGCAGGTGTTAAGGGAGTGACGTGTGCCTAATCACCAGGCCTTCGTGGAGTTAGGTTGTCTTGCCGTGGGTGTGTTCAGTGTAAAAATGAAAATAGTGGTTCTGCTAGCAAGCGGTTGCCAGACACACTTGGTAATCCATAAAAATATTGATGAATGTATATACCCGTATTATTTAGGGAAGCTGATAGAAAGGAAGTTTACAAAAACGGTAGAAATAAATATTTAGGCAAGTGATGTGCTGCTGTCGCATATTTGGATTTTTGGACTGTTTTCTTATTGCCACACTGATGATAAAGAGGTGGTTATCACAATACAGATTTTAACATGTAGCACTTAAAACTCCCTGGGATTTACTGTATTTACTATTGTGACTTCATGAGTGGTGTGTTTAATTTCTCATTTCTTCCATTGGGGTTTTTGCACTTGTGGCTTATTTTAATATACTAATTCTTACAATGTGAATGGAGAAAATGCAGTTTGGGCTCTTTGAGGTAAGGAATACATTTTGGCTGTGCTGTCACCTGTTAATTGCTTGAGTTGAATTTGGAAGTTTTCATGCTTTGTGTAATTGCCAGATGATTGTACACTTGGAGCGTTGTCTTTGGTGTGAGAGATGGAGAATGTAGCCTCTTTTGTCCCTCAGGAGTTTTTTTGCTGCAAAAACAAGTCTTCTTGGGGGCTGTGGTGACTCTGTTGGTTCCTTTCCTACTAGAGATGGGGTTTGTTCATGTTAGTCCTCTAGGGTAGCATTCCCAATACGAGAGATGCATACCAGATTATCTACTCTTGAGCAGATTGGGTTGACAGCCTCAGGTTTTCCTCTGCCTCAAGTGTTTGTATTTTAGCACATTCGGAAAGGACTTCTCTACAGTTAAAATTGTGTGAACTAAGCTGGATTTATTATCTTTAAGATATCCACAATAATAGCTTAACCCATTACTTAGAATTGGTAGGAGTAACTCTTACGTAGCTAAAGAAGTATCAAATAATCCCGTTGGAGACGTTAGTGACAATACTACATGGCTGCTTTCCAGCTATCATCTTCACACGGTTGACTTTATAAGGCAGTATTATTTTGTTTTGAAAAGAGTTTACAATGAAATTGTTTTATGGTTCACAAGTATCAGCGTGCTGGAAGTTAAAACATCAGGCAGGCTTCACCAAATAATAGTTTCCATGATATCCCATTGTGTTATATTCGTTTACTGCGGCAAGAGCAATCTGGTTGTTCTTCTGCAGAGGGAATTTCTGTTCACACCACTGTGTGCTGGGTTTGTAGGCCAAGAGGGCATTCTCTTCAAGACCTGTTCTCGTGAGGTGTATGGAGCTTGATGATTTCGTGTGATGGAATTATGGGTGCTCGGCACTTGGAAAACCAGAGGCTGTTGCAGAGAAGAGAGTAGTGCAGATGTGTGTAAGAGCACAAATTGAATTTAAAATATCCATTCTATATAGGGCTAAAATAAGGACTTTTAGTAGATAGAAGATACTTTGTATAATAGAATTCATAACCTGAAATTTATGCAGCAGGGTGCCTTGCAAGCTGAACCAAGGTTGGTGTCCAGTTTGGAAGAGTGTTTAACGTTGGACTTCAGACCAGCGTGTATTCACCAAGTTACGGAATTGTTTAAGATTGAGCTTGTGTTTAAACACTGAGCTACATTCTGAATAAAAATACATGGTTAATGTTCATGGTTAATGTTCAGTATCTGCTGTGCCTTCCAAAAAATTCTGTATACATTGTCTGTTGAGAGTTGTTTTATTTACTGACAAATAACATGTAAGATTTTGAAAATGTTTTCTTTCAATTAGCAGGCCACGGATCAGATGCAAACAGAATCTTTACCTTCATGTCCCAACACTGTGTCACCGGTGAGGTTAAATAATCTGATCGGTTCTCCAAGGTTTGGAACAGTTACTCCAAATCGTGTCTTTGTTGGAGGAATTGATTTTAAGGTATTCTTCCCTCTTTTTGCTACTAAATTATAATTTATTACTGTATAAAAATCAATAGGGGGAAAAAAGAGAGACACAGTAATGTATATTTGTTTAGTTGGTGAGTCCTCCTGACTTAGTAGCCAAACTTACAGTGAAGAGTAAAGCTTTAAGCCTTGATTTGCATAACTGTCCTACAAAGCTGACTCTGTACACCTAGCTGGTAGAAGCTTTTGACATACCACTTTTTCAGAGTTTTCTTTTTTCAAAGGATATAGCTTTTGTCATCGGCAGAGCTGTTGGCAGAAAAGCATGTAGAGGGTTTTGTTTATGTGTACCACTTAGTGTAATTTAATAAACTGTCACAATGTTTCATATGGCCAGTGGAGCAAACGTTAGCTCTAACACTTCTGGTTCACACAGAGAATTGCAGTGTGTGTATTCCTCTCCACAGTAATTATCTCAAAGGCAAGAGTTTGTTTTTAAAAGAAGTATGTAAGCTTCTCTGGGTAATTTGCAGTATTGATCTTAATTCTTAGCATGATTGTGCCTTTGTGTATTCCCTAAAATCTTTAAATAGCAGTCAACAGGGGGCCACTCTTACCTTGTTCAGTTGCTTTTAACATTTGTGACTAGCTTAAGGTTAAGGTTTTTTCTCTCTTCTGGCTTTAGATAATTAATTAAGCCATTGACTTTTGCAAAACATGCATGGTCTGCTTAGCTGTTGCTTTGTTCCCCCAAGAGTATCTTCCCTGCCTTAATCCTCCTAGTCTGAGACCTTCTGAGTGCTGACTCATTTGAAGAGGAACAAGAATTGGCAATTCACTCAGACTATTTTGCAAAACAAATGCAAGAAATTCCAGAATCTTACAGTTTATTTGGCTGAGATAATTCAAATAGAGGTGTTCATACTTTAAAATGTATAAGACCTTCAGTACATTTGGACTTTAATAAAGTGGCACAGTAGCTTTTTGCACCAATAGTAAGCAAATTACTGGAGCTATAAAAAGACCTCTCTTGCCCTCTTCTGTCTTCACTGCAATTTCAAAGGTTAAAATACTTTTCTGTCCAACATCAGTATTTTTATTAATTATCATACTTGTTATTTTTAAAGGCTCTCTTGACTTGGTTCAGTTGCTGATACTTCAAAATTTATTATGAAATTGTATTTTTAACAGCAGTTTAAGCATGTTTGTAATCATAAAGAGGATGGAATTTTTTTGTGGAGGGGAGAGGAAATAGAAGGGATGAAACCTCCATAGCCATTTTAGTTGCTCTTCTATTTGGTATGATTCTGTATATCAAATGCCACCTTAAATTTCTGATCTAATCCTTATAGGGTTTATATGTCAGTCTTGAATTGCTTTCTATTGGAAATCTCATGGCAAAAAGTACTGAGTTTTTTGGGGTACTTTTTTTAAGCCAAAGGTCTTATTCAGGTCACCTGAGGTGATGCAAAAACTATTGACTTTATTTTTGTGAAAAAGGGAGACAGTTAATCAACAAAAACTTACTTGCTTTTTAACAAGCTCTTTTATGATTTTGCCATTTTGTCTATCACCATGGCAGTGATTTGTGTTTGTAAGAGGAATCACCTGGTCTCTCAAATTTAGAGAAACTATTCAGCAAGGGAAGTTACAGTTGGGAACATTTTCATCTTGGTCTGAAGAGTTCTTTCTTTAGTGGTGCAGGCTATGTGTCATTGACACAGGCTAATGCTAAGCCTTTACCTTCCGTAAAGAATCTGACTTTTGTTTTATCATAAGCAGGAAAATGCAAGTCCTGAATGTGTTTCTCATGAGTTTCTAAATATCATGTTTTCACAGATGCTTGCAAATTTCATTGTGAAATATTAGAACAATATTTCCTTCTTATTCCCCATCAATGCACTGCTCTCACATAAACCTTCGTCTTTGCAAACTTACATCCCTACTGTGAGCACCAATCCCTTTCAGACTTGGATTAGGCACATAAACCTTTGATGAGAGGATTCCCTGAATTGTATACAAACAACCAAAGTCATTCAGTTAGAAGTAAAACAGTACTTGGTATACTTTAAGTTAAGGAAAAGTATAGATGAGTGATGCATGCATATAACCATGCTCCTCCCCGTGTTGGGTGCAGCATTAACTAAAGGCCATGTGGAACAAAACTTAAAACTCAAACATGATGCTTACAGCATCACATGTGATACATGCTTACATTGTAAAAAAAGATTCATAGAAGGCAGAGGAGTGTTCACAAAGCTTAGGTGAGCCTATACATTAGAAAGTTGTTTTATTCTCTGCATACTTGGAAGGGGGCAGTTCCTTCCAAGTTGACTTAGACCACTCTCCATTGAAATAACATTTTCTTATTTGTAATGGGGAGTTCCTGTAGTGTACCTGCATGTATTTTTGCAGACTCTCATGTTAAAACCACTTCAGAAAGAAGGCTCATGATATATTCAATGGATTTGACCACTAAATCCCTGTGGTTTAGGGGTATTTTTTTAATTCATGTGATCTATGTATTATCTATATGCTTTGCTGTGTTGCAGTTGAAAATGTGGCAGTGATTTTTCATACTGTAAGCTGCTCTAGCACATAATTAAAAAAACCCTGAAAATCAGATCTAGTATACCTGCTTCAGTGATCTTAACTGTAAAAGGACAGTTGTTACATAAATCTGCTAATGAGCAGTTTTAATGAGAAGTTTCTAGAATTATTGCTGAATAATTAATGCAGAAGTTACATGGGCCCTGAGGGTCATACTTGCTCATTCTTACGTCTTCATATGCAGTTATAATTAGTTTGTAGCAAACTTCATCCAAAGTACGTCCATTAATAGTCTTACAATAAACGTTGAGCTAATTAATTGAATAACTGTGCAAACCAACTTCTCTTTTTTTTCCCCTCTTGATTTACTGTACTAGACTAATGAAAATGACTTGAAGAAGTTTTTTGCTCAGTATGGCAGTGTGACAGAAGTGAAGATAATAAATGACAGAGCTGGAGTATCAAAGGGGTTGGTATAGTAGAATAAGTGTATTGTGGAAATTGAAAATAACAGAAAGCAGACTATAGTAAATTTGATTATTTTTTTTTTTTTGGCTTATAGTATTTTATCATTGATGTTTCAGTTATTCTGTGTATGCAAAAATCTGTTCTTAGCCTTAAATATCTCTATATAAATGTCTCCAGTTTGCATAACTAAAACTCTATTAGTCATGTTGTTATAAGATGAAGCTCTGTGCAGCTAGGACAAAATCAATAGTTTCCCTTTTTTTCAGGTTTTCTTAGTGACTATTACTTAAGTAGATTATCCTAGAAAGGTTATTTAGTTACTGAAAGCCAGTATGGAAAGGAGCCTAAAGAGGAGGAAGAGCTGAGATACACCTGATTATGCTGAAGTGCATGGCAGTAACAGATTTTTGGAACAGCATCATAGGGGACAAATCTGATACTAAATCATGATTGCATAAAACAGAGACTGAGACTAGAAGTCACCAGTAGGAGAAATGACAAAGAACAAATTCAGAGAAAGATCAAGATTGCATAATAAAATTGTTGCTGTAACCCAAAGGATGGTGATGTAAATAAGGTGGGGAAGTGAACAGCCAGAGAATGGGGGAAAGAGGGCTGAAGCAAAAATGAATGTGCATGAGAGTTTAGCTCTAAAGTTCTCTCCTAAGCAGTAAGGACAATTTTAGTGCTGTCAGAGCTTAACCTGTATCAGCAAGTTATGTGCTGAGCTGCAGCTCTTAGCACGGAGAGTGCACTTGCATGACATCAGAGACTTGGTGCCAGATCTGTCACAAAGCCTCTTGCCCTTTTAGTAAATACCAAGAAGTATCTGAGAATTGCAGTGCACGTGTCCATATAACCATGATAATTATGCAGTTGTGATTGCTGACGTATGTCTCACAGCAGATATGTTGGAAAATAATTATTTTCCATGTTGTTATGTTTTCCACTGAACTCCGAGCACAGGCTTCATAACCTCTGTTTGACAAGTGATTTTAGAAACTTACGAGTTTGTGATTACATCTATTTAGTTGTCCAGACAGTCTACAGAATGACAAGTGTGTGTAGGTAAGATACCAAACAGGAAAATACTTTGTCTTCTTTGAACTTGGAAGTATTTCCAGGTTTGTTTGGAGAAAAGCCCACAAATTTGAAAGTACAGCTGGTCAGAGGTTTACTGAACCTCTCTGTATTTAGATTAGCATACAAATGCTCACAGAGAGTGATACCTTGTATTGCAAAGTATGATCTGCTGGCAGGAGGGATAAAGGCTCATACCTTCTGTAATCTGACCCTGAGAAATGAGCTATGACCCTAACAAATCATGTGTATGGAAATACTAAAAGTTTTCAAAAAGCTATGAATTTAGAAAGTCAGATTTAGTGGAGGAGGGAGGGCTTTTGGTTTTCTTATGTATGTGTTGTTTACTCAGATACTTCCTTTGCACTGGCAGTGCCACCAAGATTAGTCTGGGAATCAATTGAGGGGGTTTGGAAAAGCAGGAGTTCTGAGTGGAAAGCCTGTTTGATTTATTGCAGCAGTTAGAAGAGGTATGGCAAAAGACACATTGTGTCACGAAGTATGAGAATTGCTTCATCCTTGATCTCCACAGAGCTCTTTTTAATGCTAATCATGTTAAGAATTACATGAGAATTCACAGATAATGGCTGCATCACTGCTTTTTCCGAGAACTCAGTTTAAAATAGTGGATAGTGCTTGTGGCAGTGTAGAGCATTCACAGTTCTTGTGAAGTAGGTGAGAGCTGTACTATGAATTACAGTATAATATTAGCTTTAAAAAAATCCCAGGTGTCTCATCTTTGGTCACCACAACAAGTGAAAGATTTAGTTCAAAATCCTTGTTTAATAGCAATGAAGGAATTTAGGGCATAGGCTGAGTAACAGGAACAGCTGGACATTCATGGTGATCTATTACCACGTGCTTGGATGTAATAAGGAAGATGCTAAGAATACAATTGTTAATTCAATCTGTACTTCTACAGTTGGTTTTTTACCCATTAGTTTACCTTGTAATGTCACTTGTACTGTGCATCTAGTAACAATGTGCTGTGTTTGTAAATACAAACTTTAGAGGCTTAGCTTCTGTCATTTTTGTTTAGGTATGGCTTTGTTACGTTTGAAACCCAGGAAGAGGCACAGAAGATTTTGCAAGATGTAAGTGACAGTCCCCATTGTGTTTATCTCTTAAATGAATTAATTCATTTCACACTAGGCCTGAGTAGTCTGATCCTCTGTTAGCCAAGTTGCATTTGAAGATACGTTGGGTCTGATAGTTAATAAAATGGTTTAAAGAGATCTAAGATAAGATTTATACTGAGCTATTCTGGAACTAAGGAGGGAAGTTCTAGTTTATAGTACTGTTTTTGACTTTGACACTGGTCTTTATTTTCTTAGTCTACAGTACTTGTAGAGTTAAGAAAACTTAATCCTTCACATTCCACTGCTGTCAGGATTTTTGTGTGGAAGTTAGGAAGATAACTGCTGTCTTTTATTCTGTCATGTCTGTCAGACCTGATTTAATTATTTTTAGTAACAATTGGGTTCCCTTGAAGCCTTCAAGTGATGAAGCTCAGGTCATGTACTTTTTCCTTCTCTTAGCTATGTTACTGTCTTGGCACTCTTGTAGAGCCTCCCTTGACACATAGTCAGCTCTTCAGTTCATTTGGTTTTGAGAAATGTGTGCTCTTGGATTTTGCTTGGAACGTATTGGAGACATCTGTCAGTCAGAAGTTACTCCTTCACATGAAGGAATCAAGATGCAGGGAAAAAATCCCAAGAAAATGGCATCCGAGACATGCAAATTGCCTTCTCACAATTAGAAGGCTGGTTAAAATGTTAGAAATTCCAAACCCTTGTCTGAAGGTAATGGAGCTAAAAAAGTATGCAAGCTGCAACTTTTTGAGTCAGCTGGCTTTCTTGCCCTGGCTTTTTTTAAGTTGCTTTATTTCTGTTAGCTAAACACCAAAGGTAATGAGTACCCTTTCGTAAATGATACCATTTTGTAGCATTTTGCCCCTTTTGTAACTGACAGGCTGCTCCATATGGAGTCTTACTGATGTCTTACATTGCCTGCTGTAAGTTCTTTAATTTAGATGTCCTACAATTCTATCACCTTTTTCATCTTTGCACATTTCTGCTATTTCATATTCATCTTAAGCTCATGTAGCATCTAGGTCTTTCTCCATCTTAAGCTGAGTTTCTAGGCTTCAATTTATGTATGAAATGAATGGGTTTTTGTTTCATACTCTTGAATTTTGTTACATGAAACTCTGATCATCCTCTGGTTGGTTTGTTTGGTTTTTTTTCCTACTCTTCTATTTTGAGTAATGTCTCCAGAACTTCCTTTTATGTTGTCTGCTAACTATGTGTTAGCATTAAAAACACTCCTTGAGGAGTTTCACCGGGTTCCAGACACATATTCTAAGGTCTGGTTTCAGCATAACTGTTCTCATGCTCAGTATATCTAACCTGCTAAGTTATTTTTCACTTCTTGGATGCCTAGATCAGTGTAGAAAATAATGATGTCTTCTTTCTTTAATTCTAGGCTAAAAAACTCAACTATAAGGATAAGAAATTGAATATTGGACCAGCAATAAGAAAGCAAGTGCGGAGTCCTAATGCTCGTATGTATTTTCACTTGCATTTGTGTATTGTCCATATGAGTATAAGGTTTTAACCAAGATGTACCTGCTCTTGCACTGCACTAGTGCTGTGGGTGGCATGTGCTCAGAATGGTTTGCAGTGGAAGCAAATGCATGTGAGTGGAAATGTTGAAATAAATAGATTTATGATCTCTTGGTTCTTTTATCTCTCAATATTTTGTTTCTTTTGCTTTATTGGAGAGAGTTACCTATCTAGGAACACACTGAATGGAAATTCAAGTTGCCTGGCAGAACCTTAAATCTAAACATTTGGTGTGTCCTCACAGATTCAAAAGGATAAAGCAGGCTCTGCTGGTTGGTTGCATTGTTGTTCATTGATTTATTTACGTTATTAAAATCTGTCAGGATTGTTGCATCTTGCTTTCTTTGGTAGAAACCATAAGGAATGGGGTGGTTGCAGTCCCCACTCTCTTGAGCTGTTTGTTCCAAGATATTGAATGGATACAGAAAATGTAGGCTGTAAATCACCAACTTTTAAGAGGAGATCTGTCAGTTGTCTGTCAGTAAGAGCTGTGTGTCAGAGATGTAAAATAGATTTATTTTTTAAGTGCAGCAGGCAGTGGATTGTACTTTGGGACTTTGCTGTAGTATTTGTCCTATGATACCTTTTGGAAGAGTTGGGAAAAACCCATCCTTTTGCTTATCTTCATTCTGAGGCCAGAATACAGAAGAATGTTGGTTTAATTCTGAAGCTTTCCTTAGTTTGTCATGCTCTGTTAGAAGTAGTTCATGTGTACACCAATGCTGTTGGTGCAGACACACTTGCTGAAGACAGGAAGTTTGCCTCCTCCCTGCCTTGTGCCTAAGTATGCCCTTCTCCCTTGTCTAAGTGTATGGGTTATTATTTGCTCAGGGGAAATGGAATACTTGTTCTAACTGTATAATTTCTTTGCTCTAGAAATTATTCTCTATGAATTTTTGCTCAGTCATCCTCAAGAAGATTGTATGCCATTTTCTTGCTGAGCTTTATTTCACTTTCCATCTTTGACTTGTACTTTCTCAGCTGTGTTGCCTGACTAGTGGGGCTTCCTTCCTCTGACTCTTCTAATGAATGTGTATATTGATGGAAAAAGGGGCATATCTCTGTGTTTTCAGACTTGAGGCAACAGAGGGGTAAACCAAAAATCTTAAAGCATTTTGAAGAAAGCTGCTGCATTCTTTTGAGATCTTTATTTTTGGGCCTGTTCAACTACCTGTTGTCTCTCATGCCTAGGATAGATCTGTGATACAAGGTCCTATTGGCATCCAGACACATCCTAGGGCCTGGTTTCAGTGTGTCTGCTCTCATGCTCGGTGTATCTCAGTCACCAGGATGCTTTGTCCTACTGCAGCTCATCTTGGGTTCACGAAGCCAGAACACCTGGACTTGCAAAGTCACTGTAGAGCTGTGGTTCCATTACATTTTGCAAAATTAAAGAGCTGGACAATATACTCCTGTCCTCTATAGCCCACATCTATAGTGCTTGTCTTTCATACTGTAAAGCAAAATGGTTTTTAGCTCTTCTGTCATCATAGGATCATTTGTGTTAAGAGCTTTGAACATAACTGGTTGCCACTTGGTTTGCTTTTCCCCAGCATCAAAATGCATTTTTTCATCAGTGAATTTTCTGTGTTTGATGGAGATTTCCTTTTTCTTTGCCAGAGACTTATTTAACACTGGCAGAAAGTTTGTACAATGCACACTTGGTAGTTAGCAGACAGGATTGTTGGCCATGGCATTGTATTGATCTCATCATCTGAGATACCAGTAAGTGCTCTTCTAGATTGCTTACTGGAGCTGAAACAGCCTTCAGTTTTCCTAAGATGTGTTTATAGTTATCCTAACAAACATCTTAGCCTGTTATCTGTGGATAACATTTCAGCTGTGTTGTATCCAGGTGTCTTAAGGCTTTTCTAGGAATTAGTCAAACTCTTACTATCAATAAAAGCTCTTGAATCCCTGTGGGACCCTCCTTGGTCTTCTACTGAGCATTCTAGTGATTTCTGCAGTGTTCTGTCTGTTCATAAAATGGCATTTCATGGTGGCTTTTACCTTTGCAAGACAAGATGAAAAACTAAAACTTACTTAGAGATATTGGTTATATTGTGTTCTTCCTGATTTTTTTCTGTACTTTGTTACTATTTTGTGATTTCAGCTTCAGAATTAATTTTTCCTTTTTTTTCTCTCCAGAAATCTCCCTGTATTATGTGTTGTGTTTGGTAATTTTATGGATGTCATCTTCTGCAGCCTTTCCCATCTAGTACTGAAGCCAACCTGTAGCCATCTGCTTTCATGATCGTGTTTGAGAGGGAATTGAGATGGCATTAGACATGCTGCTCCATGTTCTTTCCTTTGAATGTTTTCTTTCTGTGAAGATCAAGTGATCTTCTCTTTTTTTTCATGGTGTACACATCTGAAAAAAAGTTACTTGTAAGTAAGTTTTTAAATATTTATTCCAGGTTCTGCTGTGACACCACAAGCTGGTACAATGTATGCAACTACTGCTGTATCACCAGAAGCTGGTACAATGTACTTGACCACTTCCAGTGGATATCCATATGTTTACCATAATGGAGTGGCTTATTTTCATACATCTGAAGTCTCTCCTGTTCAGCAGCCATGGCCAGTAAGGAATTTATTTTGGTGTTTATGCTTTTCTATGGACCAGGATGACTGCAGTGTTTTCAAGTGCCTCCTGCTTCAGTTTCTTCAGCTATGCCTCATGCTAGATGTTTAAATGGCTTCCTTATATTAGACTATTTATTTTGTGTTGTTTTGTTTGTTTGTTTTTTTAAATAACATCTCAGTTTATTTTGCTTCTACAGAGGACTTTTCCTTTGGTGTGACTTATTGAACAGGATAGTTCTTAATCAGTCTGGGCCTTGCCCCAGGAATAAGTTTTACTGTTTCTAGGTAGTGATGGCCTAGTGCTTTCTGGCAAGGTGTAAGTGATATGCCAGAGATACGTGTTTGATACAACATAAGCCATTAGAGACACTGGATTTGAAACAGCTTAAGTGAAGGTTAAAATTTTGTGGATAATTTTTAAAAGTGGGGGGCTGGGGGTGGTTCAGCATTATAGTACTCCAGAGCTGTGTGTAAAATTTATGAAATTGCTGCATTAAGATTTGTAACTTCTTTTCTTTTGAAGTCTCGCTCTGTTTCCAGTTCGCCTGTAATGGTTGCTCCACCTGTTTATCAGTCTCCTACGTACCATTATCAGGTATCTGTTTGAAAATGGTTTTCAGACCATCTCTAATCCTCCAGCCATGCAGTACTATTTGCAGCACTGTCTCAGGTCTGTTTCTTCTTAGGAAATAAAAAGATTGTTCATAATAGTAGTGTGAAACATATTAAATTCACTGAAGACTTTTCACTAGAATACAGTTTATTTTGTTTATGTAACTACATGAAAGTTTAATAAATTACATTTTCTTGTGTGTTGCAGGACAACTGGCTTATCATCTAAGCCAAAATCCTGCTCAGAGTAGGGCTGGTTAGATCAGATTTCTTGGATACTTGTCTAGTTGGGTTTTAAGTAGCTTCAATGATGAAGATTCCACTCAACATTTGTGGAGAGCCTCTTCCTATACTTGACCCTTCTATCATAAAAGGCTTTTCCCTTAAAGCTACAACATTTTTTAGTGGTCCAGCTTCGGTCCATTGATTCTGGTGCTCTGAGCACCTCTGTTGAAAATATGACTTAAGTAATTTTTGAAGTTCATGAAATGGTCAAGTTGGAGGCCGAGTGAAATAGACAAAACCATGTTCCTGAATAATTAGGGGCTTAATGAAAATCATGTTTCTGCTTTTTAGCTGAGAATTAATTTCAGATTTGAGAATAATAGTGTTCTATGTGTATTTGTTCTTCATGACATTAGTGACATCACCTTGTTCAATTTTAGGCACCAACACAGTGTCTTTCAAGTCAGTGGCAGTGGTCTGTTCCACAGGTAAATACAGTTCATAGTTGCAGCATTTTACCATTACTTTTCACCTAGTTTAAAGGTATGCTGTGCTTATCTAAGAGTGATATTTCCCACTATTCACAACTTGGTTGAAATCAGTAATAATTCTTGTATTTTAGCAATGTATTTACATTTACTGCTACAATGGAAGGCACAAAATAGCATCTGTTGAAACGTTCAGTATAAATCTGACGTAAAGAAAACATCTTACCATGCCTTTCCATTTAGCAAAATATTTGTATCAAATTACCTAACTAATTCTTTAGAAGCAGGTAAAAACTACCAGATTTTGCCTGATTAAAGAAATGGGTATTAGCAACTAACTGACAATAACTGTGACATTTCATAGGAGTAGAGTTAGCAGAAGCGTGTGGGCACACACAGGGTGAGCTAGACCCAGGCCCGTGAAGTAGGAAGAAGATATTGCTAACTTAGGCATTTTGGGGGGAGACTTTATCTGTTTTGTAAAAGAGCAGCTTAATATGGAAATCTTGACACTTGAGGAATTCAGAGTTTGAACCTGAAAGGAGGACCAAGTGCCTTAAGCTTGAATTGTTAAAATGTAGCCTCATTACTTTAATAGCAGCCTGCCTTGTCCCCTTATGGTCTGTTCCACTCAAGCAGATCAATCCACTGCTTTGAAATCAGGGTGCTGAATTACGGAGATAATCTAATTATTTTAAAACAAAAAACTTGTTTTGCTAGTGTAACAGTGTGGCAAGGGAAAATTGTACTGTAATATGTTTCTGAGCTCTTGATATTAAGTGTGAATTTTACAAGTTTTAGGAATTTGCAATGCTCTCCAAATGTAAACAAAGTCTAAAAACCACATAAAATTAAAGGACTTTTTTTTTCTCCTACTAGCTGACCTTTCTAGCCACTTCCCTCTAACTTAGTTTCTTTGGGTTATCAAAGATTAATTTGACACTTTAAAATAAAGCTTTTTCTTTTGTTTATATGTAGCAAAGAAGACTGTAAAATAAGCTCTTCTCTTTATCCAGCTAAATCATAAATTTTATTAGATTAATGTGTTTTATTTCAGTCTCCTACGTCTTCACCTCCTCTCCTGTATCTGCAACCATCTGAAGTCTTTTATCAGCCAATAGGAATTAACCAGGAAGGTGGATGTATATCTCCACCTCTCCTAATGGAAGCTGCAGTTCCTGAGGTATTTTTAAAAATGTAAAAAAGTGTACTGAAAATTGAAGTGCTTATTTGTAATTGAAAAATACAATCTCTTATTTTAAGCACTGGCTGCTAGAGTAGTTAGGTCAACTGTTCTGGTACTTATGTTGATGTTAAATAATTTCAGGTGTCCTAAAATGTAGAATTTTTCTTCCTGTCTAGGAGAATGCTTTGATTCTGAAATATTTTAGAGAGTCACAAATGTATTACAGACAGCAGTAGAAGGACTTGTCAATTGGTTTTGTTTGCAAGTAATGTTTAAGTAAAATGGGAGTTCATTCTTTGGAATGTTGGGTTTAGTATCCCTGAACCACAATAGTTTCTTGAAGAAATTCTTCTGTGAGTAGAAGCTTGTTTTTAAATTATTCTGATGAATTAATTAAGAGTGCTTTATTGTACTTTAAAAATCTCTTAAGCATTAGAAATCTCTTAAGCATCTCTTAAGTTCTTTGATATAGAATCAAAGAGCTGTAAGCAAAAAATACTTAATCATTCAACCAATCTCCTCGTAATTGGATGTTAAAAATCATAGTAAATGGCTACAGAAAAACTGAATTACACACAGTTTCAATTTGTTATGAATTGTTCCTTCTCAAATACTTGTTCCTCATGAACAAGGAGGCCAAAATAGATGTTAAATTAGGATATCTAATTATTAATACTAGTAATCAAGTATTGTTCCAAAAGTAAATGGGTATTTTATTGCTACAAGAGAAATTCCAAAACTGATATTTTGGACATCTGAAGTGGAAAATTATGACATGCTGAAGTAATTTAATTTCCCTACAAAGATACTGAATAGTGTACAAGGCTTGGGTTATGAGTTTATTTTTTCCTTTTTGAAAGTGCATAAATCTTGGTATTTATTTTATAATCATAATCTTATTAACAGTATTATTTTACCTTTACTATTTCATGATTTTGATATAAAGGTGTACAGAGATCTGAAATGCCTGAGCACTAAGAGAATAGATGAAATTATTTAAGGAATATTTGAATTTAATGTGCTCTTGGTTTACAGGTAGGCAGTTTGTTCATGTTAAAGTAAGCAGTGTGTCAAATTTCAGAAGAACTGAACAAGACTATTCAGAGCAAGAGTAGTCTGTATTACTTGTATGTAAATATTTTATAAGTCTGGTACTGCTGGGAATTACATTTTCAATGTGCTAATCCACACATTTAAACACTGTTCCCATTAGAGCTGAGTGAAATGGATTTGTAATAGAGAAGCTGCTACTTCTGTCAAAGAAAGTGGTTTGTGACACTGATTTAAGATAATTAAGTTTACTAAACTTTACTAATCAGTGGGGAAAACATAGATTTAAATATTGAAATTGTATTTTTAAAAAAGTCAGTAGTTCAGATAAACATAGCCCACAATTTGAATTTCCACAGATTCTAAATTCATATGAAAGGCTGAAAATCTTAACATTGTGAAACAAGCTTTTGTGCTAATTTTTTGTCTTTCTTTTTTACACTAGCTGTATTCTGATCATGGAGTTCAAACACTACATCACCAGCCCTATGTCCAGAGTCACATAGCCATGCCTGCAGCTGTGAGTATCAAACCAAGATAGTTACAGCAAACAGGGCAGTATTGCTGTCTTCTTACTTTAAGCAGTGACAGTAAGACAAGAGGGGAATGAATGAAAAAGTCTTCTATTAATGAAATGATAAATAAGCAAATGCGAAATGGTAGAGGGAAACTGAGATTTTTCTTATTTTGAAGTTCTGTTTTAGAGGGGCAAACCTTATTTTGGAGCTATTTGGAGAAACTAAGAAGTCAAAATATGACTAGTTATTTTAAGACTGAGCTACAAAGTAAACTGCAAGTAAGAAACATTTTGAGATGAAATGGTGAACCTCACTCAGGTCTTTTAAGTGGTGGTTACAAATCCTTGTTTCTTTCTCTGGGTCTTGACCTTTATATTCATTGGTTCAGCCTTAGAAAAGCACCTCACGTTGTGGAGGGGTGGGATTTTGAAACCTGGAGAAGAAAAACTATCTCAGTCGGTCACCTCTGGGTGTACTCTTGTACAGTTCTGATTTAGAAAGGCTGTTTGAATATTATTCCATGTCACCTGATGTAAGTTGTTGAATTTTTTTGATTCCCAGTTTAAGGTACTCTTGCCTAAATTAATAAGGCTGTTCACGCCAGACATGAAATAATGTCAAGACTGGTTTGCCTGATGACAGAGATTTAAAGTTGTCAGTAATTATACTTGATATTACAGCACTTACTCTTCTGTGAAAAGTGCTTACTCAGCTGCAAGGGGAAGACTTAATATGAGGGAATAAAAGCCATGTTATAAGCTCTCTTTTCCACATATTTTTAATTTGACTTTTCTTAGCATTTCCTCAGACTGTTGTGTAACAATATGTACTAGCTATTTCCAGCAGAGGGGGCTGTAACCCGAGTGTTGTCTTGGAATAAAGTGCTCTGTATTTCTTGCTCATTCTTTCCTGTTTTCTCAGAAGTCTTGTTACCTAGAATTGAAACCCTGCTCTGTTCAGGTCTTGAGTAGATTCACAGATGGTTAAACCCCTCCAAAGGCTGACTGAATTCTGATAATTTTATTTGTTACAGCTTCATGCTGAAGAGTCTTTGGATTTTAAGTTTTATTTATTTAGTTAGCTTCATTTATTAGTAATTTGTAGCTCTAAAATACAGCTCTCCTTTAAATTTTCATATAACCTTTTCACATACCCACCTGGAGTTTGAATATGTTTCCTAGGTAATGAGTATGATCAGCTTCTTTTGTGTCTGTCAGTGTGGCTGAGCCCTCATCAGTGATGGAAAAAGCCAAATGTTGTCAGCACACTGCTATGTGTTGGGCAAATGGCTGTGGTATTACCACCTGCTCCCCAGCTGCAGAAGGCGACTGCCTGGTGGCTGTAGTCTTCTTAAAATACCCAACAAATATAGCTACTGCTTGAAAACTGCCAAGCAGTGGCCACATAAGAGAAAGCAGGTGCCTGAAGTAATGACTGTACCTTGGAGGTGGTCTGCTAATTGCCTCTTCTGCACTGTATTCCCACTGCAATTCCTGGGCTTTGTCCTAGGAGCTGTAAGTCAGGTGGTAAGAGTAGGATGCTACAGCTGGTATCTGGATATTTTTGACAGTTGGAGACTTCTGACAGCTTTGAAATGCAGCTCACAGTGCATTGTTCTCTCTGTTCTACCATCAGTAGAACCAATAGTAACTATTGAGTTACATCGACAAAATGCTGGTTTTAGTACAAAGTTTTTAATATGCTAAATGAGAATTAGACAACATTCTCCAACTTCCAACTGTAAATTATTTTGAGATCCAGATTTGGTGTTTAAGATCAAGTTTGAATAAAAAATACTAATCCCCTCCTTGTGATAATGTGTTTGCTAATGATGTTGTATATATTTACTTTAAGCTTAATTCATTTTGCAATTAATAGCATGGTTCTGTTGATGAGCATGTGGAAGTGACTTCAGATATTTACATCTATACAAATGGATAAGGCTAACATTCATTCTCAAAGGCTGCCAGGTGACTGATTTTTTTTTTTTTTAAGAAGTGAGAAGATTTCTCATCTCTTCTGGATATTTCAGATCCTGTATCATCTAATGTGGAGATAAATGTTTGGATGCTTCTAAAAGGGTATATGTTAGGTAGTGTCTGGTAGTAAAAGTTACCTGGGCTATAGTAACAGTGGAAACTTGAGGGAAGATTGAAATTTGTGATCCTTGATTTCAGGCCCAGGACAAATATCTGTGAATTAAGTTTTGGTTTGGTTAAGTGTTTATCTTAAGTTCTGAGGCACTGGCCTGATAAATGTTTGTTGTATATTTTGTGTGTATGTGAGGGAGACGCCTGAGGCCTGAGGAGCTGAGCACACAATTGCAGTTACAGAGAGTGAGCAAAGTGTAAAAGGTTCTGGCACATGGATGGGTAGGGTTTGTTTTATTTCATGCTTTTAGCTTTTTGTTTTCTTATCTACCTTTTTCAGCTGCAGTGTCCCCTTTAGGGGGTAGGCATGGATCTCATCTATGACAGTTGCTGCTTTTCCCAGTTTTTTCTACTGCTTGTGTCAAGCAGTGTTTTTGGGTGGCATCAACAGTACCAGACAGTAAAGTGTCATTTGTCCTGTAGTTCATGGATGTTTGTGTTCAGATCATAATGGTGCATGACAACCTTTGGGTTATGAGTATTCTGTAAATTTCACTGAACATAGCACACTGTTTTTCTCTGCAGTTGAGAGTAATAAGGGAAGATTTGTGTTCAGTGTGTGTATTTTACATATAAATATACTTGTGTTTGTAAATGTTTGTGTAGATACACGTGCAAGTAAATTTATGTAAATTGTGTCTTTCATAAGTTCTGGTGTAATCATTTGGGGAAAAGTTTAGTTATTTTATACTTGTACTGCATGTTATTGTCTGATATTCCATCTGAAACAACAAAGTATTGCTGTGTATTTCTCTATAGGTAAGTGAAATTGAAAGAGGCTAAGCCTTTTGTTTATAGATATGTTAACTAAGAAACATGAATCTAAATTTCTGGTTATATGATTGCCAAGACATTTGTCACCAGCTGCAGTTAGGTCTGTTGCCTCTAAAGTGGCTATTTTAAACTCTGCTTGCTAATTTGGTATTAACATGGAAAGGTACAGGGGGCGCATGCTTTTTCTTGTGTTAATTCATTCTGTGTTCTCTATAGAAACTTCTCTTTTTCTTTTCTGTTAGTTTGCTCTTCAGTTGAGTGGGTTTTTTTCT
Source organism: Phylloscopus whistleri (assembly GCA_017589585.1). Taxonomy (NCBI): domain Eukaryota; kingdom Metazoa; phylum Chordata; class Aves; order Passeriformes; family Phylloscopidae; genus Phylloscopus; species Phylloscopus whistleri. The sequence continues at coordinate 124,506 of JADMLD010001220.1, forward strand.
TTTGCTTTCTCTTTACTTGATAACCCTATGGTGCATTCATGATTAAAGCATTTGGGCCACTCTAGTCTGTCTTTACTGATTAATTTTTTTTTTTTTTTTTTTTTTTTTTTTGTGTCCAGTCCTTCCTGTGTGGCTGATTTCCATCATCAACATAACAGCTAGCAGCTGCCAGTTGTGGAATTTGGGGTCAGTTGTTTCATTGCAATGCTTGCTATTTATGAATTAGTGAATAATAAAATGTGCTTGGATCTAGTGCAGTCTGCAGCATCACTTACTTCCTGCAGTTTGACACTTGCTAATAATTCTTTCTTCATAAAACAAACTCTGTATAGTCAATGTCATTCATTCCTGGGATGGTAATGTATATGTAAACTCCATAACCATTTTCATTTAACTGCCTGAATTTTATATGGGTTTATATTCCTTCAACAAGAATGAAATTTTCAGTACTTCCAATGTATGATTTTTTTGTTTCTGGAAACTGTTTTAATTCCCTTTTGACAACTTCTTCCCTTTTTCTCCCTATTTTGTGCAATTTACAGTTGCTTATGTTTATAGGGCTATAATCTGGCAGGTGCTCAAGCGTGCTTTTACTGTGAAAATGCTGCCTCTTTTTGTTGCTTACAAATTTTAAAAATGAGAATTTTGATAAAAGGAGGCTTAGGGAAGAATACATGTTTTGCACATCTTAAGCATTTTAAAATTAGAGTCAATTTCTTCCTTGATATCCTTTAAACAGCTCACTGATTTGTAGCAGGGCCTTGCTGGATGTTAAGATGTGACTTCTTGTCTGCACATGTGCCTGTATGATTTATCCCCAGCTGTGGCTTTTAAACAAATAGTAGAAGCCTACCAGTGTAAAACTGAGCATAATTTTCTCAGTAAACAAAGAGAATGTGTTTGTGTCCTACCCATACTAGTAGGAGTTAAACTAACTAAAGAAAAAGAGAAATTCATTGGGGTTGAAATCCTGTAAAGTTGATATGAAAACTAAAGAGCATGGAACCTTGGAAGTTTTGAAAAGCAATGCACAACATGATGGGGAAGTTAGTATAGATGATGGAAAGAGACTGATATCTTGAGATTATAGTGGGTTGGATATCCTGGTAGAGGTGTATGAACTGCAGCTGGAAGGAAACTGTCAGAGCAGAAGGGAAGGTAAAAAGTTAAATTTAACAAGACAAAGAAGAAGTTAGTTAGAAATAAGGTTAGAAAAAGAACAGTTTGAGTCTGTCACATGACATAGATAAAGAGTAAAAGAGATGGACAGTGTACATTTGGGATATAGAGCAGCTGAGATAAGGGGACTGTAAGAGAATTTGAACTTTGGAAGAAGAAACAGAATAGTACAAGTATTCTAAAATCTGTTTGTGCCAGTACCTAAAATGGTAGCTGCATTTTCTGCATCTTGCATCCTTTTGTCAGCAGCTAGTGGCATCCACTAAATTCTGTAAGCACAGTCCATTGCCTCTTAGTTGACAAGTAGAACAGCTTTCAGTTCTTTATCTCAGGTTTTACGTGTTAGCTACTAAAATCTTAATGTAAACATTATTATAAGTACATATAGCAAAGCATTGCTGTAATCTGCATTACAGAGAATGCTAAATTAAGAAAAAAATAGAATTGGTTACATAGTTTTTCCACTGTACGCTTTGTAAAAATAAATCTTTCCCATCCAATTATGAAGAGGATACAATTGCTTTAATAACTTGCCATACTTTAGTAAGACTGTAATATCAATGAACAAAACCAGTGGGTTTTTTTTAGTGAAAGAATTCTGAACTCATTCTAAGATTCCATGCTTGTAAATAAAGGAAGGTATTTCCTGCCACTGTGGGCTTCATGACCTAGGTGCATAATGAAAATCTGTTTTTCCTTTTTGAACCAAGTCTGTCCAGCTGATGCAATAGTGGACTGTAACTATTCATTGAAGCATTATTAATGCAGTAAGTGGGACACACTTTGGAATGGAAGAAACAACACAGCATTTTTCCCTCTCTTTAGGAATTGAGGTCGCATTCTGTGAGAAGAAATGTTCTGCATCATTCGTCTGTGAGTCTGAAACCTCAATATGCATGAAGTCATCAGTTTCATCCTAGAAAGATTACAGAATAGAAGATAAATTTTACACTACCTTCTACAGATGCTGTAAAAACACTGGGTTTTTTAGCCATGTGTTTTGCTAAAACACCTATCACAGGGAGGCTATGTTCTTCCTAACTTCTGACATTTCCCTGCAGCTTCCTCAGTTAAAATACCACTACTTTTTGTTAAGTAATAACATGAAATTTTGTAGTTTGGTCAGGTAAAACCACGTGAAATAATAATTTTATCCCTGCATTTCCTTTCTTAATAGAAACCCTGTTACAGGACAAAAGGATGATTTCTGAAACACAGCCTGCTGTATGTATTCCAGTTACTAACCCAGACTGAAAGCCAGCGTACTTTTACTAAAGGGATAATGTCATCTTTAATTTCTGGGTTGCATGAACTTTAGAGATACATTAGTTACAAAGCTGAACCCATTTTGCCACATACAGCATTTTTGTACTGTGGATAAAATCTGGTTATTTAAATCTATGTGAATTTCATTTCCATTCCAAAACAATTTGTCTAGCTTAATTTTTCTTGCTATCGGTGTTCTCTACTTTTATAAGGTGTTTTACTCGTGTGTCGTTTTAGTGTTTGCAGTAATGACTTTTTAAAATAAAATTTGGACCCCTAGTTTAATAATGATTTGTTCTCATCCTAATATTTTTCTTGCATATGCATTTGGTTTTATAGTATGTTTTTAGCTATAGAAAAAGACAAAAATTGACTACTTGAATTAGAAAAAACATTGAAAATTTCTCATTGCTTCTTTGACGTTTTCTGTTGTCTGTATGAAACTAAGGAACTCCCTGGCAATATCACGAATTGAGATGAAATACTGGGGTTTTTTTGATTTCAACATCAAAAACAAAATAATTTTGGTTTTTTGGTGATCGTAGGTTGTGTGTTTGGCTTTTGGTTTTGTCTCACCTGCTAGGGTTCCTTCTATTCATTACAAAAGTCAGATTCCCCAAAGGTTCGAAATACAGCCTCTGTATTTACAGGAGTGTAAGGTGTGGCTTATTACTTCTGTAGCACTGAAATCTTTATTTTTTGTGTGTAAAATATCCTTGAGCTGTTCAATTTTATCTGTTTTGTAGTAATTTGGGGGTTTTCTTTTTGTGTGGATTTGTTTTGTTGGTACTTTTTTCTTTTTAATCATTCAGAGATCTTGCCAAACGGACAAGTCAGTGAATAATCCATATATAATATGTGAATCTCTTTAAAGATTATTCTAGTGTTTAGTAGTGCTTTCTGATGTTCCAGGAAGAGAGTTTGAGTCCAGTTCTGGTTTTATGCTGTTTTAAATTTTTTAGGAAAGGAGATGCCATGTACTAGGTCTTGGTTGCAAGTTTCCTCAAGTGACTTTGCACCTTCTGCTGGGTAGAGAGTTCTACACAAATGTCATTTTAATAGTTTCTCTTTTTAACAATTTATTGCTGTAGCAGATGTAGTGGATTGTTTTACCAGTATGTATCAAAAGAAGTACACAATTTTTGGAGACACGTAGTGCTCAGCCTATTTTTTTAAGGGGGAGATATTCATTTGTTTTAGGCCCTTGTTTCTGAGCAAGACTATACCACTAAAAACACCTGTCCAGTTCGGTTTAATTTTCACCTTTTAGAACTCATCCATACAAATATATCACAAAAATCCTGACTCATCAAAGCCATAATTCATTTCTGTGGAAGAATTTTTACATAGTAAATATTTTTAATGAAGTTTTATCTCTGAAGGTACCGAAGAAAGATTGTTTTCTGGTAGAGCCTTACTTCTTGTGTCAGGAAAGACACATTTGACCCAGGATTCTGGAGATTTAGTCCCAAACCCTTATTTTTGGAATCTGCGCTTTGTTTACCAAATGTGACTTGCCTGTTTTTAATGATGCTTCAGAGATTCAAGAAGTAAATGTTACAGTGAGTACTAACTTAGAGTGCTTAGAGGGAAGTCTGTTGAACTAATTGCTTGGAAGTGTACAAGTACTGTACAGTTACATATCATCAAATTGTGGCTCTATCCCAGACACTCACAAAAGATAGTTTATTTTCTCTTAATTGGTGCAGATGTTAGGTTGTTGATAAAGAGTTGATCCCATGGCCTTTGCTTCAGACATCACTCACTCTTTTTTTACTTGCATGTGAACTTGATTGCTTGTAAGGATATTCAGTGTCAGGCACTTAACTATCCCTGCAGTGTTCCCCTGTGGGGTATGTAGCATCAGTCTGGAGGTACTGTTAGTTAGGATTGTATCTTCAGGTCTTAGCAAAGCTTTGTTTTGATTTGAGAGACCAAAAGAAAACAAGTAGCTCTGAATATTGGTTTTCCTCCAGGAACTGGCAGTCACTGTTGAAATACTGAGGCCTTTTCATTTATATTGTAGCTCATCTTTCTTCAGAGTGCTTGCCAAGAGTGATGGCATGACATCAGACAGCAGTGACTGAACCAACCTTTCAGGAGTTGAAACTCTCTGCAGGCACTGTTGAGACGCAACTGACTTACCTTTGTGAATCCCTGTAGTTGAATTAAATATGTGCTGAGGAAGAACTACATTTCCTCAGTGCCTACAGTTGTGCTATATTGATGTTCTAGCATTCATGACTTCTTGTTCCTTTACACTGCACAGTCCTATTCTGCTAATTCAGCTTTCCAGAACATGTGGAGATTCCCATGCCCTTAAACAGAAGTAATTTAGTTAACTGCAGATCTTCAGCTGAGGTTTTTGGGAGTTGGAGAAAGGGTCACGTTCTCTTTGGCCTTCTGCAGTTTCCCACTGATACTTGTGAGGCTCCAGACTCATGCTAGGAGGGAATGTATCCATCCCCATGTGCCCCGAGGGCATGCAGTAACTGACATCATCTTTATGCATTGGCTCTCACATTCCCATATTAGCAAACTAAGTTCATTTTCTGGCTTCCACCTCTTAGAATTTAGGAGAATTGGTTGGTGTCTTCTGTTTTCTACTGAGCTAGCTGTTACCGTAGTTCCAGCATTTCCATTGCAAAAGGTTAGTTCTAGCATTCTCTATTTGATTAACACTGAATAAAAACCCTGGACAGGCAGAAAGTTACTGAAGTTGTCTCTCATGTATTTTTATGTATCTGGTTGGCTATTTTTTTGCAAAATGTAGATTTCTCTAGTTCACTAGCATTTTTGGTTCCTGCTACTTCAGATCTTATGCATCAGAAGTCCATTTATTATCCCTGAAAAATTGTTTACAGTTTTCATTTTAAATTGGCAGTTCTTTATATTCTGAAACAGATTTTCCAAAATAGCTAATAAGTCATTGAGTAAACTGCACTCCAGTAGTAACTGAGCAGAAACTAGTAGAACACATGGCTCTCTTGAAATGTTTTTCTCTGTTTAACCTAGTTATAAAATGTGAAAAGTTGTATGGCTGCAAATACCTTTTTTTTTTTTGTAAAATAGGTTTGTACCTTTGTAATGTTGAAATTCTACAGTAAGTTCACCTGCTATAAAAATTTCCCAAGTTTCCTATTGAATTAAAAAATATTCAGCTTAAATCCTTCTTTTAAGAATACTGTGCCATGTGTGCAGTCCTGCACACTAATCCTTATATAGCTGTTATACAGAAAATCCAGATCTAGACCATCCAGTTTCCTTCTAGAATCCATGGGTTTAGTTGGTGACTAACATATGGCTGTAGTGTTTGATACTGTATTGGAGGTACAGATGATACACTTGCTACTGCCTTGATAAGTGAGACACTGTGGATGCACAGAGAGAAAAGTTTAATAAATTTGCAGATCTCATTTTAGAGAACTGTTAACAATTTTAGAAGTTAAATGGTCTTTCTATTAAAACTGCTTGTAATATAGCAATAATAAACAAGCTTCTGTAGTTTTGGATTTCTAGTAAAGTTCAGAGTTGGTAGCTCTAAGTTTAATTCCAACTGGTCTATATTTACTGTTTGGATTGTGACTTTTGTTTATTGTAGTATCAGACTTTTAATATGGGTTTAGAAAAACATGAAAAAATGGAATTAAACTTTGATCATTAAACTATGTTTTAATGACTGCAAAAGCAAACTATTGTTGTCATCTCTGTTCATTATTTTTAGAACATTTAAGTTGAAACTTACAGCAGAAAAGCTGGCTTTTCTGCTCAAGTTAACATGTTTAACAGGACTGTTCCTATCACATTCATAAAACTCTTTCTTCAAAGGAAAAAAACTTGGGCTGAAGAAAAAAAGCGAATTTCCAAACCTCAGAACCTTCAGAATGGAACCCTGCTACTTTTTTAGTATCTTTAAATTCAGTCATTCTGGAGAAAAAAGAAAGAAATGTCAGTGTTTTAGTTAAAGTAATGGCTCTTGGGAATGGGGGTGTGAAAAATATTTGACAGCTGAGTTGCAGAATTCTCCTGATGGAAGCTTTTTGCTTTTTCTGTCATTATCTTTTCTCAAGCAACAACTTTTACATTCGCTTTAAATCATAAAGGAAGTAAGCCTGAAAAAAGGTTCAAGGAGGAACTGAAGTTCAAAAATGTTGCAATTTGAGGTTTTTAATATTATGGGGGTTTTAAATGTTTTATTTTTGAGTCCTCAAACTAGCTGTTCAACTGCCCTCAGGTTCTGAAGAAATCTGACTAATTTATCTTGTGTTTGTAATTTGCTGTCTTGTATCTTATTAGTGTCTGTGTCCTCTGTTTACATTTTATCAGTGATGACTGATCTACAGCCAATAATAATGCTGATTTCTTTAATTTTTTTTCAATATATCTTTTATAAGCATGCAAACATTCCAGCCCAAATAGGAAATGTGCGTGGTGCAAATATTTTGCGTTTTGACTTTGTCAGATGGCATTATCTCTTCTATTTTTCAGTGAGTTAGTTTTGGTCCTAGTGAAATCTTCATTAATAATTATAATAATACTTCATGTAGTTGATAGAGGTTTAATGTATTTGCATTTCTGCTGCTTACTACATCAACCTTGAGAATAGGAATGGATCTTTACTGGTGGTACATCTGTGTGAGAATGTTATTCACTCAAAATTTTTCACTGATGAGCTTACCTGGAATAAATTCACTGATACAAGCTGCCCAGACTAATTGTTTTGTCCCAGTAGGGACAGGCTGGAAAATGGGAGATGCTATCCTCTTGGCATCTTCATCCAGTTCTAAATCATGAAATTGAGCAGGAGTTGTGTCCTGGTTGTGATACACCTTAAATCCTGTGGCCCGTTCACAAAGTCTGTGATTTGTATTTTGACATGTAAAATTACAGTGCTGCTGCTTTTGCTTATTTTTGAAGTTAATGTAGCATTAAAGCAATATGATTCCTGTTGCTTTTAACTCACTAGCTGGTGTCCTAAACCAGAAAAAGACAGGGTTGTCTCTAAGACAACGCTTGGTATGGATGCTGGTATAGCTGACTGAACTGCAGATTCAGTAATTTAGGATCTTCCTTGAGTTTTGGTTCAGATACTGTTCATACAGACAAGGAGCATCTTTTGTGTACCTGCATTGTTTTCATAATTTCCCTTACACTTCATGATTTTAATCAAGAGGAAACTCTGATGATCAGGTGCCATCTCCCACTCTTGATCTCCTAAGGTAATGGAGGAGGAAACGTTTAAACTGCATTATTAAATGGCTTATGCAGATCATATTAGGTTTTGGAGAAGTAAATAGTTTTATTCCTGTAAATAGGCTTTGTGTTTAGATGGGTTTGTCACGGATATTCTAAATGTCAAGAAGGGCTGTCTTTACAATTCTATCAAGAGAGATTTCATCAAAAATGAAATGCCAGGACCACTTTTTTGGCACCAAGACCATAGACAGAGCCTGCCCTGGCTGTTGTATTGATTGCAGCTCAGCACAGTCAGGAACGGGGGACATCTATTTCCAAACTGCAGTTTCAAGCACGGGGTAGTGTCCTTTTGTTCAATAAGCCTGGTAATGTAACAAGAAAACTTTTGTGTGAAAGTCATTTTTGTTTTTCAAACCTCCTCCTGACAAGAGGGAACAAAGCAGATCATGAACAAGGAAAGGAACAGCCTTGAGGTGTGGGTAGACAGCAAGGCTTGCTTGTCTCACAGTCTTGTCAAAGCTGCAGTGCAGAGCTGCTGCTGCTGCTTCTCATCCTGTGTTGCCAACAGGCAGTCAGTAATCCAGCATGGGGCACACATTCCTATTGATGTGATACTCTTGCTGTCTTTGTATCATTTTTCCACTTAATCAGAGTAAGAACTGTTGGGGAATCCTGAAAGCTTTCCATGGAGGCGAAGTTCCTTTGGACTCATTGGTCCTTTGTCTGGCTGTCTCTACCTTCTTTAAAGTCTAAAAAATTATATCAAGCTTCAGTGAAGGAGTAACATGCCCTTTCAGAGGGGATGCTGTAAATACAACATGCTGGTGAACCACAGTAGTTTTAGGGAATTGCTCTTCTCTGATACCCGTTCCCAGAGCCTTTGCATTTTGGGTCACTGGAAGTAGATTGTTTTGTAGTTTATATCCACTTTGCAACAGGAAATTGCAGCTCTTTAAGCAGCTCTTGACTCTTAAGAATCTTGTGATCCTGTGTCTCTCCTGAGTCATTCAAGTGTTTTGATGCAGTTTTGAACTCTTCTGGGGTATTCTGCTCATTCTTGCTGATTCTGGTTTGTTTTCTTTATTTTGGTCTGTCCAACCTTTTGTTTCATTAGTGACTTGAGTCTGCAGTGACAACTGTTGACTGACTTCCAACTTGGAAGCTTGTAACTACTTATACTTATCTAGGATTGCACAAAATATGGGCCATTGCTTTTATCTGTAACTGTGATTCTTCATGGTGTTGTAAGAGTTTGTTTATGCTACAGAAAATCCTGTCTTGGTGAGAGGGTCAAAATATTGTGTAATCCTTGTCATGGAGAATTCAAAATACATGTTCAAAATGGCCTCACTAAAAATGTAGCTATTTTAAGTTAGATAAAAATGAAAAAGCAGCCTGCTGACAACTGGACTAGTGCTGTAAAAAGTTGTTTTACTTGCAGCTATCTTAATCATGCGATAGCTTCAATACAAGCAGTTACAATGAACCTTAAGGGGTGTGTAGAATGAAGCAGCAGGGTTCTCAAGTTTGAGTGGACAGCTTACACGTATGGCTGATATGTCAACAGTTTGGGGATAACCTTTACTGAAAAAAAAGTAGTGTTTGGAAGCAATTTCTGTGTGAGAAGACTCGCAGGACGATGAAGAATTCTGCATATTTGGTATGTTTTCCTAAGTTTTAATTGAGAAGACAACACCTGAGGATTTCCTTTCTGTTGCAGCACCTGGGAGCTTGTTTCAAAGACTACAGTAATTACAGCTTCAGTTCTAGGCTCTGCACTAAGTGATTTTAATTTTTTTTCAGAATTAAGTGGCTTTAATCTATAATGTGTGTTTCAAAAGGTCGTAATCTCTAGACTTATTTTTCCTGCTAAGTTACTTAAATAAAAAGTTAGATTGCTTTGCTTGCAGTAGAACAGAAACCCACAAATAGTTAATGCCCAACTTGGAGTTATTTTTTATAGAAAACATTAGCATTTTTAATAAGGTATATATATTTCAATGAAAAAAGCAGAAAAGCCTTTTGAATTTAAATTTGCAGTTCATTTCATCTACAATGGTGTTGTCTTTGGTTTTCTCTAGTTGACTCTTAATTTCTTTAGGTGCAGTCTAAAAAAGGCTGATTTCTAGCAGTTCATCCTGGGAGTAGCAGGGCCATAGAAAATAACTGTGTTCCTTTTTTCCCCCATGCATTTTTGTGCTCTGCATCAGGTGTAATACAATTACAAGTGACTTGCAATAGTTAATAGAAGAGTAATGAGAGCCCTTAATGTTATACTGCATTTTTAGGCCGTAAAGAGAAGTTTACATAGAAAGCAGTGTTGAAAGTCTGTAGCTGTACCAACTAAGGTGAGTTTAACAGAGGAGAAAAGGATTCTGTTTAATACCCAGTAGTAACAGGAAACAGTTTTGTAACTTTATTCATATATAGTGCTGAAAAAGTCTTACCCATATGAAATGAGGAATATTTCAGTGTAATTCTTTTGGTGTTTTGCAAAATCAGTTACATGAGTTATTTTTCATGATGAAGATTCTTATTGATTTTTCTGGACAAGTAATTAATGCATATTTTTTACCCTGTTACACTGTGTTCATGTTTGGTTTTTGTTTGGTGGTTTGTTTTTTTTTTCCTCTGGAAGAAAGTCCCTGTAGAAAGGAAATAGGAGCCAACTCTGAAATCTAAAATAAGGACTAAACAGCTTTTCATTTGCCTTTCTACCCTTTGAGATGCCAGAAGCAATTTCCTCTTGAAGCTGACTTCCTTTCTGGAAGTGATTTTCGTCTCCAACCATGTTGAGGCTCTTTTCTCATTCTTTCATTCTGACTAACTTGCTTTTTTCCTGTCTGACTTTCTACTGCAGTTGGGAACTTCTAGAGGTAAGTAATGACAGACAAGTTTCTCTCTAACTTTCTTTTTCAGTTCTTCTTCCCCCCGTGCCCCCCCTCACCCAGTCAGTCTAGAAGGACAAACAAAGCACTATTGGTGTCCTCTGCAAGAGAGCACTGATAGGGGCTGGCTGTAAATTGACGTGGCATGGAAAATCTCTGCTAGTTTGGAGCAGCTCTAATGTTGCTGCGAAATCAAGCCTACTCTTAACCAAGTTTGTAGCTTGAAATCATCACAAGCTTACTGCTTCTATATTAAAAATGAATGGAAAGTACCTTTGCTTTTTGGTCTGGGAACTGGACTTTTTCTCTGTTTGGATTTACAGCTAGTAGAAAAAAAAATCAAGGGGAATTATTTGGTTCCTTTTTTTTCCCTGTAGTAAGAGCGACACATCTTGCTGCTCCCCCCACCTTTTCCTGCGACTTAATCATTTGCAGATCTTGCCATGGGGTGCGGACTGAGAAAGCTGGAAGACCCAGATGATAGCAGCCCTGGAAAAATCTTTTCTACACTGAAGAGACCACAAGTTGAAACAAAGACGGATTCTGCTTATGAATATGTATTGCTGGATTTTACTTTAGAAGGTATTTTTTTATGCTATATCTTTACTCTTTTGAAATAAGAAGGAACAGGATTTAACTTAGTTTTGTCTTGTTTGACTTACAGTAAATCTTAGGCACTTTTATCAAAGCTAGCCAAAATGTAAGACTTTTATTTTGAAACACAAATCATGACGAAGGTTCTTACTTGTATAAAATTACAATGGAAACTACTGAAGTATTTTTAACAACCAAACTCTCCAAATTATACAACTGTCCTCGTTAAGGAAGCTGGCTAAAAACTGTTAAGAGATTTTTCCTAATTTCCTGTGAGTCAGATACTGCCATCCGTACTCGCTTTGAATAATGGTTGTCTGAATGCAGTGTGACGGTTCAGAAAATACACTGTGCCTGAGCCTTAATTGAATAACAATTTTTTAAATGCACTCAACTTCCGAAAACAGGCTGTCATTGTCCTTGTTACTTTATGCAGAAGTAAGTCTGTTCCTTAGTTGTATATCAGGAGTAACTTCCCCTCTTACGCCCACCGCAGTCTCTTGGTAGATGTTTCTGTAAGAGTCTGAGTTTCGTCTTACTTTTTTTTCCAAATGCTTTACTTGTAGTTGTTGAATAGTCTTTTGAAATTGTGACTGAAATGAAACAAAATCTGTATGCATAGCTAGAGGCAGACAGTGCTCTGTGGGATACTTCCTTCCCGAGGGTGTCCCATCTCTAACAGAGCAACTCCCTGTTCCACTAAGTTGAAAACATAAACAAGCCCAGATGGCTGCCCTCAGAGAACAGACAGCTCAGTTTTACAGTAACTTTATAGTAACTTGCATTTTGTAACAACTCACTCTACTGGAAATGCTTAATAACAAGGATTTGAAGTAAATGCTGTTATTAGAAGGGTTGGATAAAGGGAAACAGTGTAAGTGGAAGTCTTACTGCAATTACAGGAACTTTTTCATAAACAAAACTTGGCTTCTGATTAGTTTTAACTCTTGTAATATTTTTATTTAAAATACAGGAGTCTTTTCATTTAAAAACTGCAAGATACTAATAGAAAATATGTTCTGCTAGGTTACAGTACTGGAAATCTAACTGTGTTCTATTTATTTACACAAAAAGTTTCTTGCTGGCTTTTTCCTTTTGAAGAAGCAAAACTGTTGAGTAGGTACTGGTAAAATATTGGAAATAAAGCTAGGCTGCCTAATGCATACATGGATTAGCTACTAATCTACTGGTATAGAAAGGATAAATTTTTTGGAAACTGAAGAGCATTTGGTAGGCTTAAATAGCCTCTGTTCCAGATAGTTTTGCTGTGTTTTCAAGTTACAGTTTCTAGCAGTGTTGTGTAGGTGGTTGTGACTTTTTAAGTAAAAGCCCATCAAACAATTGCAATTAAAGGTGTATCTGTTTTAATAACCTAGTAAAGATTCATTTTCTGGTTTTGTCTGATAATTGGAATTGCTTTGCTTCAGTGAAATTATCGATGTTAAATAACTGAGATCAGTTTCAGGTAACTGCCTCATTCTTTTTTAGGTTTCTCACTAAAAGTAAGGGGATTTGTAAACACAAGTATCTTTCTATTGAATGGTTCTAGCTATGTGTGTACATAAAGTAAAAACATTTTTTTGAAGTCTCTATTTTTTAGAGTTAAGATGAATACAGAAAAAACCATAGTGGATATATACACTGTCTTGGAGGCATTTTTCAGTTTTGAGTGTTTCTGAAATGGGGTAAGGCTCCAGTACTGTGAGGAATATATTGAGCTTTTGTCTTTTTTTTTTTCTACTTGAGTTAGCTTGCTCATGCACTTGTTGCTATTTGAATATCCTTTGGCTAAATGAAACTAAGTGAGAGCCCTTTATCACTTCAGACCAAAGTTTTTGCTCTGCTGTCAAGTTGTGTATTTATGACACTCACTCGGCTTTGCTACTTCCCGAGCAAAGTCTTCCCCTGCATAGGAGATTCGTGTACTTCAGTGATTTCTTGCCACTGGATCTTGTACCAAGTAAAACAGAAAAATCTGCACTTAATAATATTTTAAGATCTTACAGTAAACCATATCCTGCATCAAGATAAAGATAGAACAAGCATAAATGTACTACTTCAGTTCAGTGTGCCTTATTCTGTGCTTTATCAGGTATATGCAATGTGAAGTCAAAATGAACCTGCTTGGGAAACTCTGAGCAGTCCCTGGTCTTCTCCCAGGCTGTGATGCAGATTAGGTCAACCATGCTGTAGTCTGAATTTGCTGGCTGGAGTCCCTGTGCATCTTAACTAGTTATTAGCTGTGCACTGAACCTTGGCTTCTCCCTTCCTGGTCCCCAAAATGCTCCCATCCCTACTGTAAAAATTAGCTTTGAGTTCCATGGAGGATGATGTCCGTTAGGGGAATCCCAAACAAGAAAATTAGAGCCAATCTTTTGTTTTGTTATAATGGACTAGTACAAAGAAATGAGAGCAGTGGACTCTGAAGTGTAATTTTAAATGCTGGTCAGTGACTGTAAATTCCAAGGTCTCAGTCATGAGGCATATCCAAATCACACAAACAGCTGCTATTTTTTGAAGTCAGTTTAATCAGAAAGTAGGGCTAGTTTATATATTTCTACTAAGCAGAATGCTTATGCTTTATCCACTGCCCTCCTTCTTGGGAAAAGAAGAAATACTGATGCAGCCTACTAATATGACACACTGTCACACGTTCTTATCACTCTGAATACCAGTATGAATATGGAATAGCTCTTTTGTCATCCTCTTCAGTATCCTGCATCTGAGGCTTGCTATGCAGCTAGAAAGTTACCTGGAGTTGTTATTGCCACAGTATTTTGGCTACCTGCTGAGAGCACATCAGAAGGGAAATTTTTTTTATAGGAAAGGGCTTAAGACATTTATAAAATCAGGGAAGTGATGATCATATTGCATCATTCCTGCTTATTTGGCCTGTGGGCTATGGAGCAGTTATTTCTCAATACATATGTCTCCCAGTTTTACAATGAGCGGAATCATGGGTTGAAGGTATTGCCAATGACAAAACATCTGTTTACAAAAGGGGAGCTGTGATATATTCTCTGCTTAAAGAAAAAGTGTAACAGCCCTGTCCTAATGACTGACAGTTTAGTTTAATAGGTTGAATTTACTGGTTATCAGCAACGAATCATCAGTATGTATGTTGGTGATAATTTTTGGTAGTGTGTGTTTCCTGTGGCATAAATTATTCTGGTTCCTCTTGATGGCTTTTCTGTTAAGACTCTTACAGTGACAAGCAAAGTAGGCTACTATTCCTTTGTCCCTAAAGTAGAAATAGAAATACGTATTAAAAAGCATTTGAGTGTTGTTGAAATACTGGTTTCTGATAGTTTGTGGGTTTTTTTTTTAAAGCCCTCCATAAGTGTATGTATATCAATATTATCCTCATTTTATAGTGGGAAAGCAGTGTAGAGAGGCTTTACAGAATGCTACTCATGAATCAGTAGACTACTAATTCAGTTTATTAGAATAAAATATTTGTGCAAACTTGGGAGTCATATCTATGGTTTGTAATAGTTTAAAACAGTAGGATAGACAAACATAGTGACTTCCTGTGTCTTAGGTCCTTAAATTCCTTGCTCTTGCCAACCTGTGCTATAATGCAGATAGACAAGAGAAGGTAGGAACAAGAAATTAACTCAACAAAGTGCTGAGAGATTTAAGTAATTGCATTTATTTTATTTTATATATTTTTTTAAATTACAGAATCAAAGGAGAGTTAGTGTATTTAATTCTTTTCAGTTGTATGGTTTGAAAGGGAATGTTCAGGGCACGTTGAAGTTGTTTGTATCTTGGAAAAAGTGTTGCAAGGTCACTCACTCAGTTTTGATTGAGGCATCCTTTAATGTAGATGGGCACTGGTCTTAATGCATAGAAAGTTCTGCAAAGAGGGACCCATCAGAATCAAGACAAGTGGGCTGCTTGGAGCAGGAGTTACCAATAGACCAGCAGATTTCCAGCCAGGCTGTTCTGTTATCAGAGCTCCTAAGTGCAAAAGATGAAAGCTTTGGCAAATCTGTGCTGGCATAATTACTCTCTGCTGCTGTTTGTGTATGAGTATTGATTTCCTGCTTTCTGAGAGCATCTAGAGTTCCAGCTATACTTGACAGAAACAGGAATTACTGACCTGTCAGACTGACTGTAGCAGAATATGTCAACAGTGGAATCTTCCTTTTCTCTCTGCAAAAGCTGTGGACCGTTCAAAAAAGGTTCTCCAAGAAGTTTTCCCTTTATCTCTGTAGTTTTCCCTAACAATAATGTATTATCCAGGTGCTGCCTATTGATGCCAAATGCCTGCACATGCCTCCTTAGAAATCAGTGACAGAACGAAGTTACTTAGGTGATGTGTAAGTCCGTTGAAAAGAGGAACTGGGACTGTCAAAATGTCAACTGATACTCCACAGATCACTTCTAAGGGGAAAAAAAATAATGCAAACAAATCAATTGTCATGGACTTAAATCTGTTATGTGGGAGTTTACCTCAAAACTAGAGTTGAAGATACTGCATCAGTATGTTTAAGGCTTTGGCTAGAAAAAGTAGTTGCTTTGTTATGTTCAGCTCTATTATGTGTTTAGATGTTAACACAGCTTTTAAATCAGCTTGGCAGACCTTGATCAAACAGAAAATGTTGCCAAGTATGTTAAAAATAGATCATATTAAGTTGTAAAAATAGGTACTTGAAGTAGTTGAATAGTGTTGAATCATCCATGAATCTGGTTTTTCTTGTATAAATAGGACTGTAGTTTTTTAGTAAGTGCCTGGGACTAGGTTTTGTGTGGTTTACATAAAAGGAACTCACCCGAAATGTTTATAGACCTACACAGTATCATGTGCTTCTCTTCTGCTTTCAATGCTTTTTAGCTTCCTCAAATCCAGAAGTTATCAAGATCAGTTCTGTGTTGGATATAGCATCTCAGGTGGAAGAATATTACAGCAAAGGCTATGTTGTGGGAGCTGTTCATCCCATTATGCTGCCCATTGGACGGAGAAGGAATTTCCCTGCCAGTCACATGTATCGAGTGGTGCTCTCACGATTAAAACTGAGGTAACACTGAAATAACTTGAATACACTGATCCTCTACTGAAGCCATTTATAAGTGTATTGCTCAATGTTCATAACTTGTCAATTTGAAATGAGCACCTCAGATTACAGTTAGTAATGTTTTTAATTAATGCGAAGCACACAATAAGCTAATGTTTCCTTTGCCTTAGTAAATATCCTAACAAAAGTCTAAAGTGTAATGTCATCTGCCTTAGAACTTACAGTAAATAAAAGATTAACCAAAATACTAGGAGAGTAATAAGCTACTTTAAACTATCTCATGCCTGCTTTTTCTTGGTTTTCAGAACTTCTGTCCTTTCCCCAGGGAAAAAATGACATAGTTTGTGAGTTAGTTTATCAGGGATAGTTTGGGGTTTTTCCTTATTAAGAAGGAGAGCACCATTCTGGGTCAGAGATCATACAAAAGCTTAGTTTTGATGCTGAGGGAGAGGCAAGAGCTTGGTTATGTTCCAGATCCATGATCTTGTTTATTACTCCTGTTTTTACTGCATTGTAATTGCCATGTGATCCTAAAGAACACATACAAAGCAGTGTTATCATTCATTAGTTGCTTTGAGTGCAAAGAAGATAACCTCTTGTTTGAGTAACTAGAAAAATGGATTTCTTAGAGCATTAAAAGCTGTCAAGTTTCCCCTTCTCTCCTGAGTCCTTATGTGATGCTCAAAGGTCCTTGCCTTTATTTGAGGGCTGGGAGGGTGTGAATTGGAAGCTGCCTGCCGCTCCATCCATCCGCATGCTTTAGTAAAACATTTATTTGAGAGAAATTCTCAAACCCTTTGATTAAACAAGCATTATGCAGATTATTTGCTGCTCCTACAACTTAACCTTTATAAACTCATCTGCAAACAGAGTGAATACTGTTCCTGTGGGCAAAATGTTGAGTAAGAAAGCAAAATGCTTGCCCTGGAGCTGAGGCTTCCAAGAGCTGACACTGCCAGCACACAGCTCCCACAATTTGTCTGTAGATGTGTCATCCTTTGGAAGTTGTTGTTTGAACCTTTAGGCCCTTGAATAGTGAAGGATAAGACTGTAGCCTGCATGTGGAACTAGTGTAGATTACAGTTTCCTTCCCAGGTACCATATGTACCGAGGCTGGTTTTGCTGTAGCCAAATACACCTTCTCCAACTACTGTTTGGAGAGTAAACATTTATATTTGAATGTGTATAACTGATGTTCTTTTCTGAATTAAATGAGTATACAAAGGAAGCATCAAATAAAATCTCATTATATTATTGACATACACTAAATACTGTCTGACTGATAACACAGCTGGCTTTAGATGAAACATGAGTATTATTCTGTAACTTTAAATGGAAGTTGGAGCTTGTCAGCTTAAATATGAGAGATTTAAGCATTATTTAACCGTCAGTGAGTGTTTTTGTGTTGTATTCCTACAAATTACAAATTCCAGTATTTGTCTATACTGTTTCATTTAACAGCTGCAGCTCTGCTTTAGTTAGAAAACTAAACAGCAGGATGTTAATAGTGTAAAAGGGCCATTTCTACTCATGGTGTGTTTTCTACAAAACTGAACCTGCTTTGTGCTTACTAAATTTATAGTTTACATTTGTGTGTTTTGCATTGTCAGATTTTTGCATTTATTTATTTATTACAAAGGCAGAGCTGTTTGTCAGTAAAACTCAATTTCCAAAGTACCTCTCCACATTGTCTTCAGATGAAATTCCTGTTAAATATTAATATTCTTATCCTGCCATTGAAACACACAGTACCTGCCACTTTGTGTAAGAAACAGAACAAAACACCAAAACCCCCTGACTTCTAAAAAGTATGAAGAAGCATTGTCAGGATTTCATTCATAACTATTCTAAAAGAAAAGAATTCTATATGCAAGCATTTGCTCAAGTTAGCAGCAAACTCCTTACAAAGACTGCTTTCTTTCCGTGTTCTAGCCAGAAGCATGCAGCACCCAGAGGACAAAGGCACCCCAGGCTGGTGATTGAGGAATGTCCTTTAACATATGAAACACTGACAAATGAAGTAGTGAAAGAACTGCTAGAAAAGGTAATGGAGGTTTTTTCCAACTTCTCTTCAGATTTTTGGTTTTATCATACATTTAGTGGTTGTGGGTTTAGTTTTGTGTTTATTTTATAGAAGCTACAAAACTTTTCTCAAAGTGAGAAGAGTTACTTTTTGTAATGTAGGACTAAGCATCCCTGTAAAGCTTTGGAAAAAATCCCTGGAAAGCTTTTTGTAAAATATTTGTATGATATGTGAAGTTTTATGTTTTTTCTGAATTAAGTACCTAAGAAGAAATGTTCTTTTCATTCTTTAACAAAAAATACAACATGTATTGGAACAACAATAAATATTTACTTGGTACAGCTTTTGAAAACATTGTATAGTTAGAGTAAAATTCTACTGGAATGCAAGTTATAGTTCTGGTTCTTTTTGTGTTTAACTTCCTCTGCAAAATTGAAGACTCGCTGAAACAGGAAGCTATTGTTATTACAAGAGTTAGTGATATCTTTTACATTAGTTGCCAAGGAAGGTAGGAGAAGAAAAAGCCTATTGGAAATCTTTTGAATTTTCAAAGATCATTGGAGTTGTTTATATTTTCTAAATGGCTTGTTTTGACTTTGTCAGGTGTTTCAAATTTAAAATGTGATTACATTATGCATTTATAATATATATACTTATTCCAGGTTGGTGGTGTAGTGTACCAGACAAAGCTTAGAAGGAAAAACACACTTGAAATTAGCAGTGATAGAGTCTTGGAAGCATATCTGTTACAGAAGTAGTGTGTGAGAATAATTTGATTTTAAAATGCTCTCAATTTTAAAAAGACAGACCATTAATCCAGTCAAATCTTAGTACTTTTTTTAAGATCTGAAACAATAAGATTTTGTGGTATTTCAACAAAAAGATTATCATATTGTCTGTTTTTCTCTGTTGCTTGTTAAATTTAAAATTATTTTGGTTGTCCTTGAAGCAGCAGCTCTGTATGTATAACCACAGTGATTGGCATATTGTATCACTGCTGTACATAAATAATGGCAGTAGATAGACTGAGGTGTCACTATCATGGTACTAAAAAGGGATTGCAGTACCATCAGTCGTTGAATTTTTACTCACTTGGGGGATTTATAGCTTATGTGAGTAAACTGAATAAAGATCCTTCTCCCTCTGCCCTCACTTAATCCAGTACTTCCCATGTGATGTCTTCTTTCTGAGCTGAAGCTCCTGTAGTTACCTGTGAAGACTTTACTTCACAGGGGAGCTTGTAGTAGAGGATGTCACTGGGATCACCATCCTAAATGGCAGCACTCCTTAAACCAGGGCAAAAAAAAAGCCACCTCCAAGAACAGACGTATCCCACAGGTGACACAGGTTAGTTGTATATTGAGACTTCAGTGCAGAGAGGACATCACTGGCTGAAATAAGGATTTCCATTTGCTTCTAGCTCCCTCCTTTCTCTGTTCCTCCACTGTCCTCAGCAATAACAAAGCTGAGTAGCCTCCAAGGGAACCAGGGGTAATGACTCATGACAGAGGTACTTCTGTGGTATTGGAGGTTAGTACTTTTAGTATGTCTGGCACCACATATTTAGAGAAATACTATTTATTGCTCTACTATACTGTTTGCCAATACAACACAGTAAATAAAATACCTTGGGTTTGTTCTAAATGAAGGGGTTTGTATACTTTGAAGTCAATACCACTGTTGGCCACCTTTCTTGGCCTGACTCCAAAGACATGCTGGAAAACTTCCATTTACTTTGAAGCAGGGACAGCACCAAAGACATGTCACCCTTCTGTAATACAGTGTTATGCTTTTATGTCCTGAGCAGCTTCGTAAATTGATTCATGTATGTCCAAGTTTTAAAGAAGAGAGAGGTCTGTGCAATTCTAAAATGACTTTACAGCTAAGCTTATGTTGTATTACAGGTTAATGAAGCTGCTAAACGAGGGAAGAAGTTTGTGGGATTTGTAACACAACATTTTCCTCAGCCTAAGGCCTGTAATGGAACAAGCACAGATGGAGGTGCAGAGCTGGAATCAACGCTGGGCAGAAGAAATAGGGAACACAGAAGAGACAACTTTGATGAAAATTATAAAAACTGGAATGAAGGGACATTGAGCGGTCACTCGTCTGAGAGTGGGATAGAGGAGGAAATGCATGGAGACGGCAGACTGTTAGAGGATTCAGATTTCCAGTTTGGAAAAGAAGTCAGCCCTTCTAAACCACGCAAAGGAGATGGTAATAAATGCTGTTTGTTTGTGTGTTTGTTTGTTACAGAAATAAGGTATTTTATTGAGTTGTTGAGGTGTTGGAAAAAAGAGAAGAACATAATTTTCTATTGTATCAAATACTGGTTTTGGACATGCCTCTCCACATGCATATGTAAATGCATACATATTTCTAAAAGAGTTGCCAGTAAAAGAAGCAGAAGGAATACTTACCTTCTGCTTTATGTGTGTGAGCTGTGGTAATGTATTAAAATATTTCAGTTTTCATAGATTATTATCGATGTATATTTTCTGCAATGCACACATAGTTTTACTCAATATTAAATTATAAACACATAATGATTTCCAAGTATATGTTGTGCCTGTTTCAAAGCTGACAACAAAGAGAGCCCCTTCCAGCTAGAGCCATAATTTTACGTGCTTCCAGGCAACTCACATAATGTACAGCAGATAAATCCATTCATAATGGATTCTTTCTGGTTAACGTGCCTTCAAGAAGTGTCCTGAAAGAGATCACTGAAATTAATGCATTGACCATGAAATTGAAGACAATAATTGTTACAAAATGAATTTCTTAGAGAAAAGTAAGCATTAGAAGTATAGGAAGGAAAAGCATAACTGAAAAAAATGCTGGTGTTGTGATAGACAACTTAGCTGTAGAAAAATTAGGTGCTTGGTGTAGTCTGTGTAAAAAATGGCCTGAAACATTGACTTCTGGTCCTGAAACTCTAAGGCCTCCTGGCTGTGAAGTGGAGAAGGTAAAAAGGAAGAAGTAATCTAAGTAAGAGAACTAATGCAAGACAGTATTGTGTGGAAAGCAGGCAGCATGAAACTTTCATGTCAGGCTGCATTCCTGGATGGGCCAGGCATGTTTTAATTGCTCTCAAAAGAAAAGCATCTCTTTTCACTTTCCTGTTAAAGCAGCCTCTCCAGTTTGTAGACTGTGAGAATAATGACTCTAAGCACAGAGGTAATCAGTGTCCCTCTTATTTTTAACACCTGAGTAAAAGCAGTTTTTTTACAAATGAGCCTTTGTAGCGTAATCTGTTAAAGCTTAATTCTTTTCTTACAGCTTGCTATATATAGCAGAATAGAAGTCCTGTAAGAAAGAAGTGGAAAACTCCTGGTTCTGTTCAGGAGCATTGTTTGTGCAGACTGGTGTGACCAGGTAGATCAGCAGCCAGTGCATCCCCTATGTGCAGTGTTCTCAGGAAGCTTCAAAAAGCTTTGGCCAGGCTTCTCTACACTAGTCAAATAGAAAATCACTGGAGTTCATAAGATAAAACTTCTGGAAACTTAACCACCTTTCTTGGTCTACGTTTTATGTAACCATCATTTTGAAAAATACTGATGACAATTTTCCAAGGCAGTCTTACATGTGTGTAGGTACATTATGCTGTGCCAGTGTGCCACTTCCATTTGCCTCTGCTCAAAAGAGGCAGTTTTTCTTATTCCTTGTATATTTTCTTTATGCAAACCCCAACTACCTGAAGAATTCAATGACAGCCTAGCTGTCATTAGTTCACATTTTCCACATATCCCAAAGTATACCTTCCCTCACACCTTGTCCTGAGTGTGTTTAGGTCTTAAGCAGAGCCACATTAAGAAACTATTATTAAAACTGTTGCTTAGAATTAGAAAACTATGTTAAAATAGGAGATCAGTAATATTACTAATTTTGGAGCGCTGTGTTTGAGGTTCATTCTCCCTTTCTCTCTCCTTAGACAAGCTGTATACAGTCTTCAATGTTTTTGATGATGATTCTACCTGCTGGACCTACCATGAAGGTGTTTTGTCTATGAAAGTAACAAGGAAGGGGCCAGTTGTTAGTACACTGGAAGCAGACTGGCTAGAATTAACTACATTTTATTATAAACAAGGATTGGCCTTAGTTGATTCTTTTGTACACTGGGAAACTTCTAAAGGTGAGTACTGTCCCAGGATATCATGAAGCTTTTGCTTGTTTACATAGAACTATGTAACTTGAAAAAAAAAAAAAAGTGGTTCTGTTTTGCTTCTTGATGGGAGGGTATTTATGTAAACATGTCCAGATAGATCTGTAACTGCCCAGAAAATAAATTACTCCCTTTTAGGTATCAGATTTCATAAATTTATATTTTGCTTGATTTTATCAAATTGACAATTTCCAAAGTAGCAAACTAACTAAGTAGCTTTATAACAAAATAAACCTTTTGTGCTAGTTCTTCTTATTTGGTTTGTGCTTTCTCAAGGAAATGACAATGGGATGAAAAGTGTTTAGAATTCTCAAACTCTGTTGCTGATAAAATATGTAATTGAGAGATTCATTTCCATTTGAACTGGATTTGTCTGAAAGCCAGAAGTTTAAAGTGTGCAAAAACCAGTAGGTAGATACTGTTGTACAATTACTTGAAAAAAAAGTGAAGAAAATGGTAGTTACCCTAGTGTTAGGGGTACAGACCAAGATAAACTGACACGATTAATAAATTCCAGAACAATTAAGTATGTTAACAAATGTTGTTTGATAGCAAACCTACACTTTATACTTCAATAAGGTGATGCTTTGGTTGCCTTGGTACCTGTCTTGCTTGTACTAAGTTGTGAGTTGTTGATGTTCCTTTAGAATTAATTATTGCAGTGTAAGAAAGCAAAATATAGGATTGCAGTGGAGAAAAGTCTTGTCAAATGTTTGTTGAAAAGGTTTCAGGGACCATAAACAGTTTTCTGCAATGCTCAGGATGATTAACAGGTGCAATAGGTAATTAATAATGTATTAAAGTGGCTTTCATCTGTCATTTTTCTGCTTTTTACACTAATTATATGAGAAGGGTAAAATTACTGTCAATTTGAGTAGTTATATTTACTATGCCTTATGCTTTTTTTCTGATAATTTTGATTTAAAACAATAAGCACTCCTCATCCCCTTTGCAAGCCTGATGACAACTCTTCAGTTTTCATTGCTCTCCACAGTTTTGAGTGTGCATCACTGTGCTTCTGTAGCTCTGCAGTAAATTTAGTGACTCAGAGGCACATAAGCTCATCAATGTAGATTTATTTCTGATGGAATTTGGCAGCTAGTCGCCCTCAAACTGCATATTTTGTGCATATGACCAGTCTAATACCACAGTCTGTAGCAATCATCTTTTTTACTTTAAAACTATTATTCCTATTTGTTTAAGTCAGTGGAAGAACCAAATTTCTTTCAGTGGAGGAGAGGTGAGAATTCAGACTTGTAGTTTTCAATATAGAGGTTTTTTTAGAGCTGGAAAAGAACTCTCTGGATGGAGATCTGTTACAGTTCACTGAAGGGTGGTTTTGGCAGCTGTTGAAATTAATCTTTGCAGCTGTTGTCCAACAACAGTTTTACAGTCTTCCCATTCCTCACAGAGAGAGCTGTCTGCTCTTCTCTGCATGAATAACTCTGTCTTTAATACCCAGGTAACAACATACTTCATCCAGTATTGGAAGGGATTTAATGCTGGTATTCTGAGGATTACATAATTTTGCTGTACTAATTTCATTTGTTAGTCAGTTGTCAAAGTAAATCTCCACAAAAGGCTTCCCAAAGGCTGTTAGGAGAAGCAAAACCAGAAGATGAACCAATATTTGATGCACAGCTTTAGTTTGGGCCAAACAGATGCTACCGGGCTTTGACATGTGAGTCAGGGAGTTGTGCTCTGAAACTTCCTTCCCATCAGGAATCCTCCTACAATTGCTTGTTTCAGGCTCTTCCTGTGGCCATTTATGTATTTAAGTAGCGGTAGTTGAGCTTTACACTTCATGGTTCACTTATTTTTGTGCTCTCTCCCACCACACCAAAAGCCACGTCTTGTCAGGAGAACAATACTGAAGTTGAGAAAAAGGCTTGTGCCCATCCTCTGCAATGGATATGCTGAATACAGGAAACTGGAATTCATACTGGAGTATGGAAGGGGTTAATGCTTTTGAGAAAGTAGATCATAGTTCAATTTGTATAGAAAAAAGGGATTTTAATAGTAAGTTGATTTGCCACTCCATAAATAACCACAAATTTTTTTGAGTTTGCTGAGTCATTTAATTTTATTTTAGAGGACTGTTCAATGAGAAAGAAACATCTTGTGTACATCTTAATAATCTGTTAACCTAAAACTTAATGCTTGTGTTTATGTTCACAGGGGATTATTTGCCCAAATCTTTAGAAGGATTATTTATCTATGAAGAAGAAGGTGCTGGGGTTCCAGGTTCTAACAGGAAAGGAAATGATGCAATAGTTGTGGAACAATGGACAGTCATTGAGGTAAATAGGTGATGATTTAGCAGTGCTATTTCCTACTTGTATTTTTCTTTGTTTTTTTCTTTTAGGATGCTGGTACCAGTGTTACATAAACATTCAGCATGGTTTCCTGAAGTCACCTGCCTAGGCTTAACTAAAGCCCTGAATGATAAAAATGAAATCAGATTTGTGGGCATTGGTAAATGTGCATAAAAGAAATATGCCAGAGGAGTTCTGACCTGACATTTGTAAATGTTCATACCAACAAATACTACTAGCAAAGAAAATGTATTGGGTTTTTTTTGTGTGTGTTTCAGACCAATTTAGGTATAATTTCAGCAAGTGCAGGTCACATTGATAGTGTGAAGTATTTTTCCAAAAACAGGGAGAAAACAGCTAAAACTAGAAAAATGAGAAAATTGATAGTGAAGTAATTCAGTATAATATTCATATTTTTATGAAAATTTATGAAAATTATGTATTTTTATGAAAATTTTACTGCTAAATATGAAAGACCTGGATTTCCTAATAAATTTACATTTACTGCTGTAATAGTTGCAGCAATAAAATTACATAAATTACTCTTAAGAAATAGTCTAATCTTTTAGGATTATTGCTATGAATGATGTCTCAAAGCAGTTGTTGTTGGATTAAGGTCTTACTTTTGAAATATCCAATGATAAATACATTTACCAATGTGAGAAAAAAATCAACATCACACTAAAAACTTGTATATTTAAAAAAAAAGACCCCCACCAAAACCTTAAGTACGTAGCTAAGTGAGATGCTTATTTTTCACATGTGGAGTAAAAAGTGTAAAGATGTCAATTGAGACACCTAATTATGGTGCTTAAGAAGTTTTAGGCACTAATTTAGCCAAGTGACAGGTTTAATGAGTGAGATGTGCTTTGAATTATGTCTTGATGAGTCAGGGCTCATAACTGATGTTAATAAATTCTGTTTTCCATGGATTTTGTAGTCTTGAACTTTTCAAGTTGTTTTCAGTGTGAAATAATCAATCTCCATCAAACAACAGCTTGATGTCATCTCAAAGGATATCTCATTAAAAGTGAGAGGGGAGGTGTTGTAATTGTGTAGAAATGCAAATAAAACCTGTACAGAGTCTCTTTACTACTTTTTATAATTATTAATGTAGGGGTGTGAAATTAAAACAGATTATGGACCTCTACTGCACACGCTGGCTGAGTTTGGATGGCTCCTGACCTGTGTCCTGCCTACACCCATTGTACGACATGACAGGTACCCAAACTATTGATTACAGCTTTTTTGGTGTGTATGTCTGAGAATTATGGAATAATTACTTGCATACTTAAATCTAAAAGGAAGAAAAAATGCTGATGATGTTAAATGTATGTAAAGCTTGAGATGTAAGTAGCATTTTCATGGGATGCTTTGCCACATCTGCTTAGGACTACTAATTTCAGTGAATCTCATTCTAAATTTAAAGTACATTGTGTAAATCTAAACATGAAGGATTTTATTTGGGAACTTTTTATCACATACCCTGTCCACCGCAATGGGGTTATTCATGCTTGAACTAGAAACAAGTGTTGAAATATTTCACTAGTTTAGGACCCTGGTGAACGACTGATTTAGACCATGGGAAAACTCATCTTGTCACAAGACAGTCATGGAGTATTTGTTGCAAATTAGGGCAGAGAAAGTGCTAATCCAACAGGTTATTGGGCTCTTTCTCTTGTCTAATGTAGACGTTATGGTTCACCTCAAATATAGTACCAGACTACTGAAGGATTCCAGGTCTCTAGCTGTAATGCTTATTTAGAGCATTGATGGGACTCGTTTCTACATGAGAAGAGCTAAACTGCAGACTGGATTGCCCATAAGGTTCCAGGCTTTTTTTTTTTTTCTTCAAATAGAGCCCCCCAAAAAGGTACTCTGGCTTTCATCACAGTATCAAGCTGAAAAATGGCAAATGAAACACTAGACCAAGCATTCATAATGCCTCTCTTCTCTCATTTTTTAAGCTCTCTACCCATTAGATTAAGATTGCCAAACTTCAAAACAGACAAACTTACTGAGGCAGGGCTTAGGGCTCATTAACAACTGTGGAAAGAGTGGATGACTTGAGTAATCTTTGGATCCAGACCTCACTGTGTTAAATCAAGACAGTATGAAAAAGATGGGAATGAAAGATTCCAAGAAGGCTGCTGCAAGACCGTGAAGTTCCGGTCAAGTGATTTGACATAATTAAATCAACTCACCCCAGAAAAGGAGGCTTTTGTGATCAGGAAATAGGTGTTGGGGTTTTTTGGCAGTGTTTTGTCTGATAGTTGATTTTAACTAAGTGGTTAAATGCAAAGACAAAAGAAGTGGTGGTAAAATATGGCATGTTCTGTTGCCTTTTTTTTTTTTTTAAGGGTCTCAGTTTTGTTTTCCTCTGGAAGAAGAAGCAGTTTCCAGGATGTGTAACAAATGGTTATCCTTTAATTTCTTTAATAATTTTGTAGTCTAAGTGTATTAGCTTTGAACATGGTGACTTACAGGCTATATGAACTACTGGCCTGGTTTTCATAAACAGCTGAAATTTTGGGCAAGTCTTAGAGCTTGAGAGTAAGTCTTCAGAATCTGGGTATAATCTTTGAAGAATGGAAGGGAGATTTTAGTAGTCATGGTGTGTCCTGGGTCATAGGATGAGAGAATATTTAACTTCTAACCTTTTGTGTCCCACAAGCAGTGTAACTGAGCCCATCCCCGCAGGGCTTGGACAGCAGGATCAGGAATGTCCTGAGCAGCTGCTGAGTGACACTCTGGGAGTGTCAGCCTGTGCTTGCAGCACATCAAATGGTGCTGATTTGTACCTCAGAGATCACACAGCAAAGGCAGGGACAGCTAAGAGAGGCAAAATGCTGTAAGGAAAAAAAAA
Source organism: Phylloscopus whistleri (assembly GCA_017589585.1). Lineage (NCBI taxonomy): Eukaryota > Metazoa > Chordata > Aves > Passeriformes > Phylloscopidae > Phylloscopus > Phylloscopus whistleri. The sequence continues at coordinate 152,016 of JADMLD010001220.1, forward strand.
AAAAAATAGGCTGCAGTGTGTGTTAGTTTAGCCATAGGAAGCATTAACAGATTGATTAGGCTGGACCTGTTCCTTGAATTAGTGAGAATATACCAGAAAGATATTTAGGTGTCAAATAGTGCTGTGTCCCAGATGTGAAACAAGCAGAGCATTAACAGCAGTGCTCATGCTAAAGCGGGGTTGTATCCTGGCCAAATCTGAAACTGGATTCATTTGGTATCCACACTAGAGTAACTCAGCCTAATAAAAACCATTTATTTCCTGGTCTGAGTGGTTGAGTAGGAGTCTGTATGAATTGTCTAATACTTGTTATCCCATTGTAGCTTGTGAGTTACTCTTGGAAGAAATAGGATGAATCCCATTTCGTGTACCTATAGTGTATCTCATACACAGCAATTCAATTTGCTTCAAAAAAGGAAAAAAGCTTATGAACAAGAATTCCTAATTAGGGATTGAGAATTCATGAGAATCAGAAAATGAATGTCTTCCTGTTCTGGTAGGCTGAGTAGTGATTGATAACTACTATTTTTAGGCATTGATGTTGGTATTTAAAGAGAAGAAGAAATTCCTGGATGGTTACTGTGTGTCTGCTATGAAAGATGCCATTACTGTGGTGGTGGTGGATTATCCTAGGAATGCAAAAGTCTTAATAAAGAAGGACACTTTATGCTGCTTAACAGCTGGTTTTTTTCCCAGACTTGAAACTCTGACCTCAAAACCCAGCCTGAATATTAAGAGCCTTCAGAAACACTGAAAAAACAAAACAAGCAACAATTCGGCTTGTTCAGACAAAATTATGTTTTATTTTTTAAATACAACTTGTGCATTGTATTTAAAGAAAATTTTATCTATTATCCCCATTTTAACTCACTGTAGTACTTTCCTCTATGCTGTCTTCCTTTTCTCCTAATTTATTGCACAACTTTACCTCATCTCAGATCTTTTGTGAGTATCTAGAAAAAACTTCACTTGTAAATTAGTGCTACTGCAGTTTTTAGTATGGTTTTACCATGAGTTTGTAGAAGTTCCATGCATATTTTTGGTTGAAAATTAGCATTACTTTTAAGGCTTTTTAATTTTTTCGTTGAATAGATCCTTTAAGCCAGGACACTTAGTATCCCAGGCTGGTGTCTGTCTCAAAACTGAAAGTCTAGATGCTATCCAGTTTGAAAGGAGTGCAAAGTTGTATTTTGAGAAACAAAGACAGAAAAAAAAAATAAAAACTGAATACATGAAAATAATTTATCTTATTCCTTGTGTTAATTTTCAGAAAATCTTGTCTAACATCTCTTCTAAGTACTTTGTATATCAAATACTCATGCATTAAAAAAATGGATCTGTAAAAACCAGAGCCATTGGCAGTACTACTGAGCTTGTAGCTTCATGGTTGTTTTGGAGGACTTAAATATAGACGTGTAAGAGGACACAGTTTTTGCCCATACAGCACAAGCAGACAAACAAATTGCTGGTGTTTCAACAAAAGAGTCTCTGTTGCTCTTCATCACTCTTAAAAGAAGAGACAGGAAAAAGGCTCCAGCAGCCTTACTCTGCAGTGACCTTTATTTCCCTTCACTGATGACTGTAGTCCCTGAAAATGGGCAGGGCAGACTGTGGGCGATGCAGTGCAGAAACAGTGACTTTATGGTTATTAATTTATCCTGGCTCGCTACTTAATCTATGTTTTCAAAATGCCCTGACTTATGAGGCAAAGAGAGACTGTAGAAATGTGAGGGAAACTATGGAGCTTCCCTTGCTCTGAGCACTTTTTCTCATTTAAATTCTGTGGAAATCCCACTGTCATTGAGTTCTTTGTGAATTGAGCTCATAGCAGCTTTGTCGTGTGCGGCATTTTAATAAGGTCAGACTTAGAAATTTGTTAATTTACTTCTTGTCTACTCACCATCGTGTCCTTTTTCTGTTCTAGTAGAATTTGTACAAGCTGTAGCTTAATGTTTGGGTTTTTTTCTTTTCTCTGAAGGAATGCAGACACTGTTACAAAATAAGCCTTAGGCTCTTCCCCATGCCAGGGACTGTGCTCAGCCTTGTTGCTTGGAAGAGACATTTCTGAGTTGATCAAAAGAGACATAACTGAGGCACAGAGAAATATCTAGCCAAGTGGAATAAGGTTGCAGGATTTCAGATTTCCTTGTAATGACAGAAAATCTAAACACTTTTTCTTTTAATGAATGCAAATAGTGAGGTAGGGACTCTTACAACAGGAAATCTTGTTAGGCTTAAGGAAATGAATGAATTTGTTCTCCTGCATTTTTGTTTTTCCCACAAGCTGGAGTTTTAGTTCTCTGTTCTCATCCAAGGAAGACATGCAAAGATATGCCATGACCTGAGTTCAGCTGGACTGAAAGGAAGATTGTGAGGGGCCAGACACAATCACAAATCCATCATCACTAACTATTGATCTGAGTGGCTGTCTATGCAGAGAGTAGTACTGGTTTGTGTACTTTCTCAGAGCTCACTTCCAGAAGCTTTACTAGGGCAGGCTGTTAACAAGCTCTTCTGAGCTCATAGGAACAGTTTTAATCCCTGGTTTTTCTTGGAACAAGTCCCTGAAGTGAAATACAAAATAACTTTTGGTTGATGAACATGCATCAGTTACCTTAACTTCAGGTGTGTGCTGGTTAACCTTGTGGCATATCCATATTGAAGTAAAAGCTTACATTGTTTTAGTAGCTCTTTCTGTAATGTTATGCATAATAATACTGTTTTATGATAGAATTGATAGAATTCTATCATAGTTGATAGAATGGGTAGAATGATACATACTTCAAATGAACTCCCATTTCTTTGGTGTTTCTATTTTGCTACTTATATTTAGTGCACTGTTAAATCTATAATCACCCTTTTGCCAAACAATTTCAGTGTTTTGCATTTATATGCTTAAAGATCTTATTGAATACTGCCCAGAAGCAGTTGGGGGGAGAAGAGCTTACAAAAATATAGTATCTGATATTTAGAAGAAAACAGGAATTTTTAAAATCTTCTTATTCTGGAGTTCTTGTCTTGAAATTGTTTTACTTTCCGTGAAATGTGGAGTTGGGATTTGTATTATATATCCTATCAATGTGGTGACATGTATTTCTGGTGGGAAGGTGATGGAAATACATTATAACTTAGAGGATGTATTTATCACCACAACTAAGAGGGTGTCATGCTTATGAAACATGATATCAGTAATATCTGGTCTGGGACAACTTCACTTGTCATGGGTTTTTTTCTACAAGTATTCCCTTTTGGAAAACAAAACAACAACAACAACAAAAAAAACCCTTTGCTTTGTCTACCACAACAGTATTAGCATCTGTAAAAGTTGCAGGATTGAAGTTGCTTTTTTTTTCCCCCTCTTCTTTATTTTTCTTACTAAAATATTCTCTTGTCCTGCCTGTGCCAGTACCTCCCTCGTACAAAACACCTGGTGTCATTCATCTCATTCTTGATGTAAAGCTTACTAAAACTGAGCTGAAGCCCTTTATCCATAGGTGGTGAGGCAGCAAGCTTATCCTTAGGTGACATTTTACAACTTTTATTTAGCAGTAAAGCATGTTAACTCCCAAGTTTCATACCACAAAGTATTGAGAGATTTGCTGAAGCTATGGCTCTATTAAGATTGGTCATGGTTGTTGTGATATTAATAGGTAGTAATATGTTGCTGTATATTTAACGTTGTGATATTAATAGGTAGTAATATGTTGCTGTATATTTAACAGTGAAGATTAAGTTAAAAAAAAAAAGACTTGTGAAAGTTTGCTTCAGACATAAATATGCAGACTTGGATTAAAAGTAGGAGCTCTGATATTTGAACTTTCAAGAGTACACGTGTTAAATAACTCTAGTCATGGTAATACAAGTTACTGGTCTGTCCATATTTTCATGTGCCTCATCTTAACCCAGTTCTATGCTTCTAATTTTAAAAAAAATATTATTACAGAACCATTGGGGAATTAATAAACTAGATAGTACTTTGTAGTCTGTCCTTCTCTTACTCATGGATTTACATTCTCCTTAAACTTGACTTTAAATACGTTAGTGACAATCATTGCCTTTAAAACATGGAAATTATTTTCTTTAAATTTTAGTGAAGGAAATCTGGCTACAAAACAAGTAATTTTTCTTCAGAGACCTGTTATGTGGAGTTCTGCTGTCCAGACACCAGAGGTGAGTAACATATTTGTGGTCTTCATATTAAAAAATTAGTACTTCACAGAATGGTAAGATACAGAAACAAACTAGACTTCAGAATTAACGGTGGAAAAGTGGCAGAACAGGGTTTCCCCTCAAGTTCAAGTTTGTGGATGTTTTTTGCAGCTGGATCACATGTTTTTTTCTTCAGCTATTATTTTTTAAACTATGGAGAAAAGCAAAATGAGTGCTGTTCTGTGCTAAGGAATTACCATGTCTCAGGTGAATGAGGTTGGCTATCCTGTATTTCCTTGGAAGTCTTTAGGCAGTCTTAAAAGTTCTGATCAAAATCCTGCATCTCTTGTGCATGAAACAGAAAAGCATTTTGACCTTCAAAACATCTACTTTCATATTTTTAGAAGAAAGGATTGTTAAGCTGTGCTGTAAGGAATACTGTAATTTGCAGGTTATCAGGGTGAAGGGCTGTTGTTGCATGAAAACATGTGACAGAGATAGAGGCTTTAAAATTCCTGCAGCTGAACCTCAACAATTCCTTGTCCCTTTTGAGTGGAGTTCCCATAACAGTGGTTGTATCAAGTCCTTTGAGGATTAAGTGACTGACAGTCTCCACTTTCTGCTCCAGGTCAGGATCACAGCAGTTACTGCACCTGCACAGTACTGCAGTAGATCTGCTGTGCCCAGAGAAGGGCGAACTCCTGGAGGGCTTTTCTTTACCAGGTCTTTTGACATACTGTGATGGGCTTCCATTTTTGGTTCTTTCTGGCTTTCAGTGGCTGGTCAGAATTTTTCTATTCAACATGTCTTTCCTGTGATAATATTAAGCAGTTAGGAAAGCTATGAATGTTTTCACTCATGTCCAGCACAGGAGCAGTAATTTTACACACTTATTCATGGCATATAATTATATGGAAGTGATACCTAGCTGCTTCTTTCTCTATTTGTATGAATACTTCCACAAGTCTCTAAATTTCTATTTCTGTTTGATTCTTTCGTTTCTATTTGATCTTTCTCTGTGTTTTTTACTGTCTGTTCAGTATGTTGCCATCATCTGTGTTTTCCTTTGTTTAGTGTTTCTAAAATACACTCTTCCTTTTTTTGTTCTTCTCCAGACTCCTGCTTATCTCCAGCCTAACTTCCTTCTTGCTGTGTCCCCTGATAATTAGTACTTCCATGCCTGGAAGAACTTGCCTTCAACATGCACAGTTCAAATCCTGTTTTACTGTTTTTGTCTCTGCCACTGTCTCAATTCCCAGATAGTTCTTGTACGCTGTCATTTATTTCTTCATTTTCAGAACTGGAGCTTTTGCATTTTTACTCTTCAGTCTTCTGTGTAGTCTTCTTTGCCAGTGTCTTAATCTCTCTCCATTCCTACCCTCTTCGAAATTCTGCCAGGAATTTTTTCCCTAACCACCCTCTGTGTTGAAAACACCTCCAGCTTTTATCTTTAAAACCTTCTGACTTCTCTCATGTTGGACTTTGTGGCCTTTGCTTCTTTTTCCTAATGCATTTCTAGAAGTATGTTTTGGACCACAGTTTTTGATAACAACATTGTAAATATATAAAGCAATATTATGTCAGTCATAAAATAATGCTTTTCCTGATGCTTTCCTACATGCTTTAGTATTCTGTATATAATAAGGGCATGAACTGATATTTTTCCCTTAAGGTAAGACATCATGTTACTTCTTTGTGTCTCTTAAAGGCAGCATAACTGTGTGTCACAAGTTGGATTCTGCCAAGAGATGTAATACAAACCTGTTCTGTAAAAGCATTCAGTCTGAGCAACTGATGAATCTTTGAGACGTGGCTTAAATTAAAAATAGGCAGCATTGTACTCACTGTTGAAATTCTTTCACCCTGTTGTGGGGTGATGAGCAGCCTTGGGTTATACAAATAAAATGTAGTTTGTAGTCGTTTGATTTTGTTGGAATGGGAAACACTTGACTTAAGCATTAAACATACTCAAAGTAAACAAGAAATAGCTGATTTGTAGCAATTTACATCAGGATTTCTGTGTTTGAAATCTGAACAAAATGTGCTTTTTCAGTACCAGTGAATGTTTTGCTTCTCTACCAGGAAATTTCACTATGCTGAGGTCATTTAGCTTGGGATAAACAGGTAACTGGAGCTGAAGCTGAAATTTAGCAGTTACGTTTTCCTTCTGTTTTGCCAATTGCGCGTTGGTTTTCCCCATAATTTTAGTTTATTTACTTTATTGCTTTTTTACCAAAATGTCTGCTAGCTTTGCATTGAGTACCTAGATTTCAGGTGTAAAACAAGCTGCTGAAATTTGAAAGCATTCGCTTTTGCTCTAGAAACTTTAATGTTTAGGAGGGGTTAGGTTTTTTATTTTGGTTGTTTTGGTTTTGTGGAGGTTTTTGTTTTGTTTTGTTTTCTCTAACTTCTGTTTAAAATGTCCCATGGACACTGACACAGCTGTACAACTTTACCAAAAATGCAAACTTTATGATAAAAACATTTAATTCCTGTGATTGTATATTGTTGGTTGTGACATCTTCCTTTTCATTTGTACTCTGTATCTGTTCACTGATGTTCATATTACATTAAGGCTGGTGTTAAAAAAAATTCACATCCACAGCTTAGGATATTTTTGAAACACAGAAATATTTCAGATACCTGAAGTTAAAAAGAGACTGCATCACAACTCATGATTATTTAAGCATACACTTTAGCATGTTCACAACTCAGGTACCTTAAGAAGAGTGCCTCATCCAGGCCTTCTCATCACTTAACTGTCAAGCCCTGGTCACATCACTTTCCAGTTCCCCACAGTGCAGCAGGGTCTGGCCTTGGAAGGAGCTGTGCTTCTTGGGCATGTCCAGCTGTTGGACCTCTGTGACTTGCATTCTGGAAAATGGCAGCACAGGGTATGGGGTGCTTTCTGTATTCAGAACAATTTTTTTTGATTGTTGAATTTAGCATTGCCATTTCTAAAGGAAGTTTTGCTTCAGTAAGAATTGAGGGAAACCCCCTGCCCCCATTACTTGGTCTGTTAATCTCACAGGGTCTCTCTCCTGAGGATGGGATATGTTATGTCCTCACAGCTCATCTCTCTGCCTTCTTGTATATTTGTGGGGTAGTGTGTTATGGCCTGGCTTATGATTTATGTGATAGTACAAAAGCTTCTTGGGTTACAAGGGCTGTCTCAGTGGATTTTTTGTTTGTCACGTACCATTTGCTTGTCTAAGAAAGGGTTCAGGGGATGAGATGCAAGACTGAACCATGCAGTGCTTGAGGGGGTTGGTTTTTTCTTTTCTCTTTTCTTTATTTTGCTTAAGCAGACTTTTCTATCCTCTTACTGTGGCATCCAGGCAAAACTTATTTCCATCTGTTTCTCCTGATGTAATGCTGTTTCCCCTTGTCTAATTTCCCAATGTCCCCTGTAACAGCTTTCCTAAATATGTTTCCTTTAGCCACATGGTCCATTGTTTTTACTGTTTCAAAAGGATTTGAGAAAAAGCTGGTCAATGTCCAGAAGGGGGGACACAAACTTGCCAAAGCATAGTAAAAGTCTATGGAGTGTTTGTTTTTTCAAGTGTCTGCATTGTGTCCTTCATGCACTGAAATGCAGCTCTGTGCTGAGGCTGGATTCCTTCTAGCTCCATGTGCTCCTTCTGTGGGGCAGGGCTGTGTCCCCTGGCAAACATCTCCTGGTGTAGTTGTGCTGCTGCTGAGCAGGGTCCAGGCTCAGGGTACTCCTGCCTTGCTGACCCTGCTCCTCTGTGTGGCTCAAGGCACTGACACTGTCTCTGGAGGTGCTGCATCATCACATACCTCACATAACTCAGGTAGCTCCTGATGCTGAACTGAGATAAACCTTTTATTTATTGTTGTGCCTCAGATAACCCTTAGCATAGTCTGGTAGTATATTGCTTGCAGAAATCACAATCTTTTCTCTTTGACATTGGCAACCATCACTTCAACAAGAAAGATGTCAGGCAGTACCGATACTAATGTCAGACTATTTATACTGAGTTCCTGGTGTGCAAGGACTCTGTAGATCCCATTTCAAATGGCTGTGTAGAGCAGCCCATCTGCATAGAGATAGAAGTCATGAGAATTGTAATTGCCTCCTCAGATAATGGCACGTTCCTTGAGAATTGCACTCGGTATTAAAACGCAGCTACACTAAATTTATCCATGATTTATTGCAAAGTGTTTGGCTGGATTGGTTTTCCCCTAAATAAGTTAACATTTCAACATCCTCTTGTTTTTCAGAGGAAATCCTTAAGACAAGTGAGTGGGGAAGAAAAAGGCCGAGTGTCCAGCAGAAGTGTTGGATCAGACACAGCTACTTCTTGCCCTGTAGAAACTGGACAACCATCTGATGAGTTTCACCTATCTCCTTCTAAACAATGTTGGATCAAGGAGGGATCCTCCCATTATGGAGGCTTTCCAGGATTCAGTAGCAGTGATGGAGTATTAAGGGAACTTGATGATGGACAATTTGACCAGGAAGATGGAGTCACTCAGGTCACGTGTATGTGATAAGTAAGTAACTGCATCAAATGGACATGTACATAAATCACACAAATGGATTTTTTTTAAAAAATTACACTACTTTAAACGCATTGGTATAATCCTATGACTCTTCCCAAACTCCTTTTGTATTTTTGTCATTTTCCATGTTGTGTTAATCCTACTGTAGTAATAATACTACTGCAAAATAATTGTTTTTTCTGTCTTTAATAGTATAACTACATGACTTGGGTGCTCTGTTAACTTGTTAATGCTTTTGACAAGCAAGGAAGCAAAAGCTGCAAAACAGTGACAGTTTGAATTGTGTGAGAGAGAAAGGAATGAGGATGTTTAGAATTTTCCACAAGCTGGAGGAATGTATTTGGGTTTGTTTAGTCGTTTTGTTGTTTGGGGCTTTTTAAGGATGTTGTAAATATTGGTGGGGGGAAATTAACTGTCTGGCTGTTGTTAAGTTTTAATGTAATTTTCACTTTATTTGCCTTCCATAAGTTCAAAAGCCTAGAGAAATGTCAAGTCTTACACTAGTGTGTTAATAATTTAAGCTACATTCAGACTTGGTATGGACAGAAAAACTCAGGAGGCTGTAGGTAGGTAATTTGCTCCTGGAATACAACTTCACCTATGCATTTTTCACAGGGTTCTTTGTACATGTAAGCCAGGAGCTTATAGCTTGTATTATAATGATGTGTTCATAATATACTTGTGAGTGGAAATTAAGAACTGCTCATCCCCTGGAAGATAACTTGCAGTCTGTAAACAAGTAGTTTGAGAAGCTCCCTAGGAAGCATTGAGAGCAGTATGCACAGTGATGCTGCTAATGCATAGGAGGATGTAGGCTAAACTTCACAGGCAGTATTAGATGGATGCATATACAAAAATGTCTCAGATAAATGTATCTCACACTGGATAAAGTGTATTGAGCTGCACCAAATACCAGACTTGATGTTCAGAGGAAAGGATCAAGTTGCTGTGTTTCCAACCTTACAGTGGGGAGGAGCTGTTTGTGTTAAGGGAGGTTAATACTGGCAAGGTTCTGTGGGGAGAGGAACAAACAGCAACTGCTTATATGCTGCTGTCTGGAAACTGTATTTTACAGAGAAGCTGAATAAAAAGGCATCTCCAGAAGGTAAATGGGGTTATAACTACAAAGTGCATTTTTAATTTAGTTCTAGAAGCAAAAAAAAATTATAAATGCTCATCATCTTTAAGCTAGTGCAAAATAATTCGGTCAAAATAAGTCAGAACAGAAGCAAATGTATTCCTAACTCCACTCTCAATGTTTGCAGTACAGCACACACACCACCCAGGCATTTTGGTACCTGTCTTTGTGTGTTGTGCTGCAGACACAGATGTCATGAATCACTGACCTAAAACACCCTGCTCCCCATGGATGGCATCCCACCAGCTGCTGTGGGACTTTGACTAATCCACAGTGGTAGATGCTGGCACTAAATGCAGTGGGCAGATTAATGCAGTGATGGGAACACCAACCATTAATGCCAAATAAGCACCCCAGGAGATGGCCAGGATAATGGAAGTTCAGCTGCAGTCTGAGCTGTGCAGAAAGAACATGGGCAGTAGCTGCTTATTTCAGCAAGCAAAACTAATTCATGCAGGAAAAAAGGTTAATTTTATAGGGCAAGGGGTAGGGGGAAAACCCATTCTACTGACATAATTAGCATAGAGGGAGCTTGAAATAATATTGCTTTGGAGCTGCTTCCTGATTTACTTATGAAATTCTTACTGGCAAGCTTGTTTTTCTTTGGAATAGCAACTCTTAACTGTTTGCAGCAGGTTGGGGGTTTTCTTCCAAAAAAATCTACAGCTCTGGAGATGTAGCTTCAACTTCATTTTCCCACTGGACGCTGTGGGGAATGATGGGAGCGCCTCGAACAGGAGGTACAGTAAGAAATCCCTTCTGGCCAAGGCTCTTCTCCCAGCTTGCCCACCAGCATCTCGAGGTCAGGGCTGTGGAGCATGAGCCTTGTGTTCATTCCCTGGCTGGGGGCACTGTGGGGAGGACAATCCCCCTGCTAACAGGGAGGGAGGGTGCTGGCCTGGGTGTCCCTGCAGAGCCTGCCCCAAGTGCTGCTTTCTCTTGTGGCACTTCTCGGGGAGCATGGTCATGGTCACAGGCAGCAGGGATCTCCTCCATGGGACACAGATGGGGAAGAAATGTGAAAATACAAGTTACAGCCATCTCTGGCAGAGAGCCAGGGAACTGTAGCATATTCAAAATGGAATAACAGCTGGTCTCATGCAACCTGGAATATGTTGCTCTACTTCTAGTATTTTTTAATGAGTTATCCAAAACTTGTAATTTTAACCATTGGACGTTTTTCATAGAAGTTAAATCTGTAAAATGGGAAAAATTGGTCCAAAATTCCAGTTCTGAATATTTCAAGTTAGAGTTTTTTAAATCATATCAAAGAAATAACCTTTTATAAAGCAAGATGCTCGCTTAAGGCAGTTAACATTAGTGAACCCTAAACCAAAACAGAGCTATAAGTATTTAAGTTACAAAGACTAAAGTAGTAAATTTAATCTAGTTACTCTTTCTAGAATGCATTCATTGGATAAAAACTACTTAACTTTTAACTGAGATCTTTCCATATGATCTGTTGAAAGTGCAGAAAATGAAAATAAAATGGTATCTTTCTAAGAAAAATATTCTCCTTACAATTAATGGGATGTACACAAGAGACACTTGTGTTTTGGAACTAGGGCAGAAATTGAGGATGCCCTGGATGTCCACAGGTACACTAGAATATCGTCACTTTTAGAATATCATCACTTTTAGCAAGAAAGGCTTTTTAAAAAATGAAATAAAGCCATATTCTTTTTCAGTAGCCCTCAGTTTTAACTGTGCTTTAGTCCTTGCTCCTGAATCTCCTCTGAATTTTGTTGTCTTTTTAAATTATTGCCTCTGAACCCACTCAGCAATTCCTGGATTGTTAAGGACAGCTAGGTTTTTTAATGTCATTTGTCTCATAGTATCAAAGTTGCCTGTCCTGTAGAAATATTCATGTGAACTGTCTGCTTCTTGGCAGTCAGGGCAAGTTGCTTGCTCAGCCTGTGTGAAGACAGTGCAAGAATTACCTGACTTCATGCACTCGACCACGCGCCTTCCTAAGGCTTGGATGCTTAAACTGAAAAAATTGCAAATGTTTCTAAAACAAATTATGAAAAATCTTCTGGTTTGTTCCTTGTAGTAAAAAATGTGGAAAGACAACTCTATCTTACTTGGAGGAGTGAAAAAGGGAGGGTGCATTTTGGGCATAAGAGATTTGATTTCAGATCCTAACCACCTGTCTGGCACAAACCAGAGCATTAAGGTTTGCCTTTACTGGTGTGGTAACCAGCACTGTCCAGTAAGTAAATCAGCTTTGTAAATCAGAATTCTCTGAAAAAACAGTAAATACACTGTAGTCAATAACAAGACTTCAGCCAGGAGCCTGTGTGTTTGCAATGTAGTAGGGAAACCCCTTTCCTGATTGTAACAGAAATGCTCTGCAACTATTAGAAGGATCAGAAGGCAGCCAATAGTTTCCATGAACCTCTGCAAAAGACTGTTTATACTTTGATGCTTAAATTGTTTGGAGAGGAAATAGTTTCCTAATGTTTACAAACAGGAAGAAAATGTCCACAAATATTTGTACTTTGCTTATAACTGTCAGAACAGTTTATTTACGTACCTGGTCAACTGCAATAAATGGCTGCTTCACTTGTTTCTGGTCTGTAAAATATTTTCTTTCTGTCTAGGTTCAGATCTTTTCTATAGTTCATATAGGAAGGTTCTCACCATTAGAAGTACTTACCAAATCAGTTACCAGTTTATGATGTTTGTCTCGCACTTACATTAACTGAGTTAGAGCAACCTTGCCTCAAGCTAAAATTACCTTTTTGCAGTCTTGTCTGAACAGCAAAGCCTGGTAAGAGTTAATGCCATTTAGGAAAAGCTCATTAGGTTTTCCCTGTTCCTTAGTATATTCATCTTTTGAAGGCAAAAAATGGAGATGGCTGTCTTGACAGTTCCCCGTGGCTTAACACCATGGCTGATGTGCTGGAAGACGTGTAAGCCAAAGGTGAGGAAAAACCCCAGTGACAAAGGAAGAACTAATTTGCCAGTGAGTCTTTGCTTATAGCCTTTGTGTCTGCAGTCATAAATGTGCTTATTCTGTATCTATAGGGCCTCTTCTAGGCCTCCCATATTTTAACTGTGGAACCAGCATGTTCTGATTTGAGGGGTGTATAAATTTGAGGTCTGACTTGCAAGTTCCTAATGAGTGATTTATTTCTCTACTTTGGAAAGAAGAAAGGTGACTTGAGCACATCTTGTAGCAGAGATGAGGGAGCACCCAAAGTTCTTTGGGAAACAGTTGTGTTATCGGACAACATAAAAAAGAGAATAACTTGTCAAAATATAGTGGTATGGATAAAGAAACAGTTTAATTTTATCCTTTTTTTTACAATATAATTCAAAGACAGTCTCAGTTTCCCTATGATGTAAAGTCTAAATTAAACCTGTTAATATTTATTAGACAAATCAATGGTTTGCTTAGGCTAACTGTAGTTTTATGGTACCATCCAGGCACATGTGTGTACACAGTACTCATGTAAACAATAGCAAGGGAAGATACAAGCAGTGTCTCACTTAGGCCTTATATAAAATCAGCTTAGTATAGCAAGTCAACTTTACAGTGCAAATCTGAATAAGAATGAACAGGATTCAAACTTCCAGAGTTTTGTTTTGAAGCTAAACTCTTAAAGCATAAGAGGAAGAGGTTTAAAATTTTAATGCAGTCCTGAGCACCACATCATTTTCTTCAATTCTGTAGAGGAAATGTAATTAGCAACACCAGTCCCATGTTTTTGCCTGTCCCAGTCACCACGGCCAATATACACATGCAGAGTGACTGAACAAAGGAGCCACACCATGGATGGTCCTAGAGCAGACAGCAACGAGCTAAATACATTTTACTACCTCCAGAAAGCATCCTCCTACCTGCAGTACAAACTCCAAGTTATCTATCAAAATCAGGTAACCTGGTCTATACAAGGCAAGTTACAGCTAAGTGTATAGACAGTAACTAAAGCTACTTCACTCTGACAACATCTCATGCAATTACCCTGCTGACAGTTAAATACAATGATAAACATGAGACAAGAAGCTGCTGAAGAACACAGCTGTTGAAGTACTTAAGCTTAGTCTCTCAATTTCTCATTGTTTATATTCCCTTTACATCCAGGTGATAGCAGTTGCTTGAGGTGTGCTTGATTCATATAAAGAAAAACAGAATTTAAGGCATGTTTAGTATAATATGAAAAAACATGTAGTAAAAGTATATGGACTCCCTTCTTTCCATGTAAATATAATGTAAAAAAGAAAGTGTAAATTACTGAAACTAGCTGAGCTACCCATTCTGACCTGCTGAAAGAAATTAAGAGGGCTCCTGTCAACCTCAGAGAAACAAGCTAACTTAAACAGCAAAACAAAATTCATTCAAGAACACTGCTACTGCTTTTAGACCCTGCATTCATGTACACTTAGCAGTATTTCTCTTATATGCATCTCTAAAACATTTAATTCTATCCTTCTAGACAAAACACAATTAAGCAGCACTCATGGAAAGTTATTGTCAGTTATTGCAAATCTGCAAACACAACTTGAAATAGACACCTGATAGGGAACCAGAAGCATGAATCCAAATCTTTCTGTCAATATGGTTAAGGTAACTGAAGAGAAACAAAGGTATGTTGAAAACATAATTAATTCTTGCAAAGAATAGGGTTTGATATTTCAGGTACTTAGCATGTTTTGACTCTGAATACAAGCAGAGACTGTGCCAGTGTGTTATGTAGTGTAACATGAACAGCTGAGGTATAATCTGTAAGCAGTTGCCATAAATATGCACAGGTATTCTTTAGAGAGGTTGTGGACTGGAGAACAGAAGTCTGCCTTAAGAGGACAGCACCTGTCCCCTGCTGCACACAAACCTCCACTGCTGACAAAAGTCCAGAAAGTGTGTTAGATATATATCAAGAATATATATATGTTCAATACCATAGTGAAATTGTCCTTTTGGTTAATATTATAGATGCTGTTAGTATTTGGATATACACATACAGCAATATGCACATCCAGAAGTAAATCTTCAAAGCCATTTTAAAAAAATAAAAGGTAAATTAGGAATAAGCTACATTGCAAGAAGCTTCCTGCAGAATTATATATTTAAGGTGATAATCTTTGAACTAAGACTTAATATAGCTACTGCATTACAAAATGGCTTGCTGTGAAATAGTAATCTCACTTTTTCCCCTCCCAATCAGACACATCTTCAGGATTGTGATTCAATGATTGTTTAGCAGCATTTTTAGAGAACTGTAAATTCTTTTATTAACAGGCATTATAAACAGATACTACTATTTTTATTTAAAAACCATGAGTGCCACATTGATGAATATACAGCTCATGAATAACTTAGAAGTATTTCCCATATTAAAAGGCAATGCACACAGCATACAAAAAGTATACTAAACAAAGCTATGAGAATACGTGATTGAAGTGTCTAAAGTGATATATACAGTACATAATTAATGTTTTGTTTATATTCAGTACAGGATTCTGTACTGCTCTTCCCATTATGCCTCACTCTCCCCTGACACTGAATTTTGCACTTCTTCTTCCAAAATTGGTACAATCAGGTTATCCTTGGACATCAGATTATACTTCATCACAAACTTAGTGAACCGGTGACACAAGAAAGTTTCATTCTGGAGGTGAAAAAAGGTGAAAAAACAGTATGTACAGAAGGATTATTTTAAACCATTATGAGGAACATGCTAAACAAAAAGTCTGCTTCTGTGTAATTGTCTCATTAGATGTACAGGTCTTAGTCAGGCTTAAATAGTAAATTTGTGTTGCTTCTTTTACATCTTTACTGGTTGTTTATAGTTACTACAAATACTAAGAAACCTACTGAAATTGTAGCTTCAGTCACAGCTCAATTTAACAGCACTTAGACAAGAATATATTTAAGCATTTAAAAGTATGGTTCTGAAATTCCTCCAACAACAGGGCATAATCATTTGATAGCTGTTCCAGGAAACTTAAGTGGTATTTGGCAAAGGTTTCCTTTTATATTTAGCTGCACCCCTTATCTCCTTTCTATCTATTAACTTCTTTCCCATTAAAAAAAAAGGTTACTGGTGGTGCAATAACCCAATTGCCTTCAATCACTCTGATCCTTTACAGTTACACAATTATAATTCCTTAACTGCTGTACAACATACACAAACAGGAAATACAGATCTGTAAGCAGTACTAACTGCACTCTGTGCTTGGATACATTTCAGGATTCTTAAATACAAGATGAATTTGAGTTGTCTGTAAAAAAAACCCTCAAATTCTGGCATTTTATCTAAATGAATGGAAATCATAACTGAGTACGCTAATCACGTAAATGAATCTTTATGTGTATATGTAAGTATAACAGCTTTTCAGTTCTTGTAAATCTGGAATCTACTGCTATCAATCCTTCACTTCAATACAGACCTTCAAGTAGGACTAAAATATTTTATAAAACTCCATCACAGTTACTTCACTTTCAAGATGTAATTGCAAACTACTTACTTCATATTCATCAAATATCTGCCGGTGATGAAAATAAGCATGTGAAAATATTCTGTAAATCCTTCGGCACACTGATCCTAATTTGGCTACAGAGGATTCCTTTATGCTAACCCTGGAAGCAACAAGAGAAAGGTTACACAACTGCTCTAATGAAATGGCTACTGAAACATGTGTTGACATAAATTTTGATTGTTAAAACTATTCTGTGTAATTGCATATGAAATTTAGACTTGTTGGTGCAAGCTCCACATTTACAAATTGTAATCTGACTACAAAAGAAGTTCTGCCTGTAATTAATCATCATCAATTATTCTGGTAAAGGCTGGATTTCTGATTTCTATTATGGGCAAAGAAAAAAAAAAGACTTCCAGTTGCACCTCCTTGTCTATACTGAATTCCTAGAGAAGCACAATTTTGACTTCTGCAGGGAGTTTTCTCTGATGTGACCTGCCCATCCAGTAGCCTGTCTCTGTCTTCTGTGATTGTCATGTCCCACAGTAGGTTGGTGTTAGCTTCTGGAGTTTTGGTGCTGTCCTATTGAAGGCCTTTGAGGTTCAGCATCTGTCCAAAGGCCATCCTCTTGTTTAAGTGGGCACTACTACTCCAACAGAAGCCCCATACCACTAAAACAGCTTTTACCTAAAAAGCATCCCCTAGCTTCAGTAAATGCCAAACCATTTGAGTAAGCCAGAATTCTTCCTCGGCTTAAGAGTGGCAATAGGCCTCCCAGCTGCTAAGAGCTGCAGGATTTTTGTTAGTTCCAACAGTAGCCATTAAAATGCATTACACCCCTCCCTGGGCTTTGTCACTGTGTTAAGTTGCAAACTCCTCCCTCCTTCTCTCCCTCCTCCCAAGAGAAAATGTTTTTACCTGCTGGGGAAATATTTATTGCTATTCAGAAGACATGCAGCTCCATCAAGTGTGTGCCTGGTGTAGTCTATAGCAGGACACTACAGAAACAGACAGTGAGTGAGCACATGCATGACATTGTCAGAACTTGTTTAAAAAGAAACATTTTATTATATTTCCTGATGCTTTGAACTTCAGGGTCATTTTTATTCCCAGAAGTTTCACATAGCTTGTCTCAAGGTGTGTAACTACATTTCCTCCTTAAGTGAGTCATTTCTTTTCTCCTCTTCACAACCCATGTAAATTATTTCAAGAAAAAAAGTTACTATGGCAATGCCATTATGCACATGAGTAGTGAATTTTATGCCTTTCCTTGAGCAAAGCTGTATAATAAAAATACATGCTAGGAGTACACTGAAAGGAAAGATGATTGTTGCCTCACAGCTCATTTGTTTCCCACACAGTCAAGTTGCCAGACTTGCTCTTCTACAGGCTCTGAAAGCAAACCTGCCCCTATATCTATCAGTGCTTTGTGCTTTGGCAAAGAAAACTAAAATCTTACATGTAACTAAGTGTGTAATAAGCCATCCCTGGCTCTGCGATCAAGTACACCTAAAGGAAGAAAGTAAGGATGAACTGAGCCAGACTGAGAGAAGGAATGTCTGTCCATTGTCTATTCCCTGATTTCAGGACAAAGATTTGTCAGCTGTACGTTTCTGTCAGCAGTTCAAGGTTCTATCACCCCCTATCTGGCCAGGAGTTGGTAGCTACTGCCATGGAAAACAGGAGATGAATGCTGCGTGCTCAGAGATAAAAAGAAGCCTCAAGTTCTCCAGTCTAGCTGAGGACAACACTACCAGACATGCCAAGATGCTGAGTAGGGATAAGGCTTGAAGGAGGGAGTGGGAAATTGGCTAAATCAAAACATCTCAGGAAAGTAAAAGCAGAACAAAACAAGAACAATAAATATTACAGGACAGAAAAAAAAAAGTTTAAAAGAACCAATACCTTATCTTGGAAGGTAAAATACAAAGATAAATATGACAAACTGCACTACCATCATAACCAAAAGCAACAAAGACTTTCTGAAGGCAAAAAAAAAAAATGTATCAAGTGGTTCAACAGAAGATCTGAACAAAGTTTAAATTAACTGGACAGGGAGGAGGACAAGCTAATGCTATGCTGATAAACCCACTTGACTGGAAACATTTTTATGACTCCACCACCTTTTTGGAGTAACTGCCGTAAGAATGAGCACATGTGGTCACGTGTGGAGTGTCAGCCTTACACTGACAAGTGGATGAAGGCCAACATTTGAAGATGAGAGCCTGTTCTCAGCATAGACTCTTTTATCAGTTAAACAAAGAGCTTTTTTCCATTGAGTTTCAGGCAGGCTCCAGATCCAATCCAAAAAGAAAAGGGGAATGTGCAAAGCCACTAATACTGAGGTAAAAATAGCAGTTCCTTTTACCTCATCCTGTTCCTCTGTACAACTCTACAGAATGGCAAAGAGTAGCTCAAGTGATATTCTTAACCCACATAAGCTCTCAGTTTGACTAAGAGGCCACCTCTAACAGGCTCCCCACGAACATATGAACTGTGAAAGAGAATTCCTGCATCACTGGAGTCAGTTTTCCAAAATACATCCATACCTCTTTGGGAGTTTTATGAGCTGCACAAAGAAAAATCCACTGTTCAGTTGCTGTCATCTGAGTACATGTGTCAGGGTGACATTCACTCTGTTAAAACAATGGTTCAGTTAAGAAAAAACTGCAGCAAAAGTAGGCTGATCTTTTCAAATCACTTCTTGTCCTGTCCACCCCCCAAAAAGGGTTATTTGCCATGAGCCCTTAAAATCTTACAGTATCTCCAACCACTGCTTAGCCCTGTGTATATATATTTTGAAAAAAAGCTCTGCAATCTACACAAAACAAAAAAGTCTCCTCCCTGACAAAATGTAAGTCTCAAGAAAAGAATTACCTGAAGCTTGACAGCTAGTCCATTGAGCTCAAGGCAGAATTGTCTAAAAGAAATTCAACACAGCAGCATCAAAATCAGCTATTTGTTTCCTCACTGCAAGTATCTCATAAAAAACAGGTTAGCCACTCTCATCTTCATACCAGCAGATGGTTTTTTTACTCAGCTAAACAATTACATTTTAATTCTTCACTGACAGCAGAGGCTGAGTTTAACTTATCTTTTAGTGGAAGTGTTTAAGATACCAACTTTGCTATGAAAGAAAGTGCTATTTCACAACTAAAATTAAAAAAAATTAGAACACATCAAGAAAATTAATTTAAGAGTGTAAGTGTTAAACTCTTATAGCTGGATTCTCCCATCTTTCTAAGATGTATTTCCAATCAATTGAGGGGCTAAAGTCCCACCTCAGGTCATTAACCTCTGGAATACTGCTTTCACTGGAATGTATCTGAAAGTGCATTCTTGCACTTAACAGAACTCAGCCCTCCACCCTACAAGAAAATCTGAATAAATTTTTCAAAACTCACAGGTCATAGTGACAAGTCCCTTTTATAAATCTAAAAATTTTGGGGGGGTATATGAAAAGAAGGGGAATTCTTAAAATATGACTTTGCAACTGTATGTAGATAGTTTTTCCTTTCTTGACAATTCCCTGTTGTCTATTGGAACTATTGCAGACCAGAGGAAAGAAAATATGAGGCAAAAAACCAAGGTGCCTGAATCTAGAAGGAGCCTAGAACTGTTCTTATTCCAGAGTATACTCAATAAAGTGAGAAGAGATGCTTATAAGAAAAATAAAAAATAAAAATTGGGACAAAAGGATTACTACATATGTATTAATAACTACACTACAACTGAAAAATACTTTAAGGCACAACCTTCCAAGGCTGAATGCATTTATTGTACTGCAATTAAACAGAACAAAACAAAATCACCAGAGGTGGACAAAAAGGTTTGTTTCCTTACAAGCAGAAAAAGAACTGTAAGACACAGGTACTCCTCCTGTCCCCGCCCATTTGCCTGCAAGTTTCAGAAAAAGCACTGGGAGCATCTGGAAATCACATTACACATTAGTGGAGATGAAGAACTGACAATACTATGAGAAAGTGCTATGGAAAACCATTACTCCATATTCAAGAAGTGAGGTACAAATATTTTCTTTAAAAAGAAAATTAAGATCAGAGCACATGACGAATCTTTAGAAATAACAGGGAAATCAGAAAGTAATACCAATACTAAACAGTGGGAAAAATTAAGCTTCATTTAAGTTAGTTTTGATGTGTCACATTCAAATAGATTCACTACCAGCATCAATGAAGAAAACTTAGAACCAAGACAGAATGTTGACTAAAGATAGAGTTTTACCTTAAATGTTCATACTTCCATACACCTTCATCCTGGCCTTCGGGAGGTTCAAGGATCTTATCAATGTTGGAACAGTCTGCCCTTATGTTTTGTTGAATATACTGGGGAGGGAGTAGAAATAAAACTAGATCTTGTTGTAATTAAATTAAGACAGTATATTTAGGATATTACATCTTGGAGGGGTTTAGTTTTTACTTAAATGATTGACAGACTAAAAAGTTCAAAAGTAGATGGGCAGGGTAAGGAAACCGGTATTAAAAATGCCAGATCTGAAAAATGCCTTTCTTCAGTTCAAAAAGGTGAATGGAGAAATCCCCACCATTTTCTTAAATCTGATTTGTTTAAACCAGACATGGGAATTTAAGTTAATTTCTGCAAACAAAATTAACCATTGATTGGTTAATATACATAGGTGCTTAGGAAATTCACTGCTGTGCAGCAACACCCTAAGCAGGTAAATATCAAGCCCTGTTCCATTTTATATACCAGAACACAAATACATGTTTTATATACCTGGGAAACTGCACTCATTAACAACATTTCATGTAAGTAGGAATACCTGCTGGACAGCTAATGTACTATCCATTTCTTCAAAGGATTCATCAGGCCAGTTGTAGAAATCCTGTTTTGAAAAAAGAAAGTTTAAGGCAATGTAACAAAACCAGAGGGGGAGGAAGAAAGGCACACAGCCTGAGCATGCAGGAAAATAGATGGAGTTCATACAATTCCAGGAAGCTGCATCTGACCAGAAGCAGCACAGAGTCCTGGCAGGAACAGGGTGAGACAGGCTTTACGCTCCCAGCACTGCACCAGCAGCAAACCTTGACGTGGAAAGCTCTGCATGACTTGGCAGGTGAGCACCCCCCCTGCCCACAGCCCGCTCTAACACCCAGAGCCTGTGGTTCTGCATTCAGTACAGCACACAGCACCCACTGCACGTGTTAGACCAGGCAGCAGTGGGGAAGAAGAGGTCTGGAGAGAGCAGCAGCATACACTGGTTATGAAACCAAAACTCCCAGTGGTGACACAGCAAGAAAAACATCTCTGAACTGAGATCACGCAATGCTGTGCTGGCCTAACCTGGTACCACATTCCCACCTTACCCTTGGGACGGTCACTATGCCTTAATTAATTTACCTGGATGCTTATCAGCCTTGTTAATGATAAAGCCTTCCTGAATTTTCACCTCAGATCCAGCTGCACCTGTGTTCTGCAGCAATCCACATGTGCTGCACCCACAATCATCTCAACCATAGGCATTTTCTTACTGTGCATTCTTCACATCTAAAATTTGGTGCTACTCCCTCATACCATGCAGAGATGCTGCACATCAGCTTGCTGTAGTCATCCCAGTAGGTGCAATGACTCAATGAAAATGTCCCAACTGCAAAGCTCAGCAATCTGTTCCTGAGAGAGTAAGTCAGCTCCAGAAAAAAATACCTCAAGTGCATATCCACTGTTGAAATATCATTCCCTAATTGTATTTGCAAACTGAATAGCTATACCAGTGTCATCCAAAATAAAACATTAAACTACAGCCACACACAAAGCAACATCATGCCTGTGGAGACAGATTATTATCACTACATACAAAACTCTTCAGTGTACATGAACTTCATAATATTTGACCAAACCTAGGTCTATGTGCAGCTGTTTCTCAGAATACCCCAAATTTATTAAAGGCACACAACATTCTGTCTCCTTCACAGATCAAACATGCATTGAATGACCTGATTTACAAGATTGTGTAATGTTACCTCTATGCTATGACAAAGAACGGGAGGAGACACCTGTCATACACTGCTCCCTTCCCACCATGAGTTCTCCTCACAAAAGCAGAGGGGAAAGTCTCACATAAAGGTCTGACAGATCACCTCTCTGAAATAATCCAAAAAATGCCGTTTCCGTGTTTGAGGCGTGCCTTTTCCAGACGATCGTGAAACCCCAGAAGCAAATGAATTTAATTTTTATTAAGGGAAGCGATGTGACACCAGCATTTTCTTGTGCGCAGTTATGTAAGGGAAGGATGACTTCCCTCTGGGGTGTGCAGGCAGGTACGGTCGCTCTGACGGTGCCGAGCTCCCACCCGGCACCAAGTGCAGGGTGATGAGCTCGCTCCCGGAGCGTGCTCCCGGTATTTTCACAGCAGCAACAACAGCAGTGCCTGACAGCACGGGGAGCCGCCCTGCCCGCACCAGCCTGCGGCCCGCGATCAGGCCCGGCTCCCACAGGTGCCGTCCGGCCCGGCCGAGGCCCCCGCGCCGCGGGACGCGGCCCCTCCCTCGGCCAACCGGGCCCGACGCAACCTCCATTCCCAAGCCGCAGCCTGGGAGCCCCGGCGGCTCGGCGCTCCCCCCGCCGCGGGGCCGTGCCGCAGCAGCTTTTCCGCCGAGCCCGCGGAGAGGGAGCCGCCGCCGCCCCCGGCCCGCTCCCCCCGCGCCCGGCCGCGGGAACAAAGCGATCCCCGCCGCGGGGCCGCCGCCGCCGCCCGCCCCAGCCCCGGTAGGCCCGGCGCGGCCCTCGGAGCCGCCCCGCCGGCCGCTGTGCCCCGAAGCCGGCGCTGCCCGTACCCGCCCGCCCGGCGGCCGCGGGGGCAGCGGTGGCGGCGGCAGCGGCGACTCACCTGGGCCTTGGTGCCCGGGCGGTTCCGCCGGAGCACGGCCGTGCCCTCCGCCATGACCATAGCGACCGCGGGGCCCGGATGTGCCGCGGGGCCGCGCGGGGCGGGGCGGGGCGAGGCGAGGCGAGGCGAGGCGGGGCGGGGCGGGGCGGGGCGGGCCCGCGGAGGGAGGGGCGGAGCGGCCAGAACAGCCGCCGCGCGGCGGGGGTGGGAACAGCTTCTCGCGAGAGAAGGCGGGAGGCGGTGCGCGGGGGTGGCCGTGAGGGGAGGAGGGGGCGAGGCCTCCCCATTCCCATTCCCGTTCCCATTCCCTGCTCCTTCCCGGCCGCGGGGCAGTGCCGGCGAGCCGTCCTTCGCGCGGCTGTGGAGGCCATTGACGCTTCCCTGTGGGGCGGTGCCCTGTGAGCTCCTGCGGGTCCCTGTACCAGAGCAGAGCTTTGTGTTCCTGCGGGACAACACTGACACCCCGCCCCCATACACACACACACACAGCCGGGAGTGAGGAGTTTTGGGGCGGCCGCTCGGTGCTGCGCGGCGGGGCTGGTGTCGCAGCCAGTGACCCGGTTTGTGAGGCAAAGCCTCGCACGAAGATTGACAGGCTGAGTGGTTGTGGAGGAAATCCATCCTCCGCATTTCACCCTGTTTCATCAGCATCCCCACGCCAGCCCCTGGCTGTGCGTGCGCTCCTGCAAGGTTGGTCCTCACTTGTCCCTGTACAACCGAGTCCCTGATGTTCTGTACAATACAAACCATAAGGGTGTGGGTTTAAAAATATTCAGAGTTCTATATGTAAGATTTATAGTTGTTAACTCTAAAAATAACGAGTAAAAAGTCCACCTCAGCAACGGTTGTCTTGGGGCAAAATAATTTTAAAGTAGGTAGGAAGCTTTTCTAGGTCTCCAAAGGCAGGACTGAGACACCTGCGAGCTTGGTGTGCAGAGGGCACAGCTGCTGTGCTAATGGCAAACAGAGTTAGCTTAGGTTCCAAGGTTTACTGACTCAGCTGTTGACTCTATTTGGGAAGAAAACAGAAAAAAAGACACTCATAGCTGGCTGATAAATAAGTCTCCCTTACAAAGCAAGTAAAGTAAAAGATTTTGGAAGACCAGAGTGACTCATACTATTTCTGTAGGATAAGTGAGAAGAAAATTATTTGGAAGCTGTTCTGTTTCTTGAAAACACATGGTAGAAATGAGTACGGAATAAGGAGGGGTGAATTGCTTCTGTCTGTGTGCACGAACGATGAAGCAGCGAGGTTCAGGTGAGGCACCTCCCTCAGACAGTCAAGGAATCAATGGTTACAGTTGTGTGGTGTTTCCTGCGAAGTAGAGAAGCTGCTACCTGGTGCTGTCCCTACTCCCACCGCTTTTCGGGGTGAATGCTGGGTGTAGTTTCCCCCCTCACTCAATTATTTTGCTGTAAATAACACGTTAAAAACCCTTCCTTCTACCCAGTGAAAGTTTGTGAAGCATTCCTAGATGGAAAACACTGAGAAGTCTCTGATTCGGCTTTCCCGTCCCGTGCAAGAGGCGCAGTTCGAATGCTGGCTTTGCTCGGGCAAGGCGGTGAGCAGGGCCCTGCCTCGGTGCGGGGCACAGCCGAGAGCCGCGCCGTGTGCGAGGGAGCAGAAATGGGTGACGGGGTCAGCGCCTGCCCCGGCCAACCCGCAGCTTCTCCTGCCAGAGAGGCGGCTGCTCTCACGTTACACTGTAACACGGGGCTCGGCATTCCTGGCTTCGGGCACCTCAGTTCGTTACGCAGTAGTTACTTTTTTACTCCTGGCCAGCATTCCTGTCCCGGGGATGTCAGCTATTAGGGTAGTGTGGCGAAACTCAGCTTGCGTAAGAAACCATCAAAAGGTTTAAAATGCTGTGAGAAAATGGTGTATTGGAATGAGGAGTAGAAATGCCCTATTACCTCTTTGGACCAGCTGTGTTCCAACATTAATTTTTTTTAATGAGATTGATATTATTAGCCAATTTCAAAGCACAAGCAGTTCTAGCTGCTTGAGTCCTTCAAAATTCAGCAGCTTGTTTGCGTGTTGTTTTTTCTTTTTCTATCACCATATTCAAGGTTTAACTTTAAAGCACGGAAAAGTCGAGGACTTGACATTTCCATTTGTCCCTGACTTTCATTTCATGGCCATCTTGCTTTTAGCATGGAAACAATTCTGACTGTGAAGAAGTACCTCTCAGAGAAAAATACGTCTCTTGTTAGTTCAGTCTGAAGATGGTTCATGTGTCTGCAGAAAAAGAGGAAGGAAATCTGCCTCATTTATTAAGACCTTGACTTGTGTAGGGTATCTTGTGTTGCCCCTTGATAATTAACCCTGTGTTCCTGGAAGACGCTTATTATTTTTATTTAATTAAATTTCAAGCTGTTTTTAAACAAAATCTGAACAACAGTAATTTCAAATTTGAAGTTTCAGCTGGTCCTCATTATCTTATGGCCTTCAGTAATGAAAATTTGAATATTTGGCCAAAATTTTATCAACCATTCATGTGCTGTTAGGGACCTGTCTCTCCTTTCTTCTCTGTTGGCATATAAATGTTCTGTCCTTTTCTTACTGAGGCAGGATAACATAACCAGGGTGAGAAAAGCTTTCTGAAGACACTACAGCTGCTGCTGACAGAAGCTATTCAAAAGTGTTAAGAAAAGAAAGTCACAAAAGATGGAGTGCACCTGGTTTCCTCGTGATTCAGACAGACTGAAGGAAGACTGAAGACTGTATCCCCTCAAAAAAGCAGGTGGGGCAATATGTGACATTTACACCAACCCCAAAGGTTTGAAACCATCTAGAAAACAGTGGAGAGAAGCCTAATTTCCTTCAGGAAGAGCACAGCAGAGGAGGAGGGTGTGTGATTGATTGCCTGTCCTTCCCTGAGGAACCCAGGGATCTCGGCTTTGGCACACAGCCCTGGCCTGAGGGGCAGGAACAGCAGATGGATCACCCCGGCTGTGTGGCAGTTGCCTTGTCCTTGCTTGCAGGGAGAGCCTTGTGGCGCAAGGATGGAATGTTCCCGTCAGTCCAGCAGATGATCCAGCCTGCCCTCCATTTGATTAGGCCTGGGAATGCTATTTCCCCCCCACATCCAGAAATTACTCATTCCCATGAAGTCTGACTTCTGTGTTTAATCACTTGTGTAGATTGTAGTAGATACAGCCATGCTAAGTATTTTAATAAATAGGCATTGTATCAAGCTGCTGAAAACCTGCTGGGTGAAAGTGTGGGCTGAGGGTGGAGCTGGGGGCAGCCAGGTTGTGTGCTGAGGGCTCAGGGTGACCCTGTGCAGTTCATGTCCTTTAGAGACATTTTGGAAAGAAATGCTGACATTTTAGGCCTAAACATTTCTCTGATGGCAGTTAATTCTTACTGCATCTTGAGATGGGGTATAGTGGCTCTAAGCAGTTTGTAAATATTTAAAATGCCTTTCCCTCTTTGGTTTGTGACTGCAGCAGGCTGCCTGCTTTATCCTGAGAGATAAAGGCATGCTGGCTGCAGTGGAAGATAATGCTTCCCAGGGAGTTTGTATTTCATTGCACAATCAATTGTCTTGCAAGGTCCTTGGGGTGTGATTATCTAAGTTTCAGCTTGAAAATGCAGTACTGTAGCTACTAAAGTAAAACTGCAATAGGGCAGATTTCAAGAAGTAAGCCTTTTATACTAACAAGTGTGTTTTTATTAATTTAGCATCTTCCCTGCCTGTCCATAGTTCCATGCAAATTTAATCCCCGGAGCAGTGCCTGGTTTCTCTTCAGCTCCAGAGCAAGCAGAGGTAAGCAGCCAAGGGCAACCACCCCACAGCTAAGGGGAGCAAAAGGCATTGCAGCCATGCCTGGCAAATGCAGCTCCTGCTGGAATAGCTGGGTGATCAACGGCATCCAGGGAAAAGCACAGCTCCAGCTCACCTCTGTGCTGTGCAGCTGAGGGAGGGACTTTCTGCTGGCAGGAAATACTTTGTGTTTCAAACTGTGTCACAGACTGAGTCCCACACTGCAGCCACTGACTGGAGTTCTGAGCAGTATTTGTTACATTCTTTACTGTTACCCATGCAATAAGGGTTATAATGTATCCAGCAGTGCCCAGTTCTTATCAGCATGAGTGGATGGGAATGAAGTGCAGTTTCATTCCAGCCAATGGCCTTTCAGCAGCACTAAGTCATGTGCTGACTCACTAAGGCTACCCCAAAAGCACTTTGAGGCACTGTCTGTTCTTGGGCTGTACTACATCCCTCTGTGCAGCCCAGCTTTCAAAGCCTCCTCAGGAACAGTGCAGATGTGGGTGCTCCTGCATGCACAACCCTGAGTCCTTTTCAAGGCAAGGGAAGGTGGCCAGAAATGTGCAAATTTAATTGCTTCAGCATTACCTAAGTCAATCTCTTGTTATTTAAGAATGGTGTGTTAAGGATAAAGGAAATATAATTTGTCAAAGCATGTCTCCTGAGTTAAGGGAAAGCCCAAGATCTGGGTGTGATTCTGTGGTTATCAGCAAAGAAACTTCATTTAAGATCAGCATCAGCCCTACTTCTGCCTGATTAACTGCTGGGGGAGGTATTTTATTTTCTAGTGGCAAAATTCCGTCAGCAATAAGTGAGAATAACTGTTAATTCTTATCTGCTTCATCTGGGAACTGGATGATTTTGTTCCAGCAAACATGACTAATGCCAAGCTCCTTTCAGCTGCTGGGGAGCTGTTTGTGGCAGGGTGGTTTGTGTGCCTCAACCTTTCAGTGTCTCAGGATCTTCAGAGAGAAGTTAAAAGAACCCATGCTATCTCAGGAGTCCAATGTGCAAGGGAGCTGGAAAAAAGTCCTCGGCAAGACTGCATCTGCATTTGCAACTATATTCAGCTCATTTTGTACAAACTTGGGGAAAATAACATATTACTACCATTGAATGTTTCAGAGAGCTCATTACACAATTGAGACTCAGTTTCACTGAGCAACAGCAGAAACTGAGACTGAAGCAGAATAGTTTTGTAAGTTTATTGTAAAGACCTTTACAATCTCGATACAGAGATAGGGATATAAAATGATGTTTGGAATAATTAAGGCTGGTTGGTGGTCATCCAAATTTCACTGTTCAATGGAACTCAAGCAAGAGCAACTGATTTCTGACTGTACATACTTTTATTTGTGTTCCATCCTTACAGTGAGATCACAAGTGATTTCAAAGACTCAATGCCTGTTTATTATAAAATAAAGGACATTATTTACATGATGAAAGAAAAATTTCAGCATTTTAGTGGAATGGATGACTGATACTGCAACAGGTTTAGTCCACATATTTCCCAAGAATGTCACCATCTCTAAACAAGTAGTAGTCCTGCAAAGAAAAGAAATGTTAGTTCTGTCATGTAAATCTTGTTTTCCAAATACCCTCTTGTTCTGAGTCAGCATTATTGCAGTCACTAAGTACAAAATCAAAAGCAAGATATCCAAGAAGTCGACAAGTAGAACTAGTCTTGAAAAAATCCTTTTTGTTCCTAAGATACTCTTTGGAGAGCTATCAAATTACTACTTCTAGCAGTGGGAAGTGCAAGAACTGTTAGAAAACAATTCTGCAGGCTTTCCCTGCCAAAAGCAAGGAAACTCCCCCAGGAATTTCCAAGCCTTCTTGGATTCCCTCTAATATGTGCTTGACATATGGAACATTTTGCCCACCCAGCAAAGGTCAGGTCAGAGGTTCTCGTGGTTGCTTCCTTTTATGCAGGGACAGAAGCAGCAGTAGAACATCCAGCACAAGGTGGCTGGATCCAGCTGCTCCCTTTCTTGCTGCTAACACCATGAAGTAACCACAGTATTTATCACTGGTATTTCAGGAACCATTCTGATTTGGAAACCTACCTTATCTTCTAGTACGATCTTAGTACCGCCATATTCTGGGAGCAAAACCTTTTCACCAACTTTTACACTTACTGGCTGAATCTCGCCATTCTGAAAAAAGAAAAAAAAATCCTTACTTTTTCATAATATAAACAGAGGTAATAGAATTCCTCCAAACTACAACAATCCACACGTGTACAGAAACACCTAGGAAATCACAAATCTGCATTTACTTTTGACTGTAAATACAAGTGTGAGGTCTTTGCTTGACACACTGAATAGGACTTCACTTAAAGAACCACAAAACCGTCTTGTAAAATCAAGGGGGGGTCCATCACTCCATTTCCATGTTCTATAGCCAAGGACAATTTCTCCAAGTACCAGTTAAAGAAGTACCTTCCCATTTCTCTAACTTTGATCAACTTGTCACTGTTGCCATCAAATCACTTGTTCAGAAACACCTGACAAAGTGTAATTAAATTTTTGTATTATAAATAAAATATTAACACATTAGTCAAACATTGTTACCCTTTCACAACATAAACCTTGAAAAATCACATTCTGACACAAACCAGCCTGGGACATACAGAGGGGCTCATGGTAAAGAAAGGCCAAGGCAATGTGCCCAAGTTGAAATTTAACCTGTTTTCCAGTGTTGCTACTGACTGAACCCTGCTCTGGTGGGGAATCAGCCCTTCTGATGTGGAAGCCCTCAGGCACTGGCATTTTTGTGAACTGTCTTCTTTTATTTCCATATACATATCCAGTGTACAGAACTAACACACAGTTATTCAACACTTATTCCTTTTGATTGCTGGTTTTCTTTAGTCCAATAAGCCTAATCCTTATGGACAGTGATATTTTGCACAGCACCAGACAGCCAATGCCACATTCTGGGGTTCCACCCTACTCACAAGTCACAGACATCTGGGCAGGTGATAATTTTAACAAAGAAGTTTGTTGGTCCCCTCAAGGCTTTAGCTGAGAAGTGATGAAACAAGGTATCACACAGAACGCTGTCTACATATTTAAAATGAACAAACACCAACACCTCCCCAAAAAACGCCCCCACCACCAGACAAGCAAACAAACCCCACAAAAACCAAACAGCAAACAAAAGAAACCCCACTCCATTTTACAAATGATGAAAGGAATGCTGGAATTCATTTCAGGACAACTTGAGAGTTCTACCTGCTTTTTGAATCTCCACTTGCAATTTCAGCTCACAGCCATCCATTTCTGTGAGCTACCACCACTCTTGCACTGTAACTGTCCCACTCTCATGGCAACTTTCCAGCTACCCCCATTACTAATTCTACCCAAAAGGAATGCTTCAGGGTAATCACCTTTCCTCTGGCTCCAGATCCAACTGCTACTACTGTTGCTTGTAGTACCTTCCCTTGGGATTTCTCTGGTATCATGATTCCTCCTTTGGTTACTGTCTCAGCTGCACATCGCTCAACCAGTACACGATCAAAGAGGGGAAGAAATTTCCTAAATGCTTTTCCTGCCTGTGGAAGTAATGGTACATTGGAACAAGAGAGCCATTACAACAAAAACTGCAATTAAAAGGAGTTTTAAAAACCCCAACACATGATGATTTCTCTTTTGAGAGAGAGGAACAGTGTAAGACAACTGCTAATCACTTATTTAATAGCAACAAACAAATACCACCTCTGATTGCATCAGAAACTCCTGAAGGCATGGGCAGATGCTGGGCAATCCTGACAGTCTGTACTCCAGCTGGGGAATAAAGCACCCACGGATGGAGCAGACTCCTCTGCCTGGAAAGGCCTCCAGGCTTTTAACACCAAACCTTCAGTTGCTACAGCTTGGAGAATTATAATGATTGATTACATGAACTGTATTTCTCTAATGATGATCAAGGGCTCCTTGGGACAGCTGCATTTGTATTTGTGAGGAGGTTTACATTAAAGAAGCACAAGTCTAGCCAGGTGCCCCATTGTCAGTCTTTCTCAGCTGCTTTCAAGCATTACCCTTTCACAAAAAAATACATTGAGAGTCTGCAGCTGAGCCACAATGCTGTTACTTATAACCAACTGCTACAAATAGATTCAGGAAAAATCAAAGGTTTCGGTCAAACCCTTCTAGCTCAACTTCTTTGGTATCTGCTTCTGCTTAAGCAGCGTCAAGGTGAGGGGTTTTTGTTAAGTTGTTGGGTTTTTTCCCTCACATTTGGTGTAGGTTTGGGGTTTTTTTGCAACTACTTACTGTTACCTGTCTGCATTTCAGAATTGGCAGTCTAATTCCCATAGGCCAGATAAATGCAAGCATATGCATTTATCCCGACACGTGGGGCTCAGGAAGAAGGAACTTGCTTTGATTTAGAAGGAAAGATATGGCAGCTTGCCAAGTCACATGGAGACAGTGCTCCACTAGACAGGTACAGAGCCCACACTCCGAGAAAGAGCTAGAAGGGCCTGGCATACGTGTGCCCTTTGCTGGCACTCATCGATAGCCACACACACTTGGGAAGGGGCAGAAACAAAGTCACAGGCAGTGCACGAACAAAGGGCATGGAAGATGCAGTGTTCGACTGCTGTCAACAGCACGGGGATGAAAGATAACCAAGGGAAAAGGCTGCCAGTGGTGTACGTTTTCATTCTGTGAAGATAACATCGCTGAGCCTCTTTTTAAAGAGCCATTCTACGTTTACCAGACATAAAGCTGCCAGACTTACGACCACGAACATTTTACACTAGGTTTTATCTCTTCACGTTATTATCATAAGACTCAAGTATCACTGCAAGAACAAGGGCAACTCAACCAAATTCTCCTTTTTCTCTATACAAAAAATTTACAAAACTTCTAGAGGGAGCGCTCCAGGGGCGGCATAGATTTCTTTTCTATCTCCACAGAGACCCGCCGTGGCCTGTGCGGCGCTGCCCTGCAGCGCTGCTGCCCCGGGGCTGCTCCCGTTACTGCGGCGGGGAGGAACCCTGAGCTCGCCTGTCCGGGCAGCCAAAAGCAGCAGCCCCTGCAAACCTCCCGCCACGTCCCGGCCGCAGCCCCCGCGCCTGCCGGGGGAGTCGCTTCTGCCCCACGGACTGCGTGACCTTGCGGCGCCGCCAGCCCCCCGCCTCCGCCTTCCCGCCGTGCCTCCCGCACCCAGCGCTGCCCGCGGGCGCGGCAGGGACTGAGCACATCCGTGCGCGGCGGCGCAGCCGCGGCCGCTCGGGGCCCCGGCAGCGATCCAGCCGCGGGGAGGAGTAGGGGCGCCGTCAGGCCCGGCGGGGTGTCCATCCCCGCGGCGCCGGACACGCTGGGAGGGGCAGCCCGGGACCAGGGCCGCAGGAGCGATGGGCAGATGGCGCGGCGGCGGCCCCGGCACTCACCATGATGCTCCCGCGCCGCCCGCACCGAGTGACCGCGCCGCCGCCAGCACACACGTGAGGAAGGTCACGGCGTGCGCATGCGCGACCGGCGCCCCGCCCCGGGGCGGAGCAGACCCGACCCCCTCCCCCGGGCCCGGGCGCCGTTAGCGCCGCCGTTTTTTTTTTTTTTCAACCGCTGCGGCCTCGTCCCGGTCCTGGGAACGGCTGCGTCCTGGCGGTACCGCGGACCCGCCGCACAGCGCCCGCGATGCCCCGGGCCGGGTCCCGCACGGAAGTGAGGTCAGCTCACCCCTGACCCGCGGCGAGCATGAGCGTTCCAGAAGGTTCTGGAATCGGCGGGCCCCGGAACATGAATGGTTCATGCTGTAGCCCGTGGCGCATGCGCAGTTCCGGCCCGCGGCCCAGGGCGGCAGGCGGGCTGTGGGCGGGCGCGGAGGCCATGCTGGTTCCGGGGCCGGGCGGCCGGAGCCGCACATGGGCCGGCGGCGGCGCGGGGGGCGGGGCCGAGGCGGTGAGTGCCGAGCGCCGCCCGCCGCCGCCGCGCCAGACGTGCCCCGCGAGTCCGCAGAGCCGCGGTGCTGCTCCCGCGCTGCCGCAGGTGAGCGGGAACGCGGCCGGGGTGCCGGGCCCGCGCCGCTCTGCCTGGCCTGGGGAGGGTATGGCGGCGCTATCCCTGTGGCCGCGGTTACCGCGGGGGCCTTGCGGCGGGAGCGGCTGGGCCCGAGCGGCGGGAGCGGGGGTCGGCCGCGATGCAGGCGTTGCTCCCGGGCGGTGGGAGCGGGGCCCGCACCTTCCCGCGGGGTGTTGGTGGCGCGGCGGGACCGGCGGGCGGGCGGTGGCGGGGGGCGGGCGGCGCTGACCTTGCTGCGCGTGTCCTGGTGCAGCGGCCATGTGGCCGCGGGGCCCTGCCCGGCGTGGGGGCTCCGGCGGGCCCGGGCTGGCGGCCGCGGCCTTGTCTCTCTTCTCTCTGCCCTTGATGGCGTAGGGGCGTGTGGGAACCTTACTCGAGCTCCCCTCGTCACGGCCCCGCTGCTGCAGCCGCAGGCGGGCGCGGCCCCCGCGCTGAGCACATGGAGCGGCGGGCGCTCCGCGGTGCCCTCGCCGTGTCCTGCCCCGCTCCGGGGGAAGGCTCGGCGGGAGGAGCTCGGAGGTGCTGCAGGCCGCGCAGGGAGGAGCTGCTGCCGCGCGGGAATCGGCGTGAGGATCGGGGATACCCAGCCCCGGTACTTGCAGTTGCTTGAGTGTCTCCATTTCAGCCAGCCGAAAAATTAAAGATTCATCATGCCCGCTTTACTTCCTGAATCTGTTCCCCCTCTTCTCCTGTAGAAGAAGCCGTGCAAAGCCATAACGCTTTTGTTTTTCTCTACGTTTCTTTTAATATTTTAGACATGCTCCGTTTACCGACAGTACTCCGTCAGATAAGACCAGTGTCCAGAGCCCTCGCCCCCCATCTAACACGAGCCTATGCAAAAGATGTGAAGTTCGGAGCAGACGCGAGAGCTCTGATGCTACAAGGAGTAGATCTTTTAGCAGATGCTGTAGCTGTCACTATGGGGCCAAAGGTAATGGAAGATTTGGCCTTTTTGTTAGCACAGACCTGGCTGAAAATACTGTAACAGAGAACAGTTGTTGGGTTTCTCTCGGTGAAGCTGCACGATTGTATTTGCAGAACTGCAGCGTGAAGGGGCAGGAGCAGGGACAGGCTCCTGCAAGCAGCTGTAGTCTCCTGTTTATCACCAAAAGCAGGACAGTGGTTCATGTGCTTTTTGTAGCAACAAAGTAAAATTACTCGGATTCCTGTGAAAGGTACAATATATTCGCCTAAACAGTTAGAAGGTTAAGGAGATGTGCATAATGTGTTACCAGCTCAGTTGATAACCTGTAACAGTGCAGTAGATAGTGTAACTGTCTGTGTCATGGGGTAGGTTAATTAGCATGTGAGTGGCTTGGTTGGGGTTTTTTTAATGGTGTTTGTTTAGTTTGCTATTTTTTTTTACTAATTGCAGTTTTGTATTGATTTACCTTTGAATACTACCAAGCTTTAAAAAACATCCAAAGTGTAATGTTGAGTTTTCAACTGGCTGGTGAATGTTACCAGCCTAAGTGAAATTCCGTGGTAGTGGCATCCATTTGTGTTAGCCTGTATTCTGTCCTGTAAGGGAGATCTGGGCTCTTGGAAAACCAGCTGTGCTATTCTGCATAGTCATGCAATGTGCACTAGGGCTGGCAAGGAGATTCCTCTTTTTGAGGAAGAGACACTGATTTTCTTGGGGCTCATGTGAATATCTGTTCCCTGTAATAGCATGTGCATGACAGCTCTTCTGAGGGCTGCTTGGTCTCTGTAACATTATTTCATGTATTTCTTGTGCATTTTTAGTGCTCTGTCAGCTTTATTCAAAGGCAAAAACGCCATAAAGCTGAGCAGATGAAGGTTAAGGAACAGTTATGTCAGGAAGCTGTGGTTGCTTCCATAAAGGAACAAAGTTTAAGTGTAGTTGGTTAATTTAACTCTTGTTTTTTTGGATCAGGCTACTTTGTGAATGCTGAAGCATAGTTCTAATCCACTGGCTAAAGGGCAGCTGCTGATGCAACTTTGTGTAACCTTAGGGGGTTTTTGTTCGTTAGGCGGTTCTCCATGTGTTTGTAAAAATGGAGAGGTTGTATTGCAGGGCCTGATTCTGATTCTGCTTCTGGCATTTTTAAGGAACATCACTTTGGTGAGGAAACTTCCTTTGGCACTGTTGTAAGTTTTAAGTAAGCCTGTTTGCAATCTCACACAATCTTGTACTGCTGCAGCATGTTGAACAGAACTGGTTTGTGTGGGAGCTCAGATTCTCAATATGCAGGGCTGTTCTAAATGCCTGTGCAGTTACTGGTGGGGTTTGCTCCCTTGTTCAGTAACACAGGTGTTTTTGTTGAGAGCAGACCCCTTCATGTGATTTGTAATCTAAGTTTTGTTGTGCTCCTCTTCTCAGAGCTGCAAACCAAACATTTGGAATAGTGCTGTATCAAAATACAAAATAAAACTAAGCAAACTAGGAGACACCATATGGAAAATGTACTGGTAGTACGCTCCTCCCGAGAGAACTTTTCTTATATCACTTTTATCTTTAGAAGTGGAGGTCAAATAAGACAGGGGATGCATTATTTTGGTGTAACTGTTGCAGGGCACAGAGGTAAACTTCTGTAAGCTCTTCCCCAGGTTCAGCCTGAGTAACTGAAGCAGAACCTTTCTCTGTAGCTGGGGTGGTAGTGTAGCTGGGGTGGTAGTGCTTCAGGAGCAGTGTGGCCTCATGGCTGGCAGGCAGCCAGAGCTGGTTCAGTCATTGAGGCAGATGTGTGGGCTCTGAGCAGGGGAGGGGCACAGGGCACCAGTGCTGGGTGCTGCATGGGAATCCTGGCCTGGCACGTGATCCCCACCCTGGGCTGGGAGAGACTGGCAGGAGCCAGCAGGGTCAGCTCCCAGCAGGACCTGGTGCACCAGCTGAGGGGACTTGAGCAGGGCTGGCTGGGAGAGACAGTGCTGAGGTGGGGCAGTTGCTCTCCTTTCCCTCTTTAGCAGCTCCAGCTGTCAGGATGGTAGGGGAGTTTCAGCACAGCAGTAGACCAGAGGTGGCTCCTTGAGTTTCTGCTGCCTCCAGCTCAAACTGGAACATGATTTTTTGGGGCAGCTCTTGGCTATTGAATTCAGCTGTGAACAAACATTGTCCTTATGCAGGTGCATTTCCCTTGTCCCCACATGGTTCATGGTTTCCCATGTTGGATGGAACAGTCCAGCTTTTCAGTTGGATCCAAGTGCAAACTAAGATGAGAAAAGCTTGGTAACTTGCAGTGTTTGAGAAATTACTGTAACACATGAACACAGATTTGAAGTATTCTCAGGTTTTTTTGTTAATCAGTATTGAGGTTTGCAAGTCTGCTTTTTTGTTTTTCCAGCACATGCAACAAACTGACTTTGTATTACTTGTTTTTCAGTCACAATGAATGTTTACTGTGATGGATAAAAACCCTGGAAATTCTTTTGAGTTGCCATATTTTCATTTTGGGGTAAAATTTTAGCATTAAGAGGGAATCTCTTCAGTTTTTTCTCTAAGGTCAGTTTTCTTAATTGCAGATTGTGGTATTAAGCATTATGGTTGAAGAACGGAACCTCATTCTGTGAAAGCATAAAGCCTTTGAGCCATTCTTTTTGTTTGGGAGAACCTTGGTATTAAACTATGTGCTTGAGAAGTCCCAGCTGAATGCCCTGTGTGAGGTGTTCAGCTGTAGCTGCTCAAAATTTCCAGTTGAGCTCTTAAAGAGTAACATGCTGTGGGTTGGATTTAAAATTTGTTGTTTGTCCCCCTAGGGAAGAACAGTTATCATTGAACAAAGCTGGGGAAGTCCCAAAGTGACAAAAGATGGGGTGACAGTAGCAAAGGCAATTGACCTGAAAGACAAATACAAAAACATTGGAGCCAAGCTAGTTCAGGACGTTGCCAACAACACCAACGAAGAAGCAGGAGATGGTACCACCACTGCAACGGTCCTCGCGCGTGCTATCGCCAAGGAAGGCTTCGAGAAGATCAGCAAAGGAGCCAATCCAGTAGAAATCAGGAGGGGTAACTTTCCACTGTTGTTTTTAGTATCTGATCGCTGTCTTTTATTTTTCATATCCTGAATTTGACTTCTGTTTGAAGAGCCACCACGTGAAATGACATTTAGAGAACACAATTGTTTTTCTTATACTGCGGACTCTGAACAATCATTAATTTTTCTAATCTTTGTACTATTTTACATGCAGTCAACTTACTTAATTTGTTGTAAGTGAACTCCCGTTAAAGCCATTTCTGCATTTAATTCATAAAATAGCCATGTAAAGAAATCTGTGGCAAATTTCAGTCATGGCAGTATCTCACACCAATTTCAAAAAACCTATCACTATGTATACAAATGACAGTATGGAACAAGAGCTGTTTGGTTTTGAACATGCAAACCATGCATTTTTGCACTTTGGACTTCTGTTTGAAAGGAAGCCTGTTTGTTGTGGTGGATGGGTGCTTGGTTTGTGTTTTCTGTGCCCTGTACCTTCACTCACAAGTGCTCTGTTCATCTTCAGGGGTGATGCTGGCAGTGGATGCCATCATAGCTGAACTGAAGAAGCTGTCGAAACCTGTTACAACTCCAGAAGAAATTGCACAGGTGAGAAAAAACACACAATAAAATGTAACCCAAGTTTAGGCTGCTGTTTCTCAGAAGAAGTTTTGTGAGTTTTAATGAAGTTAGGTTGTGTACATCTGACACTGGGTACTTTTCTTTGTACGTCAGAAATAGTCTTCAGTTGCACTGCTAGAAGCTAATTTACAGATAGGCAGATTTTTTCATCTTCAGGTTTCATTCCAAAGTGTGGTTTTAAACCATAAATGTGTGTACTTGGGAAGGATTGATGGGAGCAAAGCTCTGTTGTGAATGGAAGTGATGGCAGGGTACTGAGGGTGTGGCAGATCTGTGGGAGACCAGGTTCAGGCATGTTGGTGGTCCTGGGTTATTTGTCCTTTCCCTGGAGGTGGCCTGGGTGTGAGTCCATTGCAGGGAATCTGGCTCTGTGCTGCAGCTGCCCAAAGCCTGAGCCCTTCTAACAGAGTTCCTGGCTCCTGCTGTGAGTGTGCTGCAGTCAGCTGCCCTGTCAGAAGTGTGAGCATTGCAAAGGGTTACTCTGATTTTTTTTTTATCATCAAGAAACACCTTGCATTGGGAAATGTGATTAAATGTCTTACTTTCAGGTTGCCACCATATCAGCAAATGGAGATCAGGAAATTGGCAATATAATATCTGATGCAATGAAAAAAGTTGGAAGAAAAGGTGTGATCACTGTCAAGGTAAGAACTGGCCAACATACACAGTGCCAGGTGACTGTCTCTTCTCCTGTTAGGGCTGGCTTTTGTCACATGTGCTGCTGCAGCTCACATTCCATAATTTGCCCCATAATTCCTCCCCAGCTCCTTTAGATCAGAGTTTGATCACTGTTCCCTCTTACATTCCTTCTATTTTGGAGAGAAGCACATGAAACTGATGTGGCATCCAGAGCCTTTCAATCTGTTGTCCATAATGCTAAAACTGTACTTACGCCTTTGGTAACAAACGGGAGATTTTAATGCAGACTTTCTTGCATCTAAACAGGATGGAAAAACTCTAAACGATGAACTGGAAATCATTGAGGGTATGAAATTTGACAGAGGCTACATTTCTCCATATTTTATTAACACAACTAAAGGTGAGTTAACAATAAGCCATGTTAAACACCTTACAGCAGTTCATGTCAGTCAGAAATAATGGCACCTGTTAAAGGCTTTACAGTCCCTAATGCTGTGCACCACAGCAAATAGAGCAGGGCTCCTTCTCCTCAGAAAACTTGAACTTGGTAAAAGCTTGGAGTTTTGGGGCTTATTTTTTTTTTTCTTCTCTGCAAACTGAACATCAGGCTGGCCTTGCAGCACAGCAGAACAATGTAGACTTGAGAATGGAGTCTTGGAGAAAACAAGTTGTCTCTTTTTTTTTAATGTAGTTGGAAAGTGTAACCATTGCTCCAAAGCAGCTGATTAAGTTAAAAGAATGCTTGATATGTTTTTGTAATGGAATTGTTCACATAATGTGTTTTGTTTCTGCAGGGCAGAAATGTGAATTCCAGGACGCTTACGTTTTAATCAGTGAAAAGAAAATTTCTAGTGTACAGTCCATAGTTCCAGCTCTTGAAATTGCCAATGCCAACCGCAAACCTTTGGTCATCATTGCTGAAGATGTTGATGGAGAAGCCCTCAGCACTCTAGTTTTGAACAGGTGAGGCTTAAAATCCACTTTTTTCCTATGGTGTAAAGCTGTTTGTTCTCTTTCCTGTGCCAAAGAAACAGCAGATTCTAACATCACCATGCTTTGTATCAACTCAGACAGAACTTCCGTTGTGTCCCAACTACTTTTTTGAGAAAAGCCACCTCAGTTCATGGTGGTTTCTCTGTTTGCTTGACTGTTAGAGCTGCACTGAAGTAATTTGGCTTAGTAATTAGACTCATTCTCTGAATTTTTCTCTTTAGATTGAAGGTTGGCCTTCAGGTTGTTGCTGTAAAAGCACCAGGTTTTGGTGACAACAGGAAAAACCAGCTTAAGGACATGGCAATTGCTACTGGCGGTGCTGTAAGTAATAATGTTTTTAGTGGTTTTTTGCTGCAAGGACCATTAATGCTTTTTAAGGAGGAGAATAATGTGCCTTTTTTGGTCCTTGGCTTGTATTTGCTGGGTTGCAGGTTGTGTTCTGTTCTTTCAAAAATATAACAGTAACTGGTGTTTGAATCTTCCTGGTTTTTCAAAAATGCAGGCAGTGATAATTGCTGTGTAATACAATCCTGGCCAACCATAAATGATATCTCCTTGTAAGTGACTGAAGTCACATGTGATTTCCTTGCAAGATTTAGGTTTTTATGGGGAAGGAGGAACTCCAAGGCAATTTCTTAGAAGCAGCAAAGCTTTCTTGCTGCCTTATAAAACTGATTGTTTCACAGTTGCCTGGACTCAAATGTGGCAAATATAATTATTTAAAATGTTTGGAATGGCCTGAATGATTTTCTTGGTACTGAATTTTGCATATAGTTGATGCACTGATTAACGTTCCTTTGTGCAGCCCTATTTTTAATATGCACTTCAGAATCATAGGATAATATTGGGACCCAGAGAAGGCTGTTGAAAAAGACTTCATGTTTAAGCTAATGGCAGCACAATATAACAAATCAGCAAACTGTTCTAAAGTCAGTGAAGTGTGACAATCCGTAACTTCTCAAAATCCAAGATGACCAGTGACAGGACCCAAGGAAACACTGTGAAACTGTTGGGGAGATACAGGTTGGATATCAGGACGAGGTTCTTCACCCAGGGGGTGGAACTGCAGTAATGTGGTTATTTTACACCATTAGCCTGCTGTGTTTGTGTGCCTGTAGATAATAGAAGTGGTGTATGGGGAACCCGTGCATTCCAGCTTCTCACATAATTTCCTTTCAGGTGTTTGGAGAAGAGGGTTTGAACCTAAATGTGGAAGATATTCAGCCTCATGACTTTGGTAAAGTTGGAGAGGTCATTGTGACAAAAGATGACACCATGCTCCTTAAGGGGAAGGGTGAAAAGACTCAGATTGAAAAACGCATTCAAGAAATAATCGAACAGCTAGAGGTCACCACCAGTGAATATGAAAAAGAGAAACTGAATGAGCGGTTGGCCAAACTCTCTGATGGAGTAGCAGTATTGAAGGTATTAAGAACTTGATGAAATGATGAACTAAAGCTTAGGCTTCTTGAGTGCTGAGGTACAGAAGAAGACTGCCAGTATGGGAGAGGGTGGGTTGGCTTTCTGGCACTTCTTAGGCATTGGCTGCCTTCTCTGGCGGCAGCAGTGCTGTCCCCCCTGGCTCCTCGCGCGGACCCTGACGTGTGGCTTGCTGCTGGCAGGTGGGCGGCACGAGCGATGTCGAGGTGAACGAGAAGAAGGACAGAGTCACCGACGCCCTGAACGCCACCCGTGCGGCCGTGGAGGAGGGCATCGTCCCAGGTGGTGGCTGTGCACTGCTGCGCTGCATCCCAGCCTTAGATGCCTTAACTCCAGCCAACCAGGATCAGAAAATTGGTAAGCAAATGACTTGAGGATGTGCATGGAAGTGATACAAGCAGGCTTTCTCCTGTCCTGAGGCTTTATCAGATGAAATGCAGGTTGCTTTCAGTGAGTTTGTAGCTACTTGATGTCAGGAACTTCACGTTTCTTTGGTGTGGTGGTCTCTGCTTTTGAGTGGGAAGGAACTTTTTCACTGTATTGCTGACTCTGGGCTGTGAAAGACCCAGTAGCAGTAAAGCAGCAGTATCCCAACAGAGTGGCAAACACTTTGGATTGGGAGCCGGCTGTTAAAGTCATTGCAGACAGACAAAATTTAATAATGCTCAAGAGGCTGTGTGGCAAATCAAATGGAAAAAGGCTTTGGGTCATGTTACACATAAATATAGAGAGCAATAATACTCGTACTTTTTGTAGAAATAAAATTAAAATGTGCGTGGATGTCCTGCAGAGATTTCATTTGTTGGCAAGTGTCCAGTAGCAGAGAACCTTTCCTCCTGGAACTGATAAAAATAGCTTATGTTCTTGATTGGAGAGTTTTCTCTTTGTATTGATCTCCAGTGCAAGGGCATTCCTTGGCAGTGGAAATGGTGTTTGTGCACAAAGCTCCAACTATCCTGTTTCTTGCAGGCATTGAAATAATCAAGAGAACACTGAGAATCCCAGCAATGACTATTGCCAAGAATGCTGGTGTCGAAGGATCATTGATAGTTGAAAAAATCCTGCAGAGCCCATCAGAAGTTGGCTACGATGCAATGCTTGGGGACTTTGTGAATATGGTAGAAAAAGGAATCATAGATCCAACGAAGGTAACCTAAAGATCTTAATTCTCAGCTTTGCTTCCTCCCACCTCCTGCGATGGTCAGCAGGTTTTAAGTTGTTTCTGGCCTATTTTTAGGTTGTGAGAACTGCTCTGATGGACGCCGCAGGTGTTGCGTCTCTCCTCTCAACGGCAGAAGCAGTGGTGACTGAAGTTCCTAAAGAAGAAAAGGAGCCGGCAATGGGAGGAATGGGTGGGATGGGCGGAGGAATGGGAGGTGGCATGTTCTAATTCCTGGGGTAGGGATGGATCATGAACTGTGCTGTTGAAGACTGACAGTTCTGACTTCAAAAACTTGAGCTATCAGTGTGAGAGGATGGATAGTGACTGAAGTGAGGCTGGTGTTGAAAAGAATCACTGTAACCATCAGTTACCGGATTTCATTTAACACACGTGTAATTGTTTACAGTCATTGTCCATGCCTACAGATAATTTATTTTGTATTTTTTGAATAAAGACATTTGTACATTCCTGATAACTGGGTGCAAGATCCATCTACCAAGGTCCTGATTTGAACTTAATTAAGGCACTTGATATTCTATTTCAGAATTTCTTGGTGCTTGCCAGTACTAGGAAGAACTTGGAAGCCACTGTGCGTGAGACTAGACAATTGTGTACAAAGTAGACAAATAGAGTTATGTGACCTTTATGTAATAAACAGCTCAAAAGTTACAAAATGTATCACCTTCTTCATCTGCACACAAAGCCATAGTTATGGGAGAGCCTGGACAGCCTGCTGCTGCTTCTAAGATTTAGTAGAAACTGACACTTGTGCTTGAAAAAATGACAGGGCATTTCACTCCGAGAGACATTCCTTTGTCTAGAATGTTTCTCAGAAATGCAAGTGCTTTAATTTTGGTAAGAAATATCTAAGCTGAACTGCACTACAGTTCTTTGAAATATTAAACAATGCTCTGAAAACAAGGCACGTGCACTGACTTTATTTTACCCTCTGTATGATTGTTTCACGTGCTGGAACAGGCCCAGTGTACCTTTCCCAGTCCTGGGGGAAGTGCCCTGAGGGTATCTAACAGGTAAGTCTTTGCTAAGAAAGGGTTCTGGGGTTTTTAAATAGTTCCTTTGCTCAGGTGTCATATGTGGTTACCTCCTCACCTTGAATCTTCCATTCTTACCGTCCTCTTTTTTGGTCAGGGGTTATTTTGCACTAAAAATGTTGCTTTGCCCCTTTCTGTGTTCTTTGACCTGACACCACTACTAACATTGTATAGTCTTTTCTGCTTTCTAGCCTGCAGAACAATGGTGTTCCCAAACTTGTGTATGTATCTGATTGCCTCAACAATCAAAATTGTTTTACAACTTCTCAGTTCTGTACAAATGACCTTAATCCAGCTGTTGCTTTCCCCAGCTTCCTGCCCTTAATAAGAACTATCCTTCCACAGATGGGATGTGTGACGTTCTAATTTTAAGTAAAATGGTCTGAAACTGTTTCAGGGCTGCTTTATTTTGAAACATACCTTTCTATGTTATTTAATATCCTGTTGTGTAGTAACCATATGGATTACATATGCTGCAGAGAAAGGAACAGCCTCAGCACCTGGCCTGAAGCTTCACCTCATTTCAGTAAGGAAATTTGGTAATGCAAGGCAGCATCATAAAGTAAGGAGTCAGAATCTGTTCAAACGTATTCATTGGGTTTCTTCAGAGACTGGGAAGAGAATATTTCAGGAATAGAAGTACTGAACGTGTATTTAATCAAGATGGCATTATCACAGTGGGTGTATGGCACTGAAAAACCTCAAAGCATGAGGGTTTAGTGCTCTCCTGTACGATTTATGACAGCTGGCCTTGGCTGTGCTTGTCTGCAGGAAGCGCAGGGCCTCTTGTTCCCTGCTTCCAGGGAGGGCAGCATGGTTCTCAGAGGTAACACTTGTTTTAAAGTGTTCTGTTTGCATTAGATGAGATGGAGGTAACCAAACTGCAATGTGTAACAGGGAAGGAGTGGCAAGGAGCAAGTTCAGCCTGCCAAATGTACTACAAATTTTAGACAGGTCCACTGGGAACCACTGGCTATACCTGAGACTGCTGCACTCCAATTACAGTACTCCTTATGTGTTTAATCCCTGAAAACAAGGGCAGTTCTAGAGCAGTTGCTGTTCCAGGAGCAGCTGGAGACCCCTGACTTACCTTTGCTATTCATCTGGATTAAAAGCACCACTCCTCAGTGGTTGCCAAACTGCCATTCTCTGGGAAGCCAGTGTGTCAGTTGGGCTCTGCTGGGCAGAGCTGGCTGGGTTGATGCAGTGAAGCTAGGTTCCCACAAAGTTGAGTTAATATGTTACAGTGCTGAAAAACCCCAGGAGCCTGGCTAAGGCAGAGCTCGTGCTGTGATTGCAGGAGCCGTTTGGCGTTAAACGGCAGCCTGAGATAGCCTGGCTCACGGGAGCTGCCAGGTGTCTGTTACTGATAAGGCTTTAAGCTGCACCTGATTGCAGCTTTTGAATGTTCTCTATCTGTCTGGCTGAGCAGGTGTGTTTGGCACAGGGTAAGATCACACCCACAGCTCAGATAAGAAATAGATGCCCCAAAGGAGGAGCGCGGCACTTTGT
Organism: Phylloscopus whistleri; assembly: GCA_017589585.1. Taxonomy (NCBI): domain Eukaryota; kingdom Metazoa; phylum Chordata; class Aves; order Passeriformes; family Phylloscopidae; genus Phylloscopus; species Phylloscopus whistleri. Next base: position 196,310 of record JADMLD010001220.1, read on the forward strand.
ACAAATGCAGTGTACAAACAAGTTTATAGCTGAGCTTGTTACAGTTTCCCTTTACGTCTGATGAACTTCATGCAGCATCAGCTCCCGAGGGATGCTGGTTTCTGGGCCATGGAGTTTGGATGCTCTTCTTTCAAAGGCAGCAACCATCTGCTTTACAACTTCATCAAAAAACAGTGTAGCAAGTTTGGAGTGTAGAAGTGAACGGAACTCAAAAGAAATCTGTTTAAGAAAATAAAGAGAATTATCTTTCCTATATATACTGTTTTAAAATGCTGTTAGAAATAGACAACTCTAGTAGAGAATCTCCAGTGAAGGCTGCAGGTAAGTTGTAGAACAGTTAAAACTGAGGAAGAGGTGAATGTGGCTGAGAAGGAAACCCATGTTCCTTGGTCTGAGGACTGTACCCCTGGGCTTTTCCATTAGAAGAATCTCCTCTTGTTCTGTTCTCTGAAGTAGTCATTTACACTTACCTAAACTGTCTTTTCTTTAATAAATAATTCATTACAAAATAGGTTCAGAGTATTTTAAAAACTACTGACAAACAATAACCGTTATTTTGTGCACAGAATTGACTTGGGGGACAAAAGTTGTCTGAAGAAAATCTGCATGGCAAGATAGCAGACTCACAGGTAAGCTGGGGCACCCAAGAAACTTAAAAGTGGCTTGAAACAGTTACCTATTAAATGCCAGTATTTTACATCAGTCTTTCCTTGGTGGTGGTAGTAGTTATGGTAAGTTCAAACAAGCAGTTTAATGACTAAAACTACAGATTTGCTTTGTGTTTCACATCTCCCACCTGAACAGCTCCCACTCCTGACCTGACACCAGCAGTCAATGAAATGGATTGGGAGTTAAATAATTTTTGTCATTCCTGAAAAATCAGCAGATTTAATGCCACAAGGAGCAAAAACAACTTCTCCCCAGTTCCTTATGAGCAATGCATGCTAACTGCAAAGCAGATAATTAAGTAATTAAATAGCTTGGCCCATAAGCCAAGTATAGCTTCATTTACATTTGCTTGACCTCAAGCATCAGTAAAATTAATGTGCCTCTTGCAAGTCTGAGAGCTGTTATTTAGGGCATGCAGAGTTCTGCAGACTGGGGATAATGAGTTTGGCATCATGTTCAGCTATTATGTCAGTCTTGAGGTATGATATACATTAATAAAGCTTGCAGGTGGTAAAAATTGAGGTGTGCTTCAGTCTATGAACCAAATCATTTCAGAGTTGAAACCAAAGCAGGAAAGTTCCCTGCTGTATGTGGATGTCTCCTGGAATTAGGCTGGCACAATAGGATACAGCAGCTTGTGGGAACCAGCATAGCCCAAAACTCAACATTTTCTAAAGCAAACAAGCATTCTTGAAATCAAAGTTTTCTCTTGAATATCTGTAATTGCAGGGCCTGTTTTGAGGAGTTTGTTGTGAAATGCTTATCATCTCTGCCTGCAAGTGCCCAGAGGCAAGGAGCAGCAGGGCAGTAACTGGCAGGGGTTAAGCCAGTCAACTGCACTGGGATCTGCTGCCTCAAAACAGGGTAAGCAGTAAGATGTGTTGATAGTGTTCCCCCAAGAAAATGAAAATGTCCATATCCAGTTCAGTTTTGATTCCCTTTAACTGACGTTCTTGACCTGAAATGTCAAAATGTGGCTTTGGTTTGTGGAGGTATAGTGCTGTTTTCTCACAGAGCCTGTACTTAGATTGTAAGGTTTAAGAGTTGTTTAATTCACTTTTTTTAACTGATTTATGGCTTGGGTTAAAAAATAGCTTATATATGTTAGTAGAAGGAACTGACTTACTTGCCTAAAGAAATACAAATAACATGAGCACATAACATGCAAACCATTAAAAATGTGGTTCTTTGAGTGCCTGTAGATTAATTTTTACTGTTGAACAGTATGAAGTGCAATACAGTAATAAGCTGAAAGTTAATAACCCAAGGAGGTTAATGTGCCAGTTTAAAAATACTCCCAAAGCTTTTTCCTATTTACTGAAGATAATTTTCAAAGCAGACTATTCCAGCAGATGGCAGCAGGATTAGCCCATCTCTGTACTTTTGCAGCCTGTTACAACCCCCAGCTCAGTGCAACACCTACACTTTGTTATAAATGCAAGAAAAAAATGTGATGGCAGCCAAAACAGACAGCATGGAAAAGCAGTAACTCAAATGGAAACAGCTTTTCTGGGAGTGACATCAGGCTAAATCAGGTATTGGATTTAAAGAGCAGTAGTTTTGGGCTGCAGTGATAACCCATCATTGATTAGAGACAACAAAAATCTATTACACTTGCATTAGAGAAGGAAGGAGTAAGGCTTAAAATACATGAAAGAGTAAAACTGGAAGACAGGAAATTAAACTGACCAAACTGCAGCCCAAGCAGGACAGATGGCAGAACACTGACTTACTGGTACCAAGAGCATGTAGGTTGTAGAGTAATTAAAGAAAACAGCAAAGTATATTTAGCATTTCTCCTGCATTTGACTGTCTAAAAACTTCAGTGTGTTTAGCACTGTAGGGTGAGAGGTGCCTGTCCTAGACTGTTTCATGATACATGGACACCTCACAGAAGGCTGCTGTCTCTGAAGGATACTGAAGTGGTTTCCAGCAGTAAAGTTTGCAAAATATTTTTTGGACAGAATTGACTAAAGCTAACTTGTTTTCTGTGTATAAGTGTTTAAAGAAATAGTACAGGCATTTCAAAAACCCCCCTGAGTTGCAGATAAGTGTTTCTATGTGTTGCTCCTAGCATGTGATAGTTTCAATTACCATACTTACTGAAAAATCCAATGTACACGTCCTTGGATAACCAGGGATCCCAGGGCTCAAACGCCACACAGTTTCCAAGTGATTAAAGAGTTTCCCATCTGTGCATGATGCCTAAAATAACATTTTAAAAATCAAGCTACAATTAGGCAAATTGTACAAATGTGACAAACAGGTATCACTGAAGCTTGTGTTTGCATTTTGTTAAATAGTGATGGTCATGGCATAGTTAAGGCTGTTCTTACAGCACAGCCAGCATGAGATCCTATATGCACACTTGTCAATTATGGCAAAATAACTGAAGTTCTTCCAAGGCAGAGGAAAAAGTTGTGTGTTGAGTGTCATAAAACAGATCTGTGGCATGATGCATAGAACATCCAAATACATAACCTCAACTGGCTCGGAATTTGTAGAGAAAATGTCTGTAACTTTTTTGGGGTCTTTTTTTTACAAGTTCTTATTGTTACCCAAGGAGCTCTGCTCCAACAGACTGCCCCCAGGGAGTAAGTGTTGCTTGGGTTGGAAAGCTGTGGTAAGGTGACTCATCTCAAAGACTAATCACCAGCACAAGAACACCTACATTTCTCTTTCCAGGAATGAGGTAATGCATGGCCTTGCTACTTCTGCATCAGAAAGGGAAGGAGTAGAGGGAAGATTAGATAAAAATAGCTGGGCCTGCTTTTCCCTACTGCTGTCAAAACAGCAGGAAAATGGGAAAACTGCAACTGTGTCCCCCTTTCTCCCAGTCTTAAAGTAGCAAACTCACTCCATGCTTTCCCCCTCAGCAAAAACTGCTGTTACCAATCTGATTTTTTTCATTGCTTAAACCCTAAAAAAGGGGAAACCTTAAGCAACAAACCCATTCCCATTTTGTGCCTGAGCACCACACAAGGTTCATTTGCCTGGAGTTACTTGAGAGCACAGTGAAATAGTCCAAGCACACAATCACTTCCCTAGAAATGTTCCTGCAGTTCTGTGGAGATAATGTAAACCTCTAGGAAAAGTAATTGCAGCAGAGAAAAGGCTAATGAGTCTCGGAGGAGGAAATCTGAAGAAATGGCTTTCCTTACCACTTTTGTGTTTGTTTCTTTTTTTTCTGAGACCAGAATGCTTCTTTTGAGTGAATTAAGAGGGAAAAAGAGTTGGTAAGCCAATCTGATAGCTGTGTGAGAGAAAAAAGCCTGTCTTCTCAGGGAACAGTAGAAAAGGAAAGTTCTCAGCATGTAAATCACAGATTTTCCATTATAGCTGCTCAACTCTTTTTAATAAAGGGAGAAAAATCTTTTTTCTTTCCAGAATCAGTCAGGATATTGAATAAAGGCATTTTGCATATTCCTTTTCCAATTTATATCTCCCCTGTACTTCAGAAAACTCATTTTCTGTTAAGTGTCTCTTATTAGGAAGCCTAGGAAAGAATAGTGAAATAGGATTTTCAAACAATTATCTTGAACAGCAATCAACTGCTATAATTTCCACTATTCCAAACCCATTAGGATCTGCCAAGGGAGACTCAGTTTTGCTATAAGGAATCTGTTCTGAGCCATTCTTCAGCAAAACAGATTTGAACATATAAGGCAAACAAATAGAAGATCCAGGCATCATTTAAAATGTTTTCCTTGACACTTTTCTACTTTTCTCTTAATGCTCTTGAAAAGCTGAAAGGAGAAATACAACTGCTTCTCTTCTGAACAAATTAATTGTAAAAAAAATTGACTTTAAATCCACATCTCTGTCTTCTCATCAATATATGGAATAACAATCTCTTCAACACATTGTACTGAAGCTTAGCCTTTTTTTAGGCTTTTCATATTAACTAGTTAAAACTGTGAGAAGAAAAGTAATGACAGATAGCAAGTTCATTAAGGCATCAGAAGCTAGAGTTGCCAGATAACTTTTAACTGAGTACTTATTTTGCATTCAGAGGGTCTTGGGCAAAACTAAAAACAAAACAAAACAAAAAAAAACAAACCCAACAAAAAATGTTAATGTCTTCATTTAATGGCTACCTGCTTTGCCAATAATGACAAATTAAAAAGTGATTCCCTCTCCTCCCACATGTGGCAGTTTATGTTTTAAAACACATTCAAATTCTCCCCAGTTTATCTAAAGTCTTTAAAGAAAAGCAACACAAATTTTGATCCCACAAAGAACTTCCAGCATCGACTGTTTTGAAGCAAAATGTTCCTGGAACATTCAAATTTCAACAAAAAAAAATTAAGGAAAATTATGGTTAGGAGAAAAAAGATGCAATTACCTTGACTAAATGTGGTCTCACTAGGGTTACAATTGATGTGTATCTCTCTACTACAGGAGGGAATCCTATTTCCAGCTGTGCTTTGCAGTACCCAGAGCGCTTCGAGAGTACGTCTGACTTTTTACACCAAGGAACAAAGAGTTTGTAATTCTCCACAACAGCAACAACTTCATACATTTCCTGCATGGAGTACCTGGAAACGGACACATGAACATTACAGTTACAAGGTATTTTAACTTCAAATTCAGTATTAAAAAGTTTCAAAGATGGTATACAGGGCATAGGCAGTTGAAAGGTGGACATAGTCACTACCACTGATTTTTGGAAATTGAAAAGGCAGCCTTGCTAATTAAGAGGAAAGAAAAGTAATGCACTGGTAATTGCTTTGGCATAAAGAAGCAAAATATCATACATTATCCAGCAGTAATGTTAGTGAATTATGAACCTAGTGCCTGCTACTTTCTGCAATGTCAGGTAAGCATGCATACACTTCAAATGGAAACATTTTTTCCAGCACAGCTGTGTCTTCATTTAGGCAGATCTTGGACAATCAAAAAAAAAACAAAACTCCACACTTCATGGGTCCCAAGACAAGGTGTACCAAAACTTAAGTACTATATTTCATAAGGTTTAAACTGAGGAGCTCTACCTTCCCTATTTTAGCCCAAATAAAAAAGCTTAATTAAAAGATGCAATGGAAAAACCTTCCAGCATCACAGAATGGCTGATGTTGGAAGGGACCTCTGGACTTCATTTTGTCCAACAGCCCTGCTCAGGCAGGATATTGGAATCAGATGAAATAATATTAAGGCAACATTTTAGCTGATTCTGCTGTAACATGGCAAAATATTACATAGCTATGGTTTTTAATTTTTCATTCTGACTCTGAAACAGATGGGATTAAGCATGTGCTTAAATTTCCTTTAAAATGAAGCATATGTTCAACAGTGCTCAGCAGTGAGGACTGCTGGACAAAGGCCCTTTTTAAGTGACTAGGCAAGATCTGTTGCAGTTCAAGAACTATCATAAATAGTAATGTTAAATATAGTGAAAAAAAAAAAGCTAATAAACAGTTTATACTGCTGTGGACCAGAGACTGGGGGCAGATCCCAGTATCATTAAATGAACTGGGATTTTCCCACTGGCTTTAAGGCAAACAAGGTTTCAAGATCTTTTTCTGTGTGAAGTTTCTTCATCGCAGAACTAATTATTTTTCTTCTTTTAGAGAAATAAGAAAATCTTGAGAAGTATAACATAATGTAAGTGCAAACATTAGCATGTATTTGGGAGAGAATGGAACAGAGTTTTCACACCTGCTGATTTATTCACATTTTACTAGATGAAATTATTAATGCATTACTCCATTTCAAGGTTGGTTTTGTTTTGTCATGGAATAGAGCAGTTATTTCTGCTGTTTCTTACTATAGGCCAAAGGTTTTGGGTTCCTACTTTTTTTATACTCAATTTCAGACTGGTGAACCTGATCTCTACAAATTCTGAAAGTCAAAACTCCTTTCTAGGTTCCCAGAGCCTTAGGAACATGTGTCTTCAGGGATACTCAGTCTTTTGAACTACTAGTGTTTTGGATTAATTACAGCAAATACAAAATCAATAAGCATTTAAAGTCGCTTTCCACAGCTTTATACCAACCCTATAATTCTTCTTTCAGAATATTCTTTTCTTTTATTTATTAGTGGTACGGCAGCATTGAAGAAATTTCTTGGAAAAGTGTGTCTCATTACAGGTACTTGCAAAGGAGAAGTTCTGGTCATCAGAATACCACAAGAGGCCAAGTGCCTGAAAAAGGGGAAATGCTTTTAGATGTGTTTCCTATCAGCAAAAGAAACAACAATGCATTCAGGTAAGACAAACAGTCTCTTGTATAACATTACAGATGTCAGCCACATGGAAAAACGAAGGCTCGTAGCAATATACAAACTGTCAAAAACACAAGGGGCACCTTTTTTTTTTTTTTTTCCCTTTAAGAGAAACTAAAAATAACCCCCAGTCATGACAGAAGTAACTGGCAGAGTGAAATACAAAGGGCCTCATTAACCACTGGCTGCATGGCAGCTTGAGTTCACATTCAAGTCTCACAGGCACTTGGTCTGCAGAGCAGGCTTTCTTAACAGCAACAAGGCATAGTTTGCAATACTTTACCCTTTTGGAATACACAAAGTAGAGAAGGTTTCACTTGGAGATAGAAAGCTGAACTCTGCTATAATCCCTCTGCTGCCACCCTTCTCTTAAAAGGACAATTTCATTTTGAAAGTCCTTTCAGAAGGTGCTTTGTTTACCCAGCTTTCAACATTTCCTTCAGAAAATATCACCAGAACTTTGGATGCAGTGCTTTCATAAGTAAAACTTAACCAATTACCTTTAAAAGCACTAGAAATTCTAAGATTGCACCTCGGTGTTCTTTGTGAGCATCTACACTAAAACCTAACAAATATTCATCATGTTTAACAGTTCTGCTAAGTTACTGATTTTGCTCAGTCAGGTCAGTCAAGATGCAGAATGCTGCCTCAGAAGTGCCTGAATTTTGGCACCAGGAAAGGAAAAATGCCACTATTTGCCCTCAGTGACTCTACAAATATAAGCTAATGAGTTACCCAGGTCTTCCTCTAACTATATGATCAGGACTATACTTCTGGATTCATGTGGTTAAAAATGGAGCTTAGAACTTAAAGTAAAACTTAGTTAAAACTTACTTAGAACTAGGCTTCTTTGGAGTTTGGTTGGTTGTTTTGTTGGGTTTTTAGACACAATGAACAGGTAGATGCCCTTTTTCTTTTTTCTTTTTTTTGCCAAGCACCAAATTAGTCAGCAAATTAGTTTCCAATTTTGAATTAAATTAAATTTAATTAAAATTACAGTATGTTCTTTAAAAATCAACATAATTTAGAATTCTAAAAAAATACAGTTGTTACCCATGACTGAGCACATCAGCTTATGTTGTCACTGTATTAGGAGACAAGTAAAGAATAAATTAGTATTGAGTTTAGAGAAAAATAATCATCATTAGCACCTAGTTAGAAACAATCTGTACAGACCTTCTAAAAACCAACCATGCAACTGGGATATGAAGCATGATGCCTGAAAACATTGTAATCACTGCAGTTGAAAAGAAACTAAAATGGGAGAGAAGTATTGTGTCAAAATTAAGAAAGGATAGGGCCACTTTAAAAGCCTTTAGACAGCTCTGCAAATGTTTGTAACAGTATCTCAAGGGATGTGAACAAAGTCTGTTTTTTTTCCAGACAGACCATACAAGACTGTTAAGGAAAAGCTTTGACAGGAATGCTGGAAGGGTGCCAGTAACATTGTAGCTGCCTCAACCAGATTCACAGAAGGTGTTCAAATGTTTGGAGCAGACCTCATTCTGCACAGCTGATTTAAATTCCATTATCTGGGGCTATGTACAGGACACAGTCCAAACCAGTCACTGGGGTTTGTCTCTTGGTTTGTTTTTTACTGTAATGCTGTGCCAGTCTATTGTCTCATACAGTTTTATCTAAACTTGTTTCAGCCACGAGGCTGGAAAACAATCCCTACAAATAATCTTTCAGCTGCTGAGAGACAATGTCCTTTTCACAATTACAGGGTCGTTCGAGGAAGGCAAGGTTAAGAGGTTGTAATGCTAACAAGTATGGTGAGACTCCATCCCTCTCCCAATTTTATCTGAAGAACAGATGCTGTGAGAATGTGCTGGGCTGGGTCCCAGTCCAGGAAAGCAGATCTCTTTAAGAAATCCCTTGGTTTCCATGGACTGTCATCCGTTTTTGTGAACCTGACCTGGGCCACTGAAGAAAAACCAAGTCCATTCTAGAATTCAGGCACACCTGCTACCTCTGTATTTATCCTCTGCTGGTGACAGAGCCATCTCCACTCACTCTGCTCTTACTGGCATCACTCACTCCTGCCCCTCACTGCTCTCTCCCTGAGCACCTGAGCACTGATCCCAGCAGCAGCCACCTCCCGTGGCCTGAAAAGGAAGCATTTCTAGTGTTTGACATGCACATGTAAGTGATCCATATTCAGTGATTTTTTAATTTTTATTTTAAATAACTACACAATTTTCTAAGCCTGAAGATTAACTTTTTGGGAAAAACAGCTCTCTTAAATTCTCAGTGTAGAGACTGAAATTAGTGCCATGGCAAATGTGTTTACTATACCCCAACTGATACTTTGATCAGGTTAGTGATATCTGATTTTATGGTCTGTGAGACACGAGCTGATCCCATTCAAATTCTTTGCCAACAGCTGTTTGTATCCCAAAAAAATGAGTGTACCAGCAAGTGTCCTCATTAGCATCTCAGTCTGACTAAGCACACGAGACTAATTTACCACCTGAGCCCTTGAAGCCTGCTGCTGAGCACAGTGAGGTCCTGCCGAGCTGGCAGCAGGTACAGAGTGCACTCCGGGGACAACTGCAGGAGTGAAGCACCCCCAGCTCCAAGGCTACAAGTAACACAGCACTGTGCTTGATCCAGCTTGTGCTTGCTTAAAACCAGCTGCCAAGATCCGTGCAGCTTCCACTAGAAACTTAGTTTGCAGGCAGTTACTTAATGGGTTTCTTTATACCAAACACCCTTCCAGCAGTTGATTTTGTCCTGGAGATTCTAATAAATTACTCTTTAAAACAGCAATTTTGTTTACCAAGACTGAACGAATTTAATATTGCAAACACAACCCTAAGATTATATCACAAAGGATATACAGTAAAAAATGTGGCCCAGTGATACTTTATACCACTGCACAGTAAATAGTTTTGTCAAATTATTGCATGAAATTTGATGTCACGAACCAATCTCTATTCCACTTTTTGACAGTTTTTATGAGGATGACAGAGTTTGATAAAGAAACACAGCAACACTGCCATAACACTGGTAACAGGTGAACCTTTTACACTAAGATTTTCAAACCGCACTCTCTCATTTCTTTTTTCTTTCAGTTCCAAGGTTAACTCTTCCCCAAAGCACATTGTTTTTCTCAAGCTGTTGCAGCCAGCCTTACACATGCTTAGGTGAGAAGGAACGTGTTGCATTATCTGAAGAGAAAACATCCGAGCGCTTCCTCAGTTTTTAATTCCTTTGACGGATTGCTCACAACTCCGCCACTGTCCCGGGCAAAGAAGAGGCGAGTTTCTAACCAGGAAACCGGCCCCTCTCTGTCATGCCCGCGGTCACCGCGCCTCGCCCCGCGTACCTGGCGGCGGCCCCTCCGGCCAGCGCCCTGCCGAGCGCCGCGCCGCTCCGCGCCATCCCGGTCGCGCTGCTATCGCCTCCTGTCGCCCCTGTCGCGGCGCGAGGCTGGCCCGCCCAGCCTGCGGGGGCGCGCGGTCACGGGACAGCGCGCGCGGCCGCGGCGCTCCGTCTGATTGGCCCGGCGGCGCGCGAGCCCCGCGCGCGGCCATAATTGGGCTGGAGCGGGGGAGGCGCCCCCACCGAGCGGCGGGAGCGGCTTCGTCCCCGTGTCCGTCCCCGTGTCTGTCCCCGTGTCTGTCCCCATCCCGTCCCCTGCAGAGCGCCTGACCCGTGGGGTCCGCGGGAGGAGTCGCTGGTGCTCGTCCCGCCCCTCCTCGGTGCGTGCTCAGGGTTACAGTCAGCAGCAGCTTAACAGTACGGCCACAGATCTGGCTGTAATTACAGAGCACCGTTTGACCACAACTTGAAACAAAGAAGTCATTAATTAACGCTTTCTCGTAATTCACCTTTCAAATACAGGCTCTCTCAAGGAAAGCGTGCTTTACAATTACTCTACCATTGGAGACCTACTGTTTAAATCATAAGTCATCACACCTTTCATATTTTGTGTAATATGCGTTACACATAAATTGTTAGAATGTAAGACTGCAAAATTTATTTCCATAAAATAGTTTGGGGTGATTTGTTTTGTTTTGGATTTTTTATTATTATTATTTATTTTGGTTTTTTGTTTAGTACCAGGTATAGTCTTGACTGAGACTCTTAAACTAAGTCTGGTGTTTTCATGTCCTGAACTTGACTCGTGTCTGGGGTGTATGCACTAGAAAACCAGCCTGGACACATTGCCAGCAATGTCCCTTCAACTAGGGGAGGAACCCATTCCCTCCCATTGAACTGCAACTAGAATTTTACACTCAATGTAAATGAAGCAATTTTAGTTAAAGCTATTGAACGCTGAATGTATTAAGAAGTGAGAAGATTTCTGGACAAAAATAACTGTTAAATTATATAAACCTACAACAACATCCTCTTCAGAAAATTGATCCTTTTAATTATCCAAGCATCCTTGCCATTAGCAAAAGCACTCATTATTAAATAAGCACACCACCAATTTGGATGACAGAGACTAAATGGAGCAGCTTTTACTTTACCACCTCAGGGCATGGTGTTTTTCAGATAAGCTGCCCTGCAGCATGCCTCTATGAACTTGATGAAAAACAGAAATCAGTAAAAACACATGTTCTCCAGTGCAGGTGAAAAACAAACTGCAAAGACAGAAATACAAACAAAACCCCAATCCTGTGTTGTCCTCCCCTCCTCTAACCCTTATTACTAACCTCATCTGTGTGCTTTGCAACTTCCACAAGTGCTGCTGCTATTTGCTGTGGTCTGTGTCTGTCATTCTAGCTTGCTCTGGGGGTCAGGAATTACCTCTTGCAAAGACTGATGTCTTTCAGTGTTTAGAATAATTGAAGTCAGTGTTGAGAAGTCCAAGGTGATGGATGTCTAAAGCACTTTGAGGAGGTTTTGCCTTTTTTTTCTCTTGGTAGGCTCAGGATTAAAGTTCTTAAACCTTGCTTGATACCTGTTGCTGGAAGAGAGAGTTGCATTTACTAACTTTGACAGGAAGAGTGGCCCAAATTAATCCTTAACACCAGAGGGATGCAAGACATTTCTGATACACTAGAAAGAGATGTACTGTAGGTACACAGGTTATTTTATTTTCTAAATGCTCTTTTTTATAACACTACCATCATTAGAAGGTTAGGTTTAAATTTGGATTATGAGGTTTATACTATTAAAAACAATTAAGAATTTTAAGGACACTTTTCAGTGGGCAAAGAGTCAATCTTTGATGAGGAGAGCATATCCCCATGTAAAAAAAGGCAATTTTTATTCAGCTCTATTCCTAAAGATGAGTGAAAAGAGCAGCTGGTTTAGTATGGTGCTTAGGCAGCCAGAGAGATGCTGAGGAAAGCAAAAATATAGGCATTGTGTCCTTGTTTATAAATGAGTTTTGAATAATATTTGCCTTTGAAAGATCTCAAAATATCTCACAATTATACATGTAGGCTGGGAAAAATGATCTACAAGCATGGATGATTAATCACAATATAAAATCACATAAATCTTCTTATATTTCATATAGCACCAGTGAACTTGGTGTTAGTAATAATTGAAGTATTTGGCTGTAAACATGTTGTGTAAAGGATTACACTTGTTAAGTCCTCATAAGGTTTTGGTGGAGCAAAAAATGCAAAAAGGGTTTAAATCTCAGTGCATATTTGCTCACAGCTAGTGTTGAAATCCAGCTGCTCTGTTCTCACTCTGTCCCACTTCCAAAATAATACTGTCTGTATGTATTGAACTGCTCAGGAAGAACCGTGCACACCCCGGGCTCAGCTCAGGCAGGCTGGGGGAGGATTGCTGCTTGGGGAGGCAGCAGCCCTTACCCAGCCACCCTGCCCCTGGCAGCCCTGGGGACTGTGCTAGCTGGGACACAGGGCCTGGAGCCCGGTTCCTCTTGGCAGGAAATCTACAAAAACACCCTCAGGCTCCCTCAGGGGAGCCCACAAGACTGTGGGAGCACAGATGACAGCCCCATCCCCTCTTTCACTTATGTTCCTCAGCCCATCCTTACCAGCAGTGACACAAAAGCAGGGGTGGTTTGTGTTCAGGTTATGCACATCCTGCAGAACACAGAGCAGCCCTCATTTGAAGTCCTCCAAAGAGCTTATCTTCCAAAGTGTGTTTTTTAACCCTTTCTACATTATTTCTTCTTGACATCAGAAGCAAAAGTGGGACTGGAAGAGATTTTGTTTCGTGCTATTTTTTTCTTGCTCATATTGTTTGAGAAGTTTCTACAGAGTTGAAACATAGCTGCTGCAGTTAAATATTTCCTCTCTTTGTTTTAAGGCCTTCTGCCCTTTATCTTTAATAGACACAATAGACATGTCAGTGAACTGTCCCTGGCACATAAAGCTAAGCACAGACGTAGGGCAGAATGAAGGCCTAGGAGTTTAGACCAGGTTTGTGGCTTTTTGCATCATGTCAGCTCATTGTACAGCTCTTTGTAGCATTGGGTGGGGACAAAAAATGAATGCAAATAAAAAGCTATTTTTGGAAGAAGCAGCACGAGGGTGTAGTCAAAAGCCTGCCTTCTTTGAGTGAACCGGTGCCAGAAACTTCTGCTGGCACCACAGAGGTCAACCAAGGACAGGCAAAGAGTCTGGATACTTCTTTCAGCAGCAGTGCCAGCCAGTGACATTGTAAGTGCCCGTGAAATTGGAGCTGAATCTTACGTAAAGTGGGATCTGGAAGGTCTGTTATTTAGGGAAGATTCCAGATCTGCAAAGCCTGTGGGCTCTTACATCCAATCTGTTTGAAATCCATACAGGGATCTCTGTGAACTCTGTGTACTTGTGTGTGTGGGAAAGGGATGGGAACTCAGTAGGGCTGGCAAACCATTAAGTAACAGCCCTGTCCCTATCCTGTGGAAGCTGTGTGATGGAGTTAATGCTCAGGAGGCAAAAGTACATATTCAGGGGTTTGACAGGCAGACAAAAAGAACCTGGGGCAGCATACAGAATGTGGTGGAAAAGCAGGGAAGAGACACAAGCAAAAGGCAGTTTTCTCATTGCTTCATCACAGCACAATTTCTCTTAGCACTCACAACACATAACTCCCTTTTATGTGTGAAATGGCACATTCCAAAATGACTGCTTTAAAGCATTCCTTGGGACCTCATCCCTAGCTCAGGTCTGTTTAGTAACAGAAGAAATGTAATATTGCAACTGTTTTGTTTAACATAAATTGGAATTCAGGCTGAAGAAACAAGAGAAAGTTCCTGCAAATTGATCTTTGTGGTGAATCTGAGCATGTGACATTTACTTAAAATAGTTACATGCATTAAATTCTTGCAGTAGGGAATTAGTGGGGACAAGCTTGCTGTCACATGTCTCTGGGCAGCTTGGTAAATACCTCCTTTTGTAGCCTCTGAGTATGTGCAAGTGCATCTTTCTAGAAATGCAGAATGTGAGTTTAACAACACTGAGAATAAAGAACAGAAGACTTTCTGCATCTTCAGGTGACAGCCACTCTTAACATTTGAGTACATGTAGTTAGGAAATTATTAAAAGCAGAACTGTTCAGCAAACTCCTGCAAACCAATCAACACAAAGCAAAGACTGACAGATCTTTAGGTCTGTTGGTCAATCAAATACACATAGTTAGAGAAAAAAACATGAGTTTCACATTATTTTCTTTAAGACAACCCTCAAAAAGCCATAATGTGAACTACCAACTTTCATAAGGGGAGTGATTAGTGAAGAATCAGTATGAGTTTTGCCATCATGCATTTATTGCCCTTTTTGGAAAGAGTTTATGATTTTACCTGATGAAAAGTTCTCAGGCTGACTTCACTTGTTGCAAAGGCTTCTGAGATTAGGGACGTAGCAGGTGTACAATAAAACCACCTGATAGTAAATACACCATGGGAGCTTACATATGACACTGTGTTATGAAATATCATTGACGTGCTGTATCATTAGGCAATCGTGGACTTTGTACTTAGGTTGCATAGCCAGCCTTGGTGTTTTAGTACTACTAAAAGCTGAGACAATAAAATACTTGCCTGTTCACAACACTTAACTGTAAGGGAGAGTTCCCAGGGCTTTGCATGTGGACAGAATCAATCCTATTCAGTTATGAGGTATGCAACAGACAGTGATGCTGAAATGTGCGTGTATATCACATTAACAGAACTGGGGAAAAAAGTAATTCCCAAATGAAATGTGGGAGTGCTGTGAGGTCAGTTACTGCAGGAACAGGTAAACAATTTATTTACATCCCCACCTAGGTCATGTTCATAAACACCTGATTGTTCCTCCTCTCTTCTAGACTACATTGAGTTTCCCCAAGTCTCTGTTGAATGCAATCAGTGGCTTTGACTGAGCTAAGTAAAGTGAAATGTTTACAAATGATTGCTTTCCAGGTTTTGTATGCAACAATATTAATGTTGCATACATTTATTATTTAATTAATTATCAATTATTTAATGGTCTGGAGTAAGACTTAATTCCACTGCAGCAGCATATTGCTACAGATAGTCGTATAGCTTTGATTTGCTTTTCCCATGTCATCAGTTTCTGACTATTTTTGCCACTTTAAATTCATATAGTGACCTAAAATTCCAATATGTAGTAGCTTCTGCTTTTTGTTGTTAAAGCTTACCTCTGGTGATCTTAGATTATTTCATGTATGAATCAATGTAAGATGGTTCTCAAGTCTTTCTTCCACCTGCCAGTGGTTTTGGCCAGCTTAGTGTCATCTGCCAATTTTGTAAACACAGCTGCCCTTTCCTCTTTCGAGCCCTTACTAAAATATTGAACAGACTTGACCAGCCTGAAGGGCAGGAATCCGGGTAACCCCCATCTTATAGCAATAAACATATATCTGCTTCACTCTGATATCTAGGGATCCGCCCGTTGGCATTGGGCCAGTTCCCCTGACCAGATGAAACACGCGTCAAGCAGTTTGGCAAACAGAGCTGGGCACCCAAATCCCAGCGGGGCCAGCCCTCAGTGGCTGTGGAAAGGAAGTTTTCAGCGATCGCCCCCATATTTGGCGCTTCCCCCCGCCCGCACCGGAAGTTCCCTCAGGGCGGGCTGGGCCCAGCGCGCGCCCCCTCCGCTCTCCGCGCGGCCATTGGCTGTGCGCGCCGTCCATCAGGCGGTGGGCGGGGCCTGCCCCCCCCGTCCCGCGGGACAGCGGCCGCGCCTGCGCACTGCTGGGTCTGGCGGCCCCGTGTGGCGGAAGCGGCGGGGCCGCGCCAGTTCCGCCTCGGCGTCGTTGGCGCTGCACAAAATGGCGAAGATCGCCAAGACCCACGAAGGTAAAAATAGCCTTGAAGGCCGCGTGTCCGCGCCCGCTGGGGCTGCGCTTGGACATCGCCCACTGCTTGTGTTTCTCCCCGGCTCCGGGCGGCGTCAGGCGCGGCTCGTCGTGCGGGGGTCGGCCGGGCCGGGCCTGTGTGTAATGGCGGCCGCGTTCGTCAGCACCGTGCCCGGGCCGGGCGGGGGACGGGCATGAGGGGGAGCTCTCGCTTTGCTGCCGGGGGACGGAGCGGCGGCCAGGCCTGTGCGGGGGCGCTCGGTGGCTGAACTCCCCGCCCCCGGCCGCCCATCGAGCCTCAGGCGGTGCGCCGAGGTGCAAACCCCTCGGTGCTGATGCGAGTCTCGTATCAGAAACGCCAACAGCGCACGCTTATTCCCCTGCCCGAGCCCTTCGGCCTCGCTGCACTGGAGGCGGGGAGGGCCAGAGAGCGGATGCTGCCCGCTGGAAAGCGGCGCGGCCCGAGCTGATACCGAGCCGCCGTGCTTGCTGAGAAAAGTGCCCCGAAGGAGGGGAAAGATCCTGAGGGCTGTGGAGCGTTCGAGCTGCCATTTTACACAGGCTTCCTGCCGGCCGGCTGTTGGCGCAGGAAAGCGGCTCTCCGAGCCATTTAGCCGGTCGGGGGCTTTCGCAGGCGGTGTGTTCTTCTCGAAGGTGCCGTGTGCCCGTGTGCGCTGCTGCTTCCAGCTCTTCTCAGTGTGCATCAATGCTCTCTTTGTGGGCATTGACGGCGGCTTGCCCTGCGCTTAAGTGTCTTCGGGCACCGAAGAATAATTAGTAGAATTACACTGCTTCTGTGTTTTTGCTTTGGAGTTTTTCACTTGTGTTTCTTTGTACGATAGGTGACCTGCTGTATTTTGTCTTAATTTATATGCGTAATTCACTAATCGAAAATTACCTCTGGGTGGTGGTTGTGCACTGTAAGGTAGGCAGGGCACCCAGGTATTCATTGCCTTTTGGGATTTTTTAAATTTGGGTTTTTTTTCAGTTTTGCACTGAAAAAGCTTTTCAAGTTCAAAGCCATAATCTCCCGTGGAAGTGGGGTTAATATAAATGTAGTCTTTAACACTACAGACCTAATCTGATTTTAGGGGCGAAGAAAAGCTTAAACTGTTGTCCTTACTTTTTTTAAAATTTATTTTGTTTGTTTTTTGGGGTTTTTTTTAGAGTTTTAGGGTATTTTTGGTATAATTACAGAAATTGCCTTGTCCTTTGTTTATATGCTGTGACATGCATAAGGGTTGTGTGAGATAGTACCCAAGTGAGTATTACCCATCACAGTGCGCTGCCTCTCCTACTACCTAAAGAGATTTTTGTCATAAAATAATAGAATTATTGATGTTTGGTTTGATGGCTTTTGTTTTTGTTTTTTTTTTCTCCTCTGAGCTGAAGTTGCTTATTTATTGGAGCGAATGTTGATGCATTGACTTCAGTGAAAGCTTTGACATGTTTTCACTTGCTTCCAGTTGCACGTGTTTTGATTAGTGTTGTATCAGAACAGGTTTTAAGGGGGAGGGTAGTTAAATACAAAATATGTATAACAGGGTATGGTCACATGAGGGTCTTTCCCAGTATGAAGGCATTAGCTGAGCAGCTTGATTATTTTGCTTCCAAGTTCTATCTTTTTTCAGCTCCTCACTAATCTTTAGAATTGAGTTGTCTGTTACTAAATCATCTTAAGTGCTTTTAATATATTTGTATTGTTTGTTAAGTAATTATTGATGTGCTCAAGATACAGCTTGAAAGAGGCATCAGAACAGTTGGAAGTTGTGTCAGCTACACAGTTAAAGGGGAACTCTGTGTTTGAGGCTGAAAAGTAAAGTTTCAAGTGGCAGCTATTAAAGCCTCAATAAATGCATGAGCTTTCAATGCTGTTGAAGGTCGTTTTTAATTTGCTTGTTTTTTCTTGCTCAGAAAAGAGCAGAGAGCTTCAAACATAATAGATCTAACACGTAAGAGTGCTAAAGTAACTAAACATAAAGCTATGTAAGAGCAAACTAAATGTGCAAAAATATGATAAGACATGAAAACACAGAACCTGTTTACTCTGTAAAATACCTCTCCAGCACAGGGTTCTCTTTCTTTTTTTAATGTTTAGAGTTGAACTACATGTGTGGTAACAGAGCACATACTTGGAGAAAGTCTCTCTGTGAGCTAGATGTTCAGAGACTGATAATATTAAGCATTTATTGTATGTTTCAAATCAAGTGAATGTTAAAGTTACTTCTGCTAAAATACCAAAATATATAAATAATAGAGTAAAATAGAGAAAAGGAAGGATCAGTAGAATATTATTCCCCTCCTCTTTTTTTCCCTTATATCCCACTCCCTTTGCTGTTTCTCTGTGAGTGAAGTATCCATTATGTCCTGCTTGACTAAGCCATTAAACAAGTAGTTTGCTTTGCACAATGTATCTTTAAACTCTGATTACTCTTTCTTAATTTGCTTTTTATTAAAGAGCTTTATTAAAGATGATGTGAGCTTTTTCAAGGAAGTGCCAGTTAGCTCAAGGAAGCTAACTAGCACATCTTCAATGTCAAAATAGCCTTTCCCACCTGAATACTTGATGCTTTCCAAACACAGGCCACCTGTGGCTACAGGCCTCCTGGTTCAAGGGGTTTTGTGGAGTGTTCTCTCTAGAGTGCCTCATTTAAACTGGCACCTGGAGGCTGTGTGGCATTAGTTAAAAGTTAGGGTGGCTCTCAGTAAAGTTTGTTGAGCCTATGTAGACTTTGTTTTTTGGTGTAGGTAACCCAGCAGGTTGCTGTAGGAAAATGAGAATGCTCCTTACCCTGCCAACAGACGTAATCCCTGTAATTTAAAGGAGAGGGCAAATAATGAATGAGACCTCTACCCTCTTTATGAAAGATAGCTGTTTTAAAAATAATGTTAGAGGACAAGGCCTTGGTATGTTAAGTGTTGGTAAGAACTATCAATAGGAAAATATTTTTGTGTTGACACTTTTACTGCAGAAATCTCCCAGTAGTTTTACTTAACTCTGTTGGTGATAGTAGAGGTGGGAGGCCATGCAGGAGCAAATCTCTGTGGCTCATCCTGCAGTGCAGGGTATTTGTTGGTGTGTTCTGTTTGAGCTGTGTGGTCAGGTTGATTCAGAGAGCAGGTGATGGTAAGGCATGATGATCCTGTAGGCAAGATCTGTAGGCTTTTTTTCATATTGAGGTTGGTTACAGCTGGATGTTCAGTCAGGCCTTAGTGTGCCACTAAAGAGGCAGGAAATTTGGCAATTTGCTCTTTGGAAATAAGGGAGACTCTGAGGTTGTGCTCTCACATCACCCACTCGGTGCTGGTAGTGTTGTCCTTGGTAGAGATGGAGCTCCAGGTAATTCCGTTCTACCCCAGAATTACAATGTACCAGGCTGCAAAAGGAATCAGGAGCTTCAGCTGCTCTCTGGGAGAAACAGAAACAGCTAAAAAAATCTGTGGAGAAGGTACTTGAGTTGCATTGGCTCTATAGCCGTGCCACAGGATGATTGCACAGAAGGGGAATACTTTAAGAGGACACTAAGTGCCTCTGAAGGCGATCAGAGAGCTCTGTGGGCAGGAGAAAGATCCCCAATTTGGCAGTAGTTTCTTTCTGCTGCTTCTCCAGGAACTGACACATCGGGGAACAATGTGTTCCAAGTTCTGGACTCACAGGACTCCCCTGGGCTGTGCAGGGTTTTAGAGGGAGCAGGATGTACCTGCAGGCAGGATTAAGGAGCTGCTCATGGCCAGCAGTGTAAGGCTTTTGTGAGCTTTCAGCTTCTCAGGAGCTTAAGGCCTCACGAGTTTCTGGAACACAAAGGTAACTGTCCAAGCTACTCTGCTCTAGAAAGCTGCAGAAGTTCAATGGAAGCCCTGAAGTGGCTGGAGCAAGATTCTCCTTATCAGGCTTTAGGCTATACGTGTTTCTGCTGGTTTTCTCACTAGAGCAGTGCAGGAATTGATTTGCTGCCAGCTTTACGGTGCTTCACATGAGGTCTGTTTCTTTCTAAGTGAACACTTAGTCCTGCTGTTCTCCCTCTCAGCTGTGTGGCAAAGATTTGTCACTGAAAACTCGGTTGAGTTGCCTCTCTAGAGAACATGCCATTGTACAGGAGGCATCATTTGGCTTACAGTAGGTTTGTGGTTGTTTGTTGGGGTGGTGTTTGTTGGTGTTTTGGTTTTTTTTTTTTTTTTTTTTTTTTTTTTTTTAGTGGCAGTCTGTGATAAGAAAAGGACCCAGCTGTGACATTAAGGCTTGAAGTTTGCAGTGTTGACATTTTAAACTTTTAAATTAAGCAATTCTGGTCCAATAATTTGCATTAGTAATAATCTTAGCTTTAGGAAAAAGTGTTTTTATTTTTTGGCAGGTTTCCTAGCAGGTGTTACATAACATTGCATAGTGTCTTTTGCAAGATGGTTTGATGGTAAAAACATGTCAAATTTATTTGTCCTGAGAAGAGAAGCAAGCAACAGTAGCAAACAATTATTGAATACTCAGGATTCAGGATTATTTGTGAACAAAATTTCCTGTAGCTTTTTTGTAAATTGACAAATTTCTGTTAAGTTAATATAGCAGGCAATACCACTTCAGATAGGAGAGGGTGAATCCCAGAATTATTGATGTTGAAAAGGTCTTTTGGGACCTTGTAATCCATTTCTTTCTCTCAAGCATGATCCTTTGTATTCCTGCAGCCATGAAATGCAGCTCTTGGGGGTTTTCTTGGCCATTAAAGTAATTGTTTGATGTAGTGAAGTTTACATTGTGTGGACAGTTGTCTTTCCATATCATATGAACTCAGAATTCACATAAAAACAATAATAATTTTTACACAGCTGTGCCTTGCTATATGTACAGTTGTATTTGTTAAAGATAGTTGGATTACTGCAATTTATTTTTGTGTTGCATTACAACAGATGGGAGGAAGGCACAGTTTAATTTCGTTCCTTGTTTTTTTGGATTAAGAAGTTAATGTTCTTTCTGAAAGTACCAAATTTCTAAGGTCGAAGATGGCCACCAGAGTCGATTAGAGTCAGATCCTGATACAGTACAAGAATGACAGAGCTCCCATTTGTCCTGTTTGAAGGGTGTTTTGTTATCCAGAAGAATAGTAGTCTTCAAAGACAGTGGTGCAGGCAGGAATAATGATGCATAAATAACATTTGAGCTGCCAAAGTAAAAAGAAGCTGGTACTAAGTTTTGGGGTTTTCTTATTAACTTGTTACCCAGTGGCATATTAGAGTTGGGTTTTATTTACTTATTCAAAGATAGTATAGCTTTGCAATATGTTAGAAAACACAATACAGTGTTGTTTTATTAAATCTCAGTTTTGAGAACCTGTGCAGTAATTCTTTTGAACAGTTGTTTAAGCTAGGAAAATTGGTGATAACATTGTGGAAGGCTTTTTTTCATGAGAGATTACATTTGTTGTGAAAGGGTTTTGTTAGTGTGGTGTAGAGAAATAGTGCTGTGGTGTAAATGACCTTCTCTGCTGCCTGTGTCACAAGATGAGGTGTGGTAACGTGAGTTAAATAGTTTGCTTTGAGCCATACAATTAAAGTACTCTGTGCTGGATCATATTAAGATGTGAGGAAAAGCTGTTTATGAACACCAGCTTAGGAATTATGATTTTGTAGTTTTGTGTGTTGTATGTTTACTTCTTTAATGATAATCTTTCAGGTTGGGCAAAAAACCTGCTGTATGTAGTAACATGACTACTACATTTTGTATAGCCTTTGTGTAACAAGACTTTTGTGTGTGTGCCTTCCCTTACCCTAGATATCGAAGCACAAATTCGAGAAATTCAAGGAAAAAAGCCTGCTCTTGATGAAGCACAAGGAGTAGGCCTTGATTCCACGGGATATTATGATCAAGAAATTTATGGTGGCAGTGACAGCAGATTTGCTGGATATGTCACTTCTATTGCAGCAACTGAATTGGAAGATGTAAGTGATTTTATTTATTTTGTTTGTTTAGGGCATGCAATGTAATTGTTTAATAATTGATTTTGAGTAATTTTTAATTGCAGTTGCTTGAAGTAAAACCATTTTTTATTAAAGCTGTAGGGGACCAAGTATGTCCTACCTGGGAAGCACATAATCGTGAAAGGAACTGGGTTGAAGGGGCAATTTTGTTCCAACCCTCTTGCCATGGGCAGGGACCTTTTACTAGACCAGGTTGCTCAAAGCAACATTGAACCTGGCCCTGCACTCCAGGGCTGGGGCATCCACAGCTTCTCTGAGCAGCCTATGCCAGGGCCTCACCACCCAGAAAAGAACTAATTTCCTAATACGCAATCTAAATCTACTCTCCTTCAGTTAGAAGCCATCTCTCCTTGTCCTGTCACTACATTCCTGTGTAAAAGTCCCTCCCCAGTTCTCTTGTAGGCTCCCTTCAGGTACTGGAAGGCTGCAGTTAGGTCACCCTGGAGCCTTCTCTTTTTCAGACTGAACAAACCCAGCTCTCTCAGCCTTTCCTCAAAGGAGAGTTTCTCCATTCCTCTAATCTCCTGGTGGCCTCCTCTGGGCTCACTCCACCAGGTCCCTGTTGTTCCTGTGCTGGGGCCCCCAGAGCTGGATGCAGCATTCCAGGAGGGATCTCTGAGCAGAGGGGCAGAATCCCCTGCCTTGCCCTGCTGCCCACGGGGCTTTGGATGCAGCCCAGGACACTCTTGGCTTTCTGGGCTGAAATCTCACATTGCTGGGTCATGTCCAGCCTCCCCTCCACCAGCTCCCCCACAGTCCTTCTTGGCAGGGCTGCAGTTCTAATTCTTATGAATTTTAATGAATTAATGAATTTTGCTTTGGGAGCCTTGTAGGCCCAAGAAGGCGGCAAAAAGTTGTGGCCTGGTACTTAATGATTCCAGTCAAGGCTAACATAAACTTGGTTCTGTTACAAATGATGGTAAAAAATTAATAAAACTTTGGCCAGCAGACTTTAGTGACTGTTCTAAGATTCCTGGTTCAAATTTCACAGCTGTTTTTAAGAATTGGCTTTTTCACTGTGTTGTGTTCTCCTTATGTATCCTGCTTGTAAGATTACCTTATGTAAGATTAACATCAGAAATTTTTTAACATTAAGGTAAACATTGGACCATATTTTTAGTTGCAGGAATGGTCAGATCTACAGGCCATATCATAGGTACATAGGCAACTATGTCTTACACTGAGAGAATTATGTTTCTTAGAATGAGGAGTATTGTTTAGCTTAGTACTAGTTGATACATGAGATTTTTTTTAGTGATGTACTTGAGTCATCTACAGATGATAAGGATACCTTATTAAAAATTTCCATCACTCTGAGGCGCACTGAAAAAGGTTTCATAGTTTTATGAGCAGTTTTTCTTTTGGGTTGCTGTGAATAACAGAATGGAAAGTCACTACTGATAGGAAAAAATAGCAAAAGCAAGTGCTTGTTATTGCCGTTGTGATTGGGTAAGTATAACTAAACTAACACGAATCTGTCTCTGAAATTTTCACTGTTTCTGAAGCTCTTTTATAGGGTTGTTAAGTCTTGTTCCATATATGTACAGCTGACTTGTAAGAAAAATAGTGTGAATATCTCTGCCCCAGTCCTCATGTGCCAACTAGGGAACTGTAATGGTAGTGCTAATACAAAATACAGACTTTTTATCTAACTAGTGTAGATAGCATACTTGATTAAATGTAGCATATTGAAGAATGCTTGAGCCTTCTTAGTGATATGAGCAAGTTTATCTGATTCACCAGTTTGGCAATAATAAGAAAAGCTATATGAGAAAGCTTGCTGAAATTTTGAATTACTTCTTCTACTTGTCCGTTTTCATCTTTTCTATGACCTCAGCATGTTCATTTGATGTTAGTTTATCTGAATATAATACCAGCATGACAAATGCACCATGTCTTTACTGACAGGATGATGATGACTACCCTTCCACAAGTTTGCTTGGGCAGAAGAAGCCAGGATACCATGCTCCAGTGGCATTGCTTAATGACATACCACAATCTACTGAACAGGTACGTCTTAGTTGAAGGCACAATAAAATACTCCTGTAAGCATTGAGGGAAAGAAGTGTTAATAGCAGATTTTGTGTTCTGGAAATATAAGATGTATGTAAAGAGCTATGTTTTTTAAATGTTGCTGTAAGCTTGTTACTGCTTTAGTTTGGAATTCTCCAGGTTGATAAAGATTGATACTTGTGCATGTAAAGCCAACTTGAATATAGAAATGGAACCACTGAAATTTTTAAAATTTGAAATCAGATACGTCATTAAATTAAAATAACTAGGAAACTTAATGTAGTTTATACTTCTCATTTTTTAAGGAAAATGTAATCATCAAAGTTTTATATTCCTGGAGTATTTTTCTGTAAAACTTAAAATCACAAGAGGTAGCATTAAGTCACCCTGCAAAAAGAAGGGGAAAAGTTGACAGCATGAAATGCTTTGGTAACAAGCAAAAAAACCTCTTAAAATTACAAATTATTAACAGAAAACATTTCCTAAGAAGTTCTGTGTTTAAAAAACTGAAATTCTAGTTACAGAAGTAAAATTTAAGTTAGTATAGTGTTTTGACATTTCCTGCATAGTTGAGGCTAAAAATAATATAAGTCTTTTTAATAATGCTCAAAATGAATACAGTACCAGACACTTTTCATATTAGTCTTCATAAATCTGTGACTAACAGGCTTTCTTGGTTTTTAGTATGATCCTTTTGCAGAACACCGTCCTCAAAAGATTGCAGATCGGGAAGATGAGTACAAAAAGCACAGGCGGATGATGATAATTTCCCCTGAGCGTCTTGATCCTTTTGCAGATGGTAATTTATTTTGGCTTTTCTATACCCTTTATGAAATTTTTGTCTTTAATTGTCTTTAGCCCTTTGATTTCTGTTGGCATGCTTATAAACTTAGTTTTGTTTTAAACATCCCCTTTTCATAGAGATTTGGTTGAAAATTTAGATGCCATATTCTTCATCTTTATAATACGAGTTTTCTTTCCAGGTAGAAGGACAAGAAAATTGTCAATGAGCCATTGCCATAGAAACACAAAGGGTTAAAGGTTTCTCTTTTCATTTCGTTTTGGGTTGTGCGTTGTACTTTGAACAACTTGTGTATTGAGTGCTCAGATTCATTCAGTACCTTGATAGTTTTCATTCCAAGTTATAGATTTACAGGGTTACTGCTTTTGAAATGCTAGTAGAGCACCTAATTCTTACCATCCTATGTAAATTTTAGGTGGTACAGCTAAAAGAAGCAAAAGCATATATAAGACTTTGATACTATTAATAGTTCAAGTCTGTTCTGATAATTTTAGAATGCAAGTCAGGAGAAGGGGTGTTAGTGGGTCTGAAATTTTCTTCAGGTGAGTGAGTTTCACGTGTGGCAATAAGGTGCCTGTTGGCTTAAAATTAGTAGCTATTTTGCAGGTTTTACAAATGAGAATTTCAGCCTGCATGAATTAATAGGGATATTAATTATTTTACTTGCTTAATTGTAATTGATATAAACATGTATTGTCAGAATTCACAGGCCCATACTAACTGTCCTTAATTTCTTTCCTACAGCAGTACTGCTATATGCCAGTCCTGTCTGCATTCTTAAGGGTGCAGTTCAACACATCCTGTGTAGATTATGGTGAAAAAGTATTCCAAAGGAAAGTCCTATCAAAGCTAGTGTCAGAAAGACACAGCCAATTGGGCAGTGATCTTCAGCATAGAAATGTCTAAGAAGTTTATTTTTTTCCCTAAAGTATAATAGCTATACCACTTGTATAGCAAATCTGCACATTTTTCTTAAAGAAAAGTGTTTTTCTTGACAAGTCTCATTTCTCTTAAAGTTGGGCTTCTTTTAAAGTATTTAAAAATTCAATTAATGCAAGATACAGAGCATAAAACAACATATGGTGTACAAAACCCATTACCTGTGAGTATTGTTGTGGTGGTGTATGTACTGTATTGCATTCAGCTCCCAATCACAAGTGTCCCTTGAGAAGAGAAGAGGGGGAAAGTGTCATCAAACAGTATTTTGGGGTTTTTTATTTTGTTTTATTTTTATTTGTAATGAAGCCCTGTTACAATATGACACTAGAAGGTCTGTGAGACATGTCCAGATTTGTCAAACTTATAAATGGGTCTTTATGATAAAACAATTTAAACATTACTTAGGTATGCAATAGTTATTTATAGTCAGATAACAAGTAGGATTTAACAGCTTACACAAGGTAATGTTTTGATTATAAATATCTTTCCAAAGTGTTACTAATGGTAAAGAGATAATTTTCTAGGCTTCTATTCTGCTGCTTGAAGTCAGAACTGCTGATGGAGACAAAGGCACGAAAGTGTACGTATTCCGGATTAGCAACCCAGGAACCCATCACTTCTGAAGACTCTTAACTGTGTTGTCATTTTATCATTTTTATCGGCTTTAAAATATTTGTTTGAAACTGCAGTAGCTATGTTTGTGTTCAAACAGGTTAAATTGATCAGCAAACTGAATAAACGTAAGATACATGTAATTTTAAAAATTTTCGATCAAAAAGTAAAATTAAATGATCATGGAATAATATAATAGTAGAGCAGGACAGTAGAAGTCCATAGTTTCTGCTTATCCTGTACTCATTGTGCTCCATTCCTGTTGCTGTTCTCTTCTGCAGGAGGGAAGACTCCAGACCCTAAAATGAATGCCAGAACGTACATGGATGTTATGCGTGAACAGCATTTAACAAAAGAAGAGGTGCGTGGAGGGGAGAGGTTTCCATTTGGACTGAGTTCCATGCTACAGCCTTTGAAAGCATGTTAAAAAAGTGGGAACATAAATTCTCTTGACTTAAAAGCCCATTTCTTTGGAAAATCATGTTCTTCATATGTTGAAAGTCAGTAGAATTTAAAGGTGAAAGTTCTAAAAAACATCTGTTCTCTGTAATACTTAAGCAATGCAGGGAAAAATAGTCTCAATATATTTTAATCTGGATTTTTTTTTTAGAACTTGGACTTTCTATTGTTTATTGTCTTTCAGAAGAGGAGAGAAAAAATCTAACAGTAACTGAGAATTACTCAGTTACTCAGTGCGAGAGATGTTTGTTTTTGTGAGCTCTATGTATAGAAAAAGCTCTATGTATAGGGAGGTTTTAAAAGGCTTTTGATGAGGCACCTAAGATCAGGTATAAGATTGGCATTTGGTTTTAAATATTAAAAGAAAAACCAAAAACGTACTTCAAAATTTAATTTAATAGTTAAAAATATGTCATTAGTATAAAGAGATTTGTTGTGTAATACCTATAGTACCATCTTGCTAATTGAAGCAAGATCTTGTAGTTCCAGTGACTTCTAATATTGATTTGTCTTAAGTGAGGAATTAGTTCATAATTTTGACAGTGTTGCTGCTTATAGATCCATTGTTAAGGGCAAAACAGTCTCTGTTAGTGTGCTGTTACAGCAGTATCATCTCAGGATTTAAAATAAGAATTTCAGGGCTTTTTAAATGTCATGGGATGTAGCTCCCATGAATGTATTTTCTAAATCATCCACCTTTAATTTACTGAGGTGGTACTTACTTGAAACAGATGGGTAATGGTCTTAAGGCATATACCTATCAGTGACAAACTGATAGCTTTAAAAATTCTCTGTGCATTTGCTGTAAGAATGGCTTTTATTGAAAAATTAATTTAGAAACAGCCCCTCAAACACAGCTGCTCTGTCAATATAGAAGAATTTGAAAAAATGAGTGGCCTTGAAATAAAAGCAGCAGCTAATTGCAGATAATTTGAGCAAAATCTCAAAAAAAAAAAAGGCATGAAAAAGTATTGAAAAAACTCTTGTAAAGGTATAATTTGAAGTGTTCTTATGTTTTTCTTTTTGTGCTCTTGAACAGAGGGAAATTAGGCAACAACTAGCTGAAAAAGCTAAAGCTGGAGAGCTTAAAGTCGTCAATGGAGCCGCTTCTCAGCCACCTTCAAAACGCAAACGGCGTTGGGATCAGACAGCTGATCAGACTCCTGGTGCTACACCTAAAAAATTGTCCAGTTGGGATCAAGCAGAGGTAATGGCCTAGTGCTCATCAGCTGTCTACAGAAGACATTATCAGTGCTAATCCTCTTGAGTGTCAGAAGTTTCTTACTGCACTTAAGAACAGCTAGCAGTCTTTTATTGTATAGGATGAGATACTGATGCTGTTGTTTTTGTCTTCTAGACTCCTGGACACACCCCATCTCTGCGATGGGATGAAACTCCAGGCCGTGCAAAGGGTAGTGAAACTCCAGGTGCCACCCCAGGCTCAAAAATTTGGGATCCAACTCCCAGTCACACACCAGCAGGAGCTGCAACACCCGGCCGGGACACGCCTGGTCACGCAACACCAGGCCATGGAGGCGCCACTTCCAGTGCACGGAAAAATCGATGGGATGAAACCCCCAAAACAGAAAGAGGTATTTATGGCAAACTGGCAGGTGCATAATAGGTTTTGAATGGTTCACTGTACCTTAAGTAAACAGTGAGTTCAGAAGCCAGGCAAGAAGTAATTACATTCTGACATCTAGTGGTTGATGTGGGGAGTTGTTCTTGTCTGAGTTCTCAGCGTTGGGTTCTGCCTGTGCTGAAGTGGCATCCATGAAAGTATTTCGGCTCAAATATGGAACCACGGTTTTGTCATGCCTAATGACTGCTGCAGGTCAGGATTTTAATGTATAAAGGACACAGTAAAGAAGCACATGTGGAATTAATTAACTTTTCATAATATGTTTGTGGGTGTTATTTTTTAATTGTTTTGGGTTTTTTTAAGAGGTTGTTATTCAAACATATTTGAGAAGCATCTCACCTGCCTAATTTGAATTTGATTCTTGTGTCAGAGAACAGTGAAACTCTTGTTACCTAATGCTTTTATCAAGGGAGTACATGGAGTGCTTTGTTCAATTCCTGGAATATCTGAGTAATTCTCTTCTTTTTTAGAACCTGATATTTTTATGCTAAGGTTCAGCAAGAAGATGACACTTTTTTCATAAAACAAAGTTCTCTGTTGGATATTTTCAGTGTAGTACCTGTGTTTTTTCAATATTCACCAAAGTAGTCTTTACTTTTTGCCTACTGTTTGTTAATTTGATACTGAAAATGGATTTGAATATTGATAGTATAATTGCAGTATACACTGTTCAGCTTTCTGAGAAAATTTGGTTTGTTTTTTCCTAGATACTCCGGGCCATGGCAGTGGCTGGGCTGAGACACCTCGTACAGATAGAGGTGGTGACTCCATTGGTGAGACACCAACCCCAGGAGCCAGCAAAAGGAAGTCACGCTGGGATGAGACACCTGCGAGCCAGATGGGTGGCAGCACTCCTGTTCTGACACCTGGCAAGACCCCCATCGGTACACCAGCCATGAACATGGCAACCCCTACACCAGGTAAGCTCAGTCCCTTGTCTGAGGCTTCACTTTGTAATGTGGGAATGAAGCATTTCCTTTTGAATTGTCTTTTGAAACAGACTTCTGCCCAGGATGCTCTCCTGCCTGTATGAAAGCAGTCAGTGTATGCTCAGTTGACAATTTTTGTGGCAATGTCCACAGCAACTCATTTCTGGAGAGGAATTGAGACTAAGGTTACATGTCTGTTGCTGTTCAGTTTAGTTGGTTAAAAAAATTGATAAAAGGCTCTGTAAAAGTTTGATACCTTATTTGGCTACAGAGTTCAGGTGCTATGGAAACTTTGACTCAAGAGCATTTAAAAGTTAAGTAAACAAGTCATCTGCTTCTGTATACAAAAGGATTTTTTTAATACTTTTTTTTAAAAATTGAATATAGGTCACATCATGAGCATGACCCCTGAACAGCTGCAGGCTTGGCGCTGGGAGAGGGAAATTGATGAGAGAAACAGACCACTTTCTGATGAGGAATTGGATGCTATGTTTCCTGAAGGATATAAGGTAATTATTCATCTGGATTAAAATACAGCAGACCATGATGAAGTTTTTTTTCTTACCAGGGATTATTGATTTTTTTTCCCCGGAAGAAGAATGTTTCACGTTAAGTATTGATTATTGATTGTACACACTTGTTTGAGTTGGTTGCTGATTTATCCCTTAGAAAGGTGATTTCACAGGCAAATGAGTACTGTGCTTCTCAGTGCTGGAAATGCCTGTCAAGGCCAGAAATGTACTCTGTATGGACTGATAGAAATTGTAAGTCCAGATGCAGACAAACATGGAAGAGGGTCACAAATACTGAGACAGCAAGTACAGTATGTTGATTCAGTTATTGAAGTGCTTCTTTAATCCTTGGAGACTTCACAATTTATTATCCAAGCTCTTGACAGTGGGAGTGAGCTTACTTCTGAAATGTTGTCAGTACAGGGTAAGTGCAAATACAAGCTGTCAGGGTTAGTGTGTATTGTTGGGAACATGGGATCTGTTGTGTGCAATAACACACAAATCCCTAAACAAATAAAGTGAAAGCTACAATTTCAAGCAACGTTTTGTATTTGATGGCTTCTTTTTTGTTTATATCTGTTGCAATTAAAACACATTTTGTTCTTCCTTCTTTAGGTTCTGCCGCCCCCAGCTGGTTACGTGCCCATCCGCACTCCTGCTCGGAAGCTCACAGCGACCCCAACGCCCCTGGGGGGAATGACAGGATTCCACATGCAGACAGAAGACCGCACCATGAAGAGTGTTAATGACCAGCCATCTGGCAACCTGCCATTCCTGAAACCAGATGATATCCAGTACTTCGACAAGCTGCTGGTAAAGCTTTCACTCATGTTGATTTAACTTCCCTGGTTTCTTTTGATAATGTAGCAATGCTCATTTGTTTGTCTGGAATTTACTTGTAGGTTGATGTTGATGAATCAACTCTGAGTCCTGAGGAACAGAAGGAGAGAAAAATAATGAAATTACTTCTGAAAATAAAGAATGGCACACCTCCCATGCGAAAGGTGAGATGAATTGTCAGATATATTGATGTGATCTCATTTTTTGAAAATTGGTGTTTGTGTTCAGGTTTAGCTTCAGTTGTCCATGGGATTCTCTTGAAGATAATCTCCTAAGCCTTGCTATCTATTGTGGTTTAAACCAAACTGGCTACTAAGCCCCATGCAGCTGCTTGCTTCTCCCCTCACTTCCCTTAGTAGGATGAAGGAAAGAGTCAGAAGAGTAAAAATGAGATAAGAAGAATTTGTTAATAATAGTAAAGGAAAATAACAAAAATAACAAAGCAAACAAACAGATAAATAAACCCCAAGAAAACAAGTGATGCAGATGGAAAACAGTTGTTCACTGCCAAGTGATGCCCAGGCAGTCCGCTAGCAGTGACCCTTGGCCAGCTTTGCTCCTGGCCTGTATGCTGAGCATGGTGCCATATGATGTAGAGCATCCCTTTGGGCAGTTGGGCCAGCTGTCCTGGCTGTGTCCCATCCCAATTTCTTGTGCCAATCGGCCTTCTCAGTGGTGGGATGGGGTGAGAGGGAGAAAAAGCCCTGACTCTGTGTAAGCCCCACTTTGCAGTAACTAAACATCAAGTGTCATCAGCACTGTTTCCAGCACAAATCCAGAACACAGCCCCGTATTAGTGGTTATAAAGAAAATCAGCTCAGTTCCAGCCAAAACAGCACACCCTGTTTAGTGCTTTTTTTCTTCCTCTTCTACGTCTGTGTGGCTTTTTGTTATTCAGTATAATTTAGCACTGCTGCTCTTTCAGCAGTAATGTCACTAAATGGTGTAGGGCGTGTATAATTTTTTTTTTTTTTTTACAATTATGAGAAACTGGATTTATAGTGTTTTGCTTACATGGCTTGTAACTTTCTGGATTTTGCTTCTTACACTTAAATTAGTTACTTAGTGTAACTCTTATATAAGTTTTGGCCTTAAGCATTAGGCAGCATAATAGCAGTCTTTTCTGCAAATGCTCTAAACTGACCAAGCACCAAGCTGCCTGGATGCAAACAAGGACTGTGAAGCTATTTTCCAAATGGAGCCAGTATTAGCTCAGAAGTTATGCTTCTCTTGAAAACGGAACTCCAGGGCACTAACAGCACAATGTTTGTCATCACACATTTGTGTTTTAACAGATCAGCATGAAATTGCTTGAAATAGTTTTTTGATGGTTGGGCCAAGTACTTGGAAGCCTGTGGATGTAGTCAGTTACATTTTAACCTAGTTAATGCCTGTTTTATGATTGTTCAGTGTTGTTTCCTTAGTTTAATGGGCAGGTTTTCTGGTTTTGTTCAGGCTGCCTTGCGGCAAATTACTGATAAAGCTCGGGAATTCGGAGCAGGGCCGCTGTTCAATCAGATTCTGCCTCTGCTGATGTCACCAACACTCGAAGATCAGGAACGTCACTTGCTTGTCAAAGTCATCGACAGAATTCTTTACAAATTGGATGACTTGGTCCGGCCATACGTACACAAGGTCTGTTGCAGTTTGCTGTTTCATCTCTCTTTTGCTCTTTCTGCATTTTATGTGCATATCAGAAGAGAATGTTCCACTTTCTTTGAAACATATTTGGCTTTCATATTTCTTAAGCCAAACTTTAAAGTTTTTATGGTGTGATTGGAGTGTAGGCTTTCAAGTATTGAGGCATGATATAAATATGATATATGCATATTTGGAGGTGGGAAGGACCTTACCTGATCCAGGTAGTATCTCCAGACCACATCCTTAAGAGACTTAAGAGCTATAAAAAATAATGTAATAGATTTAATTTTTTTCTGATCATTGTAGGGCTTTAAGCTT
Source organism: Phylloscopus whistleri (assembly GCA_017589585.1). NCBI lineage: Eukaryota > Metazoa > Chordata > Aves > Passeriformes > Phylloscopidae > Phylloscopus > Phylloscopus whistleri. Next base: position 229,097 of record JADMLD010001220.1, read on the forward strand.
GAATCAATGGAATCTCTGTTTCATGGACTCTAATAGGGCTAGAAAAACTATAGGAAGTACTAATAAATAACTAATAAAAGGAAACATTCGTTTGTCTTTTTCAGATCCTTGTCGTCATTGAACCACTGCTGATTGATGAAGACTACTATGCTAGAGTGGAAGGCAGAGAAATTATTTCAAACTTGGCTAAGGTAAAACTCCATCCTGTATTAAAGCATGAGTTAGCTTACATATACCTGCATGTTTATAGGCATGGCAGAACAATTAACTGTGCTGCTCCACACAGTTGGTATGTTTTGTGTTTTGTCCTGCAGGCTGCGGGTTTGGCAACAATGATCTCCACAATGCGACCTGATATTGATAACATGGATGAGTACGTCAGAAATACAACAGCTCGAGCCTTTGCCGTTGTTGCGTCTGCTCTGGGCATTCCTTCTCTGTTACCCTTCCTGAAAGCTGTCTGTAAAAGCAAAAAATCCTGGCAGGCCAGGCACACTGGCATCAAGATTGTACAGCAGATTGCTATTCTTATGGGTTGTGCTATCCTGCCTCATCTCAGGAGCTTGGTTGAAATTATTGAGCATGGTGAGTTCTGCTTTCCCAGACAGTTTTTTTCACCCACTTTATATCTGGAAAATTTTTCATACCTCAGTAAGGCACAGTGACAATAGGGTCCTGGTTTTGTTGTTGCTATGACATTGAGAAACATTTCAGCTGACTCTGAAAGATGAATAAAGATGAATAATTGTTCGGTATTCCTGAAAATAAGTTAATCCCTTTTACACTGCTCCTCTATTTTTTGCTACTTTGTACTTCAGACACGAATATGAGAAGGGATGCTAAACCCTACTCTCTTGCAGGGCTGGTGGATGAGCAGCAGAAAGTTCGTACCATCAGCGCTTTGGCCATTGCTGCTCTGGCTGAGGCAGCCACTCCCTATGGTATTGAGTCGTTTGATTCTGTCTTGAAGCCCTTGTGGAAGGGTATACGTCAACACAGAGGAAAGGTAAATCTAAAATACTTTCTTTAGTTTGAACTGAAATGGATGTGTACCTGCTCTAAGTTATTAAGAGACATATTTTGCATTTAAATAGGGTTTGGCTGCGTTTTTGAAGGCCATTGGTTACCTGATTCCACTGATGGATGCCGAATATGCAAACTATTACACCAGAGAAGTCATGCTGATTCTTATCAGAGAGTTCCAGTCTCCTGATGAAGAGATGAAAAAAATTGTGTTGAAGGTATGTCAGAATGATAGTTCAGCATTGATATTGAATATGTACGCAAAAAAAAAAAAAAAATCCAAACCAAACAAAAGCAAAAAGAACTCTACCCCAAATCACCCACGTCACACCCTACACCAGATTAAAATTGTTGGATTTTTTTTTTCCTGTCAGGTGGTAAAGCAGTGTTGTGGTACGGATGGTGTTGAAGCAAACTACATTAAAACAGAAATCTTGCCACCCTTCTTCAAACATTTCTGGCAGCACAGAATGGCACTGGACAGAAGAAATTACAGACAGGTATTTTTGGTGGTTTTTTAGCTGGGAAATTATTTACAGTAGAAGAAAATTAGAATGTTCATTGAGACTAGTTACTTATTTTTGTCTGTGTCCTGAAACTTGATTTTTGTTCATACTAACAATTTAGAAGTTGTGTATCTAAGAAGATTTTCAGGTTCTTAGGAGGTTATCATGACATTCTACATCTGTGAATGTCTTCATCAATTGCAGGGTGGGGTGGTTCACCCCACTTATGTTCTTAAAAACACTGGATGATTTCTAAGGGTAAAACTAGTTTTTTGTAGTGAGCTTAACATATTTCTTCAGACTAGGGAAATTATTTTCAAGATGTGGAAAGTAGATTTTACCTACTAAGCACAATATTAATGCTTGCTTATTTAACATTTCTGTATTTCAGTTGGTTGATACGACTGTGGAGCTGGCAAATAAAGTTGGAGCAGCAGAAATTATTTCTAGAATTGTGGATGATCTGAAAGACGAGGCTGAGCAGTACAGAAAAATGGTCATGGAAACAATTGAGAAGATAATGGGAAATCTGGGGGCAGCAGACATTGATCATAAACTGGAAGAGCAGCTCATTGATGGTATTTTGTACGCCTTCCAGGAACAGACAACAGAGGTACGGCCAAGTGTTGGAGTTTTTGGTTCACTGTTATTGTAAGCCATCTCACTGCTAGTTATACAGAAGTGTGTGCTTCCGAGTTAGATTTTTAGAATCCCTTTTTAGATTTTTAGCTCTAATCAATGAAATCCAGAAGCAATCTCTGGAATGTTAGCATTTTAAAAGCAATTTTAGATTATGATAAGTTTAGGTAAAAAGCGGTGTTGCTGTTTGTCTGACTTTCCTTTTTATTTTTTACCCTCAGGATTCTGTGATGCTGAATGGTTTTGGCACAGTGGTTAATGCTCTAGGCAAAAGAGTGAAACCCTACTTGCCACAGATCTGTGGTACAGTTTTGTGGCGTTTGAACAACAAATCCGCCAAAGTCAGGCAGCAGGCCGCTGACCTGATCTCTCGTACTGCAGTTGTCATGAAGACTTGTCAAGAGGTATGGACTTCCCTTCCAGATTTGCTCTAGCTGGTTGTAGTAATGAGAGGAGGGGAAAATTATCTTCTAACTCTTTTTACTTGGTTGTAGGAAAAACTGATGGGACACTTGGGTGTTGTTTTGTACGAGTACCTGGGTGAAGAATATCCTGAAGTGCTGGGCAGCATACTCGGAGCACTTAAGGCTATTGTGAACGTTATAGGTATGTTTCTGTATTGATTACCTGGCTGTTCAAGAACAAAATAAAAAAAAAACCCACTATAAAACTAAATGTGCCTCTTTGAATTCAATAGGTATGCACAAGATGACACCACCAATCAAAGACCTGCTGCCACGGCTGACACCTATTTTGAAGAACAGACATGAGAAAGTACAGGAAAACTGTATTGATCTGGTTGGGCGTATTGCAGACAGGTAAGCTGGGTAGTGATAAAATATCTAACCTTCTTTGTGGGCAATTGCTGTAGCAAAAGCTCAAGTTTGGCATCTGGGTATTTATTGTCATATCTCTTGATATGTCTGAAGTTGTGCATAAAACTTGAGGTATTTAGCAGACACACTGTTGAATTACCTAATAAAGGAAATGCTTAAGCTGTTACCTCTGTGGATGGCAAATGAATAGGTACCAAAGTTTGTGGCTTTATTTAAAAACTTCTCCCATGACTGAAGAGGTAACTAACTCACTTTATTGTCTTTCAGAGGTGCAGAGTATGTTTCTGCAAGAGAATGGATGAGGATCTGCTTCGAGCTGCTTGAATTATTAAAAGCTCACAAAAAAGCTATCAGAAGAGCCACAGTGAACACTTTTGGTTATATTGCAAAAGCTATTGGGTAAGTTGGTTTAAAGCTTATCCACTTCTGCACACAGTTAGCAAACATAGTGATGATTATTAGTTTTCTGGTGGGAAATATTCAAACTTTCTACATTTTATATGTGCAGACATGGTTTTACTCCTTTTGAAGAATACAGTCCCGTAATCTTCATTAACATAGGATGTTGCACTTCTGAATAAAATTTATGGACTAATAAGGTTAGAATCTTGTTTGGGAGTAAGAGTTGTTGTCTCATGAATTTTTGATACTGTGATGTGCATTCAGACCCTCTTTGTATTATTTCATAAACTCTTCTTTAAATAATTCATCTTCTCTCTCTCTTTTTTTTTTTCCCTCCCCCCCACCAAATCAGTAGTTTTATTGATTTTTAAAGGTTTGTTTCCACTAAGGTCATACTACAAGTCAGCACATTGTTAGAATGAAGCACAGTTGCCACCTTTGTGCATGTTCTATAAGTAACTGATGACTGACTGAATGCAGATAGAGCAAGTAGCCAGGAGTGCTGTAACTGTTCTCCATGCAGGATATAACCTATCTCTATTAAGGCTTATGGTTTTATACAAGACTGTAATTTCTTCTGGAATCAGAGTAATAGTGGGGAGGCTCTGATACCCTCCAGAGTTCATAAGAGGAAGAACAGAGGGCAGGGAAAAAGCTAGGTCTAGATAAAGTAAAAAATGTTGTCTATGAAAATAAATCCTTTAGCTATTATAGAGTTTAGTGTGTCATGTTTAGCATTCAGTTTGTTTCCCAGTTCTCTAAACTTTTTGTGAGGGCTAAACCATGTTTCTCTGCCACTTGTTTGAAGCTTAACTGATTTTATCCAAATCCTCACTGAATCTGTTGACATGGATGCCCATATTGTCTCTTCCAGACCTCACGATGTATTGGCCACACTGCTAAACAACTTGAAAGTACAGGAAAGGCAGAACCGAGTATGTACTACAGTAGCAATTGCTATTGTGGCTGAAACCTGCTCACCTTTCACAGTGCTGCCTGCACTCATGAATGAATACAGGGTTCCAGAACTGAATGTCCAGAATGGTGTGTTAAAATCTCTTTCTTTCCTGTTTGAATACATTGGAGAGATGGGAAAAGATTACATTTATGCTGTTACGCCATTGCTTGAAGATGCTTTAATGGACAGGTGAGTGCACTTCTGTGGTACAGTTACCCATAGTCATATTTTTAAGTATATACCTGATCATTAATGATAGCAAATATGCATATTGTCCTTGTTTGCTAAAGGCTTTAAGGGACAAGCATAATTTGGAAGCCATTATTTGCAAACAATTTGGATTATATATGCTCCAATTCTACTAATAATTTGAAGACTGAAATTATAAAAACATCTTCAGTGAGTCAAGGCTTCTTCTATTAAAACTGCTTTTGATAATTTCTATTGTTGGTACTTCTGTGGAGTTGGGGTGCAGTAATTTGTCAGAAAACTCACATCTTTTTTCAGTTCACTTATTTTTGATACTCTGCCTCTTGCTGTCAGTAAGTATGGCTTAAAAGTGTTATTAGTGCTTTTGAGAAAAGTGTTATTGAGAAAAAACACTATGCTTGTCCAATCATGTTGCTTTTAAGTCTCATTTATTAATACCCATTGTTCTCTTTGCAGGGATCTTGTACACAGACAAACAGCCAGTGCTGTGGTGCAGCACATGTCCCTTGGCGTTTATGGCTTCGGCTGCGAAGATTCCCTTAATCACTTGTTAAATTACGTGTGGCCAAATGTGTTTGAAACCTCTCCTCACGTCATCCAGGCAGTAATGGGGGCCCTGGAGGGCCTCCGAGTCGCTATTGGGCCCTGCAGGATGTTACAGTACTGCTTACAGGTATGGACCTCGTGGCTGCTGGGCAGCAGAGAGTGTGTGTCAGGCAGGGCTTCTTTCCAGGACATGAAAAAGTCAACTGAAGATGATTTCCAGCAAAGGAAAAACTGGCTTTTTGTCTCCAAAGTGTTATATAAATGGGGTATTCTGTGCCAAGGACTTGAATAGTGGAAATAGGCAGTAAACAGAGGCTTTGGTAAAGGGAGATAGCTGATTACATCACAGAACTTGTGTAGAAAGAGCAGGTAACTTAGAATATCAGTTGACTAAAATAGCCTGGCACTTTGATTTCTAAATTGGAAGCATCTCACAAATTTTGACAATGTGAACTAATGACTGGGGAATAAATTAGCTGTATGAGGGGTTATGACAAATAATCAGTGAGATAAATAAATGAGAGGATAGGATTAATAGTCATAATTTGTCATTAGCCAAGGAAAACAGATGTTTAGAAGAGTGCAGCACTATAAAACAGTGCTTTGATTAGAGTTGATACTGCTAGATCAACACTAGATCAGCTTCTGTAAATGTGCATGGGGTGGTAAAACCTGAAGGCTCCTTTTCCATGTACTTGCACGTGACGGTGGCTGTGTTGGCTATGGAATGAAAACTCACCTAACACGGTAGGGAGCAAGGACTAGAGTAGTGCAGGTCAGTGTAGAGAAGATGTGACAGCATTTTAGTAATAATTTGCAGATAGGAGATTTCACACTTTTCCAGTGTGAGGACCTCAGCATGAAGATACTGACAACAGTGGGAAGGTGAAAGTCTTTGCAATGTATATTCTTCAAAGTACTGTTTGTATATTGTTATTACATAGAACTGTTTTTCCTGCAGCTCCTATGTCCTGCCCTTTATTAAATGCCTATTTTGCAATGCTTGATTAATTTCAGTAAATGAACACTGGAACTTCAAGCTTTTATTACATTTTGTTCTGTTCTGTTTTCTAGGGTTTGTTTCACCCTGCCAGAAAAGTCAGAGATGTTTATTGGAAGATCTATAATTCAATCTACATCGGATCACAGGATGCTCTGATAGCACATTATCCAAGAATCTATAATGATGAAAAGAACACCTATATTCGTTATGAACTTGATTACATCTTATAATCTTCTTGTTCAGTTGTTTGTGTTTAATGCACAGCTGTTGTTCAGTTAAATGCTTTGGATTTCATGATGTAAAATTTTAAAATTTTGGAGATCAGTGTAGAGCTGGTCAGAGGCAGAGCTAGGTATCCAGTAGCATGATTTTTTAAATATGTCCTTGTTTTTTGATGTTAAACAGTTAAAGCCAGTAGTGACCAACAAACAGTGATTACAATGTGCTGGAGGGACTTTGTTTTGGATCCATCTTTATGAAGATTTAGATTTCATTCCTTGTGTTTAAAGGGGAAGTTTATTTGAGAAATAAACATTTGTGTATAAAAACTAATTTGTGTGTGGTTTTTGGACAGAAGGGCTTGTAAAATAAGTCCATTTGGATTAAGTATTTGTTCATGTAATGAATAGGTGGTATAAAACATTTTAACCCTTTTTGTCATCCACTAGCTTTTGAATAAATAAGAAAAATGTACCAACTGTAGTTAATGTGTGGATCTTTGTCATGAAATAATGTAGCTGTAGCCTGGCTGATGGTTGTAGTAGTATCAGTTTATTTTAATGGAAAAAGTAATATTTAATTGCTTGTTGTTACTGCTTCATATGCAGTATTCTGGTGGACATGGCTTGTTAAATGTTCAGAAGTTAAGCAATTCTATTGTAAATTGCATTTGTAAAATCAGTTGTGAAAATTATGCATATTGGTCATATATTATGTTTAAAAAGGCAGATATTTATAGGCTGTGCTGTAATTCCATTAAAGAGCTCGGAAAGTTAAGTCCCCAGCACCTTAGGTGAGGCAGTTTCTAAGAAAAGTATTCTATTTTCTCATTTGCTTTTTGCCTTTTGTGTGTGTACTACAGAGAAAAAGGTCTTGCTATCAGTAAACCACCTAAAACCCAAGGATAAATGATTTTGGTAGTAGTGTACATTATACCATGTTTGTAAGGTAGCAGGAGGCAGTAGCTGGTTCAGACACCTGGGTCTGTGCGTCCCTGACTCAAGTGATTCACTTCCATCTTACAAAGTTCAGTGCAGTGGTGGTGTCTGACTTCTCTGCTCTTTTACATTAATGTGAGAGTCTTAGCTGTTCAGCATATATGAAAATTTCCCCCTACCTTTCAGGGCTAATTTTTTGTTAGGGGTGTGGGATGGCACAAAAGCAACTTGGGACCCTTCTGTTAAAAAAGGTAGGAATTCATCAGGAAAATGGAAAAGTGGCTCTTTCAACAGTGAGTTGTATTCCAAAAATTAAGTAAAAACCGGCTGCAACTTCCTGAAGTCTTTATTGCTGAACTGTTTCCTCTGAGAATAAGGTCCATTCTAGTCTATTTCTAGTGCTCTGTCAGTGAATAGTACTGTTTGTGTTACAGATAGCCTGCCATCTTCATTGCCTCAGAAGTTCTGCAAGACAGAACCAAGCAAGTGCCAGTAGAGGGAGGAGGGCTGTAAAAAAGCACTGGGTTTTGAGAGATGAGTCAGAAGAGAGCTCTGAAACAGGTAGGAATGGATGATGGCTCCTGACTTACAGATTTGCTTCAGCAAATTCATTATTCTTAGAAATAAGTAAAATTGTAAAAATTCTCTCAAAGTGGAGGGGGAGCAACTTCGAATTGTTGTCATTTTTGTATTTTTGAAGCTCATCACTTTTAAATCTCAGAAATACTTTCATAAATCTTTTTGAGGAAGATGCAATGTTTCCCTTGTTTCCTGAGGAAGACAGGGGAAGCAGAACTGTTTGATGAAACAGAATCATACATAAAACTGTGATGTTCATGTTTGGGTTTTTTGCTATCCCAAGTATGTGGTATGAAATCAGGTTTGAAGTGGCAGTATTTAAGTGCAGTTCTTGATCTGCAGAGTCACCAGGAAGCATTTTTATCCTTGAGACTTTGTGGATCTGTGGAACTCTTACCTAAGGAGGCCATCTCTGGATCATAAACTGATGGGATTTTCTGGGAGCCTATAGCAGCTCGTAAAGGATTTGGTTTTGTTGTTTAGCAACCACACTGAGTTTTATTCAGCACAGGAAGATTAAGGAGGAAATTTGGGGGATATAAATAACTAGCCAGATATGACATCTGTCCACCTGTACACAAACATGTTTCTTTTCCAGTACAAACTGAAGTCATTAATAAATGGGAAAGTTTTACTCTGAGGTGGTGGCTGGTATTCACCTGCAGACTTCTGGTTCTGGACAGCAAAGACGAAGGAATTTAAATGAATGGAGGGATTTGGATCACTACTATTTAAAATCCTTTAATGGATAATTAATTGTGCCATTAATGCAGAAAAATAGGCTAAATGAACAAAACATCTGCTGTTTTGCTACTTGTTTATAAAATGGGAGACATGCCATGGCTTGGCAACTGAGAAGTTAACCTAGTCACAGAATTAGTGTGATATTTGATAAATACAAGTAATGAGCATAAAATCTGCATGTCCAGGCAATCCTTCAGCTTCCTTAATTAGGTTTTCTTTAAAAGGGAACCAAATTCCTTTCCAGTTATCATCCAACCCCCTTTCCGGATTTACATAGAGCTCCTGACTTGTAGTGTATTGCAAAAGAAGCTCTATGGACAGAAGCTTCACTGACAGTTGATTCTCCTGAACAGGCTCATCCAGTATGCAGAAAGAGGTGGAGGCACCTATAAGAAGAAAAAAAGGTATGTGATTTTTTATTTTGATCTATTTTTTAAAATTAATTACAATTGTGCATTTGGATAGGGGCAGTGAATTAGGACAATGTAAGCCATACTTTTTTTGGCTCTTCCTACTTTAGAATGTTAAATTTTACTGCTTGATGTGGATTCTGATTGCATCTGATTTTTTTCATTTCTCCTTTTTAATGGAAAAAAAGGATGCAACAGTTGTATATACCTACATTTCCTTACAGTCTAAACTTCTCTGTCAAAGGATGCCATGCCCCTTTACAGCTTGAGGTGGTCGAGCTAAAATTAGCCAAGGCTAGCAGTTATCCTTAAGGTATGCTAATCTTAAAAGTTTGGGAGAATTTTTTTGGTTTGTCCAGGCTTCTTTCTGAGAGCAGCTGAAGATAAGGATCTAAAGTTTCCTCAATTTAATGTTTGGTTTTAGCTGCATTTTATTGCTTACACTTCTGTGTCTTCTGATCTAATTTCACACATACACGTCCTTCACTGCCACTCTTCTGATTCAGTTGTACCCATTTTCCTTGTACCTTATTTATCCATGGATCTCTCTAACCTGCACCTCTCACCTCATTTGCTGCCCTGAAAGCTGCACTTTTACCCCTGTGTCAGACTTCCTTTCACCTTGCTTGTCCTGGCACAGTAGCAGTGGTGGCAGTGAGAGCACTGAAGAGAAATCCTCCTGCCTTCCTGGTTGCCCTTGCAACTGCAGCAGTTCCTGGATGTGTGGAGAATCACTCACTGCTGAAAAAGTCTCACTCTGATTCTGCTGCTCAGGCTGGGCCAGATCCAGGGGGTCTGGAAGAACATAGCTGCCAATTTTTAATTGTTTTGGAAAATACTAGGGAGTACAAATATAGTCTGGTCTTTCTTGCCCAGCCTGAGCTACGGGGGCTCTTCCTCTGCCAAGCAAAGTGGAGATGGAGCCTGTACAGTGGCTTTTTACATTCAGCTTCTTGATCTTAGAGTGGAATCATTTTAGGAGTCAGATTGAATTTGTCACAGTGTTCTGTCCAGACAAGGAAATGGGATGCCAAGTCACTGAAGTGCAACATTTTCTGTGGTGGTCTTTTCTGTGTGCCTCCAGAGGAAACATTGCAAAGCTTATTTCCAAGCATAGCAGAGCTTCCAGCCCAAGCTGCTTCTTGAGGCAGAGTTAACGAGTTCAGGTTCATAAATAAAGGTTTGCAAGTAAGCCTGGAAGTATTTTGCTGGTTGTTGTTAGAGACATAAGGTCAAGTTTAACCTTTTTTTGGAGATCCTTAGATGGCTTAAGCAATGGCAGTTGTTTTCACAAGAACAGAATTTTGATGCCCAGAATAAAGTTTTGAGATTTTTGGAGTGAATTTCAAAGAATTATGCAGCCAAGTATGAATGTGGTAATTTTAAGGTAAAATTCCATGTAAGAGTCCTCAGTTTTTAGCCACACTCCCAACATTTTGTTCTTGTCAATGAAATAATTCCACTCTCTGAAAAATGGTTGATTGTGAAGTAGCTTCTGACATGTTACAAAAGAGCTTGGTATGGTTGTAATAAACAGAATGATCATAACAATAAATGCTGGGGATCATTAGGAATGTTTGTTATCAACTGTGGCATACATTCTGTTTACTGGCTTCACAGGCAAACTGAACCAGAGGGTTTTCCTTATCAGTTTTACAGCCATGTGATGCCCAGAGATTACATGGCACTAATTCTCTTTTCTGTTACTTTTTATAATTTTGCCTCTTAAGACCACTTTCTTAAACCTTTTGGTGCAATGATTGTTGTGAAATCGAGTTTCAGCCAGTGTTGCATCACACTGATAATTCTACATATTTTTCTCCAAGCTAAGGAACATCTTTTCCCTCGGTTTAAGCTGCTGTAAATGAAAACCCTCATTACTGATAGACTGGGGTGGGATAGGAAACAGCTTTCAAATTTTGGTTCTTCACTAAGTGTTGCTGTTCACTAGTTGGTTCACTACATGTGGGAAGTGTTGATGTACAAGTAAAGTGATTGCCTGTTACTTAATGTACATCTGTGAACCAACTGCAAGATCTCACTCTTTGTCAGTTTAATAAAAATGGAAGAGGTAAATGTCTCTGATCCAAAGTACAAATGTGTACATCAGTGTGATGCCATATGCTGTCTTGAATCTCACAGTAGTAATGGAAAGATTTCTGCTGCCCTTAGCCTCCAGTGGTTCCTCTGACCTGTGTGGTTGAAGTGCAGCCCTCCCTGCACTCCCCTCCCAGCTGTACCCTGGACACCATGGTAGGGCTGGTTAAGGGATCCAGTACACCACTGGGTAAGGAATGCTGCTTCTTCATTCCTAACATAAGCCCCAAATGTTCTGGAAGTTATGAATAAGCTGTTCTATTAGCAGGCTAAAGAGCAGCATATATTTTACAAATTCTGAATAAATGAGGAGGGAGTAAATTAATGGGCCTGATCTATTTATCCCAAGATTGTATCAGATTGATCTTAAAGCAATTACTGTGACTTACTTAGTGTGACTCAATTATTAGTGGTCGTAATTAGAGTTTTGGGTTTTATGAAAGCTTGCTTTCTTGATGGAAAGAGATTTTGATTGCTTGCTTGTTTGCTGTAAAAATCATCTCCAGAGTCTACACACATTTGTTTCTTCACTCAAAATCTGTTCCTTTCAGAGGTAGGAGACATTTTGGTCACCTTGATAGACAAATGTTTCTTTGTTTTATTAGCAACTATCTTCTGCACTGAGCTGGCCAATAAAATTCTTCAATAAGCTGTACAAGTTGTTCCCCTTGTGCCCCATTTCCTCTGAGGGCTTGTGTTTCTTGCTGAAGAATGCCATCTTTCACTGGTCCTGCTGCTCTGAAGCAGTGGTTTCTGTTAAAACCATCCCTGATCCAAGCCTGGGAATAGGCTTGCCCTTAGCTGTTGGTTCCTGGCTGTTGATTGAGACCAGATGTGACAGCTGTTCACCACCATAGGGTGATAGGGTCTGAGGTGACTTATTTCTAGACTTCTCTTAGGTAACTTTAGAAACAGTGACCTTCAATCCCTGCCTGTCATCCAAAACAGTAGAACAGAACTGTGTTTAAATAGTGATTTTGCTTTGAAAGCCATAGATTTTTGTCTCTGTTGAACTCTTAAGTCTCCAAGGATCTGCAGGTCTTGAGCCCAGCTGATAAAAGGAATGCAACTGGCCATTTATTATTTTAGCTAATAAAGGAGGATATTGTATATTAACTTTTTCACATTCCAAGGCACTAACAACAGAATGAAGGTTAAAGGCGTCTGATATTCACAATTAAAGAATGGAGCCTTTGTTTTTAGCACAGTGTGCAGCTGAGACAGAAGGAATATGGCAGGAAATGAAAACCAGGTGGCTTGAGTTTCAGTTTTTAAGACCAAAGAAATGACCTTCAGAAAAGGCTGTTTCCTCACTCAATAAAAGTAAGTTAAATATATACAAAATCATTTAATTATTCTTTACATTAGTTTGCAGATGTTTCTTACATGTATCTTATATTTCCACAGAATTAGCACAATGATGTGTAGATCAGACTGAAAAACCATGCTGAGATAGAGCTAGAGCTTTCTGTAGCATTACATCTTAAGTTCATTTTGACAAGATTGGAATGTACATAATACTCTGTGCAGGCAATTTTTTACTCACTTCAGTATATATTAAACATTCATCTGTATGCAAATGTTAATGTTTATATTTCTGAATTACCATTACCAGGTACAGGGTAATGGTAATACAGAAATACAAGCATAGTCTCATATATAAAAATACACCCATAGACTCATAGAGTGGTTTGGGTTGGAAGGGACTTTAAAGATCATCTAGTCCCCCTACCATGGGAAGGGGTGTCTTCTTCTAGGCCAGGTTCCTCAGGGCTCCATCCAACCTTGAACACTTCTAGAGGTTGGGGCATCCACAGCTTCTCTGGGAAACCTGTTCCAGTGCCTCACCACCTTCATAGGTGCCCTCTTTCAGTTAAAAGCCATTCCCCCTTGTCCTATCACTCCATGCCCCTGTAAAAAGTCCTTCTGCAGCTTAAAAGTCCCTCTCAAGTATGTGTCAGCACCTTAATAAAGATCACAAATACCTGATACTTAAAAGCAAAATCAAAGGCATAATTGTTTCTTATTCCCTTGTGTTTAGTATTATATTTATTGTGAAAGATGTAACCATGGTAACTCAACCTTAGCGTAAAGCATCCCCAAAGTACAATGACAAGTTATTATTTAATACAAATGCAGTTTTCTTCAGGTACAGGCTTCATTTAAAGCTTAGAAAATTGGAGACAGCACACTCTGCAAATCAGCTGTTTTGCTACCCACGCAGCAGCAAAGTTGTAATTGCCATTAGAGCTCCAAACTCCTCTAGTGCAGCTGGAGTCTCCAGGAGGAGGCTGGATCACTGCCTTTGCTGTTTGCCTGGGTGATGCTGGAGCATTGGAACACAGGTGTAAAGCTACTTCTCCCATTGCTGGGTCTGCAGCACCAGCCCCTTTGGCACCTGCTCTTCTGTGCCAAGACAGTCACTCACATGTGGCTCATGGACGACTCTCAGGTGGTCGCTGAGAAGCTTCTCTTGCAACTTTTCCATTCTAGAAACTGGGCTTCCTACTTAGTGTCTAAACCACAGGTGCCTGCTGATGTGGATGGTTCTGCCTGTGTGAACAAACACATTGTTAAACACATCCTACAATTTAGTGGTGCTAAGGTAAAGTATACTTTTTTCAACTAGTTGATGCCAAGCCTGGTTATCTTAATCAGGTAGTGTGTTTCCAAAAACTGTTTTTCTTGTCTGAAGTTATCCTGTGTTTCAGGATGATGTTTGAAATTTTCTGCCGCCTCCACACAGAGTATGATAGGCCTGGGACAGCAACAGGCCAAGATTCATACAAGAACTCAGCCTTACTTTTCTAATCTTTTTGCTGACTCTGGTATTCTACTGAAGAGGCAAGTGGGCTTTTTGATTTGCTAAGCAAGTTTGTCTTAGTCCAAAGTGCTTCCCTGGTAGTCATCACCACCCTATGTTTTTTTTTATTTTTGCTGTATTGTCTGTAAGATTTTGGTGGGATACTTCTGCAGAGTTTACAGAAACAGAGATGTTTTATTACCAAATGTTGTCATGCATAGCATCTGCTTACTATTTGTAGATGTTACAGTTAGTGATTGCCTAAGCATTCATATGGTTTATATATATTAAGGTGTCTCTGAGTCACTGTCTGAAGATGGGAGAATAACTTTCCAGATATTCAGTCTTCCCCTGTTAAGATGCATTTACATGCCCATGTGCAGGTGAAGAACCACATCTATGGTCCTGGGTGCAGGTTGCATTTTCTCTTATTGCCAGTTACAGTTTCTTTCCATTCTCTGTGTTGAGGCAGCTCTTGGGCATTTCAGTCACTGGAGACAGACCTGCAGTACAAACTTCTTGCAGTTACTATGTTTTCATACTTTGATTATTCTGTTGGTGGTGTTAGAAAAGCAAGTCTGCTGTTCATGACAGCCTGTCAGCTGCCAGCTCTGCTTCCTTCATGCTGGTGGTAATGCCATGTTCCGCAGTCATTTTTCATGTAGTATAGGATATGCAGTAAATTAAAAAAAAAAGGAAAAACCAAAGCACCAAGTCCAAACACCACCATATTTACATTTTAGTGTGTATCACTAGTTGCTTGAATTGCATCCGTTTTCATTGGGTTATTTTTAATCCCATTCCAAGCAAGGCCTATAAAGAATTCTTCATTGTCAGAGGCCTCAAGTCTGGGTCCTTGCTGCCCCTGCAGGATGCCTCTGTGATACAGATACTGCCATCTGGGAGATGGTTTGGGACTTCCTGTGCAGTTCAGGTATCAAAGAACTTCCTCACACATCTGTTAAAGGTTTTGCCTCTGTTTTTCCCTCCTTTCAAGTTCCTGATGCTGCCTTGTTACCTGCCTCTGGAGTTTTGCTGCTGGGGATTGTAATTTTTCCTTCCATGAGAATTAAAGTGCATCTGATTGTAGTGCTTCTGTTATCATTGCAAATCATCTCTGTAAAAACAAGCAATCATTTTATTTATTCTTCCCTATTTCAGGAATGTGAGCTCTTCCCATTGATAAAAGTAGTAATCCTCAACCCTGCTCAGTTCCTCTCAATATCCCTACTGATGAGCAATTACTTTTAACTTAAGCATGTTTCATCTGTTGAATTTTTATATTGTTTTGTTCATACAGTTTGCTTCTTTATTTGAATAATTTTCTTGTTACATCCCATCGATTTTATATGGCTTAAAGCCAAAATAAAATTCCAGCTATCTTAATTAAGTACCAGCTATCACTATGTTTAGCTCAAGTGCTTTCTTTTTTACCTATACCTAAGAATATATTTCTTGAGGATGGAGATTTAAGGTCTTGGCCCAGTGTTATGTAGAACAAGGGTCTTAACAAGCAAATAGTTTTGTTTTGCTCTTTTCATTTACAGTTAAAGTGTGGAACTGGTTTTTACACCTTGTGTGTTGTCAAAAGTTTGACTTATGTTCTTAAAATCGGGAAGTGTGGGTGTAAAGAAGGAGCAGTGTGACTAAAGCACAGTAGTGAATACTGGAACTTCCTGCTCTGGCACATTTGCTGTGTCTTCATTGCAGAAATTGTCACAGTACCAGTTCTGGGAAACCATCTTGAGGAGAGTTGAGGGGTATTACTGATTTCAGTAAATCAGAGGACACTTGTTACTTTGTTCTGAGGGAAAAAATTTTTTTACCATGTGAATGATTAATTTTATCTGCTTTTTTTCTTGTATGTTGTGTACACGTTGGATATTGGTAGTTGGGCAGTTTTCTGTTTCATCCTAATTATGATACATCACTGAAAGTTGACCCTTTGGCCCCGGTTTCTACTTGGATGTTTCTGTGGAAAGAAGGTATTTATCCTCTGGAAACAATGGGCTTAGAGCTGGTTTTAGGGCCTGCAGGAATGAGTGTCAGGATCTGACCTGGGGAGAGCAGGAGATCTGCAAGCCCCATTGATCTGGTAAATCTCCTGTAAACCTTGAGAGAGTCACTTGAGGCCACGCTGCTCCCTGGGCTCGAGCACCTGGGCTGTGCATGGTCGCGAGGGCTGTGCCAGCCATGCCTGCGGTCCCTTCCTCTTCTTTCTAGAGATATTGATACAGATTGATCTTTTTATTGTCTTCACATTCAAGAAGACTAAGAAATACTGCAGTTCAGTAGCTGTTGAAAATTTAACCACTCATTAGCATCTGGGGTAAATCATTGCAAGGCGTGTTTAGGGTGTGAATTCTTCCCAGCAGCCTGCCTGTAGAAGGCCTTCTGAGAGCCCTGCTGGTGCTATTCACTGTGACAGAACAATGCTTTCTGTCCTTCAGGAGGCAGGTTCCCTTTCCTTTCCAGGGCTTGACTGTGTCTCACTACTGAGATAAGAACGTTTCTTAGTGTTTCTTTTTTCATAGCAGCTAAATGGAGTTGCTGGAGTGAGCTGAGGCCATCTGTCCCGATGCTGGAAAGGAAGAGTACAGCCTGCTGTCAGCTATCTTAAGCTGCTGGCAAATCAGTGGTGTGACGTGGGGGACTTAGGAAGGAGTCTCTCGCTGAATTGCAGACCATGGTGATTAAACCAGTCTGCCCTACTTGGCGTACTGGTTCAAGATGTTGCTGTTTAGTGGGGAGCATCCCAGGAGTACAGGCATGGCTTTTCCTGCCTCTCTGACTGACTGGGTTCTCCTCCCCTCTTCCATGTCAGTGGCTTTGAGTCTGTAACATGCTGTTTGGAAAATTAGTTTCCTGCGTATTCAACAGAAAAAGTCATGGAATCACTGAAATACTCTACTGAAACATATTTCCTGTGCTAAAGGAACTGCACAACCTGCCAGGAAGTGCTGTGTGATAGCAGTATGATTTGTAACATTATTTATTGTAAGTAGTCACTAATGCCGTGGCTGGACAGCAGAGTTAAGATGTTAATGCATTATTAAATCATTAGTACTAGTATACAAGCATAAATTTGTTCTTAATGAAGTATAAATCAAAAAAGCTATATCCTGATACACTCACATAGTTCTGCTTTGAGAAAGAACAGAATGAACTCTCACCTTGCCATTCCCCAGACACATAGGTTTGACATTTTTGAACTCCAACATTCATCTCCCATATCTGAACACTGGCTGCTTTATGGCCCTGTTTTTCTACCAGCAAGGTGTTTTTTCATTCTCACTGTGCTCTGGGATTTAGGGAATTAGAGAGGAGTAAGGCAGCTGTACCATAAGCTTAGAAGCTCATTTCTGACCTGCTTTATTCTTGTAGCTGTATCTGTGGCTGTGTCTGGAGATGTTAATAGTGACATTATCTGGAGCACAGCCATTGACCCAACCTTCTGATCTTGCGAGAGGATCAAGGAAGACATCTGCACTCATGCAGAATTTTACAAATGTGCTTCAGGCTTTGTGCATGTGCAGGGCCCATCTGTATGGGCTGAATCTATAGATTTTGATCTGGGGACCAGGCATGTGTTCTCAGTATCATTTATTCCATCCATTGCTAAGTCAAAACACTGTGCAAAACACATGTATGAGAATACACAATGCCAGAAGAACTTTAACTATTGTACTCTGCATACATAAAGAGTAATTTACATTGTTTTTTAGAAAGAGAGCAGATATTCACATTGTGTGAGCTCTAAAAGTCTTCTACAGGGAAAGACAAATCCATTTAAATGGATATTGAATAGACTGCAACAGAGGTACTCAATCTGGCAGTCATGACTTTCTGATACCTTGTTGCAACTTAGAGGATGGAATCCTCATTTCTTAGAGGTCTTAGAGGACTCTTAAGACTCTCTTAGAGTCTTTCCAACTAGAGCATTTAGTTGGAAATGCTTCATATTTTAGTCTGTTGGATCTTTCTTTTAGTGAAGACTCTCAGCAGTTCTTACCCACAGAGGCAGGGATTTAATAAAGAACATGCAAGATGAACTGATGTTGATGTTTGTAAGCCAGAGCAAGATTATGTGCTATCCAAAAATCCAGTAGAAATAAAACTGATCAACCACAGGATGTTCCTATCCATGGCACTTTCTTCAAGGGCTCCACCAGTGTCAGTATGTGCTGGGCTCTTCCCCAGATGTACTGTGCAGGCATCATGGCCATCAGGCAGGTCATTAGAATGTCACCGATGTCATTGCACTTAAGGATGGATTCCTGACTCTCTACCATTTCTCTCTAGTTGCTGTAAGGCTTTAAGAGAGACTCATGATCTAAAGAAATTATTTTTTCCCCTCATAGAAACACAATAAGCCCCTGTCAAAACAATCAGTTGTTTATTCTGATGAATGTACGTGATTATTAAAAACAGAACAACCTCTTGGAGAAACGGAGCTTCCATCAAAACCTTACAAAATTCTTCCATTACCTTGTTTGGAAATGAAAAGGAGTGGGGATAGAGAATTCTTTGTTTTCTTTTTCTATGGAAACATCCTTATTTGGCATCTGTAAAGCATTTACATTCTCTAGTTCTGGATCAAAGTCCTTTCATGGCTCATGTGACTTATTTCCTTCTTTAACTGAAGCACAGAAAGAAAAATGGATTTTTCCTCCCTCAGGCTTACAGTATAAACCATTGTGAAAAGCCAAATCCTAGTTTTTAGCAAGGAAGTAGTGAGCATAAGGAATAAAACATCTCGAAACGCAAACTCTGAAGAACCACCATCACCCACTTCAGAATGAACAATCTGTAAACGCACATCCCTGTAGCAGTTACAAAGCATGTAAGGTGAAATTTAGTAAAACTAAACTCAGTTAACTATGCTGCTGGATTTCTTTCATTCCTCGTGTTCCAAAGGTTTGTGCTCTTTGGGGGAAGACCTTTGTCCTCCTCAGCCTGTGTAGCAGCTAATACAGTTGGCCAAGTGTTGGGATACAAACTGCAGTTGGACCAGGCACTAGAAAAATTACAAGCAAAACACTATTTTCTTCATTTGCATGAGTAGCAGGATGAAATTTGGAGTTGGCAGAAGTATTTTCTGATAGAAGAACAAGAAACCCCTGTGTATCAGCTATGGCACATTATCTTGTTTCAAACTTGCAGGAGAGTGTAGATAGTTTTGTTTCTGAATGCAAAATGAACTCTTTCCAAGTCTGCCCCTCCCATTGGTTCTGTGCCCCAAAGAGCTTGGTGTTTCTGCTTATTTTCAGAGTTGTGCTGGCTCTTTGTTGGCTTTCTGCCTTTTGTACACACATGGAGCTGAGCCCATCACCCTCTTCAGCTCGCAGACAAGCTTCTAGGCTGTGGCCTGTGACCTTGAATATTTCTTCCCTCCTGTTTCCAAGTATTGCTACAGGAGAAGTGTGTATAACGGTTGGGTTTGATTTATCTTCTAGGAAGAATTTGATTGTATATCAGTTTTAGTATGGCTTGGGAGGGTGCAATTAGCTTGAGGTAAGCCAGTACCATAGTATATGTACCCTTTGTTTTCCTGGAAGCAAATCATAAATTCTCATCTATATTTTAGTGTGTTGAGATATTTAAATTGGTTTCCTTCACAGACTTTCATTCTGTGAGGTTCTAGTCGAAGGGAATGTACGTTAGTTCAAACCATGTTTTCTATCCATAAAGCGACATGGGCTACAGGCTGTTGGGCTGATTTGTTTCCATTAGCTTGCATCCAGCAGATCTGAACTTATTCCAGAGCTCCAGCATTCCTCCAAAAATAACGTTACTGATACCCTCTGTCACACTGTTCTCCCTACACAGCTCTGAGCCACAGAATTTCTCTAATGCAAGCGAAAAAGCCACTCCCTTTGGATTATGAGCTGAGCCCTAACATCAGAGAGAAACACAGACTACCACAAACAGTGTTGCTCCCTCCTTGCTGGCAACTGCATATTGGTCACTGTGTGTTTCCACATCCCTTCTAATTAAATGCAACTTCAGGAATCACTTTTCATTCTTTGTGTGACATGAAAAGTTAAATGTTTTGCTTGCTTTTGGGCCCTATCGGAAATATAGTTGACTTTGGGGAAGGAATTTGCTATCAGAACGTTCCCAAATCTTACCTGGGTCTTAGAACTGATGTTGGACTCTTCCTGCTCAGGCATAGGCCCTTTCTTCCTCTCTGTACATTGAGAAGAGATGAGTATGGATTCCCAGTTTTGCTTGTGCAATGTTCTTCACTTTCAAGACTGCAACCTCGGACAACTGACCCAGTGGTTTCTTTCAAAAATTAATCTGTTTCAGCTGATGGATTTCAACACTGCTGACATACATCCATTGGTGTCCCACTGGCTACCCTAATACTAGACAGAAATGAAGATTGTGCAGGTACTGTGAAGTGAAAAGACCAAGGACATGAAATCGTACTTTGTTAAAATAATAATGATTTCCTGGTGCAACTGAGATTAAAAATTGGTATTTTATATTAGTGTGACAGTTCAATAAATTTAATCTTGAGAATACAAGTGAAAAAGAGACTTCAGAACTAGGGATTATAGGTGACTAATTGCTGTAGTTTATATAGTAAAGTGGTGTGTAAAGAGAGTTTGGTGTAGTGTCTGTTTGAACTCTAAATTATATCTTTTTAGTGAGTGTGACTAATTAGATGAATACAACTTACACAATTACCTGATGTTTCACTCAGAGGGGTACAGGGGATGTTTCAATGTAACAGGAATCCTACCCCCAGACACCATTTGCTGAATTCTTTAAAGGTCAGGCATACTACAAAAAGTAAGTCAGTGGAAAATTTCTCTTCATGTTTCCCCTAAAAGATTAATGGCATAGAAAGTTTTTTATATACCCATAAATCAAATAGGGCTGAGAATAGAAAATTTGCATACTGAGCTTCCCTCTTGTTAATCTGGTTTTGCTCATCCTTCTTTTTCCTCATTACTTCTTCCTCTTTTTTTTTTTTTTCCTAGTACTTCAGTATGAGTTGGTACAGAGTGTCTGTTGTGGTAGAGTCTAGACTCTACAGCCAAGCCTGCAGCTCCATAGTGTGGTGAAGTGTCTCATGTGTTGGGGTTTTTTGTTGGTTTTATTTTTTATGTTTTTGGGTATTTTTCTGTTGGAAAGCTTGAAGCAGAATCAGGTAACTTGGTGTTTTCCAGGGAAGAACAGGAAATAAAAGTAAAAGCCCCAAAGAGCAAAGTAACACAGATCTCTCTGGCCCTTTTTATATGATACAAGGCAGTAGATTTACCTGGTTTCTAGATTGAGCACTGGCTTATGTGAGAAATTGCTAAGAATTTTGTTGCAGTCTCTTGTCAGGAATGGTAAAGATGGGTGTGTATTTTCACAGGCAGGCCACTAACATGTTGCTTTAAGAACTGAAGTGAGGCTAATGCTTTTTACTGTCAGTGAAATCTTTCTCTTTTGCAGAGATGCATTTCTGGACTGCCATAACTAGGAAGGGGTTGACCCTGTTTAGCCTGTCTAGTTGTCATCTGCCTTAATTCCTCCCCTGTTTTCCATACCTAGCACTAATTACATGGACATCTGCAAGAGAGGTGCTAGCTCAGACCAACTGTAAGGACACCTTAATATATGAGGGAGTGTTTATTCCTTTTTGAGTAACACAGCAGAAGGCTGTAATAATTATAATTCCAGCCTTAAATTCACAGCTTCTTATTGTATCATATGTCTAAGCCTCGCTGTGTATTAACTACGTGGCTGCAAAAGTGTCTTGGTTTAGGGCAAATTTGGGAGAAAACTTCTGAAGGGGTTCCTCTGGAAGAGCAAACCCAAACGACCCCTTCCCCCAGCCGGTCCAGGAAAAGAACTTCTTCGGAGAAAAGTGGAAAAAACTATTTATTTAACAAACAAAATGCCTACAAATGCAAAGAATTAATAATATGAAACAATAAAACCTCTGCCCGCTCTGAAGAGAGATGGCAAACAGAGACAGTCTTTGCTGTGGGTGTAACTCAGCTCACTCAGTCTCTCACCAGTCGCACTCCCTGCGGAGGTCCAGGCCCCGGCGGCCGCAGGTGCCAGCCCTCGCTGCTCCTCTGGGTTTTTCAGTCCTGAGCAGATTTAAACAGTCCCAAGAAAAAGGAAAAACAGTCCAGGGAGTCTTCTCTGCCCTAGCTAGCTAGCTAAAACTAACTAAAAGCACAGGAGATCTCTGTCCCACCGCTGTCTGTGCCTCAGACGAACGCCGGAGAGAGCAACGTGGGGGAGTCAGGCAATTTTCTCAAAACAAACTGCACAAACTGATGCTTTCTCCCCCTTCACTCCCAGAACAAGTTTTAAAGGTACAGAACTGAATATACAGCACAAACAGAACAGACAATTGGGGATACAAGTAGCATAAAGTCACCCTACCACAAAAAGTATAATCAAGAAGTATTTGAAATGAGAGGAGGCCTGTGTCTGGACAAGTGGATTTGCTTCCAAGGTCTCCTCTTTGCCCCTCTCTGCCCTTATCAGTGGATTGATTCATTTTGTTTTATTTCATGCTGTCCCCATCTCACCCCCTGTCCCATGTAAATATTAAAGAAGTAGGTCTAGGAGGAAAAATAGCTTAATGGGATAAAAAGTATCACCCTTGGGAAAAAAATAATAGAATAAATTCCACTTTGTGAAAAAGAATCATACTAATAACAGAAGGAAGAAAACTTGGAGAGGGCAATGACAGACAGCTTGAAACATCTGAAATTATCACCCGGTTCCCACCCCGCAGTCACCCTGTGTGCTGGAGCAGTGCAGAGGGGAGATAGTGACAGCAATGATAAGTTACTCTCTCTGGTGTTCTGCTTGCCAGCCTCCTGCTGTGGCCAGTCTGCCCTTCCATTTCAAATTCACACAGCTCTGTATGTTTGTGCTTGTTTCCCCCACAGCAGACACTCATAATGGTGCTTATACATCACTCTAATCTGACTCCCACTGATCTGTAAGGGGAAGAATGTGCAGCAAGATGTTCACATGCTGCTGTTAGAGGATAGGCAACAGGTAGAGACCAGAGGCATGCCAGGTATCTGGCGTTATTAGAAACGGTTAGAGATAACAAATACGTCTTCTGGTATCAGTTCTGTCCTTCATCCCTGCTTAACAGTGACAAACAAACACTGCTGAGGAATATGCTGACTGTATGTAGTTAGTTTTCTTCATGAGGCAGGAGCCAAACATTCGTCTAAGAACAATTGCACCCTCCATCTGTGAGTGATCATCATGCTTAAATACAGCAGCAGACATGACTGGAGTGAAAAACAGAGCAGAACCCTTCCCCTGCCTCTGCTGCTCAACAGTGCAGGCAGAGCAGGAGCAGGGAGGAGGGTGGCAGTGCAGACTTTTGGCTGCCTTAAAGTGACCACATCCTGTTAGGCTGCAGAAACATCAGACTAATGCAGAGATCTGTCTGTTTGAGATGCAGGAGGGTTTGTAGGGATTGAGCAGATAATCTGCAGACATGTTTGTATTGCTGCAGGGTGCAGGGAGAACTCCTGAACTTGCTCTTTAGTGTAGACTGTTCACCCATTTTGCTCAGTACAGCATGGATACACAGTAAAATGGATTTATTTTAACAAGATTGCTTTTTTCCCTGATAACCACATGGAAAGTGCATAACTCTTAACACTGAGTTTGTGGTGGCAGAGTAATGCTCAGAGCAGTAGCCAGTGGCCTTTACCTGAAATCCTTCCCCAGCTGATGCCTTGAGACTTAAGGCTGTCAGAGGGCATTCCTCCCAAAGTGGGAGGATTTCCTTCTATAGGCAGCAAGCCAAGCAGCACAAGGAACAAGCACCATGCAGGAATGCTGTGGCATGAGAGAGAATTAATGGTGAGTCTCTCAAGTCCTCAACCAATACCCAAACAAAGACTTGCACTATTACCTCCTATGAAAATGACACGTGAGATCTTAACCAAAGGCTGATTGTTTGTGATGATGATGGAGTTCTGTTGAAGTCACATGCCTAGATCTAGGTGTGCCTGGGAGTTTTGTTGAGCCCAAGTGGGTATAAGAATGCTAAGAGGCTTTCCTGACACAAAATCTAAGTGAGGAAGTGTCTCATATGTGTATGACTGCTGATAGCAAATGGCTAAACAATCCAGTTTAGATGGAACTGGAGGAACTTTGGTTTTTCTGGGGACAAAATGAAAATGTGAGAAAAGAGAAGGCAGACATCTGTGACACTGGGCCCGTACACTACAGAATGTAATTGTGTTGTGGCCGGAAGATCAATAAGCGTGGCAACATATTTGGGGCAGTTCTGATCTTCCTTTCTGTTGGACAGAAATTGCTTAAATGCTAAAGTTCAAACTTTCATGTTCCTAATTTTTCTTTCTAAAATATGTAACAGAGGCTTGTGTTTCACAGAAGACTCCAACTGCAATGCACAGAACCCTCTTAGGATTGGATATGCGTCAGCAAGGAACAAATGTACCTGCTGTCCTTAGAGGATTTCTTTCCACTTCCCTGTCAGAGGCCCAGTGTAGCTGTAGGCCTTTTTCCTTTCCTAATACAGGTTTAATCCAAGATGACAGTATCTGGCAAGCTCAAGTGTATTCTCATTAAGGAAGTGGCACACCTGTTTTGATGGTACTTGTTAATGTCTCAGTTATGGAAAGTGAACATGAGTGCTTCAGGTTTGAGAGCTGCAGGTATGACCATTATTTGAAAAGTTAGCTAATGGCTTTATGACTCTTCTTCAAAAAAAGGGCAGCTGAGCATATGGCATCATTTCACATGAAAATGTGTCATGGAATTAGTTATGTACCAGCCTGGTCTAAGAAATTGTTGAGTAAAATAGCTCAGAAAAGCTTTTGTTGATTGTGCATGACTGGAACATAGTTGTTTGTGCTATTTTGTGAACAGGAGAGGAGGACATTGTACTTTCAGAGAAATCTTGGACTCCTTTACTTGTGTAGGTAATGATTGTAACCCTGTGACTACTCTTGGCAGTTCATGCAAATGATCCTTTAAATGGAAAATATAAATAAAATTGTAAGGACTTCTGTAAACTGAGAGCTGTCTGGTTAATATGGGATGTGAACACTTTCTGCATGTCCCTGGGGGCCTTTTCAAGGAGTGGCACTGTAGGTGGTTGGTCCTCCTAGACACCATCCAGTGGGGCCTGGGAAAGATGAGCTGGCATGAGACTCTTTGCTTGTTGGGAACAAAACACTTGAGAAAAATATTATAACACTGTCATGACCCATCTCCTCTATGAGCACTAGCTCACACCTAGCCCAGTTATTGACTCCCAAACAGCTGGGCTCCTACTGCTTCAGCAAATTTCCATTCAGATGATTCATCCTCCTGACAGGAGAGTGTTGGAAGTCCCGAAGAAGGTACAAGGATTTGTACCAGATTTTTGGATCAAAAAGTGAGGGGAGCAAAGAACAAATCTGAAAAATCCTTTTCCTTATTATCCACCAAGTTTAACTGCAGGGAGAATGCTATATTAAATGCTAGGTCATTGGAAATAGGACTTTATAACAAAACAGACCCTTCCTTATAGTGCTGAAAGTTCCCTCCATTTTCCCTTCTTTATTGTTGTGGGTGTTTCGTTTTGTGTTTTGTCTTTTTTGCTTGCTTTCAGCTGGGAGCTAGCTTCTGCTTACTTCTGACCTCAGTGTGGTGAGTGTGTTTTTCAACAGAGCCTGGGAGTGGACTGTCAAAGCAGAATTTCTGGCCTGAATTGGTGGGACACAGAAAGTACTGGATTGTCTCACTGTTTTGTTTTTTTTTCTTTTCCTTTAAAAGACTGATTTATATTAACACTATTTTACCCTTTAAAATGGTTGGAATCAGAATGTGTTGTAAGTTGTGTGATATTTTTAATCCCCACTTATAAGGATGCCTTAAAAGCCTGAAACCAACATCTGCTTCCTTGCTGTATTGGTTTTCTTCTATAGAAGACACTTCCCTTTTTTTTTAACTACTTAGAGTCTTCTAGTTCTGTAATTAAGGATTGAAAAGCCATAAATCACTGTCATATTGGATGTGTTGCAGTGTATGGGAGTTTCTTACAGCAGAATGTAACTTGTGAGGAAATACCTGGCCTTTGTGTGACTTGGAGGAGGGGAAGAGGGAATCTTCAGTCCTTTGCTCTTCAGTTACATGTCCTTGGAAAAAATGTAATTACCCTCATTACCTTCAGCATGTGTGTAACTCCTGTTGCTGTGCATTGTGCCAATGATTTTAATCAAATCACATGCTTCAGGGATTTAGCTTGTCTACTCTGAGGAGTAAGAAAGAAAGTAAACTTACCCCTTCATGCTTTTTTTTCCTTCTTTTTCTCTCCCCCCTTGCCAGCCCCTGGCCTTATGCTGTATGCATGTATGTGCTGTATGCATGTATGTGCTCCAGTCACACTGACAGCCAGCTCTAGGGTGCAACTGCAGTTTCCCCCAGGTCAGCTCAATAGGAACAGTGGATGATGTTCACTTTCCTCTACAGCATGAGGAAGGGACTCTGGGGCTAGGTTGTTTGCTTATTAAACTGTACTTTTTATCTAGTATGTTAGTTTTTCAAAAATGAAATGCTATATTGGGTAGGAAGAGACCTGGACTGTCAGGAGTTACCAGATTTTTCAAGACAGCTACCACAAAAAGAGGTAAAAAACACCCCAAAAGACTCCTGTTGAACAGGAGACAGTTGTGTCTGTCTGATGGGATTTGACAAATGGATTTGCAGGCACACATGGAAGGAAGGGAGAGGGTAAGCGTTCGGCTTCTCCTTCTACCCGGGCTTGGGATATCAAGTTCGCCGGTCTCCCTCAGCGCGGTGGGAAAAAGCGCGGGCCCTCAGAGCTCGGCGCCCTCAGAGCGGTGCCCTCGGGGCAGCCCCTGCGGCGGGGAAAGGGTACCCGGGCCCGAGGGGCAGCGCCGTGTCCCTGAGGAGCCGCGGCCACTCCCGTTGCGGGTCCCCGCGGCGAGCAGCAGGTGCCCGGGAGCCCGGCCGGGGCGCGGGGCGGATCCGTGCGGGTCCCGCCCGGTCCGGCGGCACCGCCCCCCGCGCTGCCCGGCGGGGCGGGGGCGCCGAGAGCCCCGGGCGGCCCTCGCTCCGCTCCGGCAGCGGCCGCCGGCGCGAACAAAGGCGGCGGCGGCAGGCGGCGGTGGCGGCGCGGCCGTGCGCGGCAGCCCGCCCGCCCCTGCTTCCTGGGCCGGACCAGGCGAGGCGGCCCCCGCCCCGCCGCGAAGCGGAGCCGCCGCCGCCGCAGCAGCGCCGGTCGCGGGGCGCGCTCGCCGCCCGTCGCGGGAGCTGCATGTGCGCGGGAGCCGCGGCGGAGGATGGCCGTGCTCAAGCTCGCCGACCAGGTGGGCGCCGCGGGGCGGGCGGGAGCGGGCGGCGGGCTCAGCCTCAGCCGCAGACCCCGCGGCGGTGCGGGCGGCCGGGGGAGGCCCTTCCCCCTGCCGGGGGCCGCCGTGGAAGCCCCTTCGCGGGGGGCGCCGTGTGGTGCCGGCTCCCCGCCGCCGATGCGCTTCTCTCTCTTCCCTTCCCGGCGGACATTGTCTGTGTGCGGCGGGCCGGGGGCTCGGGGCCGGGGGCTCGGGGCCGGGCAGCGCGCAGCTCGCCGGGGTCGCGGCGCCCGCAGCCGGTACCGGGCGCTCGCCCGTCCCTGCCGAGCTGCCGCCCCGCGGTCCCCGGTGAAACCTTGACATCTCCCGTCGGCGGGGTGGGATGCAGCTGGATATCGACTCGTTTCGAAAGGCCTCTCGGCTCTGCTTGTCGTTCCTTTGGCTTTCTCCATCGTTTCATTGCCGTACCATACGTAGAAATAATTTTCCTTTTTACTTAGGAAGTGCCTCTTCGCATAAACTGTTGCCGTTCTTCACAGGCTACTAGGAAAACCTGAACTATTAACACTTAGATCGTGTTAAATTTAGCAATGGGCAGACAGCTGTAATCAGTATTAAAGTATTTCTTATCACTGGTAGCTAGAAGCATTTATAAATATTTAGTAAATTGATGTTATGACTCCCACATCCTGATTTATCCATATACTCTACCAACTGTTACACACTTAGCGTGCTTTAATCTGCTATTTTTAATTCAGCATGGTCTGCCTGTGATCTGCAGCGTGGGTGTCCTGCAAGCCTCAGACCCTTCCTGTGGGGTTCAGAAGGACTGCCTGCCTGCAGCCAGCCCCTCTCCAGATACGCGTACTTGGAGATCGCAAGCTTTGCTCGCAGTCTATTTATGTTTTTCCAAAAAAATCTTCCGCATGCAGAAAGCTGCCACATAGCACATTGAAAAGAGTTTTGAAAACAGCAAATGATAAAGCTGCTTCTAAAGTGAAAGCAATACTGTGAGACCAGACTATAATGTGTTTTCATGTGTAACAGAAGGCAGTATTTATGGGCTGCCTCCTGACATGTCCCTTGAATATCCTCATCTCTAGATCTGATGCTTATGACTGGCAAAGAAAACGTTTCACACCATGAGGCTTCACTACCCCACGGTGCACAGATCGAGTCTCGTAAATAAGGAGATTCAAGTAGGAGCTGTGTGTTAAAAATCCAAACAGCAAGCATTAATATTAAAAATACGTGTGTTACAAGGACCAAAATTGTACCATTTCAGTGCTTTTTACATGTTTAGTGAGGCTCTTAATTTTACTGCCTTTAGCATTTTTAAACCTTTGCTGACATCTTACAGAGAGAATTTTCCTCCAGCAGCAGCAGTAGAAGTCAAAATAGATTGAAGTCAAGTAGATCATGCCTTGATGAAGTCTGTAATGCTGTAGAAAAATAATAAGCTGTTGTCTAAGGATTCTCCCTTTTTGTCTTCTCTAAGAACCCTCAAAGCAGAGGGAGGAGGCTCCTCAGAGCTGCTGTGACACCTCTGCAGTGTGCCTGCTTTGAGAATGCTCAAAATTTTGGTGAATGCTCATCATTGTTCCTGGTCAGGCTGTGGTCTGGGACATGATAAGATAGGCTGATAATTCTTCTTTGTGGATGTAGGTTTCCTGTTTTTTATAGAGGGATATGTTGGTCTATCTGTACCCTCCTACTGGATCTCTTTTCATTTCCTTAATTTTCTTCAACAGATCTTTTTCTTTCACTTCTGAGAGAGTGGAGGAGGGGGAGGACACATTCAAAGCTGGCTGTGGTGCTTCCTCTTAAACAGAGGGTAGAAGTTCTGTGCCTGACTCTGTGTGCTTGGAACTGTTGCTGGTGGAGCCGTTGCCACCTGCAGCCTGAGCAGTGTCATCAAGGCACCGGGGCTGCACCGCAGCAGCTCTGTGTGCCTCAGGACAAGCTCTGCCTCTCCTCTGCATCGGACTGGAGGAGTGCTGTCCCCCAGGCTGACCCACCTTTAGCAGAGAGAAACACAGTAGCAGCAGCCTCCTGTGGTTATAGATAGACTCAGTCAAAACAGAGGTGAATTTGTGCCAGAGAATAATGTGTCTGGGAAGATTTGCGTTCCTGTACCAACTCCTGCATGTGCTCAGACTCGCTGGGGTTGTGGGAGCAGGCTCCTTCTGCATTTCTTCCTGCTCGTGAAGATTGAGGCAACTGTGACAGTGATAACTTGCAGCAATTCAGGAAACGGTTTCCTTTTGCTTAAACACCAAAGGCCACAGCTCACAACGTCCTGCAGTGAGATGTGGAGTATGAGGGGCACTCCACACATGCCTGCAGTGGTCAGGAGCTGGGCTGCTGTGAGTGACTGTGGGCCTCTCTTTGTGCACCAAGTGTGAGGTGGGTTAGGTCTGAGTTGTGATGCTCAGGGAAGGTTGACTCTGAAACCAAGAGCTCTCTGCCTCCTCTGTCACTGGGATTTCTGTAGCACATGCTGGATCCATGACTTTTTTGACTACTGAGGAGGGCATCATGTAGGAGATGACTAGGGAACCTCCCTGCTGAGAGTTTAAACACACCATGCTTGGCTTTTCTTACCAAGTGTATCTAACAGCACAGGTAGTATTCAGACACATGAGAAATTAATCACACCACTTCTCAGACAGGCTTTGAAGACAGACAGATGTTAATAGTTGCTGCTTTTTTGATATAGCTGAAAGGTGCTAAAGTATTGCCACACTTAAACCTTAAAAGAGATTATTAGTTCTTTTAGCTGCATTCACTTGTTAGACAGGAGAGCTTAGTTCAAGAGTTTAGCATTAGTGTAGGTTACTTGAATTTGCTTCCAGTGATGGTAATTATTAGCTCATCAGTTGAGCCAAGAGAAACCTGTAAGTGGTTTAACCACAGGAAGTGTACTCTACTGTCGTTCGTTTCTAGATTAGTTTCTTTCAGGCCTGTAACTTGTCACTTTTGAGTGACTAAATGTTAAGCAGAAAAAAAGCTCAAATAATTCATAAAACTTAAACTAATTAATAGGATTATAGTCTTTGTGCATAGTGGTGTCTGTACATTTGTAAACATTCTGATATTCTCACATTTCTGTTGTCATATACAAATATTGCAGAACTTGCTCTAAATCCTAGCACATTTATCTGGTCCATTTTTTTTTACCATCTCTGCAGTGAATGTTAATTACAGCAAGCATGCAAGTTATTTTAAGGAGTGAAAAAACCTTTTTTTCTTTTCAATTCTAAGAGTTACTGCCATACTCTTCCCTATCCAAGTAATTGGCTGTACCTTTTCTATTTCAATAAGTATTGGTTTTTTTATCTTGTGTGAGGGTACAGTTGTTTATGATAAAAGCCTCTAGCTGTTGCAATTAAGCTAGAGTTCAGAAGGAGCAGAACACAAGTGCTCCAACAAGTAAGCAGCCAGAGGCTTTCAGGTGTGAGTGGCACTCTCAAAGGGTGAAGCTATTGATTTGCTTGTGACTTTCGTGGCTGCTTTTTGAGCAGCAGTTGTTGTCTGGACCCACCTCTCTTATCCTTTGAGTAATCAGCAGATGTAGGGTTCTTCCTGCTGCCATTCTCCCTGCTTGCTGTCTGCAGTTCTTTGCCCAGCTTATTCCTCATACTTGCACCAAGTAACCTGGTTTCTTGAGAACTGTTTGTTTGCCACTTGCAAACTTTTCCAGAGAAAGCTTGCTAGGTGATGTCCTGTCGAGTGTGCTTTTCATCTTCAGGGTTTCCACTGCTGGTTCTGGGCAGCAAACAGACAATTGCTCCTGTCAGTACTGTGTGAGAGAGTAAAGTATCTTGAAATAATTCTATGTGTAGAACTTCTGTGATTCAGCTTTTGGAAAATTATTTTGGAGGAACCTAAGCTTTCTGTAGTGTCTCCATCTCATTTTCAGTTTTGCCTTGCCGGCTGGGGGGCCTTCCTTGCAGAGCTGCCAGCACTGCCCCAGTCCTGCAGGTTGTCTCTTTGGCTAACTCTGTCATCTTCTTCCCGTTTTAAAGCCAACAAAGTCACTGTGTGCATGGCTGTTTGATTTGGGATGCCAGCTCTGTCTTCCCCTCCATGGCACAAATGTTCCCGTTGTGCCCGTCAGAGCGGGGTGTGCGTGGGCCGTGCGTTGATGCCTGTCAGAGGCTGATGCAAGCTCTCCATTGCCTGTTGTTGGCTATAGCTGTGTGTGTTTGCAGAGCAAATGTGTCATTCTCTCTTAGAAAGATGCTGAGAAGGTTTTGTAAAAACAGAAATAAAATGGGAAGTTACCTAGGAAGTGCAGCCTGTGTAGCTGCATTTAAGAGATGTAGTGCTTGGTGGTTTCATGCCTGCACTGCCAGATTCAGTGAGAAGCTTGCTGTAAACCTGAGACAGACACAGGCTCTAGCTAGCCTTGGACCTGGAGGGTCACAGTTTGCTGTGACTTCAGTGTCACCAGCCCAGGCCCTGTATGTACAAAACAACACAATTACTTTTAGGCTGCCCTCACAAGCATGCATAGGCATGCATAAGGGTAATGGAGCCCAGATAAATGGTAGTGTATGTACTTAGGCTGCTATTAAGTGCAAGCCCTCATCCTGTCTCCTGGTATTTTGCCTGTTGTCCTTGATTGCTGAGGGTAATGCAGTGTGACTAGAACTGAAAGGACCATTTCTCTCCCTTTCCCAAATGTTTTCCTGTGTTTGACAGTTCTTTGCTGACCATCAGGATCATTTTTATTACGGTCACAGAGAAACAGCATTAAACAGATGTTTAAATAATTTTAAACAGATGTCAAAGATCATAAAAATCCACTGGGCAAAGGCTGGACTTATGTCTGAACACACTTAAAACCAAAATGAATACAACAGTAACAAATAGTCTCCTAACAAAACCAATTACATTTCCAAGTGATGGTGTGTGTAACATATTTCAGAATCATTCAATTGACAATCATGTCTTTCTGTGTATCCTTTCTCTCTGACATGTAAAAGCATCTGAGAAAATGCCCCTGAATCTACTGCATAAAATAGGAGTAATGAACCTGTGCCCCATGGCCACAGGCAACCCACGAGTTAATTTGGTGTGGCATGAGATGCCACGATTCCTCCCCTCCTCATATTATGACTAGATAATATTAAGGTGTGTATATTAATTTGCACTCTTCTAAGTGGTTTTGAAAGGGCTTACAGCCAGAAAGAGATAATCCATTTTAGTACAAAATACTCAGCCACACAACTAAGGTAATTGTGGGGAAGGAAGGAGGAGGAATTTACCCACAGGAGTGTGTCTCTATTATTTTGTGTGAAATGAAAATGTGGTTGGACCAAAATAACTCCACTGGCTGCCACTGTCTTGCTAGAGCCATGATGTTCCTAGGTATCATGCATACTGTGAGACATGGCTCCATGCTTTCTAAAATAAAATAAAAACTTTGGAAAAACTGGGATGTGCCAGAATTCCTGGCCTCGTTCAGAGCTGTGGGAGGGATGGTTGCTGCCATATGGTGTAGACCATCACTGAACTATGTCCCTACACTCCTAAATGCTTCCAGGGATGGTCCTGTTCAGAGGAGGTGGCTTTGGGTCACCAAAGAGAGCAAGATCCAGGCTTGAAAGGGAAGCTGTGCTTTTTGCCTTCTTTTTTTTTGCTCATAGCTTCTGCAGTGTTTCACTTCCTGATAATTTTGTAACTTGTTTCAAGGTAAAAGAGAAGCACTTAAGTCAGGAGAATTTCTTGTGTGGCCAAGCGTGCTCAAGTATGTGATAGAAATTTCTTTAGCAGAGAAATCCTCCAGAGGTTTGCTCTTTGGTAATGCTGGAAAGGTTTGGAGTGGTTGTGCCTAGATGCCTGGCTGTTTTGAGGGGGGTGTGCCTGTCATGTTAGGGTGTTAGTTTTCTTGAGTTGCAGATTGCATCCAGCAGAACTTACCCTTCTGTACTCTCTTGAGGTGTGGTATTTTATCCATGCCTGACAAGTGCCTCATGACCTCCTCCTGCTCATCTCTTAAATGAAGATGTCGTTGTCATGGCTACGTTTAGTCGAGAAGTAAACACTGCTCCCAGCTTGGGTGCTTGTGTAATGGCTCGGTTCCAGGAAGGTGCTGTTTTTATCCGGATCCTTGCTGGAGGGTGGGCAGATGTTTTCTGTGCCCCGGGACTGGCAGTGCCCGAGCGGGGGCTGGCGGGTCCCTGTGCTGCGTGTGCCGTGCCTACCCCGGGGCACGGCTCCAGCATCTGTCAGCAGCACCGCGCAGCGCTGGCCGGCACACGCTGGGCCGGGGAACAAATCCCTGCCAGCAAAGAAAACTTCTAAGCGTTGTTTCTAGAGGTCTGTGTGTAGCTGATCCAAGGGAGGCAGAGGCTGGGATGTGCTGGTGGTGGGAAGGGTTTCCCCGTGCTGGCTTTGCGGTCTGTTCAGGGAGGAGCCAGGCCAAGTGCCTTCTCCTCTTCCTGAAGCTGCCCAACCATCAACAGATCTTTGCCTGTGGAACGAGCAGCTTACTCTTTAGGAGCCACTGTGGGAGTTATAATTGTCTTCAGGCTAATAACTAACGCCTCAACTAGCATACTGTGTTCTTAGGCTTTTTTAAATCTCTGTCCAGAATTTTTATCCCTTCAGTGGTACTAATACAGGTACTAATACTAACCTGGTGTCAACAGATGCCTACAGGAGCCACATATTGTAGATGTAAGCCTGTTATGCAAATGTTTCAAAGTATATTCTGATAGCATTGAGCATTTTCTCTGTTTTTTTATTCCTGCTTTTCTTGAATGCCCTACTTCACATACTGCCTGTGTATGTTGCAGAACATACAGGTGAGCCAAACTTGCTGACAGACTACTTCTGTATTTTAACCCTTTAGTGCACTTTTTTGGCTGTTCCCATATTTTAATTAGCTGTTTGTTTGTTATCCAGAAATACATATCTGTCATTTGTCACTTTTTTTGATAGCTGGAAAGCTTGGGCTGGCAAGTTCCCACAGCTGCTGTCTGTGGCTTCAGCCTTTTTTTCTTTGCTGCACTAGAAACATGTAGCAGCATGTTGGAACCCTTCAGCCTGGTGATGGGTGGGAATCAAAGCATTACAAAATTGCATTTAAAGGGGAGAAATTATTTTGCAGTTTCAACCAAGGATTTGAGGTCATTCTTGGAAGTTTGCAAGGAGTTGGTCAACAAATTACAGCATTTAGTTGTGGCTAGGTAATTGTGACATTTTGAAAGAGTGCGTGCTTTTTGATGACAGACATTTGCATGTGTTTTGCTTTTGGGGGAAGAAAAATCTTCCCTGTCTGCAGATGTACAACCAAAAATGGAGGCTGTTGAATGAATTTCTTCCATGCAGTGCTGAACCTCCTGGCCTAGCAG
The DNA here is from genome assembly GCA_017589585.1 of Phylloscopus whistleri. Lineage (NCBI taxonomy): Eukaryota > Metazoa > Chordata > Aves > Passeriformes > Phylloscopidae > Phylloscopus > Phylloscopus whistleri. The sequence goes on from JADMLD010001220.1 coordinate 263,690, forward strand.
GCTTGTCTGCTTGATGTTTGTTCTTTGTGTTACGAGCTGGTTTTTATATACAGACGTGCATTTTTGTGCTGGAATTATTTGTCAAGGCTTGCTCTGTTGTTTTTAAGAGAGTACTTGGGGAGAATGCCCTCACAAAGCCCCGCTTCCCCCTCACAGCTGCATGCTACTGCATCTTTGTGAGGAAGTAGGCAAAACCAGAGCAGTTAACTCCTGCATATGGTCTTCACTGATGTACCTGATGGCATCTATTTACTGAGCTAAGGCTTCAGCTCCTTTCCATAAAGGCTTGGTTTCTTATGGAAAACCCTTGTGTTATTGAATTATGTATGTATAGGATTGCTTCAAGGGCCATGTGTTGATATCCTTAGTGGCACAAAGTCTGCAAATAATCTCTAGTGATGAAGAATTTTCTGTTTAAGCGTTAGGATTTTTATTCTGGCAATTTTTTGGACTTCATTATATGGCCTGTTTTTTTCCCCATCTTGCACCCTTTGTAATTTTATAGACTTGTTGCTTGAACAAATGTTTTTTGTCCATGTAAAAGCTTTAGCAAAAAGTTGTTTGGTGTCTGCTTGGTTGCGTACCTCTAACTACATGTCTCTGTAAATGAAGTATTGCCAGAAGTAAAGAGCATGTAACTTAGAGAAATTTAGGAGTAAAAATGTAAAAATCAAGTATCTGCCGTGTATCAGCTGAAGAGAAAACACCAGTCAACTGCACCATTAGGTGCACGAGCTTTCACATTCTAAATATGATAAAATAATTTCTGGGAAAGGAAATGAGTGTGAACATCAATAAGCTTTTCTGTGCACTTTGTCATTAATAATGTAGATAATACCATCCAGATGGAGAACATAACCCATTTTATCAAAGCATCATTTTAACATGATAGGCTCCTTGTCTTTCCAAGGTGAAAGGGCCATAGATTGCCTTCTGAAATCCCATCCTCGAATGAAGTTTTGCTTTTGGCTGTATCAAATCTAGACCAGCTTTGCAGGAATATGGGGAAGCTGCTTTGTATTTATAGTAACACACTTGTAGCAGCACCTGCCTTGCTGGGCTTCTGTGTATAAAGTTATTTTTTCCCATACTTCTTATTACTTCCCATACTTCTTTAGAGATAAAGACAGGCATCATGTCCTTTTCACTTGTGTTTTTATTCTTGCCTCTCTAGGTGTTTGTTTGGTTTTTGTAATAAAGGTTACTTCTTTTGTCTTCTGTGCAATAAGGCAGCACAACAAAGCTGTGCCTGTGCTGCTGGGCCTTGCTGGCAGCAGTAGGTGGGTACACCAAGCTGTCTGGTGTCACCAGGCTGGGCTGGAGCCAGCCCTCTTGCTATGGGAGATGGTGCCAGCAAGGGGCCTGGCATCTTGAAGCTAGAGTCCCACAGTATTATTTGGTAGAACACTGATTTGCTCAATGTGGTCTTTAGTTGTTTAGCATGCCCAGGGTAAAAAATTAAAGAACAAGGGCCTGAAAAAACCCATATTGTCTGTAGGCTTCCAGCTGTTTTAATGTGCTTGCCAATGCAACATACAGCACTTATCTCCAATTTAAAATCACAAGAGGGGCTTCTTTAGTCATTGACTCCAGGAACATTTCCAAAGTGTTCTATTGATGAAGTAAATGTGCTGTGCCAGGTTCTGCAACCATTGCCTCTGTTTGAGAGGAGCAGGCTTAGATGAGTGATCTTGTTGCACCCTGCTTGGCATGAATCAAGCCTAGTATGAGGAATTTTTTTTCTTTTAATGTAAACAAGCCTTGATCCTTTAGCTATATGCATAATCCTCCTCCTCTCTAGGAGATGTGCCCCAGCTTCTGATGGGGTTTTCTGCAAGTGGAGCCTGTGGCTCCAATAACCTTGACTGGACATGAATCTGAGATTTTTTTGTTTTAAGAAGCTGCCAAGGTGGCTTTAGAGTTCAGAGGGAGGGAGGTGGAAGGAGGAGAGTTGCCCTGGGCAGCTGAGGCAGAGAGCAGGAGGGCTGATACGAGGAGGCAGAGGAGAAGGCAAGGCACTGTGCAGCTGGAGGTGCAGTGCTGCTGCATGATGGCACTGCCAAGACAAGGTGCTCGTTACCCTTTTCACAGCTGGAGAACTGCTCTGCAGAGAAACTCTGTGACTTGAGTCAGGCTGAGAAGGGGGCTGGTGACAGAGCAAGAGCCAAATCCTGATTTACCTCTTTCAGTGGCTGATTCACAGTGATGCCCTTCCTTCCTGCAGGTTGTTTTAACACTGTTTACCTTGTGGGCTGATGCCAATCTCATGATGTTGCAAGGTGAGAAATGAATGGTGGCATGCATTGTCATAGTACACTGTTAAATTCAATGAACATATTGAGTTTTTAGATATTTGTTCTGCAAACTGTAAAATCAGCATTGCTGCTGCTTAAGACCTCTGTTAGGAGATGGTTTCTAGGCCACCTGGTAGGTAAAGACTTATTCTGGCTGATTGCTGGCTGTCTTTGGTCACTAATCCTGTGTCCTGGGCTTAGTGCTGTGTCCTGGCAGCACAAATGGTAAAAGTGAGATCAGCCTGTTATGCATCAATACTGCTTGTTTAGCCTAAATGTCCTAATAATCCAGGACTGCCTGACTCTGCCATGGAGCACACATACACGTGGAGCTGGGTCATTCAGATAAATGGAGATTAGCCTCTCAAATCTGAGAATTTACTGTCAGTGGATTAGTGGTGCCCTTTGGATACATTTCACACAAGATCTATTTCATGTCTGGCTCCAACTCAGCAGTCTTAGAACCATGAAATCATTTAGGTAGGAAAATACCCTTAAGATCATTGAGTCCAGCTGTTGAAAACACCATTGAACAACCATCACAGCTGGCACACTACAAACTCATCAGGATACAGCACAGTCATTCAGCAGAAACGTTTGTGGTTTAACACAGTGCTGGTTGATTCCCATACCATGTTCAAGTCATTTAGATGCCTGCTTAAGTAGGGATCAATACATTTAAATTCAATTCTAACACAGGTAATCCACTTGACTACAAAGCAGGCATTTTAAACCATTCAAAAACTCCAACCATGTCTTCTCACTAAGCTCTGCTTATCACAGGTAAATATTTATAGACATATAATCTAGTTTCTAATTAGAAAAAGTTCCTTCTTCCAGAAGCATTTTCAAGAAGACTGGTAAATTTGTGCATCACCCCTGCTTCCCAGAGGAGTGTTGTATCTTTTCTGCAAACGGGAGCAGATTTGCCCTGCTCCATGGAGAAGGGTAAGACTAGCTGAACCAGCCATGTAGCCTGTGCAGCTCCAAGAGTGAATTATCCAGACCTGGGTTCTCTGAGGATGTGGCCACTGTTGGTGGGGAGCTCACACAGCCCAGGAGCACCTGCGTGCTGCAGCTTGGCAGGTGCAGTTACCTGGGGTGGCTGGTTACAGAAGCCTTGCATTTATCCTCTTCCTCCAGGCATAGGCACACCTTTCACATTAATCAGGGATTGCATTTGGGATCTCCTGGTTCCTGTTCCTGGGCAGAGTTTGCATATCTTTAATGGGTTTTTATGCATGCTTCGTGCCCTCCAAGGCAGGTTTGTGATTCACCAGAGAGCTGTCTGGAAAAGGAGAGACAAATGATGGCAAACCACAGAGCAGGCACATGATCTTCAGCACTTCTTGTTCCTGTAGGGCTGGCTGAAGACAACTCCAAACAACTGTCTGAGAACCCTTCTGTGACTCCTAAGGGATGACTGTGCAGACACATGGTCTCCAACCCTTTAAAGACCTGCACACTTTCAGACAGTTGTCTGGGGAATTCTTCAGTTGGCTCTGTGGCGGGGACAAGAATTAAAAGGAGGTGGACAAGCAGGTGTAATTCAGTGCCTGAAGCCTTCAAAAAGCTTTAGCATAGAGCAAGCTTTCTCCTAGGGCTTGTGTACAGCTGCTTGTCTAGGACCAAGCAAATAGGGAAGGCTCTGACCCACAGAAGTAACAAAATCTCTTTATGTGTTTTCTTTTCCTGTGAGATTATTGAACTGTTCAGAGTCTGCTGGACTGAATTGCACTGCTACTTGCTGGGATATTGTAACATCAAAAAAAGAGTCCAGTGAAAATAACTGCTTCACCTCTGTGGGTACAGTTCCAGCTGTAGTGTTGCAATTGTTTTATTCCTGATGCTGCTCCTGTTGATTTATTTTGTTTGCTCTCAAACAGTAGGCTTAGAGAAAACACTCCAGAGTTTTGCCTGTTCTTAGCAAAGTGTTCAGCTGATATGTTAATTGCAGCTTGAACATGTGCAGTAGTATTTTTAAGCCACAGTAGATGTTTCACCAGTAAGGTAATTCTCTCTAAAGAGGGATAAACAGTTTGCTCAGCCAGAGGAGAGCTTTCTTGCTTGTGCTTTATTGCAATAAATTCGTGCATGTTGTGTTGCCCCACAGAGTTGTGCTGAGCCTTGGTGTTCATAGCATGACAAGTGGAATCAACATAAAAGCCATCTCTGCTGAGGTCTGCCTTAACCAAGCTGAAAAACCAGTCAGATCCACTTTATACTGCTCATGCCCCATTTTTGGGAAACAAATGTGGTTGAAGACAAGCTTTGTATTACCAGTGAGCCCTTAGGGGATAGTAAAACTGCCTGCAGAAATATAAGTAGGAGGGGCTTTAATTGGTTGGGGTCTGTTCCCTGGTGTTCTCCTCACCTGCATGGCAGAGCCAGGCTTGGGATGCTGTCTCTGGTTTCTTGCCCTGCCACCAGGCAGGCCTGGGTGCTGATTTGCCTTGAGATGTGGGGGAACTGCCACAGGTTGGCTAAAGCCAGAGCAGCTTTATTGGCAATGACTGCCCAGGTCCTGCTTCTGGGAAGGGGCCATGCCTGTGCAAAGCATTTGCTTCCCCATCCTCAGGATTAGGGATCCAACCTGTGGGCTTCTTTCTTTCACAGTGGGGGTCTGATTTGTTATGCTGCCAGGCCTTTCCCTAAATAGCAGCTAACCCTGGACTTAAAGATCCCAGAAGGGACAATGGATTTCAAGTGTCTTTTTCATCTTTGTTGCTGAGGTGAAGTTGGATCATTTGCTGTGAGCTGATTTCAGTTGTGCTTGGAAATTTACTGAAACAGCTACTCTGAAATAACTGTTCTGAAGAGATATTTTGGTGTGGGTGCTCATATTCTTGCATAAGAGCGTAGTTTGCTGGTCTGTCTTAGTGCACCATGGAACTAGAATAATTGCTGACTAGTTATTCAAGAACAGTGCTTTTGGTAAAAGCCTGAGCACAGAAAAGACCACTGTAAAGAACAAAGACACCCCCCATCCCACCCCGATTCCAAAGAGGATGTTCTTCCCAAGATATTTAAATAGTTCTGTTCATTCATGTCTGTTTAGAAAAGAGCAGTGGTAAGTTTTATGTTGCATGGTTTAAAATATTTCATATTAATTAACTAACAAGTACCAATTAATTTTACATTATGATGCTTAAGGGGTAGACTGCAAGGGATGGTATTTAGCTGTGGCTGTTTGGCAATTATGACCATGTATATAATAACAGACTCAATAAATTCTTGATGTGAGAGAGCACCATTAATCAACACAGAGTTAATTAACTGTGCTGCTTACTTAGGAAGTGCTGTGCAGAATGGTCTGAATCTCTGCAGTGCTGCAGGCTGAAAATATTTGATTTGTCTGATACCTGCCTTGTTTACGTAGAAATTTATCTCAAAATCAATGCTGAAGAGAGAGCAACACTTCCTCCAGGTGACTGAACACTGGTCCTGCAGGTCATTTTCTGACATGTCTCTGACACTCTGGCAGACCTTACATGGGTCACTGTGTCACTTAGGCTTTTTGTCACCTCCACGTAGAAGGTGGAAGTCTTTGGATGAGTGCTATAGTGCTGGTAATGGAAAGTGCTCTTGCATCAATGGTTTTGTTCAGGTTAATCCTATAAGGCTACCAGAAAATTAGGAATCAGTGTGATAAAATTAAGAGTCATACTCATCAGCTCTAATTTAGAATTTATACAGGACTGTTTTTTTCATGTGTTTCTTTAGTAATCTGAAATGTAGTCCAAAAATGGGAAAATGAACAAGATTCAGCACACCTTCAGAGAGACAAGCATTCCATCTCTGTACCACTCACCCCTCCACACTCCTAATAGATTGTGTCATTTTCCTGACTATATGATACTTAGAAGGATCTGTCATGGCCTTTTGGAGTGGCCAGCCTTTTGTTAGCTCAGTGTGCATATTAAAATGAAGGATGGATTTCTAACCTGGCATTGTACATTTTTATGTGTATTTTTATTTATACATGTACATTTATTTATATATGTACATTTTTATTACATTGTACATCATCTGGCTTTTTTGCTATCCTTTGAAACATTTTCATATCTGGGGTCACTGAGAACTGTCACAGAAGAATTCAAAGGTTGGAGCCATGGGAATGCTTTAAGCTTGCTGAGAGCAGTAATCACTAAGAGCCAGTTTGGAGAGTTTGAGTTACTCCAGTATGAGAGAAGTGAGAGAAAGCAACTGTTTTCTTGCTGTTGGAATGTGAAACCTCCTGTGTTCATATGCCCTTCTTTTATTCTTGAAGTTAATTTAACTTAGAACTGTAGCACAAGCAGTCTTCTTTCTTTTCCTTTTTTTAAAATATGTGCAGTTAAGTGTAATCCTTCCTCTTCTTTCCTCTCTCTGCCACCTGGGCTCTTAGTTATAGCTTGTTTAGCAAATAGCTAATACAAGAGTGGCTCAGTATGCCACCACAAGATATGGCAACCAAATAGGGCCAGAAATGGATGAGCAAAAACTGTATAGTCTGAAAGTGTAATGGAATGCTCTTAACTGTTTATAATTATAAATGAATTACAGGGGCCTGAGAGTGGGGAAGGGGAGAGGAAGAGATTTTCACTTTAGATCTCAGGGCAGAGGAAAGTGATGGTTCAGCTAATCTCTGTTCTGCAAATGGGATTTTTCTGCCTCAGCCACACAGCTTCTGTATTTGATACAAAGGAAGGCAATAACTCCTAAATGATAGAAAAACAACTGGGTTTTTTTTTTCCCCTGCTTTTTTACTACCTACTCTGGGAAACAGAAGTCAACTGACACCTCTTCTTTTTAACCCCAAAGTGTAGCTGGTGGTTACAGCCTGGCATTCCTACCTTTCTGCTCTTGCTGACTCTGGCGGCTCATCCTGTGCTCCAGCTGCCATGCAGACAGCAGGCTCAGAGAGGCTGCTTCACTTAGGTATGTCACACTTTCTCAAATTCAGCCTTGGGGCTAGCTCTTCACAGGGGAGTCAATCCAGTGAACAGGCAATACTGTACTAAGCTGGTATTAATGACAACTCTTCCATTGGAGTGCTATAGCCCATGGTCCCACACACATATGTTTTAAGATGTGCACTACATAGTACGTGTATAGATCCTTAAATTTAATTTTTTTTAATATTTCTGAGTTGCTTTCCACCATGGTTTTCTTAGAGCCATGCATGTTATTCATTGTTTTGAGAAACCCTTTCTCTCTTGTCTGTATAGTAGCACAGTTTTTCCCTCCTCATACCTCTCATGGTTTCAGAGTGTGGTGAAAGACGGTCTGTGCTTTCCCCTGTGCCCAGCTTATGTCACAGAGTCCAAGTACTGGACCTTACTCCTTGATTTTACCCCTTTTATGTTTCCAGCACAGTCTCTCTATTCCATTTTTTGCCAGCTGCCAGAGTGTCTTCAGTGCTGTGAAGTCAGATGAAAGGTAGTAGTTAAAGCTCCCTTTGCAGCAGTCCTTGGGTGTGCTGGTGTTCCCTTGGATCTCTGCTGAAGGTTCATCATCCCCTTCATTCTTAGCTTCAGAAGAACTAGGATCCTTCAAAAGTTCTAGGATTGCTATCTCCTGACACCACCCAAAAAACCTGAGCTGGGGTCTGTACAAGCAAGAGTCATTAGTTTTCAATAGTTTTAAGTATCTTATGTCACTTGTGGTTCATCATTTCTGATGATTTCATGAAGAGATTTTTCTCCATTTGTTTTGACCTTATAAACAGCCCATATTTTTTTCTATTACAACAAAATGCAAATTATTTTATGAATATGTTAGGTGTAAGTTGAAGATGATAAATGATAGTAAAGGTCAGTTGGTTATATGATGTAGAAGTTATTCAAGTAATGGATGCAGTCAGAAAAGGCTGAAAAATTGAAATGTAAAACAGCCATAGTAGCAGTGTGAAATTTTAGGTTATTTTTGAGTATGTGAAGGATGCAGAAGACACAAGACTGGAGACAGGCAAATGTTGTGCTGTTTGAAAAGAGGGGAAGTGAGAAGCCAGGGAATTAGTGTAATGCCAACATTGTGAAGTATACAAAGCAGGTCATTGGACAGATTTATAGATATCTGGATGATGGTAAGGTAATTTAAAAAAAGAAGACCACAGAAAAGCATGGAAACAAATGTTAGACCTAGTGAAGGGCCCGTATCTTTACTGTGCTCTTACAAAGATTCAGAGAGGTGTGAAGGCTGGTATTATTTCAGATTTTGAAACTACAATGCCATTCGTTTTAGTTGATTTTTTTAAAAGCTCTAAGTATGGTGAGGTGCAGCCTGGTTCCCCAAATTTCAGAAGCAGTTGAACTTCCATGTATCTAATGGCATCCAGCCTTTTTGATAATATGAGGAAGATTGTGATGTTAAAAAGCCATAAAATGTCTTGTTCCCAGAAGTTGCTGGCACAACAGAATTTCTGTGGATTCTTAGAATCTCAGGATTTCTGAGAAGTGAAGTCTCTGCTGTTGATTTTTCTGCTCAGGGAAATGGGACTTGGTGCTCATTTTTTGAAACTTGCACAGCACCAGCAGAAACTACCCAGTGAAGGCCTCAGACTTCTGCGAGCTGCTCCAGCCACGAGGGGAATAACAGGGACCAGTAAGTGCCAGGCTTGTTCCTCGTATGGGTGTGATGATAGAGGCTGACACCTGGGCAATTTTCAACTGTTTCTAAACTGGGAAGCTGATAAAAGAACCCACTGTATCTTTACCACTCCTTTCTCTTGACTCTTCTTCGCAGACCCTGAGAAGGGAACTCTTCACTTTCTACCAGTGATGCAGCTTTCTGATCAAGCTTTTGCCATGGCTGCAGCAAATTTGGTCAATAATACAGGAAGAAAGACACTTTTGGCATGGATAAAAATTACAGGATTTTGTTGCCAAGGCAAGCAATTCCTGTTTCAGCTTGGAAAGGGGAAAAATATGCCATTGTCTAGTTTGTTGAAAGCTGTAAAACTGAAGGAAAATAAATGTACTCTAAAATATGTAAGGAATTTTACAGTGTCTGAATTTACCCAGCATTATAAGGTAGCAATGTCTTGCAGATACTGACTCTTCTCTTTGGAAGCATTTTTAATCCTTAAATGGTGCACTGTTGTATTCTTGCATTCCAGTATAAATATTTCCATCATGTTACAAGACAGATGAATGAATGGGAGAGAGAGAAAGTAGTGTTTTCTGATGAGAAGGTTTCTTCTTAAGAGGTCCAAAAGAGCTGTCTGTTGTGGGCATTTTGATTCTGTTGGTATAGCTGAAGGATGATTGAATGGAAGTTTTAATATTAGGGTGTGATATGGGTGTCTTTGTATCAGATTTCTGCCTTGAAAAAGACTTTTGCTTAACGGCTTGCCAGATGAAGGAGTTAACCTCTTACAGTATTTGTTACATATTTGGAATTTTGAATATTTTATTCATCTGGCTGCAGCTAGACAAACCAGAATTTCTGCTGCTTGTATGGATATTAAAGGTTTGATATATTTGGCTCCTTTCTAACTTTATAATAAATTCCATCTGAAAGGAATGGGGATTTAGGAGAGCTAAGAGAACAGAGACCTATGCACAGCTGATTGCAGGGTACATTTACCAGTTTCTGATGGTTGTAGGACATACATTGTAGTTGCTTGAGAGGCCTTCAAGGTGAAGAGAATTAAATCTAATCTTGAAAACAAAGGAGAAGTTAGATGAGGAGAGAAACAGTGGGGAACGTGATTTCCGCGTGCCTCAAATACCTGGGACAGGTTATTTTGGGATTTGAGAAGCCTTTGTGATAAGGTGGGAGCTCTCTGTGGCTGATGCCAGTTCTTTTTGAACTCCATGCTCTCAAACCACACTGTAAACATTACCTTTACCTCAGTGGGTTGGCTGGGTCTCACAGATAGATTTAATGCATTCTTGAAAGCATTTGAGCTTGTTGATCTCTTTCCCACTCCAGTCAGTTCCTAATGAAACCACTGCAGGTGCTTGTTCCAAACAGAGGGATCTCCTGGGGGGACTGGAGTAGAGAACAGGAATGATGCACTGCTGTGTTTCCACTGGGAAGAAGCAATCCAGACATCATGCTTACAGCATTTCCTTGTGCAAATGTTAGGAAGTGTATTTTCTGTGACTGTGCTGTTCCAACACGGAGCCTTCAGCATTGCTCTTCCTTCTCCCTGTGAGTGTAGAACGGATGCCCCGTCTGGTTTTTATAAGGTGTAGGTTTGCACACAAGCAGCAACACTTCCCTCATGTTCAAGGAGGCCCTGACCTCCCTGCAAGCTTCCACTGCAACCAGTGATGCCAGTGTTTGCAGTTCTGGGGCTGCCTGGCTGAGGTCAACCCCGTGTTCAAAAAGGAACAGTGCTGTTTGCTCCTCTCTTACTGTGTTCTTCCAGAGCTTAGTAAAGTCAGTATTCACCGTTTGGAGTTATTATCTTTGTGTTGCCAACGCTTGAATCTTCCATAAAAAACTTAACACCATCTTTCCCACCTCATCCTGGCTCCAAATGGTTATTAATTTCAGTGTTGATCCCCTGTGACATTTCTCTCCTTGTTATCAGAGTAGCTGAGACCCTTTGGCTGCATTTGCTTTTCCCTTTCTGAACTTTGTCTTGCTTCCTTTTAAACCACCCAAAGACTGTCTCTGAAATTGTCCTATAATTATTTTCATCTGTTTACTCTCTTTGAATTTTTCTCCTGCTGTATTCTTGTCTTCTGGAGCTATTTTTTGCTTTATTTTCTGCCAGCTGTGATTTTGCTTGGCTAATGCTCTTGGCCCCATTGCTGCCTTGCAGGGTTTCTGTAGAGAGAGGGGGCCTCTGCAGATGGGCTGTGGGCAAGCTACTGTGGCCTGGGGGATCAGCTCAACACGTGTCCCTAAAACCAGCACCCAGACAGAAGGTCTGGCGAGGCAGAGCCAGGTATTTCTTGTTAAATGAGGAATGCTTTGTGTGCCTGCACATGTGCCAGAGATGATTTTACACCCAAGTACTTTGTGAACAGTGAAACTTCCAGATAGTTTCCCCTGTTTCCTGGTTGAAGCCATTTCAGCAAAGAAATTCCTCATTGAAAGTCATTCTCTATCAGACAGAAATGTATATAAAATACTGTGCCTTGTATTTTGTATTCTGTCTGGCTTTGAAGTATCTGGTGCTAAAATCTGTGTGTGAAGCACTCTGTCATGCTATTAGAAGGCACCCACATTTATAGCTGCAGTTTAGTTTCTAAAAACATTGACTATTTTATTAAAAAGAATTTATTTGGGTGTGTGGCTTAAAACAGCAATAAAGCCATATCCTGTCTCTAAAAGGTGAGTGTCATTGACTGTTCAGGAATGTGTTCAATATATAGATTTAAATTAAAAATTCAATGCCTGAGTGCTGTAATAAAAGAAGTTAGGACTAAAATAGTTAATAATAATAATGGACAGGCCTGTGAATTTTATTATGTCATTACAGGAATTTCTGTGAACAGTGCACAGAAGACCTGGATTATCTGAAACTGGCTGTCCCAAACCAGCCAGGGCTCCTGCTCCCTAGTTCCCAGGAGCCAGGGAAGTGAGGATCAGTTCCCTCTGCTGGCTCAAGCACTGCCTGCCAAAGGAACTCCCTAAACTGAGTGATGCTCCAACATAGCTGCTCTAGCAAGATGCCTTGCAGCTGTGTGATTTCACTTTAATTGATTCTATCTGATTTATTTCTGATAAAGTCTGTCTTCCCTCTCCTTTACATCACAATTATTTTCCCCCTGAAAGCTGTGTTGAAAAGGTGACAATATTTTAGTTTGCACAGTATCTCTAGCAAACACTGGACACTTGTATGTAAATTTAAGCTTGATTGTGACCCTGACAGCCAGAAAAAAGAAATGTCTTGCAGAGCAGCTTGGATGCCTTGCTGCCAGCCCCTTGGCCCAGGCTGTACCCACCTGAGCAGTGGTGCTGCATCCTGGACTGCTTATGAACCCCTTGCTGTGAACTGCTCCATGGAATAACCTGTGCCTTAACATGTGCTGTTCTGGGATTTCTGAGACCAGCTGGCCTGGCACGCTATCAGAGCATGCAAAGGCTCCTTTTGATTTGGAGGAACAAGTCATGGGGAACGTTGATCTTCTGAAAGACATCCACTGCTCATTTTCCTTGATTCCTGTTTCACCTTTCAAGGTGAAGATGACATGGCAGGACAAAGTAATGGCTTGGAGGGCTGTCTGGGGCTTCTGGGGCCATCTGTTTTGCAGGCCTGGTATTAACTCCCTGCATATGTGTTGTTGCTCTAAAATCTGTTTATACAGTATGTGCAGATTCAGAAGAAATGTGCAGCAAGCAGAAGAAATGCATTTATCTTCTGCTGGCAGAGACAGCAGCCCTGCAGAACTGACTTAAAATATGGTTGTTTGCCTGTGGGATAAGTAGAAATATCTCTTCTCTGGTTGTTAAGCCGTTTCTCTGAATGTCACTTGCTTAATTAGCCTCTCACAAAATACCTAGGAATTTTCCTAGCATTTTTAACTCCCAGCACAACTTACTGGGTTTATGTTAGTTGTCTATAACAGTAATGCCAAATATTATTACCATTCAGGAACTACCTTTTAGATAGGCAGACATAAAAGCTTGGCTCCACCAAAATTTATGGGCATGTTGCCATTACCTTGAGCAGACTAGCATTTCCCCCTTGGATGTTGGCTCCTGATCCTGGGAATGCTCAAGAGACAGCCTTGTTTGCGTTTCATATGTGTCTGTCGGCCATGAGCTCCTTGGGCTGGAATCACTGTGCTGGTGGAGCATCCCTTGGAGGCTTCATACTGAAGTACTAATCCAGATGAGTAGTTTAACACAGATTATATTTAAAATTTTGGAAGATCACCTCTTATTTCTAACTTTGTCTTTAGTTTAGGTGTTAATGCTGGAATTTCTGAAATAGTTGAAATTGAGTGTGTCTTGAGCCCGCATGGTGACAGCTCAGACAGATCTTGGTCTTGCTTCTAACTAAATGCCTGATAATTTCCTTATGTTAACAAAGCGTGCTGGAGGAGGCACCCTGGTGCTGGCAGCTGGCCATGAGGCATCTTGGAGAAGGTGGAAAAGATCTGGTGGAAGGGTTGGCATTCAGAGTTCACCTCCTGAAAAGACCAGGGTGCCTTTTGGGATAGGCATCAGTAAGCTTTTGCTTGGTGGGTAACACTGAGAACAGATACAGAAATGAGCTGAGTGGTGCTGTAGTGGCACATAAAGCATTGCTCTGCTTTTCAGCTGGCTTTTCCTGGGATGTGCTTCTCAGGTGCTTCACTGTGGTGGCTGTGCTTGGCCTCCACCCCTAAGTGGGCACATGGTGACAGTCATGGGGTGGCCAAGTACCCTGAGCTCTTGTCCTGGCTGCAGCACTGGCTCAGTCCTGTGCCCAGCCTCGGCTGTGACCCCGCTGTGGTGGCTGCTGTGTTGTGGGATGTTCAGGAGATGCCCCTGCTCTCAGAGGTGTTTGGTACCTTCTGTAGGCACCGTGCCAGAGGCAGGTTTTGGCACAACACTCACAGGTACAGCCTTGCTGCATTGCCTGTGCCTACATCCCAGTGGGCTGCCTCTCCTTCCCCAGCCACAGGTGGTTGCTCCCTGTGCACCCGCTATTTCCACGCTGGTGCCGTGGCTGTCATCAAAGTGTCCTCCATTGCTGTGTCAAACAGCTCCTGCTGGGCCATGGCACCAGCTTTTACCCTTGCCAGAAGGAAAAAATAAACTCTGAACACAATCTCTCACTTGTGGTTGAGTCTGTCTCTTTTTGTGGCTGTTGAAACAGGCTGCAACCAGAGCGGTTTTCAGGCTGTTGCTGGAAGGAGTGGAATGGAAAATCGTGGGGGTGTATCACATGGCACAGGTTCAGGAATTGTCTTTCTCTTGCTTTAATGTGATAGGCTTTGCTGCATTTGTTATCCTCCTGGTGACTCCATGCATTGGGAATTTTGGAGGACAGAAGAAAAAGGTATTCCTTTGGTAAATAACATTTACCAAATGTGTGAAATATCCTTATTTTCCATCTAATCTTTTGTGGGAATTGCAGTTCTATTAGTTTCTGACTAACTGCTTCTTGATTTTTGCTTTCTGATCTTTTCAATGTTTTCCACTGTTACACAGTTGTCTTTTTGCACCCAGCCATGTTTAGAATGATTTATATCCCTCTAAAATCCCAGTGAATAGCTTTATTCTGGTACCAGTATATTTGACAGCTGTCACAAACAATGCCAGTTCTTCCTGAAGGACAGGACTGGAACTGACATGTGCTGTCCTTTCTATTCTATATACCTGGTTCTAATCTAGGAAATGTTGCTTTTTATATATGATAATAAGATTCAGGCTAATTTGTTATTAGTGACTAAGTTTAGGGATTTCTTTTCCTCCCAACAAGGCTTGTACCTGCAAGAATCTGCTCTGGTAATGTGAAGATGAAATTATTTAAGTCTAAACATTATAAGAAAGGGGAGAACACAATATAGCTGCCAACTAGTTATTTGTTAACTGTATTACTTTAGACACTAAGGAGTGTTTTACTGATTTTGTAATTGGTAAAAATACAATTTCTTCATGTCACGCTCCTGATGTTAGCTGCAAGTTTAAATTAATCTGCTGTCTTCAATTACATGTAAGCTGCATATCAGTTTGCTGCACTTAATAGCAAGGACATTCTGTAATTGAGGTATTCTGCACTGTGACAGACAATTTTATATAAATAGGTTTTTATATACCACCATAATTTCTAGTATTGAGGGATCAGTGGTCCATGAAATCAGATCTATGTGGCTATTCCTGGTGTATTAGCATTACCTAATTTTCTGTGACAAACTTGGGGAATACAATATGGTAAAGGGTTTTGGTTGCCTTTGTTCAGCTGGAAATGACCTTCGTTATGTGCTAACCTGACACGCTGCACGGCATTCTGGCCTGGTTGCCTGGATGTACAAATAAAGATGATAAAGTGACAGCTGCCTGTTTTTCTAGATGGACAGGTACTAATTCAGAAGAAGAATGAGAAGCCCAGTGTTCAGCAGGAACAGTGAATATTCCTGTCTACTGACTTCCACATTATTGAAGTGAGAAGGTGCATGGTTAGGTTGTGTAGTTTTAGCAAGGTAGTTTTAAAAGAACTGTAAGCAGATTTGTGCATATACTGAGCAGTAATAATTTTATGTTTTGTTCTACTCTGTACAGAATTGAAATATAGCATATGAGTACCTCATGTGACAGCTAATGTTATCTTTAAGAATTAAGAATATTGTAAACAGCATATGCAGCTACATGAAATATTGGTAAGCTGAGACTAAACTCTCTCCTAACTGATCCAGTTGGAGAGGTACAACTCGCAAGTGTAATGATGTGTTGTGCTTCTGCTGCAAATGGAAAAGATTTTGAAGCTGCTTTCAAAATGCAGTGTTTAGTATGACACTATGTATGTCAAAATACAGCTGGAGTAATGCCAGGACTAGAACAACAAAAGATAAAACAGAAACTGGAAATTTTCTACAGAGAACAATAGTGTGAGCAAGTTGTCACACATCAAAGTATGAATAGACGCTTAAGCTTGCCTTCTTTCGAAGGTTGTATTGTATTTCTGATTTGGAAAACAATGTTACAACATCTCAAATCAACTCTTATATGGGCTGTCTCACTAGTTCCTATTGCTTCTGTGCCTGTTGGTATAACCTTTGTTTCTTCCCTAAACCATGACATTGAGAAGGTTTTACTGCTTTCTTTAGGCCCTGGCAAAATGCAGTGGAAAGTCTTAGACTGACTTGGTGAAATGTGTTCATCACTGAACTGCTGATAAGGAGTGGGTCCAGGCCCAGATTCTCTACCCAGTGCCACCAGTTCTCCCTGCCCTCTCTTGAGAGGAGCCATCCCATTATTTGTAGTCAGTGAGACATTCCCACCAGCAGCCCAAGAAGCTCAGGAGTGGAACAGACCTTGCTGGTTATACACTGAAATAACAATGTGTGAAGTTAAGAGCTGCAGATGTTTATTCTCAGATGTGTTGCTGGTTCAAAGCAAACAGTGTTGGGAGGAAAGAAAGGAGTTGTGTTCGAGGAGCAAGGTTGACTTCTGTGCTTTCTCACAAGATGGCTTATGTGGGTAGGTTTTGGCAATTTTCCATACAAAGGCAAACAAACCATGTGGGCAGCAGTCAGGGCCCCAAAGATAAGGCAGCGTAGCAGTGTTTATGCCATGGTTTCTTTTGCTGTGCCTCTTTAATAATGAAAGAACTGAATGATATAATGTGGGCTAATGTCTGGCAGGAGAAGCATTGGCCTGGATTTGACATTAAGTTGGTGAAAGTGAGTGAGACTCTCTGCCTCACCCCACTCATTGTTATTCCAGTTGAATTGAAAACTACTTTTAGTGTCTCCTGCTGTCTCCTCTTCTGTCAATCAGATGGGAGTCACAAACTAAGTGAGGCTTTTTATCTGGAAAATACGTGACAATTCAGACAAATCATGAATGCTCTGTTCAAGTGCTGAGCTTTTTTTATTGTGTCCTCTGTCTTCCCTGCTCTAAAGTGTTGTGAGATTCCACCGTTGATCTGACTGATCTCTGAGAATGTGATTAATTTTGGCAGGTAGAAGCTGACCTCTGTCTTCTGGATTGAGGATGGAAGTCAGTCTAGGTTTCAGGCATTGTTACAGAATTGTGATGGTATAGTATAGCTTTCAAATACTCCAGTTGTTTTCTGTTGACGTAAATTCTTGAAACTACTTCTTTAGCCTGTAACAAATTTCAAATGTGTTTAGACTGTGAGTTCTCCCTCCTAAAACTTCTCGACTTTCTCTTCTTTTCTTTGTTCTGTAGCATGTTCAGAGGAGGCTTATAAGATGAGCTTTGGAAAATGAGTGATGCTTTTAATCTGTGCAGAGACTTTTCAGTCCTGTCTGCATTTTATGTGTGCTCTTGCAGATTGAATTTTTCAAGGTTTGCTGAGTGATGAAGTCTCTAAGCTCAGGTAAAATGAATTGGATGCTATAAACATCCTACTTCCCTCCTTCCATGCCTTAATGATGATCTCATTCCTCTATGCAGTGAAATTTAGGATTGTTATAAACAGGAAACATTATCAAAACAAATTGTCTGCACCCACCCCTAGAACTTCAATTATATTTCAAGATCTTGCTCAAACAAAATAGACTATATTTGTGCAAGAGCATGGACTCTGATTACATCACTGTATTTAAAAAAAGGGATTGTAATAGAATGGGAGAAAATCGTGGCTTTCACAAAAAAACCTGGAAGACACCTAGTTCTAAACTTGGCAGAGTTAGTTGGATAATTGAAGGTCTGGCAGGTCAATCTGTTCCATGCTACAGTCTAACAATTATATAATTAAAGTTGCTTCTGCCTTCTTTCTCCCAAATAAATTTGGCAAAATGGTGTTCTTTCTCTTGCATGGGGAATAATGGAAGTTACTGACCTGTGACTATGAAGTACCTGGTGAACCCTTCAGAAGCAAGAGAGGTGCTCTTTGTGTGAGTCTCTTCTCCAGATTTATTAGGGCTCATTAAACAACAATTATACTGCCCAATTATTGTTTATACTATAGTGTGCTTGTAGGTTCATTTTCATGAGGCATAAAAATTAAAAAACAAAAAAACCAAAAAAACTCAACACAAAAAAATTATACAAAAAAATCCCCGACCGTTAGCTTTTAAAAAGAGATATTAAGGCTAAATTGTAGTTGCAAATGTATTTTAGTTTTCTAAAGCAGTTTGCTTGTCTGCAGATTGCTTCTACCTGGGCACAGTGACTCCAGCTGGCTCCTAGGAAGGCTGT
This sequence comes from Phylloscopus whistleri, assembly GCA_017589585.1. NCBI lineage: Eukaryota > Metazoa > Chordata > Aves > Passeriformes > Phylloscopidae > Phylloscopus > Phylloscopus whistleri. Next base: position 281,746 of record JADMLD010001220.1, read on the forward strand.
CCCTTCTGTGCCTGGATGGACTTCCTGCCCACATGGCCACTGCCCTCAGTGGGATCGTGGGGTTGGTGGTTGAAGTTCTGCTATGTTTGCACCCTTTTTTATTATGTACCTGCACTGCAGGCCATGGGGAAACCTCTTTGTTGTTCTTTTCACCCATTTTATATGATATTTACTGATGCACTTTTGCACAGACCTATTTGTCTGATCCTTTTTGAGCCAAGCAGGAGCACAGCTAGTACAAGCAGGTAATTTGCAGTTTGGAAGCTTGGGAGCAGCGAGAGGTGATGATGCAGAAAGGAGATGATGAGCCAAGATGAGGGAAGGTGGAGGCTGCCTGACCAAAAGCTTGGGCAGGGTCAGGACATCAAAGCTGTTGATTTGATTTTACCTTGCTTGTTTGGAGGTTGCTGTTGTTAAGCTGCCTGGCTCTTGTGGCTGGAAGCCCTGCTGGTTTCTGTTCTTGAAGGATGAGCAAGAAGCCTGTAGGTAAACCAGAAACCTCTGTAAGATGATCTCGTTTTGCTCCACTTCCCAGTATTTTTTTTTCCTTTGTTTGGCCTTGTGCTAGAGACTTCTGGGGTTACTTGAGGGGAAAGATAGAGTAGCAGGATTGGTCTGGGATAGCTAATGGATGCACACAGGGTAAGTGGTGCTGAATGCAGGGTGCTGGCATGCCCTGCCCCTGCTGCTCACCTCAGCTGTAATTACAGCAGGAGATGTCTCAGCAGAGGAAGTTGTTTGTAACCCTGGTGCTGCCTGTCAGTGCTGCTGGGCTGTTACTCATCCAGGCTGTTGTTGGGGATCCAGTATGGCAGGGAGCTCAGGAAGTCCTGGGGTCAAGTGCCCTGCAAAGCAGGCATCCAGCCAAACCAGGTGGTTTGCATTTCTGTCGCTGCTTTTCAGAGCAAGCTGGTTATTAAAGCTATCCCAGACAAAATAGCACAGTTCCTCTTTTTCTCCTGGTGCATCCCAATGAATGTATTCATTCACATTAGTCATGCCAATCTCTGAAATCTTTATATGTGTATAAGCAAGGCTTGCCTTGTCACTGAAGTTCAGCAGGTGCATGGATGTTAAAAGTGCTGTGTCTTCTGTAATTTTTTCCTGATGTAGCAATTTGGCCTTTACCAATAGCCTTAGGTTTAAACAGCACAGGATATAAAATGAGTTAGTTATGCTGCTATGCTTGTTTAAGAATAATTGTAAAAAGAGGCTTTGGGTTTCTGGGAACACACATTAAGAAAAGGTGCATTTCAGTGGCTTTGCATGGTACCTGACTTTCACAGTGGTTCAGTTGCTGTTCTCAGGAAAAAAAAAACACAACCAAGAAACTTTAGTGGGAAATTTATGGAAATGCAGTGAATTTTGCTAATGTTTGGATTTCCTTGCATCAGCCTCAGGAGAGCCTGATGCTGTGTGTCTGCAGAAGGAAGACTGGTCAGGGAGCCGTGACATCTTTAAAAAGGCACATAAAACCCGAGTCTGCCCTTAGGGGATGGCAGCCCCGAGGACAGTCTGTGCATCTTGCCCTGTAGCCAGCGAGGGCTGGGAGTGTCTGGTGCAGAACTGGCTGCCCTGTGACTGAGGAGGGAGCCTGAGTGCCCAAAGCACCCGCAGAGCTGCTCCTCCCTGCCTGTTCAACAGCAGCACTGACACTGGCACAGCCCAAGCTAGTTTTTCTGGCAGGGCCATGATATGTTATGCCAGTGATCTAATGGAACTATAATATATAATTTCCCCGTGAATACTGTATACTATATATACCCTGCACTGTACTGTCCTTGCTGTGTTGTGATGCAGTAGCCATGCAGGATGATGGGATCCTTAATCCACTGCTGGATGTGATGGTAGAACAAAGTCTGCTACTTCTAATACTTGCTGCAAAAGCACACTTTTTACACAGGAAAAGGGTGTATGTGGTTTTGTTTTACAATAAGGTATTTATTTGTAATAGTTGACTGCAGCTGTCTTTTCCAGTTGTCTTGCAGTTTAAGTATCAGAAGGATAAGATACTCAGCTGAAATGTATCTCACCTATCTGTTCAAATTTGAATTCCAGAGAGTTAATAAAGCCTTGACAATGCCATATGTTTGGTAAACACAGTTTGCTTGTTTTAACAGAATCAGGGTTCTCTTGTCAGAAACCCACAGCTTTCTGGTTTAACTGCCTTTTTCTACCACTCAGGACATGACAGTGCTTTATACCTCAGACTCTCCCTTCAGCTCTCCTTACCCTTCTTGTGTGACACCAAGTCCTAGGAGAGCCTTGGCAGAGGAAACCACAAACTGCCCCTGCTCTTCCCTGCAAGAACCCTCATGGAACAAAGAGCATAAGAAACATCTGATGGCATTGGAACCACTTCTAATCCCTTGTTCCACTCCTAGTAGGTGTCAGGTGCTGAAACTGTGAGAAAAATGCAAGGGTGCTGAAAGAACAGAGATGATGGATGACCTCCCCATCCACTAAAGTTTTCTCATATGCACCAATTGTTTGAGTTAGTTTAAGGCCTGAAATCTAGCTTTGGAGATATTTTTGGAAATATATATACACACATATATGTGTGTATATAAAAAATATGTACATGTATAATGTAGTGCACATGTTGTTGGCAAAGTTTTGACTTCTAGATACAACAAATTTCTTGACTTAAGGAAGCACAGTGAAAGGATCCCAGTAATTGCTGGCAGTTTTCAAAGCTGTCTGCCTCTGTCCATGTTGAAAGAGAAGCTGAGTCATCCACCCCAGCAGAAAGTTACAGGGTAAATTCTGCTTGGGATCATTTCTTAGTGACTAAGAAACTCATAATTGTCTTTGTGTGGGCAGAGGATCTGTCTGTGGTGAGGCGAGAGCGGCGCAGCAGGCACGGAGAGTGCATGGGAGTGATGAGGTGGGATATGGCGTTTGTACAGCTGCTCTGTGCTCTGCTGGCTTCATTGTTGCTCTTCAGAAGCCCTGTCCAGTTTTTTGATCCCCCTTCATTGTGCCAGGAGGAGGAGGGTCATACTGTGGATGTTAAAGGTTAACATACTTACTGAGGGACAGATACTTCATTGTTTCCTTCCTATATGAATTCAATTGACAATGAGCTCTCAGCAACATTCGGTAGAATTGGCTAGTTTCAAATGCCTTCAAAATAATTAGCCAAAGCTGAAATTAATTCTAATAATAATTTTAATCCCTAAAAATAATCAATAATACAACTCTAAATTTTGCAGTTCAGTCTTCTTAGTCGTGATTAGCTAATGTTGTCATTCTTGAGGCTACTTTGTTGTTAATGATTAATTTGATACTGTTTTACTTCTGTATTTTAGGCTGAGATGCTGCCCTCCCATCTGTTTGGTTTAAATACAAGAAAATGGCAAACGAGTTCTGCCCATTCTTGTTTAAATGCCAGCTCCCATTAATGTCCTTGTTGTTGTGATCCTAGTTTACAGGCATTTATTCATATTTTAAAAATATTGATCTTTTTTTAGTTGCAAAAGGGAAAAGGCATGACTTCCAGAAAAAAAGTTGACTTCTTCATGCATGTTTACTTTCCTTTAACTCTGGAAAACTCAAGCCTTTCCTTTGAGACTTTGAAGATGTTTTCCGTCTGCCTTGTAAAACTCAGTGCTTGCTTCAAAGCACACATGCAGTTTGTAGGCTTGTATTGCCTAGGGAATTGTTGGGAATCCTTGCTTGCTGTGTGGAGATAAATGCACACAGAAGTTCAAATGACTCCTCTAATTTTTTTCTTTCACCAGAACAGAGTTGTGTTTTTTTCTTTTTCCTGCAAACAGACCTGAGCTCTTACTTCTCCATCCGTTCCTTTCTTCTCTTCTCCTCTCCCCTCCCCTCTTGATTCCTATTTCTCTTTAAAGTGCTAGTGAGTAAAATCACAGGGGTAAGTAAATGGCCACTACAGTTGCAAGGGCATTAATCTTTCATCAGGTAGAAACCTCCTATGCTGGTTGTCATGGTGAGCACTCCAGTGCTGTCCCCAGGCTGTGGTGCCGACACTCCATCTCTCCTCCTGCACTGTGAAGGTCACTGGTGGCCAGAGGTGGCCTCTGTGGGTGCCCAGGGCTGTGGATAATCCTCCCCTGCTCTCTGAGCAGAGCTGCACAGCCTGCACAGAAACAGGCAAAAACACCAAGCTGCTACCAAGCCTTTCTTCCAGCTGTTAATGAAAACCAGCTCAACCAGCGAGGTATTAGATATGTAGTTCAGTTTATAAGTATTTCCATTTTCAGCTTAACAGGCAAGTGCTTATTAGTTAAAAAGTTTGCCAGTGCCTGAAGGAGCAATCTGAGCAAACAGATTTTAAGATGCTGAATGAAGCCCAGTTCCCAGGCATCAACTAAATGAAGCTGCCCAAGGACTAGAGGTGAAGGAGGCTGTGGGGAGGAATTTCTTTCAATAAGCAAGGGATAAACCCCAAACCTCTGCCATATTTTGGTTTCTGCCTGCCTCCTGGAGAGGGAAAGTCTTCTGGTCTTTGTTTTGCTCACTTGTGTTTTCTGGCGTGATTTGGGAGAGCTGAAACCGAGCCCATGCCCTTTGGCTTGCCGTGGCCCTGGGCCATTCAGCTGTGCCATGGCAGAGCTCCGCAGACCTGGCAGCCTGGCACCGTGTCCTGCCATTGCTTCTCGGGCTGGGCTGGTTCTGGGGCGGAGGCAGCGCTCTGTGCAGGGCGCACACGCTGCCCACAGCCACTGTCAGCCACGGCAAAAGGGGGAGGAAGTGGCAAAACCCAACCCAGCAGCATGTTTGCAATCCCCAGTCTGAAGTGCTGACCCTGTTAGATACCACCCCGGTACTTGCAGGGGAATCGGGTGCTCTCTCCTCTCGCGGTGATGTCTCAGTGAAATGCAGAATTATTTTTGGCTCTGCCATAGCATGGATAACAGTCTCACAGTTCAGCTCTTCACAGCCCTCCTGTGACATGCAGTTGTCCTTCAGGTCCTTGATTTCTCTGCTGTGCAGTAGGGATGGATAGGGATGGGGGTGTGTGAGATGTCATCGAGAGAGTCTGCGGGCAGTGTTTGGAGCAGGAGCTGATGGAAACTTTACGTAGCCTGAGATTTTGCTGTGGAAAAGCTTAAACTTTATGGGAAATGTAGTAAACATGGTTACATCTTGACACAGCATTTCTTATTATATTGAAACTTTTCCATTTTTTCCCAGAACACGTTGCAAGACAACAAGATGCTGGTTTAGAGACTTATTTAAGATTACTGCTGGGATGTAAAAGCTCATGTGTATGTTGGGAGAGCGAAAAGACCCAAGCACAAACCCAGCACATTCTTCTGCAAAGGCTACAAAGATGCATTTTCTTAAAATGTCTTTTTCATGTTTGACTTGAAACATTGATTAATGCTTATTATTTAACACAGGAATTCAAGGACTTACAAACTTTGGAGCCATGATTTTTTTTCCTCAGATTTTATCTTGAAGAACATGAAATATATGTTTATTATGTGAAGATTTGGGATTTGCTCTAAAGAAAATTAGTCTTTCTCCAGACAGCTTCATACTGTCAGATACCCTCTCCTTACAGGCTGTGATAGTATCAAAGAGTGCTTTATTTTTGCCTGCTTCATGACCTCCGAAGGAAGGAAAGAGAAGAGCATTAACCTTTTCTTATGTGCATGTTTGAAATGATAAACTTAAAAATCCATGAATGTGCTTCTGTAAAATTCTCTTCCCAGCTGGGTTCCTGGAGTCCAACTCATTTCACTGTTGTCTTTTGGTAGTGAAAAATGCTCTTGCTATTTACAATGCATTTTTTGGCTAGTTGCCATTGCTTGCTGTTTATCAGAATGCCTGATATTTTTGGTAGAGGAAATACTCATGCTTTTTTGCTACATATAATCAAGATAAGCATAGCTTAATTTACTACTTTTTTCCTTTGTTTTGTTTTGTCTTTATCGGTGGAGACCTGCAGGCATCTTGCTGGATCTGCTGAGGGAATTTGTGAACATGACTTTTGCATTCTCCAGTAACTATTTACTGAGCTGGAATCTACCCTGGCATTACTCAATGAAATTTTAAAATTTAACAGCAGCTCTTTTTTTTTTTTTTTTTTTTTTTTTAGTGCATGAACTAAAAGAGAGAGAGTGTCTGAAATTCTGTTATGATTTCAGTTTCTGAAGGAAAAAAAAAGTAAATGTATGTGATCAGGAGATGTAGTGGCAGGCCTCAATTTATTAAAAAATTGGTTTAACAGGATTTCAGGTATAGGTTACTTTGTGTGTAACATAATCTATATGCTCAAAATAGTTTTTCCTAAGTAGTGATTGCTAATTATATTAAAAAAGTACTTCATCTGGAAAAATGAAGGATAGTTTTTCACAGTTTTTCTGAAATAGGTTAGAGATCAAGAGAGCAAATGGTGGCCTCTGTAGAGTAGACTGCCTGACTTGATTCTCTTGTTTTAAGTCCCTTAATGAATGTCAGTGCTCTCACTCTTAAATATTTTATGGTTATCTAATCTACAAATTATCAAATACATGAGTCAAATCATGTATTTGTTCTAGACCTTCTTAGAACTGTGAGAGTTTTTAATAGGGTGTCTACCAGAGTAAAAAAATACTTGAAAAACTACTTTGTACCTTTTCCTAGTCCATTTCTATAGTTGGGACTGAAAGTAAGGAAGATTATGGTGTGTAAAAATGTTTGTTAAAGACTTTTCCAATATCTGAAGAAAGCTCTTATCTAAAGTTCTGTTCAAGCTGGACTGAAATTCAAGGGTCACTTGTAGAGATTTTAGGAGATGATGGTGTTCATGTGGGTTTTGGATGTGAGCCTGCCCTAAAAGAATGTGAATGTTACTCTTGCAATTTGACACAGACAAACTATGAGCTTTCTTTTCTCACATCCTAGTTTAGCATCGTGATGTTTTTGGGGTGGGACTACCTAACAAGTAGTTTGTAATGGAAATTCTCATCCTCCTCTTGCCACCCTTTAGCTGATTTGTCACCTCCTTCCTCCACCCAAGATGTTTTGCTAATATTTTGAAGCAAACAGATAATTGCAAGTAGATGCGACTGTGTTGCAGCATATCCTTCCTTTTATGCCAGCCAAGCTGCACTGAAAGGAAGCAACTTGAAGACCTTCAGAAGAAAATAAAAAATCCTGGCTACAGCACATATAATTTTGTTTCAGGTCTGAAATGGCTGCCTGTGAAAAGTGGTTCTGTGCTGTCAGGCAAGAAGTGGTGGCAAAACATTTAGAAATGACTCTGTCTTTCCTACTGCTGTTTTCCAGCATAATGAAGCGATGGAGCTGCCTCATGAACCTGACTTTGAAAACTGATGTGTTTTGTTTATCTTGAACATTTTCTTCATGAAGTTTACCGATCAATTGAAGTTCTGGACACCCATATTTCCCATTAGATTGGTTGACTGAATTCTAAACTGACACTAACATATAGCTCTTCCCTGTGGCCTTTCACAAAAGATTTCTTTTGTCCTCTAAGTCCTCTCTCCATCACCTCAGAATCAACAAGAAGCTTTGTATTTCAACAAGAACTTTTGTTGTGTTTTCGGTTTATTTAGAATGAAATAAGTGAAACAGTTGACAAGCAAGGGTCTACATCAATGATTTTGTCTCACTATTGAAATAATGTCCTAGCTAGTAGTTCCTGCACAAAGTCTGTATAAACATAGTTTGCCTGATTTTTTCATTTTATTTTGTAGAGAAAGCAATAGATTTTTCTTTCTTTTTAGGGAAAACAGACAAACAGATAGGGACAGTTTGTTGTATCATGCCCTCATCATGAATTAGGCTGCTCCTGTGCCAGCTGGCATCCAAATACAAAGCACCACAAAAGCTTCTCCCAGCAGGGCACGCTCATTATTCCCTGGGGAGGAGTGTGTGTTGTGGGACAGGCAGGGTGGCAGGGAGCTCTTGCTCTCTTTCCTGCCATGGCAAGTGCCTCTGTCCTAATGCAGGTCCCTGAGGGTGCTGTAAACATCCCTGACAGCGCTGCTCCTCTTGGCCACGTCTGAGGAAGCAATTAACTTGGGGCTGGGCTGGGCTGTATCTGACTGCACAGCGTCTGTAGAAATTGCTTGCCTGTGGAATGGGAAACATTTTTTGTTTTCTCCTTTTTCCGTGAGGGAAGCCGTGATTCGTTCTGATGCTGATCTGCATGTCTCGGTAGCACTGCCTGAGATAAGTCTGGGCTCCACTGGCAGTGCTGCCTGCAGATCCTGCTGGAGGTGGTGGGCTCTGCCTTTGCCCTTCCTGGGGCAGTGTCCCACCCTCACCTCTGTGCTTCCCTGCCTGCAGAAAGGGGACAAGGCTCTCAGACCTTTGGCATTTGTAAGGGCTGCAGAGAATGGCAGCACTGCAGTGTGGTCTCTGCTTCCCTTCTCCTTACCCATTGTTCATGCTGAGCCTCAGATAAGATGAATATCTTTTGTTTTTCCTGTAGATAATGATAACAGCCTGTCTCTACCAGTACAGGACTAGGTTCTTCTTTCAGGAAGATATGGGAAGAGAAAAATGAATGTGAACTTGGTGAAACGTGTGACAGAGAGGGTCTCAGGGCAGGGAAACAGCTGCACTCAAGATGGAATGAGAGGTGGCTTTGCTGAGCACTGTGCCCTTGGAGAACCTCTGCCTCAGCCATGTTAGCCATAGCTTACTTGTTTATCACCCAGCAAGATCTCATCATTGTCAGCATTTTCCCTTCATGAAATACTGTCTTGCTGCTTGATGGCAAAGAGCAGTTGTCAAGGTGTCTGATAACTGTGACAGATAACAAATACAAGTGTTGCTGTATGGGTTGGTGAGTTTCCTTCACTGATCTGATCAATCTTATCTTGTCACCTTTCTTTTAAACAAAAATGTTTTTCTATTCCTCATACCTGTTAAGATTCTTGAGCATCTATGAATATGAAAAGCTGATCTGCTTGTTCTGGTGATGGTAGTGTCCTGGATGCAGTTTCAGATCAAACAGTGAGATCCTCTTCTAACATCATTTTGGCCAAAGCTAACAAGGCAAAAGCTTTCATTTTGACACAGTGTTTATGGGAGTGTTCAGATGCCAGCCTAATGCTCTGGATGTTCTTGGATATTTTTGTAGGAATGCAGGTGGGTGGATTCATGGATGAACACCTGAAAGGAATTTGAACTCTTCAGACTTGTCATGTGTTAATAGGAATGTAAGCTGGGACAGAGTCCTCTTGTTTATTTACTGCTCTGTACTGAAACGTGGGTGCTGGAAAGTAATTGGGAAGCATGTGCAGAATGGAAATTCCCTGGAGGGCATAATTTATAATTTTTCATGTTAATTTGACTGTTGCAGGGGCACCCATGGCTTGTGTTTCTCACTGATTCATTCACCAGCTCAAGATAAACGGGTCCTGTAGGTGGGATTTTGTCAGCAGATACTATAGAACTGGTCTCTTTGCTGTTCACATGATTCCTCTCTGCAACATCTTCATCTTAGGGCTCTGCTTAACACAGAATGCCAGGAGTCTGAGGATGTTTTGGTTCCGTTCTGCCACGGCCTGTGTCCCTGCTATTTGGAAGCAAGACCAGTATTTCCTGTGGCCTCTTTTATCTCTTGTTGTTCCGTCTCATGGAGAATTTGTGCCTTTTTTTTTTTTTTAGTATTTGCATATATTTTGACTGTTATCCTGTGAAATGTCCTGGCATTTATCTTTGGCCCGAAGTTACTCAGATGATTTATTCCCTCCTTGTCTCCAGAGTTTAGGCTTACTTTAAGTGAGACTTATTTGGATGTTAGCTTCCTGCACTGCAATTCCCCTCCAGAAAGCCCTTTGGGACAGAGGCTAATGGTTTGGAACTGAAAGAGGGTCAATTTAGATCAGGTAAAAGGAGGAAGGGGGTATTTTCATAATGAGAGTGGTGAAACACTCTCACAGGTTGCTTGGAAAGGTGGTACACACCTGATCCCTGGTAACATTCAAGGTTAGGCTGGACAGGGCTCTGAGCAACCCGATGTAGTTGAGGATGTCCCTGCAGGAGGGGTGTACTAGAAACCTTTACAGTCCCTTCCAACCCAAACTGTTCTGTGAAATAGATTGCTAGATCTTATCCGCACCCATCAAAAGAGGGCTTCAGAGAAAAGTGGATGGGTTGTCCCTCTGTACTACCTTGATGTCTTTTGATATGGTTTATGTTAGTTTGTTGTGTGTTTGGCTGCTTTCTTTGATACTTGTTTCATCAAAACCTTCTGAGATGTCACCTTTTGCAATTCATCCTGCCGCTCTAAAGGAAGCATTAAACTGAGTAGTGGATGCATTTTTGTTACCTTGCCAACAACATGCTGGGGAGAAACTTTGGGCTGGAGCAGCACAAACTATCTGTTACAGCAAGTGTAATTTATAGCAGGAATTTTCTACTGCCAAACTGTCAAAACCAAGGGATTAACATTACTGCCTTCTGAGAGGGGCACTTGTATGAGTGGAGAATCCTGACAGTGTTGCACAAAAGATTAAATTGCTGATGATTTTGAGACATGGTTTAAGGCTCAGAGTATCTTTTCCTATAACATATTAATGAAATCTAGAATGTGGGCCAAACTTGTAAGCTGAGGGTTACCTTGCTATTTCTTCAGATGCTTAATTTTCATAATTTCTTGCTATCTGTTTAGAAGAGACTCTCTTATTCTCTAAAGACTACGTGACAATTAGGTGTCCTGATACGCTTTTCTCTTCTGGTTACATTTATTAATTTTTTTCTGTCTGAGAGTCTTTGTGAGTATTTTGCAATGCTGAAATAGCAAGGCTCCAAGCAAGCAAAAGCATTAGAAATTGTTCATCATCCATGCAACTTGGAAACGTGTTTATCCTTCTGATTTGTACAGTTGAGGCCCATTGTATCGCTGGGTGCTCTCTTACAGAGGGGTGATGTTTTCCAAACTCTCTGGGTTTCTGGTTGTATCCTGACCCTACAAACACACTTGCCCTGGTTACGCTGTTTATCTTGACTGAAAGGTTATCTGGTGCAAAGGATACTCGCTGGCTGGGCTGTAACAGATACCTGCCTTCAGTAATACACCTTCCCCTATTTTCAGTTTGTTCTAGTGTCATCTGAGACATTGTGATCCTGTGCTTGAAACAGGGGAGAAGAAAACCCTCCTCCTCAGGCCTCTTAGATAGACATAAGGAAAAGCTGTGGGAGACCTCACGGCTTTAAGATCCGAATGCTGTTGTCTAGAAGTCAACTGTGTCTTTAAGAAAAAGCTGGGTATTTATATTTGGTGTCTATCTGAAATCATGTTTACCCTAGAGTGTTTATTAAACCTGAGTTAATTTTCCTCCTGCCTTTCCTGGCTGCAGGAGCTGTGCCAGTGATGCACTATAATGACTGTGGTGGAAGGCAGCTCAGGCCCCGTGCCAGGTTCCCGTTCCCGCTCCCTGGGCTGGCCCGGACACTCGCTGCCCGGCAGGGCTGCACTGCTCCTGCCCGTGCTGCTCCGGAGCTGTGGCCGCCTGAGCTCAGCCCCGGCAATCCCTGCTGAGGAGCCCCAGCTGCCCTGGAGAGGCTCAGACCTGCAACTGAGTGCTCTTTCGGTTAAAAATAATAATTATGAGTCCTTAATTACTCTCTGTCTCTCTCCTGTCTCCCTTCCGTCCATTACTCTGAAGGGTTCTTGAAATAGAGTAATTAGCATCACATTTTCACGTGGCAGTCTTGTGCTTTTTTTAAAAGTATGAGATCTCTGTGTCTGTTATCTTTTATTTTGTGTGATGAGCGAGGATTACTTGCTCTTTCTGGTCCTGTGATGTTTTTGTCAGGACTGTCTTGGCTGAGGTGAGTGCTGTGAGTCACAGCTCTGTCGGCATTGGCTTCTCATCTGATCTTCCTCAGTCAACCAACACGTGCAGCCTGAGGCCCAGAGCTGATGGGTTTATTGTCACAACGCTTTCAGGGGCAGAATTTGCTGTTGGTTCAGATCTGAAATCTTGTTCAGCTTGGGTACTCACAAGGGTAATTTGCAGAGAAACTTCAGTATCTGGCATGCAAGTCCTCAGCAAGTTTGGAAGAAGTTGCTGCAGACTGAGCTGTCTGCAGAGGTGGATTACCTGAGGGAGACTCAAGGGGATGGATGCCTGACATACCCAGCATATGCAAACAGTACCAAGGTGCTGGGTAAGTGTGTGAGACTGAACAGCAGAGATCTCTGTGTTGTTGTGTCTGGTTTATGTTGCACATCTTCTGGTACCCTTGCAGCTTGCTGGCATTCCTGGGCACAGTTCCTTTGTCTCAGTTGGTTTTTCTACCAGTTATCCCAAGGGTTTTCCTCCAGCTCTGAAAAGCATCCAGATAAAACATTAAAGACCTCAGGGGCTGGTGAGTACAAGAGTTGTTCTTGGCCCAGCAGTAAAACACAGTTCTAGGCTGTGAAGTGTAAGTTTTTGAGGAGGAATAAGATATTTCTGTAAAAGGAAAAGTGAAGATGTTTCCTGTAGGTTAATGCTACCCCATTATTGTCTTTAGCTCAGCTCTCTGGGCTAGGATGGTTCTGTGGAATGGGGTGAACATACACAGTGCATATCCACATATGCATATATCAACATCTGAAATACAATATTTACGTGTTATCCTGCTTCCACAAGACATTTCTGTTAGCATGTCAGCCCAAGGCATGTGCAGGTTTTCTGATTTTAAACTTTCTCTTTTGCCCTCCCACATTTAGTGCTGCTGTATTTTAGTTTGCAGAGTGAACTGCACAGACTAAAATCAAAATAAACCCCAACAAACCATTTAAAATTTTTTTCAATTCCTCCTAGTCTTTACTAGGATGTTTTCATTTATGCAGTCACATCAGCAAAACTAATTTTCTTTCTCCCTCAGCTGAATGGTTCATACATAAGAGATTATTGTCTTCAGTGCCTTGCAGCATTTTAATGCTCAGCAGAGCATATTCTTGGAGTGTTTGTAAGAGATGAGTAAATAAGAACCATCTTTTCTGTAGATAAAAACTTACTTTTCCCCTCATTCTACTGCTCTCTTCTCTGCTGCTTTATTTATTTAGCTATTTCATATTGGGGAAATCTGGTTAAATTTAGCTGCCAACTAAGAGAATTGCACTAGTGTGTAGCAGTAATTGCCATTTCTTGAAAATGAGATTAGTACTTGGGACTGATGCCAGCTGTGTGGTCTTGGGCTGTAAAGTCACCTAAACATGAGATACTTGCATCTAGACATGGTTTATATTGGTCACAAGCATGCAGAGACAGCATGGTTGTTTTTCATTTTCCATGTTTTGCTTTTCTAATAAATTAAGCTCTGTTTTGGTTTGAGTTATCTGCGAAGGAATGTTCTTTTTAGGAATATGGGTGCTGATCCAGGTCACTGGGTAACCCTCATGTGTCAGATTTGTCTGTCATTAAACGGGCTGGATGCAAGCTGGGTGTTCTGACAGGGAAGAGCTCAGTGTCCTGTAACATCTGTCTTGTGCCTTCCTAGCTGCTTTGTGAAAATTAATTTTTCACTACTTACAAAAATGCACTCCACGTGCTTTATTTTGTCCAGACTTTATGCCTATATGGAGAAGAGAATGCAAACTGCCACTCAGGTTTTTTGTTGCCTTTCAAGCCATATATGCTGGATATTTTCTCTTTGGGGTTAAACTGTGGAGCCTATTGAAGCTAAAGTTCAGTGGGCTGGAGCTTTTACCTTCATGAGATGCATGTCCTATGCAGGTACTCCTACTGCTTGGTTTTTTAAAGGTTATTTTCTCTTTTTTCCTGTTTGCATATCTTTCTCCTGATTGCTTTCCCTTGAACCTTTTTGGAGATCTCAAGACAAGTTGAGGGAGTTGCTGACATGGAAGAAAATGAGATAATCACAGGAAAGAAACATTGTCCCAGAGTTGTCCCAGACAGCCCTTAACCAGGTCAGCAGTCATACTTAGGGCTTTAATTCCTCCAGGTACTTGAGGTTATCTTTACAAGAAATCTGTATATAATTTGCATCCGTATATGGCAGGGGTTTTTTAAGCAATCAAAGTAACAAAATGTTGTTTAAGTGTTTTTATAAGAAAGCCGAGTTCTTAAACGTACTTTCTGTTGGATCTTAGTCTGTGAAAATATTTTAGGTTCCTGGCCAAAGTGTTTCCCCTTTTTCAAAGCTACACTCTGACTGCAAAGTTGTCAGTGAACCTCAGTGTTGATTTTGAAAGCATTAACAGCAATCCAGCACGGGGCATTTGAAGCATTCTGTTCTTCAGTTTTTCTCAACACTCATTTTAACTGAGTTGAACCCTTGCAAGAGAGGAAATTTTTTTTGCCCACGTAAGGGATCTGATGGACAAGTTCTGGCAGATTTGATTGCAGTGTAACGAATTCCTCCCTTTCAGCTACAGGTTCATGGCTTGCCTTATACGTTTTTCTGGTGGATTTTGCCCCAAGAACAGAAGGGATGGCTTGCCAGTGCTGTTGTCACTGTAGCAAAAGCTTGCTCCTGCTGGCACAGCCCGACTGAGGTGCCAGTGGGGATTCACATGAGCAGTGCACTGATGTGCTGGCTGCCTGGAAGGGATGGGCCTGGGCCCTTGCTTGCTCCTTGCCCTCCACTCCTACCTCATCCTGTACATCACTGCTAGCATGTGCTGAGCTGCTCCTTGAGCTGCTGAAACTCAAACCGGCAGAAAAATACTCAGTACCTCCTGGGGAGTAGGATTCAGCTCCCCAGAATTGTTTTCTGTAACCCTCATGGGTGTCAGGGGAGTCTGTAGGGGAGCTGGTGGCTATAGAGCAGGTTTAGGGGAAGTGGGACTGCCCCTTCTCCCAGGACAGCTTTGTTGTGATGCAGATGTGGCATGTGCCTCGTTCTGGTGTCTCTGCTGCTGGAGAGATGCAGAGTGGATGCCTGGGGACATCAGCACCTTATGTTGTCACAGCTCTCCCCCACCATGGCTTGCCAGAGCCTAAGACAGAGTTTTTGACCTGGAAAAAAATGCCAACACACTCTGGCAGTTCAAATCTCCAGAACAGAGGCAGGTCCTAAATTGGAGGTTTCAGTCTTTATCTTTTCAAGTCTGTGAAAGTTAAGGTGACTGAACTTTGATAACAGCCTCAGCCTGTGTGACTGTGACCTGTTTAGGGTGGTAAGGCTCTCTGCTTTAATTTCTGGAAAGCACAGAAGACAAGGTAGAAAAAATTGTAGCTTTGCATTCTTCAGCTACTAAATGGAGGATGCTGATGGATAACAGAAACTTGCAGTGTTTCCTAGAGAGGCCTTGTCTAAAAATGCAGGTAATGTTATATATATTTCAGAGGATTTATATGGCTGCATCCAGTTTAAATGTCCAAAAACTATTTGACAGTAAATGGAAAAAAAAAAAAAAAGGTGAAAAATCTGAGCAATAACTCATGCTTTATGAAGAAAAGCAGCTACCTCCTGCCTAGTTTAAAAAGAAACTTCCTCTGTAGATAGGGTTTGATGAACAACATGTCTCTACAAGACTTGGAAAAAAGCAGCTTTAGAAGTTTGTGTGCTCACAATAAGCAAAGGCAGTTACAGAAGACTTATGGTGTCCATTAAAAATGAGTAATTTCTGCAGGAAGAAAAGGCCTCACCAGTGACTAAGGCAAACAAAAAGAGGTGCAAAAAGCAGAACTCCAAACCAGACAAAACTAGGGGAGACAATATATGTTTTACACATCCATAGCCAGGAATTACTACCTGGAAATACACAGGAAAGATATAATTTTTATGCAGCAGGTTTTACAGTAAAATGTCATCTTTTCTAGTGAACAAGATCTTTGGTCCATAGCAAGTTTTATTTTGAATAATCATGGAAAACCAAGTTATTCACTGTGGGCAAAGGCCAAGTGAAAGATGGGTAACAGTGGTGACAGCAGAAGCAATGATTGTTATCACTCAGCTTGCACACAGACACTGTCAAAAACAAGTTTTAGTCCTTCCTTGCACTCTTATGGGACAGAAGAGTTTGAGGTGATGAAGAACTGTAGCTTTTATACTGGAATAACAAAGACTAGATTTCTAGTCTCTGACTTGGTGCTCAGGTGATGGGGCCAGGTAATGTTTCTGATACTGCTGTTATGTGGATTGGTGATTCCACCTCCAAACCCATCACATTTAGATAGTCACTGGTATCATATGGGTGAAGTTGGCATGCATTGAACTTCAGTTTATTATTTTGCTTTTATTGCATCTTATTAAAGTGTGAATGGCTCCCTGATACTCTCTAAAAGGTATTATGGTTTAATCTTCTGGTTGTTCATTTTTACCACTATTTAGCTCATTTTCTCCTTGAGGGCTTATTATTGAGTTCTTCATTCAGTGACATCATTGCCCTTTTTAAATCAACCTTCTAGAATTTAACATATGATTTTGCGTATAAGGATGAGAACATTACCACTTCATTCTTTTCACTCCAGTAATTTTTATATTACAGTGAACACCCTGATTAAACATTTATCTGGAAAAGGCCATAATGAAAAGGAAATGTAATTAAATATAGGAACTAAATATTGAACTCCTGACTTGAGGCTGAACTGATAAATGAAATTAAATTTACATGGGAGGGGAAAAAAAAAAAACCCATGGTAAAACTCATCCAGTATTGCATTTTAATGTTTTAGTCAACCAGATCTACAAAGCAAGCTGTATATATCAACTACAGTAACTGCTAATTTTTGAAGGTCTTATTTAGAATGCACTTATTGTAATTGTGTAATACTAGAGTTCCTTGGCCTTTGAAAAAGGAAAAAGAATGAATAATCTGCATTTAAAATTCAAGCAGCACTGATGCAGAAGAGTCGGATATGGCATAGTTTGGTTTTCCTAGACAGATTTAAAAAACAAAGCAAACAAAAACCAGTAAAGGATTATACTTTATAAACAAGATTACTAAAGACAAATCAGCCTGTGTCCCCCATATAAATTCAAGTGTCAGAGCAGATGTGCTTTTGGAAGCTGTGCATATCTGCCCTCTCTGCATGTGTGCTCAGACTTCTTGGCACTCACTGTCCCTGAATCAGGAAGACAGAACTTACTTTCCTGTTGGACTAATTATAGTTCTTTAAGAGATTAGTTAACCCTTCTTCTCCTAGAGAGGGATTTTATGAGTGAATCCTGTGTCATGGGGAGGCTGCTGCTTGGGATGGCCTTTAGGGATTGGCAGTGGCAGTGCAATGATGCTTACAGCCAGTCTCATGCTGGATGTGTGCTGGTGACCAAACTGTGTGTGTACAGTGTACTGCTTCCAGAACTACACTCTGAGCCTGGAATCCATGGCTCTGTGAGAGACAGTTGCAAAAAACAACTTATGGTTAAAAGGTTTTGCATATTAAAGTCAGAATATATTTCTCCTGCTTTGTACTTTGCACAATGCTTTTCATCTTCTGTATGTCTAGCATGGTAAAATCCCCCCCTCCCCTCCCTGATGTGGTCCTGCCTGGTTAGATTTGAGGTGTGTGTTGTCCTCTGGGGATATTGGGAAGCTGGCAGCTGTGCTGTTGGGTACCTGGTGATGGACCCTAGGAAGTGTGGGTTCTAGGGCTGCAGACCACCTCACCACTCTGCTGTCATTTCTGGGCAGTCCCATGGGGAGGAGGCGCAGGGAGGAGAATTTCCCCCATCACTACAATCATTATTGTGCCATCTGTGTGGCTGAGGGGATTTTTGGTGTGATATGAGACAACAGTGCAAGAAAAGGAATTAACACTGATCCAGTTTCTTTACTGGGGCTATTTCATGACTAATGCCAGCTGCTTAGGAAGAAAGGGAAGACAAGTGCTTGGGCTACTCAGCTCTCTCTCAGGCTTCTGCTGAGATGCTGAACTATGACAAGGGAGATCTTCAGTATGCAGCGAGGAGCTCAGGCTGGAAGGTCTGTGCCTGGAAGAAACAAGTAATTTTTGGTGTTAGATGTGTTTAGAGCACCTGCAAATTTGCCATTCATTGTAGATGTATTTTTTTACCATGTGTAGTCCTGACAGTTTTCTGCTGCCTTGCCCACAAAGGGCAGTGAGTGCTTTATTTAGTTTGAAGGCAGTGGTACACACATTTACCAGACACAGTTACCAGCACCAATATGACTTTTGTCACTTTTCAAAATGAGCAGTGGAGATAAGTAAGAGCAGGACGTGTCTGTGCCTCGATGAGCCAAGTCCTGGGGATGTACAGCTTGGGGGGAAGTGCTTCCCGACTCCACGGCTCAGCTGCTGTAGCACATATTGCATATAAAAAACATGGCCTAAGACACCTGCAATGGCTCTGGCAGAACAAAATAGCAGAAGAGTGAATCTGCTTGTTTCTTCTAATTTATGGATTTCTTTGTAGTTGTCAGTGTCACCTTAGTGGAAGTTTGTGAATGCAGCATTTCACCTGCCTGTCAGCTTTAATGGACTTTAGGTAGCACAATTCCCATCTGCTGTAAACCAGGAAAATGACCCCTCATAGGCTTCAGGAACCTCCAGCTTGTTCAGTGGGGTTTCTTCCCCTCATCATGCAAACGGACTTGGCATTTGTTTATGTCTCCAGAACATCTTAATTACATTTTAAACATGTTAGGGTGTTTGAGCAGAAGTGTTTGTGAGAAATGATTAGGAGAAATGAATGTGAGAACTGGCTTTCTGACTATAAGAATAAAATTTCTTACCAAATTTTCTTAAACTTCTTTAGAAAATAGCGCAAATTAGAGACTCTAAAATAACCT
This sequence comes from Phylloscopus whistleri, assembly GCA_017589585.1. Lineage (NCBI taxonomy): Eukaryota > Metazoa > Chordata > Aves > Passeriformes > Phylloscopidae > Phylloscopus > Phylloscopus whistleri. The sequence goes on from JADMLD010001220.1 coordinate 300,398, forward strand.
CCAAGCAGGTGTGCAGAGACATCACCATCATAGGGCAAGCTACAGGCATTACTTGAAGACTAATTCAGGGTGTAATTCTTGACTTTTTAGAAGCACAATTTTAAAATCACTGTGGAGTGATTTGGAGTGAAGTGATCCTTCTGGGTGACAGATACCATTGTTTTGGTAAATCCATCCATGACAGCTGTAAGAGTTTGCTTGTGTTTTAAAGCTGTGTGATCTTTAATATATAAATTCATTAATTTCCTTTTCATTATGTTGTTCCTGAATTTCCAGTTGAGGCTTGTGGGCACAGCTCTGGGAATTGTTCTTATTCTAGGAAATCTGCTTCACCTTCATGACAGGCCATGAATTATTTTTTTTTTTTGAGCTGAGGTTTGTGACAGCTCTTCACAAAGGCATGCAAACTGAGTCATGTTTCATGATAACAGCAAGAGAGCATCTCACTGTCAGTCCTGAGTCACAGTGCATTGGTGCTGCTGGCACAAATAATAATTAATGTGTGCACATTGGCTAGGCAGGACAGGTCTGAGTTCAGTCTGTACACACGGTGAGCTTTCCTTCCACTCTGCTCTTCAGCACTTGGTTTTCAGTAGCCCTAATGGTAGTAATTCAGTAGCCCTAAAATAGTTATTTTACTTTCGTCTAAAGTAAAAGCCTTTAAAAAAAGACTATTTTACTTTTGTCCAAGTATAATTCTTCATAATTAAAAAACCCCTAACTTGTTGCAGTGAGCCAGTAGTCTGTCCTTCATTTTTCCAGTTAAAGCTGCTGGGATTCAGGGAATCTTGAATCGTCAGAAAGGACAAATCTTTTTCAAGTGACATTGCTCTGGACAGGTGGAGCCTGTCTCTCTCAGATTTCAGCCAGGAGGAAAGCTGCAGAGAACAGGGCTCAGAGAGCTTGTGTGTTTGAATAGCTACAAGTAACACAGTATTTATTCCTCTTTGCTTTCTAATGTCTGTTACTGACTTATCTTTAGCAACATTGATTCTTTCCCACAAAATCATAGCTTCCTGGGCCTCTTCCCCTTCTGTGCTGTCCTAGCCTTCAGGAAGCTTAGCAGGAAGGAGTTTGACATCCAGTAAAGTAATTCTTCACTATGAGGGTGGTGAGGCACTGGCATGAGTTGCTCAGAGAAGGTGTGGATGCCCCATTCCCTGTTCAGGGCCAGGTCAGATGTTGCTCTGAGCAACCTGGTCTAGTGAAAGGTGTCTCTGCCCACGGCAGGGGTGTTGGAACAAGATGATCTTTTGGGTCCCTTCCAACCCAAACCATTCTATTATTCTGTGATTCTGTATTATTTGCTGGGAGAGAAACTTGGTCAATAAGAAAGGCATAGCAGTTTGTGGAGGTGGAAGAACAGGATTTGCACAGCAAAGGATATTTTGGCTTGGGATTGCAGGTGACTGCACGTATCCAGCCTGAGTGGAGTGTGGCTGGAGGCTGGTGAGTTACATCCCCCCGTGATTACTTCCCCCCTTATCTCTGTTAAACACTGCACAGCAAACTCCAAATGCACTGCAGCCAGCTTTTGCTCTCTTAATACAGAAAGCTGAATGAAAGCTGGAGCCAGATAGCACTCCAGTGAAAAACTGCAAAAAGGCTGGCGTGTTATCAGTTGTTACTTCCTACAAGAGCAAGCTGTGTTGTGTGGTTCCATTATCTGAAACTGAGCAGGCTGGTGGGGCTGGGTGCAGCCATTTAAAAACGTGATTTGTGTTTTTCTTTCTTCGCAGAAATCAGCCTGAAATATTTCCTGGGGCTTTTCTCAGAATCTGTGTCAGTGCAGCAAGTTAGCTAGTGGCAGCTGTCTCAGGAGACTAGAAATTTAGCATGGTGACACTAATGTCTTTATAAGATGACCTAGATTGGAAATGTCTTGTTCTTGGTTTGCAGAATTCTGTTCAAATATTTAATATGACTCGGAGATGTTTTATTTTTTCTTCTTTCTTTAGAGATGGAAATAAAATTACTTAAAATGCTTTTAGGATCCAAAACAGTTTCAGGGGTGAGAATTCTAGTTCAGGAACTAGAATTAGAATACATCAGATACATGCAGTCTTCCCCCCTGGTCTACATACTGCTAAGGCATGAATAGGGATGAGAAATTTCCTGTGTTTTGTCTGTTGCTTATGCCTGTATGGATTTCACCTTCTGAATTTTACAAGATATCCAGCTTACAAGTTAGAAGTTGGAATTAGATTATAAATGAGACGGCTGAAAATCCAGGTTGCCTTACTCAAAGCCTGTAGGTAACAACTTCTTGCTGAAGCCTGGAGGGGCAGGACCAGTGCAGTCCCAGTTTTGGTCAGTCAGATCTGAGGTCCAGACCACAGAGTTGGCTAATCTGAAGCAGGAGGGCAGGTGCCAGGGATGGCTTGTCCTCACCAGGAAGAATTTGCTGCTTTTCCCTCCCCTCTCTCCGATTACTTCCTCAAGATTCTGCCTGTGTTTAAAGAACCTGAAATAATCTGTACAGGCATATGACTGGGATGGAGACAGGTATATCCACCCTTTTTGTTAACATCACCCTTTCCCCCATGGCTTGAAGCTCTCTGCCAAGCATCATTTTAGCTCAGTGCCCTGGGATTGAATTCCCTTTGGGCAGGCCCCATTTATGGTGCAGTTTTGGTTGGTCTATGAGAGGCTGCAGATAACAGAGAAACTGTCATCTACTCCTCTTACCCCAGAGGGGGAGGGACTCTGGACCCTACATGAAGTGGCTGCAAGCAGAAGAGTCCTGGACTTCCCCATGCAAAACTCTCAGTGGAAGCAGTACGGGAACAGCCTGCTTCCTTTTTTTAGTTTCCTTCAGTTGTTTTTTTTTTTTAACTCCTTGCAATCATGGTGACTTAAGATGGTGAGATGGTACATTTTCCACCCCTCTGAAAACTTTTCCATCCCTCAGAAAGATCTTGCAGCTTCATATGTATGGGATTTTTAAAAGCACCAAGCATTGCTATCAGTCTCTTAGCTTAGTTTGAAAGTGTCTGCCCTCAACATAGATGTGAGCAGTATTAGGTGGCCCTTAAATGTATTTTGTTTATCTTGTTCTGTAAAATCCAATGTCTGTGACACAGCAAGACTGTGCTTTTCTATGGTTTGTTTTTTGAAGTGTTGGAGTGAGGTGTACCCACCAGTGAAACAAGACATCAGAGAAGGAGACCTCTTGAATTAGGATCGTTGCCATGAAAAACAGGCAAGAGCTTCTGAAGGACTGAGAGGAGGAGGCTGTGAGGCACAGAGAGATTTCCTTTGTTTAGCAGATCAGAGGGGCAGGGTAGCCTGAGAGTGGTTAAATCATGCAGCAAAATAGGGCAGTGGTTTACCAAACCAGTTCCTTGCAAAAAGGTTGAGTAAGTAAAGGGCTAAGCCTGAGCTTAGCTTAGATGCTCTCAGCTTCTCATGCATTACTTGAGTCACTTGTAAAAATCTATGAAGATTAGTGGAAATCGTTACTAGTTTAGTTCTGCAGGCTCTGTTTTGTAATGTACATGGGATTTTGAATGAAAACAGTGAAGTCTACTCCTGCTTCTTCTTGAGTTCATGTATGGGGTTCATATCCAGTATATATATCCAGTATATCCAGTTCATATCCACGATTCCAGAAAGACATCCCCTTTTCCAAGAGGCCATCTGGGATATCTAGTGGCAGTATAGACATGTCCCCTGAGCTCTTCCTCAAACATCCTCCTCTCTGATGGGCAACACGGCTCCAAGAGCTCCCTGTCAGAAGGAAGTGTTCAAATACCACAGGCATCCACAGTGGTGTGGCCGAGGTGGGTGGCCAAGGAATCAGAAAAGAATGGGAAAGTCAAACTGGATTGGGAAATCCTCTGGTTTGTTTTGGCTTTTTCATTTAGCTAGGTTACTGTAATTCAGCTTTCCAGATCTCATTAGGCAGTTGTTCAGGCTGCCACCAGCTCTTTCTGCTGTTGTCATTAGAGAGGTAGAGAATAATGCCCTGCTTAACAGCACAGACAAAAATGAGTGTTAAGCACATTGCCACTGCCCTGACAAGCAGCAGTTACATGTATTAGCTGATTAAGGGGTGTTTTGTAGTAAGGTTGCATATTTAATGGGCTAAATTAGACTAAACTAATACATGAATATTCATGAAAGAATTGAGTGGCTGTGTTTAGTGGCTGTGTTAAACCTCAAGATAGAGATTTGTTGGTTTTTAATATAAAAACTGTTTTAAAAAAGTCCCTGCTAATTAATTATTTTTAGCAAGCTTAGGTGCTCTTTTTTGCAAGCATTTCTTCTGGTATCAGACTCATGGTGCACGACAACAACACAGAACAGGAAGCTTTTCACTATTGAAGTGGAATAGTTCACAGAAAATAAATGAGAGGCTGAAGTGTTAAGCTGTGCAAGTCTAATTAATTTTCAGCCTTAATAAGCTATGGCCTCTCTAGCAAAATTAAAACCAGGGTTTGGATTATAGATGGCAGCTACAGTTTGGGCTTAAAAAGGCATTTGAAAAGCTTTTTTTTCCCCTTCTGTGATATTTCTGAGCACTTTCTTTTGCAGAGGGCCATCTGAAGTTGACTGCCCTGTCCCTCTCTTGTGTTCCCTTTTGTTCACTGGATGATTCTTTGCCCTCCTCTGCTGCAAAGAGGCTCTAATGAGACTGCTCAGGAATGAGGGGGGCTTGCCTTGACTTTGGCAGGACCCTCACTCTGTGGCTGAGCTCCCCAGGCTGAGCCTTTTTCTCTGAAAAAGGAAGCCCCATTTGGGCCGTGGTTATCCCAGAGCAGAGGGATCCATGTGTCTAGATGTCACATGGACAGGGGGAGGGTCTCTAACATAGCTGGGCTGTGTCTGACTGCCAACCTCACTGCTTGGTTTGTGTGACAGGAACTGGAAGGAAGCATGGAGAGACAGCTGCATGTACCAAATCAGTTGGTGCTGGGAGCTGGGATGCTGAGCCCCTGTCCTGCCTTCCTTCTCAATGCTGAAGGGTTTCAGCAAGAGGTTATGGCCATGACTGGAAGCTGTTTGAGAAGAAATGGAGTGAGGAAGATCTGCACTCCACTTCCTCAGCCAGTGACAGTGCACACACTTACCTTTGGCTGGTGCTGCACATGCAAGGTTTGCTTTTCTCAGATAGAGAGATGTATCTGATGCATGGCATGGAGTGTGATGAAGGGAAGGCTCACACTGAGTCTCAAAACTGTAACAGTGGTCTCAGAGACATCTTGCAGGCTTCTCAGAGGGTATTCAGACAAAGCTATTCATAACTTGCAATGGTAACTTGTTGGAAGAAAGAGTGTAATAGCTCATTATAACTCTCCAGCTCATCTTTCTGTTTAATTTGTGTCTGTACAAAGTAATTTTGACACTGCTGGATTTGTCACAGTCAGATGCTTCATGCTCTGAAGATACTGAATTGTTTTCTGAAGACAATTTTGAAATCTTTTAAAATTTCCATTTAATTTCTTTGGCCTGGCTGTCTGACATTGCACTCATCAGCAAAGCCTGATTTTTTTTTCCCCTGTCAGCTTCAATAATTTGGTTGAGGTTGAGAACAAGGATATTATCAGGATATGTTGAATCAAGCTAACTTTGCTAATCTGTTCCAGATTCAAAATAGAGGTAAAACATCTGCTTTGGTTGTTGAGCAGAGCTCCATGCCAACTGTAGCATGCCTAATGTAAAGAAAGAGATGAAGTGGTGTTATGAACTGATCTTCATGTTCACACATAGTTACTCTGCTATTAATGGAAATAACCCTGTCATCAGCCTCAGTAGTTAAACATTTTTAATCTGAATTTTATATCAGCTATGCAGAAAGCAAATATCAGAGACTAAAATCTGCAAAGGATTTTAGTATTTTTGGAAAGCATTAATAACTGACTGTGGTGCTCTTCAAGAGCACTGTGAGCTCCATGACCTCTAAGAGAAATCAGGAAACATCAATGTTAGTCTTTAACATCTTTTAAATGTTAAAATTTGACTCTGGCTGTGTAGGAGAAGGTGAGCTGGGAGATTTTCTGAGTTTTTCTGGAGGGTGGCTGCGGGGGTGGCAGTTGCTGACCAGAGGAATGAGCTGTGCTGTAGAGCGTAGGAGACAAGCAGTGGTGAGGCTCTGTGTGTGATGTGCAGCACAAGGGGAATATGAGCAAGATCTACTTGAAATATAGTGGTAAGACCAAACAAATCAGATAATTCAGGTTTTGCTCAAGTCCCTAAAATGTCTTCTCCCTCCCTAACATTGTTTTCATGATCCTGGAGGTTTGCTATTGTCTGAGGCTTGGCTTAGATATCCATGACAGCAGGACCTTGGAAGTGTTGCAGGACACTGTTAAGAGGAAGATAAGGTTCAGGAATACATGAGATTGTGATTGCAAAAAGTATCTGTCCTTAACAAAAACTCTGTGCATGAGCTCATGTGAAATAAACCCCATAGCTGAAATTACCTTCTGATGAGTGAATGAATGAGATGGGATCTGAAATTCTGCTGGAGTCCTGGAGTCCTGCCATGTGTTACTGTGCTTCTACCCAAAGGCACCAGACTCCCTTGAACTTTTGGAAATATATCTTTTTATTGATTTCTGCTGTAGCTTACCCTTTTTGCATTAACCTTGATCTTCAAGTAAGTGTGTGAATTTTGTTTGGCCTCCTTTGCTTTCATATGTTCAATCCTTCGCCTACTGAAGCCTGCAGAAAAGAATACCTTTGACTTTCAGTGGTTGTTGGAATAGATCTATTTTTGAAATACAGTCTTCTGCCGTTCACAGTTTGTAACTCAGCCAAATTGGTAACCAGTGTCCTGGTTTGTGTTGCCCTTAATGGAGCAGAGATGCATCCTCCTTGTGTGCAGCCATTCAAGCTCTGTATGTCTTGGATGTGGAAAACAGATGATTTCTTTTAATAACAACCCTTTAAGTAATGCAAATAGTTCTCCTGTTTCCTTTAAATTGTCTTCTGTGTACTGTGACCAGCTCCGATCTGTTTAGATTTTCCCTGTAAATCATGTTTTATAGCTCTGTTTTGGTCTTCAAGTCAAGAGGTGCCCTAAACTAAATGTCTCACTCCAGCCAGCCTAAGCAGTTACTGAGCAGTGTGGAAGGACCAGTGCATGCTTTGCAAGTCGTAATCCTATTTTAAGTCTCTTCCTTTCAGAACTTTGTTCAGTTACATTCAGTTAGTAAACTGCAGTCCCAAATTCTTTCTTACACAGAACTGCTTACACAATGCTGGATTTCTCAGTAACAGGCAGGCTGTGTTCTCCTTACAGAATAGTGTCCTACTCTTCCTCCAGCCTGGCTGTTTGTATAATTTGTCAAGGTGGTTATAAATTCTGATCTTGCTCTCCAACGTCCTTGTGTAGTCTCTTGTAGTTCTGAAGTATCTGCAGATTTATAATGGCACTCTCTGTTTCATAGCTGCCTTCTTTGTGTGTACAGTAATATAAACCAGACCCCGTTAGCCAGCGGAAGTCCTGATCTGACCAAGGAAGATGTTACAGGATCAGATGCCACTTTATAGTTCTTTAAATCAGGACTGATTTTCTAAAAATGAAAGGGTTTTTATTAGTGTTTGTGGTGAGTATCAATGTGTGCTGCATATATCAAAGAGAGCTCTTAATTACAGATGGACTGGACTATTACTCTGTCCTGCTGAGTGCCCGGGCTGCCAGATGAAAGGCAGGTCTTGCTGTGCTGCTGCACTGAAAGGGGAGTAAGGAAAGGTTTCTATGAGCCAGCTGCAGTGTGTGTAGCAGCCCTTGCACATGCTTGCCTTGGCAAGGAAGAGGGGTAAGTCATGGTTTCATAAGTGATAAACTGAAGGAAGATAAACTTGCAGCATTTCCGTTTCTTTTTTCCTTTTTCTGCTTGATTGCCATTGCTGCTGGTAGAGTTGGGTGTGGGCAGGATATCAGTGGCCTCCAGAGGATGTGGGGCCACTGAACTGAGATGTCCCAGGTTAGGCTGACCAGCTGCATGAATCCCTTCAGCCCTCAGAGGGTTCTTCCCTCCACACAGATTTGGTTTTGTCTTTTTTTTTTTTTCCTCTCTCTCTTGTGGAACTTAACACCTAAATAGTTGGTTTAAAAAAGTTGCTTGAAATGTTTTGAGGATAACTGAGCAGGAAATGAACCTTTTGACAGGGTCGATGTTTTTCAAGTGGGTTTCTCCCCTAACTGCTTTATTCTGAAATCTCAAGAGAGGAGCAGATGTATCGCTGGGGCTGCTGTTGCTCTGTTCTGCTGCTGGTGGTTTCATTTCTCTTGAGGTTCATAATCTCACTGCCTTGGCCACCTCTCAGCTGTGCTTCTGGTGGGGACAGCATGCAGGGCCCTTTGGAAAGCAAGTGGTGTAACATGGCACAGGGCGTCTCACTTGGGAGTTGGCTTCAGCTGATTTACACCAGCTGGAATTTGTGCCCCCAGAGATTTTACTCTCTGCTATGCTCTTGTCAGAAACACTGCCTTGGTGCCAGGACTTCTTCCCTGCTTCTGACTAAGTGATTGATGGATTATGGGGGAGGGGGAAAAAAAAAAGACAAAAGCTCTGGGAAACAAAATATAGATATGACAAGAAGTGCTCAAATGGAAAAGTAGTGCAGCACATGCTGCTGAGAACATATAAAAGGAATTGGATCCTTTTTCTGGTACTGCCATTACATGACTGTTATTTAATGGTGTCACTGATATGTCTGTTGTGAGATATTACACAATACAGTTTGTATCAAATCAAAATCTCAAGAAACTCTGAACAAATAAATTCAGGAGGACAAGGAGAATTCAGGGTACTATTAGATCAATTCTCCTCAATCTTTGTAGTTATTCAACAAATCTATTATGCCGTCTGTGACAGACGTTCTTCTACTAAAATTGGTAACAAATGCTGGTGAATGTAACAAATGTTATGCTACTATATTTATTTTTGTCTCCTTTAAAAAAGCTTTCTTTTTTTAAGTAGTCTGCGTTGTGCTGAGTCTTTGTCTCCACTTGATTAATGTAACTTCAGGACAGTATTTATTAACTAATTTTCTGATCTGATCTGGAGGTACTTAAAAAAACCTCACCAGCTCCCAATCCCAAATGCCAAAACTAAACCAAACCCTAGCACTTAAGTCTGGTGGACAGCCTCCAGTAATGAGAATGAAGAAAAGGACACTGGGCAAGCTGAATTAAACAGTCTGAGCTCTTTTCCTTTTCAGAAGTGATCTAAATTTAACAGGCCAAGAGTTATTTTGGTGCCTTTAATGGATAAGTTCAATGAAACATAGGCAGCTTGCAGCACTTTCAGTGTGTAGAGGAATTTCAGGATTCCAGGAACGGCAGGATGTAACCTTCACTTCACCTGGAAACATAAGCAATTCTTGGGGCAGCTGATAGGCTTCCTAATGAAAAATGGGAGGCAGCCAAAATCCGGAGCCAAGCTAAGACCAGAAATAGATCTGCCAGAGGCTTGTTTTGCACTGTCTAGAATGGCATATCACAAATTGTGTGAACAGAAATACCGGGCTGGGTCCAGCATTGCACAAGCCGGGTCAATCCTGACTATCTTCCTTTTTAAGTATTGTGGAGGCTTGACTAAATGAATGTCATGGTAAAGTTTCAGCTGCCTCAATAAGTTGTTTTCTTTCTTTCTTTCTTTCTCACTTGCTCAAAATACAAGCACTTATTTGATGGTGTGTATTTACAGTTAAAAGTGTTCTAGTGTGCATCACCCAAGAACTCCAGCTCCCCTGCTCCAGCAGCATGGAAATGGGGCAGCAGGAAGAGAGAGAGCAAGGTTTAAATCTCTGTGAAGAGGCAAGTAGGAGAGGGGAAAGGGCTGAGCACAGAGAGGAGCAGTGTGCAGGTGGTGGTGGGGAGACAGCAGTTTAGCTGGTTTGTTCTTTTTACTTCACAAGATGGGTACTTCTGGGAAAGCGTAGTGAAGTATAGTCTGGTTTGCACATCACTTACTAAATGATTATTTGTGACTGTGTTTAATTATAGAATCAGATCTATTGTCTTCTCTGTCTGGCTGGAGACAGAGTTTTGTGGGTGGGGTGTAAGCAAAAGCCATCAGGGCCTTGCTGAGTGGGAGCAGAGAGCCAGAAGCCTGTGGGAGCACAGCCTGGATTTCCAGTCCCAAGCCCAGTTTGTTTTTGCAGAAGTTCAGCTGTATTGGAGGGGAAATCATTTAAAAGCAGGTGATGCCAGATGTGTTGTGACAGCCCTGCTCCCTTTTCAGGGTTGAGCCATGCTCTAGGCAGTTCAGGTTGTTCTTTTCCAAACCTAGTGTAAGCAATGTTCAAAACAAGATCCTTAATAGAAGATGTTTGTCAGCTTATCATCAGACAATCTTGTTTCAGACAGCTCTACTGCTACTATTTCAACCATTTTCCAGTGATCATGCTTTTCCCTTCCTCCTCCATTCCAGCTATTGTACATCATTAGGAAACTTGGAGTTTTGGAAAATATACTTGTTCACCTAAAGCTGAGGATGTGATTTTTCCCATCCAGAAGATGCAGAAGGGTGTTTTGGTAGGCTGTAATTCCAGCCTCTGAACCCGGTCAATGCTGGATACCAGGCACCCAGCTGAATTCAGCTGGAGGGGTGGGATGCAGGTGCTCCCCTGGGCCATGCTGCCCCCAGGTTTTGCAGGCTGCACCCGCTGCCTGGCTGTCCAGCAGAGTAAGGTTGGAGCTGCTCTGTTTCTGTAGCTGTTTGTGATTGCCATATAGTTGGCAACGTACACCAGTGACTGATCTCAGGTTTTTGTATGTTTCCAGCAATGGCAGTGTCTGCTGATCATGTTAGAATCACTGCATTCCATCTAATTCTGCACCAAGTATTTCTGTAAGTGTTCAAGTCTTTGTTTGGGAAGCCACTGTGGGAAAGGCTGAGTGCATGCCTACATGGGGCTACCTATGGACCATGTTAGCATTGCATGAATTATTCAGACATTTGTGAACAATTACTTAGGAAGCACTTCTGCCTTCCTGAGAGGGGAAGAAGCACCAAGCACACTGAGCACTGTTTGTACCACACTGACTGTCCTTGCAGACATCCTCTGCTGATGCCATGGGTGCCATTCACTACGTGTCCCTCAGGGTTAGGCCATACTGGGAGCCACAGGTGTGCACTGAGGTATTTTCCATTTGGTCACTGAGCATTCTTGGTGTTTTGATGAAGTTGCCATTCATCATTTGATGAAAGCGTTGGAGGGAGAGGCTTTCAGCTGTGGGTTGTGTTGTGCAGGCAAATGCAGACACCCTCCTACAGCTCTTCTTTCTTTAAAAAGTTTCTTTCTTTTAAAAGTTGCTTTTGAAGCTAAACATATGTCCTATTTGGAGTTTATATATATTTTTTTACCTGTTCTCAGGAGATCATGACAGCAAATGGAGCAGTGATCAATTCTCCACTGTTCCTGTGTGCCCTGTGCTGTTGATGTGAAGTGCTTTTTATGGCCTGAAGGACAAACACAGCCTGAGGCTTTGGAGAAGCTGCTATAAATGACATGGATAGAAATGGAGGCTATTACAGGAAAACCCAACACTTCTTGCAATAAAACTTAAATGCCCATTACATCCCTCTAAGCAACTTAAGCACAGCATGGCAGCAAGTTACAAAGCCATTGGTCCAGGGAAAGTGTCAGAGCACAGTTGCATCCTTTAAATGCTGACCTAAAAACAACACAAAGATCTCTCACCTTGGAAGTGCCTCTGTCACCCAGAGGTTCTTTTTTAGTTTTGGGAGTGTTGACTTGTGTTCTTTTGAATACCTCTGTGTGTCATATAAGTTGTTGGTCCTTGAGCATTCAAACACAGTGGGACAAATTGAAATAAATAGCACTGTGTAGGCATGCATGCTGTCCTTGCTGCAGAGGATTGATGTACCAGTCCTTAAATCACTGGGCTAGTCTGCAATAAATGGAAGGACATAATAAGATAGAATTAAATTAATTGAATTTTTTTTCTGCCATGCTTGAAATGTTGCAGTATACAGGGTATTTATTGATCTGCTCAGTATAAATGTCCTAAGTACATTTGCTCATTTAACAATGCTGTTAGTTTTTCACAGTGCTTCCAGGGAGCCAGTACACTCAATTTACAGATTTGATTCTCTCCACTGGCTTTTCAGTAGCTGGACAAGTATTCCTTAAGAGTCACTTAGTAAAAATCTGTAATTCCTATGTAAAACCTCTTAGCAGCCATCCAAGGGCATTCTTCTCCAAATACCAGCTCTGTGAAAGTACTTTGCTGTCAGAAGTGCATATAGAAATTCCTACAACAGGTTTGCACCCTTTGAATTAACAAATTAAGAGCAAGCTTTTTTTTTGTATTTACCCAGCAATTCATTCCTAAAACACAGTAAAAGGCTAACCTCTGATGCAAGGGAAATAGAATACAAAGCCTGTTAAATTATCAGTATTGAGTAATTTCTGTGCATGGAACCGTATAAATACTAAGCATCAGGGAAATGCACTCTAAGAATTAAGAGAAATCCAGTTAATGGCTGTTCACTAATACAGATTTGTAAGTTAAAACAGCTTTTCAGATATTAATGTGCTATATGTACAGAGGAAGTCCTAAACTAAAATTAGGAAGAGGAGTAGCCTTTTTGCTTTGGAAGGAAATAGATGTATGTGATGTGACAGCAGACAACCTTGTAATCCTGATTAGTGGGAGTACCTTCAGAAAAAAAAGAGGTGTTTGGCAAAACACTGTCAGAATCAATACCACTTTGAAGTGATTGTGTGTCTTGCTGCATTGCCTTGCTAGTTACATGAATACACGGATGTATCCAAGTGTTTTGTCCAGGAACTGGATGTAAGGCAATTAGAACTAGTAAAAGATCAAAATGTAGCTTCTTTTCATTCACAGAAACAAATGGCAGTCTGTGGGATCGAATGGGCATGGGAGTCCACCATCCCTTCCTTATCTGCCTCTGCCTCCTGTCAAACAAAAATCTAGCTTAAATGAGACCTGGTTAGTGAGTCAGGATATCTAAAATCAAGGCTAAATGTTCAGTATTTGTCACAGTTACTAGCTGCTCAACAAAAATACTAAGTGGTTTGCTAGGAGGTTCAGCACCTGCTTTGGACATGGTAATTCAAATGATACTTGAGACAGTCCTCTTAATGCTTCATCTCCTCTGGAGTCAGAGGCTTGCCAATGCCCCTTGGTAATAGTCAGATCTGGAGAATTTCCCAGTGTCAGATTTTTCTCTTGGAATGGCTTGTGGGCTCTGTGGAATCCAGCTGAGCCACAGGACATTCTTCTATGTGGGTTTGAATTCTGTTGCTGAAAAAATCATTGTGCCTTCAGTTCAACAAGTTAATTTTACCTGGTGGATTGAAATCCAGCTTATGATTGTCCTGCATTCAGTAAAGATAGGAATATGTTGCAACACTGGAAGGTGCCTGCAGACACAATTTTATTTTTACTAAAATGCTTGTTACAGCAAAAAGTAAAGATCCCTCTAATAAAACTTGTTGGTAAGTTCCATACTTATCATAGTAACTGTAGAAAAAGTAACATGGAAAGGGTTTTGTTAGCTGCTGGAGTTTATTTTCAGAAAAAATGTGAACACTCCCAACTGAAATTCTCTTTAAGAAATTGGAACCTACAGAGAGCTGAGCTGATGAAACAGTTGTTCATCATTCCAAAACCCTGCACCCTTGCTTAATTCTAATAATAGTTATATATAATCTGCTCTGTGCTTGAGCTTTTTTCTCCCTTTATTATAAGAGTTTAGCAGCTTCTGAATTTGAAGACTTTTAAAGCAAAATATTTCTGTTAATGAAAGAACCCATTAATGATGTCACAAGTTTTACAAACCATTTCCAAAAATATACTATCCTTTGATAATTGGAAGGATCATTATCTACCCTTCAGGAATTAAAATTAAAAAAAAAAAATAGTTGTTTGAAGTCACTGATGCATGAATATGGTTATCACTGAAGATCAAAAAAGTAATCTGTTTGGGTCATTGGGCATCCATCATCAGTGTGTACGTAACTGCACAAGCCCTGTTCCATCCCTGTCAGCTGCTGAATGGAGCAATAGTTTTTCCATTGTGCTGATGGATGAGGATGCATCTCCTCAGCTCTGACCTCAAACTGAGCAGTAATGCTGCAACATAGTTCTGACATGTATTTCCTGGACAGGTCATTATACTTGACTGCACATCTTACACAGAAACAGGTCTCAATATGTAATAAAATTGCCTCAACAATAATACATTCTCATTTCGAAATGAATACCTTTGAAAATAAAGTATAATATTGACATAGTGAATTAGAAAAATGGCCAGCTGGAGCAGGCTGCACAGCAGTGACTCAGGATGGTATTAACCTGTACTGGTTTTATCTCCTTGTTCCAGTTTGCAGGCTCTGATCATTCTCCATTATCTCTGTCTCTTGCTGTTACAACTAGCAGAGATAGATTTTATCATAATTAATTTATAGAAACTAAATCTTACAGAGGAAAACGGTCTGAAGGATGAGGCCTTTGAAATGGATGTATGGCAACTTTCTCCTGTCAGCAAAGGTTACATGCATCAGTGGTGGGAGTTACAACCTTCTTCAGAGGCATGATAAATACTGGGGTTTGATCTAAGGAACTGCAGGTGGATGTGACCATGGTGTGGTGGGAAAAATTTGCGAAGTGGATCTCCTGTGTGTTACAGGTCTAAAGAACACAATGTTATTCTCAATCTGCTGTAAGTAGCTGATGCTAATTAGAAGGGTCAAACATTTCCTGTAAAATCAAGTGTCTGATTCAGATTTCTGGCAGAGAGAAGAAGGGTCAAAGTGTCTTATTGTAGAGTTCCCTTTTTTTTAATGTAGTGATGCACAGTACTTTACTCCTTCCTTTTTTGAAAGAAAAATGTTCCCTGTAACAGCACTTGAACTTGGTTTTTGTTGGTGTTTGTTTGTTTTGTGTTTATTTGTTTTAAAATCTAATAGATTTGAATTGTGAGTTTTTTTCTCTTACCTCTGTCTAGGTCTCACCTTAAATGTTACCAGAGATTGGCTGATACTTTTCACTGGGTGCTGGGCATACCTGCAAATTGGTCCAGGGAATAATCTAAGATGCTGGGGGTATTTGTTTTTTGGCTACTGGATTGTGTTGCCATTCACCTTGAAATTGAGGAGTTCTCTGCTTTACTGTTAATTTTTTTTTCATTTAAACATTATGATAAATGCACAAGAAATGCAGATATTTTGGTGCAAGCATCATAATTTCAGAAACATTCACTGATTCTTCATAGCTGTTAGTTTTAGGAGAGAAGGGAACAGACATGGGTCTGGTGTTTGCATCCTCTGTTGGGGAATATTCTCTGCCCATTCTGACATGGCTGGGAAGGGAGCATGCTAAATGGTTCAAGTGAAATGCAATTTTTTTCCTTTCTTTTTCAAATACCCACTACAATATGTAAGACATAGACAGTTGTGATGGAAATGTCGCTTTAGTCCTTTTCACTTTTGGAGGAGTGGCAAGAATGAAATTCCAGTATGAATGTTTCTCAAGGACATAAGGGATTAGTATGTCTTAAAATAGACACCATTAACTTAGAAATGTATTTTCCACATTTGAATGAGAAAAGATAGGGAGGAAATGGTATTCTCTTTGTTCCTTCAGCCCATTTTGTGAATTTTGAGATAGCCTGTTTACAAGACAGTTAAATTCTGGAATCTCAAGAACTGTTGAGGTTTACTATGCTTAAGTAGTCATGCATGCTGCCATTTTACAGGATTATTTTAGATTCTGGTGATTGCATGGCACCACAAACTCCTCTTCGCCAGTAGGACCGTGAGGCAACCAGGAGTGAGACTTGGGGGGCACACACTGCCTTCAGGAGGGTGCTGGTGAAAGTGGGACCTGTTTCAACCAATGCTTTATGGGATAGGGAAATCTGTGAATTGTCCCCGAGCCTCCAGCAAGAGGGTTTATCTTCCTTTAGTTCAGCGTGCTGCCAGCTTGGTTACTTAGTCAGATATTTGCTGCCAGGGTGGGAAGGACAGAAGCCACCGGCTCTGGCTGAGTATCGGAGCGGTGAGTGCCCGCAGAGCTCCCTCCCGCTGCCCGGCGGTGACGGCAGCACTGCAGAGGAGCCAGCCTGGCACATTGTTTCTCCTGTGGGCCTGCTTATTTGTTTCTGCATTCCGATTCATAATAGCATAATAACAGACTTGAGACAATAAGATAATTATTTCGCTTCTTGGGTGGTTAAAATTAACTGCGCTCGTTGTGTATCTATTCAGTAAAAAAAATACAAGTTGTTTAGTGATTGCCCAGAAATTCATTATCTGCATAATGTTCTGTTTCTAAATGTGTATTGCATGACCATTAATCTGTGCCAAGAGCAAGCATGCAGCACTATCTGATGTAATTAGTTTTCCCCTTATATGCCAGGGAGAACATCTGGGCTAATTGCGTGCTGTTGACAAAAGTTGCCGTCCTAATGGGGGTCCCCGTTTGTGCACACACACATGCTCATTATAGGTACAAACATGCTGATGATTTCAGTTTATCCTCAAGCAGACTGGTAGCTCTTACTGATGAGATACTCCTGTGATTTGGCACTGGGGTCACACCATGTCTCTGGGCAGCTTTAGCAACTGTTAGCAGGAGTAAAATGCTCTCAGTTTAAGCAGAAAAGAAACAAACCTGTAATGCTTCTGCTTCTGTTTTCCTTTTCCAGCCACCACTGGTCCAGGCGATTTTCAGTGGCGATCCAGAAGAGATTCGGATGTTGATCTACAAAACTGAGGATGTCAACGCCTTGGTATGTGACTTGGCATGTTGTGCACCATGCTGGTGGACTGTGGCAATGACAGTATTAAAAATGTCCTCAGTAATTAACACATAGCAATGGAAATCAATGGAAATGATTGGGAAGTAAGAGATTTGGGGCTTCGGTGGTATCCTAAGTAGGAGTCAATGTAATTGTCTTCAGCAGATGACTTGAAATTTTCTAAGTGTATGGTAATTATTCCAAATGTGCAGGTCAGTCAGGGACATTGTTTTTTCTCCTACTGAGAAAATGAATGAAAACAGCTGAAAATTGAATATTTTTACTCTCTGTAGGGTTTCCTTTTATGAAGAGTCTTTGCAGATCAGGAGCTGTTATGCATTTGACTCTTCTTGAACTAAAGCTCCACTGTAATTCTCAGCAGTGAGAGTAAGAAAGCAGAATCTTGGCCACAGTTTGCCCACAGAGGAATTACTGTTTGGCAGATTGGCTTATTCTAGCCAGAATGGTGAGCAGCTGTAAAAAAGTAGTAGTTGAGTGCGTTGGCAGTGAAAAAAATATCTCCAAGTCAACTTGGTCTTTTTTGCAGAAATTGGGGTGGGTTTTTTTCCCCCTCTTTGATTTTAACTTATATCCATAGTGTTAGAAACAAGTCCTGCCAGTCCTGGCTACAACCTGTGGCCTCTCAAAGTGGTGAAAATGTAAAGCAGAAACAGAATGATAATTTCCAGCTGTTTCCTGGACTTTTGAATCAACCTTTCTTTTTCTTCATGTCTTTCTGTGGTGTAAAACCATCAGTTCATTCATTGCTAACTCCAGCAGTTGGTCTGGTATGGTCTTGGCACTGCAGCTTTTGCTGGTAGTGGGGTCCAGCTGTGTGGTTCAGAGCTGCCAAAAGGAACTAGAGAGGTGATCCTACAGACCTGGTTAACTGGGGCTCCACTCTGTTTGCTGTCCAGTAGAAGGAAAGACATGCCACTGTTTTAAATCTGATCCAAGACCTTGATGTTAAGCTTTCCCCATGATTATCAGTACCTGATTGTTTTCCTGCAAGTTCCTAAAAGTGCTTCCTTAAAGAATCATCTCCCTTGAGTTTCCTCCTTTGTTTCTGCTGATGATCTTAAAAGATCAAAGGAAAAAAAAACCCAAACCCAGCCAAACAAAACACCCTCAGCAAAGCAGATGAACACCATAGCCCCAAAATTTCCTCTGTATTTCACACTGGATTTTCAAAATAGCATTTCCTGTACGAGGTTATTGTGGGTTTCTCCCCTGTTTTTCTCTCCTTTGGCTGCAAGTGTGTTAGTGATGGTTGCTAGGGAGATGCTCTCAGCTGTCAGGTGCAAGATGAGATGAAGAATATGTGTTTTGCAGATGAGTCCCACAGTACTGAACAGAAAAAGTCATGGAATGGTTTTGCCCAGGATACTGCTTACAATGCTCAAAATCCACCCAAGAATGCTTTGCTTTGTCAGGAGCAAAACTCAAAGCTGTTCTTTGAAGTAATTAGAAAGATACTGGGCAACAGAAACTCTGAAGGTTGTGTTCTGAATAGGGACTGCAGGAAAGTGTCAATTGCTTAAAATATCACTGGAGAAAGATGAAAAGATTTCCACCTCATTGTGCTGTGAGCTGGCAATTTGCATTGCATGCTTCTGTTTCTATTTTAAGGGTGTTTTTAATTACTTCCATGTTAACATTTGGTTGCTCACGTGAGAGGAAGCTCTGACACTGCTTGGCAGAGATTTGTCCTTTGTTGATCATTTTGCTTGGCTGTTTTAACACTGGAATAGTTCAGATATAGGTAGGACAGGGATAAAAAGTAAAATCTGTTTTTGCAGCAATCTTTGGGAATTTCTGAAGTTTAGAAAATTGAGGTTTTTTTAATCTCCATCAAGAGAAGTATTTGGAAGACAGAAGAAAAAGTGCATGGAGAAACAACACAAAATTAGGAATGCATGTGCAGGCTTCCCATGAGAAAATTAATCTCAGGAAAGAGTTTGGAGGAAATCAGAAGTTTGGAAGATTACTTTTTTTTTTTTGGTCTGGTAAAATAATTAATATCTTTCCAAGCCAAGGACTTGTTTGTTGATGGAAATGGCTACATTCTGGATACTGCTGTAATTGTGACTTCTATTTTGCAACAAAGTGAAATCTGTCGGGATTACAGGTGTGCTGTTAGTTCATTCTGCCAGGTAATCCTCATTTTGACCTCTCCAGTCCCTACCTGTGCTTTGGGGACACGTGATGCCACTTGTGCACCCTGAGGCCATGGACCCTGTTACATTTAGCTGGCAATGAGCAATTCCCTGCCCCTGGGTACTGAATACACACTGTGTCCATGGGCAGTGTGGCCAGCATTGAGCAGCCTGTTTTCCCAGGACGTTTGTGTGTCACTTGGACAATCCAGTCTGCCAGATTAGTTGTGGGTAAACATCCTCTACACTTCCTCTCTGGTACATTCAGAAGCAGCAGGGTGACTGTGCTATGTGTATGTAGATGGGGGTATTTTGGGGTGCTGTTTTTACTTAAGGAAGAGTGGGAGAGAATGACCCCCAGAATCTAGGGACTCATCTGGATTCAGTTGTTACCCCCTCTTATTTGGGATTCATAATACATGAGCTGTGCAGCACCTTACATCTGCAAAGGCCAGTTGTTGTGTGTGATGTTATAAACCAAAATCCTTCCTGTGAAATTTTCATTTCAGTCTTCCAGTTTAGTTTCCCTTCAAAATATATATATAAAAGTTTACAAAAAGTCAAAAAACCTTCCACCATTCTTCCCCATAACTGATGTACATGACCATGTATTTAGGGGGTGGTTTATTATGAGATAAGGAGGGCAGGAAGGAAGTCATCATGGAAACACATGTATGTATGCAGTTCGTTACTTTTTTCCTCATTATCCTGCTTGGAAAGGCATAGATTTGCAGGACTGCCTTTGTCAGGAGCATTCAGGCTTTGTCCAGGTCTTCCCACAAGCACACAAATTCTGTATATTCCTGTACTATTGCCAGGCATGATTTTGGAGGTGCTGTGAGTGCTTGAGGGTACTAATAGGCACATATTTAGGGTTGTGTGTTTGAAAGGCTTTGCATGTTTGGGATAGCTGGAGTGGGTATTTAGCCTCTAGTAGTGCTGTTTAATATGCTGTTTATTTAAGTAGGAAGTGATGGAGGAATTTTTTTCTACTGTAATTATGAGCAATTCCCCATTGAATATAAAATTACACTGATGTTTGCAATGCAGGTACCTAGCGTGACTTCTGTTTAGATAATTTTTTTTTCAGCTTGGATTTTTTTTTTAATACTTCATAAAGAAAATTTTTGAACTGTGAAGGAATTCTGCTGAAGAGACTGAGAGTCTGAAATATTCTGGGTTGCATTGCAACAGCGTGGTGGTGTAGTAATGGTTACTATGTTATATATATCTGTGCTGGTGACTCATCTCAGTTTGAGGCAGTTAAGGATGTATAGACCACTCAAGTCTCATGGCAGGGCTTGGCTGTAACTGCATTATTGTCTTCAGAGGTAGCAATATCAGCCTGAAATACTTGCATTTTCTAAATCTTTTCCCATCCTGAGTGATATGTGCTCCCATGCCCTAACAAGCCCTGTCCAAAGTCAATACTGTATTTATAAAAATGGAGGAGTTGTTTAAGTCTATATTTTGAGTCTTACAGTGAATACCTGTAAGCATCAAAATATTTCCATTCTTTAGGATAACAGCTTCTATGGTCTCAGTCTGGAATTACTAATTAATTTTTAAAGTTATGCTTTTCTAGCATGAAAGTCACTGTCAGCCTCATGGAAGGCAATTGTTAGATGACAAGGGACAAAGAAGATGATTTTTCTTGTTCTAGAAGATCAAACTATTGCCTCTTCTGCTTCATGAGCACTTGGCAATTTAAGACTCAGTCCAGAAAAATCTTTATTTCTGAGGCTAAAGTGAAGACTGTGGGATGAGAGGTGCTGGAACGAGGATCTGCATTTTCAGATGGGAATTTCTATTACCATGCAGAAGAAAGAGCACAAAACATACACACAAAACATAAGTTACACAGCTTGACTTTCACCTTCACCTGTGGCACTCACAGTCAAACATTTCAATTTACTCTGTGAATTATAGGCTTTAATAAAACAATGTATGAGGAGGAAATCCTTGAAGCAGCAGAGATTTTCTTGGTACACCATCAACTTTGGGCTCTGAACAGTTGTAAATAGCCCAAGAAGTAGGTGCTTATATGCTTTTAGCCTCTTCAGTAGTTCCTAACAGTTCCCAATATTTAATTTTTCTGAAGTCAACTTGTACCTGAATTTTTTAAATGGTTGTGCCATTTAAATGAGGTATATTCAGATGTAACAGCTGTAAATGGAGTGAATGAGCAGGAGGTTTGTTTCTGTCATTATTTTGGTTAGACTTGTGGAAGTTATAGCCATTCATGTGCTTTATTCTGCCATCCAGGCACATTTTGAAGGTGGTAGGAATCCAAAGGCTTCAGTAACTCTGTTTCTGTGGTGGATTAAACTCCTTCTGTAAACTCCAGCTATTCCTTTTAGCTGCTCAGTCAGTTTGGTGACAAAAAAAAAAAAAAAAAAAAAGGATACATACATTTATTTCTGCAGCAGTTGAACTTATATTTTAGTAGTAAATAACTCTGTCCTAAGCATCACCTGATCGGAGCAGTTGCAGTTGATATCAAAATTCAAATCCATTATCTCCTTTGACATGTAGGCTGTGTTGAAGAAAAAATGTAGGCCCTTTCCTTAATGTGCCTGATTATTTTACATATGATTATTTTACGTGGTATGATTCATTCAGCTCACTGTTCTGCTAATCTTCATGTACCCCAGGCTCTGATCCAATAAAGCACTTAAGGACTAGTCTAACTTTAAGCCAGTGAGAGCCTTATCAGTGCCACTGTGATCACTTGAACAGTTTAAGCATGTGTTGAATGTTTTTCTTGCTGAGACCTTCTGTTCCTGATTGCCTGGCTGTTAGATTCTTAGTTTATTTTATCTGTATTTTTTTTTTTAAAAGTGTACAGATAATGTTAACCTGCAGCATCATCTTTTCTGTGAACTAATATAGGCTACTAATACAGTTTTCATAGAATCACAGAATGCTCTGGGTTGGAAGTAACTTTAAAGATCATCTCATTCCAAACTCCTGCCATGAGGGACACCTTTCACCTTTCACTAGACCAGGTTGCTCAGAGCTCCATGCAGCCTGGCCCTGAACAATTCCAGGGACGGGGCATCCACAGCTTCTCTGAGCAACCTTCTCTGAGTACCTCACCACCTTCACAGTAAGGAATTTGTTCTCAGTATCTAATCTAAACTTGACCTTTTTCAGCTTGAAGCCATTTCCCCATGTCCTATCACTACACTCCCTTGTGAAAAGTCCCTCTGCAGCGCTCTTCTAGGCCCCTTTAGCTGCTAGAAAGAGAGTTTATCTCCTCTCAACATGATTTTCTAGCCATTGTTTATACCTTATCTACTGTCTCTTGCTGACCTTTTGTTCTTCTGAGAACTGCACTTGAAGCAGGTCTGATTATTTCTCTTAATGCTTTTTGTAATCCTGTTATCATCTCTTCCCCCCACTTACTTTCCTTGCCTTGATAACGTACGCTGAGCTTTGGGGTTCTGCCAAGCCTTTCCTTGAAATGACAATTTTTATCCCTCTCTCTGTGTACAGGCTCCAGTCTTTAGATCATTATTGATTTCCTCTTGTGCTCCTGTTACCAGCAGCACAGGACAAGGGGTCTGGAGCTGAATGAGTGTTGGAGTGCAGGCTGGGCGCCGAGTGGGGAGGTGTGGCTGTGAGGGGTCACGGCTCTGAGGGGGACACACTGATGGGGGGGACAGACAGACAGAAGCCTCAGTTCCTCTGTTTTGGTATCAGTGCTGTGCACAGTCTAAACAGGAACTGGAGTGTGTCCCTCCAGTGAGCTGCTCAACAGCACGCTCGGCTGCGGGTGAGTGTGTGGATTTCTCCCTGCCAAGCTCCTGAAAATGCTGCCTGCAGGGCTCTGTGTGCAAGTGAATGCTGATTTGTGCCTGGTTATGACAAACTGAGAAATTTCAGTGATTTTCTTCTTGGAGAAATAAAGCTTAAATTCAGTTTTGTGACTAACCTGCCTTTCTCTGAAAATCTGATTCACACTTCATATGCTAGGGCTTTGTATTGATTTTAAAAACTGAAAGCTTAGAAAGCTTACAGGGTTGGTTATTCCTGTTACAGAAGAGTAAAATTTTCTGTTTCATGTCCTTTCCTCCCTCAGTTACCAAATTCGCACCAGATGTACAGTTTAGTACAGAAAATTGCTTATAATCAACAAAGCACTGGGTAGCCTTGGTTCCATGATACAGAAGATTGCTTGGTCTTGTATCATTAGCATTCAGCTTCAAACTGCTCTGCTCTTGCCAAACTTGGCTCTGTTGCACTGACAGGTACAATGGTTATTACAAGTACTGTGTTGTACTAAAAAGAGCTTCATGAATTAATATCAACAAACTAAGAAAAAAAATAATACTGGTTCTACTGTTATATGTATGTTTGATCAGTCAGTATATTTTTTGCCCTAGATAGCCTTAGGACAGGGAATATGAAAACTATGGAAGATCCCACAAGCACTTCTGTAGCCTGTAGAAGCTGTTCTGTGGTGTTAGAAATGAAGCATATGAGAGTAACTTGTGATATTGGTTCCTGAGTGAACACTGCTGCATGGAGGCTGCTTAATATTCTTTTGATTTACCTACCACATGAGAAAGTGAAAGCCTGTAAGAGATCTTCCCCTCTGACCTGTGGCAGTCAGGGTTTTATGTAACCAGTCATCTGAGTGTTTTTTGTGCATGCCCAATACATAAGACCAAAACCCAATGCAGAATTTGAGGACTACGTCCATTATATATGTTTAAAAAAAACCCATACAAACACAAAAATTGAACATAAGTTGTTCTGGTGATCAGTGGCTCTGTGCTTCTCAATTGTTTGTTGAAAACAGTTTTCAACATTCCCATGACAAATGGTTCTGCTACACAGATTTGTCCACATTTATAGCATACTTTAAAGATATTCCAAAATAGCTTATGGCTGATGACTGCTTGGGCATGTTGAAAGTGATATTTTTCAGAGATCTTTTTCAGGAACAGAGAGAAAACACTGATAGGGTTTCTCTGTTAGTATTGTTTGCAGGAAGTGTTGAATTTGTTACCAGTTTAAAATATTTAATGCTAGTAGATTGCAGTAAGTTTGATTGATGAGGTCCATTTTTGTGGTTCAGAAGCCAAAACAAAATACATTTAGGACTGGAAACAGGGATCAAATAGCACAATGGGCAATATTAACAGTTCTTGTGATTGTTGTTGTCCATATTGTAATATTTAGCAGTTTCTTTTAAAGGCTTGTGTTCTGTAATCAGTTGAATAAAGCAATAAAATAGAGGGGTTTTGTGAACAGAGTATTTATACCCCTTGAAATTTAAAAAAAAAAAAAAATCTCTAAAAGGCACTCCTTAATTTGGAAAATTACAGAAACCAAAAAAACCCTGGATGTATTTCAGGAGTTATATATGTATAACTTCAGAAGTTATAGATATATATAGATCTTAGCAATTCTTCTAAGTTTAAAGACAGATCTGATTGGTAATCCTTTATTTATGTTTAAAGGTCAATCAAGGTGTACATGCCCATCTTGGGCTGCTCTAGATATCCAGGCTATGGTGTACACCATAACCTTTGTGTAGACCAAGAGGAGTTTGGATCTTGACCTTGTGTGTGGTTCCAAATAATTCTCCTGAGTTATCCTTTTGAAGATTCTGGTGTTGTACTGTTGATGCAAACTGCATTACAAAGTCTGGTATCCAGAAGCATCTGGATTATGTTGCTGTGGTACCTAAGAGTGGAAAATGTTTCTGAAAGAGACCTAAAGATGCTGTCTTTGCTCATTTTAGCTTTGATTTCATCTGCCTGTAACAGGGTATCAGAGTAAAGGCAATGTCTCTGCAAGATTTGGTGGAAAGGAGTGATAAAAAATAGAGGATTATTGGGAGGAAGTGTGTTGTTGAGGCCTTGTCTTTTGTTCTTTCATAGTCTGAGATTGCATTTCTAATTACAAACAGAAATGCACACAGAAAAATGTTTTAGATATATACAAATCCTTTGCTCTTTAATACCAATGCCTGCAGTTAATGACCATGTTTTATAACTGGACAATCTGTGGTTTTGTAGGATGCTGAGAAAAGAACCCCTCTTCACGTTGCATCATTCCTGGGGGATGCAGACATCATTGAGCTTCTCATTTTGTCAGGTAAGGTACAGTCCCTCACTGCTATTAACTGGTAAATCAGCTAATTTTAAAGCTACAAGGAATACCCAGCAAAGTGTATATGAGGGAGTTTTGGGCATTGTTTATTTGAGTTTCACAGAGTTGATTGCATTTCTTGCAAGCTTAGAAAATATATTTAAATTTGGTGATACAATCATAAAACGTGGCCTGTGACTGAGCAGAATTAATAAACAAAGTAAATAGCCTTCAAAGCCTTCAAACTGACAGTATTTGTGATTCAGAAACTTGCTGAAGTACATACTTGAGATGTGGCTTCACATCCTGGAGTACAGTTCAAGAATTCCTGTTAAGCAAAAATTATGGAATAATAGCAAAAAAAATATAAATTAGCTTAAATGAATTGTAAATGCTATTTACATCAGAGGCATGTTTCTAAGAGTCAGGAAGTTTATTTGGATGTTAGAAACTGTGTAGTAGGAAGTATCTAAACAAAAGAGATAAAAAAAAAAAGTTTCCCAACTGTTGTAGTGACAGAAAACTTGATCAAAATATGTCAGAACAAAGCGTAAAGCAGTCATCTCTCAAGAAGGGAGCATAATTCATGGCAGACTCCTGGATGTGCTTGCAGATTTCAAAGGCAGTGTTTTTCTAAGCTGGAGAACTGTAAGAGTAAAGCTTGTGGGGATTTAAGAATGTGGGACTGAAAGGAACCTTATGGTACAAGCTTCTAACCCCTTGCAAGCAACCTTGCTACGCAGCTGGTTTCACGAATTTTTAGACTGCTTCTTCAAATGAATTCCATATATTTTCTTAAAGTTTTTTGAGAGTTCTTAGCCCTTCAATTACAAGGCACCTTCTAATTTCCAGCCTTGAATCCTAGAATAATTCAGGCTGTAAGGTATTACTAGAGATGACCTGAGCCAGCCTCCTGCTCAAAGCACCAAATGTGAAAGTCAGATCAGGTTGTTGATGGGTGCATGCAGACCACACAATCACATTTCTTTGGCTCACCAGTCTAGCCAGACCTGGAGAAGGCAGAAGATGAGAACTCAGTCTGCTGTAGCTATGTGTTCCCTCTGTTCATTTTGGGGGAGTTTTGGGTTGCTTAATTGCTTAGTGAGGTTGACTAGCTGGACATACATCAACTCTTTCTGCTCTATCCCTGAAGGCAGCAGAATGGTTGAAAAGAACAGTGCTTTGCTGACAGGTTATGCTTGAGTGGGTTTTCAATGTGCTAAATGCAAGTGTCATTTTCTTCCTTGGGAGGAAGGAATTAATAAATTTAATCTGGCCATGTGTTCTTGCAGTGTGTGTTGTTTGTCCCATACTGCTGTTCCATTGTGGTCTGAGGAGATTGCAGGAGAAATGTATTTTTTCAAGTTTTGCAAGCAACAGCACAGGCAATATCCTCATAAAGAGAAAGGTGAAATGGTTTCACCTATTTTTCCCAGACAGCATTAATAATGTCCCTCAGGTGAACATTCCTGATGAGGGAAGAAGGCTTTCTAGAGTTCTTCTGGGACACTTAGTTCCAGCACCTCACTGCCAGAATGTCATCCATGGGTTGGTTATAGGGTTTGTATGATCAACAGCACAAAATGTAGGTGATGCATCTTGGGGAGGTTTTATATATCCAAGTGAGTTTGAAAAGCTTATAACGTGGGCTTTTAAAAATTGAACTTTGTGTTAGTGAAGCTGTGCTGGGGTTCATTCTGCAGGAACTGTGTGGATCTTTCCCAACTAGCTCAGCATGAGTCAAAATGAGTTTTGTGTTGTATATTATACTTATTCATTTTTCTTTAATATCTGAAGTATATTGTATCCAAGAGCAGGTTTGGAGGTTTCTGAGGCTTGGAGGAGCAGGTTTATGACTTGTTATAAACACCTCTTTGTGACTGGGATCTCTCCATGAACTAGGCTGCAAAGACAAGTGCAGCATCTTTGCTTCACCTCTTTAGTCAGCAAATGGTAGTAGTAAAAGTTTATCATAAAATATTAATCTGAACACAACGTTTAGTTACATAAGCAGAAAAATGTCATTGTCTGACTTAAAATGAGGTGGTGTTTTCACAGAGAGAAAGCACACAAATGCTGTTGGTGTCAAGCAATATTCTCAGCATGAGTAGAAGCTAGGAGGAGAAATAACATATTTCATTTTGTACAGTGTTCAGGAGAGAAATTAAATTAAATATGCACCTTCTGAGATTTATGGCCCATAAACTGGTAGCAGCACAAATAAATAAAGAGTCTAATGAATGAAATTTCTGCCCAGGTGTTGGAGGCAGACCAAGAATGGCTTTCTAGGTAGCCACTGAAATGGAGTCTGTTTGGAACTGATACAGGAGAGGGAATGCCAGATCCCTCAACTGGTGTGAGTCACCCTGGCCCACTAAATGTCAGAGCCAGATAGATTTACACCAGCTCCAAGGTCTGATCCATAATCATATGGTTCAAACTGGGGAAGGGTGCTGTGTGGTTTTCCAGGCTACCTGAAAGCAGGAAGCTTTGAGTACTTCTTCACCACCTTTTTGTCAGAAAGGAGAAGGAGCAAGGCAACCATCTCACAGAAGGAATCTCTGTATGATGCCACAGTTTTGGATGTGCAAGAACAATTGTCTGGGCAAATACAGGCTGCATTCCCATTTGTGCTGGTGCCTCTCCCCATCCTGGACTTTGAGCTGGTGCCCGAGGGCATCATGTTTGAGCTCAGTCCCTTACCCCTTGTTCCCCACCAAGGCACTTGCCATCTTGGCAATATGACCTTGCTTTACCATTTCAGAAAGCTCTGGGATTCTTGCCAAGAACCTGTCCTTACATTTTGGTGGGCCTGTTGCTGTGTCTTACAGGAGAAGTTGGAAAGTGCACGTAAATAATGACACTAATAGTTTTCTTCCTCCATTGACTATCCCCAATATTGGAGATTTGGACTGTGGAATCTAGAGATGTGGATTTGGCAGATGTGCTGGATGGAAAACTGTACTTTGGTTATGATAAAGAGATGTTATCCTTATTCCTGAAAGCCAGCATCGAGTTGTTTATTTCAGATCTCAAAAGAACAGAGGCAGTTTCAGATTTATTTCCTCTTCTGGCAGAAAAATTTGAGAGTGAAAAATGGCAAAGATTACAAAACAGCCATATTAAAGAAAAGTAGAATACAGAAAGTTTCCTCTCTGTTGATTTTATCTGTAACATTATATGTTATGTTGTCTACTTCAGCCTCACAAAGCAAATCCCTACAGCTAAGCCTTTCTGTCAGGCTCAGGAAGAACATGGTGGAGAAGGTGAGGCTGAGAAAAGGCTTTACTCTGAAGAGCTTCTTTTTTAAAATGGATATTTTATAGGATGGGCAAGTGCTGTGGCTATCTGGAAGGATTTTAAGTGAAATCTTTAAAGCAACTTATATTTTCAAGGAAGATTGTGCTATGAATGACACAATTTACACCAATTTGAGTGTTTTTCAGCCCTCTTTGTCCTTATAGACACACATATTAGTTCATGGAGTATTGCAGGAAGTGCACTGAAACGTGGTTAAGGTACTTGGTCCAGAGTGAAGAGAGGGACACTGAATTTCTGGTTGACTTTGAGGATGTGTCATGGGATGGTCTTGAAAATTTAAGCTTCTGGGGTTTGTACACAGCCCATTTTAGCTGTATTAGCATGTTAAAGACTAAGAGCACTCAGTCTTTAAAATTGGATTTCTGTGTTACTCTTCCTTCAAAGGGCTGTCCTCAGGGCTGTCACGGGATGGGCCCCCAAGTTCCTGGGGTGCAGAGGACACCTTTGAAAACATGAGCATTGCTCTCCCAGTGCCTCTGCTTGATCATCCTTAAAATGACAGATATTTTCTGTCCCCAAAGGAGTGCTTCAGTGCTGGTGAAGTTTTTTCATTGTCGTTAACCATTGCCTGCAAAGAACTGCTGGGAACCTAGGAGCTGAATTTTGGTGAAGGAAATGGCTGTAAAAGAGGAAATGTTTTGAAACATTTCTTCAGAAGATGTGCATCTCAGTAAATGGACAAGAGAAGGTTCTGTAACAGGCAACAGCTGAATTGTGTAGCTCCTGAAAAACAGAAATCACAAACATATTCAACTGATGCATTGCACTAGACACCTAAGAGCAATTTCACTGTTTCACATAAAGAGGCACAAAGAGGTAAAGGGATGTGGAAAACAGCTGAGAAAGAAAAGGCTGATAGCATGCTGTGTATTATTTTATTTCTACTGGTCTTGTTTTCCTTTTCTTGTTTTCTTCAGTTGCTTTCTTGGTAACTATTTCAGTTTTTCAAAGGGTAAGTAGATTGGTGAAGGGCATGAACAGCTACTGATGGAGATACTTTTCTAGGTGTTCTCATCATCTTCGTACTCACCAGTGCTGCTGGAGTAGTGAAATACTGAGGAATAATGTTGGTCATGCTTTGCTACTCTGCATATTAGCCTTTCTTTTTTGTAATCATCTGCTTGTAGGAGTTAGTTAAAGGGTAGAGATAAAACAAAAGACACCTTAGTTAAGAACATAAGGCAAAACCCCAAGGCAAATACAAAAACCATTTCTAAACCCAAAAAGAGGTATTTGCTGTCAATCAGTAGGAATTCATGTAAGCAGATTCCATCTCCAAGACCCTCTACCAGGCCAAATCAGGATAATGGAAGGTGCCTTGAAGTCCTGTCGGCTTCCTGATGGTGGAGAAAGTTATTTCTTTATTGGTCTCCAGAGCCTCACACAGTGCAGGCAAAGGGCAGGATGCTAATGTGTTAACTGTAATGGCCTTCTCACAAAGACAAAAGAAGGCAAAAGCTTCCTTGCTTAGGCAGATTAATTAGAAAACTCTCTCAAACTGTGTCTGTTCTAAAGGGTGTTTTTCCAGAGGGCAGGATGTACCACCAGGTAGCAGGCTCTGAGGTGAGTTTGCTGGGTTGCCTCTAATTGTTGCAGTAGTTATGAAAGTGGCCTTGTTTTCCTTGCAGCCAAAAAACTGCATCCTGACTTGTGGAAATATGCAAGAACTTGTTTCTTCTCTGATTATCTAGCACGATTCCCAATAACCACTGTGATTCAGAGGCAAGCATCTTAATATTCCTGAGAATCAGCTCTCAGAAAGTACTGGTGATTCAGAGAGTGGGATTTATTAATTACAGCCTTTTGAATGCACTTAAGTTATGGTGCAAAATGAACCTTAAGCATCCCTTTGTTCATGAAGTTCAGAGGCTCACCCAGGCTGTGTGTATGACATCTGTGCTTCTCTACATTTTTTCCTGCATGTGCTGCCCTTCTCAGTCTAATACTGCTACCTGCAAACCTGTGAGGTACAATATTTTCATGTTAAGCCCTTTTAAAAACTAGTTTTTCTAGTTCTTAAGATAAATTTCCTTCCTGAGGTATCACATGAGTGAATAGCTTTAGTATTTCTGGCAAATAAATCTTTTTGATCACACAAATGTACGGGATACCTTAAAAAAAAAATGGGTCTGCAGTCAGCCAGAACCACTGTAGTTGTCAAATATTCTTCCTTTATCCTTTTTTTCTGGCAAGCCGGCCCAAATCCATCCTCTTGCCCAGCTGCCCTTGTCAGAGCCCCTGTTAGCCCTGAACTGCACAGGAGGCAGATCAGTGGTCTTCTTCATCCCTGCTCTTCTCTTGTTTGACCAGTAACACCCACAGAACCTGACGTAGTAAGTGCCCAGTTTTGTCTCTAACCTGAGCATTCCCTGGTCCTGGTCTCTTGATCCCAGCAGGATTTGCAAAGCAGGGAGTAGTTATTTTTTGGTGGTCTGCCTAATGGAGCTGGAAACAAGAGATGGTTGCTCAGGCTAGATCCCTTCATTATGTCTGCAGCCAGCAGAGTGCTTTGAGCAAAGGGTGCTTTTCTTGCCCCCCAGCTGTATCAGTTGATCTAAAAAAATGCATCTACACAGACACACGTGTACATGCATACATATGTAATTCCTTCCAACAGATCTCGCTTCTTTTGTGTCCTGTAAACAAAGCAATTGCTAATAACAGTCCTATCTATCCAATTCCTTTCTTTCCAAATCCCACTTTATCTATCTGACATCTGGAAATGCATTTTCAAGGTGAACATGGTGCCAGGAGAGTCCTGGGGAGCACTGGGAGTACCACGTACTCAGCTCCGGTTACTGGGAAGCAGCTGGGCCAGGCTCTCAGTGTCACACCCAAGGCATGCATGTAACCTCTGCTGTTTATTTGCAGGCGCTCGTGTCAATGCCAAGGACAACATGTGGCTGACTCCTCTCCATCGAGCCGTTGCTTCAAGAAGTGAAGTGAGTAGGATTTGATTACCCTGCTTTTGCACATAACCAACATGCTGGGGGAAAAGCAAACCCTGGAGAGCTGTGGTAGGTGGCATGGGCATGCCAAGAGGGAAGGCTTTTCCTGCATGCAGGGCATTGCAGTTTACAAGTTACCTGTAGCTGCTCTTGAGCCTTCATGTGCTTGATTTCCACCTTGCTTTACATTACCATAGCAAGTCACAGGGAGGAGTGAGCAGGACTCTTATGGGATAGAGTCCATAGTGGTCTACAGTGTCCACATCACCTTCAGGTGGCAAAAAAGAGGAATAAATTGCTGTGGGTGTGTGCATCTGTGTGTGTGCCAGAAGGGAGTGGATGTGGATGTGATCCAACATGCATTACCACATAATTTGTTTTGGTTAATTACATTTCAAGGCATCCGTTAGGTTTTCTATTAATGCATTTGTTTCAGGCAGAAGGGAGGGTTTGCTCATATTTCTTCTACTTGACAAACAGAAATCCTCTGGCATCATGCTGTACCTCTTCCATTGCTACGTTAAAAAGGAGCAGCAATAACTAGCGGGAATGCAGCTCTGGCATTACTCTGCTTTCAACTGCACCATTATTCTTGGCTCTCCATTGTGGACCTCCCTGTCTACTTCTACCCTCCCAATACTTCGTTAACAGGGAGCCCAACTGCAGACAGAATTGGCTGCTGGGGATGAGAGGAGGGGTTGTAAAAGAGACAGAGGGTGGCTGTCTTCCAGAGCCTGATGGACTGGAATCACCTCCGTAACAGTCCAGCACTTGCCAAGCCTGGAGGCAGGAATCCTGGGCTCGCTTCTGAACTCGGGCATTGTTTGCCTGCTGGCTGAGCTTCCCAGCTGCTGGCATCCCCTGAAACCCTCTGAAAGGAATATCTGATAGACTGTGAATGCTGTAATGAGGCAAAATACAAAAAGCCATGTTGGAAAACAAAGATCAGACTTCAACCTTAAAAAACAGCCACAGTCTTTCTGATGCGGGAATTGCAGTGTGCTTTGGTTTCTGGTTTTGCATGTGTCAGAGTACATGATTTTTATCGTCAGTGACAGTCCTAACAGAAAATGCATGTCTTTCTGTGGCTTTGTGTGTCTCATCTTTAACTCTTTGTCAGCTGAAGCAGAAGGAGAAAGTGTGCTGGCAGTTCTGGTACCCCTCAGTGAGTACCCAGGTGCATTAGTGAGGCAGTGGGGGAAGGCATCAGCCTTTGATCCCTTTTCATGGTGTATTTCATAAACACATTCAGCTTTCTTCTCCTGGCATTTTTTCTTCCTTATTTATACTATAATTGCTACTTTTAGTAACAATTTGGAAACAGGATTTATTATTTTTGAGGCTCTTTCAGTGCTGCTTTTTACCTTCTTACACAAGTGAGCTAATGTGCAGCTTTGTTGGTGATAGTAATAGATAGCAGTAGGTGAATTCAGAGTTCCCATTGATAGGAGAAGATGAATTACTGGTCCAGAAGTTGACCAGTAGGACTTGGTGTAGTTTTGGAAGTTCTTGTGAGCACAGTTGTTTTTAGAATGATCACCAACAAATTTTAAGTTTTATTATCAATTGTTTACTATGAAAGTTTCAGAGGATTCAGAAGTTATCCCCTTGAATCCCTTTATATGTTGATTGAAAGAATGGACACTTCTTTACTTATGTCTTAATGTCTTTTATGTCTTTACTGTTGTCTTTTTCAGGGGCTTTAGGGATTTCAATGTTTATTTACACATCAGCAACCCTCAGGGTGTCTGTGTAGGATTGTTAATGGATGTATCAGCTTCCAGCCCTAAACAATTTGAAAAAGTTAAGATATTTCACTGTGATAACTTGGGATAGCTAGAGACACTGCCTGCAGAGGCGTACACCATAGCTGGGCACTGCATGCATATGGAGAAACTATAATAAAAGGATAAAGCTCATGCTCTTAAACAATAGAATTAAAACTTTTCCGTAAGGATTTTAACTTTTGATCCCAAGTCTGAAAAAGCAGCAGACTGCAGATGTAAACAAAAATGTGTAAATGTTTTTCTTTTAAAATCTAAGTATTTTTAGTTTCAAGTATTCAACCTTATTATTTACTTCTAAAAATTATCCTTTAACTTTTTCTTTTTCTTTTTTTTTTTTTTTACTAAGAGTGCATGGGTTTTCTTGCTGATTTCATGTCCCAGCTGAGTAGGTCTCCAGTGAATTACATTTAAATGACTCTTAAAATAGTAGGCCTGTAATTTAAAAAACCAGGATCCTACTGAGACATCAACAGTCATATATCATTATTAGTGCTGTAAGAGATGCAGTGTCACTCACTGAACAAATCTGTTAGAGGACAGTTTGTGAGATGGCTGTAGAAAATGAAACTGCTGAGATCAGTTGAGGACAAAGACATAAAGCTCCCAGTATGTATGTAGTGTTGATACAGACTGCAGGCACTCTCCTGGGCCATTCTAGATATTAAAGTACTATGTAAACATACTGTATGAGTTTGTTATTTGTTAATAAAATTTTGGCTGGGCTTAACAGAAAACTTTGCAGTTTGTGGAAAAAGAATAAGGTACTATGTAGGACTAGGGCTCTCCCACACACCAGATGTGAGTTGTATTTATCAGACAAGGCTGCTTGAATGCTACTGTGTCCCAGTAGTTCCTCTGCATTTTGTTTGTTGGTGAGGGGAAAAAGGAAGAAGAAAAGAAATGCAGTTCTGAGAAAAATTTGTGGTTTTTATCTGACTTGCTTAATGGCAGATGCATGAGTAGAAGCAGAAATAACTGATTGTGAATTCTCCAGCAAGAGGGACTCTCAAGAGAGAACAGTACATTTTCTCACTGGCAAATATTTACTTTTAACCAACAAAATTAACCTTAAATGATGTTGTTTGGTCTCAGGCTGACAGAATGGATATTGCAGTCAAGACCCTTGGCCTATGCTTAGGCCTTTGGGGAGGAAAGGAATGCTAATGCTAAGCTGGGGACAGCAGCATTCTCATGTTTTTGCAAAGCTAAAATTTTGTTTTCGCACATTCTCCTATTTTCTCCTTTTTCCTGTTTATAAATAAAACATGCAGCACTTTGCCATTATTCTGACTTGCTTTTCATGTTGTCAATGTGTGTGTTGGGTTTGTGTGGCAAGGGCCTGGTAGTGGGGGTGTCTCCTGTGAGAAACTGCTGGAAGCTTCTTCCTGTCCCACACAGCCGGTGCCAGGCAGCTCTGGGAGCGTCCTGCTGCTGGCCAGGCCTGAGCCCATCCCTGCTGGCAGTAATGGCTCCAGTGGGTTCATTTCCTCACTGAAAGCACAGCTGTGAGGTACTGATGGTTAATGAACCCAACAGGATGGGCTCTCTGCATAGGCAGCTTAGGGCATCCTCAGCTCCACCTGGCGAGTTTTGACTGCGAGGCCGCTGCTCTCAGGGACAGCAGAGGTGCTGTGTGCTGGGGCATTTGAGTGCACAATACCATTCCAGAAGCCTGGGAGGTGGTTTGGACGGATGTTGCTCTCTGTGCCTCCTGCTGGCCCCTGTGCTGTGAGGGAGCTGTCGGGGGCAGGGCCGTGCGTTCCTGAGGCCGCCGGGTGACGGCTGTGGCTGTGCTGCCCTTGCAGGAGGCCGTGCAGGTGCTCATCAAGCACTCTGCCGATGTCAACGCCCGGGACAAGAACTGGCAGACGCCGCTGCACGTGGCGGCCGCCAACAAGGCGGTGAAGTGCGCGGAGATCCTCATCCCCCTGCTGAGCAGCGTCAACGTGTCGGACCGCGGCGGGCGCACGGCGCTGCACCACGCCGCCCTCAACGGCCACATCGAGGTGAGCGCTGCCAGCCTCGCCTGGCTGCCTGCTTGTCTCCTTTGGTACCCTCGACCTGCTGTGCCTAGGTCTAGACTGAGCCCCACGTCTCTGAGACCCAGGGTTCCTGGCACTTGGCTGCTTCCCAAACTGTGGGACGGGTTCCCTGCCTGCAGAAACGCAGCAGTGGCTGGAAGGTAGCCGTGTCCAGCCAGGGTAGGAGCGAGGTGTGCAGGCACTCCTGGAGAGCTGGCTGTACCACCAGCAGCTCCGGGGTCTCCTTGCTGCTTTGGAGCTGGACTGCATGTCTATGGCAGAATGGAAAGAAGGAAAGACTTGTGGATTAATTTCATACTGAAGAAGCGTGCAGCTGTGCAAGATCCACTCACTCTGTTTTTCTAATTGACCTTCTAGAAAACGTGCTTCTGTTTTCCCCTACTTACACAAGCAAACCTTTCTGGTATTATCATTTAACTATATGAAAAAACTTACATAAATAAAGGCCCCTAGATTTTTTTGCCTCCTAGGTTTTGCTAGTCTTTAGATCTGGGTTTAAGGATCCTCGTTTTCCCATTCCACCTGAAGATCTAGATACAGAATAAAAACTCTTAGACTGGAACAGTACGCTTCTGTCAACGAAAGTTGATGAGTTGTACTGTAATTAAAAGAAGAAAGATGAATGGTAGTTCCTGTAAAATGATGATGGTGTTTAAAACACTGGACTGTAGGAAAGAGATAGTTATGCCTGTCATAATCTAAATCTTCTTGATAGAGAATATCAGAAATGATCATTCTAATGCAGCATTTTGTGATGCCAGCTTTATTGCAAGATTGATTTGTTATAAACCTTTGAATGTGTGATCCTGAGGGTTGGTTTACCTGCTGTTGTTATTTCTAGATGGTGAACCTGCTCTTAGCCAAGGGAGCAAACATCAATGCTTTTGACAAAAAGGACAGAAGAGCTCTTCACTGGGCAGCGTACATGGGTAAGGCTTGGGCTGCTGCTCCTTCTTTTTAATTTCCTATCCACAAACAGATAGCGTTTCTTAAAATGGACAAGAAAACACCTGGCCGTGGAAAGAGAGTGTTATAATTACCCTGAGGAGGGAAGGGTTCAGCTGATCTAAATAAACACTTCCATTTATGGGTTTGCAGCGAGGAGATTTTGGCTGTGATTTTCTTTTTTAAGACAGTTAATTGTGGGCTTTTTCATTTTGGTCTTTTTATCCTGACTCTAAGTCCTGAACTATATTTGTGCTAGAAAAAAAACATAGGTTATATTTATTTCAGTTTTTGCTAAAAAGTACTTTCGGTGAAATGCAGGTAACTGTGATCATAAATTTTGCTGTTTATTGACGTTTCTAAGTAGCTAGGTTATGATATTCTTAGGAAATGCACAGTAAGTACTTTCTTCCTGTTAAGAGCAAATTGTCACCTTTTATTCCAGAGTGGACAAGACCAACCGAATGTCTGTTCAAAATATAAGTGGTGTTACCAAATACTGCTTAATTCAAACAGTTTGCCTTATCATTCCTTTCAAGTTAAAGGCAAATTTCTTACAGTGGGACATTATAATTTAAAAATACAAGATTGCCTGTGATAGTGGTCATGCTTGTTCAAGAGCTTTTCTTGGCCAAGCTGTATATTTCAGGTTACAATTTGTGGGGAGTTGTGTGCCCTCAGCCAGGAACTCTTTCATTTGACCTGTCAGAAATCTTGATTTTAATCCTGGCAGTTTTAGAAATGAGATAATAGGAGATTTTCAACTGTGAGAAAAGCATATTGTGTGGTTTTTTGATATACACAGACACAGATGGAAAGGCTCTTGCCAACAACTGTGATGTGGCTTTTGAGTAACGAGCTTTGAACCTCACTGTCTAGATTTGAAAGGCTCTTACATTGTGCTGTGCAATTCTACACCTCTTTTCCAGTTAAATGTTTTCAGAAATTCATGATGTACTTTTAAAAGTATTTAGATAATATCTAAGGCCTAAATTAGCCATGGAGTCTGTAGTGCAATTTAGACAGAAGTTAGATAATGAGAGCTGTAAACCCTCACAGAGTTTCTGGAATATTTAATTATTTTTGGACACTAATTATCTATGGACTTTATACATATGGTTTCCTAGATCCTGCACATGGCCAGGGCTACCCCTGTCGTGAAAGTGCTGTGCAACTCAGATGGAGCACAACTCTGTATGGTGTTTGACATAATAAATGTTTAATTCTAGGACAGTTCTGTCTCAGCATGAAGCAATAAGAGTCTTCCTCTTCATTTTATAATTTATTAAGGTTATTTTTTATCCCCAACAAAACCCAAGTAGTGTTAGCAGTTGTGTTTGCAGGTGACATGAATAGGATGTTGTTTTGAGAGACTTGCATTGCCATCTTCCTATGCTCACTGTATCACTATCCTCTTTAAGAGTGAGAATAAAACACACTCTGTTAATGTGAAAGAAATAAATGGAAAAGAGGTGTGGTTTTGTTCTTTTGGCAACTGGAAAACCAATTCATTAAAGAGAAATTTGACACATTCAGAGAAGGTGAATGCATGGATTTCTTCAGAAGGCCTGGAGCTAGGATTAGAAACATTTATCAAAATGCTTTTTCTTCCTTTGTAAAGCTGTGGGAGCACTTTGAAACAGCAGTGAAAGGGCAGTGTGTTAGCAAGAAAGCAGTAATCTGGGAGAAGCAATGCTGTAGGATGCTCTACTCATTGATAACTCTCTTTTATCTTTTAAAGGTCACCTGGAAGTTGTTGCCTTACTGATTAATCATGGTGCAGAAGTGACTTGTAAAGACAAGAAGGGTTACACCCCGCTTCATGCAGCTGCATCCAATGGGCAGATTAACATTGTGAAACAACTCCTTAACCTGGGGGTGGAGGTACGTGGTAATGTGCACTTTATTTCTCTCTGTTTAGAGACAGTCTTTTCTTTTTTCCTATGGATGCTGTTAAAGACAGTGACTTCCAAAGAAAAGGAGCCCCTTTTCCAGGCAACCTCTGCTTCATGGGGTTTATTGGGTCAAGAGTCAGGACACATTCTGTATTAAAGAAAGTCTGATATGGACAGTAAATTCCAGGCCACCTTGCTGAAAGAATCAGGAGATACATCTATTCCTGCAGAAGAAGATGGAGAAGTGAAATTTTCCTTGGGTCAGCATTTCCTTTGATATGATGAGAGATTGTTCTCAACATACATACTGTGTACTTTACTAAATAGCAGTTCAGGCTGTTTCAGTTTACAGACCTGTATTTCCTCTGTAGCTGATAGATTGTTTTCACTCTGGAAAACAACTTTTTTTCAGGGCACAGACTTGTTATTGTCAACTCCTCAAAGCAGTGGTGAGATGACCAGAGGAGCCTAATCAGACAGTTAATCAGAGATGTCAAATAAAGCCATTGCTTTTGCCATGGCATTTTCAGCTGACTTGACCTGCCAGAAAATTGTCAGAAGTTCATGTTCACAGGCTGTTGGCTGTGAAGTTGAAGGGGAATGGCTGTTTCCTGTTATTAACAGCACTATGCTAATAAGTCCCTTTAAGTTCCACATTCTCCACCACTGGGGATATGATCTTTGAGATGCCTGAATTTCATGGAAGGCTGTTCATGCCATTCCCGAGTCTTTTGTACAATCTGTCTTGTCCTGTTTTACAGAACAGCAGTTGAATACTAAGTTGGTCATCAAGAAGTAACATAATCTCAATTACACCTTTATAATACTGAGCTGCTGAAAGTGGTGTCTTATTGAAGTGTAAATGTCTGTGCACTTTCATGTTGCTTTCACTTAGATACCTTCACTCCCTATCCAAGATAAAACTGTGGAAACAGCTCTTATGCCTGGTTCTGTTCACAAAAACTCAATACTCACTGTTGTAATCTTTTTAAATATAAAGATTGTGAGCTTTTTATTCATCCTGCTTTCCCACGTAAGTGGAAAAGCTTTCCAGCTTCTTAGGACTTCTGTCATCATTATCATCATTACATAGTCCTGCTATCAGCTTAAAGCTTCACACTGGTTCTAGAAATTGTCAGTGGGATAAAAAGTTAATAATAGGAAAGGTAAAGCATTCCAAGTGAAGCTGTCTGGGA
Source organism: Phylloscopus whistleri (assembly GCA_017589585.1). NCBI lineage: Eukaryota > Metazoa > Chordata > Aves > Passeriformes > Phylloscopidae > Phylloscopus > Phylloscopus whistleri. Next base: position 339,547 of record JADMLD010001220.1, read on the forward strand.
GTATAATTTGTCGATGAAATGTGCTGGTGAGAACTATGCCCTGTGACAGTTCAGGCCTCCAGCTATTTCCATTTGCAGCGTGTGATGCATTACGTAAAACGCTAAGCTGATGTCTGTAATATTAATGGTGTCTCCTTGTCTCGTTTTAGATTGATGAGATGAACATCTATGGAAATACTGCCCTTCACATTGCCTGTTACAATGGCCAGGATTCTGTTGTTAATGAGCTGATTGACTATGGTGCTAACGTAAATCAGCCTAACAACAATGGATTCACCCCCTTGCATTTTGCTGCTGCCTCCACTCATGGAGCACTGTGTCTTGAACTACTAGTGAATAATGGGGCAGATGTTAATATTCAGGTAAAACTTGAACACCAGCTTTATGGCTTTACTTTATCCAATTTTGCATATCTCAGGAGGAAACTGTAACAAGTACAGCACGACTTGAAATCCTTGATGGAATTGGAGTGATGCTGAGAACGTTGATCATGAAACTGTTTGGGTGGGATTGCATCTCAGCAGGGGAGCTCTCAGTGCCTTGATAAATACAATGAGAACTCTAAACTCTAGGCCAGCCATCTTCACAAAGGCACGAAAAAGTACTAAAATGTAGTTTTAGAAGCTCTGTCAAAATGTCATCTCAGGGAATGGTGCTAAGTCAAAGAACTATTCCTTTTTTGTGTTTTTCTTCCCCCTATAATATGGATATAATTAAACTTGATTCCAAGAAGTTTGCATTCCAGAGTTGCTTGTTACCTACTTTAGAGCCTCAGCTTACAAAGTCTGATTCTGCTTAGGCTATCTGAGTGTTCTTGAAGGCACAACTTACACATCTTGCTAAAGCTGAAAGGAACTTGCTGTTACCCAACAGAGGGTACTCGTATAAGTATCAGAAGACTTGAGGTCTTCTGAGTTCATTTAAGATTTTGACTACTTAAGTTAAAACTCTGTGTGTTTCAGTTTCCCATCTTTGAAATTGGCATTTAACTTCCAGCATTTAACACCTCTGGCAAGTCCCTTAAGACCAGTGAATAGCCAGTGCACAATTTAAACTCAGAGTTATTAAGAAGTTAGGGATTGTGCTTGCCAGTGAAGGTGAAACCCCCATGCCAATAAACATGAAGTGGTGTGAGTAGAGGCTGGTACCACTCCCATGCTATTTTCTCATTGCTCGTCTTTCCTGATCTCAGTTTCTTTCTCTAAAACCCAAAACATTGCTCTGTATCATTGCACCTTTGCTTTTATAAGCCTTCACATGCTAAACTGCTGCTCTGTTTCATTCCTGTCAGAGTAAGGATGGGAAGAGCCCCCTGCACATGACAGCTGTCCATGGGAGGTTCACGCGGTCACAGACCCTCATCCAGAACGGTGAGTTTCTGTGCCTCTGGAGTGGCTCTCCAAGGGATCAGGCACATCCACTTGCAATTTTCAGTTGTTCTGACCCAGTTGTTCTGACCCAGGAACTTCTGGCTTTGAGCTGAACTGACAGCTCTCATTCCATCATGTCATCGCAACTGAGATTTTGGTTGTTAACAAAATTCCATAATCTTCCAGCTGACAGTGATCCAGATGATCTATTCAGATTCTTAACCTAGAAACAAGAATTCAGAGGTGTATTTAGGTCTTTTTTCTGCTGAGAAGGATGCACAATTTTCTAGTTGTCCTTCTTTAGGAGGCCTGGTGCTCAAACTATTTTTTCTACTCTGCACTCAGTAGCTGTGCTTTTCTCTCCTCTCTTACCACTGTCTTCATGAAGTGTTGGACATGTACTCACAGGGAGGAGCAGTACTACCTTGTTTGTTCTGGCATAGCCAGGATTCCTGATTACCAGTCATTTTTCAGGCATCTTTTTTTGTCCAAGGATACTATAGAATATAGCAATTGTTCTTGTTGGAGATCTGGCAGAGGCCTGTTTCTGAATGATAGATGTTTCTATTACTGATTCTTTACTTAAGCTTCCCATTTTGGGAAGCTTAAGGACCTCTACCTGAGACAGGATGGTCTGGGCTTTGTTCATTGGGTGGGGGTTTTTTTGTTGTTGTTTTCTGAAATCCCAAACTTGGAACTGAAGTGTGAAATGTTGGAGATGGTTGAACAATTGTGCTTTAAATGTAATGACACATTTAAACAAGATTGTGTTTTAAAATGGAGGTCTCCAGTAGATGATGCTTCTTTCAGGTTGTCATGCAAATTGTTATCTCTCTTCTGGAATAAATAAAATAGTAATAATAAAAGAGGGTTGGGGCAAAATGCAAGAAACTGTGCTTTACTGCAGTTTTTATTGTTTAGTCTGATATGCTCAGGCTTATAGCCATTGTTTGCTCACTGTTGGATTTGTGTGTGAAAGGACTGGCAGTTCTTCACTGTCCTTCATGCCTCTCTACTCTTCTTCCACTTACTTGGGTTTCACTTCTTTCTTTCTTAGTTTTCTGCTCCTCTAATTTTAGTATTGTACACAGATCTCATTGCAAGTGACTCTATGCCTCATTGCCATGGGATCTTGGGGAAGAGAGAAATGTCAATGATTTAAAGCAATGGAGTTTCTTTCTGCAGTACTTAATGAGTTGGCTGATGATGTCTCAATTTCTGGTTGCTGTCTCTAGCAACTTGTAGAGGAAGAATGGATTACCTTAAAACTGGAAAACAGCAAGTGTGATGCCTTTCTTTAAAATGAGGAAAAAGAAATGCTGGGGAACATTACATAGGTCGGCCAAAGTGGGCAATATCTTGCACAGATTTCTCAAGAGTAAAAGAAGCTGGAACATCACAGTTCTCTTTTACAGCAGTTTAATGGGCTTTGTCAACACAGCACAGTCCTCTGACTTTTCCATGCTGTTTTTGTTTGTGGAGACCTCCACTGGTAGATGCTGTGCCCCAGGGAATCTGTTCAAGCATTTCACTGACCTTCATTTATTATTAAAAATTAGAAATGAGAAAGGTTGGAAGGGACCTTAAATATCATTTAGTTGTTACCCATCTGCCATGGGGAGGCCTTGCCTTGCACTAGATCAGGTTTCTCAGAGCCTCATCCAGCCTGGCCTTGAACACTTCCAGGAATGGGGGATCCACAGCTTCTCAGGGCATGTTGTCTCATGCTTTACTAGAACTCTTCCTCTTGCAATTAAGCCCTGTTATCACCAGTGAATAGTGGACATGCAGTAAGCATTACCGTATTCTGATGTTAGCAAGACTTTTTACATGCTTTCAGGAAGTATTCTCACAACACACCAGTAGAATATTAAAATACTACAGCACTAGTGCATAACTGGTTGTAAAACTACACTCAGAGATTAGGAATAGATGAATTGTTGAAATGGAAGGTGTAGTGAGGGAGTTTTCAGTTTCCCTTCTAGGTCTGGAACTATCCAGTATTTTCATTAAAAGCTTGGATAGTGGAATAGAAAATGTGCTTTTAACATTTGGAGAAAAAAAATGTAGTTGGGAGAGACTGTTAGTTTGGCAGAAGGTGGAGTCAGAATGAAAAATGATCCTGTAGGACTGGAGACAGAAGTTATAATGCAAGCAAAGCAAAGAAAAACCACACACAGAGGCAGGAGTATCAGCTCAGAATGGCAACAGCCAGTTGGGTGGCAGTCCCTCCAGAAGGGATCTGGGGCTTGTAGAGGATCAGAAGATTGTTGACCACAAGTCAGCAGTGTTGTGGTGCTTAAAGAAAGGGATCATGGATGTACATGGTTCTGTGCAATGTCCAGGAGTGCACAGATAGGAGTGTAGCCAGCAGGCATGAAGCAATCCTGTTTGCTCAGCTCAGCATTGGGAGATGTCAGCTGTAGTACTGGGTTTGGCTTTTGCTTCCACAAGGATGCAGGCCAGCTGGAGAGGACTGGGGGTAGGAGAGAATAGTTGGAGTGTAGTAAACCTGACTGGCAAGGAGAGACTGAAAAAGTTGTAGTTCTTGGTCCAAAAAGAGAACGGGGACTTGTCTGTAACCGGTCTAAAGAAGTAATCCATTTTTCCTGCTTATTTGAATAAAACACAGGATGCCAGGTTTAAATTGCAAAAGGAAAAGTTCTACATAAGCACTGTTTGACCCACAAAAAGCACACAACACGTTTGTTTGCAGTGTGTTCCTGATGGCCTCCAGAGTGAACTCTGGTTAACGCTGTTGTACAGATAAGGCTGAGTGGCAATGCCTTTACAAATGAGGCTACAGTTTCAGCAGATTATTTTGTAATTTGTTTCAGGGCACCCATTTGCACCTTTAGATAGGCAGCAAACCCAAATTATATGCTTGACCCTTGCATGTCATCCTGTTCCCACCACTCTTCCCCACCACTGCAGGTGGAGAGGGGAGTGCAAGTGCTGCTGCCAGACCATGGCTGAGAGCTGAGAGCAAGCCCTGGGAAATTCAGTGTCTCTGTGGCTAAGGGAGCAGCTCTGGGCTGCCCATGGTGCTCTCGCTAGAGACAAGTAGCACTTATGCTCCCTGGTTCATGCTGGATTTTTCAGTGTTGAACTGTATGAAAATCTCTTCTGCAGGAGGGGAAATCGACTGTGTTGATAAGGATGGTAACACCCCTCTGCACGTGGCTGCAAGATACGGACACGAGCTTTTGATCAACACCCTTATAACCAGCGGAGCCGACACTGCCAAGTAGGTGCCTCACGTGGAGCTGTTTGTAGGGGTCAAGTGTTCTGTCCAGTGCCTGGAAACACAGCTGCTCCTCACCCTCTGAAGTGGGAAGGTTAAAACTGACAAGCAGATTTGTGCTGTGCTTCAGTGGGTGACATGAGACTAAAATATGAACAATTGGGTAGTGTGGAGGGGAAGCAAATCCTGCTAAGTTGCTGTTGTGCCCACTTGCACCATTACAAGTTGTACAAGTACTGCTTCTTTTCCCTGAAGCATTGATGGGGGACAGTGCTGTTAATGTACATGAAGTAGGGGTGTGTACATATACACACACACACACACACACACACACACACACACATACAGAGAGAGTATTTGGGTGTTGTTTAGTTATGGTCAGGTTCCTAGAATCTGTCAAAAGGAAATAGCAAACCTGGACATAAACACAGGGGTATGAGATCAGGGTAATGCAGTGCCATGAGGGTTATCTGTACCAGAGAGCAGCATCTGATTTCATGAATGTAAGGTTTTGGCAATTACCTCCACATCTCTCCAAAATATAATTTGTCTTCTACATAGAACCTGCCATAGAAATCAGGGACTTTTCTTGACTTACCTAGTTAGGAAAGCCTGCTTTCAAATGCAAATGACTGGTTTGAAATTGGGAGATAATTGCAGCTCTCAGTATTTTGTTTATTTGCTTGATGGTGTTTATGCAAGTGACACATTTGCCCATTCTCCTTTGCTAAGTACAGCTGTCACCCTACAAACTCAGAAGGTGGAATAGGTCTTCAATTGGCATGGATAATGCAATTCCACAGGCTTCAGCTAGTGTCACTGGATTTTATTAATATAGCCAGCATGAAGATCTTGGTATCTTAATAGAGGTGTAGGTTTTTCCTCTCTCATTCTCCAGTACAGTCAGTTGCTGTCTGTTATCTTGAGGTTTTAAGGGAAAATGTGATGCACTGGGATAGCCCACTCCACTCTTGGAATCAGGGTTATCCAGTTAGAAATTTCTATTTCACAGTTGGGTGACTGGAACATTGATCAAATAAAATACTTTTTCCAGCAGCAGAAATAAATGAAATAAGAAGTTGGCTCAGAGATACCAGGCAGATGGAAATGATGCTACTGCCTGTGCTAAATGTGCTTTCAATATGTGCTGCATTAACTCTGGGTCAGCTCCCCAAACAGGTTTAGGAAAGAAAATGCTGCAGCACTGGTCACAAGTGCAGACAGCTCAACCAGTCTTTGAGGCAATGCACTGGAAGGGAAAGTGTGCAAGTGATGGGAGGAGCCAGTGTGAGTAGCACTGTAGAAGTGGGACACTAGCTAGCAAATGTGCAGGTAGTGGATTTCGGTGGAAACTGGCCAAAACATCTGCTGGGTGGAAATCTTGAGCAAAAAGATGAATAATATTGTGTTAGATAACTAGGTGGGGGAGGAGACAGAGGGAAATGGGTATAGGGAGGAGCACAGCAATATAGAATGTCCAGTGTTACCTTAAATAAATGAATCCATGGCTAGAAAATGCAACCTGTTTGTACAGATGCAGCAGCTCAGTGGAGCTTGCAATGTTTTCTTCAAGAACAGGCTGTCAGATCATCTCTTAATAGATTTACTCTAAGATATAGATGCTGCTAATAGCAAAATTAAAATCTGTACAGCAGCACAAGTCAGTGTAGTGAAGCAGCAAGGAGGACACATTTAATGTGAAGACAGAAAGAATGGGCCTGTGGGTTCTGGAAGGAATAAATTTTTGAAAACAAACCCAAATTGGTTAAATACATTTATGTATGAAATCTTGGAGAGAGCAAGATATCTTTGTAAACATCCACATTAAACTAATGTCTTAAGCTTCCTAAGTAATTATGATTTATGGTGGTAGAAAGACAAGATCCTTTGTCTTTGGATCTGTATCTGAAATCCTCTTCCATGAGGTGATCATACTCTCCCATCCACCAATTGTCTCGCAGAAATGAAGGACTGATATGAATCCATCTGCTATTGTTCTGGAGTTTGTAAGTTTTAAAAAAAATCTGCTGGAGAGCAGGCAGTAGATGATAATCTTGTCAGGCTAGTTGGTTTCAGAGGCTCCATGTTTATGTGCACTTGGAGAACTGCCAGTAGGATAGTATTTCCAGAATAACAAGATGCTTTACACAAACAACGCTGAATGAAAGACACCAAGATGTCCAGGCCCAAAAGTATTCTAAGACAGTAAGCAGTGGCATGCCTAGGGACTGAACTGGCATGATTTCCTGATATTAATTAAAGTTGCTGAGTGCTCAGCTTGTTTAAAAAATGCATGCTTGATGCAGATTTAGACTAATGATAGATAGGCTCAATCTAATGGCTACCTTTCTTTTCTTACCCATCATGTCTGCTCTCAAAGTTTATTGTGTGATTGAAAAGAGGGTCATATGTTAAAGGGAGGAAAAAGTGAAAGAGGAGGTGAGGAGAGTAGCTGGAGCAAATAGGAAAATTAGATTATTAGTTCTTAGGCTGTAGAAGGAAACTGTGACATGGCAGCCTAAAGGAAAGTGTGAAGAGTCATCTGACAAAAAAAAAAAAAAAAGATAGAGAAGATTCTGGCATTTACATTTCCCTCAGAATGGCAGTTGCCGTGTGTGTAGCTGGTGCAGAAATTTGTGGCTCACTGGGCAATTGACTCCAAGCAGTATCTGCTCTCTTACTTCCTCCCTTACCTTGGCTTCGCCTGGAATTTTTGCAAACCATCCTGCCACATTCTGTTCAAAGCAGAATGCCAAGATTTTTCTGCATCAGAATATTTTTAACTCTCAAGAAGGCTGTTAGGGAAATACAGATAAAAATAATGGCAGGCAGCAAGAAAGGATCTTCCTAGAAAAGCATGAGAAAAACGTTGCCTTTCTGGAAGGAGCTTTTGATGTGCTGTGTATGTATGTAACCTGCATTTTCTCACGAGGCTGTTGTCCCTTTCAGGTGTGGGATCCACAACATGTTCCCTTTACACTTAGCAGCACTGAATGCCCACTCAGACTGCTGCAGGAAATTGTTATCATCGGGTGAGTAAATCCCCCAGCATCCCTGGAACTTGAGTAGTGTTTGTCTCTGCTGCTTGCAACCCCCTTCTACTCCTTGTTGTGAATTATTCTAATGAAAGGCTTCCTGTGCTGCTGTGTTGGGCTGTGTGGGGCAGGGCAGCAGAGCAAGCAAGGCTTTCCCAAAGCCATGCTGGTACTTCCTGTGTTGTTAATGCCCAAAGCTCTTTTCTCCCAGCAGGTTCAGAGAGTTTGGACTAATTCACCGGGGGAGGGAGGGAATTTGGAACCCCTTTCCAAACTGTAGGAATGTGAGATCCTGTTTTGTTTTGGGGATTCTCCCCCACTGCCCACCAAAGGAGTAATTCTGAGATAATCTCCTTGGGGTCTGCACTGGCACAAGTATTTACATCTCACTGATGATGATGATGTTGATGTATTTTACATGCAGCCAAAGTGTGTTTCTGAATCTGTAGTTAAGGAGTTAGGCTGGCCAAAGCTCTGGGGGCATGAGAGGGAAAATGAGTGGAGGTGCAGGGTCAAGAGAACAGGCCTGGGATCCTCACCAGAGCCCAAAGCAGAAGAAGCCACAGCTTGCTTATGCAACCATTTCAAGAGTCAGTAATCAGTGGCCAAATCCCAAATTCTGCTTTTTCCAGGCAAGAGTTTCTATGAGGTAAAAAAATCTTAACCCAAATCATATGAGTTTTCTAGAAAACTCCTTCATTACTTAACATGTAAAATGTCCTACAATTACTTTTTCCCCTTGAGTCCTGTAGGATATAAAAGGAATGTGAAAAATGGTAATTACATACCCTATTATATTAAGACTTGGTGTGCTCTGGCCTTGACCACTAGGTAGGAAGAGAAAACACTCTGGGTGACCAGAGTTAGCACTGTCAGGCTGCTGCCTTTGGCCTTGTGCATCTTAGTGAATATCCCCACGTGCTGCTGGAAGCCTGTTCCCCATCTGACAACCACACACAACGAAAACAGCCCCAATTCCTGTTTAGGCTGACTCTGTGCTTCTTCCTCATGTCTCCATGTTTTCTGTCCTCCCGTCCTGCTGTCACAGCCCTCTTGGTAAGTCTCTGCCTCCAAAGCGCCTGTCACATGGCTGCAAGCAGGGATGTGGAGGAGCTGGATGTGGAAACAGACGCTGGCTCGTCACCTTCGCAGCTCTTTTTATAGCGCCGCCAAAGCGGAGCAGCTGCTCGCCGTTCCCGTGACAACCCCTCTCTGACTGTAGCTGCTTTCGTTCTGGTTTGTTCCCGACTAACTGATTTTTCTGTCTCTGCGATGTTTCCTGTGGTTTAACTAGGACAAAAGTATAGCATAGTGTCCTTGTTTAGTAATGAGCACGTGCTGTCTGCAGGCTTTGACATAGACACCCCCGACAGCTTCGGAAGAACGTGCCTGCACGCGGCCGCTGCCGGAGGGTGAGTACCTGCACCGCGCTGTGCCAGGGCGTCCTGGGGCCGGCCAGCCTGGCTGTGCCACCCACACAGGAGGTTATTGCTGTGCAAGGCAGTCTGATGCCATCATCTGGGTCACTTCAGGCTCTCTTTTGCTGCTGCCCTTGTGTAGGGTGCCATGGGTTGATTTGAAGCATGGGTTTCAGGCAGAGGGGAAAACTCTTCTTTGTCATGCCGCTGAGAAGCTGTTTCAGCTTTCAGAGGGGTGCTGCGCTTGCCCAGGCCTCCCTGAGGGCCACAACAGTCACCAAGGGCCAGCAGTCTCCAGGAGAGCATCAGTCCCTAGGGAGCAGCCAGTGAGGAGCAGGAGCTGAAGCTCCTGGGATGCTGCTGGCAGGGGAGTTATTCCTGGCCTCCATCTCTGGACCGTGTCCTTGTCCGAAAATGCAGCTGTGCAGCAGTGCCCGTCAGATTGCAGCCTTGGACTCCAAACGTAGTTCATCTCCCTCTCTCCCATTTTTCAGGTGCAAGTTTTAAGTTTCTAAAAGAAAAAACAAAGCAACAACAAAAAAACAACTAAAAACAAACCCACATCCTCCAAATCAGAAAGTGAGAAGGCTGCCCCTCTCTCAGGGTGATGCACTCCTAAAAAGTGGTGGGAGGGCAGAAAAGGGAAATTGAACTGAAAATTGAAATGCTTCCGTTTAAGATGTAAATGTAGCATCCAGTTATTTTAAATATTTCCAGATAATTGTCAGTGAAGTGCTGTGAAGTTAATCTAGCAAAAGGACAGAATGTTTGGCAAGCATTGAGTTTTGACTCTTCTATTTGAGTACTTTATAGCTCAGAACACAGCTGAAATGGAGCCTGGGCTGCAGCCCTTGGATTCTCTGTGATTATAGCAAGCAGAAATGCTCATCCACAGCAAATACTTGGCAGTCATTCTGGAAGTTGATTTTTCTTCTCAGTGGACCAAAATCTGTATCACAAAGTTTTTGTTCTTCGGGGGAAAAAAAACCCCAAACCCCAATAAAATTGATCCAAATATTTGCTTTATTATTGTTTTGGAATTACTCATCTTGATACTTCTCTCACATTAATATAAGAGGCATGACAGTTGCTTGGATGGAGATTATTATAATATAGTTCAGATACCACCTCTTTGATAAGGCTGCATTCCAGAAGGATAATAAAAACATCCTGGAAGTCCTAAAGAGAAGGAGAGGCTTCAATAAGAAGCAAAAATGACTCATAAAAATAAACCATATTTTCCCAGTGGTTTACTAGGATTGTCATCACTAGCAAGTGTTTTTATTTTTAGTGTATTGTGGTGAGTGTTCTGTAGTTATTTTATGCAACAGCAATTTAGAGTTGGGATCGACATACACCAAAATATTTCATTACTGCATCCAGTCTCCTTTTTTTTTCTGTAGCTGGAGATCAGTTTATTTCCTGACACAGGCCTGTTACTGCCATTACATTGATGGGAGTTGCATGGGTGTTAGGAACAGAATTTCAAAGGTCTGCTCATCTATCTGATTGTGAGCACAAGTGATGGATTTATTGCCCCTGTGAATGACAAGTGGTCTTGGAAAGTGCTGCACTTCTTTATGTCATTTTATGGCCTGGACTCCCTACATTTATTTGCTTGAATTACAAAAGATGTCATAATGCAGCTGGTTTGTTTTCTATTAAAAATTACCTGGCTTTAAACAAGATAAAGCAATAGCCAGGATGTGGTACATTCTCCTCCACTGCTATAAATGCAGTGTTGATGTGACAATCACTGTAATAGCCACTCCCCTTTTTAACTTGAGATGGGCTTAAAACTATCAATAGTCAACAAATCATATCAGAATAAAGCTAAAAGTGACTCCAGGATCTGAGCAAAGTGCCTACTGTTGAATGCTTTGCTGAATGGGGGTGGATTTCGTTAAATGTCACCTCTTCATTATTAGACTGGCATTTTATAAGCTAGCAACAACTTTTTTTTAAAGTTCCTTTATAAAATACTGGGTCAGAATGGGAAGCACTGCAGTACAGCTGCCATTGAAAATCTCCAAACACACTGATCACATTTACTGTGCTCTCTTGGGAAAATAAGTTTTTTTTTTCTTCTGTAGAAGAGAAGTTTGAGGTTTTCTAGTGGAAAAAAAAAAGAAAATAGTTTCTTTTTAGAGCTTCACTTTCTGTTTGGTTCAATTTCACATTATAGTTGGCTGTACCCTGTTTTTGCACAGCAAATAATACAAAAATAACTAGAGTAACCTTTTCCTTTTGGGGGACAGGGGGCAATGCAGGCGTAAGCTTCTGTTTTGTTCATGTTTTGTTTTCTTTACTTCTTTTTCCAGTAATGTAGAATGTATAAAACTCTTGCAAAGCAGTGGAGCAGATTTTAATAAGAAGGACAAATGTGGAAGGTAGGTAAATTATGAAGCTCTTTTAAAAAAGCAAGAAACTATAGGCAAGGAAGAAAGGCCACCTCAGACTGAAAATCACATGTTCTATGAAAAATGGCAGCAAAATCAGGTAGTTTGGCCTTCTCTGCAGAGCCCTTGCTGCTGCAGTTACATGCCAGCAAGACAGGTGCAGGCTTCATTAAATACATTAAAGCCATCCCACCCTCTTGAGTTTTCTGTTTTAAAAATATCACAGCTTTTCTTTTTTTTCTTCCTGCCAAAATTCTTGTGCTGGTGTGCCCAAGACAACACCTGGGTTATGATGGCAGGATAGCTGCTATTGGAGGTGCTTCCTGGAGGATTTTGCCCCCACAGAAAGCGTTGCTATGGGTGTTGCTATGCTGGCTAAACAAGATGCTGTGATGGACACTGTGCCTTGTTCTGCCTCCCAGCTGGGAGAAGTAGCGTGTCTGCAGAGCCACAGCAGAAGCTCTCACAGGGATTAGGCTGTTTGCAAGACACAGATTGATGATCTGTGTCCTATCAGGCATTGTAGCAGCACCAGAACTTCCTATTAACACAATATTTTGTTAAATTTCCATAAATTAAAGTGCTGGTATTGACTGCTGGAAATCTGTATGAACGCATCAATTGAGATTGATCTTTATCCTCCTCAGTACATGTTGGAATATGAGGTAACAAATTGCCACTTGTGTTCCAGGACACCTTTGCACTATGCAGCTGCAAATTGTCATTTCCACTGCATTGAGACTCTGGTGACAACAGGAGCCAATATTAATGAAACAGATGACTGGGGACGCACCCCTTTGCACTATGCTGCTGCCTCTGACATGGACCGAAAGTAAGAGAGCGCTGGGGAATTCCTGCTTCGGGTGTTTTGCCAAATCAGTATCTAGTCTCTTCATGATGCTGTGTCCTTTGAGCCAAAAAAATGATCCCACTAGCACAGGAATTTCTCTCAGACGTATGCATAGCTCCACAGTGAGTTGCTTTGACTGGAAGCCAAACCCCCAGATGATGTGGCATTTCAGCTCCACGGTTTACCTCTGAAGGAACGCTCAGTTTTGCAGCCACCCTACAGACCTATTTTCACAGTATTATGTCTTCTGTTTTCCTGTGTGGTTTCCTCTCAAGATTAGGCTTTGAGAATTTTCTGCATTTGCATTGCAAGTCTATCAGAAGGGATAGAGCAAGAGACAGCATAAGAGGTTTTCTGAGGTGGACTGCAGTGACAGACATTTGGACATTGTGACAGATTTGTGGGAAAGGTGGGATAGGTCTAACCATCATTCTCACTCCACTGTCAGAGCAGATAAAAATGCTCACCCTGTCCAAACAGGTTGCCTTTTCAGAGAGAGGTCTGAGGAACAGCCTTTGTCAGAACACAGTGTTCTTGTGAGAAAGGGGCAAAACAGCTCCAAAACTTAGAAATGCTGTGGTTACTGACTGCAGTTTTAATTCCCAGGTAGTTGAACATTCTGGCAATCTCTTCCTTATAACATACTGTATAAACCAGACTCAATTATCCTGTTAGTTCTCTCTTAAAACTGTTAGCAACCTGTATTTATTTTAGGGCATCCTACACTTTTCTGTCTCACAGCGTCTCTAGACATTAAGGATCTAGTTTTTTGTTTTTTGTATAGTGAGGTCTGGTAAAAGTACAGCTGCATCTCTCCCAGAGCAGCAGAACACCACCTCAGTGCCACGGCAGGGCAAGTTTGGTTTAACTTGATGGCAGAGTTCTGAACACCACGTCAGAGTCTGGAGAGCTTCTTCAGCATTTGCTGTGACAGTACTGATATAAAAAATGTCTTCCCATCACCCTCAAACCTGAACAGTGCTGGGAAGAAGGAGGCAGGGTCACCAGAGGTCGGTGCTTGGCCTGAAAATCAGCGTAGGCTTGCAGGAAGGCTTGCACCACTGGCTGTTTCTAATTCTGTCTTACCAGGGTGAGGTGTTACTTGGGAGGGTTGAGAATGATGATTCAGTGTGTGTTTTTCAGCTTTTGGTTCTTGGTAGGTGAAGTTCCTACATTTAAACAAGCTCTTGGTTAACTTCAGGATATATCTACTTTTATTCCTCATTAAAAAAAAATAAATCTTATTTTAGTTGCATTCCGAACTTTGGAAGAAGTATATGGCTTTTATTTGTCCTCATAATCCAAAGTTAAATTGATTCTGATGTGGTGATGCTGTCTTCTCATTAAATCTTTCAGTTTGAGATGTTCTGGAAGAAGCCTTATTACATAGATGAAATGCTATTTGCAGACCATGATTTTATAGGTCAGCAGTTGTTTTTTTTTTTCTGCTGAATGTCAAAAAACTTCCAAGGCCAGGCAATCTCATTCCAAAGAATATTCATCATTAACTCTGGATGTGGGTAGTTAATGAGCAGGGAGAAGAACCTGACCAAGAGACCACACAGTGTTGCCAAGATATTTGACAGAAAGTGAGGCGAGTCAGCTAATGCAGACTCGAGACAGAGTGATTTAGTATCAGTGATTAAAGTTGCTCTAAATCCTAAATGCTAGAGAAGAACTAGCAGCTTACTGCAGGAGGAAGCAGGATGTAGTAATCCTGAGTTACTCTCTGGAAAGGAAAAAAGTGCACAACATTGCTGTGGTTGAAACAGAAGGATTCTAGAAAGCGATGGTCAAACTGGATCTGATGGAAACCAGAATTTAATTTTTGCTTTTCTTCTGGCATTGACCTGTGGGACAATAAACTACCACATTATGGTTGTCTCCATAGCTTTCAAAACTTACTCCCTGCATACCCATGCAGTGCATTCAGTTAACTTGTACAATCCTCATTGCTGCCTGAAGGAAGTCAGCTCCTTGAAGAGGAGATTGGGGGTGGGTAGCAGACTGCATCAAAATCACCAGTGTGGTATTTTGAGAATAAGTTGCATTTTTCTGTCCTCTGTGCTAAGAAGAAAGAATATTTTAGGTAACTCCCATGAAAATGCTGAAGAACTTGAAAGAGCCACTGAGATGAAGGAAAAAGAAGCTGCATTGTAAGTTTGGTGTCACAAAAGCAGTTAGACTTCATTCCTAGAGAATGCCACAGCTTTGGCTTGCAGCCTTACACTCTGCTCTTGCTTGTTCTTTGCTCTGCTAAAAACAATGCTTGGCTTCAATGAGGGCTAACCTAAAGAAAAAAGCTCCAGGCTCTTCTCTGTGCACATACTCCCTGATATTTCTGTTTCTGTGCTTGTTGCCATTTCCTAACAGAAAATGCACAGCTTCAGTAATTTTCTAATTCTTTAATATCGTGCGTTTTAGTATCACGCAGTGTCTTTGGTGTCATGCACGGCATAGCCTGTACCTTGCAAAAAGAAGTAGCCAATGGCTTTCTCAATGCATTCACTTGGAGTAACATTCTCATCTATCTGCTTAATGATTTTTTTAAAAAAAGTCCCCTTTATCATATAATGGCCTTACGTTCACGCCAGATTACAGGCTAGGCAAGAAAGTACTAATAACAAAATGATGGTATCTTGATGGTATCAGAGAAAGTGGCAAGAGCTAGAAAGAGCAAAAGGGATCTTTTGAAAAACACGATTGGAAAAAAAGCCAACAAAGAAGAGAATATATTCATGTAACTCAAATCTTTTTTCTCCAGCCTGCCCTAGTGCATGTTTGGAGGCCAATGGTTTGATATCTGAGTTTTTGTGTGAGGAGTAGCAGTTCTAGGCTGTTTATGTCATGTGTACAGAATCTTTCAGGCTTTGTAGCAGCAAATCAATTTTGTAATTTAGAGCAGCCACAAGAGTTAGGTTGAAGATTTTTTTTTTCATGAAGTTGATCTTCAAAGACCAATGGGGATTTTCTGTTTAAAAACATGGTGAATGTGAGGAGCTATTGGTGAAAAGTGATTTGAGGTGCTGCTCGGAATACGGGATTCACTGCCAGTTTTCAGTGCCACTTCCAGTTGCAGCAAGGGATGAGCCTGTTAAATACTGTGAGCCCACAGTGACCCCAGTGAATTGTCCACAGGTGTCTCGAGTTCCTTCTCCAGAACGATGCCAACCCATCCATCCAGGACAAGGAGGGCTACAACACTGTGCATTATGCTGCTGCCTATGGGCACCGGCAGTGCCTGGAACTGGTGAGTGCTCGCTTTGGGGAGTCTCTGGCTGCTGATATTGAATGTACCAGGTACCAGGATTATGAACTCCCCCTCATGGATACTACTGGAGTTCTTTGGGTAATAAGAAATCTGTGAAAATCTGCAATATGAGAAAGTAAGCTCAAATATTTGCACCCACGTGTACCTTAAAAATATGTTTATCTTGGTAATCAAGTCCTTATTCAACAACCTGGTGCTTAAGGGTTGTCTTTGAGTGGAGTTTATGTATGCACAAATTAATTTTAATTGTGATCAAAATATTCCCAGTGTATGCCTAAGTGCTAGGAGTAGGGGGCAGTTCCTGGTAAATGGCAGTGAATGTGCCTGATCCACCTGGCACTTTATCTGACTTGCATACTGGGGGAGTAAATAACTTTCGTTTCATACCTGCAGTTTCTTTTTTTATCTCTGGTGAAACAAGAGCAACATTGATAATGTTACCATAATCAAGATCAACCTTATATGCAAAGCAGCTGACAGTTTTGGGTTGTTTTTTTTTTTTTTTTTGGTTATTCCTTTTTTAATGTTCTGGGTCTGAGTGATTAGTAATTGCATCTTCTAAGAAGCTAAAACTTTATAGTCAAATACTGTATTTGGGTGATGTACAGAATGGATTTATAGATGTATGTGACTTTTTAAAGTGTCATAAAGGTAAGTGTTAACTGCTTGATATACAGGGTGATCCAAAATTATATCTATAATATATATTACTTGTATTATTACTATATACATTGTATCTACTATATAATATATATAGTATATATTACATATAATTTGACTTAATTGCTTCCAAAAAGTAAGCTCCAATTGGAAAATTGTGTAGATATTCATGCTTTAGTGAGAACACTGTGTGCTGTTTAGTGTTATGTCTTGTTTGGTTCTTTCTTTCTGTGTTGAAGAGTCAAGTATTTAGTTATTGAGAAGGAGCTCTGCACAGCACATGCTGCTTTCACACCACATGAGCCACAACAGGAAAAAGCTGCAGCTGGCCTGCACCTGGTTCCAGCAGCTTGGAAACCTGGGGCAGTAACTCTGCCATGGCAGGCCTGGGGCCAAATTTCAGGTGGGGTGTTAAACCTTTTTAGGTCCCACCTGCAAGCATGTATATTTAGGACACTTAAAATAGCACCACCACTCCTTTGTTGTTTGTGGCAGTGAGTTTGGCCTTGCCTTCTCCTAGCACTGATCTCTGGTGACTCTGCCCCTGGGGATGGAGGGGGAGCATTTTCTCTGGGGATTCTCGTTCAGCCTCTGCATTGCAGTCCCTGTGTGCTGTGAGGCATGGATTGGGCATGGAGCAAGGTCCCCTCTCTTTCCTTGTACTTGTTGCTGGGCACATTTTCTGCACGCATCAGTTGCAGGGAATGACCTGCTGTCAAATCCTGGCACTGCTTAGGCTGGGCAGACAAAAGGAAGAGCTGGGAATGCAGTGCATATCAGAGGTGTTGGGTTTTCTTTTAATCTGGAGGGGTGAAATGCAAACTGTGGGCCAGAGACAGGTGTGCAGCAAGTGTTCTATATTTGGGCAGAAATCTCCGTGTTTTTCCCTGTCAGTCTTCCTGTGTTTGTGACTGTAGCTGCAGTATGGAACCCCAAGGTCAAGCATCATTTACAGAGTGAGAGTCACACAGCTGTTCTTGTGCACAAAGGGGAAAAACAACTGCCATGAATCCCAGTCCCCTGCATGCACAGGATCACTGCTGTGTGCTTGGGTGCCAGCCTGAAAATTTTGTGGGGACCAGCATTTTTCCATTGGTGTTTGGAGGGTAAACAGGCATGTCATTTTCTCTCTGGAATACCAAGGCTAAACATGTCAGAAAGCATTTGTGCTCATCCAGCAGTAGGACCAGGATCCATCATCTTTGGACCCACTTTCAGAAGAAGCTGACTCAGTTTTTTTGTCAGGAGTTACCAAGTCCTGAGTTTAGCAATTTTACATTTGGTAACTGTAAGTAGTTGATACAGGGACCACCATTACATTGATTTCTTGCACTGCTGGGATTCAGGATGGCAAAAGAGCTGAAAGCAAAGTCAGGAGGGATTATGTAAACAAACCATTAATTTTCAGTGCCATAATAGCTGTTATTTTACTATTTTATCCCCTGGGTAAATCTTTTTTGTTTATTATTGATAGCTGATAATGAAAATGTCTAGGAATTATCTTGCCTAGAACAAGACAGTTCTTTATGGGCCTAAAACTTGTTAGAGGAAAGAGTTCATATGAAATATGGAGCTTTAATTCTGGTCAAAACTAAGTCAAGGTGGGTGCAACAATAATCTTGTTTTTCTATGAATAATGATTACTAGTATTTCTCTACATGCACAATACCAAACTTCAGCAAGACGTTAGGGAATTATTTTTATGTTCCAGAATATGGCAAGTTTACTAAAGACCTTGTAAGATTATTTTTTTTTTTTGCCTTCCCCCCGGTTTTTTAGCAGGTACCTAAAAGAGCTTATTTCTAAAGAAATGTTCACTTTAAAAAGTAAGTCCAACAAAAAAAGATGTAGTATCCAGTGGGATTTCCTTCACTGGGCAGTTTGGTCTGTGCTTTAAGCACCACAGTTTCTCAGTATTTTGAAATATTTACACGTTTGAATGCAGTTTAGGGAAAGGCTGGTTTATCTATAGAAACATATTTTCATTCTTCGACTTTTGTGTTTACTGTGAGCCCAACACCTTGGCTGGAACTTAGCTGCATTTCTTTGTGGGGAGGTATTAGAAGAAATAAGCATTAAGAGTGAGAAGGTCATCTCTTTGGCCCAAACAAAATTTATGTTTTGTGTATTCAACCACAGAGCTCAACAAGGGAAGCTTTTTTCCTGGAGGACCTTTAGGTTGTCTGGAATATTAGTGGGGTAGTTGCCCTGCAATGAGTGACGTGATGTTGCTAAAAAGAGAAGAGTGGAAGCCAATTCCTCCGTTGTTTCTCCATCTGTAGGGAGCCATTCGTGAAGGCTGAACAGTGGGCACGTGTGCTTGCAAGCCACTGAAACTCCCACCTGCCTTCCTGCTTCAGATAACCTCAGGTTTGTTTAGGCTGGGGCTGGCTTTGCTCTTGGCACTCAGTGATACTGGTCATGACTGCTACCTGGTATTTTAGAGTTGATCACATCACCAAACTCCTTTGAAAAAAAGAAAAATGCTGTGGATTTTTTTACATGGAAATGATCTCTTATCACAAGATCTTTATTGGTGTGAAAAGAGTGGAATGTAAATTGTAACTTCACATTAAAATTCTATCTGGAGAGACAGTCAAGCACTTTGTGCTGATAAAAATAGGCTTCTGTGCAATGCTAGGCCAAACAGAATTAAATGCCTGTCTCCTCTAGTGAAATCTCTTCTCTGACTGTAAGAATTGATGGATACTTCTTCTTTTAATCTGCTCTTCTCTTTATTCCATCAGCAAATGTAATTCCCTCTTTGACTAATAGAAATTGAATCATTACAGGGGCTAAATCATTTGAGGGTGGGAGGAGAGCATGGTTTAACCAAAAGCTGTGCCCAGAAGAAAAGGCAAATCCCTTAGTGTGTGCTGGGGAGCAGGGGCACAGGGAGGTGTCTGGCCAGCACAGGGAATGGAGAGGGAATGGAGAGGCTGGGGAACACCTTTGATCAGAGCAGCTCTGCACTGCAAGGCAGATAAGCCATCCCTTCAAACACTTGGTTCCTTACCATGTGAGAAATTGAAATCACAGACTCCATAAATCTTCGATGTGGCTGCTGCTAATTACCTGTCTCCTATCAACACAAATGTGTTCATTCAGCCATCTGAGAGCAAGGCACTGGTAATTACTGATGAGTGAATCACAGCAGTGGCTGGGAGAGGTGTTAAAAACCTTTTTTCCACATGGGGATCTGGCTCAGATGCTTGTCCAGTGGCAGCCCCTAGGCCTCCTTCTGACCCAGATTTTTTTTATTTGAGGGTTACAACTTTTCTCCTTCATGGAGCCTTCCTCAACCAATACCCTCTTTCTTAAAGGGAGCTTTTTGTCCGAAGCCAGGGGCAGCAGTGTCTTGTGTGATGAATTACTTTGTACCTGTGTGTATGAGAGCTTTCCCACATGGAGCAGAGAAGCACAAAGTCATTAACTTAAGTGGTTCTAAAAAGAAGAAGAACTTAGGAGCTTAGTGCTCAAAAATAACTTTAATACACCTAATTTATCTGTCAGTTGTAGAATCCCCCAAGTCATGATAGACTGATTCAATTGGTTGAGTTTTGATGTCAACGTTTGTGCAATATGTTCCCACTGTTTAAATAATCAATAGGAGCCCATATATGTTAGATACACTGGTATAAATTAGTTTATAGAAGTGCAATTTGGCTTAGATTTTATGTTTTGGAAACTAGATAATTTGGATTCTAGAAATGTTTTCTAAAAAGCTAATGCTGCTTAGGAAATCAATGAGGGCAGGAATTCACCGTTTGCCCTGGCACCCTGCTGGCACTTTGCCTTGTAGGATAGAGTACTGCTTAGCATCTCTGGGGTTTATTTTCTGTCTCTCTGACACATCTTGTCTTTTTTAGTCTGCATTTTTATTTTCCCAGGGTGGAGAAGTTAGACACTTACATCTGCTTTCTTCTGACAGAGAACAAGGCCACTGCAGAACTTCAGGAGACATTTTTCCTTCAGTTAGGAAAGCGATCATGGACTTCTGCTGTTGCCTTAAACACCTTTCTGTGTATCTGTGTGTGGTGTTTAAATGTTATGTGTGAAGAATATCTGGCTCCTCAAATCTACTCAATCCAAAGGAAAGGACATTTGATCGTGGCATATTGCCTTGCATTGGAGTATTAGGCTCTCAGAAAGAGCTGGGGTTACTTGGATTTTAGGGGTGCATTCAGGTTTATTTATCCAAGGCAAGATGTTTGCCTGCATGAGCAGACTTTCAAACAGCAACTGTCACTGGTCTATTGGTATTTGTAGCTTTACAAATCTCACTTCATTAAGCAAAGCCTCCTACGGTGTGTGTGTATTATGTATCTGTTGATCTGTGTTTTGTCAGTTGAGGAGATTGATCTTAAATACTTTTATTATTTTCCTCTCTTCCTTCCTCCCTTCTGAAGTAATGTAACCAGTATCTATCCTCAGTGGCTGTGGTGTCATTGCTTCAGGAGTATTTCTTCTGGCTGGGGACAGTGTAGGGATGGGGCACACAGGGTCAGGTCCATGATTCTGTTCATGCACTGCTTGCAGTGCAGTTATTGTACAGGAGAAATAAGCCAAGAAACATTTTCAGATTACCATTACACTTGAGTGTTTCTGTCTTTAATTATTCTAATTCTAATTGACATTTTTAATTAGATTGGAAGCAAAACTCCATTGGATATAGTGAGTAAATGAAAAGTGATTGCATGTTGTGTATTTTTATTTAAACTTCTTAGTATTTTGCAAATCCTTGTATTCACTCTGGTGAAGCCTGAGGAAGAAGAATCACAACTCTTAACCAGCATGCCATGTACTTGAAGCAATTGCATGTGTGCTGCTTCTGCTTCCATTGGAATTCCTTCTTCCTGCTGCTTGCAGGCTCCAGCTTTGCTCAAGGCTGTTGCTTCTCCTCAGTCAGTCTTAGGAGCTGTGAGTCCAGTGCACGTACCTGGCTGGCATGACACATGATGTTAAAGTAACTTTGCATTTGGTAATGTGAAATGGAACCACACTTGTCTGTTTTCTGGAAGTTTGTGGCCAGTTTTAAAGTGTTTTGGAGAAGAAATGTAAATTATGTGGCTTCAAGTGAGCTTGAATTTAAAAAGTACTCGTGTGTGTTTCAGAGTAGAGGCTCAAATGAGAGGAGAGTAGCAAAAATAACACTGAAATGCACATTTTAAAAATTGACTGTCACTGTATTTCACAGTTCTCAAGTTTTCTATTTAAAGAGGAAACTTCTAAGGATAATAATTTCTCTAAATGTAAGCTTTCCTATACCTTTTGCATACCTGTATGATTTGCAAAAGTTTCTTTGGCTAAGAGAGTCCTTAAAGCAAAGTGTGAGGTTTTACAGAACCTCTGAGGCAGAATTTCTGGCCAGAAAAAAACATGATATATGTGATTTGAGTGTGAAAGTCCCAGGTTCAAATCTCTGCTCTGACTGACAAAGGAATTGGACTTCTACATCCCAAGGAGTAACCCACATATTATGCAGGCTGGTGCTGGGGGTGATCTCTCACTCTCATTTGGAGCTGTTCTGCATTGTTTAAATACTCACTGGGTGACAATCACCTGTGTCTATGAGCCACTGAGTATGGCACTCCTATGGCTTCCCATGGAATGATTCTGTATGGAGTGGAAGGGCTCCAACAGAAGATCAGTGCCCCAGCTGAGAACAGCCCGGGGCCTGGAGGCCTGCTCCAGTTTCAGATTTAGATATGTTTAAAGACCTGATGTTGTTCTCTTACATGCCAGGTAAGTGTCCTGTTTGCATGGTGGTGACTGTTCTGGTGGGTATTGGATACTTAAACTTTGTACTGCAGGAGTTGCACGGAGCTACAACACATCTCTTCAGGCTCAGTCAGCCTAAGCTCTTGCAAAAATACTTCTTGCTTAAGTTAATTTAACTTCCCCCATATCTGTGCATGTGAGTGAAATTGATGTCTACACTGATGAATTGGATTTTTAAAGCCTGATCTTAGGAAAGCATCAGCAGTAGGTTAAGAGGCATATTGGTTTTAAATTAAAATAAATTAAAAGAATTTGATCATGTGTATTTACGAATATGGAGAGAGCTTACAGGATTGCGTGTTCCCCTGAGGATATGTTTGTGCCACTTCACCTTTGAATTTTTCATCAGTCAGGAATAATTCTGAGATTTTAAAATGTGCTTCCCTGATTGAGATCAAGTAGTACAGAGGTTCATTTTACTGCTCTTTTCTATATCATCAGAAACAACTGATGGGGGTTTTCAATCTTGTGCTGGCTACTTCTAGAAAAGCCTTTATTTAAAAGCAGCTGCTGGTGGCATGTTTTCCCAGAGCAGAGACAATTATCTGTTGCAATTTATCAGGAGATATGAGATGCAAAGTGACACCTAGCTCATGTATTTGTATTCAGTTCTGAAAGTGACATTAAAAATCGTGACTAATTGCCACTTCTGAATGACCTTGTAACTGATCAGCAGCATTGCTGCATAATCATTGCAGAAGAGCAGTGTCCAACTATTTCTTTCGTCTTTATTGCCTTTTGATCAGCTCTTCACATGTGTGGACATTTCTGAACACTGTGTGAGATGCATAACTTTTCAGAGTAAAGGCCATTTTTAGAATATACACAGCCAATCTAATGCTTTGCCCTTTTACAATTAGCATGAATAGCACCGAACTGCAGGGGTTCACCAGCAGTACTGGCAGTGTGTGTGTTGGAATGTCAAAGCTGCCTTAATAAAACAGTGAAACTCTCAAAGAAAAGTCCCTTTAACTTCAGTGCCAGTTAGTACAAACCTGGGACACGGCTCTGGGGAGTGCACTGAAATGGCTGTTCCTGGAGATGCCTGTGCATGGTGGCTTGGACAGGATCACATGTTCTGTTCTCTTCTAGGCTTTGAGATAGTGCCCATCGTTTCACTGTCTATGGGCTGAAGTTTCTTTTGACTCTGGCTTTGAAAAGCATAGCTTAACCCTTCTATGCATGATGAAAGTATTACCTCTTTTTCTGCTTAATGGTGATTTGAAATTACTGACATGCTCCACGAAGCTGCCTTTTTTTTTTTTTTTTAAACCAGAGCTGAATTTTAGAATATATTATAGTCTATGAGGACAATCATAGGAAGTATCCTGACTCATTAACTGGCATATCTGAATGCCCCAAAGATGAAGGGGGGAACCCACACTGTATCCTGCTCTGTACAGTCATTTATTATAACCACATAATAAAATCAAACAGTAAATCCTCTTATGCCTGTAAATACCCTTACTGCACAAATGAAATGGTGAGAACTGTAAGTTACTCATCTCCATGCTGAACTGGGGAAAAGACTTTATAACAGCAACCTTGCAGTTCTGTTAGTTTGTAAGACTAGAACTCAATAATTGATGTTTTATCTTAGTCTGCATCTCCCAAAGCATTCACGTTCCTGTTGCTGAGTCTGAAGAAGACTTCACAAAATAATTACAAACAATATTAAATGGTGCTGTCATGGGAAGTGAAAGGGTCGTGCTGGGAATTTCCAAGGGGCTAAAAAAGAAGAAGGGTATCCTTGCCTTTAGCAAGGTTCTGACCTGCCCACAGGGAAGAGTGCCTCTCAGTTTCACATGCAGGGTCTTTGCACAATTCTGACATCCACCTCAAATCTGCAGCAGTCAACACAGAGAAATGAAATCTGCTACAAAGCACATTTTAAAACTTCTAAAGTCTCAAAAAATAAGAAATGCAATATTGTGGGACATTCTCCAGTCAGCCACCAGTAATTATAAACTGTTGGTAATTCATGCTCTACTTGTCTGTCCTTGATGAAATGCAGCTTCACAGGTATGGCTTCCAGCACAGCAGACACGCTGGGATTGCTCTTTGAGCGCTGTGAGATTTAAGCTTCCATGGCTGCCAGAACAGATGATTCTGAATGATAAATTTACCTTCTTAAAAACAGATGCCACTATGGATAGCTTCTTCCAAGTATAATGCAACTAGAGTCCCCCAAGGACACACTGTTCTATGTGTTATTATAGCAAGTATATGTAATTTACTATAAATGCATCCCTAGAACCATAGAAATACTGGTAAAACTTGGAGAATTTCTGGTGACTTGGACTTGGTATTTTTTATCTCTTTGTACATTATGTTTATCATTCAAGTGACTTAATTGTTAGAAAACGATGCTTGACAAGGAATGCCAAAAAAATTATTAGTGCTGTGTCTTTTATCTTCCTCTTCTTGTTCTCCTTTATAATTTCTCCTCTTGCAGTGTATGGCTCTGTTTCTGAGAGCTACCAGGTTTGCCATCAAATTCGAGTTTGCACTTGACTTTATGATGGAGATATTCAGCCTTATGACTAATAAGCTCATTAAGCCTGGTCTGCACCAGCATAAGCTGCTTTGACTCTAAGCCGCGGAGATGCCTTTTGTGAGGGGCTCTCCAATCCCACAATTTGTGCCTTTAGAGCCTTAATTTTGTCAATTTTCTGTGTGGTTTTTTTCATCTATTTGAAAGGCAATTATCTGCCTTATTCCAGGAGACTTTAGCAGCCTTCTGACAGGTGAAGGGAAGTATTTACTTGTTATGATTTTGATGCTAGAATTTCAACATGTGATGATAAATGTAATTAAAAATGATTAAATTAGTCTGCTGTGCTGGCCTCCTGGACACAGACTAAAGGCCAGTATCAGGTAGGCAGAGGAACAGGCTGAGTGCTTGGGTTTGTTTGGTGGGAATTTTTAGCTTGTTTACTTGCTAGAGAAAATCAGATGTATTTGTATATTCAGAGCTGGCTACTGCTTCACCCTGTTCACAGCTTTCTTATATAAGAGAAGAACAGTATTTTAACTGGAGGTGGTTCCACATGGCAGCACCAAATGCATTTCTTAACTCTGCCCCAAACCTACCAAGAAACTGGTGGGAGGCTTGATTTTTTTTCCTTCCCCTTAGCTGTAGGAAAGTGTTAAAATTTGCATTACCTGTTAATACACAAACATACTTGCTTATGACTGGTATTTTTATCAACACATAGTCTTGACATACTGCTAGGCACAAAATACACAAGTAAATTAAATTACTGCTTAATTTTCTAGTTTTTCCATAGGATTCAGATTACTGTCCTTGTTGAGTAAGAGATTTGTAACACCTTATGCGTTATTAAGGCTAATTTATATTCCCGTTTGATTTTTGGATAAATTTATCATTGATCTAGGTCTATTGCAGACTAAGTTGTTACACAGAAAGTTCAGGCCTACATCTGTGTTCAGGAATATGCCATCATCTTGCAGCACAGGCAAGACCCCGGTAGCCTTTCATGATCTTTTTTGGAGAATTTTCCATGTCGTCATAGCCTAAAATTGTCCAGATTGTCCCAAAAACTTACATTCTTTCTTCTTTTTCAGTCTTTTAATTAATTCTTTACTGTCTGAAAAAAAAAAAAAAAACACAACAAACCAACAAACCAAAAACCAAACCAGCTAACCAACCAAAAGAAAAACCTTGAAAAAGACTGAAAAATTTACTTGTAGCCTTAGAAACATTACAAGTCAGTTTTAGTTGACTGTCATGCCTTTGTTTTTGTTTTGTTTTTTTTTTTATACAGTCTCCCATTACTGATTTTCTCTAAAATGCTAATTTGCAGTCCCAGAGGCTTTTGGAGACCAACTCTGAGTAATTAATAAGCAAAAGGCCATGCACATGAGCAGTGCCTCTCAACAAATGTTGAACTGTCAGTAGCGTTGTCGACACTGTGTGCGATTTTCTTTGCAGCCTCAGTTGGATGAGTTGTCAGGTTCATGTCCTGTTGTGCAGTGGTGCTTTTCCATAGCTCCTCCTTCTAGATGGATGGAAATGGCCTTGGTTTTAAGCTGTAAAATGGAGAGGATTATACAAATTTGTTACTAGATATTACTGGATGCTTGTAAGAGTTCAGGGACGTGTTGCATTTTGGAAGACTGTCATTGTAGGAGCAGATTGTTCTTTCAGTCAATTTTCCAATTTATCAATGATTCACAGCTCAGTCATAATTATTCCCAGTGCTAATTATGTGTCAGAATTACCCAAAACACTGTATCAGACATGGCTTGCATATGCTGTGTAATCATGAAGCTGAGCTTTCTCCAATGCAGATTTACTGAGGGCTCTACTCCACAAATTCATTGTTTTAAGGGCTCCTTTCTCACCCAGGCAGGCCCCAGGATTTCATCAGGATTTTCATGATAACTAATTATTCAGGGTAAGGATGTTCATAGCAAGTTTTTAAACTGGTTTTATAGCTTTACTCTGTGCAGAAAAGCTTGAAAATACTTTGCAATCCTTCAATAATTACTGTGGCCAAAATACATTTTTGCTGATTTGTAGATTTATAATTTATCCTCTCTCATGTAAAAATGTTTTAAGACTTTATATTTTTCTTCCCAGCTTCTGGAAAAAACGAACAATATGTTTGAGGAATCTGATTCTGCAGCTACAAAAAGTCCTTTGCATTTAGCTGTAAGTATGAGATGTGTAAAGCATTTGATCAGTATCTCCTGGAATAGTTCCTTAATCTCTGTCTTTGAAGCAAGTTTAACTGTAGGCTTGTTTTGAAAAAGGTGGGAAGGGAGGTAGGCTTAGATGTAACTAAGCCAGGTTCTGGGCTGGAATTGTTAATTAAGTTTTAGGCAGTTGAAGCTCTTGGCTCTTCCTGACTCTAACACTTGGGTAAGAAGATGACACAGACATGGAAGTGAAATTAAATGGAACTTCACACTTGTATTTAG
This sequence comes from Phylloscopus whistleri, assembly GCA_017589585.1. Lineage (NCBI taxonomy): Eukaryota > Metazoa > Chordata > Aves > Passeriformes > Phylloscopidae > Phylloscopus > Phylloscopus whistleri. The sequence continues at coordinate 366,522 of JADMLD010001220.1, forward strand.
AACTAGTTTATAAATACAGGGCCAAAGCTTGAGCCTAGGCTTTGATCATGGAATGAGATTCTCTGATGTTCTGGTGGAGAGGTGCAGTGCAAAAAAACTGTTTGGTACACAGCAGGGTGTGGGAAAATGTTTAAAGCCCAGCAGTGCCCTGTGAGAGTGCTATGGAGACTGGCATATCACAACAGGATCCAGCAGAGGTGGCCTCAGAGATAACAACTGCTCCCCTGTCCCAAGAGCTCAAGATTCATGATTCCTTCCCAGTTTTCTTGTGCAGAATCACAGAATAGGTGAGGTTGACATAGACCTCTGGAGATAGAGTCCCACCTGTGTGGTAAAAGCAGAATCAGCTAGAACAGACTTTTTCAGGGTTGTGCCCCATCACATTTGGAATGTCTTCAGGCATGGAGAGTTCACAGCTTCAATATGGTAATACTAACTGTACAACTGTGTGTAAATAAAAAGGATGCTCTGAGTACGACAGTGAGGAGAGGAGAGGAGGACAGGGCAGGCCCTACAAAGCTGAACAAAACATTTCCAATTTCTGGCACTGTCCACTGGGTTTTTGCAGTGCCACCTGTGTTTGTACTATTGGCCCCAGCGTGGCTGTAGGTCTGGAAGTGCATCTGCTTGTCCGCTGTAGCTGTTCTACCAAATGATCCTGCTGGCAGGACTTCTCCATGAAGCATCAGCTGTAAACAGCAAGTCAAGTTTGTGTTTATATTTGCACAAAAATCTGGTTTGGGAATCGCTTTTGTTTAGTTGGAGACCAGCACATGTGTTGAATTCAGCGCCAGTGATGTGGTAATACATGGATCTCTCCAGTGAATCTAGTTTTTGAAGCAAACATTTCCCTGTCTGATACTGTAGCATGTGAAAAACGAATTGCTGATTGACCTGTGCTGGCTTGGCAAATTATTGCCTGAAATGTCCCCATTTTGGGTTGTACTAGAAGGTTACAGCAAATCAAGAATTGTAATTTCTTTTCCTAAACACTAGGAATTTTTAAATTTGTTGGGTACCATGTAATTTGGAAAAATCCTTTCACATTGAAGAGTCATAAGCAATCAAGAAAACTCTGATTTCTGTTGTGTTTAGGAGACATTGAAAGGGATGGATTTTATTCACAATTTATGAGAAAGGTCTTTGAAAGACAGGAGTTGTGTTCTTTACCTGACACATTTCATCATTTTAGGCCTATAATGGTCATCACCAAGCTCTGGAGGTACTGCTCCAGTCTCTGGTAGATCTGGATATTAAGGATGAGAAGGGACGCACTGCTCTGGACCTGGCTGCGTTTAGAGGACATGCAGAGTGTGTGGAAGCTCTCATCAGCCAGGGTGCTTCTGTCACTGTAAAGGACAATGTCACCGAAAGGACCCCCCTCCATGCCTCAGGTGAGTGTCACCTTATGCTACCTTTTACACCCTGGTATAAACCTTTTTTCTTCTAAAGGGAAGAACAGTCTCACATGTCCAGAGGAGTGATACTTATTTGCTGATGTTGTACATTTAAAGCCTTTTTCCTCTATTTCATTCATCTTTTTTCCTCTATCCCTGTGGTTCAGTCCTCCCTCACACAGAATCCCATATTTTTGCACACCACTACTGCTCTGCCCTTACCTGCTTGCCTCTCCCTGTTACCACCTACTCTTCAGGAGGTGTGATATTTCCCTTATGACACCTTCTCTTGCTGGTTCTTCAGCCAAATAATCAGGGGAGAAGGGAACACTTGCCTCCCTGCTTCTCCTTTGGAAGAAAGGTTGAAAAATAGATGTGGGCTCTGATTGGCAATGAAATTATTCTGTTGTTCAAAACTTGCAACCATTTGCAGTGGCAACACCACAGAAATTCACCCCCCGCCTTTCAGGCCTCCTCCTCTTCCTGAGCCAGCCTGTGAACTTGCACTTGCTGGCAGCCTGCTCCTTTCCTCATGTGTGGGGTGTTAATTATGTAATATGCAAAATTAGCTGGGAAATGTAGACTTTGTCATTTATTTGAAGGTTATTATTTGACATGTACCTGTCAGGTAAATATGCAGAGGTGCAAAGAGAATGTGTCTCCTCTGCTGTTCCAGGAGGGGCTCCGTACAGGGTAGCAGTGGCCTCTAGTGGGAAGGAAAATTAATACCACGTGCATAATTAATTCAGGACCAGACTTAATTGTCTTTCTCCTTATCTTTTAATTTTGCTGAAATGCATATATATTCTCTAGTATCAGTTTATTCTCTATGTGTGATCATGTAAGTGCAACCCAGAAACATGAGGTCAAATAGACTTACCAATTTTGTCTACAGCACTGAAGGAAATGCTCGTAATAGGTCCACACTGAATACTTAAAATGCTTCCTGTCTGCTTAAACTTTGCATCAGAACTCAGCACATTTCACCCCATGATAAATACTGACTTTAATTAATTGAAATCAATATATTGCTACCACAAAACTGAGCTGTGTTGGTCAAGAGCTTTCCCTGTAGTTTCTTCAAACATATCTTGGGATCTGATGTAAACAAGGTGACTTTGTTTGGTACGTCATCACTATAGCAAAGATTTGCATTTATTTAAAAATGTGGTTATAGTGACCTAAGTTTCTTGTTGTCACGACTGAACTGTAAACATTCTTCACCACTGAGAAAAGTGAATGGTAACAAAGCCTTATTTTTGTTAGCAGCTCTGCGTTAAAATACAAATCTGTTGAATAAATCTCTTGAGTAAATTGAGTAAATTTGTAGAATAGAAGATGTTATCTTAATACACACCTTTCTTACCTTTATATAAATCCAGGCTATGTTCCCCCCGCCCCCTTTTAATTTGTTTATCATCCCCATCACTGTAGTATTGAGTGAAACCAGGAGGATTTGTCGCAGACTTTTCTGGTCCATGATGCTTTTTGCTTCTTAGACTAAAAAAACATTCCCAGGAGTTCAAATAAATGGTTCTTTAAATTTGCAGTGAAGCAAAATAAGTCAGTTTTGTGTTAAAAATAAACAAAAACCCACACATACAGAAAGCCCGTCCTAGGAAAATACCAAAAAATCCTACACCCAGGAATGAGACACAAAAAGGAACATGTACCTTGAGCGGAAGGGAAAGCAATGCACAGATGGGTTGGGTATTTGAACTCCTTAGTGAAGGAAAGTCACCACTGTCATGAATTTGAAAGCTTTCAAATGTGAGTTAAGTGCACTTTGGGTAAATATCCATTAAGACCACGTTTAGAACCTTCCACTCAAGAGCTCTGTAGAGTTCTGTGGAAATTATCTCTGCAGTAAAGCTTCTACCACCACCTGCTCCAGCCAGCCCCCTGCAATGTGGCAGTTTGCATGCTGCTGCTCCATAGGGAAGCACTCTGCTGAGCAGTGTTTTAGCAAGGCCTGGTGCCACCTGCTGGGAACACGGCCTGCAGCTGCTGCACCTTCAGCGTCTGTGCTGCCATGGGGGAGGTCAAGTGATGTCTTTTGGGAAATCAAACACAATTCTTGCTGAATTATTCCCTTGAGTGCCAGTGTGCATTTGCACACACAAAAGCGAGCACTTGCACACGCAGCACTGTGCACTGGGAAGAAACAAGAAGGCAATGTGTGCCCATCCCCTTAAACTTGTTTGCCCTCATTCCTTCTAATTACACTGGCACACTTGCTGAACACAGAGCTCAGGAGTCCTCAAGTGCTGGATTAGATGACAGGATTCTGCACATTTATATCAGTAAAGGGATTTGTAACTGGAGTATAGATCTCACCTAATGAAGTGCTTCTTTTTTCTGTCTGTCCCCATGAAGGAATAGACTTCCTCTGACCTCATAACACAGAGAATTTCCTTTGCCTAAGTGATCTGTTCCCTGTGTAATTTTATTACCACCAGCCTCTCCTCTGGCTAGCCTGGGGAATCCATTGTAAGTGTTCCCCTAGTGTTAGTGTTGTGGGTCTGTTGGCAAAACTAACATTCCCTGCAGGGTCTGTAATGCTTAGCAATCACTGGGTCAGCTCCTAGGAGTTTCTGGGGGTATCTGTTCTAAAACTCGTTTACCAAAATCATTTTCACACATCTTTGTGAACAAGTTTCGATTTCTCTCTCTCCTGCTGGGAGAAGGAACAGACCTTTATTTCCCACCCCCCCAAGCCAGTGAATCATCAGCCCTGCAGAACTGTTTACATGTTGTGTATATGTCATTACTTAGTGGTAAATAACTAAAAATGCCTTTTATTTTTCTGGGTAAATCAACTAAGATTATTTTTGGATGAGTAATTTAAATGTGATGATGTGCACCGGTTTCTCTGCCAGCATGATGTGATATAGGTGGTGTCCAAGGGTTTTGCCTCAGCCCACAGGGTGTAGGCAGTGTGAATGCATGACTTGCTGTAATAAGAACATATATCTACTGAGCACAGGAATTGTTTTTCAAAGAAGAAAAATTCTGTCTCTTCATCCCATGAAAGTCTGAAGCCTTAAAGCCAGCTGACACACAGATGGGGTTCAGTATCAGGCCCTACAAAATGTAGTAACTCAGAGCTGTTTCCTAGCAGCAGTGGGTTACATAAAAAATCCTAAACCAACAAAACCCGAAAATCTCCAAAATGTCACACCCCAGCAAAAACCAAACCAAAACCCCAAACACCACTAAACCCAAATGTTTTTGATAAGTCTTATTTTTGATAAAATGGATAAACTCAAAGGGAATTTTAGTCTCTGGTATTACATGCTTTTATGAATATGACATTTGTATCGTTGGTGATTCTTTGAAGATTTTTTTTTTCATAGCAGCACTGAAGTACTCACTTGTGCAGTACACATAAAATTAAGGAGCCTTGACAGTGTACTTCCTACTGTGTTCCAGCCCTGAGCTCAGAAAGCCTTGCCTGCCTGCTCAGTCTGGGGGATTTTGAAATGCTGTCTGCTTTAGTAGAAATCTTCTCAGTAGTGAATATCACAATTTCTGTTTTACTCATTTGGGATTTTTGTATCTAAGAGAAATAATCCTCATCTTCGTGAGGTCAAGGAAAAAACAGCTCGCCATTTCACTGGCACAAGTTAAGTGAAAACTGGGGGAATATTGATCTCTTATATGGTGGAGTATTTTCTGTGTTTATAAGGGCATTTCTTATCCCTAAGCATTCCAGTGGAAAAGTATCTGAAATCAAGCAGAGTTTTTTTTTCTTTGCAGTCATTAATGGCCACACTCCTTGTTTACGGTTGTTGCTGGAAGTTGCAGACAACCCCGATGTGACAGACGCCAAAGGACAGTAAGTTTTCTTTGTGGGCTTTTTTTTTTTCAGCTCTGTAATTCAAATAGTGTCTCATGTTTCTCAGAAAAAAGTACTTATTTGAAATACTGTATTTCCTGCACTTCTCCTCATAGAATTTGGCAGAGATTACAAAATACGCATTCAGTTGATGTAAGCCATGTGGAAAGGACTAATCATTAATCTTAGCCTCTGCTTCATAAACAAGCTTTTATAGATGTTCAGGGCCAGATTCAATAAAAAATGAACAAGCTCCTGAGATGTTTCTATAGAGCCTTTTTCTTTCTAAAACATTGCTATTCTAGGGTTTATTTGGTACATTAGGCTGGTGCAGTGGGACACTGTGTTTATTTGAGGTGACAGATGCATCTGAGATGTTCCTACAAAAACTTTACTGCTAGTTAAATGGCAGTTGTAGAGGGAGAATAAGATACATTTTTAAAGTGAAAATGTGAATGGTTTAAGAAACTCATTTGGGATGTCTGGAACATATAATGTTGTACATATAATGTCTGCACATTTAATTTTAAATGGTATTAGTCTGCCTAAAAATAGATGGAGAATAGATCTCTTTCAGACACAAATGAAAGATACGTTAGTCCAAATTTTAACTTGAATATTTTCCTCATGTCCCTTCATCTCCTTTAAGCAACTGTGCAGCATATGCAATATAAATACTTTGGGTCATTGTCATGTTGGTAACTAGCAGGGACATGCATTCACAAGACTTGTGTCACTGGTATTGTAAACTTCGTGTCACTGGAGGTGACAGTAATTCTAGATTATTAAGGGAACAGATTGTCTTGAATGATGTTGCTCTGTAAACTGCTTACAAGTGGCTTTGTTACTATTTCAGTCATGACAGTTGGTTGTTAAACATCTTAATAATTTCATACAAAAGGTCTTCACTCGGGTGTCATAAATGAGTATGGGGAAAAGATCCAGGTCCATGGGTAGGAGTGGCAAGAAATGCAGGGCTTCCTGATTTCTCTGTTTAAGTTTAGCAGGGACAAATAGTATGCCATTTTGTAGCTATGACTGCTCTGGTTTTCTTTTTTTTTCCTAGAACTCCACTAATGCTTGCAGTGGCATATGGGCACGTTGATGCTGTTTCTTTATTACTTGAAAAAGAAGCATCTGTAGATGCAGCTGATCACCTGGGATGCACAGCTTTACATCGAGGGGTGACTTAATTTTTATAATCCTTTAATTTGTTTTGCCGTGACCACAACTCACTTATACGTACAGGGATATTGAAATCTAGAGAACACTGTAGATTATTGGAAACATCACCAAGCATAATCACTGAGATGCAAAGCAAGACAGATCTGATCTTAGTAATGCTTTGCTTTTATTTCACATTTGCGTTAATTAATTAGCCAAAATAATGATTAGACCAGGGTTTTTTTTTGTCTCTGGACACTTTATAATAGCAATCATTATTCTTGTAACTGAGCAGCTTAAGAATTCTGAAAATAATTCATTTGAAAGAACTGGCCAGTACTTACTTTAATTTTTCTTGGAATGGTGCAAGTAAGTCCTGTAAGTTTTTTTCTAGAGGTGGTGAAACTTGAGGCAGATCTAATCTTTTCTAGTACAGCTTTACTAAGCTAGACTTTCCTAGCTAAATCTAGCTTCTTACCCAACGTGGAGCTGATGCAAGGGATGATATTTATACAGAACTTTATGATAACTGCAGTGAGCAGTTCAGCAAAGGGGCTCTGATCTCTGCCTGCAGAATCCCATCCCACACCATGTCATGTTCACTGGCATCAATCACATCCCACATTTCCGGGGCAAGTATCTGTGTCATATCAACCTCTTTACTCATGTCTTTGTTACCAGATCATGACTGGGCATGAAGAATGTGTTCAGATGCTGTTAGAGAAAGAAGTCTCTATTTTGTGTAAAGATGCCAGAGGCAGGACACCTCTGCACTTTGCAGCAGCTCGGGGTCACGCCACGTGGCTGAGCGAGCTACTGCAGGTGGCACTTTCCGAGGAGGACTGCAGCCTGAAGGACAACCAGGGCTACACCCCCCTGCACTGGGCTTCTTACAATGGTAAGGCTCTCCCGGGGCAGGGGTGGCCTCAGCTGTGGGGAAACATGGTGGAGGAGCTTGAAATGAAGAGGCAAATGATCCCTGTTTGCTGTCTGTAGTTAGCATTTGCTATGTGCATCCTTCAGTTCAGAGGCCAGGGAAACTCCAGCGGTACCTCCCAGGGACTTTGCGGCTCATTTGCTCCAAGTCACAAGAAGCCAGGATGAAATTCTGGTTTTATTCATGTCTGTGCTGAAATTGATTTCTGTGTGACCAGGAGTGCTCCTTTGAGCTCTTGGTGCAAGAGACCATCTGAATAGATTGATATTCTGAACTGAACTGATTATTCTAAACTGGATAATCTGAACTCGTTGCTTAATATAAGGATAAAGCTTCTCAGTATTGACATTTAAGCTTTGGATGTAATGCAGGATGGATGGATGATGTCATGTAAATACACGACATCACATTAAAAAGAGCTTTTTCTTTTTCTTTCCTTTTTTCTCAATAAATGCTGATATTAGCCCAGATCTCTCTTGCTGCCGCCTTGAAATTTAAAAATCCTCTGATTTATCACATAAGAGCTTACATAAACATCATGTTCGACTTCGAACTTAAAAGTGTTGAATTCCAACCTGTGTAAGCCTAATATGAATTAAGTGAACTTCCTGCTTTGTGCAACACTGTGAAATACCTGCTCTCTCACAGGTCATGAAAACTGCATAGAGGTACTGTTGGAACAAAAACTTTTCCACAAGTTCTACGGTAATAGCTTCTCTCCATTGCACTGTGCCGTGTAAGTAGAAATCTCCAGTAACAACTGCATGTTGCTGTAGGATTTGTCTGCAGAAAGTAGCAGTATTAGAATAGAGCAAGCTTTTTTGGAAATCATTTGCATGAGCAAATGATTTTAAAGCTGGTCACTCAAAATAAAATTCTTTGTGGCTGAAACATATTATTTTAAATCAGAATTTGTAGTAATAGCTTTGAAAAAGAATTCAGTATTCATATTATTTTAAATGAGTATGCAATTCTCCAGCCTATTAAAATGTGTGCAATTTAAATGTGTGCAAATTTAAAATGAAAATAGCTTTTAATCCGTTGTGGAAGTATGTTAGCTATACTGTGTGTCCATTACTGTTAGTAAATACTGTTCATTTTTGTAAAGAAATGAGACAAATTAGCAAAACCCAGAAAAAGTATTAATTGAACACATCCATCAAATCAGAGTACTAAATGTGTGAATTGGAAGAGATGTGGGTTTCAGTACATTAAACATTAGAATAAATCTCTCTTCATGAAAGTGTCTATGACTCAGTGCTTTCCAGGCCCAGGTGTGTTTAACATACAGACTAAGGATTTTAAGATATTAAGATTTTAATCCTAGCTTTGTTCTGGACTTTGAAATTACCTTTGTGCATAGTGAATTAAGGATCAGCTTTGCTTTAGAGGTGGAAACCCATCATAGCAGATGCAGTTTCGTTAAATGGAGAGATGGTGACTCTGCAGAAGTGTGACTAAAAGCATTAAGACAAAGGCATATTAGGGTAACTTGGAAATAACCACCAAGAAATATTAATGGGAAGTAAGTAAACCAGTATTGGAAAGTGGAAAAACATGTTGACATACCTTTTCAAAAATGTATTTTCTTTGGCAGAATCAATGATCATGAAAACTGTGCATCACTACTCATTGGAGCCATCGACACCAGCATTGTCAATTGTGAAGATGACAAAGGAAGGTAATAGTTCCTTGAACAAATTGCATTTCATGACTCCATTTAGTATTTTTCATAGTTCTTTCTGAACCTCTGGCACTAATCCTTACCTGTTATGGTTGAGCTAAGACTTGTCATGCTGACTCTTTCAGACAGCAGCTTACAGCACAGCACAGCTGAATGGGGTATCACTTGAAGCAAGAATATGAAGTATTCAATGTCAGAGTATATATGAAAAAAATATAAAAGAAATAGTATTTTGTTTGTTTAGAACAGCTATGGCTTTAAGCTGTTTCCCTGGCCCTGTTTTCTTTGTTAAATGTTTAAACACATTTATCTTTGCTAAATGGAGTGATACTATGTACATACAGAAAATATTTCATTAATAGTTCTCATGTTATGTTGGCATTCTCAGGGCACCCAACTGAGAATATCTATCCAGCAAAATAAAACTATTACAGCAAGAGATGGGCATTCAGCCCAATCCTTCATTTGTCACATTGAGAATCTCCTCACCATATATATTTAATTAAAATTGCTGAAAATCTAAAAACTGAACACTCAATGTTTTCTTTGATTAAAATAAATTCAATACCCTCAGTAACACTGATTACTTAAATCTGTGAGGGTAAGAGCACCTCAGCTTTGCTGGTAAGCAAAACAGGAGCAGCACTGAGCTGGGCTGTGTACCAACTATCTTTCATCTCTAGTAGTCACCCTTCAGACCCAAAATGCCAAAGAGCCACAGTGAATGAATTCCAGTGTCTGTGACTTGTAGAAACTGATAACCTTCAAAGTGGATTGAATTCCTTCTGCCTTTTATAGTACTGCAGTTGCCTGTGGCTTGTTGCTGCAGTATCTTTGACTACAATTCAAAATATTTTAATTTTTTTTAAATAATGGAACTGTTCTTTTCTGATAGTTCTTCCCAACTGAGACTCGCTTAAAAAAAAGGTAGAATCAGATTAATAAGGACGAGATTTTTCATGTTATACAATATGCTCTGTTAAAATAAATACGCTGCTAATACAAGATTCTTCACGTATCTCCATACTATCATATCTACCTTTGGAGACTGGAAATATTTAACTTACTTCAGCTGCTGCTACTACAACTTTCTTACGGTAGTAACTCGAATTCGATAGAAAAAAAATAAAATCTGGCGCACTTTGAGGTTTTTGGGGAGGCTGGGACGTTGCCCTTCCTCAGCACAAGCTGTGTGGGTGTTGCTCCCCCAGGACGCCCCTGCACGCCGCCGCCTTCGCCGACCACGTGGAGTGCCTGCAGCTGCTGCTGAGCCACAGCGCGCAGGTGAACGCCGCCGACCGCGCCGGCAGGACGCCGCTCATGATGGCAGCGCACGGCGGGCACGTGGGCGCCGTGGGTGAGTGCAGTCCTGCCCTGCCTGCCACCCTCTGCTCCTGCTCTTCTGCCCTGTCATCCCTGGGGAAACCCAGCAAGGAAAACAGATTATGTGGATAGTTCCCTTCTGTAAGAAGATAGCTTTCCGTCCATTTAAAAATGCTACTTCTTCTCAGCAGTCTTGGGGAACATTTGCAATAACAAATTTGACTCTTACTTCCTCCCAAGAGCACACTGTAAAGAGCACAAGGGCAGTAGTAATTCTGTTCTTCTGTTTACTTCCTTGATCTTGAGGAGCACTAAAGCTGCATGTGTGAAAAAGATTATGTAACCTTTTTCTGTCCTGTCTTATATAGGAAGCCCCATTCTTGAAAAGGCAGCTGCTTTTTCCAGGCTAGACTATGTGCCACAGGCACACAGACTGGGGACCTTACGGGCTTTGCAGTATTCCTTTTTCTCTAGCTTCAACAGCACAGGCTGCACCCCAAGTTCTTTATATCCCCTTAGTCCTGTCAAAGCAGGATTTACAGTTGTTCTCAGGCAGAGGTGATTCAGGCAAAAACTGCTGATCTGCAAAGAGGGAAGTTCATAAATAAATTAAGATCGATATATGTTTGACAGTTTGGGGCACCACAAACGAGCTGTAAGCTCTGCATTTGCTTGCTGATTAACTGCACAAGATTAATCTGTTCTCATTCACTAATTTCATGATTATAAGGCTTACATCATATTAAGACTGTAGATTGATTAGCATCTATGCACATGTATATTGAAATAGAAATTTTTTTCCTCTCTTTTGACATGTTCATCTGCCCGTTGGGTTTGTTCATTGATTTCTACTCTATACCTCAGACTTTTTGGTGAACATTGCCAAGGCTGACCTGACATTAAAAGATAAGGAGTTGAATACATCTTTACACTTGGCTAGCAGTAAAGTAAGTTGAAGACCTCTCTGTGTTTTTATTCTCATCAGTCTGTATGAATGTACGTGTGTGTTTATGCTCTCAAGTTTTTTTTATGCAATGGAAATGTGGTGGTAAAAGTTGTGGTGAGGAAGGGAAAGTCGTTCCAAGTTTTTTCTCTAGTCTGTTTTAAAGTAATGTACTTTGAGAAACAGGGATGGCTCTTATGACAGCTGAAACATAAGTAAGTGACATTAAGAGACATAAAGGAAACCCTTTAAGGTTTTACCAGATAATCTCACTGTAAAACAGCTTAACAGGTTCAGTAACAAAGAAAAATAAAATTATTTTTTATTAATCTCCAATTCCTGTGAAAGGAGCCCAACATTTTTCCATAACGAAGCAGGAGTGAAACCAGAAGTACTGATTAGGTGGGTGATGGTGTCTCTTCCTAACCCTTCTCCCTCTTAATTCCAATTTCTACTGCTATTTCTGCAAGAAAAATGCCCACAGGAGTTCCTCTCCTGGGCCTTTTCTTTTGCTCCTATCCACAGATTGGATTCCAGTGTGATCATATTACTCCAGTTTCTGCAGACACATGAGCCTTGCTGAATTCTCAAGGTCCTTCAGGCAGCTGTTCACCTGCCAGGACTGTAGGCTCAGCATCTGCAATTTGCTGTACTGAAACAGGATCAGAAATAAGGCCCGGATCTGTATTATTCCCAAAGTTCCATTGTTAGAGCTCTCTGACACTGGAGAGGTTTTGTAGTAGCTTATTAATAATACAGAAAGGCATTTAAATACCCACCAAGTGTGGTATTCGTTTCTGAGATGAAAGCATTCTCTGTCACTGTGCAGTTCTGATAAATCATCCACTGAACGCTCACTCAAGAGAAAACAGCATTCTCTGAAAGCTGAGGAAGTGAATTCATATTTAATGAATGCAGGGTTGAAAGACAGGTGAATGTCTACATTTCTAAATGTGCTAAAACATCCCAGCAGTGCTGGTTCACAAATGGTATTTTAAGACTCACTTAGTTCACCTTCTACACAGTCTTACTGAGCAGTGTGTTTTGTATTTCAACTTGAGTTATTAAATTTCACTTTTATTATGTAACATTTCTTTTGCCTCAATTTCAAACTCCTCAGCAAATTAACACTTTGGTTTTTTTTTTCCCTGACTACAGGGTCATGAAAAATGTGCCTTGTTAATACTTGACAAGATCCAAGAACAGAGCCTTATTAATGCAAAAAATAATGCATTGCAGACGTAAGTATAGCCTGATCCTCTCAAGTTCAGCTGATTTACCAGAATATTCCAGTTTACCCTTTCAAATTCATGTCTCAGATTACTTCATAGAACAGTAAAGTTAATTTCTGATTTTTTGGAATGCTTTCCCTTGAAAAAGACCCAAATTGTCTTGGATTCTCACTTTTAATTTTGATTCTGTTGATGCCATTTCTATGCATGGTCTGGTGGAAAAATTATTTGAGGTCATTTATTTGAAGATTATACCAAAATGTCTATTAATCATGTGAATGTGTAAGTGTACCTCTGGCATCTTCTAGCTTTTTGAGCTTCACCTTAAATTTAAATAATTTATTTAGACTTACTTAGACTTAAGGTGGTACATTTAGTTCTCAGAAGGTTTTTAGGTGATATTTTATATGCAACTTCTGTCCATAGCATATGTTATCAGCTGCAACTGTTTTGTTGGCATGGGGGAATCCCACTATAGGAGACTCAACCATGAGTTCAGGTGGCAGATCACCTGGAGCTTGCAGAGGAGTTCATTCCATCTTAGCCCTTTTTTCCCCTCTTCCAATATGAAAAGGTTTTTTGTGTCCTGCTTGCTGTCCCCAAACCAGAGCATTGGGTGTTGGGCCAGGAAAGGAGCAAACCAATGGCTATTTTTAATTTCCAGCTGCTCTGCAGTAACAGAGATTAGCAATTGAGTATTCAAGGATAAAAAGGCAATACAATGATATTGAACAGCCTATAGCAGCCAGAATTAAGGACAGAACACAGGCATTTCTTCAGTCTTGGATTCCTTTTCCCTTTTAAACATCAATTGTGTGCTGCCAACAGTGCTAAAATGAGAACCTTTTAAAGAAAGTCTTTAGGCTGGAAAGTATTAAGCAATCTTTGTGTGCTTGCACAAAATATTCTTGTTTTCTAGATGTGGAACATGATGAGTATTTCAAAGGCTGCAATAAAATTTAGTGTCTTTGATATAATTCTAATGATCCAAGGAAGGAAACCATTCTTTTTCAGATGCTGGGTATGCTTTAAGCATTGCCTAACTTTGTTTAGGAAATCTGTTGTCAATTGAAGTTGAATTTAGTTGCTATGTTTTTGTAGACCTCTTCATATTGCTGCACGAAATGGCCTAAAGATGGTGGTTGAAGAGTTGCTGGCCAAAGGGGCCTGTGTCCTGGCAGTAGATGAAAATGGTAAGTAAATGATACACTTTGACACTCTTCAGTAGGACCCAACAGGTAATTTCACTACAGAACGAAGCAATAGACTTAAAAGGTGATGATAGACTTCATTGATGCTTTTATCCTTCCAAGAACAGACACTGAGTTGTGTGAGTACCTATTTAAAAAAAAAAATAAAAAGATAGTCTTTCTTTAGTATAAAAATCTACTTTAAACATCACAGTGGTCCCTTTTACTGTTCATTTTGCATGTACTGTCAACAGCTAGTCTTTTTTAATGCCTGAGTGCAGTGGTAACTTGAATTTCCTAAACATGCAAGTGGCACCGGATAATTCTGACGCCTTGCAGAAGAATTAAGGATTTTGCATTCAATCAGCGCATGTTTTAATGGGTAGGAAGAAAACCATCAACATATGTTTGAGTGTGTCCCAGCTCATTCTGAGATCAAACCTTGTGCTTGCCAATTATCTGACCTAATCCAAGATGCAGTTAAATTACTGTTGTCTCATAAAATACATAATTGGTTACTAAATTAAATAATTTTGTTTCAGACTTCAACCAAGTCCTTCCCTAAAAATTATAAGGAACTATAGAGGGATGTGATTCTACCATTGCAATTTTTAAAAATATCTTCCTGAAATAAGTTGGTCTTTCTTACAATACTAACTTCATGGCATTAAGGTAACAATTTGGTACCTCCATCTTTTCATATCTGTAAAATAACAATAAGTAAACTACTCACCCATCATTGCAAGACATTTGAGATCTATGGATGAAAAGAACTGAGTGGTATTTACTAAAAGCCAAATGCTACTTAGCTACACTTGCAGGAGTGAGTTCCACAGAAGTCATCTAACCCTCACTTTAGAGATAGGGGACAGTAAAATGAATCAGACTAGCTTCTAACCAGAGATTTTATCTTTAAAATAGTACATACAGGTCCAGCTAATTTGTGTGTAACAAATGACAAGTAAGTTTAAATTTTATACACATTTAGTTTTTCTAGGACCAGCATGCACAGTTTAAGAGAGATGTTCAAATAGAATCTTAGTGTACTTACAGATCTAAAGAATATTAACACTTGGAACACACTGAACTAACACGGAAGGGGAAATGCACTGACTGCAATCAGTGCTTAAATGTGGGTATTTTGCAACAAAACTGTATTCACTTTTTGCCCGCCCAATTCCCCAAGGCAGTAGGTACCAGAAGTGGCCACTGCCTCACATCACTATTGCTGCACTGCTGAAGATTTAACCACCTGCAAAAGAATTTTTGAGCTCTTAGCCTAAAAAGAGGATTTGTTGGAAAGTGCTGGAGTTCTGCACAGCAGCCTGTAAAATGTACAGACAGTAGGTGTAATGAGCACACTGGCTTCCAAGGCTGGTGTACATGAAGAGCTGCTTTAGGGCACTGCTTGGTCAGGAGCCAAGTTAAACTGCAGTGAAGACAAGCTTTAATAGCTCCCCAGTCCTTTGTTTGACTGATGTTGGAGTCATGTTAGCTCTGTATGTGAAGTGTATGCCATGCTTGCTGAATACAGCTATTACTCTTCTAACACAATCTACATTTGGGTAACTAAACATCCATGTAGTCACACCTGCTACCCATGTACCCCCTGCACTGGTCTAATTCTTTTATAATTAATTCCTAAATAAACTGCTTGCCAAGTTGAGTAGATACTCAACTGATCAATCTTTAAAATTGTTTGCTTATTAAATCAGGAAATTTTTAAACTAATATCTTTCATGTTTAACGGAAGCTGTTGTTCTCAGAATGAGGCTTGTTCATACAGACAGAAGCCGCTGCCAGTTTCTGTCGGTGTTGCTGTACCCCCTGTGTTCGGTACTGGCCATGCTGTCTGTGCTGTGGAACTGTTCAGCGAGTGCTTTGGCTGAACTGGTGCAGTGTTTGCTGCCTGGTTTCACACAAGCAGTGCTCCTTGTGGTCCCGGTGACTGCAGTGCCCCCAGTGTCTCTCCCAGCATGTCCCGTGTGAGTGAGTAACACGCCCGTTGCCTGGCATGTGTAACCCCATCCATGTCCCCACGGTGTCCCTAGAGATGTACCTGAGGAATGCTGGGTGCCCCGGGTGCCCTCAGTACTAACCATTGCCTTGTCTGCGTTTGTGCCCAGGTCATACACCAGCCCTGGCTTGTGCTCCTAACAAAGACGTGGCTGACTGCCTGGCACTCATTTTGGCTACCATGATGCCTTTTTCTCCCTCCAGTTCAG
Organism: Phylloscopus whistleri; assembly: GCA_017589585.1. Classification (NCBI taxonomy): domain Eukaryota; kingdom Metazoa; phylum Chordata; class Aves; order Passeriformes; family Phylloscopidae; genus Phylloscopus; species Phylloscopus whistleri. Next base: position 382,455 of record JADMLD010001220.1, read on the forward strand.
TGACGGCTTTCAACTTCGCTTGTTTTAAAAAAGACAATGTGGGCAGGACACACCTCTGCGATGGCTCCGCTATGGGCAGCATTAACTCGTACAATAAGCCCTTGAGTAATAACATAGGCACAGAGGATGGGTACAATGAAAATGATTCGGATTCTGAAACATTTTGACTCATTGGTATTCAAAAACTTTCTTCCTTGTTATTTCATTTCAGCTTTAATTTTTGTCTTTTTAAACGGCTTAAATCCCACAGTTACATTCTTAACTATTATTCTCGAGAAATAGGTATTGAAAGATTTGTAGTGTTGATGAGAATCAAGCCTTTAAGTAACAAAATTAGAGGGATTTACTGGAACATATTCCTATTAGAGTTCTGCAGCTTTTCAGTCTCCTGATGTTTTCTTTAGGCCCAAAGTGCCCCTATGGAAAGTCTCTACCTCTTATTTTACGTAGAAAGAAAATGCCTTTTTTCTTTTTGACAGCACAAATAAACAGGGAACTGTTTGTAAAGAATTCTTTCATGTTTTAGCTGCACCTTTAGTACACAATCCTTTTTCAGCATAGCCTTCACAGATTCGAGCATCACCCCTTTCCTACGTTTGTCTGTTTCCTGCTTCCAGGGGCTCTGTTAATTAGATAATTTTTTTACATGAACCAAAGGTAAAGTTGTAATCTTAAAACTGCCTGTATTACTTTTCTACAGGAAATGAAACCTTTTACATTCTGCCTGTATTAAGCACTTAAACGTACAGAAGGCACTTTTTACAGTTCTTAGTTGCAGTACACAATTAGAAAAATGTAGTTGTTAACTCTTAAGGCCAAATTCTGCTCATCTCACCATATCTTCCCATGAACATCACTTCTGTAAAATGCTAGTCACAAGGCCCTTATTTTTTTTCGATTCAGCACAAATGTGTATGGTTTATTTGCACTACAGAATTAGGGTCATTAGATGTTTCTGTCACCTGAGCCATTAATCATGAACGCAGTACCAGAAAAAGAAAAGGGGAGAGGGGGAGAAATCAGGTGTAGACAAAGGTGTACGTAAAAATTTATAATGATTTGCCAACTTAAATGGCACTTTTTTCCTTTTCTGTGGTTAAATAACTGATTTTTACTGTAAACAGTATTGAATTTTAAAATACTTTTGCCCGTGTTTGGATTAACAGAGCAAAGGTAAAGCAATGAAAGCGTAACACCAAAAGGTGAAATACCAAACACCAGAAACACAGCAGTGTACCGTGCAGGGGACCAGAGACAGATGCTGAAAAGCCTTTTGTCACCAGCTTTTAAAGCAGTGTCAACTTTGTGAATATGTTTACTCCTTCTGCCAAAGTTTCTAGGTCAAATGGACCCCGACCCTCCTCTGCAACAGATGTACAAAAGGAAGAATGAGACTTTGTAAGCAAAAACAAAAACACAAACAAAAAACTATCATGAACTAACCAGCCGTACCAAGAGGACCAAAATGCTTCAGTAATTAAATTGAAGACTTTGCTACTTTTATTTTTTCTTCAAATGTGAGTGACATCATGAAGTAGTTTTTTTCTAAATGATAAAAATATAAACTTTTGAGGAAATAGTAGTCTTGGCTGAATTTTACATTTTATGACACAGGTTTCAAGTTGACATTTTTAACTGATGATGTGTTGACCACAGGTGGTTTTTTTTTTTCCAGACTTAGGAATATGTTCATATACTTTTAATGTAAATGTGTTTCTATTTATTTGAAATGAAACAAATGCCCAGGAAAAAATAACTATGGCTTGTTTTCCTAGTTAGCATTCATGCATACTGAAATGAAATGTGAATCTGGCAAGACTGAGGGCCTGAGGAGCAAAAGGAAGGGTGGATGCACTCTTGTGTAGAATGCAAAGGTCCGCTGGCTGTGTTGGGAAAAAGCAGAAAGCAAAACACCTTCCTTTGTTTAAGAGCTTAAGAAAGGGATCCAGCCCCTTGCCAGACAGGTGAGAAAACCCAGGCAGCTGTGGCAGAGAGGGGAGAGGAGGTGGTAGAGCATGGAGTCAGGTGTTCCTGTCATTCACACTCAGCTTGTCTCAGGCCTGTGTCTGTGCTGGGAGGGTGAGATGAACTTCCTCGGTGCTCGCTTTTGGCAGGGTAAAGGAAAAGTAAGGATTTGAATTTTAGTTGCAGATTTTAGCCCTGTTCTGCTGAACTGTTGAATTCTATCGGTAGATTTCCGTTCTTTAATTAGGAAAAAGTATTTATATGTTAAGTTTATTTTGCCTTATGAAAATGGAATATTTTTCTCTTGAAAATGAGCAATTTTCCAAAGTTAACAACAAAAAAACACCCTCTTTTCTCTCAACTCTGTAGTTTCTACAGTAGAATGACAGAGAACCTGAAACCTTGGTTTTCTCCTCAGAAATAGCACCAAATAACATTTTAATTGATTTGTCTCAGCATTTTTGCTTTTGAAAGTTGCAGAATAGCAATAGCCACCTAACTTAAAACACTGAAAATAAGAGGGGAGATCAGTTCTTAAAATTTTCAGTGGTACCTGTTCCAAAATGAATAGTAATCCCCAAATTTGGGGTTTTTTAATGTGGAAGGATGGCATTGAAAACAAACATATGGGAAACAGCTGCCACCTGTCTAACAGCAGAATCAGCATTTTAATCTTATTTTAAGAAGAAATGTAGGCAGGCTTCTTGGCAGGATTAGTTGTAAGTCTCACCTTGAAATACAGAAAATTACACTATCCTACATGACAGTGCTTCATTAAAAGAAAAGCAGCCCTCTTTATAAAAAGTTGTTATATTATTTTAAGCAGCCATTTAAAAAGTTTCAGTATTTTTACCTTCTACCATACAGTTACCAAAACTTCTAATTGCCATACCTCATACCACTGGTAATTGTGTAGGGCAACAGCTGCTGCCTCTTAGTGCACCCCAGAAGCAGAGGTGATTTCTTTGAGCCACGTTGGTCCTTCCAGGAACCAAATCTTTGCCCATGAAACCCTACAATGCTGTCAGGATGCAGCATTCCAAAAAGCACAGGGACACACGCTGTGCTGGCACCTCCAGGGCGCTGCACAGGTTGTGTTTTGAGGGTGCTGGATTTAGGAGGAAAACTGCCACGAGCGAGACACTGGGAAGTGCTCAGTGTTGGCCTGTCCCACACCTCACGTGAGTTACCAGAATCCCTTTTTTTTGTGTGCTAGCACGTTAATCTGTAATTTATCACATGTAGAAATGTACGTGTAGTTTAGGGCAGGTATTTAAGCATGGGAGTAATGTTACTCTTGTAAATAATCTCCTTGCCTTTCTGTGGACTTCTTACAAGAGTAATCCTACAGAATTGTTGCACTTAACCCTGGATCCTGCAGCTTACAGTACGTGGGCAGCTTCTGTGTCTGCACCCAGCAGAGGGCACTTGGGGAGGGGCAGCTCCCTGCCCAGGTGTGTTGGCAGGATCATTTCATCCTGTATTTTAACCACAGCTGCAGGTGGAATCCAGAGCAGGATGGGCTCCCAAGCCTCTCTCACAAATACTGAGTTACAACCTCCGGACTGCCTGAAATTGCTGTGAAATAGCTCAGGGGATTTCTGTTCATCGCTACTAAAAGGGCACCATAATGTGTTTGGTACTTTTATGCAGTCAACAACTGCCAGGTTATTGAATTAGAACAAACACATGAAATGAATTGTTTATCCATTGTACTGTTGAGAAACTTGGTTATGTATTTGAGGATGATTTAAAAAAAAAATTTGTGATTTTTATTCTTAGTCATGTAAGAAATATTAGAGTGCCTTTTTATATTTGTGTATAATGGAAATGTTTTGTGAAACTTGTCTTTTTTTTTTTCATTTGAGTGTTATAAAAGCAATATATTACCAGTAAATTTTCATTTCAGACCTTCTTTGAATGTATAAAGTGTTTCTTCTTTTCATATGTTCTACCTGCATTGAAATGAAAATGAATATGCTAAATTTCTATAGGAATAATGTATAATTTTTGCAGTGCTGAAAATGCTTTCTTATTACACAAAAAGTAAACTTAGGTCAGTGTTATAGGAAAGGGCGTTTTAAACTAGTGACAATCTTGAGTGTGTGTATAAAATGTAATTTTATGCATTTCTTATGCAGTGATCGACATATTAAAGCCAATATCTTACGTTTTGTAGGTTTTGTCTTATATTTTATGCTTTAGCATGTGCAATATATCTTTACAAACCATGGTGATACGCATCTGGTGCCAGTGTTATATTTTGCATAACATTTGTAATAAGCGATATAAAACATTGTTTGATGGTTTCAGTGGGGTTTTGTCGGTATTGTTTGCTTTTGTAAATTGAAGTTTAAGGACTTGGGTAAATGTCACATATGAAATGAGGAAAAAAAACTTAATTCATTGAATGACTTGGAATTCAACCTGAATCTTCTCAAGCACAGTTTAGTAACTTTTTAAACTACTGAATGCTGTATTAATGTAATAAAGAACCCTAACTGTAAACTACTATTGCAATGCATTCAGATGGTTATTTTTACAAATAAAAATGGTACAAATACAGTGGAAAACTGAGTAAATTTTGTTTCTTTCGGGGGAGCCGGGGAGACTTAAGTATTTAGCAGTGAAGATGAAAATGCTACTATTTCGTACTTCCCTCAAATGTAAATACCCCTTGCCCTAGAAATCTGATTTTGCTTTCTCTTTAGATTCGGGGAAGGTGGAGGAACAAAATAAATCACCACAGCATTTTTTTTTTTTTCCTCAATCATTAAATATTTTACTGTTTTCCCTGGTGAGCACCACCCGCACTGCTGGGTGTGCCCTGCAGCGGGCTGGGGCAGCAGTCCCACACGGATTAAAATGCAGCACAGGGCTTAAAGATAGCAAGGTGTTAAAAGTACCCGAATTAAAGCAAACAAACAAAACCCACAAAAAGGAAAAGAAAAATAAAACAAAACAAAAAACAAAACCAAATCCCCACCAGCGCTTTTTAGGTGGTGTGTGCCTGCAGCTTTATGTACGTTTATCACTGCACCGCTCCCCCCAGGGCAGGGTCCGTGCCCAGCGGGGTGTGCAGCTTTGTTTTGGGCAAGGTGCGCGGCCCGGCTGGGTCCGGCGCGGTTGGATCCGCCCACCGGAGCGCTGCGGGGCCGAGCGGCCGCGCTCCCTCACGGCCCCGGCGCAGCGCCCTCCCCATCATGGCGGACACGCCTTCCCTGCGAGCCGCGACATGGCGGGCGGGCCCCTCGGCCCAGCGGCCGCCAGACCTCCCCAACATGGCGGCCGCCCCCTGGCGCCGGCGGCGGCCAGGTTGAGGCGCCGGCCTGGCCGCCCTCCCGCTCCGCCTCCCGGGCGGCGGCGCTCCCGCCCCGCCCCGCCCCGCCGTGCCCGTGTGCGCGGGGAGCCCGCGGGGAGCAGCGCTCCGCTCCGCGGGGTGCCATGGGGGGGGCGGGCCGCCGGCTGCCCGCGCTGGCAGCGCTCTTCTACGGGGCGCTGGCGGCCCTGGTGCTGCTGGGCGTGCGGGACGTGATGTTCCTCTACGAAGACAACCGGTGCAGCATGACCTACATGTACGAGTACCCCGAGTACCTGGTGAGTGCGGCGGGGTGTAACAGGTGGGACCTGCCGCTCCCGGGGCGTTGCCGCCCGCCCCGCCGCGGCCGCAGCTCGGAGCCGGGAGCCTGAGGTGCAGCTCCCCCGGGGAGGAAAGGCAGCCCCTAACTCGGGGTTCGCCGCCGTGCTGGGGCGGAGAGCGGTAAATGGGGCACGGCAGCTGTGGCGTGAGCGGGGCCGGGGCTGGCAGGACGCGCTGCTGTGCCCGCGCCGTGTGGCCGTGCCCCTGGGGAGAGGGCGGCGGAAGAGCTGCCCGTGTGTAGCCCAGCGGGGCGTTTCGTGCTGCCACCGGTGCAAAACCTGCCCGCGATCGAAGCTGCCAACGCCTGGAGTTACCTGTAGCTCTGTGAAACAAGGAGCTCACGCAGGTGTTGGCCGAGGAGGAGGCTGGGCCAGCTCCTCAGACGGCACTCCCAGCACTGCCAGTGCCCAGGAGGCCGAGCCTTGCACTTCATGGTCCTTTTCATGACTTTGTAGTGTGAAGTAACCAGTGTGTCAAAAAAGCGCGTAGCTGAGCTTTGACTGATCGTGTTTCTCAAGATGGTGAACAGTGGTGCAAAGTCCTCTCGGTGAGCACTTTGGAGGTGGCATATCCCACAATGTACATGGGAGAGCTTGAAAATCTGTCTTAAGGTCCCTCTTGTTTTGCTAAAAGGGCTTTGTAGAAGTCTCTTTGAAAACCTGGGATCAGTTTGAGGGAGGGGACTGCTCTTGGAACCGATGTTTTCCACGCGCTGTTCTGGCTTAATAGTGGAAGGATGTAAATGTGTATTTGTAAGTGTGCTGCTAACGCTGTACCATGCGGTTGCTAGAAAACAATTTCCCTTTTTGATAGTAGTTCTCACTACAGCATTTTCTCTCTTATTAAAAGCATAATTGGTTGACTTCTGAACATTCATTTTCATTATCTGAGATCTACTCTATGTTGGAGAAAATAGTAATTATTCTAAATAACAGTTCAGAAGTAGGTTGCAAGCTGGCTTGCACAGTAAAGAAGATCTAAAAGCAAAACTTCAATGTCTAAATTCATCAAGAGGCAGAAAGTTAATTTTTGCATCTATTAACCTTCATTTGCTAACCTTGATACAGTCATCTTAGCCTACAAAAGAGAAACTTGGTATGGCTACAGGGATTGTTTTGCCAATGCTGTCGAACAAATTCATTTAAGCAGTTATAAATACTTAAATACTGCGCAGCAAGTTTTCAAATCTCCTGGCAGCCAGAACCTACTTCAGCTTCAGTCTGAAGCCAACCAACAGAAAGTTACTGGCAAGATCTGTGTGATGTTATTGGCGGGTGTCTGAAACTCTTGTCTGCCACCACATCCTTTGTATTTACTCATTATGTAAGGGCTTAAACTCCAAGCATCTTTAGGTGGGATGCAAGGCTTAAAGGTGAGCAGTAGTTCCCTGCAGGACATGCAAGTCACAGCTGGCTGTGTTGCCCTCTGGAATTTCTGTTTCCCGAGTAATCACTTTTAGTGTGCAGAAAACAGTACTTTGGGCTGGGGGGCGAATTATGAATTTGTTTGGGTTTGCTAAGGTATTGTACTTCACAAGTAGCTTTTTATTGTTGGGGGTGTCAGTAGCCTGTGTAGTGCTGCCTTCACTAGGAGATCCCAGGGTGGGAGTTTCAGATGGGAGGTACCTGTCCTTGCTTCTGGGTTGGTATCATACTACAAAACAAATAACTCCTTGAGCAATTAAACAAGAAGTTTAATTTCTTTTGTGTCTGTCAGTGTGGGTTAGGCTCACAGTCAGCCTAGTAATTGATCATCTTTTTTTGCATGACTTTTAGAATTGCAGTGTTTGAATTTAGCCTGCCCTTGTCCTGTTCAGCTGTACTTGGCAAGAGATTCAGAAGTTAGTAATGAGGACTTGTTCACATAAACCTAATTTCTTAGAGAACCAGGGTGAAAAACGAAGCCTGCACTGACATTGTAAAAAGTTGCTGTAGCTTGCTACAACTGATTATATAAGCAGTGTCTTGGGAATTCACAGTTTAAACCCACTGTCATGGAACATGAATGTCTCTTTTCCTTTGGAGTTATACATTGTCATTTTGTTAGAAGATTTAAATACTGTGACTTACAAAAAAAAAAAAAACCCAACCCCTCAGTATTTTGACAGTACAATTCTCATGGGTTGTGTGAGTTTCTGTGTTTGACATTGCCCCAAGGAAGAACAGCGTGTTAATTTTATGTTCCGCAAAAGTTTTTGAGAAGACAATGAACCAGGAAGTTTCTGTGGCTGAACAGTTGATTTGATCTGTCGGGAAGTCATATAAGCACATCTTGATGGCACTCTTAGTTTAGTAATGGGAACTGCTGAAGGTTTTTTCACATCGTTTTGCAAGCCTTTGCAAGAGGAACAGCAGAAAGGAATGAGAATGGTACAGTGAGGTCAGTGAAGCTGGAAAGGCAGGATGAAGATGATGAAGAAAGGGAAAAGACCAAAGGATGATCTGAAGACATAAGCCCTGAATGAAGCTTACATTTTCTTGTTCTCAGTGAAAGAATGTAACTCACACTCTCTGTTGTGCTAATATATCAAGGTAATTAAAGTACTGTAAATAATACACATAGATCTATCTCATAGAATAGAGATTATATATATATGTGTGTATATATATATAAAACATCATGAAAATAGTTTGCAAATAACTAATATACAAAAAAATTTGAAGGCCAAGGGGGAAAGAAGATAGTTATTAGCTGAGGAGAGATAGAGAAAGAACAGGGGAAGGGAAGAAGTGTGGAGGCACAGAATTAAAGCTAAATCACCTTTATGGTAGATGCAGTTGAGAGAAAACAATAAATTATTTGAATTAAAGATGCTTCTGTTTCAGGGAAGCAATTAAGAGAGACTTCACAGAAGATTTCTGATACAAAACTGAGTTGAGTCTGACCATATTCTGTAAAAGTATTTCCTTAAATATAAATTACACCTTAATGCATTTATTTTTTATTATTTTTCTCTCAGTTATTCTAACAGAATTAGTCAAACATTGGAACGAGTGTATTTGCAGCCATCAAAATTTTAAAAATCTGTGTCTTAGAAACTCAGTTATAAACCAGCCAACTCCCATGCAGGTGTTAAACCAAAATAGTAAACAAGAACACCTTTAATTAAGACAGTGCCATATGACTCTAGGAGATTGACTTACTGGTGTAAGAATAATCCTCACCTAGCCCTTGGGATCAAAGAGATCTTGTTCTTTTCTCTTTAGGAATCCTAATCCTGTGAATCAGATGTGTGCTAGGCTAGGGGTTTACTGGTTTGTGTCTTTAGCACAAGTACAGCCTTCCTTGAAGTGACAGCTGACACGTACGTTAGACCTTGAGCTGTTACAGAGCAGGTGGTTTGTCAGACCACGAACGCAGAAAATGAAACAGAAAAAGCCTGGGAGCACCATGGGTTTGTTTTTTCTGCTGAGCCATACTAGGGTGGTTGCTGCTGCTGTTTAAACTCCTACTGCAGGTGACATCTCTGCACAAACCAGCAAAGAGAATTCCCACGGCAGCTGTAGTTTGCCCTGAGGTGACAGGTGTCACTGGCAGCCACCCACATCACACTGCTCCCGGGGTTGAGCTGTCATGTCCTTGTTCTGAGATCCATGGCATTGCAAAGCGTTCCAGAGCCATTCTGGTGCATCAGGAATAGTTTGCATCTCTCACGTGCCCCGGGTTCTGGTCTCAGCTTCTCCTCTCCTGGGAGAACTGGGAGGGTTTGACATGCCTTTTTTATTTCCTTCCCCCCCATTATATTGTAAGGCTGGATTTACTTTATGAATGTGCAGTTTTGATAGATACATCATTGCATTCATTTGCATTTCATTTGTTTCAAAGCTAGTTGAAGGTAATCACTGTTTACAGTAAGTAACTGCAGCCAATCATTACTCCCAGTAATACTTACTTAAACAGTTTGTTTGATATTCCAGTATTGATCAGCCTTTTTTAAAGCCAAACCCAGTTTTTCCTTCTGTATTCTTTAGACTATAATTTACAACCATAAAAATAAAATCACATAAGCCAGATCATTTAAAAGGCTGAACAGCCACTATATTTTCCTGTTTGTAACACTATTAACAAGATGTTTGTTTTCTTTTTAACTTTTGTAATAGAAAATAAAATTACCCAAGAAAACAGCCAGACGATACCCAGCATATGAGCTTTATCTGTATGGGGAAGGGAACTATGCTGAAGAAAACAAAAATCTCCTATTGACAGGAATTCCAGTTCTCTTTCTTCCCGGGAATGCTGGCAGTTACAAACAAGGTAAGTGTTTTACAAAAAAGCTCTCAGATTTGTGCATTAGGTAGTTTTCTAATAATTTGAGATGATACCAGACAGTCATAATGATTGATCATATTAGTCTGTCTAATTTCAAACAGTCAAGACACGTGATTTTTGTTTGAAATCAGTCAAATGGTTAAGCTATAATATTTCTCTGGAGCAAGCCTTTTGAAAGCCAGAAACAGTGCAGTTTATGCTGTCCTCTGGCAGCACTGCACCTTTGCTGTACTTTTGATTGCAAACATCTCATTGGTTTTGATTTGAACAATGTTTAGTGCAGTTAATGCCAAATAAAACACGACCTGAATTTGATTAGGAGAAACTGAACCATCTGTCATCTGTGATGTAAAGGAATTACATGCTATAGAAATCGGCATCATCTAAGCTTACCCTCTGGTTTCATTATTCCCTACATCTTTATATAGTGGTGTTTTTTCCTTAACATCATCTTCCCATGTTACACATAGCCTCTTTTCTTTTCCCTCTGACATTTCTAGACTCCAAATGAAAAGCAGAAATAGTTTTAAAGCATTTTTATTTTTCATTTTGAATACCAGAGCTAATGGTACATGAAATTTTATGTTTCAGTGTTTACTTTGGTACCTGCTATTCCTTCCAGTCTGGATTTGTCAGACTGTTATTTTTGTTCCCTGAAATATGCTTGAAAGAGTAAATAACACTCTCATGATGTTAGAAAATGGACGTGGGTGTGTGGGGAAAACCAGCAGTCTGAACCCTGATGTCTTACTGTGATAATTTTTCCTTATATTAGCTCTAAACTTGATGATTAAATTACTTGGTTTGAGAGAACCTTTAGAGAGCTGGGGTTTTTTTTGAGAACGTACTTGCTTAGCTTATAACAATGTAAAATATTTTACTGATTAGTACTTTCAGCAAACCCATACAGACTTCCAGGCACAATAGCATCCAAAGAAGATTACAAACATAATGATTATGAGAGGTGCCATATGGACTTTTGTGATTGTGCATCAAATATTGCAAATCTGTGAATTAATGCTGTCTCTAAACACACGGCAGTACATCACTATGCAGGAAATAGAATGGTACTCTCAGGACTTTTTAGGAATCAAAAGGAGATAGCTGAAGAACAAACAAACTAGGTGAGTAAAAGTGCTATATGCTATAGGAGCAATTAATATTTTAGTAATGTTCTTTTTGGAATTAATTTAGGGAGACTGGCAGTACGTCATCTGTGCATTTTGCAAAACTTTTGTTAAAATTAATTCATATTAATTCATACTTTGTTCAGAATTTATTGTGAGATAACACAATGTTATTCTGATGCCTAGATGAGCAGAGAAGTTGTTGCTCTTGTAATTTTCATAGTTGTTTAAAATATATTCATATTTGCTGAGCAATGAAGACAAGTGCTGCTGCTGCCTTTGCTGGCCTTGTTATTTTCATAGAGCCATGTAGGCTGGAAAGGACTTTAACATCATGGAATGCAAGCATTAACCCAGCACTGCCAAGCCCACCACTAAGCCATGTCCCTGAGTGCCACATCTACACAGGTTTTAAATGCCTCCAGAGATGGCAACTCCACTGCTACCCTGGGCAGCAACTTCCAATGAGCTTGGACTGACCACCCTTTTGGGGAAGAAACATTTCCTAAGATCCAGTATAAATGCCCCCTGGTGCAACTTGAGACCATTTCCTCTTGTCTTTTCATTTGAAAGAAGAGGCTCACTCACAACCCACCTTCAGGAAGTTTTGATGTGTTACAGGCACTTTTGAAATGTTAATTCATCATCTTTCATGGGCACTAAAATTAAATTTGTAAACTGTACAAAATTCACACTTTGAGTAAAAGATGATCTGAGAAGGAAGGTTCTGCACTTCTCTCCACCTGTTGTACTCTAGGAGAATCTTGCTCCTGTGTGCTGGATTTGGGCAGACCCTATTTTATATAGGCACTTTTGGGACTTTCTCTTTTATTTTCTTCTTCTGCTACCATGCCTTGTTACTTGCAGCTGTTACTGTTCCCATCCTGCATTGTCTCCATGGAAACTCAGGGACAATTCTGCACACAAAAGGCTGTATTAAATAGTAGCCAGGGTTAGACAGGGGAGACAGGTCAGAAGCAAGACCTTGGAAAGTGAACATTTTCTCACTCAGTCTTTCGGATGGACAAGTGTCCTTCAGGGTTTGGTTTTGTAATCCCTCATACTTATCTTAGTGGTATTTGGGAATGTTGTTTTAGAGTTGATGGCCTTCAAAGGAGTTTCAGGAAAGCCTAGCAGTGGGACTGCCTCTACAGTTGAAATCAAGAATGCCTTCTTCTCCTGGTGGCAATAAGAAGGTGCAAATGAGATGAGAAAAGCAGGTGGAGGCACATAATCCTTGATCCTTGTACAAATTTGTTCTTGACATGAAATACCTCTGTTGTCAGCAGTAAGCTGAAAAGAGATGGCTTGGTTTAGATTGTTTTTATAAATGACTTGAGGTGAACAATGGATTTAATGTATTTGTTAATCCATTATGCGTTTGTGTTTTTCTGCTGAAATGGTGCTGATCAGTGGCTGTTGGACTGTTCTGATTGATGTGGTTTTTTTTTCTAGTGCGTTCTCTTGGCTCCATTGCACTTAGAAAAGCAGAAGATGTTGACTTCAAGTATCATTTTAATTTCTTCAGTGTCAACTTTAATGAGGAGTTGGTTGCATTGTATGGTGGTAGCCTGCAACGACAGACCAAGTTTGTGCATGAGTGCATAAAAGTAATTCTTAAGTTGTACAGGGTAAGTAGTGACACGTGCTGAGTAATGTACTTCCATTTAGGAATGGAATTCTGGGCTGCCTTTCCTGCTGATGAGTAGGGGAGGGAGACTTTATCATGTGTGTAGATATTTGAAGGTGATAATAATGCAATAGAGAATTGCTTTTCTTTAACAGGTTTTTAGTACTTGTGGCAGTCCCAGAGCTTTAATGAGGCTCTGTGTTGTGTTTCTTAATAAATACTTCCATGCACAATGAAAGCCTTTTTCTAGTGGAGATGTAAACATCTGTAGCTTACTAAAATATTCATATAGCATTGCCTTACATCCAGTTTTCTCTGGGAAAGTTCTTTGATGTCCTCTGTTCCTAAAAGTCTCAGAAATTAAAATAAGCTTAAGTTTATTAAGCTTAAACAGGCCACACAGTATTTCTTTTTGAGCTGGATACTTTATATTAAACACATTTTCATGAGATAGCAAGTAAATTTTTATTCCATTTGTAAGCTTGTTAAGTTGATGCTAGTTAATGTTGTCCTTGAAAGACCATAAGTTAATGGGGGGGGGCGAGGAGGGAAATCTACCACTGGTAAGAGTAGCTCAATGTCCAGTCTGTTTCTGATGTGTCTGATTGCTCTTTGCTGAAGGATCGAGAATTTGCACCGAGCAGTGTAGCAATAGTTGGGCATTCCATGGGTGGTCTCGTTGCAAGAGCCTTGCTCACTCTGAAGAATTTTAAGCCTGAACTTATAAACCTGCTCATTACACAAGCCACACCTCACGTTGCACCTGTAATGCCTTTAGACAGATATCTCACCGGTGAGTATTGCAGTTCTCTAATCACATTGTATTTCCTTATTGACCCTCTCAAGCTTTAGTGGGGAGATTCTTGCAAAGCAACAGCAAAATGTGCTGCTTTATTTACTGTAATGAGTCTGTTCCTTTGTTATTCAGGTAGTTGAGGGTGCCAGGATACTCAGAGAAAGTCAAGTGTCATATAAAATGGATTATGTGGACTTGAGTTTCTGCGTGAGCCCTGGAGCTCTCAATAATTTGTAATTTAATAAGTTGCAGGGCATGTTACTAAATTTGTAAGCTTTCCAGTGGATGATGTATTTTCTTTCTTTTTTTTCCTCCTTTTTTAAAACTTGACCTCTGTAATGACTTTTATCTTTATTGAATGAGAGAGCGTTAGTTCTGTAGAATGTGCTAAATTTAATGTTTTTATACCCAAAGGTTGTAGGGGTGAGAATATAACTATAGATGTAATTACATATTTTAAATATTTACAAAAAGATCGTATTTTCCTTCACCTGAATTTAACTGTGGCATAAAAATAAAGTATAATCATTACGCATATACTATACACTTCCTGAAAAGCTAGATTTGAGTAAACTATACTGATTAAATATGTGTTTAGTGATAATTGTGGTGCTACATGTAGATACTGGAGGAATTGGTGAAGGAAAGGGGAGAGACATTAATTTTCATTATTCTCTGTGACACCCAAGAGGAATGGATTATCTTTAGCTGCTGGATTTGATTTATTGTGCTTGTATTAATTCTCCATCCTACAGTTGATTTCAGTGCAATGCTTCTTCCTTACTCACTGTTTCTGGACTTCAAGTAAATCTGTGTCTGTCCTTCAAATAAACCTATGGATTGCTACTCTAACAATACATGTGCTCAGCTGATACAGAAAATGTATCTGTCTTTCCCAACTGCTACCTCTTTGGGTTAAAACAATAATTTTCCTCTCTAAACATGAATCACGTGATAATCAGAGCTCAAATATCTCCAGGGGGGCTTACAGAAACTTATAGTTAATGTTTATATAGCTTTTTTTTTTGTATATCAAATAGGCTTATGGGAAAATTGTGATTGATTTTAATATATTTTATAGATTTTTATACAGCTGTAAACAATCATTGGATTCTAAAGGCCCAAGATTTAAGAAATTTAACTACCCTTTCTGTGGCGGGAGGATTCAGAGATTACCAAGTTCGTTCAGGACTGGCTTTTCTACCAAGATTGAGTCAACATGACAGTGCCTTATCTGTTGTGGTAAAAAAGCAAACTGTTTTTTTGGTTTTGCATGGAACTGTGTTAGATAGTTGTTTATGTAATGCATGTATCAGTGTCTATATGGGCAGCATAGTGTAAATAATTATGAAAATACCGCATGTTAAAACATTAAATGGATGCTGTGTAGTTATAAAATCATAAGTAGTTGTAGTCTAAATGAGCCTCCACTGGAGGAGTATGTGTGGCACTGATTGGATCATCTGTCACTTGGTACTGTTTGTTCTTACCACCTGCTTGCACTCCTTCCGTTCCAGAACTCAGGTTTTATTTCCCTATGTTTTTGCAAGAGATGTGTATATGGAGAAAGGTGAATGTGCAGTACAGAAGCAGAGTGTTCTGTTACAAAAGAGAGCTCTGGCATGGCACCTTCTTTTTGTGTTTGTTGTTTTTCAAAGAATTTAGGGATAGAAAGGATGTTGAAGATTAAGTCAAATTTTCTGCTTTTTGAGGCATCTCTCCTTTCAAAAGTAATTAAGGCTCATCAGAAAGTATTTAGGTTTGTTGTTCTGTCCCCTCTCCATCAACTTATTCCCTACGTGGAGAAGCTGGAAAACACTCAGAAGGAGGGGGAAAATTTGTAATTTCCAACTTCCATTTACTGCAGAAGCCAATTTTTTAATGACATCTGCTTAAAATGTTACATGAAATAGCCGTCATTCCCTTGGTGTTTACCTCCCTGTGTGTTGTACAGAAGCTGTCTATAAATAAGCTCAGCTCAGATCCTGCTAGGCTAAGAGGATTAACTTTGCATTCCCTTTGTCCTAGTAACCCTTCTCTGCATCTGCTCTACTTTCATTTCTCTTGAGTGTTGGTGACCAGAATTTGGTATGAGATTTCCTGAGTAGTGGTACCAATCCTTTCTGGTTTTTGTTTGCTTTGTTTTGGAGGTTGTGTTGTGGTTGTTATTGTTCAGTTTGGTTTTTTTTTTTCTTCCCAGTGATGCATTCATAGTTTATTTGATTCATGTTGAGCGATAGGTTGATAAGCTCCATTTTTTGGAGATTTTTTGTTGTTGTTAGTCCCTAAAATGTAACACCTGAAACCCATTTAAAACAAGTAATAACTTCAGACTGTCCAGTTCTATCTTTGTGGTGTTCTGGTGGCTCTTTCTGTTGAGGACACCCTTGGTTTCTCAACAGCAGCTTTCATTGGCATGCTGCTATTCTTGTGTGCCAGGATCAGTTATTAAAATAGTAAGATTAGTCATAGAAGCAGCCTTCGAAGAAATTTTTGGTAAGTTTCCTCCACTCCATTTCCTGCCCTCTCACCATTAGTCTCTGCTATCTAACATAGATAATTTGGTAACTTTGTTTTATAATTTCCATCTTGCACGTGCTTCAGCGCTTGTGAGATTGGGGACTGAAGAAGTCATTCTGTTGTACTCTAAGCCCTTGAAACTCTCAAGATGAAGGCTGTTCTTTTTAATAATTGTGCAAATATGTTTAAATAAGGAGGGGAAAGGTTTCCATATAATTTTAGAATGTTGAGTACTAACAAAAGCTTAACCTTTTTCTTCACCCGAACAGAGCTCAGCTGTGCCTAGAGCTTGGGCCTCAACCGATCATCTCTCCATAGTGTGGTAAGATAATGGAACAAAGGTTAATTGACTGACTGTGCACTCCTCTCTTCTCTACTCTTATCACTTTCTACCATAATTTAACTTCAGTTTAATTTTATGGTGAAGTCTGTTCTGACCAGTTTTATCACCCTGGATCTCTCCTTTCTAGATTTAATTTTTCTTGTTCTGTTTTCTAGGTGCAAAGAACTGATCCTGGCTACCATTAGAGCTTTTTTTGATCTCATAGATGAAAACACAAGGCAGGTCTGTATGTGTGATCTCTGTTTATTTACCCATCACACTTTCTTCTTCCATCCCAGAATTTTTAATCGGGAGAAATATCTCCCTATTTTACAGAAAATTCTGTCTTGATTATTCTTAAGTCACACTGAGAAAATAGTTTCCATTTTGTACCAGTCACTGAAAAATCCCTTTGTGTTGTTTGACCAACAAGTCAGAAATAAGAAGTTTTCATTATTGACTGCTTGATGCTTTATAGCTGAGCTGTGGGCTGAACATTCCTTCCATAAAGCAGCAGGTTCAGTTGACCTTGCACCAGGTTAAACAAATTTTATTAGATCTGTAGCTGTGAATGTGACCTCTCAATGTGTACATAAGAGCAGAGGCCAAGACACACAAGAGGAAGGATTTCAGGTGCTCCTTCTGAGGCTGTTTGGGACAGACTCCTCTAGTTTTTCATGTGTACTTATTTTGATGTGTGATTTATAGAGACAAAAAGAGGAGTACAGTTGTTCTGCAGCACTGACTGTGCTAGAGGGTGAAACTTTTCAGAAATCAGTTGTAATGGCCACAGTTTTGGAAAGTGGAGTAGACAAAAATGAGTGCTGGAAGGTTTATTTGGAAAAAGCAAAACCAAGCCAGTCAAAAAAAATCCCAACCCCAAACAAAAGTGAATCCCAGTGTAGCCATACAGCTGGATATGTGAACTTGGATTAGTAAACCTGAATGTGAGAATTTTTCTTAAGCTCTGGCCTAAGTGTCATTTCAGGAAGAGTGCATGTGTGTCTATAAAGAAAGTTTAATGGAATGGTTTCCTGGTGTTATGAGTATGTTATGGTTATGGTGTTACGTGTTATGAGTAAAACTCCTGAAAGTATTGGCTGGGCTTTATAATGTGTAGATTTTCTGTATTGCAGTGATTGACTATTGATGGCACTTCAGAGTATTGAACATATTCAGAACAGAAAGGGCTCAATGACTTCTAACAATTTCTCTTGCCTTCCAGCCACAAAACTGTATTGCTAGCTGTGATCATGAGATGATCTTAAATCACACACATTGGTAAAAATTTATAATGTACTCTTGTTTTAGATAACTGAGGATCCAAAAAAGAGAATGTCTGTACTTAATCACCACTTTGTGAGACATCCTGCAAAGATGTTTGAGGAAAATCCTGAAGCTTTTACAGACCTCACAGGTGTGCAGCAGTTTTCTTTTGAATAGGATTCAGTGGTACTCCTTTGTTAATGGTTAATCTTCTCACTAACAAAGTTCCAGAATACACTTTGCTCTCCTTCAGACAAACTAAAACAATATACAGGTTTTAGATCTAAGCAATCTGCTTTTGTTTGGTTTTGGTATTAAAGTGGTTGTTAACAGGGGTAGGTGCAAATATCTGACACTTCTATATAGCTTGGATTCTGAGGAGTCATATTTACACCAGGTTGTCCAGTAGAAAATCTCAGAAACTGGAAATTGCTGGATGTCAAAAGGGCAGTCTTACCTACAGTGGTTGCAAGAGGGATTGGATGGGTGTTGCAGAGCCATTGTGTAGTTTTGTGCTACTCATGGAAATGCTGAATATTCAGATCTGCTTCATCAATCACTTCCTTCTGCCCATGATATGGCAGAGTGAGATGAACCATTCACTAAGGGTTTCCTTGAAAAGTTCCTTCCAAAGGATGCAGAGTTAAAAGTAAGAGATTTTTGACTGCATGCAGTCTTAAGGACTAAACACAACTTTTGTGGGGCACAGCTTTATTTTGCTGAAGTGGGCTTTTATACAGACCATTTTACTTCAGGAATTTTCTCAATGTAAGACATTGCAGAAGTACTAATGTAGCTTACACTTTGGTGTCCAGTTTTGGGCACCCTCTTACATGAAAGCATTTATGTGTTGGCATCTCCTGAAATGAGTGTGGAGCAAAAGACCAAAGCAAAATGGGCAGTTCCTGAGGCACAGAAATGGGGGAAAGAGGCTGAGTGAATGGAGGATTTTCACCCTAAAGAGAATGCTGAGGGGGATCATGTTGCTGTCTTCAACTACCTAATGAAGAATTGGAGAGATGAAGTTAGATTTTTATCAGAGGTTCACAGTGATAGCACAATTGGCAGTAGAAACTGTGTTGTAACAAAAGATGTTCTAATTACGTATTAGGAAAATATTTCACCAGGAAGGTGGTCAAACACTAGAGCAGAGAGGTTGTGAAACTGATGTTTTGGGAGGGTTGCCTTTTCTTGGGTCAGTCTTTAGCAATAAGGAAAATCAGTTTAAATCTGATGTCATGTTTGTGTCTTCCTATTCATGGTGACCTCTTGACATTTAGCTGAATTTCTGTCATGAATTTGTGACTCTCCTTAAGTGGAAGAAAGATACAACCTCTTTGCATCACAATTGGCATTGTTTGTACTCTGATCTCTTCATTATTGTCTTACCCTTTTTCCCCAGGCATATCTTTAAACTGCTTCTGGTTTTTTGTGTGATACTTGATTTATTAAAAATATGAATATCGACCTAATACCGATATCCAACTGAGACGGACAAAAACTCTCTAACAGTTTAGAGTTAGAAAGTGTATGTTTATTACAGCGCCGGGCAGCACGAGGGG
This sequence comes from Phylloscopus whistleri, assembly GCA_017589585.1. Classification (NCBI taxonomy): domain Eukaryota; kingdom Metazoa; phylum Chordata; class Aves; order Passeriformes; family Phylloscopidae; genus Phylloscopus; species Phylloscopus whistleri. The sequence continues at coordinate 401,552 of JADMLD010001220.1, forward strand.
TAGTCCCCAAAAGCATACCGCGCCTTACAGAAGATCACAAAGTCATTTTATTTACAAAAACTGTTGAATATCCAAAATACAAATGCATATTCATAACCCTGGTACATCCCATTCCCCGCTTCGTATGGTAATTAGCAAAAAAGCAATTAAGCATGCGCAGTTTGTTATTTGAAATGGGTCGGTGGTCCCATTGAAGAGGAGTGGGTTTCAAATGAGGAAGTAAAATGACTCTTCATCGCTCTGAACTTTCTACCTTTTCAATGCAAATGTGACAAATGAGTGTTGGTAGGACTCTCATTCTCTTAGGTACGTGACTTTCAATAAGTTTCAGCATTTGTGAGTCTCTGTAATTGTCCCGTATCCTTAAACCTATTTATCAGATTCTCTATTTATTGTTGCAAGCACAGCTAAGCAAACATAAAGTTGACAAGCAATCAGTTATTTGAAAAAAGTTAACTCAAGCCCAGTCTTCCTTAACTAACCACAAAGCTTTTAATTAACTCCAAAAACACAAGGCCTACTTCTAACTAAAATCTTAATTTTCTTAAAATCTTATATTCTTTAAAGTCTGTGTCTCATAGTCACTTTGCTGATGTTCTCCTGCACAAGTTTCTGTATTAGCTTTCGTAAAAGGCTGACAAGAACAAAGGTTGGGGCTGTTTCTAATGTTGCCTCATCATTAATCAGTCACCCTATAATTACACCAATATAATTTGGTTTATTTGTTTTGTTCTCTTAATTTTGTTTCAAGAGCCATGGGGTTTTTATTTTGCCATTAGTATTTAGTAACAGGATCCTAGGGCTTTATTGGTTCCTGTGTAATTGATGATAACTGTTGCATGTAATTGTAAGCAGTAGCAATCCTCAGTGTTGATTACAGCACATACAGTTTACATCTGTGTGTAGATAGGAGATAAGACCTTGGTGATCAGTAAAATACAAGGTTTTGGATGTAAGGATAATCATTCCTGCAGTGCAGCATACTAAAATGTTTATTTTTAGGAGCTTTCATGTGGATTACAGTCAAAGGCTCAAAATGGACATACTCAGTTTACAATGTAAGTAATTTTTTCCCCATTGTGTTTTTATGTTTATGTTTTTATTTTTGTTTTGGTTGTTTTATTGGGGGTGTGTGTTTTTTTTTTTACTAATGAGTTTTTTTTTTTTTAAGGATTCTGATGGAAAATATTTTGCATTTCCTCTTGCAAGCTACAGAAAATCATACAGTCATGTTTACTGTGAAAATAGTATGCTGGTGAGAAAATACTTCTTTAATGTCTGGAGTTCATTTATAAAGATGTGGGGTTTTTTAATTTTCATTTGCTGAAGTTTTAAGACCATTAATGAGCAGCTGTTGAGATTGCTGCCATCCATTTAAAATCACAGCCTAATCCATGTCAGAGGTACTACTTGCTTTAGCATGTCACACTTAGTATTCAAGATCTAAAACTTTCAATGCCACCTGAACCTCAAATGTTTTCTTTCTGACTCTTCTGGTTAGCTCTACATTACTGTGTCCTTTAATTTAGTACAGTTCTGTATTGCTGGTTTTGAAGGAAGAAGTTGCTCTTAGTGCTGCTGTGTTTTTGCCATACTTCTAATTTGGGAAAGCTGTTTATAGGTTTGCTTTCCCATAATAAAATTTAAGTCAGCCTGAAAGGCTACAGAGATCTTTCACTAAGCAGGGAAAGTGAATGGAAGACAGATGAGGAGACAGCACCATCTCAGTTGTCCCCTATGGAGAGGAAGCACCATAAAGTGCATTTCTTGTATTTTTAGCTTGAGACACATACATTCAGCCAAATGTTTTTTCAGTTTTTTTATACAAGAATGAATTTAATCTCTTGGCAAATTGAAGATGGCTAAATAGGCTTTTCGGAATCATGTGTTTTACATTAGTGGCAAGAAGATTGAGTTGCTTTCCTGTTTCATCCTGCCTGTCACTGTTGCCACTGCTGCCCTTGCTTTTCTGATTGTCCTTCTCAACGCCTCCTTCAGTGTTTACCTGTGTTGTGGTCTTAGTTGTGCTTTGATGGGGTAACTTTTGCCCTTGTTACAGTGTCTCAAACACAGCTTGAGAGGAGGAGGGAGCTACAAAACAAATGTCTGAGAGCTGCGTCATGGTGCTGCTGCTTCAAAACACTTAAATTCTCAAGGGATGGAACAGTAGAGCATTAAATATCTAAAGTATTCCTCTACTGCTTAAAAGAGTACCTTGAGATGTTTCGTTTAGTTACAAGAGATTAAACATGATATGTAAGATGGATATTTTTTAAAGAGAAAATATGAAAGCTTGTTTGCTTAACCTTTTATTTATTCATACAAAGGGTGGCAAATTGAAGTTAAAATGATTCCTAGAAACCCCCACCATCCACTCTAAAGCTTCACCTTTCTGTCCTTGCAATTATAATTGCAAGATTATGATATCAGTCCTTTAATTATCATCAGTTTTAACCCCTACATTGTTGGAAGTAATGAGTATTTTTAATATATTTATAAATGTAATCACACATAGGTAATGTAGTATTTTATGGTATTGACTTTACAGGACACAAGTAGCTGGATTTATGGCTGCATGAACACTAATTCATCAATGTGGTGAGTATGAACAGTCCCTGTTCTTTGTTCAAATGGGTTTTGTGAGACTGTGTTTGAATTGAAAGCATATAAATTATCCTTGGTAGGAAGGGCTTGGGAAGTAAAATTGTTACTGTAAATAATTCATGCTTTCTATATCACCAGGAAGAGGGAAGAATATCTTTTCTTAAAATAAGTGATATTCTTCTTCATGGAGCTGTATTTTTGACCTCCATAGCAAGAGCTGGGGAGGGACTTTTCACAAGGGCTTGAGGTGGCAGAACAAGGGGCAGTGGCTTTAAACTGCCGGGCAGGTTTAGATTGGATACTGGGGAGAAGTTGTTCACTGTGAGGGTGGTGAGGCATTGGAGCAGCTCCCCCACAGAGGTTGTGGATGTCCCATCCCTGAAGATGTTCCAGGCCAGCTTGGGGTCCTGAGTAACCTGTTCTGGTAGAGGCTGTCCCTGCCCATGGCAGAGCTGTTGGAACTAGATGGTTTTCAATGTCCTTTTCAACCCAAACCACTCTGTCATTCTGGTACTTTAGAATCCTATGACAAAAGACATCAAATGTCACACAGAGCCTTCAAAAGAGTGGATTAAAGCATCTCCTTTTTTCTTACTTTAAAGTCGTTACTGTCATATGAAAAATATTTAGAAGAGTGGGTGGTTTAGTGGTTATTTGTTATGACAGTCATTGCAAAATAGACTTAAAACATTGTCTTAGCTTACATTTGTAAAATAAATTCAATCTACCCTTCAAATTAGGGAAAGCTTCCAGACAAAATTGAACTAGCAGAGTATTTATCTGTTCTGAGATCACTGGGGAGTACAGCCAGAGTCTTGCTTCCAGCAGATAGGCAGATGTCATAATTACTTTTTCCTGAGCCAAGAAGTTGGCTGTTACTCCTTTGTATAACCTTTAATCAGCATGAAGTGCATGTTAGCCTAGTTCAGGACTGCTACTTAAACCTTATCTAATAATAGTGGGTTTGCTGTGGACTGTGTCCTGAGGTCATGAACACTATTCAGAGAAACAGCAGTATTCCAAAAAATCAAAACTTGAAGTGACCAAATGGATGTGTTACAGTTCAATGTGTAGACACATTTTAGATCTGCTGCAAACTCTTCAACAGCTAACAAAACTTTGTATTTATATGGTATATTTTAGATATTTCCATAGGAAAATTTGTGCTTTTGATATTTAACAGATGCTAACATGATAATTCAATTGTAGTGCAGTTTTAGCTCATGAAAAGTTTTCATTTTGTGTCTGAAGTTGCCTGGCTAATACATGCTGCAGGTTTTCTGTGTGAGAGTTGGAGCTTTGCTTGGCTTGATTTTGCACAAACAAGATTTGTACTATCTGCACTTATTGTAGTTTGATAAATTACTGTGGTAGCAGTACCCCCAAATTTCTTCTCAATTTAAAATGTTAATTCAGAGAAAGAGAGAGAGAGAAGCTGCTCTGTTAATCCACTGCCATGATGCTGGACCTGCATAATAAATATGCTTATCCTTTACTGTGCATGAATTTTTACAGCCTGGAAGCTGCTGATTTATCCTGGAGAGCTGAGTTACTTCCAACCACCAAGGTAAGTGTGTACCTGACTTGGAGGAGGGAGAGGTGCGTCAGGGAGTGGTTGCAAGTCCTAGGGGAAGGAGCTGTTCTGTTTGGAGCATTGGAACAGGTTGTATTCCACAGGAAGAGGGTACAAAATGTGGACAACTGGGAACTGGCAAGGGGCAAGCTAAGGGGCATGTTCAGTAATGACTTTTCTTTTTCTTCCTTTCTTTCTCTTTTTTCCTCCCTTTTTAAGGTTGTAATGCTGAAACTTCTGGACTATCCTTCTTTGTCCCACATTGTCATTCAGGTACCACCTGCAGTTGGCAATAAGGTAAAAAAATACAACATTCAGAAATTGCTTGCTTAGTGCAGTCATAACTTTCAGGTGCTATGACAGGAGGAAAAGGAAATATATGAAATATGTGCTAAGTTGCTTTGAGAAACCATAGGCCCACACTGTAGTGTGGTTTGGAAGTAGCTTTTGTTAGCTTCTGTAAGCTCAGAAACACTTTGATAAAATACCAAACAACGAGGCATGAACAGCACTTGAAACATGTACAAAGCCACAGTTCTCAAATCAGTTCTTAGAGTTCTTGTTGGAGATTCTAGTGGTAATCATCATTGTTTTCCTTAACACTCTGATTGTTTTCCTGAATGTTTTTACCTTTGAACAGTCATTTCTCTTACCCAGGGTAGCAGAGAATATAGATAATTGAAGGCACCACACCTGGATTCTGGGAAGCATAGGTCAGATAGCTCTGCAAGCACTTAAACCACAAATGATGTAGTAGACCAAGTTGTGCAGAGAGTTTACCAGTTTGAATCTCACAAGTGAGATGGATATCTTTGCATCAAGGGCTCTCAGGATCCCAGCAAGAGGGACATTTGAAGGCTTAGTGTGTTACCCATCTGGATCTGGCAGACCTTTCCAGTTAGTCCTGGAAATGGCAGAATACTGAACTGGAATTTCCAGTCTAATCAGACTAATCATTGCCTTCTGTGACACAAATACAGTGTCTGTGGTATAATAATCCATGATCCAAGAAATTATTCACAACACAAGTGAGTGTGATGTTCCTCTCTGAGTGTATCTTCAGACAGTTGTGACACAGGCATCTTGCAATGAAATTACTAATGCACAGTGTTCAGGGTAAGCAAAGATAGAGGAGAGATCACTTGGGAAATGTAATTTGGCAAGTACAAAGGCTTTCTAGTCTTGTGCTTGGTTTAGATCTGTTTTTAATATCCTCAATTGCAGTATACTTTGGGCTGTGAATTCTTCAAAGAGGATTCCAGAACAGTACAGCTCCCTGTAACACATCTTTTTTCACTTGGTAAGTATAGAATATTGCTTTTGGAAAAAATTGAAAACTAATATAACTAACCTTTGGATAATAAATTTGCCTAAAAATGTCAGGTCAGGAGTTTTTTGGGGGTTGTTTTTCACTAAAGCTAACACTGCTTTTATTGGTAACAAAGAAATAAGAAATGGGGGGATTTAGACTAACAGATATGAGATACGTATTTCTCCTGGAAAGAAATAGTCTAAATGTAGTGAGTTCTCAGATAATTTTATCTAATAAGTGAAAATACAACATCCTTTACAGGGCTTTCTTCAAGCAAAATTCTGTTGAATTCAACTGGATTACTTTACAATGTACAGCTCCAGCACTTCAGCCAAGTAAGAATGTTACTTAAATTTTTAAGGGAATGTAACCACTGTCTGGAGAAAAGTAAGTTCTATTTTTTTGTGTTCTAGATATATCAAGCTTTCAAAATTTATATAGACAGCCACTGCCAGTCTCTCAAAGGTAAATAGAAGTCTTCTAAAGTACAAATTTATAAAACAAATTGTTGAAAATCTGTAGAAAGTCAAGTCTTCTCATGCAATGGAGTTAGGCAATACTGTTATAATCTGTTCACATGTCTGCTAAGGGCTCTCACTTCCCACTTTAAGAAGGATGGATCAACGAAAATGAGGAATTTGTCCTTTAAAGTTTGTTTTTCTTATTTCCCAGCAAAGGGAAGTTGAATTTCCTTCAGGATTCTGCCTTATATTGAAAGTGTTTCTTGAGAAAAGCACATTTGGCTAGGATTTTTATTTGCTGATAACAGGAATCAAATTTGAATGTTGAGCTACATAAGCTTAAACAGGATGGGTTGCTAAAGGACCCTGTTTCAAAATAAGAAAGTGATGGATTTTATTAGACTGAGGTTTTGTTTATACTGAAAAGCAAAACTCTTCTCATAACCATTCTTCCTTTAAAGATTGATGTCTCACTGTCTTGTCCTATAACAGCCTGAGTTTAAAAATGTCATTTTTTGTTTGCTGCTAACTGCTCTGACCTGCATTGCAATGACAATTGCAATGGAACTGCAAGCCCAGTGATTCTGTGTAGTGATCTGTGTGTCACCTTTGTTTTACTGCCCCTGTAGTTTTTAGAGACAGTTGGCACATCTGGTCCTTAATTAAGTTTATATTTTTTAATGCTGTTCCATTTCAGAAAGAAAACCTAGTGTTTACAGACTTCATATCCCTTGGTCATATGAAGACTCAATAACTGTAGCAAAGTAAGGACTTTACAGTTAATAACTTCTTGATATGTTTTCTGAAGAATATTTTCATCTTGTTGTGGTAATATTTCTGATGTGAGATAGTTTCTCCAGTCTTGAGTGTTTGACTTCTGCATCTTTTCCCCGTTTACCTTTCTGCCCTTGTTGACAAAGTTGTTTTGACTTTTCCTAGAATAAGAATACCTACTAATCATTTGCTTACTGGTTCTCACTAATTTTCTTAAAAAAGAAGCCTTAAAAAAGATATGTTGGTCTGAAATTCTCAGGATAATCATTGACCCCCTTATAAGTACAGAACAGTGGCTGCTCTGGATGCTGGCTTCCTCCTGGAAGCCAGGGTTTGGATTCCACAGCAGCCCTATGTTTGCTTCAGCAGCATAGTCCTGCCAAAATCAAATGACACAGCTTGAAATATATTTGTCACTTAGGAAGTTGAACAACCTGACTGTATTTTAGATGGTAGGAAAACTGTATTTCTAGTATTTCTTCTATTTTAGAAGGCTTAAGGACACCTCACAATTTCCAAACCCCTGTGTTTCCCAGCAGCATAATAGTTGAAGGAAACTGAATTGTGTTCTTGAGGATCTGTTCTTCCCGTTCCTGGCACTCAGCATATTTGCATGCTCTGTGAGGCAGTGTGTTCACTGAACTTGTCTGCTTTCCTTAGTGCCCTGTCCCTCGATAGTTCAGAGGAGAGGGCAGTGAGGATGTTACACAGTTCTTTGTGACAGGATAAACAAGTTCCTTACACCAGTTTGCTCACAGCTTGTGGTGACACTTGGTGTGGTAGATCTGCTTTGTGTTGAAGACAAGTTTGCTTTTTCTGCTTGGTTGTAAGGACAGCAGTGACCATGTCAGTTGCTGTTTCAGAGTTCCATCTCTTGCTGAGATTTCTGCCAAACTGCACATTGCTCAGCCTCACAACGACAGCAGCCTTCCAGAGTTACACATCCACTCTTCCCCAGACTGTCAGTATGAAGTGAGTAAAACAATTTTATTTTATAGCTAGTTGTCATTGCTGGATAATTTTTGTAGAATTCAGTCTTTTAAGCCATAGCTAATTAATCTAAATAAATACTAAGCAAGTCTAAAGGTGGGCTGTTTGGCCTTTTTGACATGTGTTGTGTGTTACAAGTATTTTGCAACAGCTGGGTTAGTACTGAATGTTGAACTTTAAAGCATTTGCTTTCAATTGTCAATGGTAAGGTCTTTTGCATTTTAGCTGTGGGATTGCTGTATTCTAAAAGTTAAGTTTGCTTCTTAAAAATTAAAGTATTTTGTACTTAGGCTTACCATTGCATGAACTTTTTTTTTTCAAGGTAATTGTGAAGACCTCACTTCTACAAGTTCTTGGGCAAGTAAGAAAACCTAATACTAAATTGTTTTTTTATGTCAGTAGCATCTATAGAAATTTTTATTTCCTCCCTTCCTTACTGTGGCACTTCAGGTTCCTTCTTGATGCCAAGAGGAGCACTGTCCAGTGATCATTTTGTAACCTTGTCCCTTGGCAAGGATCCCTCCCAGGTGAATGTCAGGCCCCAGTCCTTGGAGGAGCAGAAAAGCTCTCTAGCTCTAAAGAGCTGCTGTAAATGAGGAGCATGTGGCTTTGTGCTGAGCTCAATATCTGTAGGTCACACTAACTTTCTTGCCTGATGAGTCAGTGGTGTTAAAACTTCAAAATACATTTGGCATCAATTAAGTTGGGGGAAAAAGTCTAAGTAGGTCCATATGCTCCTTTTCAGCAAATCTCTGGTTATCAATGAAGATTACATTGAAAATATGGGGATCAGTAAAAATAGGCTGGCCATCTGCAGTTCTCTGGATCTAAGGAGTAATTAATTTGCAAGCACCTAAGTGTAGTGCTGGAATAAACTGGCAAGGTTCTCCATGTGAATGTATGCATTTAGAGCAAAGATTCTTCATTTTGTTGTTATTTTATGAGGATTTATAGGCTATTGGTATATTAATTATGACTTGGGAGAGTGGAAGCCAATTAATACATGCATATAATTGCTTCCAAAAGTTCTTTGCCTAAAAGCATATATAACTGTATGCAGATTTTGCTTGGAATGTGGCCTTTAAATTATTTTAGACTTACTTTACTGAGATGTGATAGTTGGTTTTTTTCATACTTGTCTTGACTGGAAAAAACCTCCATTTGTTTCTAATTTGATCATTCATCTAAACCTGTTTCATTAGCTGCTTATAAGAGATTCTAGTATTTCCCATCTATAACATTAATTATTATTGGAGATTATCAAATATGCATTAAAATGAGAAACTGGATCTTTAAAGAAAGATTTTCTAATCTCATTATCATTCTGGCTTCCTGATAATATTTGTGTATATGTTTTTTAAGTATATTTTTATAGATAGAGGTGAAGTTATCCCTTTATCCTTGTCTTTCAGATAGTAAGGTTCCATGCTGGTGCTTTTCCAGTCTATATTGTTTCTAATATTCTTCTTACTTATGGAGGACAACTGAGCACATTGAGATCAACAGGTAGCTTTCTAAAAACCTGCATATTTTTCTCTGTCACAAATGTTTTTAGAGAAATTGCTTACTGAATTTACTAATGAAAGACAAGCTAGATGTCAGTTTTTAAAGCTAAATATCATTCAGCTTATGGAAGTACTTGGATCTGTGCTCTTCATTTTCATTTTTGCTTGGCTGGTAGTTCTTCAGGGCTGTGTCGTAGCAAAATATTTCCTTATTATTTTAAATTGCAGTCCCTTCTCTGTGAAATACTGGTGTTGCACAGTGGTTTAGAATTACCAGAAGTCTACTTAAAAATACATGTAAAAGTTTAAAATACATTGTTCATATGCAGAAAACACCATTTCTTGCAGGAAGATGAGATTTGTGTAGCAACTTTGAGCCATGTCTTCAGACAAAATGTGTTTTTGTGAGAATTCGGGGTGTTTGTGACAAACTCCATAGTGTCTCTAGAAGCTCATGTGCCATATTACCTTAATGTGGGTGACCAGTGGAGAAGGGCCTTGGTGGTGAAGTATTCAGCCTTGCAGTCCTCTTGTTTTCAAGTCAACTCACCATTGTCTGGATTAACATTTTGTTGTGTTTGATCTTTGTTTAAGTTCATGACAGACAGTAACTACAGATGCTCTCTGTTCTTGATTCTAGGCCAGTGTTCAGACTTTTCCCTCGAACTAGTTAGGACAGCAAAGCCCTACAAAGTAGAACCTCTTATCAGCATTGTTGTGTTCCTGCAGGGGTGAGTTTGCATCATTTATTTGTTTAAAGCACTTTCCAAAACAAGAAGTTTTACTGAAACTGTTGCTGGGGAGGAATATTATTTTATCTGTAGTCACTGTAAACACCTGACTGTTATTTTGCTTGAAAGACTGTAATAGAAGGAATAGTTGATAGATCTCTAACTGTAAGAGCAATTGGAAGTGATAAATAATACTGCTTTCATGTTTTTGGCAGGTTTAACTGGTTTAGAGAGATATGGGAATCACTGTCACTACCAGAGGTGGATGCTGCTGTACTGAGTAGTCAGGATGCATGGTTCCCCCTTGTGTCCCTGATTCTATTTCTTTTTGGGACAGGCATTGCCTACTGGAGTGGAGTATTTTTCTCTACATCTCTGAGGCTCTTCTCTTCATTATGGTTAACTCTGATTAGGTAAAACAACGTCATGCTATATAATTATGCTCTTCTAGATTACTTTGACCCTGGCAATTGGGGGTTTTGTGTTTGTTTGCATCTGTGTGAATGCTTGGGCATGACTGAATTCTGGGCAGATTGAATTTATCCATGGTTTCAGACATCTGGGTTTGAAAGCAAGCAGAAATTGATGTCTGGGAGGAAGTACAACAGGAGTTTTGTTTCTGATTTTTTTTTAGACCTACTGAACTTCAAAAAGATAAGTTGATTACACCCAGGAGACTCTGTGGGATGATATCTCTTGCTTTGGTTAGCTGGACCACTTGTGGTGCATTTGCTGTACTCATTATTTATCTTCAATACTTGTTCAAGGTACTGAAAGGCTAAATATTTTGTATTTGTAACTGAATTTAAAATTTCAGGTGCTTTGAATTAACCCCAAGTTAAAAGCAGAAATCCACATTACCCTTTTTCGTACATAAAAGAAATGTTATTATTCTCGTACTTGAAATAGGTGTTTCTAATTTATCAATGTCATAATCTTGTAATTTGTAGAATTTTTCTTCATTTGTTAATACTTCTTAGAAACAATTGTGTGGTCCGATGTGCCCAGCACAGCAATGCAAATAATTGAAAATTTTAACTTATAGCTAGGCAATGTTATAAAAACAAAGACTAATAGCTTCCTTGAAGAGGAAGGAGTCCTCAATTTCTTTTCCTATACTACAGCTTTTGTGTGAAGAATCCTTGCTAAACGAGCAATTGCTTGTCTTACAGGTTGTAAAACTGCACGTGAGTGTAAGAGCAGAGCAAAACATACACAACAGGGTGAGTCTGTTTCCTGCTTCTGTTCCAAACTGTGGCCAAAATTTGTCTGGCAAACTTCTGCCTTGGTACTCTCAGGTACCTTGTGCTGCAGTGCCTGGGTAGCTGTAGGTCACTTTCTGCATGTGTGATGTGAAAGAACAGCCAGGCCATGAGCAGCCTGCTCCACCACACATGACTGCTGTTTGAAAGTTCTGCAATGTGAACTTGTCATCTAAGAAGAAAACTCTCTCTCTGAATACACACAGAATAACAGTGTTCCTCTCAGTTTTGGTATTTGCTTATGCATGGCTTATCTTTAAAAAGAAATCAAATTCTAGGTAATAACCTATACTGCAGGTAAAACTGTTCTTTTTCTAGAGAGGCAGTGTGTGGAGTTTAAGGTTTTTATAGTCCAGAGATGACAATTAGGATGTGTTAGATGAATATGGACTGAGACTGCAGTAAACAGGGAGCTGTTTAAAACACAGTGAAGAAGTGTTTGGTTTCATGCAGTGTGAACTTCATTTCTGGGTTGCTTTAAGGTATGGGATCAAAGATGCAAGCAGGTGTGGATAACAGCATATGAGAACTACCTGCTCTTTTTTGCAAACACAGAACAAAGCAATCTGATAGAAAAAGTTGTTGAAAGTTTTCTTTGGGTTTCTTTGAGTGGATTTTTTGTGTGTTTAGTTGAAAATTATCTCCTTTCATCTCTATATAATTTTTCTTCCACTTGTGGGGGCTTTTTCTGCCCCCCCTTCCAACTTCTGATTGGAAGTTAGTATCTGCCACCTCATTCATTTATCTTTGCTATTTATTCCTACAGGTAATATTTCACTCCCAGTTGCATTACTTCCTATATCTTTCCTGTGAATGATCATTTATGATTTTTCACTGCCATGCTTTATTACTCCTTTTGTTTTGTTCTTCCCCCTTTCAGGAGCTCCTTTTCATTTCACTGGTGTCAGGGCATCTACACTCTCCATTCTTTTCTTCCACAGACATATAAACTACTAGTGTGTGAGAAATTTCTGCTTAAATTTAGATACTTTAAAATTGAATTACTGACCTTTGCTTTTGGTGGCTTTTTGAGGCATAAATTGCAGATTTTCTTCCTCAAACACAGCTGGTGTGATACTGTTAGGATATTTTTCCCCTCCTCTTTCCCCAGTGTGGGTTAAAAGCCACGTGCACATTTTTGTGACTTCTGTCTTTCATTTCCAGGATTCAAGCCACTCAAAAGAAACTTCACAGAACTCCAGTACACACACAGTCAAAGCCCAGAGTTCAGTGGACAGCATTCCAGAAGCAACACAGTCTCCTTCCAACAGCAGAACACTTGCTGAAGCTGTTAACAGTCTTAAGATGCACATTACAATCCTTAATTTATTCACGTGGATTGTGCTGCTCAACTTGCCATCTTTAATTTATTGGTTAAAAAATCTCAGGTAAATTCTTAAATTGACACTAAGGTGGAAGAAAGTTACAGGAACCTTTGAAGATAATAAAAATTATAAAAGTTTGATTCTTTACATTACTAGCTACCTTAAGTTTTAAAGACTGCTGTTAATTATTATTGCTTTCTCTATCCTATCTGGTTTGTATTGTGGTGTAAATAGGTGTTAAATGAATCAGTGATTTGTTGAAGAAAGTAATGTTTCAGATAGGATTTAAAATCAGGCCAGGATGCCATATAGATTTCATGTATGTTTTTTGTCTTCAGCACATGGATATTATTTGGCAGCCTAGTCTAGAAGTGATGTGCTTTTTAAACCATTTCTTTGCAGGTACAATGTTAGACTTGATCCTGATCCCTGTAGATCCACAGCTATTATCCTCGTATGCATTTTAGAACTTCTAATGAATTCAAGTACTTCTGAAGTGAAATCAAGGTACTGTAGCCCAATCTCTAGTTTTGCTTTCCTGCTTCTTCATGAATTACCATTTGTGTGGGAAAACTTAATTTGTGCTGTAATTGTTCAGCCGCTGTATTCATGAACTCATATGGTTAAGTCTAAAAGATGACCTAAAATGTGTGCAAAGTTCCTCTAGTTCAGCTAAGAGGAAAAAGTCCCCTGTATTTGCCACCTGGAAATAAGTAAAGTATGTGCTATCTGAGAAATTGGCTGCATAACAACTTCTTGAAATGTGACTTTTTAACTCAGAATTTATTGAATCCTTTCAAGGGTCACAGAATCCAAATGCATTGAGCAATTATTGTCAGACAGTTACAAGGAAAAGGGAATTCTAAAGGATTATAGTGATGTTCTTATAGCTCCCCTTATAGGAGTAGAAATATAAAGTGTTCTCTACTGGTTTAAGAAGTTCTGAGAACTTGGTTTTGCTGACAGAATATTTCTTGTTGAGATATGAAATTAGTCAATGCCTCATGAATGACAGTCAATAATAAGGAATGCCATTTGTTCGCTTGACCAGTACCTGTTATCTCAAGTGATCTAAACCATTAAGTCTTCCTATGTTACAGAGAACAAATTTCTAAATTAATATAATACTTTAATGACATTAACCTTTTTGAATAATATCTCTTGCTTATGCATGAATTTTTATGGCCTATTAAACCTAGTTGTTCAGTTTTAAAGAGTAACAAAGAGTAACAAAGCCTTGAAATGTAAATTATTTTGCAAATGAAAGTGAAATACGGCATTTGCGTACTTTCTGCATATCTGGCTACAAAATGATAATTTTTTTTTCTTTGTATTCTTACAGTAAACTCTTGAAGATTGCAGCCAAAGTTCCACTCCCTTTGTCTGTTGCAGTGCTGGCCTTTGGACGAATGCATTTATACAGAGTCCCACACTTTGTGACCTTTTCTCTTCTTCTACATGTGCTGTGCTGTTTTGTGTAATGTTCATTCTATATAGGACATACATAGGACAATGCACCCTAGAAACTTAACACTGGAGATGGGAAAAATTGCAACACAGAAATGCCTAAATTAATATAATCAGTAGTTTACATTATGTGGGAAAGAGGACAGAACTGTGAATACTTCACAAAAAATTCGTGGTTTTATTCATGTTGCTTAGAAGACCTTTCCTGGTGTTTATTTCATGTCTCTGAAAATAGAGTGATTTAACTGTGTGTAAGCACATGACTCATATCAGTGCAACATCTCAATACTCTGCCTTGTAGACACTTTGGTATTTCACTGTACTGCTTTGTGAAAACAGACCTTTTTTACTCACTGTGCCATGCAGTGTCTGTGTTCTGAACTTGCATCTCTTGCAGGTCTAAAGTATGCTGGTTAAAACTCAATGCATTTCAAGCACACTGTGACTATCACAAAAACCACACAGCCAAGTATACTTTGAATTATTTTATGTTACGTCCAAAGCCTGCCACATTTGTGTCTAGACAAACTAGAATGTACTGCTTATATAGAACTGTTATTTCTATCAAATCATTTGTTCAATCAGTGTGAGTTGAACATTTGTGAGATTATTGCAAGTCTTACACATTTTACTTTTTGTGAGAGTGAGAAAACAACAGTATTCTATGTAGCTTTCTATTCAGGAAGGATACCAGCAGATTCATAAACAATTTGCTGTAATGTTGTTTTAAAACATTGTCAGTTTTCTCTGGAATTTTGAAATTAATCCTCAGACTTTGTCCATATGTAGAAGCTAGCAAACATTGAGATATGGTGTGAATTAACAGTGCTGTTGCTGCACTCTTTCTAAGTAGACAAGGCAGACTTTTTTCCTGTTGTAAACAGAGAATCAACCATCTCCTAATCAATGCCAATACATAGAATGAATATGGAATACTTACAACCCTGCAAACTCCTGTCCTGCCATACAGTGCTAACTTCTGCATGTGGGCAAACTCAGTAATACTGGGAAATACTGACCCTAATTATTAGCTCTGTATAAATTTTATCTTAGTGCCTAGATGCTACAGTGACTGCCATTTATAATAAAGCCTACAATAGCTATGTGTAAGGAATTCTCTCCCCTGGGCACGTTTGTTCCTTCTGTTTTGCCAACAGAAGACATCTCAGCAGTCCTTAGATTTAAATGATGTATTGATTCTGTGTAGAGGTGAGCTTACTACTGCTTCTGTGTCAGCTGTCTCTGCTGTGTCTGAGATACCTGTTACCTTCATCTGGAAATACTAGACCAGCTCAATCATCTTATAGGAGTACCAAAAGGAAATCTGCTGCTCACAGTCAATCCAGTATTCTCTTGATACAGTAGTACAGACAGCCTGACCCATTAATTCCATCATATCTTAATAATCTTGCCTAAAGTGCCTCAGTTATTTCTAACATGTTGTTAGGGTCAATTCCTTTGAGCTGGCTGGAAAGAATCCATTCACACAGTGACTTTCCAAAAGGAAGGACAAACGTGAAGAAAGCCATGTGTGCTTTGTTTGCTTATATCCAAGTCAGCAGTTCAAGTTATTAGTTAGTCATTAAAAAGTGCTGTGACTGAGTAAGGGTATTGTAGTTAGCCAAGCCACTGTCACTGTTATCAGTAATCTATGTGCTGGTAGTCTAGTCTTAACCTTTTTAAAAAAGAAGGTTAGATTATATATAGTGTTTGTAAATCAGCAAAGTTATTTGAATAGATCATATCTTGATATTTTCTAATCAAATGTATGCTACACTGTATGTATATAAGGTAATTTGTGTGATTTGTAGCTAAATGCACCAGTTGGTTTAACTAGAAACTGCTGTTCAGACATAGAAGAATAGAGTTGTTGTACTTGCAAATGGTTGTGAATGAAAGATGGTGGCAGAACTGCACAAGGGCTGTGAAATGTGCAGGGTCTGATTTCTGTGGAAGAGAGTTTTCCTGGACTTTCATGGTTCATTTGGCTTATTGCTCTATTTTACTTCTGATTCTGTTTTGCCACCTTAACAGGTTCTTTGTTCCATTTGTTGGAACTGTTGGAAATGAAACAGACTTGTTATTTAGTATCTTTGATAGCTTTCAAAATATGCCATAAAGTGAAACCTACTGAATTACAGCAGCACAGGATAACACCTTTTTTTTAAATTATTTAATGATTTTTTTTCCAGCTGGAGTTCTGTTGATGATTGTTAGCACTCTTCATAAAGTGGGTTCCAGTATCTTGTGTATATTCCTGCCTGGTTTTCAAGCTGGAGGCAGGAGTAGGTATAATCCCGAGTCTGAGATCCAGATGAAAAGAGTTTTTCACATCTCCCTCAACACTCCCTCCTCTCAGAGATAGTTTGCCTTTACTGGGGAAAGGGGGGAAATCTTACCCTGTTTTGAATTTAAATGCATTGTGTGCCATTTAATAGATCTAAACTGTTGTCAGGGATGTGCCTGTGGATTGTGCAGTGATCATGGACTGGACAACTTCAGCTGTTTGGCGGATTAGGAGTCTAATCCCAATTAGATTTGCCATATACTCAATGGATGGTAATAGGATTAGAACAAGTCTTAGAATTCATCCCATTCTAAAAGAGGATGAATTATCCAACTTGTCATTCTGAAAAGGACTTGATTTTGTAACAGTCTGAGGTGGTTTTTCAGGTAAAATACGATTGTTTGTGGTTACTTCTGGACAAGAAGCTTCCGTTAAATCTGTAGTTCTGCCACTGTTCACAGTTATCATTTCAGCAGAAACATAGGACAACCCAATATATATATACTTTTAATTGCATATCTAAGGAGATGTAAATATTACAGAAATATCCTTTGTTATGGGCTGCATTTAAAAAATAGCTTTTGGCAAAAACATTATAATGTCTGTTATTACCTTTAATTACATTAACATTCCACTTTATTCTTCAAATTTTAGATTATCTAGACTATGTGGGAGGAGATCAAGGCATGAATTTTAAGGGTTTAGACCTCAGGATGCATTCAAAATAAGAACTATTTATGTGGATCTAATAATATTTTTTTATAAATTATCAGAAACAGAATGAGGAAACAGGGTAAGAACTCAAAATATTAAATGCCACTAATTTTTGGTGCAGCAGAATCTTTCTTTGACAGGGAGAGATTTAATGAGAAGCCTTTAATGATAGCTGCATACCCTAAAATTACTCTTAAAGTCTGTAATCTTTTCTGCTTGATGTCATCAAACGTGTTCCTCACAGTCTCATCCTGCTGCAATGACACGCGTAGCTAACACTTCATAGGAAGTCTCTCTGTCTAATAAGGAAAACTCACATCTTCACTGCAGTTATCAAATGTACCTTGGAACTGTGTGAATTAATCTTGTCCAAAACTAATCTTTTCAGTTGTGATTTAAAAGTTGATTGCAGTGGGTCACATTTCAGCATCCTATTGAAAGAGGATTGGTTTGGGGGGTTTGGGTGGGAGGTTTCTTTGTATGTTTTATTCCCAAGAAGTCTGCAGTAACTGGAATTTAAGTTACTATTATTTCTGACATTTAGAGTTCTGCCCTGATTTTGGTTTTGAGTGAGCTAATTCATGTAGCAAATCATTCCTTAATATTAATTTGCTACGTTTCAAAACAAATAGATGAATAATGACAAAACCCCAAGCAGTGCAGTAGCAATACACTGTAGAAGGCATAGAGATTGCTGGTATATCTAAGTGAATTTTTCACCTATAACCTAATTGGGCTAACTTTAAAGTCAATGATTAATCAAATAAAATGTATTGACATTTAACTTCAAAAGCATTGCATATGTCAGTGTTTGATATGTCTCATTTTCCATGTGTTTGCCAGTAACAAGTGATGAACTCACTTGGTGTTTCTCTGAAATCTGATAAATTTGATACGTCTGACAGCACAGAATAAACTCCATTATGTAGCCATTAATAAATGTAAACATTTGAGAAACTTTCATTTGGATCAACTTTATTTCAATGCAGGGTTGTGTGTCTTTAGACTTCTGTTGTATTTATACTGACATAAAACCAGCCATTTACTGACCTTGAATACTCTGAGCGATGAAAATGGTTTTGGAAGTGGTTGTAGAGTCTGTCCAGAGTTGTGCTGCTGTTCTAAGTCACTAAGCTACTAGAAAATTGTTGGTTGTAAAGTAGACTGTAGTCTTAATGCTTATTTTCCATTTAATGTTTTAATGGCGAATGTTTCTCACTTAATTTACAGTGACTTTTTGCATCTCTGTTTTTTTCTGGGAGATGGTCAGTCTAGCTTTTGTAAGCATTTAGCACTGTACTGTAAAATATACAATTTTCACCACTGTTCCTTTAGGGGAGACATATTTTTGTCACCAAAGCTACATACTGCTGTTGTATAGCTCTAGGAAATGTGTGACAATGAAGAACAATACAAAACTAATCCATTTTTTATTTTAAGGTACAATTTATATCCTTTTTTTAGAGCCAGAACTTTAAACTGGTATATTAGAATCCATAAAGTCTTAAAAAATTGAAAAGACTGTACTTTCTGATGTATATTTTTATTTATGGAAGAATGTGTTCAAAGCTTTTAATCAGCTCATCTATCCTCAAACTCAAGTAAAAAGTTTAAACTTTGTCTTATTGATAGACACTGCTGCTTTTAAAAATGATTTTTAAGCATTTAGAGAGAAAATTCCATACCTCTTACTTAAGCAAATCTGCCCAGCCCTCAATTTTTCAGGTGTCTAAGCACATAACTGCCTCAAATATGTGCTTATTGCCTTGTAGGCTGAAAACCTGAGCTGTGATATTTTGACTTTAATTTTATTAAGATTTAAGGTTTCTTTCTGCATTGTTAAATGTAGATTTTGCTACTCATGCTGTCACAAACAAACTTTGTAAGCATGGCCCCTGTACAGTTACTGGCTGGCTGTGCTCTGGATTCTGTAGAAATGTGTGGTGTCAGAGCTGAGTTTGTCTCTAAAACCAGGAGAGGTGAACATCATAATGTTTGTTATTTGTGGGACATCATTGTGTCCTCCCTCCAGGTGCAGCTCCCTTTGGTTTGCAGTGTCCCTGCCCTGCAGTGCCAAGCAGGATGTTCCCAGAACAGTGGGAGCTGGCACTGAGCTGGGAGGAAGTGCAGCAGCTGTGTCCTGCAGACTCCTTATGTTTGTTGAAATACCAGCCAAGACTTGTTTTCCCCCTCCAACTTAAATAATTTCAGGGTATATCTAAGTATCAAATGTGCAAGTGTGTTGATGTTTATTTTTACAAAAGGCTAAGAGCACTGTTTTGGGATCAATTCAGGCTTCAGTATTTTCCACCTACTTTACTCTGAGTTTGGAAACAGGATTTGAGACTGCAGCACCTGACAGTTGGGATACTTTACAGAAGTCTACAGGTAGCAGACAGGACACATTTAATTAGAGTGCCAGACCAAAACTGAAATGTGAAATGCCTCACTGTGACTTCAAACTTGTAGCTTTCTAGAGAGAGAAAAATAAATAAATTTACTGTGCCTTAAACCAGTAGATGAATACACTCTAACTGTAGCCTGTGGACTTCCATAGCCTTATATTTGATTTTTGAAGTTGACCAAAAATATTTATGTGGATCATACTGAAACTTGATTTGGGGAAAATGCTTTAAGAAATTTTGACCCCATTTTACACTTAAAAAATTTATGACAAGTACAGCACATTTTTCATTTGGAATCCCACCAATCAAAGTCAGAAAGCTTTAGCTGACCTGATTTTTTCAAGCCCTTCTGTTGTGACCAAAAGAAAAATAAGGAAGGAAAACTTGTTGCAGATATCTGTCTCAGCTCTGAAGTCTGTGTGTCAAATTATTTTTAAACAGTTTGATCTTTAGTCCTCAGAAAAACAAAGAATCCTCTTAATTGCAGTTTCAGCAAAATACTGTATTTAAGCCATTGAATAGCAAAATCTTCAGTGTGAGAAGAAAACTGGACAGAGGCAGGATTGATTGTTCGTGTTAAGGCTCCAGAAGTTTTGAATACTATATTTTACTTTTTCGGAAAAATATTCCTATGTAAATCCCTGAAAATTCACAGGTAGGTTCCCTTTTTTTGAGAAAAAAATTGCACTTTTTTTTTTCCTAATTCATTAAAGAAAACTAGAAATACTTAAAATCTTGTTTTAATGTAGTAGAAGAATTTCTCATGTATATTTTTTAATGCAAAGAGCTCAGGAAAAGCCAGTGCTGGCTTTCCTTATTTGTCTCTGGAGGATTCTTTGTGTGTTTTGAACAAACCCCCCAAATTCTGACTTCCTCCCCCCCACATTAGCATCACTTAGCACTGACCCTTGGAAAGTGATGCCATCTCAGAGCTCATTGTTGTACCGTGAGTATTTAGACATGCACACAAGTGACTGCACATCAGCTGGTCAGAGCTGGCTTGAAGCAATAAACAGCAAAGTTACAAAAAACTTCCTTTCAGTGAGCACCAACTTCAGTCTGGGTGCCACAGAACATTGTGCTGCTGCTGTGGCACAACACACAACACACAGTCTTTGTGTCTTCCCTCCTGCTTCCTTCAGTGTGCTGCCTTAGGACTTGTAAAACTCATTCCAGTCACCTCACTGTTCTGTGATGATGTTCCAGCAATCATGGCCATTGGTGATTTTCTAGCCACTGGAATATTCTAGTGTTGAAACCACTGAGAAGGTAGAATTACCTTTAAGGCCTTTGTGAATGATGATAACTCAACAAAAACTCTGTGATTCCCCACTGACCTTTTAACTTTTCTTTCAAGGACAAAGACGGAATAATGTTGGCCAAAATACCTGGTTTGGGTGATTAGTGGGGAGGGAAAGATTTGTTGGTTGTAAAAGGACTTAAAACTTTGAAGAAAACATGTAAATTTGGGAAAAATCTTACCACTTCCAGAGCAATCTGTCTTAGAAGCTTTTAACTCTTCCTCTGTTTTCAGTTCTTCAGTCTCTTTTCAGCCACTGTAAATCTGATGGTGTACATGGAACTCAATATTTACAGGTTTTTAGAGATGTTGGCAGGGCCTTATCTATAAATGTTTGATGAACGCTACAGCAAATTACTGTGTTTATAAAAATGTTTATAACAAAGTTCTTACAGATCATGCCAGTATCATAAACTTGGCACAGTCCTTGTCTTGTGAGATGCTGAGAAAACCTTGGAGAAGAGGAATTTTCAGATAACATTGTAATTGCTGAAAGATGAAATCTCATAGTCTGTAAAAACTGCATTTGGTACTTTTTTTGTTGTAGCCGAGGGCAACTTGATTGGGAGTTACTCTGGGATGTTCCTGTTTTGTTTGGTGGTTTCCCTGGCTGCAGTGTGTACTTCCATTTTTTTAATTTGTCTTTATTTTTTTACCTAAGTGTGCATGACTTTAAGTACATTGTATAGCAACCCCCTTGCTAAAGAAACTCTTCTGTATATTTTTGTATGGTATCCCGACGTGCTTGCATTGGTACAAACGGTTGTGATTGACAAAAAGTGCCACTTGCCAGTGCTGCTGTGTGTTGTGTTACCTGTACTGCTGTTGTACAAGCACGCTGATGGGTGTTGTGAGCAATGTTTGCCTTTAGTCTTGGCTCAGGTACTCATGTGGAGCAGTTTGGTGCTTTTCCTTCTGACCTGTAATACTTGGGATTCTAAGCAGAAAATAAAAGTAGTAAACAAAAGCCTTGTGGTTGGAACAGTGTTTTAACAGGTGCTTCTTTCACTCCTTCCAGTAGAATGCAATAAAGGCAGTGCAGGATGAAGCTTGGCTCAGTATCCTAACTCCAACACCTTAGGCTTCATGAATGGGAAATGCAATAAAATTCAAAGTGTTTGTTGAATAATACAGTTTATACAGAACATCAGATATATAAAAGTTGTTCTCAGCTAAATTAGTATATTCTAAGTTTTTTACCCTTTAGAGGTGAATTGCATGGAACTGAGCAAGCAATGCTAGGAGCATTTTCATCTTCATGGCAATTGAATTCAAACATGCATGAGCATTACTTACTGTGCCAGAAAGGTTATATATAATTAGACACTTGGAAAAGATTTGATTTATTGAAGATGTTGATCAAGAAAACCTGATGTTTAACTTTAGGTGCATTAAAAAGGCAGCACCCTGACATCTGGCTTTGACAGCATTTGCTACTGTCCTCAAAAAGGAGGATGCAATTTAATTCAGTCAGTGTAAGTGTACTTACTAATAGTATTTTAATATGAATGTGTTCTGCTGCTATTTCACTTTCTCTGAAGGAAAGAATTGAAATTACTAAGATCAGCCCACACATGAAAATGAGCACTAGATCTAAACAGACTTTTTAGCTCCAACAGTTTCTCAAAGCTTTAGCTCAGGAAGCAACAATACAAGTGTGTAAGGATTTCTTTTTAGACAGCTCACAGAAAATATATGCTAACTGAATCTCTTGCATATCTGCATGCTTCATCAGTCACCCAAATTGCCTGAGTTCCTCCAGTAATAAAGCTTGTTTCATAATTGCAGATGACTTTGGGATGTTTTACTAGCTGAATATACTGCATATCTCCAGTTCTTTGTAAAGAAATCAAAGGAATAAATTAATTGAGGTGGAAGAAAAAATGTAGAATAAATCTTCCAGCTCTTCTGGCTTTTTTATTTTTCCCTCCTCTTTCCAAAGCAAAAGAAGGAAGTAAAATCTAATCCTGAACTGTAAATCTTGCCTTTTCCCCTTTCTGTCATTTTCTCTATGGGAGCATATTTCTGCTTGTAGCTGAAATAAATATCTACCTGGGGGATCAACAAAGATAGTTCCCTTTTGCTAGGACTGCCTTTTTCAAGTTACTCTGGTGCTACTGCTCTGTTCTTGATGAGGCCACTATCTGGAAGTTGAGTGTTATGAAACATAATTGATGGGGCTTGATGGATTTTCTTTTTTGTGTGTATGATTTTTTTTTAAATCCAAATATGCAGAATAATAAAGCAGGATAAATGGTCTTGAATTTTTATATACTACTGTAGTCATGAAAATAACACTGCTAGGATTTTGTTCACTGTGTTGCTAATGATTTTTGGATGTCTGAAACTTCACCTTCCTGGAAGGGTGGTGGTAGGTTTTTACTTTGCTTTCAAAATGTAAACCAAAGAAAAATGTAAAGCTTCTAGTCAGACATAAACATCTATACTCTGGAGTAAGGTGATGGTCAAATATTTTTAATTTTAACATGTCTCTTTAGGGATATATTTTATGTGCTACTGAATCATGTATCATCTATGTAGCAGAGAGAAGAGTGCAGTGAAATAATAAAAAATATGAGCAACTTTGATATGAAGAATGCTATGCACCAAGGCCAAGGTAAATTAGCAGGGTCCTCCTTGCAGCCTTTGTCTTAGTTTCTAGTGTGACAGGAGGATATTAACTGCTGATAAAATCAGGGTAGGAAAGCAGTGCTTCCATTCAAATGTGATTTTGGATTTTGAAGCAGACCTTACTTTTCCCTCTCTTTTTCCAGCATCAGGAAAGTGATCCATATCTCATTTGGTTGAAAACCATTAGTCACCATTCTAGAGATATGGCTAATTACTTTTAACTAAAAATAATATTTTGATAAAGCTATGCTATTTCTCCTGGGAATTGTTTTAAACTCCCTATATGCCTACTACCAATTTTCTGCAATACGACTTGGGAGGAATTTGTACTGCACTGTTCAATAGCAAAAGGTCTGAAGAGTTACCAAGGATGAAATTCTCAAGGGTCTTTATGTCATGGATGGAAATGGAATCATTACTGTATTTTTGAACTCCTGCTAACGTCATTGACACCCACCTACAGTCTACTAGAAATATAAGTGCAGAGATCAGGTTGTTCACATACTACGAGGAGACCAACCAAGAAGGGGCAAGCCAAAGCCAAATTCCCTGGTAAGCTCTATTTTAAACAGTGTGAGAGGGAGAATTCCTTTTCTCCCCGAGTCAAGTTGTGAAATGGATCTCTAGTATGTTAGACTAAGCTGTATTAAATACCATTGCACTTAGTATTACGTGTAGTCAGTTTTAAAAACTGAGAGCTCTCTGGATCTTGAGCCATATTTTTGTGTTCTCCTTGGAGGACACAGAGTTCTGGTGCTGTGTTAGCCACTGAAAATGGCTGTATGTAATAAATGCAAACTTACAAATGTAATATTTTGTGTTGGGTGTTCTGCCAATGCCTCAGAAGAGAGTGCAGTGTCTAGAAATGGCTTTGGTATTGGAAACACTCGTTCAGAATATTTCGTACTTCCAAGTACCTTAGTACTATGAAAACAAAGAGTTGATAGCACATGGATGTAATCTGCAGTGGGCAGACTTTCCTTGGATTCACATGATTTGTGTGTTCCCAGTGACAGCTGTATGGGATTTAAGGAGTATGTCTGTTTGTCCTTCTTACAGACGGTTTGTTCATCTCCAGCATGTGGAAGGTGCTGCTCCTGGGTCTGTATGTAGTATTGGCTGTGAGAGGATTGGCAAAGGGTGCTCCTTTCCAACCAGAAGAGAAGTGGAAGCCTCTTGATAACCCCAGAAACAGAGACCTGGTAAGGAGATGTCTCAAGAATGAGAGCTGAAGTTCTGTGTGTTTTGTTTTCCATGAAGAGACTCCTTCTAAAAGGCAAGAGGGGGCCATTAGATGTAATGTCAGGAACTGTGCATTTTTTACAGTCAATAACCATTTCTCAGTCAAGATGTACCCCTTAACTGAAGATGCATTCTCAGAGCACAGTAGTGCATAAAACTTCCTGATATTTCCATCCAGCAGCTTTGGTTTTAAAAAGTTACTTTGCTTATACAGCCACTTGTTTTGTGAAACAGAAGAGGAATGATTACTATGTTTCTTTCAAACATGTGCTCTGATTGCATGTTGTTTCATCTCATGGGAGTACAAATAAGTTTGCATTTAACAGCTATGAAAATACCAGAGAACATTTGCACAATCTTAAAAAGAATTTGTGAAGGAAAAGAATTGATTTCCTGTAACTTTTCCTCAGTGTTCTAAGGAAGTTTAATTTCTCCTTTGAAGTGATTGTAAGGGTTCAGTTGAAATCAATTGCCCGTTGTTGCTGACTCTTACCGAAATGTTTATAGAACTGTCCTGTCTGCTCTCAGCAGGGGTTTGGCTGTGCCTGTTTGACAAGGAGTGCAGTTCTATCACAGCCCCTGTGATTCACTGGGGAGCAGAAATGAGCAGGAAACAGTTGCTGCTCTGCTGACTTCACATAAGGTGTACAAGCCATGGATGGAGTGGGCATGTCTGAATTAGGTTGCCTACACTGTATCAGGCTATGGTCACAATAGAGAATTTCATCCCACAGAGGAACAAATATTACATCTAACTCGTGTCAGTAGAAATAATTTCCATCGGTCATACTCTTTATTTTCACAACCTCAATGTGTTCAGTTTTTCAGAATGCTCCAGGCTTACTTCTCAAGCAGGGGTCTCGATCTCAGAAAGTTCCCAGCTGCTTTCCCTGTGAGCAATGAAGGACCAAGGCCTGTCATGTTCTACTCAGATCCTATTGCTTCTGCATTTGCAGATTATGAAGAAAGGAAAAAATCTTTTCAGAACTATTTCAAAGGCTGAAAGATTCTGCTGCTGAAGGTAAAAGAGGATGCCTTGTCCTCTAGTGTTGTTACGTGTAACCAAGAAAGGTTCTGACTGAATTATAATCAGAAGGAATTAAAAGTGTAGTACCTTAATCCTTACCTGAAGTGGGTTTTAAAATTCTTGAGGCAGAGATTTATGAGGTAATTAATGTTTAGATAAAATAACAGATGGTGCTTATGTAGACCTATATAGACCATGATTTTTTATTTTCTCTTTTTTTTTCTCTCCTCCTTCATATAGAGAATTCTGTAAATGTGCAGATAATAAATAAGGGATGCAAGTTTTATGTAAGGAATTCCAAAAGGAATATAAATTGAGATCAGTGGGTTCTTGTGAAATATGTATATTAAGAAAATTAATTTAGACATAAGTTATTTCACTAACAAAGCATACATTATCTTTTAAGTTCACAGTAAATATGGTTTTCTTCTGGTTTACAAATAGTTGAGAATTTCAATAAGATTTAAATCAAAGCATTTTGGTGAGATGATTTACTCAGTATCTTAAAGTGCTTAAGTTGTAATCAATATTTAATTTAGGATTTCCAGCTCTGTCCTGTTCTCAGCCTGCTTAAACACCTTCCCTCTTTGTAATCAAAATCAAAGCTCCATTATTCTTATTATCATGAACCATAATAAAGACTGCACTCAAATTTTAATACTAAATTCTCGCTGCGTTTTTATGTCAGGAAAAAAAACCAAACAAAACCACCACCACAGAATGTGTATTTTGTGCATGAAAAATAAATGAAAAGGGAATTCAGAAGGGCTGCTCTACTATAAGTCACAGCAGCCATGAGAAAACCACTGGTGGAAGTTCTTTGTGCTGCATAATTCAGGATGGTCATGGCAGTTCTTTTCAGTGTTCAGAACTGTTTTGTGGGAACAGAGGTTTTCACGTCTTGGTTTGGATCATGCCGTGGTTGCATATGGCTATTTCTGTGTTTCTCTCACGTATTTTTTTTTTTTTTTTTTGTCTTTTTAAGGTGTTAACTTCAGAACTCTGTACCAAGTGGAAACCTTCACAGCCAAATCTTACTGGTTTGACTTTTTATCTGTTACCTGCCAATTCAAAATTCTCTTCAGTCACCGTTTCTGCCAACGGAACCTGGTGTCCTGCTGTAATGAGCATTATTCTGTCTACTGACAAATGCGTGGTTTTTGGCTATTGCAGTTTGTGAGCAGGATTGTGCTTAGGTGTGAATAAATGAGGAGTGCAACAGCGAGCATTTAACCGCTGCCAAGTGTCTTTGTTCAGAGCTGGTAAATAAATGTTCCCTTCCAGTTTATTAGAACGGGATGTCCCCAGGTGTTCTGACAAGCGTTCAGATCCTCTCTCGGTGTCCCTCTGGCTGCTCGTCCCTCAGCGCAGCCCCGCACGCCCCTTTCTGGCCGTGCTGTGTCAGAACCGCACACGGCAGGTCAGAACTGCCCGAGCAGGGCGTTCCGAGCCCCGTGCGGAGCTGTTCCCGAGGCCGTGCCCGCCGTGCCCGCCCTGCCCCGCCCTGTGCGGAGCTGTTCCCGAGGCCGTGCCCGCCGTGCCCGCCCTGCCCCGCCCCGTGCGGAGCTGTTCCCGAGGCCGTGCCCGCCGTGCCCGCCCTGCGCTCGGGGCCGCCCTGCGCTCCCGCCCGGCCCTCAGCGCGCGGCCCCTCAGCCCGGAACTGGCGCGGGCGGGCGCGGGCAGCGGCGGGAGCCATAGCGGGACGGACGCGGTGCGTCCCTCACGGGGTTCCCCCGAGCCGTGCCGGGCCGCGCCGTGCCGGAGCCATGTCGGGCTTCAGCCCGGAGCTGATCGAGTACCTGGAGGGGAAGATCTCCTTCGAGGAGTTCGAGCAGCGCCGCGAGGAGCGCAAGAGCCGCGAGAAGGTGAGTCTGCCCCGCTTGGTCGCCCCACGGCCCGCGCCGCCAGCCTCCTGACAGCAGCTGGCAGGGCACGGAGCGCCGCTCTGTGTGTGTGGAGGGGCTGACGCTCGCTGATCCTGCGGCTCCGTAGTGGCGAACTTTGTGTTGAGGTGAGCAGCAGGTCCCGGTGAGGTGGCTGCAGGTGCGTGCGGGGGGCACAGGACGGGTACCGGGTGCTTCGGCTTGGCTGTGACCTCACCCAGGGTGCGCTGCCACAGCTCCCCGCCAGCGTCTGAGATCTGAGGGAGAGAGCCAGCGCGGCTCCTCTTCTTGGCAGCACTAAATACACGGAGGCAGTTTTGTGTCCGACACTATGTGGGCGATGTCATTAAAAGAAAATACCTGTGATTTGTCGGAGTGTTGCAGTTCTTTTTGACTTCGCTCTGTTTGTGTCAAAGTGCTACTGAATTTCTGCATTTCTTGCTGTTCAGAGAGCAACCTCAGCAGAACTCAGCTGTCATGGAAGGATAAGTGTTATCCTAGGGCAGCATTCTTACCAGATCAGTGAGTGCTGCTTTGATATTGACAGGCTTCTGGAAGGATTTGTCACGCATCACTTTTTTTTTTTTTTGTTTTTCTAATACAGTCAGCCACGTCATCCCCCCTCACTGTAATGCCAAACAAGCAATGGCCTGGGCTCTTCAGTCAGAAGTACTGTGAACAGTCACATCTGAGTCACCCCACACTGATAAGAATATAAATGCTTTGAAAGCAAGTAATGCTGGGTTTTATTCACTTAAAAATGCAGTGCTTATCCCACCTGTTTCACTGGCTGGAAAGCCAAGTGGTAACTGTAAATAAATGGGGGAAATAAAAATGGGTAATACTATCAAGGTAATCATTTGTATTTTTGGTGTGTGTAGGATGGGGAAAATGTGTCTGCTGAGGAAAATGAGGAAGATGTAGAGGCTCCATCTTCATCCAGAAAAGCATCTGGGAAATCCCAGAGTCAGGATGAAACTGATGGTAGGTGTTTTTAACATCACCATTCCTATTTAAACAGGCACTGGAAGCATTTGCTCTTTGATAACTGACTTCATAAAAATCTGGCTCCATTTTTCCCCTTCTAGTCTCTGAAGGGACTGAAATAAAAGGGAAATTAAATTAATAATTATGGGGTTTTTTTCAGATGGGGGCAGGGGAGGAAAAGTCTTGTGTTTAGATGCTCAGTATCCAAGTCAGAATAAAAATAACCAAGCATATCCAAGTAGATAAAAATAAAAATAATAAACCCAGGTGTGGTCCCCAAGTCCCTCTCCTGTATAGGCAATACTTGATAGATTTGCTTTTCAGTCCCAACTTGATACTGTGGTGATTTTTTAGTCAAATCTTCAGGTGTCCAATCCCCCAGCTCAAACCTTTGAACCCTGCATAATTGGAGTTTTGTACATACATCTGTAGTCAGTTATAGCCCTGGGTTCACTTCATAATGAGAAGTTGTAAATGAAAAATGGGAAATTTTAAGAGAAATGCCTTAAGCCTATTTATTCAGAGTACTTAGCATCATTTTCTTACTTACCTTAAAGAATTCTGTTCTTTTTCCAGAGAAATGCAAATAATCTGGATTTTGCATTTACACTCCTTAAAAGGTACTTGTCATAGGTGGAATGGTTACATGATCTTGTTTTCAATTACTTCTAAAAATTGGTTGCTGGGTTGTTGTGTAGTAGAATTCTCTGCTCACTTACAGCCGCTCCAGCTGGAAAGCTTATTGCAGCCAGCCAGCTCAGTGTTTGAAAGCTGCTTAATATTCTTCTGGATTGAGAAAAACGTTGATTAAGCTGTGGCTTCATTCTGTGTGTTGCTCCCTGCTTTCATTTCAGATATCCAAAAGATGTTACAGGCTGGGCCATACCGAGCATTGGGGATGAATAATGCAGAGCTTTAAAACCAAAGAGGCTGTTGATGGTTTTTCTGCATTTCTGCAGGCAGCACTCTTACAGAATAGCTGCTTCCAGTGGGCTGCTGTTTTCTCTGCACTTGTCCAGAGAAGCAGCATGTCCTCCTCATTATATCATAAACCTGTTTACTTCTTTCTCAACCAGGAGAAACAGCAGATGGGGTCAGTAAATCTGTTCATCGGGTCTTTGCATCCATGCTTGGGGAAAATGAAGAGGAGGAGGATGAAGAGGAGGAGGAAGAGGAAGAAGAAGAGGAAGAAGAAACTACTGAGCAGCCTACAGCTGGAGATGTTTTTGTTTTGGAGATGGTTCTTAATCGAGAGACCAAGAAAATGATGAAAGCAAGTATTGAAACTTTGATATAACTTCCATGTGTCCCCTGACCATAGAGCATAAATGCCACTTGGTGTGACTTTTAGCTGCTTACTGAGAAGTTTGCCTGAAGATTGTTCCATGTAGGATAATCCTGCTTATGCTGGTGTTTTGTTACGCTCTGTTGATTATAAAAGCACTGTAGTTTACTGTTTGAAAGCTTTCAGAAATCATGAAATCAGTTTTCCCAGTGTCAGAAAACTATGAATATTAGCAAGTCTTTTTATCAGTCATTTAATGTTGCTAATACTTCAATAACTTGGTGTTCAGTGGGGTTAAGCACAACAGGGTGTCTCCTGAATCTGGGCATAACTCAGCCTTGGGCAGAAATAGCATCTCTCTTCCCTTTAGGAGAAAAGACCTCGCAGCAAACTTCCCCGTGCCTTGAGGGGTCTGATGGGAGAGGCCAACATCAGATTTGCTCGAGGAGAGCGTGAGGAGGCCATTCTGATGTGCATGGAGATCATTCGACAAGGTATGGGAGGCTGGGCAAACCTTTGGGCTTTAAGGGTGGAGTGGAGTTTCCATGGGCAGGAGGAGGATTCAGTGGGGCTTCACTGGAGATGAAAATAAACAGTACATGCAAAGTCAGGGTGTAAGGAGTAGCATTGAGAATATATGGTGTACTTCCTTTATTTTTTTTGCTTATAAAAAGAAACTAGCACCCCAGTTCTGCAGAGGCCCAGGCCTTGGCTTAGCTTTACAGAGTTTGCTTTTATTGTCTTTGTAGATGCAAGGTGTAAGTGTCAGCATGACTTGCAGCATAGGATAATACTATAAATGGTTGTTAGATTCAGTCAGGCTGTTTAGTAGTTTACAGAAAGGAACCAGAAACTTGTGTGCAAGTTTTTCCTGAATTTAAACAGCACATGTGGATGTTTCATGTAATTCTGATACCTGTTCTTTGAGAAAGGCAGGTTATTTGTTTCCAGTGTGGATTTTAAATAATAAATCTTAGTCATTCTTTTTGTCTTTTCCAGCTCCTCTTGCTCACGAGCCATTTTCCACTCTTGCCATGATCTACGAAGACCAGGGTGACATGGAGAAGTCTCTACAGTTTGGACTGATTGCAGCTCACTTAAATCCTAGCAACACTGAGGAGTGGGTTAGGCTGGCAGAAATGTCACTGGAGCAGGACAATATTAAACAGGCTGTTTTCTGCTACACAAAAGGTAGTGTAGCACTAAACATTTTAATAATTTAAAATTAATGCTGGGTGCTAATGGCAATCATTTTGTTTTCTTCTCCTTTCTACTTTAGTTTGCTTCAGGGTGCTAAGGTTCTGATACCTCTGTCTGGACTTTGATAACAGATGAATGAATCTGTGATATAGGATTTGCCAAAACCTCGTGCGTGTCCATTAACACGAATCAAGGAAATGAATGTGAGATCCACTGTTCCCTTTCCCTAACCTCCTCCCGTGCTGCTGCTTCTCCCGCAGCTCTGAAGTACGACCCGACCAACGTGCGCTACCTGGGGGAGCGGTCCAGCCTGTACGAGCAGCTGGGGGAGCACAAGATGGCCATGGACGGCTACCGGCGCATCCTGAACCTGCTGGCGCCCTCCGACGGCGAGCGCTTCATGCAGCTGGCCCGCGACGTGGCCAAGTGAGCGCGGCTGGCTTTGCTGCAGCGGCCCCCCGCGTTAAGCGTGCAGTGCTGCCTCGGGAACTACTTCCTTGTGTTTTCTAAACAGTTTAAGGTCTTTTGATCTTCACGTTTGGGAGATGTACCAAGAAACGCAAGGATGTGTATTGTAACAATACACATATAGTGAAGGTTTCTGAAAGCAGGTTAATGTGTGACATGGTTTCATCAGTCTCCCCCCTGACTCCAGTGCGGGAGACTGTGATGAAAACTCCAGTAATGTCGTAACAAACAGGGGGAAAAAAAGGTTAATTATTTGAAATATGTAAAAGTTTTGAGCAGTTGTAAGGAAAGGAAGAACACTCCCTTTCTCACTGTCTTTCGTAACATCCACTCGCTAATGAAAATCCTCGCTAATAAGCAAAAATAAGAAAAATATGAAAATCCTTTTGCTTTGGTTCAAAGTTTATATTGTCATGTCTGTATTTTACAGGAGTTACTATGAAGCCAATGATGTGACCTCTGCTATTGAAATAGTGGAAGAGGCCTTTACCAAGCACCAGAGCCTGGTGTCCATGGAGGATGTCAACATTGCAGCTGAGCTGTACATCTCCTCCAAGCAGTACGACAAAGCTCTGGCGGTACGGACACTTCCCTGCATTTCAGTGTCCTTCTGAGCACCTCCTTGCCAGCCAGAATGGGTGGTTTATGTTCATAGTTTATGTTCCTGCAGTGCTAAAATGGGGTCCTGCTTCTGGAAAGATAGAGCTCGTCAGAAACAGACTGCTTGCTGTTCGTTCTGTAGTAATTAGCATTTAAATTAATGGTTGGATTGAATTAATTGAGGGCTGATGGATTTGTACGTTGTTCGAGGTTTAAAATTTTGGGATCCTTTCTCTCCTTCTCTATAGTGACCATAATCTTAGTAGCCAGAGAAGACCTTCAGGCTGCTTTTGTGAGTAATACCAGCAGAGGTCATTCTCCGAGTGTAAGGTTAAAATCATGACACTGAATGCTCTGATGGTTCAAATGCAGATTGTTGTGATTTATCTGGCAGCCTTGCGTTACAACTAATAATTTATGCATTAAGCACTAAGCATACATTCCAGAAAGACAGTACATCTTAACTCTAAGGCATTGGGAATTAGAGAGTATTGCTTATCTGGTCTACGTTTGTTAACTTTCACTTTTGAGGCATATTTCCAACTTGATTTTGTCTGGCTTTGAGAAGGAAAATGTTGGTATTTGGCCACTGTTGTACTTTCAAAGGCAGATTGAAAAGACACTGCAAGTTGGGACTTCTTGTGAACATTCTTATTTGTTGATATGAAATTACTTAGGGTTTTTTTTTCTTTCTTTAGATTTTATTCAGCTCAGAGAGAGACAGAGAGTCAGAGCACAGTATCATGAGCCTGCAAACAATTCCTCTGATCCTTTTTTGTACTTCTTCCCTCATTGAACTTGGCAATTTTATGTACATAGCATTTAGCTACTGGATTTATTAATACAGTAGAACTGTAGTCACAGAGCCATTTCTGTTTCTTTTTGAAAGTTCTACTTGGGTAGATGGATGCAGCCTTTTCTCTGATAACTTCTGTGATGTTTAAAACTGTCACATAGGCTGGTTGCTCCATTTAGGCTTTAAATCTTTGAAATGATCCAAGTTACTTTTCTTTTTTAGGTTATTACAGATTTTACAGGAATTGTACTTGAAAAAAAAGTACCAGAAAAAAGTGCAGCTGAGGAGAAAAAGGGTAAGTAGCTGTCAAGTGGTTCCTGTGACACTGCTGTTCATGTGATATGACATCTTTCCTTTACCTTTTCAACTCCAGGGTGTATTTTGCTGCATTGTTGACAGGCTTTTCTCCACTGAAATCTGTGGGTGCTCTTAGTGAGTTACATGGTGTGACCTCATCCTACTGTAAGAAGTTACTCTGGTGTCCCCATAGCCCTGCTGACTCACTGAAGACAAGGACTGCTCTCCAGGCAACTGGAGGAGGCCTTTTAAAGTTCTAAGCATTCTTCTGAGTGTTTACATCAGACCAGCTATTTCTACCAGCTAAATAGCTTCTAAAAAAGAAGTTAGAAATATAAGCTTAATGGCAGCTGTGCTCAAGAATATCAACCTTTGACCTAAGAGTAATGTACTTTATACATCCTGCATCTGTTAGTAGCCATCTAACTGAAATCTGGGCATACTAGCTTTTAAATTAATGAAGTAGGTTGTCTTGGAGAAACCTGCTTTATCAAAGTCATGTCATCTGAAAATGCTTATTTAGGCTGTAGAATGGACACAGCACACCAACTCCATAAGCAGACAGTCTGTTTTGTGGTTAAAGTGATTGTTTCAGCAAGCCCAATACAGGTGTAACATATTTCTGTTGGCTTTTTGCTCTGATTGACCAGGTAAATAATACAGTTGATTTATCACCAACTGATGGAGACTTTCAGCAGATAATTTATAAGAAACAAAACTATATTGAGTCTAGGAGTTAGAACACAATGTTTTTAAGTTACCTCATGTGTGCCATTGGTTGAGAGAAAGCCTCTAAAATAGAGGGTGATTCTCCACCCTCTGTTGCTTTGTAACTTTTGTAACTTTTATAACTGCTTCCTATTCTGCGTCCTTAAAAACAAAACAGTACTACAACAACAACAACAAAAAACCCAAACCAAAACAAGAGAAACCCAGTCCACTTTTCAGAATAAGCTGTCAATCAGTTATGGATTCAAAAGTAAGTAACTGTTGGCTTAGCTGGTCCTACTGGTTAATCTGATAATCTTTTAAAAAAGGTACAGGTGCAGCAGCAGAAACTCAGGAAAGCCAGGAGGCAGTGACTGATAATCAGAGTCATCCAGTTGCTGAATCCAGTGCTCCAGGTAAGTAATTTATTTTTTTAATTTCAGACAGGTCTATGCACTGATCATATGGTTAGGAACCAGCTTGCAATCATATAACAGCTGGAGATTTCTAGCAGCACAGAAACAGAGCTTCATCCAGAAAAGGATTGCTCTGTACTTTCCTTCTTTCCCTTACTCAGAAGTTCCTTCTAACCCAGCCAGACAGTTTTCATTTTGTAAAAATATATTGGTAGGGGAATAGTTGCCCTTGTGCTGGGTATTGCAGTGTTCAGGGAATGATGAATTAGCCTGCATGTTGTTATTTGCAGTAAAGGGATGTGGATGCTGGAGGTAAAAGGAAAACCTCAGGTTGGAAATCACAGTTTTCTCAAGTTTTAGCAATCACCCTGAATGTCTGGTGTAAGCATTGAAGGAGAACTTAACCAGGAGTTAAGGAGGTGTCATGACTGTATGTGAAGAACCTATGATAATGGAATTTTACTGTGTGACCTCTCATTTGCTGGTATTATCATGGGTAGCTACTGTGCCTCATGTTTGCATTCTGGTCAGGTTGCATTCAGTCTACCTGTTGTGTGAAGTTCTGTAGTTAACTGTGTTTAACAATGTGTTCAGGAAGTGCCTGGCACACAGGGTATAGCAAGAACAAGAACCTCAATACAGGGCATTTCCAGCAAAAGGAGAAGAAGAGGGGACAGGTGCATAAATTGTTAAGGGAAAACTTTATTGAGCAAGTACCTCTTAAGTAGGCAGAGGATCTAAGCACATGCTGTGGAATCCTGCCCTTGAAGCCAATGCAGACTGACAGCACTTGGTACCTCGTGTGGAATTACTAGTCTCAGAGACAGTAGGAAGGTGTTGCTCCAACTCTTGGAAAGATAGAGGAGTAAAAGAAGGGCAGACAAACACTTGCTAGAGCTGTTAAGAATATTTTCTCAGTTCCTGAGCATGGCCTGGAGGGGATGTGGTGCTTGAGAAGTGCTTCTTAGAGCCTCTGGGTTCAGAAGGAAATTCTTTATCTTGTCACAGCTGTGGAGAAGGTCAGCTGCTGCATTCCTGAGGGTGTTCCCATAGACATCACGGTCAAGCTGATGGTGTGCTTGATCCACTTGAACATCCTGGAGCCACTCAGTGTAAGTGGAAACCAACTCACAAGGGGGGAGATGTTCTAAGTAATCACAAAAGCAAATAATTATTCCTGTTTTCATAGACTGAGGTGGTTGAGAGAGCTGTGAAGATTCCTTTTGCTTCTCTCCCACTCCAAGAGAGAAACCTCACAGGCCTGTAGTAGCAGAAATAGTATCTTTACCCTTAGTAATTATGCCAGTATAGGTATTACTAAAGCACAGCAAGTCACAGCTTTACTGTAACATTAAGTGACAGGGTGCAGGACCATATTGAAAAGTTGTTGAACACTAAGGAACATGTTTTCACTTCGTTTTAAAGCCATACTAAATGTGAAGACTGTTCTTTCATAAAGGACACTCCTCACTGATGGACACTTTAACCTACTGGATGTGTGAAACATCTAGAATAGAATGGGGCTTCTTCAGGAATTCTGAATTTCAGATCTTATATTTTTTCACTTCTAAGCTAACGTTTAAATAAAGGAAATATAGTTCAGAATGCAAATAGAATAAAAATCATGGGATAAAAATGGAAGTTTCCAATAAGCACGCCTTAAAGAAATGTTCTCATTGATTATTTGTGCTTTAAGTGTTTGTGTGGTTTTTCTTAAAGCCTCTTCTGACTACTCTGGTGGAACAAAATCCAGAAGATGTGGGTGACTTGTATTTGGATGTTGCAGAGGCTTTTCTGGATGTTGGAGAATACAACTCAGCCCTGCCTCTCCTGAGTTCCCTTGTCTGCTCAGAACGTTACAACCTGGCTGTCGTGTGGCTTCGGCACGCAGGTGAGAAGAGGCAGGACTGCTGAACATGGGGGGACTGAGAGATGATAATAACAATGCTGAGCATTGCCAGGCACCTTTATCCAGGATCATGGGAATTTTAGATTGACTGGTTGAATGAGAATTGGCATCTGCAGAATGAAGTTTATCTTGACAGCTCTGTCAAGCATTTTTTTTTGTTCTCCATATACACTGAAATTTACATCAGCTAGAAGTATGTCATGTAAGTGAAGCAGCATCTATTCTGCTTTTCATCCTGTGTGAACAGCATGTCACACTGTTAGAAGTGAAACTGTGGATGCATCAGTGCATATATCTGAATATTTTCACTTAAAAATACATGTTTGGGGTGATTTTACTAAGAAGGTATGTTAATTTATTTGCAAACTTGGAAGTCTTCTTTTTCTGCCGCTTAAGTGTCTTGTGTTGCTTATGGTATTTCTAGAGTGCTTGAAGGCTTTGGGGCACATGGAGCGTGCTGCAGAGAGCTATGCCAAAGTTGTTGATCTTGCTCCGTTGCATCTCGATGCAAGAATCTCACTTTCAACACTTCAGCAGCAGCTGGGCCGGCCTGAGAAAGCTCTGGAAGCTCTGGAACCAATGTATGACCCGGATACACTGGCTCAGGATGCTAATGCTGCACAGCAGGTGGGTGAAGTGTTCTGTGCTTCCATTTGGGATGTAAGGTTGTGCCAGACTGTGCTGGTAGTCCAGGATGTCTGCATAGGACCAGGGACTCGGACTTATCTCCCCATGGGGAGCTTGCAGAGCACAGTGACTGATCCATTACAGCATCAGGGACACATCCTCCTGACTTTCTCCCTGACCATTCTCTCAGCATTTCCCAGTCCCACCTGATAACTTCTGTGCAATGCACAAACTTTTCGCCACTGAGAGCTAGTCGTGACTCTGCATCAAGTTGGTCAGCAGCTGCTACATGAGAGCTATGTGGTTTGGCCTCTGTTGATTGTAAGCAGAGGTTCTGAATCCCCTCTCTAGAAGCACCCTCACTGTAGGTAAGAGTCATGCCAGATTTCTCTGAAATTGGAGAATTTGGAAAAGTAACTCTTGAGAGCAGTTTAGGGAGAGCTTACCTGCTGCTGCAGATTCTTGCAGCTTTCTGGAAGCTTTTACAATCCTGTTAGTACTGTACCGAGTCAAAGTTGTTTGTTTTGTAAACTCACTCTGTGCAAGAGGTTGAATACTAATGTTCACTGTTGTCCAGGAATTAAAGCTGCTCCTGCATCGCTCCACGCTGTTGTACTCCCAAGGCAAAATGTACGGTTACATTGACACGTTGCTCACAATGCTGGCAATGCTGCTGAAGGTAAGCCAGTCGCTCCAGCTGCACTGTGAGAAGTTGGACAGCTGTGACTTGGGTCAAGACAAACAACAGATAAACTCAGGAGGGAAGCTAGTGGGCTTTTATATGTAAGTGGTTTCATAATTTTGTTAGATAGTAATCTTGCAGGTAGCCTGCAGTACTGGCATTCCTGCCTGTAGTGTTGAGAGCAGAGGACTGTTTGTATGTATAATTATTGATACGCTGACTTCAACTCCCTGTTCTCAGTGTGCTTACAACCCACTGAATTCTAAAAGCTGCTTCTTGCCGTTTTAACACTCAGCACACAGTTTTTTTGAGGTATTGATACTGGTTTCTATTTCAACAGTTTTCTTTTTAATTTCTTTCCTTATTATTTTCTTGTGATAAAAGGACAAAATAAGAATTTGTTTAGCCAGTAAATACAGTGGTGGCGGTTTTGTGTTAATTGAGTTTTGTTTATTTATAAATAGGGCATGAGTTAAGGGAATATTTAGACCTCCATGTTATCTACCTACTCAGCACCTTGACTATTGTATTGTACTGGTTGAAGAGCTGACTGTCCACAAACGTCTGAAACTGATAGAGAAAGGCATTGTTGTTCTTATACTTCTATGCAGTCTTGATTTCAGTATACCCAGGGATGTTCCAATCCCAGGAGGAGTCTTTTTAAGTAGCTTGAAGAGTTTGTATCTTGCTTTTGCTTAGCCCAGTTTGCTCTGGAGCATGAGACAATGCAGAGATGATATTCCTGTTGGGAATGCTCTCTCTGATGACCTTGCTGTGTGATGGTGTCACAGACTGTTTTGGGATGCAACGTGAGCAAGATGGATTGGCCATAAAGCTGCCTTTGTCATAGGATGTTATATTGTAATCTGAAATGCTGCCCTTAAATTTGTTTCTAGGTAGCAATGAGCAGAGCTCAGGTGTGTTTGATATCTAGTTCCAAATCTGGAGAGAGACACCTCTATCTTATTAAGGTGTCGAGGGATAAAATTTCTGACAATGATGACCAAGAGACAGCAAATTGCGATGCAAAAGGTAACAAATCACAGATTGTTTATTAAAAACAAAGCAACAAGGTGGACTCCATAGTTCTGAAAAATGATAAAAATGCTCCTATTTTGCATGCTAAATCCATGCAGTTCGTGTTAACATTGCTTTATTTCTAGGGCAAAGAGGGCAGCAAAACTGAAGATAATATATCTTAAGGGAATAGTCCCTATTCAGAAAAAATAGTAAGATTACAGAATAATTCAGATTGAGAAGGGCCTCTAGAGATCCTATGGGCCAATGTTCTCCTCAGGGGAAATATCGTACATGCAAATCTAGAACGTAATACAAATACATTGTAAAAGTGGTGTGATTTTGTTTTTAGTGGGCCCAGGCTTGGTTGAGCCAGCCTGCATGTTCTTAGCACTGCTTGATAAATTAGGGAGAGGAACTTCATTGCATTCATGTAGTATGTTTACAGCTTGAACTGGGTGTATTGCTTGCCCTTTATTCCCACTTTGTGGGTGTTTTTTGCTGGTGTTTTATGAACTGCCCTTAAACTAAGAAAAAGTAAATACCTCATATTAACTGTTAGTACTATGTCTTTGAAAATATCAGTTTGATGTATACGTCTGTTTTGTAAAAATGTGTTTTTCTTGTCCTAATTTTTCTCAACTTTCTGGCTCCAATATTTTTAGCAATTTTTGCTGTTCTCACAAGCGTCCTGACAAAAGATGACTGGTGGAACCTCCTCCTGAAGGCCATCTATGCCTTGTGTGACCTGTCCCGGTACAAGGAGGCAGAGCTACTTGTGGATTCCTCACTGGAGTATTACTCATTCTACGAGGATCGACAGAAGCGCAAGGAGCTGGAGTACTTTGGGCTCTCTGCTGCGATTCTGGACAAGAACTTCAGAAAAGCTTACAACTATATCAGGTGGGCTACTGAGAAGGCAGAGCAGTCTGTGCTCTAACTGCCTCCACTGATGCTGTAGTCACACTGCTGAGGTAGGCAGGCTGATGCTTTCCAGCCTTGGCTAAATGAGCTGAAACTGAAGGAGCCTTCCAAAAATACACAGTGCAATGGGTTGGTTGATTTGGCCAGAACCACTGGTTCTGTTTTTCACTCTCATCTTTCCCTCAGTCACTGACCTTCTCTTAAGAGTTTCTGTTCTTTGTTACCTTCCCCAAACTGCTGAGATTTTGTTGAAGATACAGTATATAGTACCTAGCATTTACTAATTTGTTGCACACTTCTCATTTTGTAGAATCATGGTCATGGAAAATGTCAATAAGCCCCAGCTGTGGAACATCTTCAATCAAGTCACTATGCAGTCTCAGGATGTCCGTCATCATCGCTTTTGTCTCCGCCTGATGCTGAAAAATCCTGACAATCACGTGCTGTGTGTCCTCAACGGGCACAATGCCTTCGTATCTGGCAGTTTCAAGCATGCTCTTGGTAAGATCTTTCATGTTCTAATATCAACAAATAGAACAAGTGAAAGTTTATAAAAAGAGAAAGATTTTTTTTTTTCATCAGAAAATTATAGGTTCACAATGCTAGTCTGGTGCTTTAATTATTCTGTACACAAATCAGAGCATTGCTGAAGGGTTTTGCTAATAAAAATTAAGCTGGCACGTTTCAAGTTTAGCACACATTGCAAATATAACTGACTTGCAAAGATAATTGGAGCCTAATGATGATAATAATGACAGAACCAGCCCAATTTAAATAGCAAATACAGCTGGTTGCATGTTTTAGCAGGCCTTTGAAGTAAACCTGCTGTTTTCAGTCAAGTCCTCCAAATGTCACATTTAAGTCCCAGCAAGGACCATGTTTGCCTTCTGTCTCTGATCGTTTTCTGCTTCAGTTTTTACATCACAATCTGCATTCTTCCTTCACAATCCAGTGGGTGCTGAAAATACACAGTTTTCTTCCCTGTTTTTTTTTCCTGTGAATTTTGATGTAGGTATATTAAACTGTTGTTTTTCTTAGTTCACACTTCTAATTTAAATATTTTCTTTCTTGCCCTTCTTAAGAAAAGCTTTTCACAACCAACATCTTGATTCATTTGTTTGCTTTTAGGTCAGTATGTGCAAGCCTTCCGTGCAAACCCAGATGAGCCTTTGTACAGTCTTTGTATTGGCCTGACGTTCATCCACATGGCCTCTCAGAAATATGTGCTGAAAAGGCATGCTCTTCTAGTACAGGTGAGGCAGTGTGATTCTTGTTACTCACAGGGTTTCCTGGCTTTGTATCTTGCCAGGAATGTATCTTTGTATATTGGTTATGGCTACAACAGATTCTGTTTAAAGAATTTTTCATAATTAAGATGGCATTTCTAGAGAGGGAAATGGCAAAACATGAGCACAGATGAATGTGCTTTTGAACTATAGTTACAGCATCTGAATCTCCTCTCCTTATGGGTAAAGATAGCTTGTTATTCACCTTCATGTTAACAGCTGCCAGCTGTTTGTGAAAATATTACTAATTTCTTGGTGGTTGTAATCTGAATTTTTCTTCAAATTTGGCCTGCCTTGCTGTAAAGTAGAATCTATGCTATGTGCCCTTCATAGGTATGTCTCATAAACTGCATTCTTGAAGCAAATTTTACAGGCTTAGAGTTTTTTTCCCATCTTCCTTTTCCACTTTTAGGTGCCTCTATACACTCTCTTTGTAAAGATCTTGTGAGCTCCAGTTTAGCTACCATAAAGTTTTCAGCTTCCATATTTGCATTTTTCGTTTCATCTGCAAGATCCAGTTGCAAACCACAGACTTAGTAGTCCCAAACAGAATCTTGAAAGTCATTTGCTCTACTTTACACCAAGTATTTTCATTAACTTGAAATACCTTTGAATTCCTATAGCTGCTGAGCTCGGTCAGCACAATATGATGGTGAGCTCTCGTAATTTCTGAAATTGCTGAAAGACTGTAGCTTGCATTGATCTTGACAAAAGCTACAGGTCCCCAACTACTGTAACACAAAACCAGTTATGACAGTGTCCAACTTCAAGATATTTTGAACTTGCAAACTTCGACCTCATTTTAATATTTTTATCCACTTTTTTCTGTAACCAGCTTGTCTTTTTTACAGAGACTGCCCTGTTCTCCTTTTATAACATTCTTGAACAATGTCCTATTTATGTTACCCCCTGGCAATACAGTTCCCTGCTCTCTC
Source organism: Phylloscopus whistleri (assembly GCA_017589585.1). Taxonomy (NCBI): domain Eukaryota; kingdom Metazoa; phylum Chordata; class Aves; order Passeriformes; family Phylloscopidae; genus Phylloscopus; species Phylloscopus whistleri. Next base: position 443,182 of record JADMLD010001220.1, read on the forward strand.
TCTTCTCATTTCCTGCTTGCTATACTCAGTGATTTTACATTATTTCTTGCTGCTATGGTAGTTAATTAGTAATTCAAGCACAGCAGCCTACTGGTGACCTAAATTACGATCATTAGCTGCTTGTCTCTGAACTAATTCCTCATATCGAAGGAAGTACCTTCTCTGGTTACCAACATAGTCCCTAGGAAGTAGGTCCTCTCTTTACAACAGAATCATCACACTCCAAAATGGTAACAAAATAAAATGCACAGGAGGGGAGGAAAAAGTTGTGTGCTCAATTTCTCTTACAGGGATTCTCCTTCCTTCACCGTTACTTGGACCTGCGTGGGCCGTGCCAGGAGTCCTTCTACAACCTAGGCCGTGGCCTGCACCAGCTGGGATTGCTGCACCTGGCAATCCACTATTACCAAAGAGCACTTGAACTGCCTCCCCTCACTTTAGAGGTACTGTAACTTTGTAAGTTATGGACAGAGAATAAAGTCAGGAAAATGTGAAGAATTCCTTAATCATAGTTAAAATAGTTATATAAAATCTCTGTAGTTGTGCCTCCTTCAATTTCTATTTTAATTCCAGATGTGATTGTCACCTGATAATGTATTTAAGCATGTGTAAATTTCAAGGATGTATGAATTTTGAAGGATTTACTCATAGGCTGAAGCAGCAGCAAAAAGGATTGCTAAGCAGCTTTTCCTGATTAAGTAGTTGACCTTTCTATTATTACATGCAATGAATTATAACTGGAAGTTCTGTATACTCACCCCTTGCTATAAAACAGCATGCTGGGGCAGTATTAGGAATGCCTAATTGCATCTGAGCCATAGTTTAATTCTAACTGATCTGTGTTGGATCCTGACTGACATGTCATACATTTACAAGTCTGGTCTGTGGAATGGGTAGGTAGAAACATTGCAAGTATGTTTAGAAAACAGGCAGTGTTGGTAAAGTAAGAGCTGTGAGTGTTAGCTCTGAGCTCCCAGGGTTCTGGTTGGAGAAACAAATACTTGGCATGCAAAGACTAATTAAGGTAGTACTTTGCTGGTTTGTAAGCTGGCTATTTAACTTACAGCTAGTGTTTTGAGTGTGAAATTTTGTAACTTTGGTGATTAACAGCATGATGTGGAAACTCCTTAAAGAGGGGGGAGCACAAGGAATACTTGTTCTGTTTCCTTGCAGCTGAAAGCCTTTATTGGCCACGAATATGTCATTTGATCCCACTCTAATGGCTACTCATGTTTCAGTTTTTTATACCATTTTTACATATTGATAACTTTTTTTAATCATTACTTTTACAGGGAATAGAAACGGATCAAACAGACTTGAGAAGAGATACTGCCTTTAACTTGTCACTCATTTACCAGAGCAGTGGGAATACCAGAATGGCTCAGAAGATGTTGTATACCTATGCAGTTGTGTGATGAGGTTTGTGCAGGTGCAACTGATACCCTTTGGACTGACCTTTGCATTTTGCAGTGCTGGGGAAGTTGGTTTTCAGTGCAGCTTTTTCTGCAGAGGGTCAGAGACATGGCTGGTGCAGTATATTCTTCTGCCATTTGCACTGTATCACTGTGTGGGTGGGAACCAGCCATCCTGAGCACACTCCTGACATGCTCACCAGTGGCTGCTTCTAGCTCTTCTCCTTTGGTGCACTGCTCTCTAAATAGATCCAGTCTTGTGTATAGAATCAAACAGTGAAAACTGAGGCCCAGTGTGATGTGCTGAAGGCTTTCAGGCAGAGGAGAATGTACAGTGTGCAGTATTTCCACTAATTACCATTGAGGTTGCTGAAGAAGCCATATTCACTGGTGATGAGGGTATTTTAATGTGCAGCATTAAATTACTATAATGTGGAACCATCCTAGAGGATGAAGAATTCAGTGTTTCAAGATCTTTAAAATATTCAGAGTTTTCTAGGAGTTCATATTCCTAGCAATTTTTGTATTTGAAGGGGATTGGCCTTTGTTTTACTGAAATCAGTGTAACTTTTGTTCTTTCTCTGAATTTGTTAATAAATGTTCTGAGGTTAATGATGTTTACTTATTCTCAGCTAACATATATCCTACTAAACAGGGCAAACCTAAAGCCATATGGCACACACTTAATTTTAAGCAGCACAGTTTAATGAGGCTCAGGTGTGTTTAGCTTTGCTGATGTGCTGAGCCACCCCTTTAACCTCAGAACAGCCATTTGCCTCAAGGGAGAGAGGCTCTTGCATTAGTCTGCAGTCCTACCATATAAATTACAGTTTAGGGCCAAATTTCTGGAGGAGCAGAAGGAGACAATTCCAGAGTGTCCTTGGGCTACCCCTAGGTTCCAGAGGCATGCAAGACTTTTTTCTTCCCACTATACTAAACAAGTATCACAAATAACATGTACAGGTCACACAGAAACATGGCTCACAGAGGAGGTGGTGAGCAGCTCTGCTGAAGCAGGTCAGAGTGCAGCACCACCTGTCCTGAAGCCAGGTTGTACTGACACCAGATGGAAGAGCAGGCCATGATGAAGATGAGCTGATCTTTGATACTGAAAACTGTCCATGCTGTAATCATCTTCAACATACCATGACATAAATCTGCTACTCTAACTACTCTTTCCCCAGTCTGTTGTTCCACAGTAGGATGGGTTGAACAAATGCCACTAATTCTTACGAAGGTAAGGTGATGTGTAGTGTAACGTCACACACCTCATGAATTCCTTCTATGCTCCTGAAATAGCCCAAGGCTTATGTTCTCTCATGACCCAGATATCATCTCCCATTAGAAGCAGCCAGTCCTGCCAGTTCCTCCCTGCCCCAGTCACGTCAGCATCCAGCCACAGGGACATGACTGTGTCTTCAGTAATTCACCTGAACCCTCTGCAAACCAGTCTGTGTTCTGATAGCACCTGCCAGGCCTTAGTCTAAAGCTGGTGAAAGAGAAGGGGTAAAAGCAAACATGTAGCCTGTCAATAGCATACAGTTTACAGTTATTACCAATAAAGAATAATTGTTTTGTTATAAATAGTAATTTTACTATCAGCCTCACAATGCAAAGAACCTGAATCAAAAAGACAAAATGAGAGGTCTGAGTTAATTCAAATCAGCTGTTGGGGTTTAAACAAGAATTCTGAGGTTCCCTATGGATGGGTGCCCTGTGAGCACCTTTTATCTGCAGCTGGCCTCAGCAGTTCACACCTATCTTAACTGTCAGATCAAGTCAAGTGCCAGATTCTCCCACACCTGGGTGCTAGCAGGGAATCTCTTGGCAGCAGGTGATGCTCTCCCAGGGCTGGGAATCACCAGTCAGATGAGCTCATTTCCTGCACAGCTCACGTGGGCCCCTCCAGGGGTGAGCTGTGGGCCTGCTCTTTGCCCTGTGTGTCCAGAGAGGTCTGGGGTGGGGGGGGAGGCTCCTGCTTTTCCTCCTGAGAAAAGATGGGCTATTTTATGAAGCTGATGACTCTTTGGGAAATCTTTGTCATTACTGAAGAAGAGATGAAAGTTTAGCAGTTCAATACTGACATCTCTAAGAAGTTAATTACATGGCTGTACAAGAACTAATTATGGAGAAGGCTGAGGCACCTACCCAAAGAAGGTAAGCATGGCTTTTGGAAGGGTGTCTATAGAGGGCATGGACAGGGGAAGTTAAACCACTGAGATGGAGCTGAATGCAGAGGAAAATAGATTAGCTGTTAGCTTTCAGATCAGTGTTTGCTTAATGAGTATCAACAAGTCATGAAATGTGTACCAATCACCTTTTCTAAGTACAGAACAGTCCCTTCAAGCTCTCCTGTACCTGTGATAGTCTTTGCTGCTTCAGTGTGTTTTTTGGCAAAAGGGGAGGAAACAAACTAAACCTGAAGAGGAGGTCTGCTCTCCACCCCTGAGTGTAAGGAACTAAAAAAGTCTAGAGAACTGAAATCCTGAATCATAAAAGCCTGCAAAATACCACTCATGTAATTTTTCTTTGCTTTCCTCTTTGAAATGAATGTACTTGCTTTTTTTAGCTCCTTTTTGGAGCTGCTCTCTTCTTGGCTCAAGGTTTTTCAGAACTTGTAGCTGCAGGCTGTCAAACTCAGATGTGAACCACTGGTGAGTTGCTGCTTCTAGGCCAGTTGTGATCTAGGCAAGGTGGTATAATTAGAACTGCAGGGAGAACAGCGATTGTGTGCTGTGTTCCACGTGTGAGGAGCAGGAACAGCCTTTGCATCTTTCCCCTGTACACAGGAGTAGGAGCTCTGTGATCCTCTCTTGCTCTGCTGTGAGAAAGAGTTGACCCTCTCTTAAGAGGGTGGTGAAATCAACATGGGTCTCCAACACTGCATAAAATACAGGGGCATAGGAGAGGGGGAAAACAGATGCTGAGTGCTACAAGCTCCTGAGAAAATGAGGGCAGACTAACTTTACCTGACAAGTGCTACAGAAATACTCTTTTGCTATGGGGATCTCTTTCTAATCGTAGAACAATACTTGGACTGATAAAGCATCATTTGAGACCTGAGGTTGGGACATCTTTATTACTTTTTTTAAATTTTATTTCATGCTGGTTCGTACTCTATAAACATCTATTCCCTTAGATTTTCACACCAAAGTACTACAGTAATCCATGCAAGCTGTAATAATTTGGATATTGTGATACAGCAGTGCAAGGACAAGGTGATGCAAGGACAAATGATTCTGCGGGCAAGGGGTGTGGTGGGTGGTTTTGCATGATGTCACATACAGTGACATAACAGCAGCACGGGGGGCAATTTGCTTTGCCACAACACTTTTGTTTGGTTGGATAAGAGAGATATTTTGAGCCTGGTAAAAACAATAGGCTGTGGGGGACAAAAGCTCTTTCTACAAACTGATTTATAGAAAAAATGAAAACTTTTTTAAAGTATAATAAATGGCACTTAATTTCAATTAGTTGAAAAGGCCATGTGTGCACCTCACTTTTCACCAGAGGATTGTAGCTGAAATTGAAAGGGTTACTTGGTACATATGCTCAATTCATATCTTGTTATCCAGCTTTTGCACTTCAGTCTTAATGAAAAGAGATGTGACAAGGTAGCTCAGCTTGCTTTTAGCACAGAAATAAAACAGCATTATTTGAGGCGGAACACAGAAGGGAAGTGAATGTCTCTACCCAGAGCAACTGTTTTCTCTGAGTCTCGTAGCAGGAGAAGCAGGAATTACTTCTCATTTATCCTTCCATAGAAACAATTCCAAGATAACAATTCATTTAATTTTAATCTAAGTACAATGTCGTGGTCACTTCCTACTGTCACTGCTATCAGGACTGTTGCAGAAATGCAGCTTTCTTACTCTCTTATAATCACTACACGTTCTGTGCTGTTTGAGGAAAGGTGGAAATCTTTCCACTACTGTCCCAAATTCTATGACATAGGTCACCATGAAGTATAGCTTTACTTCCTGCTTGTTTTCCATTACCACCACAGTGTGCCTCCCTCCTTATAAATTAGTAATTTTTAAAATAAAGTTTCCTATGTTTCCAGTCTTTCAACCAATTTTTACCCATCTATTTTGTTTTAATGCCCCCTGGTGGCTCTTAGCCATTCTGCTATTTTCACACATTAAGCAAATTAATTATCCCAAATCCTAGAGATGCATCTTGACTCCCGAAGGCAGTATGAGCAGAACTGAAGATGATTTTGATACAGAACTCTCTTACTATGTGTTTGTCACTACACAAATAAATAGAGAAAATAAATAAGCACTTCCCTCCAGATGATGTACCAAAGAGCTCAGGTTAAACAACCTTATCTTAGATTGGTAAAAGCCAAGTTTCCCCTTTGAGGTGCAAAATAGGATGCTGGGAGGTACCTGTACTTTGTCACAGGTCAGTTTATTCTTGCTGACAGACAGCTCTGCCAGCACCAGTTGCACCTGCTGCTGGGTACACTGAGGGGAAAGGAGCAGAAGTCACCACCTTGTAGGAAAACAAAGCAAAAAGCAACAACAAAAAGTTCTTGGTATATAAATTGCTTCAGGTATAAGTTTTCAATTATATGAAACACTAAAACAGATTTAAAAAATCAAAATGTCCAAATGGTATAAAATCCTCCAGGACCAGCTTATTTTTAGGAGCTGCTGCTCAAATTGGTACAATTGTCCAGCTGGCCACAAGAAGGCCACTGTCCTAGAAGCACAGCCAACAGAAATGGAGGGATGAAAGAAACCTTTGACAACAGGGAACAGAGAAGGAAAAAAAAAAAAAGAAAAAAAAAGTAGAAGAATAAGAAGGCATGGACAGAATTAAAATAACTTATACAGTAAAGAATACCAAAAAAGTCTGACATTTTTTAATGTTCTGAATGCTCTATTGATTCATATTCTTTATCTTACAGAATATGACAAAAGAGTTCTGTGTCAAGCAGAAAAAAGATATCAATCTGTTACAGACTAACTACTGTAGAAATGAAACCTTGATTATCATTCAAAATTTGTTTTAGCAGTGTGATTTTAGGACCTTAGCAGCAGCTAGGTATTTCTTAGGATCTCCAGTGAATGGAAGTGGTTATCACATGCAGCACTGTAAAAACTAAATGGTAAAAACATTGGTGGTACAGTATTACTAAGCTTTTACTCAACTTTTCTGGAGCCAGTCAAGTATCCTGATCTAGGTGACTGAGGCTAGCGAGAAATAATGGAATGGGAACAAGTTAAAAACAGGAATGAAGTGCTAAGTGCAAATGAAGAGGGAAGTGATACCCCCCCCCCCTCCCCCTTTTACTACCTCCATTCTTTTGATTCAATTCCTTTTCTGTCTGTAGCCAGAACAACACTCTGTAACAGACCCATGTGGTTCACCAGTGTTCCACAGTTCTTCCACCCTGTATTTTCTCCCACACCGCCTACCCTGGGCCTGCACAGGGCTAATGGCTGGGTGGGTAGCAGGTGTTTCTGGCATCTCTGAGTGGAAATCTTGTGTAACTTGCTCCAGGCGCCCCTGCCTTGACTGGGCAAGGGGTGGAGGGGAGGAGTGGCCTAGATGATCTCCAGAAGTCTCTTCCAGCTGTGACTCTCTCAAATGGCTGAAGCTGAAAAGGAGGGAAGACTGACCTGTGTGCACTCCTGAGGGACTTGCAGCAGCTATGGCTGAGGCACAGCCATGGTAGCCACCACAGAGCATTGCTCCTGCTGGCTTCCCTCTCACATAATCACAGCATGTTCTCAGCTGGAGGGGACCCATGGGGATCATCGAGTCCAACTCTTAGCTCTGCACAGGAGACCCCAAGAATCACACCCTATGCCCGGAACAGAGAGGTCTTGAGCTCTGTCAGGCTTGGTGCTGTGACCACTTTCCTGTTTCAGTGCCCAGCCACACTCTGGGTGACGAATCCTTTTCTAAAGTCCAGCCTAAACCTCCCCTGACACAGCTCCAGGCCATTCACTGGTCACTACAGAGCAGAGATCAGTGCCTGCCTCTCCTCTTCCCCTCACGAGGAAGTTTTAGCAGCAATGGGGCCTCCCCTCAGCCTCCTCAGGCTGAACAGATCAAGTGACCTCAGCCGCTCCTCACAGGGCTTCCCCTCAAGGCTCTTCACCATCCTCCTGCCGCTCCTTTGGATGCTCTCTGACAGCTTAATGCCTTTTTCTATATTGTGGCGCCCAGCATTGGACACAGGAGTCAAAGTGAGGCCACACCAGCACAGAGTGGGACAATGCCCTCCCTGGACGGGCTGGCGATGCTTTATTTCACCCCCGGCCCGCTCCATCCCCTCCCGGGGGCCGGGCCCGCCCAGCCCGCGGCGCCTCATGAGGGGCACGCCGGTGCCGGTGAGGGGAGACCTGGTGAGGGCTGGCCCCCGGAGCCCCTCGGCAGGGCTGTGTAAATGAGCTTCGCTTCCGTCTGTTGCTTAGATGGTGCTCGCAGTGCAGCGTTTCACAGCAGAACGCTGAGGAGTTTTAACTCCGGCTTGCGGCGTGTGCAGGCTCACACCTACAACGGGAGCTGCGCCACAGGAGCCTTCTGACCTTCAGGCGAAGGGTTATTGTCACACGCATATCAAATGATGTGCAAGAGGCAACGGCTGGAAGCTGGAACACAGCAAGTTTAGATTAAATACTAAGAAGAAGACTTGGCTGAGGTGAGGGGTGAGGCTCTGGCATGGATTGCCCGGAGAGGCTGTGGATGCCCTGTCCCTGCAAGTGCTCAAGGCCGGGTTGGATGGGGCTTTGAACAACCTGGTCCAGTGAGAGGTGTCCCTGCCCATGGCAGGGTGTTGGAACGAGATCATGTTTGATGTCTCTTCCAAACCAACCCATTCTCTGTTCAGTTCAGGCCCTAAGCAAGCATGTGGCTTGCAGTCATTTAATCCAGATAGACAGATCAGCAATCATACTGCGTTACGCTGTCTCCACTGTGCATCTGAGGTGTGGGGCTTTTAAAATTGTACCCTTTTTTTTTGAATTTCTTTTTTGTGCAGAGAGGGAAACTGATTTTGTGGCCTTGTTGTTGGAACATACAGCTGTGAAACTGTGAGGTCTGTCTGAAGTAGGCAACAAGTAGCAATGCTACAACCATTAATCATTACATGTTCAAGCAAAGGTGTTTAAGCTGTCTATCCTAGAGATTTAGAATCTCCTTTTCACTTTTTGGCAGCTCATATGGCTTCTGAGAGACATCTATGTGTGACTCAGCTCCTCCCATGCATTGGACAGGGACCATGAGCCACTAACTCCCAGCTGAGGATTTTGCTCAAGAGCAGCATGCAGTGTGAGCACCATCAAAGTACCATTTAGGGACCCATCAGTTGGGCTCAGCTTGTCCTGAAGCTTCTAATATGTTGAGGTAATACTGTTAGTATAATATATGTTTGGGGTGAACTGTTTTGTAGGGCATGTCGAGATGCTGTTGTTAAATATACATGTGGAATGAGAAAGTAGATTTCTAAAAAAACCCCTGAAGTCTGTCTGTAGATGGCAGCAGAGAGGAACGATATTTATTAGGATCTCTAAATATGGTGACTGTGCATTTTATGATTTGTGCAACTGCAGCTGGCGGCTCTCTATTAATGCTGAAATTTTTGCACTTTACTGATGAATATAATTATTTTGATTTGAGGATCTTTTGGCATGACTGTTTATTTTGGAGGAAGAGTTGGAGCTTTTCTGAGCAGAGGGTGACTGCAGACAGGGCAGCACCTCATTTGATCAGTGCTGTGTGTGTAATAAAAGGATCCTCAGCTGACGTAGGGATGTCATTGCTCCACTTGAGAATTTGCTCCAGAAAGCCTTTGCCTGGGAGATGTTGCTAGGAGGCTTGTGAAGAAATGTAGGATGTGAGGGAATATAAAAATCACTTGGGAGAAAGGAGATTAAAATGATAAATTAAGTAACTCTTAAGTTTCTCACCTAGGGAAGGGATGCATAAATAACTTTGGTTTTATTGTACAGTTTCTCAGTAAGTGTTGGTGCTGCATTAGGCTGGTCATTAATGGGAGGATTTTGATACAATGGCCATGTAGGGATGCCTGGTTTATGCAGTAGAATAGCGTGTGTATAGGAGGAGAGAACATAAAAGAGCAACTGATATGTGGGTCAAATGGAAATCGTATTTCAGAGGTCCTTTCATGAGCTGGGGTAAGTCAACAGTATTTGACAGCAAGATGGCTAATTCTGACAGCACCTGATACATTTTGAAACAACCAGATCAAATGCTGTTCTCAATTTAGTATACGTTAGGAAAACTGCTTGATTTGAGCTTTTTGTTCCCCTTTGTTATTTTACTTTCAGAAGCTGGTGTACAGTCTGAAAAGAGTTACTTCATGTATAAAAGTAGGAGTAAAACATGTACATCAAATGTCTGTAGCATGTTGTCCATGGGATACTTCTAAGATGACTGTGATCAAAGGAACGGGTGTTGAAAGCTGAAGTTAAACAATTAGTTGTTCTTTTCAGCTCCAAATATCCTGTCCAACAGTTTCACAGGAGTAGTCAAAATAACCTAAAAATAGTATTTTCTTTTCTTTTTAATGTTGTTTATATGGGAGTAGGAGATAGGGTGGGCAGGTGCATTATGATGACAGCCCAGCTACTATTTTTTTCACATCAGTATCATTTCCTCTATACTTTGCCACCTACATTTATGCCTGGTGAAATCATGTACAAAGTTGCAAGCTAAAATGGGATAGAAGAATATTTTCATCTGTAGTTAAGAACACAAGTGTACTTTTGTTTCTTACACCTGTGCTTTGTGTGATGTGTACAGCAGCTCCCATATCAGTAAAGCTTTCATGTAAGTTATATGTAAAAATTAGACAATTCATATAATATTTTTATTATTTCTGCAATGTTATGGCTCCAGGTTTGGGGTTTTTTGGTATTATCTCCGATTAGCTTTTTAGTCTGATTTAAAATTTTTCAGGGAATGGGACTTTCCTTGGGAAGTCTTTCCCTGTTCCATTAGAGCTCACTGCTTAAAGGTGCTTTTGCCTTTTCCTTTCCTGTAATGACATTTCTTTTAGTTATAGCTTCTTTTGCTATTCTGACAATGTCTTTTAATTTCTGCTTAGATTTGCCATGTGTTTGGAGATAATTAAGTGCTACAACTGTCATTGGTTAACAAAGTTTTATTCCAGCATAGGTAAAATACTTTCCTTACATTGATCTTCTTTGAATTCCTTCTACTGTTTTGAGGTAGAACTGAAGTCTTTGTTCAAGGTGGAGTCTGAGCTGCCAGCACTGTGGCAGTGCTTGTCTTAAATTCCTTTTCATCTCACTCAATTACTTGCTTTTGCAGAATACTTTGGTATAAGGGCAAATCAGGGAGCAAACTCTATTACAAATATCTCTATTTTGGATTCCTTGGGTGGCATGAAAGAGTGCTGCAGCAGTAGGTGGAACTTGCAAGTTTGAATTGAGAGGTGGGATAAATTAAATCTGCTAAATTGGATCAGTTTGTCCACCCAGGTTAGCATTCTGCAAATGGAGGTACTTTGTAGGAGTGAGTGCTTCAACTAACCTGTCACTGCTGGAACTCTGCTTTCTCTGAGCATTGCTTCCGTTAGTTTATTCCATTCTTCCACAATGCTTTTTTTTAATTGCATCAGATGCAAGTTTTGGAAATTGTGAGCTAAAAGTTTTCTCTTCAGAACCCTTTGTGGTTTTGCTTATCCTGTCTACTCTGTTTTATCATTAATGAGATATTGACTTCTGAGTTTGCTTGGCCCATGTTGCTGGACTCCAACACACTTTAATCTAATTTAATTCTTGTGAGAGCACATATGTGGATTTATAATTTATTCCTGCCACTTGCACATTGAGATGGGTAGCAGCATAAACATGCCAGAAGTACTGTTCTTTGATTTGTCCTTAAAACTCTTCCACATGGCCGTGTCTGCAAAACCTGGTGTGAATTCAGGCCATCAATGTATTTCTACCACTGTGATGGTTTATTGGCAGTAAATCTGCACTTTGTGCTGCCCAGTTTGTTTGCATCTGCCAGTTCCCTGTAGCAAGATGTCAGATCTCTGGGGAGGCTGCAGACCAGCTTCTAAGTGGAGTGTCATGAAAAGATCATCCCTGGATTAGGGTTCTTAGCAGCCCTAAGGAGTTTTACAGTAAGTATATTATTAGATATTTTACATAATAATATAACATTGCAAGTGTTCTATATAATGTGTTTTTCCTCCTTATTCTGAGAGTAATACAGAATCCTTATTTAGTATACCATGGAAAGAACAATGCTTTGTTTTTATCTCTCTATGCTTACTTGTCTTAGATCTACCATCCTTTTCTAGAGAATTTTTAGAATTTTTTAGAGTAATTTCGGGGCTTTTTAAGGACTCTTTGGAGTATTTTTAGGACATTTAATTGGTTTTTACATTATTTTTAGGGTATTTTAGGGCCTTTTTTTACAACTAGGATAGTTTGTGTGTATTTTAAGGGCATTTAGGGCTTTTTAGGGCATTTTGAGGGTTCCACATATCATATGGAAAGTGAAACTTAGGTGATTTTATTCCTCTTGATTACCTTTCTTGTTATTAAGATCAGTTTCATGAAAACAGAATTCAGACAGGTATGATTAATTTCTTCTGTTTGTTTTCCTGTCTGAGATATTTTATTAATAATTTTAGCATCTTTAAAATGGCAGATATCACACTGAGAATGATGAGTTTAAGGACACAGACACTAAGACCAAATAAACTAAACCCTGATTTTGTTTTAAGACTTTAATAGGCCTTTAATAAGAAACAGGCAAGGACAGGATTCTGTCTGTATGTGTGTGTATCCATATATATGCAGAAAATACAGTAATACATTTGTACCTAAGTTATTATTTAACTAATAGCACTTATTGAATTACTCAGTACCTTTCTGTCCTGGTGCTTTCTCCTAGAAGATTTGGGGTTGTTTGTGTGTTTCTGAGCCAGGGCTGAAAGCTTTAAACAGAAGAAGTCTTGAACTTTGGCTGTGTATAAATGCTGATCTGATTGATTCTCACATGTAGTTTATTTCCACAGTAAAGCCCAGTAACTGCAGCTCAGAACACTGTCAGACACATTTGAAATATAAAGACAAGTTCTGTAGCTGTATTCTGTCTTTACTCTGTAGACACACAAGCAGCCTCTAGTTAAAATTTTGCAAAAATGAGAGTGATGTCTTTCCTGCTTTTGTTTTCCTTTCAATGTCTTGCAACTTCAGTAATTAAACAGTTAACATGTTGTATACATCCTGTACAATGTTCTGGCTCTGAACATTCATATTCTCTAGAACATAGAGCATGTCAATATTTTATGCACCGTTTTGTGAGCAGAATAAATAACCTTCTTCTCAAACTTCATTGTAATGAATATTCCAATAGATAATATTTCTGTGTGTAAGTGCAAATATGAAAAGTGTAGAACACATAGAAACAAATTGGCATTTTATCTGTGTTCTATTTCTACCTGAAGAAGGATCAGATAAGATGGCAGTGTAAGTGGTATATTGATTTTGAATTAGAACTCTTTTGGAAATGGGACGTAGGCTGTAAAGCACTAGACAAAGGGACAATCATCATCTTGAAAATGTCTCAATTTGCTGTCCAACTCTTCTCTGAGAAGTCTACAGAATATGAGGTGGCATCTACACCTTTAGGAGTATCTAAAAGTCCTGCTGCTTTCAATAAAAATGTTTCTCTGGCACTCAGGTTTACTTCAGCAAGTGCAGTGATTTACCCTTTTTAACTTATGTACAGTACTTAGAAATTAGAAGTGCAGGAAATAATGACAACGATTTTCACTCCAAGATATGGGAGCAGGACCAGCTTCTACCTTAATTAGTTCATATCAGTTAATCAGATGAGCTCCATGGCTTCAGGGCTTTAGGATTAAAAACCTAATGTGGCACTAGGCATTCTTTCCTTTTTACCTTTCAGAGACAAGTATCTTCTTTTCAGGCACTGAAATAAAAGAATGCAGAATTAAAGTGTCATCAAAGTGTCATCCTACCTGACAAGTTAATGCATAAATTTCAACAGATTTAAAGATACATTACAAGTTTAAATGAAGTCTAAGGTAGTCAAACATGATAGTGACAGAAATGTTTGTCATTATTTCAGTTGTCGATATTTGCATCTCTTTCACTGAAATCAAATGAAATCATACGAGAACATTGGTGCACCTAGATTATAGAACAGTGACCTGCACTCCTGCTGAGAAACAATATTTCGTGTAAGAAGAGCAGAGTGGATTCTGCTGAGTGTTTGAATCCATTTTAAACAGATTGTCAGTAGTACTCCTACAAACAGTAACATTACTTCTTTACATCTGTGTAATTCAGCAGTGTGGAACAATTGAATACATTTTGTGAGAATGGAGGGAAAAATCTGCTCTTTATACAGTTCTGTCTTTTCTCATGCTTTAGGAGCTGGCAGTGGTTATACTGATTTTTAATTTAAGAAGAAACATTGCAAGAGTGCTGAAAAAACCCTCAGCTTTTACTGTTTTCCATTATGACTTTCTACATGTTCTGGCTACCTGGCTGAAAATGTCCAGTCAGAATAGTAATAGCACAAGTTCCAGTTGTTAAATCAATAACAACGCTCCTAGAAATATTTTTTCTTATTTTTAAATTAAAAAATTGAAAGCTGTAAATCCTATTGAAGTGCTTTTTATGAGCAGAATTACATTTTGAGCAAGGGTTTGCCTCTTGCCTTAATGCCAATGACACATAAGCTTAATGTATCTGCTGGCCTATTTTTGAAGGGAAGAGTCTCTAAGGGTAAGACACTGACGTGATAGCCGAGGTAAATGACTGCTGTGTTTACTGGAAGAATGAATTCTCCTTCAGAAAAAGTCACTGGCAAAGCAGGAGAGCCCCATTAGTCAGTAAGATAACTAGCCTCAGATTTAAACCAGAGATGCAGAACAAACAAAGGCATCACGCAGGATGCATTAAATTTTAATTAACATTTTATATTTGAGTTCAGGCTTTGTTTATGCAGCCCTTAAGAGGAACGTTTTCTTTTTTGCATAGAATCAAAAGTCAGCGTGCATTTTTGGGAGGGATTTTTCTTTGTTATGTACTAAACCTGCACTTTGCACTCTTTAAAGTGCTGTGCTGTTTCTGTTTGAATAACCAGGGACTGCTGCATGGCTTTGGTAAGAGTGGCTCCTGTCCTGGGAGCTGCAGACTGATGTTTTGTAAAACCAGATGTGTGCACAAAAGGAGATTACAGCTTGACTTTTTTCACCTCAAAATCTTGGCTCCACTTTGTACAGAATTAATTCGCCAGTGGGAGGGAAAGTGTTGTTTGTTTACTTTAAATTTGTGGTGGAACTGTGGGGACTGAGCCACAGGATTGGGGATTCGAGCCTGGATTATGCCAGCAGCAGGGAAAACCAGGAGGAGCATGACCTCCATTGTTAGCATCCATTTTATGCTGGGGTCTTATGGGGCACACTGGAGAGCAGTGCAAAATACCAATTCCACACGGAGAATCCAGTCTAGTATCTCTTAATTTCCAGCAGTAACAGGTATTAATGCAGCTAACATGTTGAGTTATACTGAGTAGCAGAGTTTGAATTATATTCAAAACTTAATACATTCAGCAAAATATATATAATACAAATAATAATGCTTATTATTTTGAACATCCTAAAGTCAATCTTTCTAAGCAATACTCTATTATTAATTGTTTTATTTTTATCTGTTGGCTGGCATTGTTATTGTTGAATGAGGTTTTTTGTTGAAGAGCTGACGTTCTGATTCAAAGGCTTAGCTGCATTTACAAACAATGTAGGGTTTGCTTTACTTGCAGTGGCGCATTACTTAATTATGTTAAGTGCAATTGTCCTAAATACTGCTTTATAAAACACTGTTTCTCTCTCCTGACCTTGTTTCCTTATGTGCTAACAGATTTTATGTTCTTAACTCTCTACGTCAAACTGCAGACAATATCCTGGTTCCAGCTCATAACAAAGAGTATCGATGAATAAACAGTCCTTCTTTAGAGGGAAATTGAAACCCTTCTGCCAACATTTACCTTTGTCAGCCTGCTGACATCACATGGAATTTGATGCTTTTCTCCTGACTTTTTAAAAAAACACAGGTGTGTACAGTAGCACCAGACTCTTTGTAAGGGGCTTTCCTGACACTTGAAAAGGTTTGTGTGATTATGGACAGAATGCACAATTGCATTGAACAGGCCATTCAAAAAACCATCAGTGTTGGGATATCTTTCAGTAACTGGTAGGGTGCAGGATACAATGAGCACCAATTCTTACCTGTATGGTCAAAATTACTGAATCAGAGGAAAATTGGGCTGAATGAGACATTGGCTTCAACTGATGTCTGCAGCACTTACTAGCTGAGTTTAGAAGGACAGATTTTTTTTTTTTGTCCATAACATTTTGTGATCAAAATTCATAACTATGTAGACCAGAAGCATATAATATGCTGCAATCTTACTGCATTTTCAAGGTAATCACTGTTCTTTCTAGAATTTGTGGCCAAAGACAGAGTTCTGACCATGTGTGCTGTTGCCCTGTGTAAAATATCTCAGAAGTGGTTCTGTCATAGTTCATTCTGCCTTAGGGCAGAAGGATGGACTAGACCTATATGAATAAATCCACAGCCCACAGACCGTGGGGATATCCTAAAGAAGAGATGGTGTCCGCATCACATGTAAAGAATTGCATTTGCAAAAAGCAAAATAAACATCATGCAAATACATTTTTATGTGAGTTAGCAGCTGTATGTCATTGACTTTTGACAAGCTAAGTCAGGAATTAGGCCATATTATTATTATAATTTTTAATGGGTATTTAAAATGAAAAAGATACTGTGGTAACATCTAAGTCCATAAACTTCGGTTGCCTAAATGCTAATATTTATCACATGCCTTCCTACCAAGAAAGAGTACAACATTTTCCACAGATTTTTCTTCCTGAAACTATCTGGTCCTTGGATATTAAAAGATGTTTGAAAAAAATGTTCTAGATGAACTCCCTCTATTCCTTCCAACACTTTCCAAACAGCAACAACAAAAAAAAGGAAAGATCTGAAAATACACAGTACAAACAGCCTGAAGAAAGAACACAGTGTTCTAGCTGAGAGTCTGATAGCTGAATTTTTGGGTTCCAGCTCAGGTGCTGCTTTGTGAGTAACTCCAGATAAATTGCTTATCTCTTCATTTGCCCCTGGATACACACATAGCTAGGAATCCTGTCCACCTCCTAGTGTCTTACCAGTGTAGCAAGGCAGTGTTTTGCCCAAGTAATTGAAGCTTCTTTATTGAACTGTACTCTATGTGTACAATAATTATGATAAAAACACCCAATGCCAGAGTAGCAGGCAAGTTTTATTGAGTCCCTCTGTTAAAGTAATGAAGTTTGCATTAATCTGTCAAATCAAGAAAGAGCATCTTCCCTGATCAAAGAGTTTGGTGGAGCACGTAGGGAAAGTGATGAAAGTAGAACATCCATGATTTACAATGCACCAGTATGGTTCTGTAATCTTTGTGAACACCTGTAAATATACTTTTTTTTTCTATAGTGCTGCCAGTAAATTTACAGTGGAAGTTAGTTTTAAGTGATGTTCTTCATTCCACCATTATACATGCTATATTAGAAGTTATTTACTATTCCACGAGGTTTCAGAGATGACCTATAATTACAGCCTCCCTATACCTGAAGGGAGCCTACAAGAAACATGGAGAAAGACTTCACAAAGGCCTTAGTGACAGGACAATGGAGAATAGCTTCAAACTGATAGAGTGTATGTTTAGATTAGATATTAGGGGAAGGATCTTTCCTGTGAGGCTGGTGAGGCAAATTACCCAGAGAAGCTGTGGCTGTCCCATCTCTGGAAATGTTCAACGCCAGGTTGAATGAGGGTCTGAGCACCCTGCTCTAGTGAAAGGTGTCCATGCCCATGGCAGGGGCTTTGGAATAAGATGATCTTTAATGTCCCTTCCAATCTAAACCATTCTACAAAAAGCAGGACTACAGAAATGTAGTACAGCATAACTACAGCAGAAGAATATTCCAACCTTTATGAAAATTTTCAATGATGAGGTCACACTTATGAAAAGGGAAAGCAAACAAACACAAGCCTTCAAAACTGATTGAACCCTTCAATTACATTTTCCCCCACCATGAAAAATCAACAGGGAAAGGTTAATCCCTTTGTAGCAATAGTGACAGTGGAATCGGCTGCTACATTGAAATGGCAATTACAAAGGAATTAAGCCTTGTGGATTAGAATACTGCAAATTATGTTTGCAGTTTTTTTCAGTAAATTGAATAGATGCACTCAAGTACATTTATAATAAACAAACAAAGAAAAAACCCTACCACCTGTCTATAAAATCAGAATTTAACCACAGAGTCTCATGTGAAATTTAAAACCAAGCTTTTACAATTCAACGTAACACTTTTATATTTGACTGACTTCATTATTGCCAAATTTTGAGTTAGGATTTTTACTGTAAACAACTTTCTTTTGACATTTCTATGGTCTCAAATAATCTGATGGGAAAAAAATAATGACCTAATTCTCTCTAATATTTTATCTGTGTTTTAGCCAATTATCAAATGAATGAAATATACAGTCTTGAATGAAAAAGTGGTATCTTTTTCTATGCAGCTGCGACATTTTATATTCCAGATCTTAATATTCTTTCCAATACTCAGATAAACTTCTGATTGGGTTAATTTGAAAGTTCTTATTCCTCAATCCACTCTTAACACCTTTAGACTTGAAGTCATGGACTTGCATATTGTTCAGGAATTTAGTGCTGCACTTGGTTGATGAAAATGTACTTACAAAGCAGACAGCTGAAAGAAGAAGGCAAGAGTCCAGGGAGCAGAAAAGAGTTAATATTTAGATTTGAAGCCAAAATAACAGCATTGTGCTCTCAAACAGACATTGTCTCATACCTTTCTCCTGGCTGTCTGTTCCCAAATATGGGATCACCTGTCTGTCACGTGGGATCTTGTGCCACTTGGATTGCACAGTAAACCCATTCCGTTTGCTAACTTGGCAAGAAACCACACACGCTTTGACTGTGTGGCTGTTCTGTCATTTCAGTGAATAGAATATTCTTTGCCATGCAGTTTGGTGGCTGCTAAAGCAGATGTAAATAAGAGATGGGACTGCTTGAGGAGAATTGATAGGGGCTTGGACCTCACCTTTTAGAAGGCAGTGAGGGGCTGACTTGGCTAAAGCTGTGACATCAAACTGCCAGTTTGTAGCTTTTATAGCACTGCTGTATTTTAATTCTAAAATCTAAAAATACACCCCCACTCCCCAAATACATTAAATTTTTCTCATTTCATTCAAAGATTTAGAAGTGTGGGATATTATGTGTGAGTCAATAAAATTGTTCAGTTCTAGTCCTCTGGTTCAAAGATTTGAGAAAATAGCAAGCTCTGGACACATTCCAATTGGGGACTGATAAATCTTTGCTTAATTGAGTGTCAACCATATGGTCCAGCTCAAAGGTCTGAGGAAAAATGTGCTGCTGCTGCTTAATTTTTAAGCTTTACATTAGTGTGCTCGCTGTGGGAGAAACAGTATTTCTTTTTCTGCCACTTTCTGTTCACGTGTCAACCTGGCACTTCTCAGAAAAAATAGTCCAAATACATTAAATAAATACAAGCTTCAGCAAGCTTCTCCAAATCATGTACACTTTCTGAGGCAAATTAAGAGGTTTAACAAAATGCACCAAATTGTTATCATGATGGTTTTTAAATAGTTACATTACCTGGAGTATTTTGTTTTTTTCATTATGTCATACCTACTTTTGGGGAAGTAATGTTACAGTTTTGTGTGAAAGCAGTAGCTTGATGTCTAAATAGTATTTGTTATTCATAGGAATATTATGTGGAGATTATGTTTTCTGCAGAAAGATATTCTAGAGCTCCACTGAAGTTATTCAGGCACCTTTGATAATAGTATAGTAAAGTACTCTAATTAGCCAGCAAGGCTAAGCTAAGTAACCTTTATTGCCTTTTATTTTTTTTCCTGCTACATTCAGCTTTTTGCTAGGAAATTAATTCCACTCATGCTCATTGAGATGCATTAATTTAGAATTAAGTGTGCTATTAAAATCTAATTAGAACAGGCCTTGCAGAATTTAGAGCCTTTTTCCTATTCACTGGTAAAAGGCAGGTACAAATATCCACTTTGCAGAATACTCACCTTGGAGTAATCTAGTCATGTAATAGCCTAACTCACATGACCAAAAGTCTCCACTCTCTGCTGTTAAGTAATGGCATCTTTGTCTCCTGAACCAGAGCCCTTAGAGTGAGCTATATTTTTGCTATATTTTTGCATGTATGGACTGCACTCTGTAGCTGCAGGATTGTTCTTCATGGAATACTGAAAGCACTCCCTGGAGTCATGCTTTAAACATTTGTATTTATGATCTGTACCACACACTCAGACTTCATTAACTCTGGGAGCTGGTGTTTCATACAAGATATGCAGTGGAGAGCAGCTCCTATAGTCTGCAAGTCCGTGATGCTGTCAGTCCATCTGCAGGCAAACTCTCGCTCTGGAAATCTGGATATCTGTCAGTGCAGCACGCTTGGTGGGGTGTTATGTCCATACTTCAGCCTCTCAACATGTAAACCCAAGTTCATAATACACAGTTTGGTATTTGCTTCAGGGATTAGAAAGTGGGTCTTTATTATAAAAGAAGTTTGTAAAATGGAGTATAAGAGAAGTCTCAAAAGCTGCCTTGTAAAACAACTGTTGTGGTAAAATACACATCAACCAAAACCAGCAGCAGGATGTTGACATGGCAAAATGCTTTGTTCTGTGAATTGTACCACAGAATAAGGAAGACAGAAAGCATTTTGGTTTTTATATAAAGCAAAGTAGGCAAAGACACAAATGTAGAACATTTGTGCTGCCTACCTCAACTTAGTAATGTTGCTATAAAAACAAACCCACATTCCTCAGTGAGAGGAACACTTCTATGTGGTTTCCATACTCCTGGAATGTTTGCCATGTGATTCCTTCTCTGAAATCACATACCAGCCCAAAACCGTGCATGGAATTTAAATGGTTGCCTAATACGGTGATGTGAGCTTAGCTGAAAACTGACAGGTATTCCTGATCCAACTGTGCCAGGATAAGAGTACTTTGATGTGTTCCAAGTGCACTCCAGATACCCTAAGCACCGTGTCATCTGCTTATCAGAACATCTAAAACTGTAAATGCTTGTAGAAATTTGTTTTCTCCATACTAAAGTTTATAGAGAACTTCTGTGGCCATACTCAAGACAGGTCTTATTCTACCTATTTTTTCTTGTCCTTTGAGGTTTTAATGATTTGAGGATTCTGTTCATGGCTGTGCTCTTCCAAAGCGCCTGCAGGACTTCACATTTAATTTCCAGTACAAAGATGACATGAACAAGAGTTCACATTCAGCAGCATTGAGCAGTGTACACCACTTCTCTTTCCTACAGCTAACAGCCAGACAGAGATTTGGGTACAAAGCTCAGCAGTTGCCTGTACTGTTCATCACTCCAGGGTTCTTATTTGGGCCTTATTTCTTATACTCTGTTTTTATTTACTCTGTGAACCCAAATATTTGTTTGTTGTTCTTTTTCGATGTGAAGAATTCAAATATTGTTACTTCTTCTAATGTTCTTTGCTACCGTCAATTCTTCTCTGTCATCATACTCTTCTCCTGAAAATGTGAATTTGAATGTTATTTCATGCAATGGTTTGCTTGTTGATGGCTTAACTTGATGTGCACATTCAAATTTGTCCCTTTTCAGTTAAGGAGTTAAGTTTGTACTTGAATTCAGGTGCGTGGTTAATCTAAAGCATTTTCATAGGATCTTAAAATGGCCTGGGTCGGAAAGGACTTTAGAGATCATCCAGTTCCAACCCCCTGCCATGGACAGGGACACCTTCCACTAAACAGAGTTGCTCAGATTTTGTGGCATGTTAATGTGTGTGGTTGTGACTTTAGCTTGGAGCCCTTATTTTTAGGTATTGTTCACATTTCAAGGTGGTCAGTCAGCCTATACTTCATTAAATAAATAGAATAACTCGCATATATATTCTTGTGGAATGAATGCTGCCATTATTGCAAACTGATGGTTTTACACTGCTGTTTTTCCATGTGATACCAAGAAAAAAAAAATGCCAGGTGGAAACTAACTTTGAAGTTGTATAACACCTTGCAGTAAGAACAAAGTAAAAATATAAAAATAGAAGATCTTCCTTTCGCTTTGAGCCTGAGCAGGGAGTGAGATTATATTTGTGGCTGTTACGATTTTGTGATTGTCTTTGTAATTGTTCTGGATATGGTATAGTGACACTTCTACACAGAAATCTGGCTGAACAGTGGCTTTAAAGTCACCATCATTTGTATATTTTGCACTCACTGAATTAATATCTTCTGTCTCTTGATTTGGCAAAAGTGTTTGGGAAGGTAAAGCCCTATTAATTATCACCATTCTGAGTTGAACTCTTAGCCAAAGTAATAGTTTCAGCACCTGTACTTTAGATGACTCGGTGGATTCTTAAATATAAACTTACAGTCCTTTCATAAATGGAAAAAGATAGAATGTGTAAGAAAGCTATTGTGGATGGAAATCATGTCAAGTGTCTGTTTTGAATGGGACTATAAGAAGGTTTAGCTGGATTAGGCACAGGCAAAATCTTCTTTGTTGATTCCTCAGGCTTTCAGAGTGGCTTTATTTTTCTGGCATTAATGTTTATTTGTTCTGTGGCAGGATGAATGTAGCTCAAGTGTTTGACAGTTCTCTCTCAGCTCATGATAAGTTGAGTTTCCATTGCTGACCATGGCTGTTAGTGAAATGTATATTCATGTTACCCTGTCTGATAAAGAGCATTGAAGCTCAGGCTTCTCCTGAAGAGAAGCCTCCATTTGCAGTGAGAAGTAAATTATTTCTGCCTGAGCTGCAGGGGCATTTTCAAGCTCTGCTAATTCCACATTCAATCCTACGTAGGATGCAGAAGGAATTAATGTCACTTGGGTAACCTGCTGCCTAGTTGCCAAAGAAGTTACTGCTTCCTTCAAATCATTTAAAGAAAATTCATTGGCAGGGTAGCTTGCTCACTTACTATCTGCTGTAGTTGCTTACCGAGTGCATCTACATGGTAAGTGCTGCTGCTGTGGTAAGCATTAAGATTCCTAAAGAGATCATTTGAAGATTTTAGTCCAATTGTTGACACAATGTGTAATTCAAATAACCATTGTCTAGAGCTGTAAACCAAGAGGGGCACCAGATAAATATTCTGAGATTTGAGTCCTAGTGATAATAGTGATGTGGCAGTTCTGCACCATCTGCTCAAGCCTTTGCTGCTCTCCCTTCACTGGGCAAAACCAGGAATTGTTCCACTACTGCCAGTACAGATCTTTAAATTGTCTGGGGTTCTGGTACAAATTTGTGATCCTCTTTTCAGCCTCACTAATGTCTTGATACTTTCACAACCTTTATGTCATTTGTCTCTTGATGTTGGACTCTTTCCCCACAGACTCCATTTACTTGCTTCAGCAAGGATATTGTAAAAAAAAAAAAAAAAAAATCAAAGCAGTAATTTTCTTCAGGTATGGAAGCTTCCTGATTTTACAAAATCATGATCCAATCATATTACCTCACTAGAGCCTAGCACAGGGTTTCTGTGCAGGTTTGACTGACACGAGTCAAATAGCAAGATCATGAAAGTGTGGTTTGCAAGTGACATTTCACTATTATTTTTGATGCAGTGTCTATGGGTCTAATCCTTTATTACTTGCCTTAGGGTCCAGTTCAAAATTAAATCTCTGCAAGTACCAACAGAAGCCGACAATTGGTTTTATCATCATGACTTCAACTCCAATTCAGTGATCTTTATGCACATTTCAGTAACTATTTGGAAGCATTAGGAGCTGCACCAGATTTCATTTCTCTACCCAAGAATTATTTCAATAATTTCATAAATTGCTATTGGTAGGAGATTGCTTTACTATTGGCAATTAATATACTTCTCATTAATGGTTTAAATGGTTTTGAAACAAAACTCAGCCATGTGTTTCTTTGCTCTCTGTATTAATATTCCTCTAAGTCCAAGACCAGAAGACCAACTCAAGTCAATGCTCAGAGGCACCCGTGGGAGTTTTGCCAGACTGGGGACTGCAGATCTGAGCTCTAAGCAGATTAGCCCAGATAGCCTGGTGCAGTGGGTTCCTTCCCTGTATTCCAGAGGAGTGAAGAGCTCCTGTGGAGCCCCTGGAGTCTCTGTCTGGATGAATGCCTGCCCTGGCACCGATAGTACCAGATGGCAACAGCTCCTGAGGGCCCATGGACAGCTGCAGGTGATGGGAGCAGCAAGCCCCAGGAATGCTTTCCCTCGCTGTGCTCTCCCCTCTCTCTGCTCAGACTGTAGGGGTGTGTGGCCTCCCATGGGCTGGACAACTCCACAGTCACTCAGGGACTCTATTCTATTACAAAAAACCTGCTGGGGAGCTGCAGATGGTTTTCACTCTCATTAAGTCTTTTGTGCAGCACAAAAGAGGTGGGACAGGTCAGGGAATATGTCCTGCAGATTTTGGCACCTAGGGTGACTCTTTCAATTAATACTTTCACCTGCTGAACAGTAATCTGTCCAGAAATCTTGTGAAAGATTACATTTCCATCTCACACAAATGTTCTTCTGGTTGATCCTTTGAGCCTATTCACATTTGGCTTTTTAATAGCCATGGCAAAGAAACTCTTATTTTGGACACTCAGCTTGGCCCATTGCCTTGTAAAGAGCTGATTAGCTGAGACAATATTGTGTAATATAGAAGAGTGTTCCTTTTCTTGTAACACTTCTTGCTGTGGTATAGGGAAGTTATCCCCCCAAAAGGCATGTTTTTCATAGCCTGTTGCTGATCCCGTGGTGGTAAATGGTGACCTTCAGTAATGATTCATCGAGTCCTTTTTGTTTCTTCTAAATGATAATGAAATGAAAAAGAAAGCAGATAGGAAATTCTGGAATATTGTTTTATTTTCTTTAGACATGGTTTGCCAAAAAGTTATATGTTGCTTTTTCTGTACTTGTCTCCTTAGTATTTGTGTGGAAAGTAATTAAGAGTGCCAAACAAAATATTAATACTAATGTCTTATGAATTATATTAATCATGTGTCCTCTTTTGTTAAGTTACTAAAAAGGTAGAAAGGTACTAAATGTCTAAAGGTAGAGCAGCTGAAAATGTTGCAAGGTGTGCATCCTTATGTCAGTATGTCATAGCTTCTTGTCATATACAGGATTTTAAGGACATTAATTAGAAATTCTGGATGTCTAATTTATCATTAGAGTAAAAGTTTTCTATGAGAATGCATTTTGCATTCTCATAACTAAATAATTTTTGAGGATGACCAAAAATTGTTTTTTCTCCTGTGAAACTTTTACCAAGAACATAACAAAATGTTTTTTTGGAAGCTTTTGTATTCTAGTACTACTTCAGCTAATTTTATGTCCTTATCTCCAGGTGAGAGCAATTACAATTTTTACAACTTTCACCCAATAGTAGCTTTGCCATCAAATACATTGTAACTTAACTTTGAAAAGACATTTGCCAGTCTGGAAAGGAATTGCCGTGTGTTGTGCACTGCCCGTCTCTTTTAAAGAATGTTAGAGAAGGCAGTAGGAGTTTCTGTTTTTTACACATGAACTTTCTGGCAAAGGAGAGATAAGAAGGATCAGGGAGGGCTGGGTGAGAGCAATAGAGTTGGAAAGAGGAGAAAAGACATCTGTCTGCTCCAGAAAAGCAGGCTGGTTTTCTGTAGTTTTGGGTCTGTTGAAGGTAAACTACCCATTGCCTCAGTGCACGGCTCTGCAAAGTTATCCTCTTGCTTGCTGGCACAGTATGTGAGCACCCATGAAGACTGAAGTAGCAATTGCTCTATGGAATGTGTTTATTTTCTAGTGTGCACCCCGCTCAAGTGCAGCCAGAGTTACATCTGAGGAAAACAGGAAAGGATCCAAACTCACACCAAAGACATGGGAACTGTTAATAAAGGTCTGTGCATGTAGCATCACATATAATGTGAATATGTCTGGAAAGCATGCACAGAAATCAACAGGTTTGTGGCCCCTGGGAAGCAGTAAGTGCTGAATTTCTACAAACACATTTGATTTTACCATTATGATCGCCGCCATTCATGTTTGGGGGAAGTCAAGAGGATTCCTATGAATTAATGTTTTGGCTCAGTGGACAAGAACATTTTCAGTATCCATTTTGAGGGAGAGAAACACAAAAATCCAATGCACTGGAGTTATGTACTTTTTAATTTGACAGATGAAAAGTCTTAACTTACAGAAAGTCTTCACTCATGTCATACAGTCAAAGGGCTTTAACAGCTTGCAAATCCACTGAGAATAATTCATTAGCTAAAGGTTTTCATCTTCTGGGTTTCTCATCTTAAGATCAAAAAAATGTCATGATAACCAAAAACAAAGCACAAATAATCATAAATGTTATGAAACTCTTGGCACTGCACATTTTTTTTTCCTATTTTTATCTTTTTTCAGAAAGCAAAATAAGTGTTACATTACTGGAGCCAAGCCAAGGTACTGCTAAAAAGAGAGATGTGTCTACAATGTCCAAATAAACATTAACCTATACATGATCATCCAAATCTGATCCTTGAATGGAAATCCAATCATTTATTGCAATTGCACATCACAGTAGTACACTCCTCAGTATAAGGCATCAGGGAAAATTTGTGTAAGACTAATCAATTGCATACTGATCATTTGCACATTAAGCATGTTTAAACTGCTTTGGACCAATGTGCCAAAAGGTGTGCACGTCACAGAAAAGAAATAAACCAAAGTTTTAAGGCTTCAGGTAGGTGGAAGAGTGTCAATGACTGTTATAGCTTGACCTACTTTGGAATACAGCCACAAACACTCGTATCTGGAGCAGCTCCTCTAGTATACAGAAGGGCTGAAGAGCAAATTCCCTCCTCCTATTGAAGCCCAAGTCCACAGTGCCATGAGCTTCAGTACAGAAAGGATTTGGAGCCCAGGGCTTTCAGAATGCACTATATTTACTTTTTATTTTGACATGCATTAATTTAATGTAGTTGCCATCTGGTTAATCTGAAGAAACTGTGTCTACAGAAACCCGTGTAGATTCCCATATACTGATATATATATTAGAAAACAGATGTGGAATACAAAGCAGCAATGATGTAGCAATGTGCTCCTTGGTTGTGGGAAGATTTTATCTTAATATGATTTAGAAAACAAAGCATGAGGTGCTGTCTCATAAAAATAACCATAACCTTGATGGTGTAAGGATATGTCCGTTTTTTTCCTGTTACTGACATTACTGTGTTTTTGTTGGGCTGTGATTCTGCGGTGTTTCACATCTCTCTTCCTCTAGATTAATATGTGTTTTGTACATATTCATGTATTTTTAGTTTTCATTTCATTTGTGGTGGTTTTTGTTTGTTTGGTGGTTTGTTTTTTTGTTTTTTTTTTTTTTTTTTTTTTGTAACCACATTTTCATATGAAAACAATCCTGAATTCATCGCGATGGAACAAAGCAGAAGTGAAATTGCCGAACAAGTAGGGAATGTAGAGCTGCCGGCACCTAACTGCTTTGAAATAGAGGGGTAATTGGCACTGAGGGGACGGTGAAGGCTGGTTCATACTCACGGCTGATGACACCAATAGCCGTCAGTGCAGATAACTGTGCGATTTAAAAAAAAAAACCAACCCGGCGTTTCAAAGCACCACCTCAGCGGCGCTTGCTCGTCAGTAGCGGTAACAATGTAGCAGCCGCAGGAGCGTTTCCCCCGCTCCGCTCGGGGATCGCTGCTCACCCGCCCGCCCCATCTGCTCATTCCTGGGGCTGCGGACCGGGGCTCGCCGGGTGGATCCGGGTGCGGGCCGGGGTCTCCTGCAACGCGCTGGGCGCTGCACCCGGGGCCTGGGCGGCATCCCCGCAGCCCCTCCGCCGGCGGGGCGGCCGCATCCCCCTGCCTTGCGGGCGGCTTTGTTATCGGCCGCCCGCCCCCGGCGCCGCCCAGGCCCGCGGGGCTGCGGCCTCGGCCCCGGCCCGGCCGCCCCCACCCACGGCCGTGCCCGATCGCGGGGAAAGATGCCGGCGCGGAGGCGGGGGCTGGCGGAGGGGCGGGGGGCGCGGCCCCGCCGCTGAGACGGGGCGGAGGGCGGCGCGGGCGCCCCTGCGCGGGAGGCGCTCGCCCCGCCGTGGGCGCGGAGGGGCCGCCGCCACCGGCGGGAGCCGCGTGCCGCAAGGACGGGGTGACTCCGGCCGCCGCCCGGCTCCGCAGCGGCAGCGGGAGCCGCCCTCGCCCGGAGCCCGCCGCGGGCGCGGAGCCGCAGTGCGCGCCTCGGCCAGGTGAGTGGGCGCCGGTGCCCGCGGGAGCCGCCCGCAGGGCTGGGGGCGCGGCGGGGCCGGCGCGGGGCTCTCCGCGGGCGGCGGCGGGGCCGCGGCACCCCCGGGACTCCGCTCCTCGCCCCGGCGCCCGCCGCGGTGGCCCCGTCATGCGGGAGGCTCGGGCGCCGCGCTGCCGCGGAGCCCCGCAGGGTTCCGCTCGGCCAAATTTAAATCGGGTTTGGGCCATTAAATTGTAACTGGTTTCCTGCCCGGGGAAGGCGTTCAGCACTTTGTGCGCCGCGTTTATTTCCTCCGGGCTGTCCCCTTTCGCCGTTTAGTGTGTTTATTTATTTATGTATAAGGCTGTTCTCCAGATTCCGCGTAGCACTGTCCGTGGTGGGGAAGAAGGATCACCGCAGTTTTCAAGCGTGTTGTTTTCAAAACAGGGGGACTTAATGTGTTTTTCTATTCCTGTATGCACGAAATACAGCACAATGACAATATGTGTGTGGGAAAAATAGGTTTATATTCGTGTCCTCACTGTTTTGTGGATTGTTTGTTGATGTGGAGATTTTGTTATTTTCTTAGTACGTTTTTGGTTTTTTCTCTTAACCTTCTCAGTGCACATCCCTACAAACCAGGGTATTTGAGAAAAACGAAATTCTCTTCTGGCCTGTATGATGCCAAAATAAAAGAGAGTGTGGTATATGTAGTCAGTAATAGAGTTACATAATTTATTATCGCTTATTTTATTCCTGGATATATGTCAGGAACACGGAGAGAGTATTTATAATTTTTTCCCCTCTCTTTTCTGAGGTGCTGTGTGACAGAGTCTTTGCACTACACTACATTGCACTAGAATATTTGCAAGAGATTCGGCCCTGAATCACTCCTGTACCTGAAATACCATCAGGGGCCTTACCTTGCTTCACTTTCTTGTTGTCCAGGGCTGCTTCCTGTATGCTCCAAAACTTCATTTGTGGATTTTTTTTTTCCTGCCCCAACAATTATATTATTTTCTTACTTTTTTAAAAAAGTAAGTCAAACCTTTATGAATATTTCAGTAGTAGTTATTCACAGTGCTAAGGTACAGAAGAAAATCTGTGTCATGGACGAATTAAAAAACCTTCTTTCTATATGCAGGTGAGCTGTTTGCTCACGTATTAGACTTCTTTGGAAAATGATACATTATCATTTTTTATAAGATGATAATGTATGGTTGCAGCATCAGCCCATAAGGCATGATGTCATTATTAGCATATGAAAGGAACAAGCCTAATGGTGCCTTTCAATCAACACTGCTGTTCAGGCTCTAAATTTCCAAAAACGTGGCGGTTGCTTTTGTGTCAGCTGGAGCTACCACAGTGGATGTTAAATGTTAGTCCACATATGCATATCTGTCTTTCTGTCTGTACTTATGGCACCTTAAAAGGGGCTCTGAGATTCCATGGAGTTCATATGGTTGACTGGAAACCACTTTTAAACTTCTGCTTGGTAGTAGTTTAACTTGACAGAATTGTAGTTGAAAAGCCTCCCTTCTGTCCATCTGTCTTTATAAAAACAGCCTTCTGGTGATGCCAGAGCAAAGCCATGGTTTGTTAGCACTATGGATTTAGTTTGGCTTGGAGCATTTGCCAGCCTCTGCAAGGACCCTCTGTCTTTCTTAAAGACTTATTGCTTTCTTGCTATTTGTTTTTTAGAGTGAATTTAGCTAATGGACATTTCTTCTTGTCTTACACTTCCAGTGTTTTTTCAAACCTGGTAGAATGCACAGTGTTGCACCTTTAAGAAACTCTATGATAGTACAGTGGCTGCCAGCCAGAAACAATATACTTTTGTCAGATTTCCTGAGGAGAAATTGAATGAATTTTGTGTTTTCCCCTTTATAAGATTAAGTAGTAATGCCTAATGGAAAAGAAATTAACTTTTTCCTTTATGTGCCAACATGCTTTAAACTGCAGCTAAAGCTTCAATATGCTGCAAAATAAGGGGGATTTCTATGTATGAGACTCAATCTACAGATTAAATTCGTGAATAATTACGTGTAATTCCTCTTCGTTTTTTTTTTTTTTTTTAATCTACCTCAGCATTTTGTTTGTTCAAAAACTCCTTCAGTCAGAGAGTGGCAGAATGCTTAGGATATTGCATTTACTCCATTGGCTAATGAAACACCTGTTTGGGTAATGTTACTGAATCATTGAAGATGAGATGTAAATAACGTGCTTAAAATTTAGTAGAATGTCCAAAATCCTTTATTTGAGACTGTATCCAAAATACTTACTGCCTTTCACAGCATGGAGTGCTCTGGGTGGCTGAGCCTAACTTTGTTTGATCCTGCTGTCATTATGCATGGCACGGTCACAACCTTTGTCTTCATGTTGTCCCTTGCTGATCAGAGGGGGAGAGGCTGCAGTGTAGCTCCCACCAGAAGGAAGCACATTAATTTCATTGCCAACAGATGGAGCAGAATTGACTGTTTCATGTAGGAGTTCTCTAACCTAATAGGAAAGGAGACATACTCTTGCAACCTTTGGAGCGTGTATTTTGGTGCTTTGAAGCTACTTGGTGGTATGTGAGGTGTTTCTTTAATCATATCAGGGCCCTTTGGCAATTGAGAGTGACATGATCCATTATTTTGATATTCAAGTTTAGTATCTGAGAAAGGTTCCATGTAATTTCCATTGAAATTGAAGTGAACTGCATGGTTTATATTGACAGTGATGCAGGGGGTCTGTGATGTGCCTCCACAAAAACTTACTTGTGGTTGTTTGGACTGTAAGTGAGGAAAAGGTTGAAAATACCCACATCTCTGGCAGTAGGATAGAAAATGGTGATACAGCTTTGTGTGGCATGGATGGGTGCTTGTTACAAGGACACATCTTCGTGGGAAGTAGGATATGATGCTAAAATACTGTAGGACTTAGAGAAGAGTTCAAGCAGTGCTTTTTGGTTTTGTATTTTTTTACAGAAACATAGACATCAGTGCTTGAAATGTGTCTTTTCTTAAAATTGGTTGCATACTTGAAGAAAGTAGTACAGCAGTTGCCTGCTCTCTTCTGGGTAGTTGTGTGAAATGACTGCAGTTGGATTGTGAATTCTCCTTGGAGGTGCAAGCCCTGACTGTTGGTTGGCAGTGGTCACTCATGTTACAAGTGGATGTGTTTCAGTCGTCCCTTCCAACACCCAGGAATCCTGTTACTTGTTTTGATAATAAAGATGGTCTTAGGTTTCCAAGTTCTGCTGACAGGATGAACACATTTAGCTTTTGAAGCACATGGGTAGTCACAGCCTTCATCTTGCTCTGTGTAACCAGTGGGGAGCTGTTCCGTCTTCTCACAATAGCTGGTAGTACTGGGGAGAAAATGACAAGTGATCCAGGCTAAGTCTGGTTTGGATGTAGCCATTGGATTACCATGGCTACTGTGGTAGTCCAATGGCTACATCCAAAAATTGCCACTGTTTTGAGTTTTGTTACATTTGCACGGCTTTGTGTTACGACTGTATTTTTCTATGATTGGGGAAGACTAGCATGCTCTTACCAGTTGCTTAATGAATAATAACACTTGTATTTCATAATTTGTTTTGTATATTTGTCATAAAGTAGGCAGTTTTGAAAAAAATTGACAATAATTATGTTTGAAAGAAAGAGAGGTTTGAAAGAGGATCTTTTCTTTGAAGTGTAGTTATCAATGTTTCTACATGGCACAGTTGCAGCTTGTGTGTGTGAAGCAGTAATAATTGAAATGAATTTGAAATTGAAGTGAGTCCCTCATTATTTGACCAAAAATACCCTACTAGTGCAGTCAAACCAGTCCTAACAGCTCAAATGGTGCATTATTTGTACTTTAGCACTAAGGAAATACCCAAAAGTGGATGATTAATGGGTCATCTGAATTGTTTGCTTTTGGAGGGCTGTCATTGTGGTTGGGGCTTTTTTCATGGTATTAGCACTGAAAATGAAAAAAATACTGAAAATAAAGACTAGGATGTTGAAATAAAATAAAAAATAACTATTGTTGAGATGGTGCTTCTTGATGTTGCATCATGAGATCAGGAGACAAATGAAGGAGTTGTTCATCCAGTGTTCTGGTTCAGATTTCTCAAAGTCTGTGCCTTCATTCATTTGTGAAGCTGTATATACACACACATAATTTGATTTGTGGAACTTTCAGTCATAAAAACATTAACAGCATTGTCAATATCCCCATATGCCTTGTATTGACCACCAGAGAACGATGCTGGGTAACAAAAACTAACATTTCAATAAGAAACCCACTTAAATATTGCATGGAGGACAGTCAGATGTGTTTTGTTAAGTGCTGTGGTGGCCAGGATCCATTGGCTAGGATCCACTTGAAAAATCAGATTAAAAGTTTTTGTGTTTGACAAAGCTAATGTCATTAGTTTAAAAATTCCCTGAAGGCTAGTATTGTAATTAGATGAGCCCAAAGCATACAGCTGTAAATGTCATTTTCTTCCAGGAATGACCAGCAACATCTTTAAAAAAAGGAAAACATTGACTGATCCTTGTCAGGTAGAGTAGCCACAGTACGAAAAAAGAGTTTTCCAGGAATAAATGTGACAGCTGAAGCTGCAGCACCTTGTAGTGAGTGGAGTGGATCAGCCATAGCCTGGTGGGAAGCAGTGTGGTCTGTAAGGATCCTGCTGAAGAATGTTCAAAAGTGATAATTCACTAGGTGCCTCATATCAAGGGCATTGGATATTACATGCTGAGCAAAATAGTGTTAAAAAAATTTCAAAACCAGCAACTCCCTTTGGATCCTGATTATCACAGAAGTCCATCTTTGAGTGATTGATTCCTTCACCTTGCTCTCACAAGAACATGTGAGCATAATGCTAGGCTACAGCATTCCAGCTTCAGAAGTACTTGTTCAATGGTGTGTTTTCTTTAAGAGGCTTTTTTAAAAGGCCAGTCTGCTTGGTTGATCTTATTATTCCCCTGCATAATTACTGATTTGAGTCTGTTTTGAGCTGGTAGTTTTATAAAAGAGATTTCTCCTACTAGAAATAAGGAGTAGAAATTGTAAATATACCATCTCTAAAATGTAGCCATAACTACATAAACCCATATTTTACGTTTCTTGCTTCATTGCTCTGATAAAAACGTCTACATTGTCTTCACCAACATAAATATCACAGTCATGGAAATAGTTCCCAAAATATTTATATTGCAAAGGAAAATAAGAAAAATACAACAGTTGTGCTCTCTGAGTCTTGCAGAACTTCCCCTGGGGAAGATGAGGTAAGGCTGGGGCTGTTCCTGCTGAACTTGAGTGCTGTCATAGGCCTGTGGCGCTGCCCGGTGTCAGAGGCTCCCCACCTGCCTTGGGCCAGTGTCAGCAGCCCTAATGGAGCACTGCTAAGGCAAAGCCATGTGCTAGGGCCTGTCCCAAATTGGATTAGGGACAGGACAGGCCTTTTCCATGAGACCAGAGCATTTAGCATATGCTCTCTCCTGCACGGCTTCAGCATCTGGCTGTTCTCATACAGGTACAGGTGTAGCCATAGAGATGCTGCTGCATGTGTGTGGATAAGAAAAAGCTCCTAGTGAATGCTCTTTATCTAGAGAAAAACAAGAGGCCACTCTCACTGAGGAGGAAGCAACACTTAAGGAAGTTTGGTGCATGTTGTTGCTTCATACCTGTGTGTCTATATAAAAAAAATAAATACATATACATACACACATTGTTTCATATATCTGCCATCTTATGTTTTGAATAATGCCATGTTGAGCAATACCCAGACCTTCTCAAAATGCTGTTAGGATCCTGTAAGTGTGTGTAGCCAAGTATCATAATTAGAGTAAATGCCACAGTTCTTGATTGCCTTACGTGGTGTTTTTGTGTCAAATGTTCTCCTAATAATCTCTTGAGTGTGTAGATATGACATCACTTGTCTGTTTCATTTCCTAAAATGTGTTTTGACTTCCTTGGAATGAAATAACTTTCAGCAAAATATAACTTTGACCTAGCTCAACTTTCATAAACAAGTCCCATTAACTTGAGTGTGTGCTGTGAACTTGCTCTGAGCTTGGGTAATGTGTCTTATGTTGGGCTGTTAAGTTGACAGGCTGACATTTTTTGTTATGAATCTATAGGTTAGTGTAGAGAGCCACTGCAAACACTCTGGTGCTGCTGCTCAGCAGATGTAAATTGTCACACTCCTCAATGTTCCACGGAACACTTTGATATTTCCTACTTCTTGCCTTAGTTTCAGTGTCATATATTTAGTTGCACTGAACAATGTAGATGTGTATTTTGTTCCTGATGCAAAGATATAGGCTTTTTCATGCTTGAAAGAGAGGTTTTAGGGGTTTTAAATCTCTTTTGGCATTGTATAAAACATACTGTAAATATTGCAAATTATGGAAGACTGCCTTTTGTAGAGTTGTTTTATGGATACCTTTCTATTAAATAGGTAAATAAAGTCAAATTGTCAGACTTCATGCTTTAAGAGGTGGACTAATCACCAGTTTAAAATGTTATCCATATTTTCGTTAAATTAATTTGGTTGGGTGTTTTTTGTTTATTGGGTATTGGGTTTAATTTTGCCTGGTAGTTTTAAGAACACTCATTTCCAGTGAGATCTTGTGTCTTTCAGAAACTGACTCACTTTTGGAAGAAATCTTTGCTTTTATATTGTTTAATTTCCTCTTAATACTGATGTTGATAC
This sequence comes from Phylloscopus whistleri, assembly GCA_017589585.1. NCBI lineage: Eukaryota > Metazoa > Chordata > Aves > Passeriformes > Phylloscopidae > Phylloscopus > Phylloscopus whistleri. Next base: position 477,647 of record JADMLD010001220.1, read on the forward strand.
TGACTGTTTGCAAAGCCTAGACTTAAGTAGTGGGTTTCTGCTTAAGGTAAGTTAATAGGTAAAAGGCTTTGGCTTAGATACACTACAAGTAAGTCTGGTTTTGATTTATTTTGAGCTTAAGATACACTTGCCCCATCTTGATAGGGTAAATCATTAAGTGCAACAATTAATTGCTAAGGCTTTAAGAACATGAAGTCTGGAGGTTTTTAAACCTTGCTTATGTTTATCTTGGTTTTTAAAGAGTTTGAAGTACTGTAAATAAAAGAAGTGTGTCCAACAGCTCTTGGTATAAGCTTCATCAATTGTCAGCTGTACAACGGATATATGAAGTCAATATGAGAAGGACTAATGCATATATTTAAGTTTTCTTGTAATGGGAGAACTGCCATGGATTTGCTTGAAAGAAACTTTTTTGTTTTTTCATAGTCTGTTGGTCATTCCTGTACTGCTGGCTTTGTTGTGGTTTATATTTTTTAAATTTTATTTTTAGTTATAGAGTACACTTTGAATCTGTTCATGGAAGAAAATGTAAGTCTCAGGTCTTGTGCACATCACTGTGTCTCCTTTCCAAGGTTTGTGTTGTTATTATCACCACAGAAGTGCTTTTCTTTCTGGTACTTTGATAAAAATTCACCCAAACCAATGGGAGACGGTGGTGGAGGAACAAAGCACAAGCATTGACGAACTCTTTGTTACTCAGTCTGGAAAAACAGAAATACTTCTCATTAAATCTTTATTTAGTGTGATTTCAGGGGTACTTTTTGCTCTAATGTGTGGAAATTTTTCTGACAGATTAATGTGATTTTTAAATTAATTACATCCTTCTATTAATGCGTAAGACAGTTTGGGCTATCTGTGTATTGAACAAAGAGTTTGTTATCTGAAATATGCATTGATTAACCACATGTGAAACCTTGTATGTTGACTTAGTGTCTTAGCTGGTTATGTGTCATATGGAAAAGAAAAAGCAGGATTGAAAGAGCAAAGGATTTAGCTTTCTACGGGATATGCGTCATGACTTGTGGCTGTAAGTCAGCTGCAAGCAAACTTCGTTTGTCAACTAATTATTGTGATCTTAATTTGCAACCCTAACATAAATTGATTAATGTTTACTCAAGTAAGTAACCCCATGAAAATTCAATACTGGAATAATTGTTAGTATAGAGCAGGTTGTGAAGCCTCTCCCTGCCCCTGCAGTCTGGACAGCAGCAGGGCCAGGACAATCAGGATCCACGGAGTATCACAGCAGGGTCTGCTTGTGTGTCTTCCTGCTGCTGAGGATGGCTTGTCCTTTTGATCCTCCTCTACCCAAAATACGTTTGGAATGTAAATCTCATTTGTTACCTCTTGGGAAACCTGTAATGAAATCTTCTACTTTCAGACCGATGACCTAAGACCAGTGTGGAATGTTGAAGGCTAGAAGTTGTCTTTTAAGGGAGGAGAAATTAAGAGAAGTTTTGCATCCTGTGGGTAAAAAATGCATCTTCTCAACTGAGTTCTGTGCTTAATGATTTGAATTAGTGAAAATGGTCTTGTGTATAATAATATTATTGTCCTTTTTCTTACTGTTTTCAGACTTGCTGAGGTTTAATGAAAAGGGAGATGATTGTATGCCTGGTTCCAGCTAATCTAGGTGGATATAATGCTTAATTGGGCTACTGTGATTTACACTTCTTAGATCAGGCCAAGTACAGTTTAAATTGTTAAGTGGATTAACAGGATGTAATCTGCTTTGATTGGTGTATCTGATCAGTTTTCTCTCATTCTGTGCAATGTACTAAGCAACTAGTTGAAAAATTTGGTGAAATGTAGTTTGCTGCAGAAAACTAGCAGAAGTATTGCATGATACATTCACATTTCCTGTATATGGGGAGAAAGTTTTCTCCTATGAACATTCTACTTTCTAAGTTACTCATTGGGTATCTGTGTTACTGCACATGCTCTCTGGTCTTTGTAAAATGTTAGATGCATTGGAGTGAAGATATTTTATCTCTCTAAAATGTAAATAGATGTAATAATATTTTTGCAGGTCTTAACTTAAAAGTTCAGTTCTTCTTGTCGTTGCTCACCTGAAATGAAAAACAATCCATGTGTGATTTCTTAGAGCATGAATGTTCCAAGATGTAGCTAGGTGCTAGAGCCATATTTTCATCTGCAGGTGGTATTTCACTTATCTATAGTTTGTAATAAGTAGCATGGCTAGAAATCTGAGGTGAACAGAACAGCACCCATTTTACAGTTAGCAGGAACGGAATTTTAAATTCTCAACTGGTTGAAGTTTTTATCCATTATTCTCACATGGAAAAGTCCCAAGGAATAAAGAGCTAGAAGTGTTTATAGCACTGTTCCTACTGGACTGTGCAGGAAAAAATTTTGTATAGGCTTTTATAGATGGAAAGGTTGAGTTGGACTGTGAACTGTCCCACGGGTGTGTGGATCTGGCACAATGCAGTTAGCAAAGCCCAGGATTAATGCCTGAAGAACTGGGGATAAAATGCCCTTGGTTGTAAGGATTCAGCTGTGGAACAGTCTGCCAGATCAGATCAGTGACATCTGAACTCCTGCAAATGCTTCCAGATTTGGAGTTCTGAGGAAGCCCTTTCATGACAAGTGATGTCTCAATGCAAAAAGCTTCCTCTTGCTGCCCCTTATCATGGAATCACAGAATGTTAAGGGGCTGGCATCTAGTCCCAACCTCCAAATTTATCTCACTTTCAAAAAGCATGTAGTAAAATAAACAGTGCTTTTGTTCCTTAAACCTGCCAACCTCTATTAAACCTATTTAGGAATTCATTATTGCTTTTGATTTACAGATACTGTGACATTAGTCTTGGGGGTGGCATAAAACCCAAACCCAGCATATATCTTCCTGCCTCTTGAAACTTAGGATAGGAATGTAATGGATCCCCCCAAAATCAAGCTTCATAAGTATCATACCTTCCTAGAAATAGTGTTCTATAAGGAGTTATGCCTGTCTTACCCTCCAATTTTTGAGTGATAGTTCAACCACTATGGAGCTGATTATTTAAAATTCAACTTCCAAGTGATTTTATGTAATATTACGTTGTGAGATTCTTTCCCTCCTAATTATCGCTGGTGTGTGTTTAAGGTGGTATTTTAATTGGAAAACCACGAAACTCTAATCAATTTAACCACAGAACAGGAACAATTAGTGTTTTAAGACTATGTGTTCTGAAATGTCATGTATCCATTATCTTTAAATTATTCTTTTGATTACTTTCTTTGAAGTTTTCCTATCGTATCATCTTCTATGTCCCAAAGTGCTTTCTCTTCTGATTTCCTTCCTCTGTCACTCTCCCTCTCTGTTTTGTCTTCAGGCATCTCTGCAATTATCTTGTCATTCTCATCCCTCCTCAGACCTCCAGTAATTTTGGATTTCTGCAGTTCTCTGCATACACATTCATACCCATGGCTTTTGTCATCCTTTTCTTGTCCTTTTTGTTTTAGTGAGGATGGGAGCCTGGAGAGTGAGGTTTTGATCACCCTTGCATAGGGTAATAGAAAAAAACCCCCGTTCATTACAAAGAAATAGTGTAGTTGTTGGGGTCACCTCTGAAGACAGCCATGCTGGCCAGGCATGGGACTGTCAAAATGTGGACTAAAATGAGGGTTTTATTCACAGAACAGGAGATGTGATTAGAATTCAGCTCCATCTCCCTTTTTCCTGGTCTGTAGCAGATGCCTTGGGTCACCTTTTTTATCAGCTGCTGAACTCTGCCAGTGCAGTAACATTTTTTAAAGATACTGCATCTGAGAGACTGAAAGTCCTTGCTGTCAGATTTTCTCCTGTGTGTCAGGAAAGGGTGGCACATGGGAGCTTTTGCTTTCACCTCCAGCAGCTTCTGTGCATTGGCAATGAGGAGGAACATTCACTTGAGATTTTTTACCTCTCTTCCTTGATGGAAGAGTGGGATGCTGCTTTCCAAAACAAGCAAGTGGAGCAAGGACTGATCAGGATCAATCTGCAAACTCATTTGCTTCAGCTATGCTTATGGCTTTTTTTAGCAGTTGGAGTGAGTTTTACTGGTTTTTTATAGAACTTAGCCATAAAAGATTAAGGTTAGTACCAGGACTTTTTTTAGTCTCTTCAAAAAATTAAAAATATAGTGGTATGCCCACACACAGAATACTAATTTTAGTTAAGATTTTTTTAGCAAAATCATGAAATTGTTAGAGCCATTTCTGAGCTGAGAACACATTTGTAAAATTTTTTAAAATGTTTTCTACATATGGTAATTTTAAGCATGAGTCTAGAGTGGTCCACAATGCTTTATTAGGTTTTAATAAGTAATTTTTTCAGAAGCCAGGAGTGTGAGTAATAAGCAAATGTAAGTGATTTATATGTACTTTAGGCAGATGTAAGTGTTGCAAAATAGAAGCACCACTAATGTGCAGCAACTGAGGTTCCTAATAATGAAAGCCCTTATTGGTTTCTTTTAGGACAGTGATACTAGGAGGTCTTTGACACAAATTAATTTGCTTGGATTTCTGGACAAAATAATTCCTCTGGCACTTAAGATGTCCAGAAACCTTTTGTATTCCCTTTTGCTTTGTTTGGTTTGAATATCATGATTAGCATCAACACTTAGAAACTCTGCACAGTCCAACTGCATTGTCATAACTGATCTCACTGAAATGTATTTGTATCTCAAATTCTGCATTTTGATGCTTTTGGCTTTCCTATCTAATATTCTTGTTGGAATCAGCTCCTCACTGCAGAGAATTTAAAAAGCAGCTGTACAAAGATTTCCAGTCATTAACTTGTATCAGTGTTCTCTGTTCCTCTGGTGTGCCCGAGTTCATATGTTGCACTTGGACTGTGCTTGTCTCATTTCAAGCACAGAATTATAGGCCCCGCTCTTGGCTTGCTGTTGCAAAATAGCATACAAAGTATATAAGTCATACCAAGAAGATCTATTAGTAAATTTAGAATAGCTTTCTTTTGGGAATGTGTGGAGGCAAACAAGCAATTTCAAGGGAGATGAACCACTTCTGCAAAATCACAGTGTCTGTCATCACAGACACTTGGTATAGCCTGGTGCTTAACACTGGGTTGCTCTGCAGTTATACTTGGTTGCCAGTTAACAGCTTTGTGCTGGGAGATAGAAGAATAGCAGGAATGGGAAGAAGAGAATTTTGAAAATGTAGTTTAACAAAATGGATTGATCATGCACAAGAAAGCATCAGGCTCATTGAAAAGAGGAACAATTTAAGCAAGATTAATATGTTGCCAGCCTTAACAAATCTGTACATTTTCATTTGTTTTCATTAGAAGCCTGGAGTGTAAGCTGACTTATTGTTTACTACTTAGGAAGTGGAAACTGCAATTATTTTTGTCAGTGGATGGAAGGTTTGTCAGCTTTTCAGGTTCAAAAGGAACCTCTGAGATAAGTATCTTGAAACTCTTAAAGTTAGAACATTGAAGGCAATATATGTAATATTTTATAATTATTGTATTTCCAGTTGCATGACTGTTACCTTGTTCTTATTTGTGCACTTTTGTGAGGATAATTAAATAGCCAGATGTTTTGAAAAATTCCAAGGAAGAGGAGTAACAGCTCACATGTAGCAGACACCCATGATGTTTTTTCTATTAGCATGTGGTGGCCCCTACTCTCCCTAGCACTGCAGGAATGTATTAAACCTTTCCTAATGGCTGTGTTCAAGGCCAGTCCTTATTACAAAAATGAGAGAAAGGACTCAGGGTGGGGGGGAAAGAAGAGGCAAAATTTGACTGGAAATAGTGTAACTGTTTGTTCCCCAGAGCTATCTTTAAAAACAAACCCAAATTGTTTGCTGTTGTGGTGAGAACCTTTTGTTCTGTCTGTGCTTTGCTGTTGATGTGGAGGTGAAATGATACTTGGCTTTGGAAACAGTGTTTTATATCAATGCATCCGTGCAGTAATTCTGTGTAAGGGAAGACTTCTGCTAGAGGAAAGCTTTGGGAAACTTAATCACATTTCAGCCTCCTGACAAGTTGCAGGTGGTGCTCTGGCTACTCTTCCAGAGAACAGTGACTCATCATAACCTACAGCACAGATAAGGTACAGGCAAACTTACATTGTGCTGAGTTTTAGATGAACTAAGACATATACTTGAGGTTTTTTCCACAAAGTTTTCTAAACAGTTAAATGCACTCAGTTGTGATTCAAGAAATGTTCTTTTTTGACCAAAATGCCAAGCTTGTTAAAATGCTTCTGGATTCTGTAGGAGAGGTCTTTAAAATACTTTATATAACTTACTATAATTGTTTTATGAGGTGTTTCAGAATAAGGAAAATTGTGAGATAAAACTTGGGGTGGGGGAGAGGAAAAGAGGGTTTGACTGAGAGCAAAAAAGTAAGTAGCTACTATGCTTAGAAGGAAAGATAAGTAGGGATAATTTTGCAGTTTTGCATGTTACTGGACACTGTTCACTTTACAGTACTTTTGTGACATGCAAAAATTTGCTGTAGGTATGGGTTGTTTGTTTTTTTTTTATTGCAAATTATCTTTTCTGAAAAAATCTTGCTTTGTTTCTTCTTATAAACAAACCAAGCGGTCACAGGATGCTTCTAGTAATTTGGTGGGAAACAAAGTTTGTGCCACTGGCTATGAATGAATGGGGCAAATTTGGACCTTAATACCTAATTGGTCTCCAAGTCTTAATGGGAGTATGGAAAAAGAATGTTGGAGTTCATCTAGAATGTGGTTGTAGTGCCTGTTTTTGTGTTGCTTATGTAGTGTGCACAGTATAAACCATACTTGTTTTTGAAAAGCTCATTTCTTATTTTAACTTCTCAGGATTATCTGCTGTGGAGACCAAGTTAAAGTAATGTCGTTGGCTCCAAGTCAGTCAGGGTGATTGTGGTCATTTTTTTTTCAGGGAACACCTTAAGTACTATCAGTCATATGTTTATATATATATATGTTAATAATAGTTTTAGAACAAGAAATTGTGTAAGGGGATTTATGTAAGCTTAAAAATATATTTCTGTTATAATTGATCTTTAGACATGTGAGAGGAACTGAAAAGCAGAAATTAAATTTCATGTCAGACACTGAGATGGTATTGCAGGGCTAATTTTGCACTCTCTCTGATTTTTTTCCTCATTTTCATATGCCTTCCAGGCAGAGACTTAGTGCAGGACTGGGATTCTGCATAGTATTATTTATTAGAAAGTGTGTTTATCACCCTTCAGAAGGTGGCTACTTCTATGGTAGAAATGTGGGACTGAAAATTGGGGTGTTATGGCAAACTCAGGTCAGAAGGAGAGAAGGTATTGCCCTTGTCTTGAAAAAAGTTGCCAAAGAATTGTTGGTCAAAATTGAACACTAAGCAATAATTCTGTGTTTTGTAATGGAGTGTAGTTAAGACCTGAACTCTTTTGAAGGTGAAATCCCAAATCATTGAAGCATACTTTTCAGTCCAGTTTGGCAGAATGCTGAAGTGCCTACTTAATTTCCATAGATGCTTAATCAGATGCCTGGGGGAGAGCTGCAGTTGCAGATGTTGAGAAATTTAAGTCAGGCTCCTTCCTCTTTTGAAAATCAGCTCTATTTTTACAAAACAGAATCCCTAGATTATCTTTTAAAAGCAGGTTCTTATAAGGATTTTTTTCCCCTTAGAGAAAAGGGTTGGTTTTTTTTTTTTAAAAGACAGAAATTCATTTTGAAATGGAGAAATATGAGTGTGGATGAAATGAATACTAGAGCTTTCCATCTTTGAAATTACTTTTGAAAACAAGCACAGAGAAGTTTAAGTGTGTTATTGCTCAGAATATTCTTCTGTTATTTTCTTGTTGATTGCTGTAGATGTCTGTGTATTAAAATGCTGATTTTTTTTTTTTCAGGTTAGCCTTTTATTTATTGAGGTGCAGTTTTTGATTGACTCATGCCGTGTTTGATAGGCCTTACATGAAATGCAGGTGGATGTTCTTTTTTGTGATTTTTAGTGTCTGGGGTTTAATAGGATTACTGGGGCTTTAGCCTGAGGTCCTGCAAGTCGGTAAGTCAGTGTCAGCTTGGTGCTAGGCAGGTACAATACTGACCACAGGGGCATTAGAGTGAGCAGCTGTGTGCTTAGAAACCAGTAGCAGAAATGTGGTCAGTAATGCTCAGGGCCTGGCTCTTCTTAGGGGTGATATCCTCAGACAGTCTGTGTAGCAGAGAAAAGAAAATAATCCTTTATTCCACTCCCTGCTCCCTAGCCAACACACAGAAGCTGAAATGCAAACCCAAGATTGAACAGTCTAACTGGATGAAATAATCTGTTCCTATGCTAGATCTGAACATCACCAGTCAAGTGGATCCCTGTTTGTTTCAAGTGTTCTGCAGGTCATCTGGGAACTTTTGTCTAAGAAACATGGTTTGGATATTAAAAGGGACATCTTCTGCCTGTGATTCACAAGAACAAGTGAAGAAACAAATTTGAAGATCAAGAGATGGAGATTCCAGAAAGAAATGCCGTTCACTTCACAACCTTTATATAAGTTCTTCCAGAGATAAACTGAAGCCCTCTCTTTATGAACACATCATGTGACAGGGATTCACCCTCTGTCTTTCCCAGCAAATGGTTCCAAGGTTCAGCTGCAGTTACTGCTAGGAAATTGCAGACTGTTTCAAGGTTGAATTGATGCAGCTTTAATTGTTAGCTGCTGGATCCTATTGCATTACTCTCAGCAAGTTTGAAAAGGTTTTGCTACCAGATCTGCTTCTCAGGGAGTAAGTGCTTATTTCTGGTAATCAAATGACCCATCAGTCTTCTCTTCATTTAGCTGACATGGGCAGGGCTCCCTGAGACTTCAAAAATGGAAAAGTAGATAGGAGAGGAAAATAAATGGCATATAATGATAAGAGTATAGGATGTGAAACAAACAAGATGATATTTATGAAGCATGTCCCACTGCAGAGACAGAACATTGACAAAATCAAGAGGACCTTTAGGTCCTTTCCCAAGCCCTTGAAGTCCTCCATGTGAAACGGTGCCTGGCGTGGGTGGTGGTGGATCTTAGCCAAGCACTGCATTGCAATTTTCCATGATTGCCTTTGAAGCAAAGACTGTAAAACAGGAAGGTGTTAATACAAACTTACAGCTTGGCTGAGACACTGGGAATGATGCTTCTTGGAATTAGTACTTAGGATATTAATCCACATGTTTTGTTAAGAAAAATAGGAGAATTGTCCAGTTTATAAAAATGTTTAAATACTTTTTTCCCCTCCAACGGTATTGACTTCCTGTATACATCTGTATCCAGTGTTGATTTAAGCTCTAATTTTGGGGTCACTTTTGTGCAAATTTCCATTGCATGCATTATGGATGCACAGTCTGCTTGCACAAAAAGAGCTGTAGTGTGTTGTAATCCTCTAAATTTAAGGATTTGTAAGGTAGCAGAGGAAGGACTAAGAATAGCTCTAGAAAAATAGTGATTGAAGGTTGCTACTACCAGAACCATTCATCCATCCTGCAGCCCACTCTGTGTGTGCTTTGCAGCTGTGCAAGAAAATATGCTGTATGAACAGTTTGGGCAGTTGTGGCCTGTTCCCTGTTTTTTGGCTCAGCCTCAGGGTGAATCAGGAGGTGTGCACATGCTTTCTGGCAAAATACCCTTTCCACAAGTGCTGGGGGAGGGCATGTAACCCAGTAATTATGTCTGGACAGACTTTGCTGCACAAATGCCTGTTCAAGGGACAGAGAGGAAATGAAGGATTTGGTCTTCCATTGGTACTGAAGAATCTCAGGTGTCTTGCCTGGTCAGGAAGAGTGGGTGTACTTCATTCTCCTCCTGAGTATCAATCAAAACTTTGTCTAGCCTTGTTGGATGAGGTAATACTACATCTCACTCCTCAGGAGCTGTGTATTTGATGGGCGCATTCTCCAGCCTGTGTCATGTAGAGAGGTAGAATGGTTGGGTTGAGTTCTGTCCTCAGAAGCCAGTTCTGTGGCAGTTGCTACATCCTTCAGGATCAGGCCCTCTGAATGGACTTTGTACAGTTTTCAGGTGTCATTTGTCTTTTCGCCATGGCTTAAAATTTATTTACTGCATTCCTCTGTTTTCCTTGTCTTTCTTTCTTTCTTTTTGTGTCCTTTTAGCCTTTTCTAGTAATTATTAGCTCTGATCCCACTGGTGTTGCATTTTTTTAATTTGAAAAATATGCAACTCGGCTGATGATACCTGGAAGCAAGCCAGTAAAGGCTAAAGAATGAGTGGAAACAAATTCTGCCCAAGTTTCCTCATTTGGAAATGAAATGCCTGACTAGGACCTCATCAGTTTGAATTTTTCTTTGTTTTTTCTTTGGAGAAGCTGGATTTTGACTGTAGGATGATATTGGTGAGGATGTCCATATAAGGCCTCTCAGATACCTGTTTTTCCTTGGCCTATGGAGTTAATGACACATCATTTGATGCTATTACCCTGTAGAATCATGGAACCATTTAGGTTGGAAAGTACCTTTATGATTCTTAAGTCCAACCTTTAACCCAGCACTGCCAAGCCCACTGCTAAACTGTGTCCCTATGTACCAGTTGTATACTTCTGAATTCCTTCAGGGATGGTGACCCAACCATTTCCCTGGGCAGAGGGTTTCAGTGTTGGACAACTCCTTTGGCAAAGGAATTTTTCCTAATATCCAATCTAAACCTTCCCTGGGGCACCATGGGAGCATTTCCTCTTGTCTATTCCTTGTTACCTGGGAGCAGACAGCTACCTGAATACAACCTCCTTTCAGGTAGTTATAAAGAGCAGTAAGGTCCCTGAGCCTCCTTTTCTCCAGGATTAACTCTCTCAACCACTCCTTATCAGATTTGTGCTCTTCACCAGCTCCAATGCCCTTCTCTGGACATGCTCCAGCCTCTCAATTTTGTGAGGGCCCCAGAACTGAACGAAGGATTTGACCCTTACCAATGCTAAGTGTTTAAATAAGTTCATGCTGCCTTCACTCATGTTGGGTGTCTTGTCTTCAGCTGTGTCACCTTAAGAAAACAAAAAACATCTTGCAGAACACTGAAAGGAAGAAAAAAACGTTCTATTTTTTTTTCTGTGTGGATTTGTGATGTAAATAGTATGGCAGTGTGGCACTGTTGAAATTAGGAGTTATTTCCTAATTAATTAAATATGCCCTAAGCTAATTTTAATTCAAGTCCTTAAGTATGCATATGTTTGGTGTAGAGCTGTTAGGGAGTGCAAGGTGGGTGTGTTGGGAAGAGAGGCCAGGGAGCTGCCAGGCTTTTCAACCTTGCTCCACGAGAACCCCCATCACAGGGTGGAGGCTAACTGTTGGATGGGTATCCTTGCCTCAGAGATGGGAGTAGGGCACTAGAAGCAAACATTGTTAATAGCATTAACTTTGTATTTTATGCTGGTGCTGTGTTTGTACATAATATACAAAATAAGAGGCTCTGTGTTTTTAGGAAATCCCAAGGGTATCAGGAAATTTGATGCACATGTAGCTCAATGAAGCTTTGTTAGCTGAAAGCTATTTTTTTGTTGAGTGGGAGTCTCAAGTGTTTCTAATTCTTGTGAACTTTCTCTCTTTTTACTTGTATATAAGTAGGAGAAATGGACATGCTTCAAAGTACTGTAACAGCTAATTCAGCTCAGAGAAAGTCACCTTTGTCTCCTACTGCTTTGTTTTCAGTGAAATGCAAATTGGCTTTCAGTTTATGGTAATACCACAGATACATTGCAAATAGGAGATTATATATTAAAGACTGAGTGTGTGTTATTTGATAAACTTAAAGCTTTGGTCTAGAAGGAATTCTGAATCAAACTGTATAAGCATTACAATGAAATGCAGGTGAATGTGAGATTTAACTCAGGGTTGAGCTTCAGAAACATTTAACTTGGATTAAGAATTGAGTGGTTTTAAAGGTTAAGAAAAAAAGTGTAACTGTGGTTAATGAACTGTTTAACCAATGTGTCAAAGTTCCCTTTACTTTCTTCTGCAATCATCCTAGTTTGCCAGGTTTCTTTTCTTGTTTGGAGAAATTCAGGACCAGTGTCTTAAGCTTTGCCAGATGTTTTTGGAAGTTTTTATCATTAGTCTGATAAAAAGGGTGTGCTGCAGGATTTGGCAATGGACTTAATTTCTTCTTGAAATTAGTGTGTTGGGAGATAACAGACTAATATGTTCGGTATCATTGTAAAGATAACCTAAAACCATGATGAGCTTTGAACTTTGGTACAAGAAAATACAGTTGTATTGAACTGAGGGAGGGTGACCTATCTCTTTTAAAACTCCCACTAAAACTGGTTTTACTGCACAATTGGTCCTATTGGAGATTCTGAATCTGAGATTAATGATTATCGACATGGTTTAACTAAATAAAGGTCTTTTGGGGCCTGAAAACGGCAGAAAAAGAATCTGTGTGGTGTTTCTTTTTTTCTGTGTGTGTGTTTTTTGTGTGTGTTTTTTTTTTTTTCCATAGGTGAGGAATCACATTTGACTGTATGCTCCTGATTGCAGTCTGTAGTAAATTCGTGAGAGTTTCACAGTAACAAGATCAGACAGCGAATCAATCAAAGATGTTCTCATATTGGGTTTGGCTTTTGCTGCTGCCAGTGATGTGGCTTCTAATCCATCAGAAAAGATGAGCTCTGCTTCTTTATCACTGAGATACCAGATAATTGTTTCTGTCAGGATCTCTTGATTTTTTTGTGTCCTTCCCATCATTGAATGAAAGTCTATATTAACCCTCACTGCATGTTATGTTAATTTTTATTTGATGTTGGGTTTTGATTTTGTAGATGTCTGAAATTCTGTGGCATTGCTCTGATTTCTCAGCATTTTACATTATCATTTGTTGAGGCTAATGGATAATAGTAACCTTGCAAGTGCTGCTTCAGAGCCTATCCAACATAAAGTGATTTAGAGCTTGACTTCAAATGATACCCTTTGTCCTGAGGATTTTAAATCATAGAATGGTCTGCATTGGAAGGGACCTTAAAGACACCCTGTTGCCATTGGCAGGGACTGCTTCCACTAGACCAGGTTGCTCAGAGCTGCTCCTACCTGGCTGTAAATACATCCAGGGACGGGGGGTTCACAGCCTCCCTGGGCAGCCTGTTCCAGTGCTGCACCACCCTCACAGTAAGGAATTTCTTCCCCATATCTAAGCTAAGTCTGTCCTCCTTTGGCTTAAGGCCACTGCCCTTGTCCAGTCACCCCTGTGAAAAGTCCCTCTCCAGCTCTCTTGTGGGCCTCCCTTAAGGACTGGAAGGCCTCTCCAGAGCCTTCTCTTCTCCAGACTGAAGACCCCCAGATCTCTCAGCTTTTCTTTATACTTGTTTTTGGAGCTGAGAATACTCTATCTGAATCCATTTTTATTTTTTTTTTTTTACTGATGTTGTCTACCAGTCTCTCCTTTCTTTCCAGTCCAAATTTTAGGTTTAGTGATATACATCCTAATTTGGGTACCCACTGACCAATCTCATTTTCTTTCTATGTGTGGATAATTCCTGAATCATTTCCCATTAAAGATTTGTTCTCTGTTCCAAGCAGTGAAATTCTAAGCCCAGACTTCATTTTTCTGGAAGTCTGTGCATACTTTTATTCTTTCACTGCTGATATAAACCCTTCACTATGCCACACAGATCCTGCCCCACTGCAGATTGTGGGGCAGGATCACCATAATTACTCCCAGTTTCCTTGTTTGCTAGCATGAGGTGTTTCTTTTTTGTGGAGTACTGTTTGTATAGTGCTTACAGTAGCATGCCTGCTTCTTGGTGTAAGACTGTATTCCTCTCATACTGGATAAGCTTTTAAGAGTTATTATTAATACTTAAACAAAAAAGAAGCTACAGAATTATAAATTTTAAAATGTATGCCTGCGTCCTTCTTGGGAATGAGTTTAATCCTGCCTAAGCACAAGAATTGTGTCTTCAAGTCCTTCTTAACCTGGTTTGTGCTGTGATTCTATTAGGGATGTAGAAAAATAAGCTTCCCACAAAGAAAATTTAGAAAAGGCAACAGAGTCTGGGTTTTGCAGTATCTGTGAGTAGCCTAGCACTTGTGTCTCCAGGGTGGCTTTATTTGTGAATCTTCTTCACACATCCACTTCTATGTAAAACAGGGCTGCACAACTGGCATTTAGTATTGCATGGCTGATGAATTAAATAAGGAAACAGTACTTCAGGCTCTCGTGGATAATAATATTTTGCTAAAGGGAGAAAATAAGAGGATAGGTCCTAAGTCTGGAGAAATAGAAGCATAGAAGGCAGGAGGGAGAAAGAATGGATGCTACAAGTAATAACTTCTAAGGTTTTTACAAAAACAAGCATATTTTTTCAGCTTCTAAGATGCTCTTGGCCTTTTGTAAGCTTTCTGACACTAGGGGAGCTGCTGAACAGCTCAAGTTTCAAAACGGCCTGGTGCAGTTTCCACGATGCTAAGTTAGCCTTTCATCTGCGTTTTTAACTGTCGGGTGAGAGCAGGATAGTTAGAGCTGTTCCTCAGGCACACAGAGGGCTCTGCTCTGGCAGAGCTGTGAGAAAAAATGGCAAGTCCCACTGACCTGTAGAGAGCCCAGTGCTTTCTAAAATGCAGGCTCTAGCAAATGGAACTTTATTTTAGAGATTTTTCTGTGCTGTTGACCTGCCAGATGCTTTTTATTTTGATATTCATTTATCTGTTTCATTAGTTTTTGATTATATTCTTCAGGGCAGGAATTGATTCTCACTCTATGAGATAGAGCACCTTGTTTGGTTCCTGCTTGGGGATATTTCTTAGTATCTTAACACATGAGTATTCCCTGGGAAAGAGGGTATTTTTTCCCCCAAGTCCATTGAAGTTGGATAGGCCAATCTAAATCAAGTCTTACATGATGAAAAACACGTAGGAAGCTTCTCAAAGATAATGCTGAAGGATGTCCATCAGTAATGATTTTGGTTTATAAGGGATTTTTTTGTAGTGCAGACTGTTTCTTCCCAAGCATCCAAAACATCCAGGGTATCTAGGTTTTCACTTCTACCTGCTAGAGAACATGCTTTTCTAAATTTAAAAATTCTTAGTTATATTTTTTTCTCAGAGTTTGCTCCCACTGCCCAGATGGCTGCCGTCATACCTCTTTTACCATAAGGAGTGTCAGAGTAAGGGATCTCTTCCATGGTTTTTTGTGGCACCAGGCTAAGTGAAAGCTTGTGTGCAGCCCCACACTTGTGTGATGTTTGTGCCACTTGCAGGATGGGTGCAGGATAGCAAATTCTTCCAGGGAAGTGGTCACAGCCCGAAGCCCGGCAGAGTTCAGGAAGCATTTGGACGACACTCTCAGGTACACCGTGGGATTCTTGGGGATGGTGCTGGGCAGGGCCAGGAGCTGGACTCAAAGGGTCCCTTCCAATCCATCACATCCTATGATTCTATGAAATTTTGGCATAGCTTAGACACCAGAATAGAAATTAAAACTTGAGGCTTGGATTCTTTGCTATATTTTTGGCTACAGCAAGTGAAGTTTGAGGCACGCAAAAAGCAAAGTCCACCATGACAGTTCCATATAAACAAGTTCACCTTTGCAATCATGGAAAAATAAAAAGATTATGCTATTAAAAAATCAACCCCCCAGCATTTCTAAAAGACTGATGAATTTAACCAGTGCTGAAAAAGTATCATCCACTTGTGTAGCATGTGTATCATTTGGATTTTTTGTCCCTTCTAGTCTAGACAGTTTAGGATGCCATAAGTGAAGTTTCTGTGTCAGTTGTTTGAGAGTGCTGGGATATTGTGGAATGAAGAGCAAGGGTCATTTCTCAAACAAAACCTGACAGCTTCTTTGTGACCCCCACTGTTTGTGGACTTCATGCTGAGCAGTTCTAGTGATGAATTCTGACATGCAGTAAACTATGGTGTATCCAGGCACTAGAAAAAGTCATTTGCAGAGAGGTAAAAGGTGAAGTACCAGGTGCTATCATGTAGTAACTGGCACAGCTCCTTGAAAAATCAGTTAAGCCAAGCTTGGTTTATGCCAGCCTCGGGTATACTCTTAAAATGTAGCTAAGACATGTTCTTACAAATAAATATATATGATAATAATTTTCAAAGTGAATGGCAAGTTACTGCATGTTATACATACTTAATCTACTTACCACTCTTAAAGATTCCAGTTTTCTCCACTGATTATTAGTAATTGTGAATATCACACAAGTGATATACATCTAATTTAAAATTATGGATCTTACTGTGTTGATATATGTGGTGTTGGTGAGTGTAGTGTTTTTTCTTTATAGGTTTGTATTTTTAATATATGAAGGAAAACAATCAGAACCATGGTAGTAGTGTTTCATGTTCCTAGAGGACTTAGTAAAGTACCAGTAAAAGAAGGACAAAGAGAAAATACTACAGCAAATGAAGGGGATGAGTTATAAAATGTAGCATATTAACTAAAATAATACTATTAAGATAAAGGATTGTTACTATGTTGCAGTAGTATTAGCCTGTAACTGTTGTTACCAGTTGGTCTCTCTTGTCAGCAATGTTCTTCAGTTTCGCTTTTTGAATTAGAACATTTTATTTAGACATCTCTCATTCCAGCATATTTTTTTACTTGCATGGAAACAAGATTATTGTTTGCTGTATCATATTTTTCTCCAACAATACATCTACAAGGGGTGTCTGTAATTTTGAGGATCTTTTTTCTTCCATAATGATGATCTGTCCATCTGTTTCCATGTGGGGTTCTTGTGCATTGCCATTGTTATAAATACCAGTGAATGCAGATACTGCAATGACTCACTGATGGTACATGTCTAATCTTTAAGTATCTCTGCAATATTACAGCGTTTCAGGCTTCATAAATACACCAGATAGATGTTGCAATGTCTTCTCATGGAGGTCTTCCTCAAAATGATTATTAGCATGTGGTAAAAGTCAAACTGAGTGTGTTCTACAGAAATGAAGAGTGATAACGAGAGTTTTAATATCGTTTCCACTATGCCAGTAAAACTTCCTGAAAAATAACATTAGAAGAGTTAAGTAGCAGCTATCAAAAGTATTTATGTATGTCACTCACTGAAAATGGTTTTCCATTTAATCCTAGAAAAAATAGACATGATATATCAAATTTGATGAGTGTACTTGCAATTTAGTATGAAGGCAAATCCTTCCTCAAAAGGAAAAAACGATTTGTTCTACACAATTGCATTTGGGAACCTAAACTTTGGGATAAATGACATTAAGTTATATGAACAATTCTCCTGAGCATTATTAAATATTTTTGGAAGCTTAATTCTAACAAATTGGCTGTTACAAGCTTCTTCCTTCATCCTGGCACTAGTGAATTTAATTTATATGTAATATCTAGGAGTCTGTACCTGTGTCCAACTCAATTCAAACATATGCCATGAGTTTTTTCTAAGTGCTGCATAAGGATTGTACAATTAAACACCATAACTACATTAGTAGGCATAGATCCATGTAATGATGGTAGATGAGCTTTGTTAGAGCAAGGGCCTCCACTGCAAGTAGAGAGCATCTTAATTTTTTATGTAGTTGAGCTTTTGAGTTTGATATTTTAAAAAAAAATTACAACTTCCATTTGTATAAGTATCTGTATAAATATGTGTATATGAATAGACACACATCCTTTCCATTTTACAACAGAAACTGAAAATCCCAAACCCAGACACAGCAGAATGGAGCTGCATGGCAGCTCCCCTTGCCTTGCTTACAGGAGATAAGTTTTTTAGGACTATTGAATCAGTGTTTAATATTTAAGTAGAAAGCATGAATATTTTCATAACAGTTATGCTCACATTGTTATGATGCATCAGAGCACACTGTAGCCAGTAATTCACTGCCAGTTCCCTAATGCGGAATTTAGGAATGATTTACTCCCCACAGCAGCAGAAGCACATTGAGAGCAGTGTTGAGTAAGGGCGGCTTTGTGCACATTGCATTATAAAGCCGCCGTGCTTTAAACCGCCTCAGTGTCACGCTCTGGATTTCCCCATGCTCAGGAAATACTTTTTAGAAGCGTGAGTAGGAAGAGGAGGGAGTGAGAGGTGCCGGAGCTGAGCATTCCCTCCTGAATGCCCCGCACTTCAGCGGCCCAGCTAAGGGGAAGGGAAAGGCTCCGGCAGCCCCAGGGCACAGGAGGGCTCGTACAGTGAAGCACTGGGCTCTGAAAGGAATTAGCAAAGCATCTCATGATGAAAGCTTCTTAGAAATATGAATATATCTTTTTATGGACTTTAGATACCCCTGGAATTTCCTATCCATGCCATGTCCTATCTGAAACCTCCTGAAATCTGCAGCTTTGTGAAAGCAGCTTCAGTCTTTTGTTCTTTGGTTTGTTTGCTACTCATGACTTATATACTTGTGCTGGAAGCTTGCATAAATTTTTAAAAAATGTAAAATACCACTTCATTTTATTCATGACTCTACTAACCTGTTATGAATACAAATTTCCTTGTGTGTTTGGGACTCTTTCAGTATCTTAGTATGAGAGACACATTCCTATGTGGAATTCATTCCAGTTACAGAGAGCATACATCCACTGCAATCCAGCATGATTTAACTGGGTAGTGTGAGCATAAACAGGTTTTACTGAACTGTGGAAATAGTGTTTTATTCTAGATTTGACAGATTATGCAACATTTTGGTCTTAACTGTACAATGACGTAAAAAAATGATAGTAATTAGGTTTAGCCCTTTGAAGGCAGGTTTTTTAGACAGCTTGCCATTGCAGTAATGCATAGACATGCAAACAATATGGTATGCATTAAATAAAGTACTATAATCCTTATTCTAAAATGTTTATTAAAAAATGATTAATTAAGGTGTTACCATACTGTGTTTGTATTCTGTTCAAAGGCAATACATGTATGTGCTGACCCAACAATGGGTGATGCTGTAAGTGACCTTAAGAAAAGATCAACTGTGTTGAAAACACTGGATGGAAGTTCTGATTTCCAATTCTGATCTGTAATGAATGAATGAAGTGTTAGTGTCTTCATGCCTTCCTCTTTCTCCTGCCCTCTTTAAATACATTTAGGAAATGAATGTTTCCATACAGTCATTCATTACTAAGGAAAGGACTAAGGCAAAAAAATCACACTTGAGATAAGAGCCAAACAACTGCTGTACAGAGTGCTTCTCTCCTACCACCCATTGATACCTTGATGCAGGATAAAATTAAATTACTGTTGATTTTTTGCTGACTAGGTTCAGTTGTTCTCATAGATAATAGTGGTCGAGTTCATTACATTATGCATTTAGCAAAAGTAGAAAGGAGTCTTCTTAAATCCCAGCTACAATATAGCAGTATTTTGATTAAAATGAAAAATTCTGTGGCAATTCACAATGAATATTTTGAGGAGGTTATAAAAAATATTTCTTTTTAAGTAGTAATTTATCTGAGGTCAAATAAATTAATTTACTCCTTGAGGATACTGTGTCTGCATAATTTTCTGGTTTTTTGGGTCCCTTTCTCAGAAGAGTGGCAGTGAAGTGTCAAGGGGTGGCTTTGATGGAGGGGTAAAGGAAAGCAGAGATGCTCAGCCCCTCTGGGGAGGTGGCTGAAAGCTGTGCCAGGGCCCTGAGACAGCGTGCTCAGAAGGGTTCTCCATCCCAGGTCTGTGGTGGCAGAAAACAATCTGAGAGTGGAGCAGAGGAAAAGAAGGCAAAGACAGGCTGGGTGGGAGAGGCAGAGATGGCTGATACTCCCCACAGTGTTAGTTTTTTTGGCATATATTGTACCAATCTTTTGTACTTGAGTTACTCCAAAACCACGGGCCAGTTCAGAATGGAAGATGCATTGCATATGAAGCAATACAGTACACTGCAGATATCGACTACTGCTTTAATAAAGTCAGTGTGTAGCTATTGTTGGGGAAAAGCTGATAAATATTTTGACAGAAAAATAGAGAATGTCAGCCACTTACTGTGGGGAGTTTGGCAGTCTTTCCAAATTAGGCAATTTGGACTAGTCTTCCATTATTTTTGGCCAACTTTACTGGCACTGTACTGGTTTATCAGAATCATCACAAATAATTTTTTGTGAGTGAATTCTTTTGCAGAAACAAGATGGGATGCTTGTCTTTGCATGGGAGGAGATCATAAATGTAAAAGACTGACCTATGATAAAACAAGTCTCCTTTTACTTATTTCACTGTGTTCAGATGATCTCAGTTGAGTGCTGGAAGAGTTGTTGATTAGCCTCCAACTTACACATTCCCTTTATAGTGCATCAAAGGGCCTCAGGAACATGCACTTGATCACTGCAATAAATTTTGGTAATTAGAGGCATGGAAAAATGCTGTTCCTAAAAAGTGAATATAAAGAGTTGAGACTGTTATCTTTAGGAGGAGGAAATCAAGTGAATGCTGAAAGCATGCCAGATTGTGAGTGTGTTTAGTGCCTGTAGCTGTAAACTCTAAAATTCATAAATGCAGCGTGAGATTGAGTTTGGGCAAAATACTGATGTGGTCAGGCTACAACCAGGTCCTTGACCAACAGGAGCTGGAAGCCCCTTTGGTTTAAGCTTTTCTCACAGGAAGTGTTGGACAAGAAAGATCCTTGTTAGGTAAGAAACTGGTTTTACTGTTGTAAAAAGAGTGGGTTTCTCCTGATAAATAAATTGGGTTTTATCAAAAGCACTACAATACTTGAGAGCAGTCCAGTTTAAGTATTTAATTTAAAAACAATTTTGGTATTGTTGTTATCTTAAGAGAGTCATTGCTGAAATAAACTTCAGTCTCTCTAATCAAAAGCTTAGTTTCAAACTATTATGCTTCTGCATCCTGCAGGGCACAGACTAATATTTTCCATGAGTCAAAAGAGAATGGTGAGAGTACAGGCAGGCGGCAAGATTTGTGGTTTTTTTCAAACTACACCTTGGCAATCAAAACGTGCATTTTCTCCTGTTTCTGGCTTGCAGATGTGGGATTAGATCAACTGAAATCTGCACTGAGGATAAAAATTACAGGGAAACAGAAAAACTGGTAGTAAAAAGCATTAAAAGAAGTTTTAATGAAGATATCTCTTTATTTATGATGTGTGAAAAGGCTTCTTCTTCTGTTTCCTTTGGTTTTTAGGACATGACTTATGTTCTGACATAGCTGGTTCTTACCATGCTGGCTATGGTAAACAAGACTTGTTGGTTGTGTTTTCCAGGATGGCATATTTGCTTCTTATTGGTGATTTTTGTCTCCTAAGAGAGCACCTCACCTTGTTGTGTTTAATAACTCAAACGACTTGCTTATGCATATAGCTTTAAAAAGTCATACTTGGAGTCTAGTGATTTTTTCTTTTTTTTTTTTTGTTCCTGACATGTTTCCTTTGTTAGACAATGAGTCACAAGCTGTCTCATCCTATTAATAGCATATTAATTTTTAATTTCAAAGTCTCCTTTTGTAAATGTACTGTATTGAGTAAATCATTAGGAGTTCTCTGCTTCTCTAAATAACTAATTATTCATTTCTAGGTAGTTTAATTCATTGATTACACACAAATTGTATAAATTAACAAGCAACATGCTAATAAAATCCACTGTATATTGAAGGGTGACAATTCTTCTTTCAAATAAAACATGGCTCTGGAAAGCTGTTCCTGGCAGTGTAGCTTGTTCATAATGTTCTGTCATTTGTTTTTTCAAATCCTAATTCCTGGTGGTACGTATTCAAAATAAGTAATTGGAAACAAGATCAACAATATGAATTCTGACAATATTCTTCAGTCTTTTTCTCATAAATATTTTGAAAGCAATTTAAAATATTCACATAGTTCATGGCAATACAGTGCTAGCCTCTCTTAGGTGCCAGCTAGAGAAGGTGTCAGGGATACTGTGAAAGAGAATTGAGGAGAGCTTTATATAGAAATTCTCAGTTGAATGTGTCAGGAGGGTTTAAACCATTTTCTTAGGGTATCATACTTCAAAAGGTGTTTCAGGGATGGTTAAGATGATGGTGACAAATTCTGATAAGGAACCTTGAAGCAGATAGAGGAGGGAGAGCCCCAAATCTAGACATAGTGAAAAATATGCTTTAAAGTAACAGTAATTTCTGTGGTTTTCTTACTAATTTCACAGAATAACATTAGGATCAGAGATTTAGTCCTGGGAGTGTCCTTATTTAAGAAACTTTATTATGTGTATTCAGATTCCTCTGACCAATTCATGCCTCTTCACTCTGCCTTTTCTATTCTCTAGTAAAACCTGCATTATGTCAACTTCAATTCTCTTAAGAATAAAATGCAACTAAGATTATGTGAGGTTGATGTTACATGTAAAATAGATCTTGTATTTCCAGTATCTCACCTACTTCCAGTTTCATCTTTAGCAAAAAGGATGGCATGTTATGAAATGCAGGGTATCTACACTGTGGTTTTGACTAATTGGAAATCATAATGCTTAAAAAAACCCCACCAACCAAACCACAAAAAAAATCACCAACCCAAAAAAAAAACAACCAAAAAACCAACCCCCCAAAAAAGCTCCAAAAACACCCACAGAGCAACTGTTTAATGCCCATGAGAGAGTTGATTGTGTGAAGCTGAATATTCCACTGTCAATCTATTAATAATGGAAGAGTTTAGTCATAACTGAACTCCAACTGTAGATTAATAATGGAATCATTACGAATTCTGGGTAAGAAGAAATGACCACCTTAGCTCTGGCTCTCATGTATGTTATGAGCTCAGAGTTAGTGGTGCTTGTAGGAAACAGCACCATCACCTTGAAAATTTGAAGTGGGTAAAATCATATTTGCTACATGAAATGTATTTCTGCACTTGTTTTGTCTGATGATTAAAACAAAGTGAGATCTCAGTTTTGTTAGAGCTTTTTGTTAGGAGAATGCTCTTTTATTTGAAAGACCTCAGGCACAATGCATGTTAGGCTTTACCCTGGTGCTGAATAAGCCTTCCCATCTGCTGCTGCTCCCAAGCACTCCACTGGGACAGAGAGTTAGCTTCAGCAGGTATTGAGCTTGCCTTTACCTGGTCAGCAGATGTTTGTGTGTGTGCTTGAGTTGACCCAGTAAATGCTGGGTGCGAACATCCTATGGCTGCAGTTGGAACCTTAGGAATGATGTTTCACTGGCCACACTTTCTGGGTAATGCTAAGTTGCATTTTACTGTGTGCTTTGCCAAATATAACTGGAAGAAATATTTGTGCCTTAGCACAGAAAAGTTTCCTCAGTCTGTATGTAGACTGTAAGACAGCTATAAAAGCTCATGTTATATTTAGATCTGTTTGGTTATTGCTCACTAAATATAGACTATATCCAAAATTATACTTTTTATCATGAAGGAGTTATGTATTTTTCACTAGTTGCCTTTCTGGTCTCATATGCTTAAATCACTTTATTTCTGTTGCCTGGCTGTATGACACCCTGTGACACCTTCTGCAGCATTCTGTAATCTCCAGGAATTTCAGTGCCTGTTATATCATGCATACTTGATTAAATCCTCCCAATAGCCTGTAGGTAGCAGAAGGTACTGCCCCTGTGGCTTAAATTTCCAGTAGGCATGCCTGATAAAAAAAATAAACATGAACAAACCAACAAAGAACCCCTTCAGACATTTCTTAGTGTATCCATCATAGCTGGATGCTGGTTTAGATGTGGTGCCCATGGCATAACGCTTTTCCAAGGATGTGGTTAGAGCATAAAACCCCAGTACCTTTCAGCCCCTGGGGCCTGAAGACACCCTGCATGCCCTGTGCACACAAGAGAAGAAGTGGGACTCTCAGAAGAGTGAAATGTAAGAATTGCAGGTTCTGATTAGCTCTGTTAGACTGGTGGTATGACATGGGAAGTGTTTAATTTTCTGACCCTCATGGAAGTTCCCTGATGGATCTGTGGCAGTATTTTCTGATCTTTTAATTACCATGTCTCTCCCCCTGCAGAATAGTCTGTCCAACCACCAAGTGTGCTATTAGCACTTTTTAACAGCCCATCAATTTGCTTTTGTGCAGCCGCTGCTCCCTGAGCATCTGCGGGGCAGAGCTGAACTCCAGCAGATCAGCACCAGCTCCCCTCGCCTTGATGGGCAGTGCTCTGGGAGAGATGAAGACAATTCCAGACTGAGTACATCTCATCTTGACATACCCAGGCACGTGCAGCCTCTGGCTGCTCCTGGATGTAGTTCAGGACCTGACAGGTTTGCTACATCGCTAGGGCCCATAGCAGAGAAAGTAAATTTTAATATTTCATCTTGTGCAGTTATGAAATCCTTCAGTTTTGAAACTGCTTATTGTTGTGTGTGCAAGTCCTTTGTTTTCTAAAAGAAGTATTTGCCAGTTTGCACTGAAGTTTGGAGTGTTTTCCTAGGGTTCTTTCCCTTGCCCCAGAAGTATCAGTTGGCATAAATTAACTGTTAGATGCCACAAGCATGCTCTGCCACTCTCAGGTGTGCCTTTGCTAGGTCTTCTGTGGCCATTTGCTTCAGGAGCTGAAGCTCTGAAGTGAGGTATTTGGGAAGACACACAATTACAGTGATGATCCAAATGTATACTGCCAATCCACTGCAGTACAGACGGGGGTTGATAACCCAGCACTTTTGGTGGTAATTACGTAGAAAATACCAAGAAGCAAAGTAATAGGTTTAAGAAGTTATTTTCATGGGAAGCTGTTGGCGTATGTCGTGTATATCTGCTCAGAGTTGGTCATGACTTCTGGTCAGCTGCAGTGGGAACAACTTTTACCTCTCTGGTAGGTTGGATACAGTTGTAAAGCAATTTTTTTCCCTTACTTATAAGAAATACTAGAAAGTAAGTTTGAGAATAGCATGTTCTATAATTGAAGCTTTTTTTTTTTGTTTGTTTTAGACAAGATGCTACATCTGATGGGATATCAGCAACACTGATATACATGTTCCTCTGTGATCAAGGAGAAATAAAGTATTTATGTTAAAGATGTAAAAAATATTCTGCTCTGTTTCCTACAGTCAGCACTAGTGGAAGATGACAAACTAGTAGCTCAATATTATGACACTTGGATTAAACACTTTTGCCACATGGAGGATGGCTATTAATTTCAAGCTAACCAATACAGGCTTTGTTACATTAGTATTAGATGCTTGCTGAGCTGTTTTCAGCAGTTGCTGCTTTTCCAACTGCAGTTGGCATCACTGATGTGTATTGGGGGTATTCCAGTGAAGCCTTTGGAAAGAATGAGTGATCTGCTTTCTCAGTGCCTGTAAAACTGCTGCCCTTCAACAGCAGACCTGTGTTGTCACCCTGACATTGATTGTGACCAATTAGCAAGAGTAGCTAAGTGCTGCTTTTTATGGTGTTTGATTGTTCTGAAGGGCTTAGCTTCTGGGTTCAGGGTTACTTTTAAATGTCTTTTTCTATTGTACCACTGCTTTCTCTAAAACCTGATTTTTTTTTTGCAGTTCCAGCATGCTCCACGAGTTTTTGGTGTTGGCAGCCGTAAAACTTGTTTGTGTGTTAATCTGAGGTTTGTGTTTGCATTACAGAGTGGTGGAGGTGTAGGATTGTTAGTGAAGTACAACAGCCTCTGTTTGATTGGGCTGCTCTGCAGTTCAGGAAAAACAGCTTAAAAGTGTGGTTATGAAACCTGATGGTGGTTGCCTAAACCTGACATTTTTTATTACTACTGGACCTACTGGACTTGCATCACAGGGATAAAACAATTTAGTGGTAAGAAACAGTACTTTTATGTCATTTTTTGTAATTGTATGGTCATATAATTTATTAGGCAAACGATTTTAAAAAATCAAAGCAGTCTCAAACTACATAGAAATCCACCAGCTAGCCAGCAGTGTTGATAGGACACTTCATTCATATCTTTTCAATTAATGACATTGTAATCTTGGCAAACTATCAAGTCCAGTCAGTATGTGGGTATTTGTTTTGAGTGGTTTCTCTCTAATTCTGCTTAGTAATAACCTACAGCAGAGGTTGGAAGTGGTAATTTGGCACAAGTGAAGGGCTGACACAGAGGCAGTGACATTATCTAACCAGAAAACTGCATTGCATCTTGTTTTTTTGGGAAGGTCACCCTGTGAAGTCAACTTCCAAATGCAGGTCAGTACAGGGACATTTCCATCAATAAGGAAGAAACCAACCAGTATAGTTTGGGGTTTTTTTAAAACTTTTTTTCCACCATTTTCTTCATATTTTATTTTGTTTATGTTGTTGGGGTTTGATCATGTTGTATGTAGCTATTTTCAGTCTTTATTTTTTAGACATTCAGCCAGGAGATTTGCACAGGCAATACTGAGCAACTGGATCCTGTATGGTAGGGGAGGGAGGACAGTGTGCTTGAAGTCCAGAATGCATTTGTGAATAGTAAGGACACCAAAAATAACAAAAGATGTCAAATTCTTTCTTTTTAGTTCTGTGGTTCTTTGGTAAAAGACTGATTGTTTCTGAAAAATCTGAAAAAATATGTTTCTGATCATTATGATGCATTATGAGTATAATGCTTCCTAAGAAAAACAAAGATAAATCTTGAGTTTTTACTAGGCTGAATGTGGAGAAGGGGGGAAGAAATATACTTTATTTATAATATTCTGGGTTTCCAATAAATCATGTGAATTTTACTCTGAATTATCAGTTTTAAATAGCTGTCTATGCAAAGCTCAAATCCTAAACTGTCTTCATAAAGAGCAAGCCAAGGACATTTCACTGAAAATCACTATCATGTTATTGCACCTGTTTTACTGTTCCCCCCCAAAAAGATTAAAATGGTAATAGGTATGTGATTTAAAACTTCATCCATAAAAAGCTGAAAGTTACTTCTGCTGTAATGTGGTTTGGTTTTGCTTTTTAATTAGGAATATATTTGATGTGGATTAAATTACATTTTATAGTTGCACATTGAGAAATAGATTACATTCAAAATCAAACAGAATTAATTTTAAAATACAGATTTCAGAGTAATTTAAGATGGTACTAGGATGCAGTGTGCTATGATTTCTTTGTTTCCTTTTGTCACACAGCAATTAACAACTCTCTACTCAGCTCAATCAAAGCAAGTCCTTTGGTTTAAATACACCAAGGTCACCTTAAAAACATGAAGGCACAACACATGTCAAAAAAATACTCCCCAACATAAATAAGTGTAGGAAATTTAGGCCTCCAAATGAGATTGTCTGAACTTCTGTTTATATATTTGGTGGTATGTGTGCTGGGATTTCTTGGCTGTATTTATAAACACTGATTTCAATCTTCTTCCGTTTCCTGGGGCTGTAGCACCTACGCCCTGAGGTGGATTTATATGGAATTGTGGTGTGTTCCTGAATGTATACACCCTCTGCCAGAACTAGTGCAGTCGTTATTAAAATCCTTTGTTCCGTTCTATCTGTAACATGGCTTGATGTTAAAAATGAATGTTCAAATCCAATCAGAAAACTGGATGCATTTGGCTCCATTTTACATTTCCTTTCTTGGCGGGGGGCAAACTAATGAGGAGAACACATTTATTCTGAAAATGAGATATTAAGATGAAAAGATAAAGATTTAAGTAGTTACTTCAGGGATTTTTTGGTAAGTCTAGTGGATACACCTGCTGCTGATTGCTGTTTGTTATCCAATGCAGGAATCTTCTTACTAATGGATTCTTTCTAAACACACAAATTGCAGATGGGGACTGGGCTGTGAGAGACCTGTGCCTATTGAGAGAGAGATGAGCAGACTTTGCTGCACATTCCTGCAAGCCCTATGGCAGAGGGTGGAGCTCTTCAGAATCCTTTATGCCAAGATCCCAGAGGCTGGGGTTTTTTGTGGATTGATGAACTGGGGCCAGTGATAGCAATGTAAAATGTGCAGTGAGAATCCTTTCAGCAATGGTCCATTTCTTCACAGGATGAAGATGAATGAAAATTGTACAGCCTAGAGAAATCCTGTGATACACAGCTCTATTTTTAGCTCTTCTTATTAAAAACTCATGCATATTTAATAGTAAAAGTATTAATTCTTAATAAGCCTCATCTTTATATAGCCCACTTTGTATTGTTGTCTTTTCATTAATTGTTCATTTAGCTTCTGAAAGATTTCTGCTTCATTTACTGTAGAAACTAAGGAAAGCAAATGCAGCGGTAATCCTGCAAGGAGAAAAAATTCAGCATGTGCTCACTGAACTAAATAATGAATTGTAAGGTGTACTCACAAGGAGAGGAGGCACGGCTGGTGATAGCTTTGGTATCTCTAACTCCTCCGTGGTCTGTGCTCTGGCACAATTTCCCCATCTCAAGAGCACAGGCCAGACACAGCCAAGTGTGCTCTGGGATGCACTTGCAGGTGATGATGGGGTGTGCCCGTTACCCCAGGAGTATCTTTGTTGTCAAAGCAGTGCTCCTTAGGACTCTTAACGGGTTTTCTCTTCTCTTGAGTGTGGTTGCTGACTGTAAACTGTAAAACAACAAACTGATAAACACAGGAAGTATTTTCAGTCTGTCTCCCTCTTCCTTTCTAGTTGAGATTTAGTGTGTGTCTCTGGCTCTGAGGCTGTTCCCTGGCATAGCCTGTGTTTCCTTGGAGCTCCTCACCTCTGCCCATGTCAGTGATTGCCCTGCAGTGGTTCAGCTTTGAGGAGGGAGGGAATTTGTATAGCATAAAATATGTCTAAGTATCCTACTGATGGCTTGCTGAACCTCAACAAATGCAGGCATCTTCTCTTAATAACCTGTTGGTATAAATTAAGTAATCTGACTCACACAGTTGTGGAAGAGAATTTACCCAGGGCACAGTAAATACTTACCAATATGACTTCTTTTTACTGAAATGATAAAGTGCTCTGTTTCTTGAATTATCCAGCTAAAATGTTTCCTTAAAATTATTTTAGTGTTAAAAAAACCCAGTAAAGCAGTTGGTGCATAAGGATTCTGACATAGTGTTTCAAGTGTGAAGTTCTGACCTAAAACATATTTTGGAGGAAACTCTGAAGTAGGACATAAGATTGCAATCTTCATTTGTTAAAACAAGTTATTAGACTTGGAAATGTTTGTATGGTGCTATTTTGTGGTTTGTAAAAGACAAAACTGTTGCTGTTAAGCAACAGAACTGGTTTGGTTTAGAGCTGAGTGTTTTGAGCATTAAAAGTGATTTATCCCATAAGTAGAGAGGGTTCTATGAGCAACACCTTCATATACAGCCCTGCAGACTTTCTGCCTGGGTTTATTTAGGCTGAAGATCAGCACGTGTGTTTAATACAAACAAACAACTTGGGTTTTTTTTCTTATTCTGGGCTCTTTTTCTGTGGATTATAAGGAAGTGATTTAAGGAAGGTAGAGCAGGTGTTTTCTGGAGGAGGAAATTTTTAGGGCTTTCAACCTCTGTAGTTTCTGCAAAGATTGCACTCATAGCTATTTGATTCTCTGCAATATTTCTAAATTAATACACTGGACACCTTAAGTTGAACTCAAAAAGTTATATATGAGAAACAAAATACTGACATGTTTTTGGTAATGGCCCTTTCTCCTTAAGGACATACTTGGGACAGTCAGCAGGCAAAAGCCATTGCCTGTGAGCTGGCGTGACCATCAGTTCTCCTCTTAGTGTGAGGGATGCCTTTGGTAGATGTTTGCATAGTAGAGTTTCATTCATTCAAAAAGCTCCATTAAAGTGCAGACAAGCAGAAATGTTCTCATGTTTTAATTCAAAGAGTCTCCTCAAATCTTCATGGAAATGCAGGTTTTGTGGGGGAAAGATTATAACTGGCAAAATGATCTAAATTGAAATATCAAAAGGGTAAAAGGGGCAGAGGGATGGAAATTCACATTTATACAGTTAAATTCACTCCAGCAAAATTTGTCAGTTCTTAAAAATAATTGTTTCCTGTTTTCCTCATCTACTGATTGTATCTACAGTTTATTTATAAGACTTAGGTACACAAAGCTTTGGGTTGGTTTTGTTTTTAATTTTCCTTTGTTCTGTAAGGAGACCAATTGAGTCTTTTTTAAACATCTTCTACGCCCACATTATGATCAGTTTTACCAGGCTGGAACTTGAAAAAATGGAGAAACAGGGAAATTGCTTTGCTATGGACTGGTGGGCACTCTTTTTTTGTTCTCCTTTTAGTCTACAAATATGTTTCAGTTACAGAATTCTTGATTTTGCAGTCAGTTGATACATGTTTTGAACAAAGAAATGCCCTTTTTTAAGTTGGTAATACCCTTTAGTGACAAAACTGAATAAATAGCATCATGAATTGAAGCATGTGCTGCTTTGAGAGAAACAGCATTCCTGTGTTCCCTGGTAACATGGGAATCTCTCAGTGTGAGAGATGTACCAGGTCTGTGGTGGTTTGTTACCATTTCAGTGGGTGAAATCAATTTTATGTGGTAGAAAATGGAGCTCAAACAGACTTGAAAATGGGAATGACTGTATTGGATTTGGGCTTGCCTGGATGGAGCAATGAATGTTCATTCTTATTCATTGTATGTTCCAAGGATTTCCATCAGCATAGAATGGATTTCCAGTTAAAAATTGAATTAAAATGAATTTATAGAATTGCTCATTGCATATCTAAATATACATACACCAGGTTTTAATAACTGCCAAATAAATGCTTAAATCAGGCTGTGTTAAGTGTCACTAAAATGCAGCTGTCATTCATGGATGTGACACTCATTGAATAGTTTCTGCTTGGGTACCAGTTGCAGAGACTTGGAATGAAACTGCAGAACTACTCATAGTAAGCAGTAAATAATTGTACTACTTCTTCTGTCAAATGCATTATTTTATAACTGGCCTTTTGTGCCTTTTTTTGGCCTGGCAGATTTACTTTCTTTTTTCTAAGAAATGTATATTTTCTTTTCTGTTTGTCAAGCTTTTTGGTATTGTACTCTTTCTTCTGGTTCCGTGTTTATTTCCTTTCCTGAACAGGCAAATGCTAAGTTTTTGTTTTCTGCAGAGGTTCTGTATTTTGGTCTTTACTGTCCCTTGTGAAGAAGCCTTGGGAGAAAACTTATAATTGGATAACTCTGGGCTGTTGCTGCTGATGTTCTGGAAGTCCAAAGACAGGAGGGATTTCAAGAGAGTTCAATGGGTTACTCTTTTTTTTTTTTTTTTTTTTTTAATTTATAGTTTCCTGCAGGCTTTCACATATGTAATTATGAGCATATATTATAGTTTATTCACAGAATAACTGAATTCTAATTTTCCCATCCTGTGACAAAGTGTCTTCTCATAGAGTTTATAGTCTGTCTTTCTAGTATAGACATTTGAAGGGGGCTGTATTTCAGATGGATTGTGTGACCTGGCATCAGAAGTCTAAACTGAGAGCAGCTGCGTCAGTACTTGGAGGGAAATTCTTGAATACAACAAATCAACAGCAACAGGCAGCAGATATAGCTGTGTCGTGGACACTCAAGATCAAAGCTTGGCAGTGGGGATTCTGGTTTTAAAGTTTCAGTAAACCACCATTGCATTGTGAATAATCCAAGGCCAAGTTCACAATATGCAGGGTTTAATGGCTACATGGCTGTACCTCGAGTCTCTGCTTCAGTCATGAGCTCCACTCTGAGGGGTGGTGCTGCAGGTAAGATTACTGAAATAAATGAACTTGGTTAAATTTGTGACACCAGGAGAAGGTTAAGGAGGCATATAATACATATGGAACATGGCCTGTTGGCTGTGAAATTGCCCTAGAATTTCTAGTCAAGTTTTGTTTCTTATGTGAGTAGTCTAGAGGATAGGAGCCTGTCTGGTATGTTTAATTTAAATTTATGTGCAGTTCTTATATTGCTACTTCACTGAAAGACAGGAATGAGTTTTAGGCAATGGACACCCTCCTGTATGTCTGCAGAGCAGTACTAGGATACATCTGCAGGCCAGATGGATCTCACAGCCTGGCAGCTGCAGCACAAGGGATTAGATGAACCCTCCCTTCCATACAATTCCAGACAGATTATCCAGGCTCCCAGGTTATAAGTTCATGTGTCTGAGTTAGCTTGAAATGTTTTAGGGCTTCTTACTCCACCTGGGCTGTGGGGACAGTATGGTAGGGACATGGCACATTTGTCTTCCTTCACAACAAAGTACATCAGTAAGTCCCCTCTAAAACTGATGTAACTGTAGGATGCCAGGCTGTGCATATGTGTGTGGGAGTGTGCACTGGTCTCTGGGCACATATTTATGACTTCCACTCTTTTGACCAGTGGCCAGAGTGCTGTATACCAGCTTGCTCCATGCTGAGGCTTTTACCTGGTAATGAATGCAGTAAGGTGTACTGAAAGCCCAGTGCCTGGTGGGCTACTGGGCAGGGTGTGTGTACCTGTCACAAACATGCACAACTCTTCAGACTGCTGGCCTTGATAACAGGGCTGAGCAAGAACTTCTGCCTGGTGTAAGGAAGTTGCTGTTGTTTGGTTGTTTGGTAGAAGATGGAAGCCTTACTCAAGCAACTAAGGTCATATGGGAGTGACATTTGTTTCCAGGTAGATACAAAAGTGTATAGGACTCACTTTACAAATGAACTGTATGAAAATCTATTGAAAATAGGTATTTTCTTACACTCTGAAATAACTGAGCCGTTCTCTGGCCAAATAATGAATGGACTGTTTTCTTAAAGTATATGGTTATGCTGAACTATATGTTTTTTCCCTTAGGGTAGATTTTCAGCCAGTCTAAATTATATGGTGGTTTTGTAATCTGAGCTGATGTTTAACATCTGAGCTGAGTCACCAGGTTTGAGTCCAAAGCAGACTGGAGATGCATGCGCACGTTCTTTCCTTTTTTCCTGCCTCTCCTGAACAGCAACATCCTTGTCAAATTACAGTGCAGTAATTTTTAGCTTTACCTTAAAACATCTGAGTCCAGTTTCCAGAAGTTGCTGGTTGTGATTTCCCAGCAGTGGCTTCAGAAGATGAGCTAACAGACTGAAGCAGAGTTTTCTCAGCACAGTTTGCTCCCTACGTGGCTCAGAGCAGGGCACAAGGCAAAAGGACATCCCAACAAAATTCTGTCCTCTTTTGCTCAGTCTCGAGTAACTGCAGCTCCTTCCACACATCAAGACAGATAGTGGTTTTGGTCCTCTGAATGATTTTTTGGAAGACCTCTGCCTCTTCCCCTAAGGAGGCCAGCTACCTGGCACAGCCAGCACAGCATCAGGCACGTCATTTAGTCTGGCACTCCTGTGGGGATACTTTGAATGGAAAAGTCAAAATGTCTCTCTTGGGAGAAGATCTACAAAGTGCTGTGTCTTTCAAGATGCTTAGGTTGACCTTCTTGGCAATTTTCTTGATTAAAAAGGAAATCTGGTTAAAAGATTGTGCACATATAGGTTTGTTTCTGGAACCTGGGAAGTTTATTAAGTTCTTTCATCATCATTGCTTCAGGCTAAGCCACTTCTAAGAGTATCCAGTAACTGTCCTGTTATGAAAGTCTGGGGGGCTTTGTTAAAGTAAGCAGATCAGCAGAAAAATAAATTTTCTGAATTTAACTTCTCTGTGCTTCTGGAAAGAACAATTTATATATCAAGACAGTTACTATCAAATTAAATTAAAGCTGAATTAAAGCAACTCTTAATTTTATTCCATTTAAAAAGAGATATTAAAAAACATTTGAGTCTTTCAGCTCTATCTAAGTCCTGTGTCAGCTATGATGGTAGCTTCCAATAATTTTTAATATCTTTTAAGAGCTCCCCAAATAAAAGTAATATCCAGAGCTGGCTGTTCAGCAAAAAACACTGAATACAAATTTACTGTCAGATGTGTAAAATAGAAGAACTGGAGTGAAAAAAGAGAGACTTATCTATCTATCTATCTATCTATCTATCTATCTATCTATCTATCTATCTATCTTTCTGATATAGTCTTAGTATCCGTGTAATTAAAAAGAAAAATTGTGTCAGAAGTATAATGATTTGATTTTTCCTATTTATGACATATCTCTTTTGATTTTCATCAGATCACAAACTCTAGGTTTGTAATGATCACTTTTTGCCTCCAAGATAGCCATCCCTGGACTTGTCTGTATCATCTACCTGCAGAAATAGTTATTTAAAGCATGCAGACTTAATGAGCATTCAGGCATTCTAGGTAGCAATATTGAACAGTTAGGACTATATTTTAGCTGAAGGATCTCATCACTTTCTGCCTGCTATTGATGCTCAGAACTGTGCAGTTATGTAATATGATGGTAGTTATATTTTTGAAATATTGAATGTCATGATCGACTGGAATAAAATTAAATCTCCACTATGTGATGCAAGTTTATTTATTAATGAACTAAATCATCTTAAAGACTTAGGATATAGCCATGGTCATGTAAGTGAAGAGACTTTATTACCCTCTCCTTGTTAATCAATGGAGAAAACTCATTTCTTTGGGATCTCTTATTTTTCTTGGCTCTTGAATATGGTGACAGCTTTTATATTCATCTTTATCTTGGTGATTGAATAGGAAGCATCCAAATGTGTTAGCTTAACTTGGATCTGACAGAATGTTAGCTAATGGAGAAAAGTCCTACTAATCAGTGAAATACCTTCTGAGAGAAATTTCATTATGTGGATTGCAGAAAACTTGATGAGTAGAAATTCATGGAAATATTCCAGCAGGAATAACAAGAAAAGGACATCTGGGCAGAAGGATGAAGCTTTTCTCTCACTTTTGACTGCAGAGGAAAGGATGCCTCATGCCAGCTTTCTCTGATTTTTTTTTTTTTTTGTTGTGAGTGATTATTTTATTTTATATTTTATTTTATTATTTTTATTTTTATTTTATTTTATTTTTATTTTTCATGGACCAAACCTGCTATCTGAAATAGTAGCATACAGGCCTGAAAAGAAGCTATTGAATTAAAGAGCTATCCAGTTAATCCCTTTGTCTCAGGCCAAATCAGCTCCTGATGATCCTGGTGAGTTTTACTGGAAGGGGCCCCTCTGCCCTGCTGGCAGAGGTGCACAGCAACTCTTTGGTGCTGAAGCAGGGTAAGTGCACAGTGGTGAAGCACATGAGTGAATCATGGTTAACCATCACCCAGCTGCATAGGCAGGTTTTGCAGCTGACAGGGAATTCTGACTATTCTGCTTTTGCCAGAGTTTCTAGCAGGTTTGAAGCCAGTACAGGGACTGCAGAGTCCAACCTTGTCCCAGAAAATATGCTATTTTTGAGTTCTGTGCAGAGAAGGATCTCCAAATTCTAAATTTACTCAAGAAGCATTTTCTCAGCCACTTTGAGCTCAGACAGATGGTCAGTTTGAACCTTATATTGTAGCATTTATAAATCTTTGTACTGAACAAAGCAGTGTCACACAGTGTGTAATGGGAAAACCAGCATGTTTTCTGTTCTTCGTATTCTTAATGTGTTCTTCAGCCTATATAATTATGGGGTTGCTTATCTCAGCATGGGAGAGGCATTGGAGAAATACACCAAGCATGATCTGAATGTGTCCAAAGGAGAAAAAGGGGGCTGGTGAGGGTCCTGTGAGGAGCAGCTGAGGGAGCTGGGGGTGTTTAGCTTGGAGTAAAAGAGGCTCAGGGGTTGGAACCTTATGGCTCTCTACAACTTCTGAAAGTAGATGGGTGTCAGTCTGTTCTCCCAGGTAACAGGCCAAAGGACCAGAGGAAACGGCCTCAAGCTGTCCCCGGGGAGGTTTATGTTGAGTATTAGGGAAAATTTCTTCAGCAAAGGAGTTGTCAGACATTGACAGTGGTGAACTTGTGTTAGGTTAATGGTTGGGTCGGATGTTGGTAAAGGTCTTTTAAACCTAAGTTCTTCAGTGATCCCGTGAATGGGGCCATTCGGGTGTCAGTGGGGCAGGACAGTTTCTGTGCCCCTCTGTCACACAGCAGCAGAGCCAGCCGTGTGCGGGGCACTCCCAGGGGCGGGCAGTCTCGCCCTGCAGTGCCCTCGCTCCTCAGCGAGGCTGCAGCGCGGGGGCCGAAGGCGGTGCCCGGTGCAGTGGGTTAATGAGCGCTTCCCCAGCAGCGCCCTGAGCCCCCGCCCGGAGCGCGGGCCGTGTCCGCCGGGTGCCGGGTCAGCGCTCGGGGCCGCCTCTGCTCGGGGCCGGCCCCGCTGAGCTGCTTTACTCTAAGTGCTGTGGGAAGAGGCTGGGAGCAGCACCCGACAGCCACATCAAAGAGCGCTACATAAACAAGAAATGAATCACTGGTAGGAGTAAGATAAACAGGGCAGCATGTGAACTCTGGTTTGTTTTGCATGGTGGGGTAGGACTTTTTTGGTGATTCCTGTGCTGGAACTCTCGAACTTCCATTCAAGTATTTTTTAAACTGTTGAATATTTGACTGTGTGAAATGGCCTAACTTTTCTTTTCATTCTCCTTTAGTGAAGAAGGTTGGGCAAGAGGATTTTCCTATCTGTATTTTGTGTATTGAGTGGAACTATTTCCCAGTTCTAGTCCCTCTGTGATTAGTAATTGGGGAGTATATTTAGATAGAAATAATCCTGAACTTGGGCCACTTAGAGATTAAGAGGAAATCAGTTCTAGTTCTCTCTAAGCTTCTTGTCTAGTATTGAAGAAAATGCTTTGATACGGATAAGCAGCTTTGTTATAGGTTTCACTTTTCAACTGAAATAGTTTGCTAAAGTTAAGTATCTGCTGATTTCCCAAATGCCTATATTTTCATATGCTTTTAATTCAGGATGAACATTTCAGTTTGCCTGCATGAAACAATATGCCTGGCCAGCCTGGTGTGTTACTCACTGATGTCACTGCTCTGACGCGTTCAGCCTGGTGAGCTGAACCTTCATGGCAGGGCAGGTGCACACAGCTAATCCTGAGCATTGTCTTTACAGCATAGTCTGGGTGCAAATGCTGTTTCAGTGGTGCTTAGCAGGAGCTGAAGGTGGGAGGATAATTCTTGTTTTCAGTCTATGGTAGAATGTATGTGTTGATGTTCTGTTATGTTATTAGTGACAGACATCAGGAATTGTTAACCCAATGAACTAATTTCTTTTGTAGGCAGGAAGGCACTGTGTAAGGTTTTCATCTCTTTTCTGGGTTGCAAATAATTGGAGTAGTGGCTCTTTTTGCCCTTCTATCACTTCTTTTGCCTTGGGTTTTATGGCAATCCTCTTTTTCTCTTTACGAGTGTATTTCTCTCTTTAAAATAGACTTAATCTCACTGTGAGTTACTACATAGCACAGTACTGTCTGACATGAGGGCCCCTCTTTACAACCTCTTGTAATGGTTTAGAAGATGCTGTAAAAGCTTATGAGTCCTGAATTTTTGGAGGGCTTTTTTTTTACCCACAATAGGAGCTCATTTACATGTGAGTTTAACTTGTTCGTTGCAAATTGATTTCAGTTGCTTTATGTGGATTGTTTGGATCACACTTGGAATTATGAATAAGATCCAACAAGTTACCCAGCATTTAGACTTGTGGTTTACTTCACTTTCAGAAATTAATGTGTTTCACCAGAGTGATAGCTGTTAGGACTTAAGAAAATGGACTGTTGCAAAGGAGTTAATGTTTTTCTCAGGCTATTTTCATCTCTCAAGCTGTGGCATAGTCCTGGCTAGTACAAGTTAATTCTCGTGTGTCCTTAACCATAGATGAGTTTGCCCATCTGCCACATATAAATTTTCAATATGTTCCAACAAATGCCAGTGCTGCCCCGGGTACAGCGTAAGTGTCTGCAGCTGAAGGAAATTTCTTCATCCCAGCCATTAAAACTTTGTCTTTAACCTGTAGTCCACCTGCACAACACTTATTTTACAGTGATTTTACTGCCATAAAACCACTGCATGCAGTAAGTAGTTCAAAAATACATAAACCTGTGGCAGTGGGGCAGAAGAAAATAAACTTAATAGCTGTCAGTCTGTTAATTGATACTGCCTGATCTCCTGGTGCAGAGGCCGTGGTTCCCGGGCAGGAGCACGAGCTGCTTGCTGTGGTGGGCAGCCTCAGGAGGAAGTCAAGGCTTCCTGACTCAGGGGTAGAACTCTGTCAGTGTGACATTTAACACTTAAATGTAGTGTGTGCAGTCCCATCACAGGGCTGATCCCTGCGTGTTTCACTGGCTTGTAGGGAAGGTTTTGGCTGTTTCTTACCAACCTTTCTGGTCTCAAAGCACTCTGGGATTTTCAGATCTTGTGAATAAAACTTCACATAGAGAAACAAGGTACTAACTTCTCTGACTCTCATTTAAAGAGGCCCTTTTAACCAAAGTTTTCCTTTCGTCACTGACCCTGATATCAGAGGCAGAGTGTGCAGGAATATGGCAGAGAGGGGGTAGTGAACCCTGCTGACATCCAGTACCAGAAATAAAATGGGTATGCAGCCAAAATATTCCTCATGTCAGGAAAGACTGTGTCATGTATTTTGTGAAGTAAATGTGTTTGTCTCTATGTCACTTCTGTATATGTAGAATTATTGGACTGAAGTTTTGTTTCCTTCCTTTTCTGCATTATGTGATGCTGAATCACATACAGTATATGATACACTGCACACAACTGCATAAGTTGAACTTTATTTTCCCCCTTTGTTAGTTCTTAGAGTTTCAAAACATCTCCCATTTAAGAGAAGCTGAAAAACAGCAGAAAAATTTTTGGTATGCTTGAAGAGTCCATACATAGAAATATTATTGAAAAGCAAACGGAAGATGAGTTATGGTTTATCGCAAGCTGTGAGTAATGTGAGGGCTTATTTTCAAATGCCAATAATTTAGAAGCTATGGATAATGAAATGCAAGTTCTGATTCTGAATGTATGATGTGATGATATTGGCATGGCCCTTTCAGGGAAGACACTTCAGAGAAGTGTCTGCTCAGGGTTGGAGGAAAACAGTCAATTACAACTCTTTGCTGAAGAAATCACCTTGAATTTCTAAGGCCTCTGTTTTGTAATGGATGGAGAAGGACAACAAAAAATTTGACTGCACAAATGCAGTCCAACCTTACTGTTACCTTCAACACTTAACTTATGCTGATCAAACAGTGCATAGAGAGTATTGTTGAAACTACCATAAGCATCATGTACTGCTGTGATTTTTATGGTAGAAGATGAGTTCATTATGTCTTTGCTCTTAAGGCTACTTCACTCTTAAGGCCAGACTTAAATTAGCTTTGTTACTGTGGCTGTTCTTGCTTTATAGATTGTCTTGGAGGATTTGCTTTCTGCTGTTTTCTGGCTTATGTTATTTTGTCATTATGGTTAACTCTGAATTTTGTTGTGGGTGAATCATGGGGGTTTTTTAATGTATAGACACTCAGTTCTTTGCAGTGGTAGCACAATGAAGAAAAAGATTGTACTCAGTCTGTTTCAGGCTTCTGTGGAGACATTTTTGCACTAATACTTCTCCATTTAATAACTGAGTCACCTCCTGTCTCACTTAAAACTTTCTTTTTTCCTTCCTTGTGATAGATCTCTGAACAACAACTTTTTTACGTGAATTGACCGAAGTGGAGGCGAGATGGCCAGCTCAGCCCGAGAACACCTGCTCTTCGTGCGCCGTCGCAACCCACAGCTGCGGTACACCCTGAGCCCCGAGAACCTGCAGAGCCTGGCCTCCCAGGGCACCATGCCTGAGAACATGAACTTGCAGCGTGCCAACAGCGACACTGATTTAGTGACTTCGGATAGCAGGTCTAGTTTGACAGCCAGCATGTACGAGTACACCTTGGGACAGTCTCAGAACCTCATCATTTTCTGGGATATTAAGGAAGAAGTAGATCCAACTGACTGGATAGGACTTTATCACATAGGTAAGTCAGAACTGTGCTGTAATATTTCTGTGTGTTTCTTGCTATTTTGCCACCTCGTATTTTCTTTTCTGATATGTGTTCTGGCATGTTACAGAATTAATCTACAGGTAAAGTTGAGGTACAACTGCAGAGCGTTGCCTTGGATTCCTCTTTGCTTTTCTCCATGCAGTGAGCTATGTAAAACATGATTCTAATTAATGTAGATCTGGTTTCACAATGACCTGCTAGAAGATGAAATGCATTATTCCTAAACAATAAATATGCATACAGTTTCCTGTTTCCACCTTTGCTGCTGGCTGGTTTACAGACTGGAAAATTTGAAGTACCGTACTCATCGTGTAACTTGATGTGCTTACAGTCCAATGCTTATACATTATCTTGGACAAGTAACCTTCTATTGTTTGTGAAAAGCAACATTATCATTTGTATAAGCCTTTGATTTTGTAGAACTAAAATAGCATCAATCCTGAAGGAGCAAAAATTTCTGTTTATGAGGAATTCTTGTAGAAGGAAATCCTCTCCAGAGATTCTTCTGTGCGGGTTTCTTTGTGCTGTTCAGGCTGTTTGATAGGAGGAGCTGGAAGGAGCTCTAGGCTGGCATGGAAGGGCCTGTGGGTTGTGTGTGCATTAGCAAATAATGTGACTCCAAAGGGGTGGATCAGTAGGTCATTTGGTGCTGAGAGCATCAGTAACTTATCTGGGCTGTGAATTTCCTCTGTGTTGTGTTTAATCATGGATGCAGACGTCCCTGCTGCATGTGTGGTTTGGAACTGTCCAAAGGACAGCCTTGATGTCCCCGCTAGGAAGGGAGCACAGCCGATATCTGGAGCAGCACATGGGCTTTAGTCGCCTTCTCAGGAATCACTTCACATGCACTCAATTTAACCAGTGCACTGAATTGAACCAGGGCTCACTAAGTGGGACTGATGAGTTCATTTGTTCCAAAATTGTGCTGCTTCTGGTCCTAATTACTCAGGTAGAGAGAATGGTCAATTCAAACTGCCAGGAGCAGCTATAGCAGAAACTGATGGAGACAGTTCTGACCACTGAAGTTATATCTGTGCTGGCACTAAGTGTAGCACTATGAAACTGGCCTCAGTAGGATTTTTGAGAGGTACTTGCTGTGCCACCTTTTCCCAAGATATTCCATCTCTTCATCACCTAATGTTACATTCTGTATAGATGCTGTTTCTAATTCTCTTTTTCTTGGTCTGATTTTTTTTCCAACATTACCATACTTCCAGAAAGTGGACATTATTAACTTGTTCCAGTGCATATCTGGCTATAAAAGCTCTGTTGGAGTTGCTGCATAAGCTGCAGTCTCTCCTGGAACAGACTGTGGATATGCACTAACCTTTAAGCCACCCTAAATGAAGTGTCTCTGTAATAAACGGGAATGGATCTTCCCAACAGCATTAGCAGCTGAAGTGTGATCTGTGCTGTAAAATGCACAGACTGCTAAATGAGCTGAAACATTCTAATTTAAATACATCGAGAGCTTCATCTGCATAAAGGTATAACAATTTTTTCTGTTGTTTTTTTATGGTTCACAGCACTTCAGGATTGATATTCAATAAGCTAAAATGCAGCAACTCTGTAAAATTCTTATTGGTTCTTATTCTAGGCTGAAAGTGATTTTTATCTTATTTTCATAATTAAAAATTATTTCTACATTCAGTCTGTTGAATCTCTAAAGTACAAAACAATATTAAGTTAACACAGTGTAAGAATCCTATAAGGAACACCCAAATTTATGCTTTCTTGACCCTAAACCCCCCATTACACTACTATGTAATACCAGAGTATGTGAATGCTTTCTTGTTAAATGGTAGAAGGTCCAGAAGCTTTTCTCTCCATTGCCACCTGAAATCCATGAATGGTGGTGTGAGTTTTTTTACTGATTTAAAATAGATCTGAGTGGAATCTTTCCTTTAAGTCTTGTGGTTTTGTCATTCTGAACGATGAAATTTCACATTTTTTAACCACAGAGGTAAGGACATAGTCTGATAGCATGCCTATCTTTGATCCAAGTTTTTTGATCAACTCTTTCAAGTGTTAAAAAACCCCTTTTAATTTGCATACCTTTTATAGCTGCAGTTAAGGTAAGCTAAATTCTACATGTATAAACCAGCATTTTCAGTCCTTTTTAATAATTGTTGTGAAGGACCTCCAGTTTCCACTTACTGCTTTGAAAGTTGAGGAGACTTCTCTCAGGAGAGGCATGCTAGTTGGCGAATATTTTTAAGAATAAAAGCTCCATTTTCAAACATGTTATTAAAATTTAATGTAGTTGCTTGAGGTTTTCCATGCTGGTCTTTGTTTAAAACAAAAATTACTTCATTTAAGTCTCCCCTTGGGCACAGGCTCTGGGAATTGTGTGTGGTCACTAACACAAGGCAGCACTGGGGCTCTGCCAGCTTGCTGCTGCTCCTCCAGTATTCTCCCATGTCTTCCAGTAAGGTTCGATTTCTTGAGGAGCTAGGAGCAGAAAAAGGCAAATATTGTGCTCTTGTTTTAAGCCCAAAAGCACAGTTCTGTAATTTTTTTTAATGTTGCTTGTACAATTATCTGTCATGCAATCTGTATCAGTGTTTTGAGGGGAAAAAGAGGTTGTTGATTCTGTGAAGAGAAGGTGAATATTCTAAAATGAGCATCATTCTGAGTTCAGGCATTTGTACAGAGATTTGGCAAAGGTCTGAAGGAATCCAGGTACATTTTCAGCTCAAGTTTTGTAGAGTTATGGCCATTATAAAAGGAATTGAAAATGGAACACTGGAAGCTGTCTTGTCTTCATTCATTAATTTACTCAATTAGCATGTTCTCATTAGTTTTCTATAATGAGAAGGCAGTTCTGTGCTTCTGCATGTGGTTGTATTGCTTGGTTAGAAGTGCAGTGGCTCATGAGGAATCCCACCAAGTTCTTAATAGACGTTTCTTTATAAGAGGCTGACCAGAACGAGCTGCACACGTTCGCCCAGTCATGGCCTGGTGCAGTTGGTCACAAGACTGTCAGTTAATCAGTCACTGCCTCTCCCGTTAGTGCTTTGCAGGTGATTGGCTTTCACTGGGGAATAGTAGATGGAGCTTTTCCTAGTACAGTACTTCAGTGAAGTGTTTGGCCTCCTAAATGGTTATGAAAATGAATGTTACCTTTTCTAAAATGAGAAAAGCCCAAGGGGAGAAACAGAATCATCTTATTCTGAAGAACTGATTTTTAAATTTTTTTTTTTAAGTGCATGGGAATATTTTTTGAGAAACTTGTGGTTATTTTATCAAAAAAAAAAAAAAAAAGGGAAGGAAATCATAAATGAACAAATTTATGAGACATTAATTCCCAGGATGCTCCTGTAGGGAAACTTTCAGTCTTTCATTTTTAAGTGCAATAAACCTAATGGAAAAATTCTACACAGCTAAATTCATGCTCAGTTTTTCTAGAATTTTGTATTTTAAAGAATGTTTTTAGATAGACATGAGAGTTTGCTCACTAGTACCATACTTCTGTCTTCCTCAGTTTCATCAATGTGCATGTTAAAACATGGCCTGTTTTCCTGCTGAGGGACTGCTTTGTATGCATGTTCTTTTTCTTTCCCAGTGTTTTCCTAAGGATTACCAGAAGAAAAGTGTATGTGAGGGACACGATGTATTCTGTGAAGGCAAACATCCTTTTTCCTAGCTATTTCTGGATTTGTACTGGCTGAACTTTTAAAAGTGTCTTCTGGACAGCACTTCTGGAACAGTCTTGTCCATCAAGTTTTGTCGAAGCAGCTTTCTGTCTGCAGAGGCGAGAGGTGTGGGAATGCAGACAGCACAGCTGTGAAAGCACAGAGGGGTGTCCCACTGAGGCTGCGTGCAAGGCAGAAACGTTGTTTGCTCTCGTTGGGTAAATCGGCCAGTGTTGCGTGAAATTGTCAGATCTGAAATGCAGGTTTATCAGTTTGGAGTCTAAAGCTTTAAGCTTTAGAAGCTCT
Source organism: Phylloscopus whistleri (assembly GCA_017589585.1). Lineage (NCBI taxonomy): Eukaryota > Metazoa > Chordata > Aves > Passeriformes > Phylloscopidae > Phylloscopus > Phylloscopus whistleri. The sequence continues at coordinate 521,183 of JADMLD010001220.1, forward strand.
GCCTAAGCTTTAAGCTCTGCCTGGAATGGACTTGTCATATTTTGTTCAGGACTGATAATGAGGATTGTCACTTGAGAGTGACAAGGCACGATGAAATTTGAAGAGGGGGCTTTTTCGTAGAGGTGCTGGGCCTGTGCTTACCTTGAGAAGTACAGATAAATTTTCAGTCTTTCTATCCTAATGAGAAGGAAAGAAGAAATCCTCTTCTCAAAATTTCTCGGGTTTTAATTAGGATTTAGTTAGGATTTAATTTTAATTGGGATTTAATTAGGACTGAAAGCCACCATCTTTTGAAGTTGGGGAAGACTGCAGAATTTAAGAGACATCCTCTTAGACCCATAAGGTTTTGTTGTTCAGAAGCAATCCAGCTTTTGCTTTGTGTACGCCTGTTCTAAAAATTATTGTTGTTACAAGCAATATTTAATATGTTGGAGGTTCTTTTTTATTTCCTTTATTTATGAGGAATCTGCATCTTGCTATGGCAAGAGTGGTCAAGCTCTGGAATCCTGTAGTGAGTAAAGCTGTGCCAAATATTGGCCCCATTTGGAATCAGAGAAGATCAATGGATATTCAGTTTGAAGGAACTGTGAGATCCCAGTTTTCTTGCTACTGTGTTATTATAGCAACAGGCTTCCAGGGCTTCCTTGGAAAGCCAGAGCTGCTCATAAAGATGAGATGGAACACTGAGGGAAGTTGTATCTTGATAAATGCTATGGGTTGTCGCGAAGTCTCATATTAAAAGAAAACAGGAAGTACAAAATAAGGAATAAAAAGTCAGCAGAGAGAAGCAAACCCTATTTCTGGTTAAAATAGATTATCTCCCATGCCAAATTGCCCAGGTTGGCCTATTTTTGTCCTAATTTACAGAGTCCTATTTATGAAATGCATGCCCTCATTCTAGGGATCCTTAGCACATTTGAAATGCTGGCTATCAAAGGTCAGTGTGTTTGTTTCCATTAGCTGCTTTACAGGGGCTGCTTGGCTTTTTGTTATACCTACATGGTGGATCCAAAATAGCATTATAAAACCAAACAAAACTAAAAAGAAACAAGCCCCCCTCCCCCCACCCCCAATGTTATATAGGGCAATTTAGGTTGGCTCTGGGTTTATACTAAGCTTCCTAGGGTAATGGAGTTTGGAGCTTCTCCTTTTCAGGTCAGACAGGATTAAAAAGAAAAAAGCTTTGGCATAAACTGCATTTAGTACACTTAAAATAGAGGCTCACATTAGACAAAGAGATTATAAAATGTTAAAATACTTTATTTCTAGAAGATTTATTTAGTTTGTGTTATAGAAAACATACAAAGTAGTATCTTCATTATCTTCCAGAAAGTTCTCATTATTTACTTGATTTTTTTTTTCCCATCCTGTACTGTTCTTTCCTTTTCTGTACTTTAAAACATGAGCAGTACTGTTCATGTCTGTTGACTAGTTGCTAGGCATAAAACTATTAATTTGTGGTTACTCCTCATTCTTGCTGCTGCTAAGGTCTGCAAACCACAGGCTTGATTTCTGTGTGGACGAGTCTTTCCCCAGCCGGCTCCATGAGAATCTCTGGCTTTGACTTCCAGGGCCCTGGCATTGTGGTGTTTGTTATCAGCTACAGTGGGTGGAAAAAGCTGCCTTGATCATTTCATTTGCTGGTGACTTAGTAATATTTAGGGAAAGGCCACCTCTTGACTGGGATAATGAAAAGCGGAGGCAGTCTAATATAACAACTGTATCCTAAAATGTGCTTCAGTGGTCTAAAAAAAAAAAAGTATAATAAACCAAGGTTTTTCAGAAGCCTTCCCTCCAGGTACTGCATTCCAATTTTGTTCTTTCAGTTCTTCCTAGGTCTTGACCCATATACAAAGCTCCATTTTCACCATGGAATTTGGTACTTTCTGCTCTTCAGTTGTGAGCTGGTGAACTTTGTTCAAAAATCAGTGTATGGACAGCATGATACCATTTCTTTACTGCAAAATATTAGATGTGGATAGAAAGTGTTTTCTCTATGTATTTTTCATTGCATGCAGCAGATGCCTGAAAAGATATTAGTTACATTAAAATACATACATTTTATTTGTTTTAGGAAGAAAATTATTAATTCACTGCTAAAACCCCCAAAATCTAGGATCTCATAGGATGATATATAAATTCAAACTTTGACAGAAAAAGTCTTGCCAGAACATCCAAACTTTTCAGTGAATTGTGGTTTTTTTTTTTTACTTTTTGAGATAGCCCTGACCTGAAAACTAGACAAACGTAGCTGCAGGGAGGACATTTTCAGCTGTGTTGTCAGTATCTTTCCACTGAAAGGGGTTTTGGCATGACAACATTTATAATCCTTTGGATAAAAAGTGATGCTCTCACCACCCTGCCTTTTTGAAGTGGCTGTTCTAGCAGATGGGAAGATGGCAAATACAAACACTGGATAATGAAAAACAACATGGACCTCTGGATTTGTAATATTCCCTCTTACCATAAAACTGCCTTGTGTCAGCTTGTATTTTAATTTGTTTGAAGGAGGTTGGTTTTAAATTTTTAAAGACATTTCCAGTGCTGTTTTCTATCATGAAATCAACATACCATACAGTATTTTCAAAGTAATTTGGAAAAACTGTTATTTCAAGTTGGTGATAACCAGATTGGAGAAGAAATTGCATAAATTCAACTATTGATTTTTTTTCATGTGAGAAATAGATTGTGGATTAGTTTTGCATTGTGCATAGTGTTAGAATTCCTCCTGTACATTTTTTATGAAGTTCTTGGCTCCTGCATCTGCACGGATTTATCAGTTTCTGTAGGTGTCTGAATTAATGGAGAAGTGTTATAAGCTAAGTGTTAAATAGTATGTGTTAAAGATGTGATTGTTGTGGGTAAAGCCAGTGGGACATGAAAAGATGAGGCACAAACATATTAGGACTTTGAAGCTAACACTTTATTGGCCAATGTAATCTTTTAATATATTCTGATATTGGATACACAGGTTCTTATATTATAACTGGAGGAGGTTAACGAAGGTGCCAATACTGATTTTGATAGGCCTCCTTTCATAGAAAAGCTCATCAATATTTATCTTGCAATTTACGCTGTTTGAAGGACAGAAAAGACCCAGAGAATGTCCAGATCTGAAACTTCTCTGGTACAGAAAAATTTTCAGCTGGGCCAGAGTGGTACCCCAGCCATTGTATGATTTGCCATTTTGGCATGAGGGAGGTTCTGGTTTGGGGTGAAGATGCTGGAGCTGTGCAGTTACACTGACTGTGCTTTGCTGGTACTCACCCTGTGGGCACAGCAGAACCTGGGGAAGGCTGCACTGGCAGTGTTTCCTGTCTCCGTGCCCAGCAGCAGCCAGGACTCCATTGCACTGACTGTAATGGGCAGCCAATTTTCAGGATTTCAGCAGAAATCCTCTGCTTCTGAGCTTTGTTTCAAGGTCTGCTCAAACTCTCCTCATGAGCTCTGCCTCCTTTGTGAGGCAGTCATTCAGAGTTAATATCAAACCGTTTAGTCTTCCGTCATGTCTCAAGGCACTGATCACTAATGTGCCAGTAGTCCTTGAAAGTTCATAAAAATTACTAGGTTCATTGCCTTTGTCATTCCTGCCCTAACCTTGGGAATAAATTAATCCCTTCTCTCCCAATGTGTGGTAATGCAAAAAATGAACCTACAACTTTCATAAAGGTAAGGTAGTTGCTCTGCATGTACTGTAGTAAGGCAAAGAGGAAAAAGACACATATCTATTCAGATATGGTATGAACTCTCGTGTGCTATTAAATGCATCCTTCCTTGAGAATTTAAACTTCATCTGATGGTCAAAATTGTACTTCATGTGACTGACGTAAGTCACACTTGAGGATAATTTTCAAGGGCTGAAAACAGAAAGCTTGGACCTAATAGGTGTCATCTGTGAAGAGGACTAAGAACTGAATGCATTTCATGCCTTGCAAAATCAGGACCTTAGTCAGTATTTTATCTTTGCCATAAAATGTGGAAGCACTTTCTTGTATATGAAGCTAGTTAAGCCTTCATGGGTTTGACTTAATAAAATGAAATATGTGTAGAAAAACATAACAGTGCAGTAGTAGGCACATTTGGTTGTCACCAAGATAAATATCCAGTAATGACCTCATTAAAAACAAAGAAAAAAAAATATTTCTATGTTCTCTGTAGTTTAATTTGTATCCAGAGTTTCATGCATGACATAGTTCAGCAGATGGTAGCCTGCAGGCTGGGGGAAAATTCAGTTTGACAAATTTTTCAACATAGATGCATCTCTCAAATTTAGTAGACTTCCAGACAGGCAGTTGCTTCCCAGATACTGAATAAGTATGCAACAATCTACCAAAGTAAACAATAAGATTTTTAGGAGTTATTAATGAAGTGGTGCTTGTGTGCAGGCAACAACGCTTCTTTTGATATATTCTTAAACTTGTAAATTTGAGCAATAGAGTGAAAAGTCCAGTTCCCTTTGAAAACCCCAAACCAAACACACCCCTGCTATGTGTTCAGAAGTGAGATTGCAGCCATCCCACCTGACATCAGTGCCACTGCTCCAAGGGATGCGAGGAACTATGATTTTTGTTGTGCTTTGGTTAATCTGAGTCGATCACAAAAGGTTTGGGGTTTGGAGAGCAGTCCTCATTACAGCACACAAAAGGTTTGGGGTTTGGAGAGCAGTCTCATTACAACACGTTGAACAGAGCGTGCTCCTTCTCTCCCACTAAAGCAGTTAAATACAAATCTGTGTTTCAGATTCATGAAAGAACAGTAGATGATTGTGCTCGGTGCTGCTGTTTGCTGCCTGCTGGCTGAGCAGTGCTGAGCTGGCAGACCATTTACTCTCCCAGGAATACAAACAGCTCTGGGCCAGTTGAGCATCTCAGAGGGGCTGAGGGACAGCAGCAGGGTTTACCTGCAGGAGTGTGGAACCAGGAGTGGGAGGGACACTCCAGGCAGTTGTTTGCCACTGGACCTCAGCTGCAATGTGCAGCAGTGACCCCAGCAGAGAGGCTGTGATGGGATGTGATTTGTAGGCTGCTGTAAAAGGAGTGTGAGTCTGATTGCACTGTTTGCAATTACTTATTTATGTCTGGGTTTACTTGTATTGCTGGGAGTAGCTGAGTTGGTGAGCCTTTTAGTTGCATTCAATTCTAGGTTCTGTTCGTTGCCTGAAGACTCCCAGGGAATTAATGCTTTTTGAAAACACTCTCCTGGAAATGGAGAAGAAATAATGGAAATATTATATGTAGGTGCTTTCAAGATAATTAGACAAATTAATAGAACTTCCTTGCCTTCATTAGTCTACAGTTTTGTGTTAGTTATGCTGTTGCATGTTAACACCATGCGAGAGAGTGCTTTTTAATTTCAGAGATTTTATGCTAAAAAGTTAAATAAGCAAAATTGCTATCTCCCTTCTTGACTTCTGATGATGCTTTTTGGCACTGGTTAAAATGATACTGCATCTAAAGAACTGCAAAATGACCTTTGTGTTTCTTCTGTCTTTGGTCTCATCCAATTTAATCTGCAGAGGTTTTTAGAAGCAGTGTTTGGCTTCATTTCTCTCATCTTCATGACATCAGCCTAAATATTTGAGATGGGAAATAACTATATTGGCTTCCTTTTTGTTGAAGAGGTAAATCTTAAATGTGAAGTAGTCATCCATCTCACTACAAAACTACTAAAGCCTAAATGTGAGAAAAATGACCTGGCAATGTACAGGGGAAAAGAAATCATTCCTATTACTCTGAATGTGACAGAATGGTGCTTAAGACAAGCTAGCAGTTTTTCTGGTTATTACTTGAGAACTCTGTTTATGCCATCAGTGCATTACTCAGAAGTTAATTTATCTTGGTAATTCTAAATTGTCTTCAGCTGAAGTAGATTGCAAAAATCGTGAGTGGTCTTCTAACCTTCTTTTCCCCCTCTTCTCCATCTATATACTGCGTGTCAAGTGATGAAGAATAGGTTATAAGATGATATTTTTTAGATAATGTCCTTTTGCTTAGGACTGCTCTGCAGTTAAACGTAGTAAATCAAGAATTTGTCATAAAATTCCATTTAAATTTCAAAGGAAAAATGTCTTTTGTTTAGCTAGAGCAGGAATTCTACCAGTTACTTTGACGTGGCTTATTTGATACACAAGAATATTTACTAGGGCCTTGAGACATTCATACCTTGCTGGAAACCCCTGAAGGTAAGGAGTCTCATGAGGTAATTCAGTGGTGTGTTACTCATCTCACTGAAAAGGCTCTCTTGGATATATGGTTTGACCATGGACTCTGTGCCTCTAGGGATAAGAACCAGGGTCTGAAAGCTCTCATGAGGCACACAGGCAGCACTGTTTTTAATTTAAGTATAGGGGAGATCCACTGAATTGTTTCAGGGAAGTTTTTTTGTCTTTACAGGAGAAAACAAACGTAGGAAAACCACTTCCTGATTAGCCATAGTATGTTGCTTTTAAGGTGGGCGTAAGGAGAGTTACGATGATGGGAAACAAACGTTGCGTTTCACAGAAAATATTTCAGGTTCTTTTAGAACTCCTTCCTGCTCGTTTCTTTAAAAATCTAGGACTGACTTATCTTATTGTGTGTGTATATTGGATGAATTTCTTCCAGGATGTGTTGGCTCATTTCCTTGAGTACTTCTAAATTTTCTGAATTTTTTCAGTCACAACAGATAGCTCAAAAAGCTTTAAGGAAATGAGTCAACCTCCTGAAATAAATTGCTTACTGAATAGAGGATACTGTGTTCGACATCACAGACGCCCTTGATAGTTCTGTGGATACTAATTAACAGATAGTCTCTGAAAATCTGTTATGTGTGCTCCACCTTCCAAAAGGTTTTGGGAGACAAATATCCCCAGCAAGCAGCTGAGCTTTCCTGTTAGGAATGTGGGGCATGCTTCTAGACTGACAAGTGGTAGTGTGAGAGGTGCAGACAGGGAGGTGACAGGCAGGCTCTCTAATGCAAGGTTAAGGATATTGTTGAACTTAACTGTAAATTAACAGCAGTAATGTAAAGGTGCTGAGCTGAGGACTATGAAGCTTTCATAAAACAACATTGAACTCTGAGGGCTGCATAGGCAAAGTGCTGTGATCCTTATTTCATTACTCACAAGCAATTTGCATTCCGGTTCCATGAGTCCTTGCTGTGGGTGTCCTGAGTGTCCTGCAGGTGCCCAAAGCAGGTGAGGTTGTTCTGTGAGGAAAGGCCCAGTGCCTGGCCACGTTCCCTTTGGGTTGCAGGAATCCCAGCAGGGAGTTTCCTTGCTTGGGGCTTTGCTGAGTCACTGTGCTGGCAACTGACTGCAGTCTTATATGGTTAGAATAAAAATAAGTGAGAGGACACCATTTTAGTAACATATCTGTCTTATACAGTAGGTAGGCACAGGATTCGGGATTTTCTTTGCTTGCCAAGGATTACTTAGCAACTCAGGGACAGAAATGAGAAAGCCAGCACCAAACACCATGATCTGGGATTTTCTCTCTGATGAGCCTAACTAAAAGTAAAACCAGATGGCCCTTAATATTTAAAAAGTTTGACGTCTGGATCTGGATCTGAACTTTGAACTCTGAAGCAGCAACTAATAAGCCAGCTTGCCCTGCTTTGGTGCATTACACAGCAATTCCCTGATGCAGGCAATAAATACCACATCTCTAAACACAGCTGACATGCATCTCCAGACAGGTGACCTGCACTGTCAGGCACTTGAGAGAAATCTGAATGCACGCACACCACAACAGAAAGAAGAAAACCTGAAACATCTGCAAAGGAGTTGACCCTGTTGGTGTGTAAAGCATCTCAAAACAATGAGAGTTGCATAAAAGCAGGTACAAAATACAAATCCAACTGCAGTGAAAGGAGACACAATGAGGTGTAGGGCTCTGTCTCTGGTTTTGCTGTTGTTGTCAGTGATTGTTGCCTGTAATTTGCAGTTGTGAACAATTAACTTGCTACATTTCTCTTGTTGGAGCACAAGTTTTGGCCATGGTAGTTTGGTCAGTTTTTAATATAACCTTCAGGAGTGTATTAAAGTATAAGTAGCAGTGTGTGCAGGCAAAAGGACAGAATAGTCATGGTTTATTAAAAAACAAATAAAAGCATTGCGTCAAGAGAAGCATCCCTGTTGAAGAATCTGAAGAAATTATTGATTGATTTGGCAGGAATGCAGGAAAGAAAACAATGCTTGACACAAGGTTGACTTGCATGTCAGTGTACCTACCTGTTTGCAGCTCCAGCTTGAGCATAGGGGATGGTGTATCTCAAGTGTTACAGAGAAAATCAGCAAAAATAGGGTGCTAAAACCATCAGGACAAACTCCTGACTCATTGTGACAAAATAGGTTTGATGGTCTCAGCAAAGAACCAATTAAAAACTTGTGAATGTCTGTCAAATAAAGCCCCAGGCTGCAGTCCAAGGGATCCTGAATCAGGTCAGGGACAGTGCAAGAATGCAGACACTGAGACAGCAGTGAACACATTATATTTCCTCCATCTGTATACCTTGCAAAAATAGCATCTTTGAAAGTGTATGTGCAAATTTGGACTGTGTTGTGCTGCTGATCTATTTCTGATTATCCTGTTTCTGCTTAAAGATTAATTCGGTGTGTAAGCACGCTATACTGTTTGGTGGACAGGACTGAGGAAAACATGATGTGCTTCTGTAAAGTGAACTCGGTCAGACTTCAGTCATATGCTCATCCAAAGAACCTGTTCTGCTGGTGACTACAGTGTTTCCCTAATTGTGCTGTTAAATTCTGCAGTGTCAGCGTGCTAGTGCCAGATCCCCAAATGGGGCAGTCTGTGTTTGCAAGTAATCACTGACACACAATGTAAAATTATGCAAAAATGCAGAAACCACTCTTGGCTGAAAATTATGCCCCAGAGACTTGGTTCACAAATATTAGCAAGGTTTACAGCTCACTGTACAAACCTGTGGCTAATAAGGTGGGATATAACCAACCTGAATGGATTTTTTTTTTGTTTGCAGCTTTATATACTTTCAAACCCATAGGCATCTTTTTTGTTGTTTTTGTATATTGCTTGCCCGCTTCTTGGATTTACACTACCAGGTTGAGTAGTTCTAGCTATGCTCACTGGAACAATGTATGTCTTTGGAAACATTTAGAGTATTTTATTTCAGGTGCAACATTAGTAGGAAATGCTTAGAAAAGACATTTGCTTTGTATAAGTTTGTTTGGCTTCATAATGAACTCAGATTCTTGGACAATTTACTCTTTTTGTTGGTCGCTTTTACATTTGGGTTAAATTGCCAAGACATTGAAGCATGACAAAAGGATATTGTCAAAATAAGAATATTTTTCTGTGTTCCAAACCAGGAAGCTCCCTGACTTTCTAATAAATTCCCTAAGAAACCTATTACTGTCAAATGACAAAAGACTAGTTTGCATTCCCACTTAAACAACTCATAATATTGAAGATAAACTTAAAAACAACATCTGCTAAGGGAATATTAAATCCCACAAGATCCTTAAGAGATGTGTGCAGCAGAGACACAGAATAGAATGTTTTGTGACAAGTTTCAGAAACTAGAAGAATTTCTAAAAGGCAGTGAGTAATTGCTTGAAACTGGCAAAGAAATATTTTTTTCCCTTAAAAAAATATTTTTGGGAATGGACTTGAACACTGGAAGTGAAGTGCTAGCTGATATTGTTACTGTCATAAGGTTGGAACAGGCTAAGAAGAATTTTGATCAATGTCAGAAACTGTAAGCAATAATCAAGTGCAATCAAAAGTGAAGCTGAGGAATCAAAAGGCTGTTCTTTCCTTTCAGTGATGAGTCAGTTCTCTCTACCCAGTGTTGAAGGATGCTGCTGCTGAAAATTCAGAGATATCTGTGCCATCATAATAGGTCCAGGGTCCAAACCACCAACCATTTGAGAATGTAAACCCCAAACTAACCTCCTGGATCTGTAGATGTCAGCTGTTGTATGCAGGAAAACTCTTTTTTCTGTGTATCTGATCTGTGGGTGTACTGCTGCTTGTTTTAGCCCTCATTCCTAGCAATAAATAGCACTTTCACACACTCACACACCAAAAAAAGAAACAAGTCTAAGTAAACACCAAGTAAAACAAGGGCTGAAAAAGCAAAAGTGATTGAGGGTTAACAAACCTCCACAGGATTCTTGGGGAGTGTGTTTGTCACGCACTTTTTCTCTTTGCTGGTTCATTCCAGGAAAGGAAAGAGAACTGTGGGGAAAGTTGAAGGTGGGACTTAGTATGGAAAGTTAGATGAGAACATCCATCTAGCTGGCCATAAAAGCACCTGGTGGGTTGCTGTGTGCAAAGGCTAGGTCAACTTTTTGGGCGATGCTGACTCTGTAATTGAAAATGATTTGTTCTTGGAGTTTAACAGCCTTGCTAATGATCAATTAATTTTATTTTTAAATATGTCTCGCAGAAAACTTTCAGTAATTCTGGTAGAAACGTTCACTGGCAAAAGCTACTTGTTAGAACTACTGGAGGGTGTACATATGTGGGCAGTTAAAACACTTAATTCGCTTTCGTGGTTACAGTCACTCTCCTTCATGGCCATGAGCAGAACGAGCCATCTGGCAAGGGAGCACCTCCTTCTCATCACATGTCTGAGAGCTTCCCACAAATGAGATTGCAGCTCATTAGGATACTTTATGCCCTTACAGGGATTTGAAAAGAAATACTTACCTTTAATCTCTTGTGTTTTCATCTGAGTTGCATGTTTTTGTTCTCTTCTAGAAAATATATTTACTGAGCTTAGCCTTTTGATTGCATATATACATTAAAGATTTTTTTTTCTGCAGTTTATTCAGAATTATTATAAATACCTAATGATTGTTTGGGCCTGCAGCTCTTTCATTGACAGTTGTGACATGATTAGGGGAGGGTTAGAATTGTGAGCCCTTGCTGAATGACACTGCTCTTGTGCTGATGGCTTCCTTTATTTTATAGGTAAAGATGAGGAAGTTACTTCTGAGGTGTAGCTGCTTATGGTTGGTTGGTGTTTGTCTGTATCTCTGAAGCACTTGGAAGATCTTGCTGGTCAAGATGTTGAACACAGAGAAGTGACTGATCTGAAGTGACTGAAGATTTTCTAGCATTTGTAAAATGTAAATATTTCTGCCAGTAATAGGCCTGTCAGAATATGAATGGGAAAAGAGCATATCAGGCAGATAATGCACCAGTGAATTCAGGTCAGTTTTTGTAGAAGATAATTGCAGAAATAGAGGGATTGTGTCACTTGATTAAGCTAGAATGAGGTTTTCAAATTATTGATATAATGAGTAACTAGTTTGGCTTTTCATCAATTTTGAGGATCATCTGTCAGGTGAGTATTTTGAATTGATAAATTTATTAACCTAAAGGCCGTGTAACCTGAATTATAGATGCTTACAATTTATCATCACCTCACTTTTAGGACCAGAGGATGAAAAGGGTAAATAAGCATGATACTTGTCAAAAAGTGGTGGCAAAATTTATGTGAATTTATAAACTACTCACGTACCATTATTAAGTTGTAGGACAGGGGGAACAGGATGGCTGCTAATAATTAGACATGGAATGGCTCCTGTTAATTAGGGCAAGAAGTTTTATATTTTATTAGATAAGTAGTAACAGGTTTGATACTTCCCTTAGCTACATCTTAGGGAACCTATCTTACCACTGGCTGGGTTTCACATAAAATTGTACCATTGCTACTGTAAACCCTGTATAAAACAGGGTACTTTCTTCTGCTGTATGAAAAGCTGGAGGAAAAAGGAAACAGAAGGATGAACAAAAAAGGAAAGCAGGAAACTAGACAATGTTCTGTGCAAACCTATAGATCAATAACAGTAAATATGCTTGTAATGAATTTTGCACTGCTTCATGGGTAGCCAACAGGAGGCATATTGCAAAATGCTGTCTGGAAATAAAGGTGAGTACTCAAGCCGAATGTTTCAGTAATACACAGCTGCCAAGTACTCGTTTCCTGTCTGATTTTAAAATTTCATAAATATAAACAGAACAAATGACACTTGGCAACAGTTTCAAAATACAGATATGAAATAACCTGCATGTGATTTTGAAATCTCTTCTAGCCTGTTGTGCTTATCCTACATGTGTATTGCAGTGATGTGTTTGGTGTTTAAAGGGCTGATGTACATTTCATAACGCTTCAAAATGGTGTTTAGTTTTTAGATTTGCAAACAACAACAAAAAAGTAAAAATAGAACACAGTCATCAATTCTATTTTAAGTCCTCTTAGTTATGGCAATTGTGTTTGCTGACAGTTCCACAAGAAAAACCTCTTTTTGAGGTGTAAGTCATTTACAGAAGATCTACTGGTGGAATAAATTGAACTTAAGGTTAGTTTATGAGCTAATAATAGCTCTCAAATGAGCCCATATTTTACTGAAATTAAACCCAGAAGAGATCATTACATCATTCACTATAATCTACTGTGTATTACATGCCACTCAGTGTTCCCACTCTGAGAAGATGGAAATGTGATCGTTGCCAGAGAGCAGCAGCAGTCTGAATGGGAATAATGTTCTGATTGCAGAGCAGGAATTGCTCCAAGTACGTTTTGAAGCTGAGAAGGAGGGAAGAGGGATGGCCATAACCATATGGCCTTTCCTGAAGTGCTTTCTACTGTTTCCACTTGAGAAATGTTTGACCAGGAAAAAAACAAAACAACACCAAGCAAAACTGCCAGTTTCTCTGGGACCTTTCTGCACTGGGTGTCTGCATACAGGACCAGATGTTTGCTGGTTAATAAATAAACCAGCATGAAGGCCATAGAATAAATGACCCCTCACTTTTTCTGCTGCCTGTAGGATTACATGTGATGTGTATGAAGACAGCCACAGCAGAGAAAGCCCTCTCTGTAAGTGCAGCTGTGCTAGTAGCAAAACTGTGCTTTTGTTGGTAATGTTTATTTACCAACAGAATTTCCCGGGGCAGGATAAGCTATGTAGACAAGAGCATGGCTTTGCTGGTATCACGTTTTCCACAGCAGGAATACTTTGTTATATTTTTGAGTTTCTCTGGCAAAGATTTGTGATGGGAATGTGGTCACAGATAAAAGTGCATGCCCTTTATCCTTGGAAGCTGCAATGCTCTTCTACATGCAGCTAAAGCAAGCTCAGCAGCTTGTGTGCTGCCAGCAAACAAGTGCTTATCTGACACCATATAAGGCTGTGGCTGAGGAGGAAAATGATGAAAAACATTCCACAATTAACTTAGACTGGCAGATTTAATATGGCACAGAAAAGCTTAGATACAGATTTTTTTTTCGTTTTTGCTTTTTTAGTTTAGCTCTGACAGCATTTACTCCCACAATAAACTTTTAATGTTAATTAAGAAAAAAATGGCTTGTGTTTCTAGATATTCTAAACAATCCTGTCCCAGGATAACAGGATTTTAGGATATTGGTGCACACAGGGTTTGTTGTTGTCGAGTTTGGTTTTGGATTTTTTCCCCTTGGACTTGCTACTGCTAAAAGCAAGAGAAACACCTTTAGGATACAGGAATGTGGGAGTGTCAGGATGTGTTTAGGGACACAGTGGGGAACAGGATATAACAGTGAGGAGCGTATTGAGAAGGAATTATGTTGTGAAGATGAGTTTATCTGAGTTTTAACAAGATGTGAGATGCAGTGAAGTGCTTAAAAAAAAAAGGAAATGATGCTACAGGAGAGAGACAGGCTTCTCTTTTCCTTAGTATATTGCTTGCCTCTTTGCTGTCCTCGTATCCTCCCATCTTTATAATGCAATAGCCTGCTAAGTTATTGTAGTACCGTAGAATATCGGTAGCGTCCAACTCTTTGGTAGCTATTGGTGGCCTAAATCTGAATTTCCAAACTGTTCCCTGCCTGGTGGCCACTGCTTTTGGCAGTCTCCATCTTCTGCAGACATCACTTACCCCCTACCATCAGCAGCTGAGATGATTGTGAGTTGACAGGAGAGGTGGTGCAGCTTTTGCCTCAGCTGTGTGCCGTTTCTTTCAGGAAGAGGTTCAAGCACCCTCTATGCCACCTTTCCCCCCACACACAGCTAGCTGAACCTCAAGAATTAAATGGCAGGTGATTTATAAGCATTTTGGAAAGATGTTGGGAGTCTTCTGCAATATCATTCAGCATCTAATAGACTTTATGTCTAAGGGTGTGCAGTACCATCTGTCAGAGTTTATTCAGTGTCATTCTCTAGCTTAATTTTTGCTCTAACATTTATGCCTTTCTTGTAGTAGCCAGTTTTTAGAAGTGCAGTGCAGGAACAGCCAAGCATTGTGTCCGTGTGCTGTGCAGGATGTGGTTTCCAGGTGAGCCAGGTCAGCTGGCAGGTGGATCATGATGCATAAGGCATTTGTGCTGTGGGGCTGGCACATGTGTGAAACCTGAACTGTAGATGGGAATGAAGTGCACATCGTTTATGAAGAAGGATTAATAAGATTTTCAGGAAAGAGGTTAAGCTTGAGGTCATTTCCTTCCTCTTGTTACGCTTTTGAATTTCTGACAGTAAGATGGGTGAAAGGACTTATTTTTGTCTTTGAATGCTTTGAATTTCAATGATGCCTTTACTGTGAATACAGAGAAGTGGAATTCCACTTTATTCCCGCCATTGTACTGTCACATGTCTGAGAAATTGACTTGTATTTTTTTTCAGTATCCTTGTGTCTTGCATTCTAGTTAACTAATCCTTTGAGCTGCTGCTGTGCCCTGAAATATCACATTGTGTGAGGGCATATGGAGATGCTGTGATCCCCATGCTGAAGTGTTAGTGTACATAAAGAAGGAATCAAAATGTGGTAGTATAATTGTTGGAAAAGAAGGAAATGGCCAGTGTCAGAATATAGGCTGTGTATGAAAACGAGGGCAAGGATTTTCCCACTCTATTAAGTTTCAATAGCAAAAAGGTTTCACAGTTTAGTTTAGTGTTTGGATGGGGTGTATGCCATGGTTTCTGTGCTCTGCTTCTGCAGCTGAAGTAGGAGTGAAGTGTTAGAAAAGTTGATGTTATTCTTGGCCATCCTGTCAGTCACAACTAGAAAAATTAATAATGGCTCTTGCTGCCTGAAGCAATAGAGTGCAATAAAAGTCAGCAACATATTAATGTACGTAGTGAGTCACAGGGGGCACATGAGGGAATGCAAGTGGAATCTTTCTGCTTCTTGCCCACAGCTCGGGGGCAATCAGTGGAGGTACATGAACCTTAAATTTGGTTGTGCAATAGGAAAATCTGCTGCTGTGCCATGAGGAACAAACACCTCTCTGCTTTTCTGACCATGAGTCATGATTATAGATTATGCTGATCCTTCGTTGCTAATATAGCAGGACTGTGCCACCAGAAGAGCGAAATCTGTGTCCAGGCTGGAATTCAGAGTGTTGCCCAGCACCCTCTGGCAGTGCACAATTACCTTCAGGAAGAGCTGCAACAGCAGCTTCTCTCCTATGTGAGGCTGTAAGAGCATCTCTTGCACCTTTTTCTGCCTCTTTTCTGCTCTTGTTTATCTCAGTTGAAGACTTGTGTCTTCTGTTTCCATTACTTTCCAAGTTTTTTCCAAAGTGTCCTGAAGAGTAAAGAGAACTGTGATAGTAGGATCTTGTAGCTGCTTAGGGAGCTTTAAAGACTGTCCAAGAATTTAATTCTTGACTTTTTTGGGGGTTGCTCTGTTGGTATTCAAGGGAGAAATGTTTCCAGACGTTTAATACGCAGCAGTGTGTTAGATTTCTCTTACAGTATTCCAGTTCTGGCATTCTTTTGCCTTCTGTCCTTTGAAGATACAATTCCTAAAGGTGCTCATGCAAGCACAAAGCAATACATTAGCTTTCATCTCTTCGTTAGCAAAGAGTCCATCTTAATTTCTTTGGCTGGAAGTGTTTTTGAAAAATCTTCAAGCTGAGTAAGAATAGATACTCCTGTAAGAAGTGGAAGGAAGTTTTTTACTGGTGTGTTTGGTGGTGGGTTTGTTTGTTTGTTTGTTTGTTTGTTTGTTTGTTTGTTTGTTTTTTTAATCTAGGTGTTACTAGGAAAACCAAGATTTACTTTGAGAGCCTGAACCTACAGCTCCAAAAGTGTGCAATTTCATGAAATGTGGGCTGTGAAAGATTTGATCTCAGGCTATGGACCAGATTGCAGATTACTTTAGGAACCCTTTTTTGTTCTTGAGGTGCTGGAACTGCTTTGGTACGGTTTGGGCCCTTGCCACAGGATGAAGGACTTTTAGGTTAGCTGCAGCTGTAGTTCCACCAGGAGGCTGTTGAGGAGTCAGAGTATCTGGGGGAATAGAGGCTTGTCCAAGCTCCTGCCCTGAGGTGGCGTTTACCAGCCTGAAAGAGGAGAGGTAGTAATGGAAGCTCTTTGCCACCTGCTTTTTCTCCTGCCCAGGAGTGCCCTGTGCAGAGTTATTCTGGGTTTAGGGCAGCTCCATCCCAGCCAGACATCACGGAGCAGTCCCCTCTTCCCTGAAATAGCCGGATTTGTGGGGAAGTCATGTGGGAGAGCGAAATACTGTGTAAACAAAAGCCAGCACTTCCAGTGAGCTCCCGCTGTGCTCGTTGCTGTGGCTGCCTTGCCGTCATTTCTAGGATTTAAGGATCCTCCTGTTTACATCAGCCCGCCCGTGCTGCGGGGCTGTGGCCGTGCTGAGGAATCCTCTCATGGACAAGGCAAGGAAGGAAGTGGAGGGAGGATGGGGCTTCAGCATCCTGTACCCTTCGGAGGGGAGTGGCTGCAAATAGCAGAGCTTGAAGGACGTAATACCTTATGTGTTTTAGCACGGGCTGCTTGAACCCAGAGAAACCCTTGAATAAAGGAGAAGAGGCAGGCGATGGTGTGCCACTGCTCGAAGCTGCCGCGGAGTTTGAGAACATCCTTCTAAAAGCTTCTCCTTCAAATGACAGGAGGAAGGGAGAGGACAGACGTGTCTTGTGGAGCTGAGGTTATGCAACAGTGCTAGCACAGAGCTAAAGCCTCCAAACTTGAGCTGCACAGGCTGGGTCCAGAAGGCAACTTCTGTAGAAAACAGTGGGTGTGATTGGGAACGAGGATGCTGTTTGCAATATCCGTCCTGTAAAACGTTACTGGTTTTTATTCTTCAGTTTGTTAATTGGGCTCTGATGGAGGAATGCAGTTTAGGATCCACAGGCATCCTTTGGAATGGCCAGGTAAGGCTAGAAGGTACAACTAAGTGTTGGTCTTTAATTTCAGCAATGGTGCTATCTTTCATGAGAAATACTTTGGTTCTGCCAGACAACCTGTGTTCACAGGCTGAGATGGGGTATTCTGAAAATCAGAGAAACAAGCTCTGGCGTAGCGGGTTAGTATTTGTTTATATGGTACTAAATGATACCTAGTGTATTTTAAATGGATTGACGTAATGTGATTTGTTATAGTAATTGCTTGCAGTAGAAACCCTTGAACCTGGTAATTTACTTATTGACATTCTAGAAAAAAAAAGGGGTGAGGCCTCAGGTGATAAAATCTATCTTCTCCTTAGAATGTGTCCTGGTACAGTTTCCAATTACTTTTAAGCATATTTCGGGTATAAGGAAGAAATATATTTAGTTCATTAGGTCAGTAAACACTGTGCTACTTCTTTACTGATTACTCATGGATTTTTATTTCTAGTATTTCTAGAATTAAAATTATTAGAGGTTACCAAAGAAAAATATTGCACAAAAATTAGCATTGCATACTTTCCTGGTCATTTGCTCAAAATCTGCTGTACATATTGTGTGGAATGTGCTTGCTAGTCTTACATTTTGGTGACAGTCTGTTTTACTGCTTGGAAGTCTGTGCTCACACTGAAAAGCAGAGTGCAGTTGTGATTGAGGTCTTTTGAAGTAATGCAGTAAAATGCATGTAAATGAGTTTTTTGTTTTACATTGAAAATGCCATCCTAGAGATCTCCTGATGGTTGGCTCAAAATCAAGTTCAGAAATATTCTCTGAAGCAGATTAACCACAAACCTGTCACTTTTAAAGACTAAGTGAAATGATGGAGTAGAATAGGTAGGGGAGTGGCCCTTCTTGGTAGGGTGTTTATGAGAGGAACTGATGGCAGATCCACAGATCTCAGCCTCACACAAAACTAGATGTAGCCTTGCTATTCTCAGCCTTCCAGCACTGCTGATCCTCACCATAAGAGAACACCTGATAAGAAAAAGAAATGAGAGTGATGCTTTAAAAGCTTAGTACAAATACTCCTCTTAATAACTGAATGCATTGCACACACCATCTTCAGTGCCCAAAATTCATTGACATTAGCCTAAAATGTGAAAGAAGTCAGCATTCTGACAATATGAACTTAATTTAAAATGTTAAATTGAAACCGACCAATACAAACATTTCAAAAGATTTTGTGTAAAGCATCTTCCAGAAAGGGATGAAAAAGTGGAGATTGGGATGTAGATCCCAAAGGAGGATAAGAGAATTATGCAGGGATACAATAGTGTTACCAATGTGATTGATCTTTTCTGAGCTAAGCTGCATGGATTTTTCAACAGCTGTGAGTTAGCGTACCCATATATGGTAGTGAAAGATGAAATTTGTTAAGTTGTATATAATTAAAGCTGACAACCAGAATCTATTAACATCACCTTTGCTCTGGTATGAGCATCTTTATAAATGTGTTAGAGTAAAGAGATCAGAATGCAAAAGTTTGAACCTCTTACATTGCTATAGCGACCTTTGCTTATTGCACAGGAGAAGATTTAAATCAGTGATGTTTCCAAACCAGAAATTTGTGACTTCTATAATGTTTTGGTATTTTGAAGAATAAAAATCATTTGTGTTGATGGAAGCAACCCTTTTATCACAAAACCTAACACTACTGACGACAGAAACTGGGACCAGAAGATGAGTGTTGGTTTGCCTGTGACTGGTCTGTCCACTAGGACCGTAGGGCTTGTTTCAGATAATTAATTGCTAGCAGTTCCTCTTTATCTGTCTTATACAAGACTGTATCTTATTTATTTTTTTGTTGCTTTAATCTATGCAAGATGACTCTGTGAGGTGATGGAGTTCAGGTAGTTTATCCTTTTTACCTAAGACAGAAATAATGAAGGATGTAAGACACAAAGAACAAAATGTGAACTCCTCAGAAGCCTCCTGACCCCTGATGTCAGACACTGGCTTAGCACAGCTTCCAACACTCTGTAACATCCTCGTGCAAAAGTGGGAGTAGCAGATGAGAAAACACGATTGTGCAGCCAGACAGGCTGGAGAAATGGGCAAACAGGAGTAACCCCTCACATTGGGATGGGCTGCAGGCAGACTGTCTGCAAATCAGCTTTGCAGAGGATGACCTGGAGGTCCTGGAGGACGAGTTGGGGAAGATCCAACAGAGTGCCAGTGCAGCTTTTCTTAATGCCAGGTTTGGCCGATTGTTTAGTAGTTAAATAAAGAAAACATTGTTACTCAGAATGTTTTTGCTTTACAGTGATTTCAAGGAGCATTACTCAGAGTGAAGTTCCACACAATGATACATTTATTATTACCCACTTTTTGTTGTAGAACATTATCTCATATACTCTGATTTGTACAGGGGTTGCAGCTCTGAGAAGTTCTGTTCTGTAGTATGTTATGTCTAAGAATTACTGAAGATAGAGAAACTGTGCATCTTGCGTTGTTTTATTTCTTTCAGAAGTGTAGCCTCACTGGACAAGATACTGATGCAGTAAGACAGTATTTTGTTGCATATTTTATGTTCTGGGAAGGGATATTTATATCTACTCTTTGGCCCAGATTCTGGAACAGCCGCCAGTTTCACAAACAGCAACAATTATGTGCTAAAAGCAGAATAGAACTGCTTAGAATTGAGGTTCCCTATGGAAAATATATATATATGGAGAGAGTGTGTGCGTGCATGTATGTTTGAGGGAAGAGAAGAAATGAGGGAGTGATAATTCTGATGTTCCTCTTTGTGCTCTTAAACACTTCCCTTTTTTTTGGTCAATATTTTTATCATTATTGTGTTCTTCAGTGTTTTCATGCCATGCATTTTTTTCCTGCTCAGTTTTTCTTTTTTAAATCCATGAACTGATGTTTGAAGCTATTTTTCCATATGCATAAATAATGTTCTTTTTCCCCTATGTGAATAACATCATAAAAGTAGCAAAAGCCCATCTGTTTCAGAAGAAAGTCAAAGCTGACCAAAATAAATTCTGTAATTTGAGTCGATTGCTGACAGGCAGTGGTCTGTTAGCATTTTCCATCCCTCTGTCTCCACCACCTTCTGTTGCAGTGGCAGTGTGCCTGTGGGCAGAGTATCAATGATTTAGTCTTCATTGCTGCAAAGGAGTCCATTCCTTCATGAAAGGGCTGGAAATCCAGGCACTTCCATAAATGTGGGATTTTATTAAATGAAGTGAAAGAAAAGTGTTCTGCATTCTTGTAACTACCAGCTTGGAATTCGAGACTCAGTTCATTGAGGACCTTTTCTGAAACTCACTAATATCCCTGTAAAAATTGCCATTGACTTTGCTTTGTGACTGATTAAAAAAACAAAGAACAGTTGTTTGTGCCTTATTGTTGGAAATCTCACCAATAAAGGCATATTTCATTGTTTAGGCTTTGTTCATTTATTGAACAAGATAAGAAAAAACCTCATGCTTATGGTTATAATATACCAAATATCTGTGCTTTTGCTTAGAATCATGAACAGACACTTCTCCAATTGATTAAATACTGAAATTCAGAATTAGAGCATGTTAGGTGAGATGTTCACTGTCAGGAATACATCTTCATTTACCTAGACGAAATGAGAATGCTGAATAGTTTAAAACTCTGTGTTTCAGATAACTGGAATTTTTGAAGGATCTGCTCACTTTTGATAGTGATGTTTTGGACAACCAAGTTTATGTGGTGAACCAGAACAGTCACTAGTGTGGTGTTGCTGGAAGTTAAGCTGTATCTCATGGCTTCCCAGTGTTCTGTCTGGAAGAAAATAGGGGGCCTCGACATAGGAAGGCACAATAAAAAAGTAAATAAATTCACCACCAGTGTATTCTTTTGGTTAATGTGTCATTGCAAACCACATAGAGATTTTTTTTTATAAGGCCTGTGGGATGATTTACAGGCTGTACATTCAGTGCTCTTTTTCATAAGGCTTTGAAAAAAAATCCCAACAAAACATGGGTGAGATACAGCTTTGTTTGCGCTGAAAGTTTTTTACTGTAATGAAGAATATATATGCAGTTTAAGATTTTACTGCTGGTGTGCCTGACTTTCTGGTGCATGCAGTTTGTGTCCTATCATGTTGATTTTGCACGAGAAGTTAAGCCTGAGGGCATTACAAGCTTGAGGATCACAAGTGTTATGAGAACCCTGTTGTTCCTTCTCCTTGTCAATGAGATAATTATGAAACTCTCCTGAACTTGTCATGATATTAAGGTGTCGAAACCTCAGCTTTCTAAAAATTTTCACCCATGTCTGGAGGCATAAAAATGTCAGTAACTTGTTGTGGCCCCTTCTTGATTCTCCAGAGCTCTTCTAGGTTTTGAGCAGTGTGTAAGTTTTTTTGGGCAACCACAGAAGTCCGGCGTGTCTGGTAATGTTCTGTGTGGGATGAGACGTACAGACTGCAGTAATTGTAATTCAGTGGCGTTACTGTGTGTACACTGAGATAAGTAGTCAGAATGAAAAAGAGAAAGAGAAACTTTAGTGTCAGTTCATAATTTTAGGTAAAAGTAAGAAAGCTGCATTGTTTATTATTCTTTCCTAATTAGTATATGGATATATAAGATGTAGGTGACTGTTCTGTAATCTTATGTGGGACTTCCTACCAAAGTACAAAAGAATGTGCTTGAATGGGTATGAGCTTCATGAACAAAGCCACAGTAGACTAAGTTCTTAGTGAAGTCTTTTTAAATTTCTAGAATGTACTCAAATATATATAATAAAAGAGGAATTTTTTTTAAGATTAAAGAATATGCAGTACCACTGGAAAGAATTCGGATGTTGTATTTGACGTCATAGGTGTTGTTCTTGTCTAGTCTAGTTAAGAAACAGCTGCTGAAATGCACTGGTAAAATGTCACAATGCATACTTCCAAAGAACTTCCTGTACAAAAGAGTTAAGTTGGATTTATGTCAGCTTTGTGTTATCAGAAGTAACCTTTGTGCCCTTTCAAACAGCTTCTTGCCTTGGTCTTCTTTCATTCATAAGGTGTTCCGGGTGTCTGAATACAGGCTAGAAAATAAAAGGGCCCTAAGACCTGTGTTTGTTAGGACAAAAATCTTGATTTGAGAGGGAATAATACTGATCCTGCTAAGCTGCTCTGCAGATACTATTTGCTTTGAATGTTTTCTCTGAATGTATTTTGCTGAATCTCTCCTTTCTAGGTCTGGTTTACTGACAGTTCTGCACTTTGGGCCTCTAACTGGATACCCTTAGTTACAATTCTGCATTTCCTAATGAGAGAATGAATGCTAGATTTTCAGATCACAGAGCAGGACCAGTGTATAACATGGTGTGGTAGCTCTGTGATGCAGTTTCAAGCAGCTATACGCTTGCAGTAGCTTCTCTGTTGGATTAGGGAAGTTTTGGAATTTAATACTGTACCTTGGCAGGTCACCTCTTACAGGAAGCCATATATTTACTTTGGCTGTGTGTCTGTCTGCTCACTCTGCATAAATTGATCTGTCAAGTGTACAAGAGAAGCTATTTATCTTTTGCCAGTTAATTAGATTTCTTCTTTTTTTTTATTTAATACACGTAATTTTTTGTATCTGGGCCTCTTGAAACAGAAAGCCAAGAAAACTTCTGTTTTAAATACTACTTGCTGAAATTATTTTTTATCTTCCCTCCTTCAGATGAGAACTCTCCAGCCAATTTCTGGGATTCCAAGAATCGGGGAGTGACTGGCACGCAAAAAGGACAAATTGTATGGAGAATTGAACCTGGCCCCTACTTTATGGAATGTGAGTACCTATTTATGCAGTGCATATTCCAAGGCAGGTCTGGCATTTGATATCCATTTCATCAGTCCTTTTGATAAAGCAAGGGAATTGATTGTATTGCTCTTAAGGGGGAGCATTTTCCAGTGTGTTTGCTGGACATGATAAAAACAGAGTTGATCTTAGATGTACATTTGTATTCTAGTGATGTTCTTAGACAGCATATTTCACTTTAGGGAGGAAGAAGTTGCCTTATGTGGTGTGATATAGTATATACACATTGAAAGATAAAATCCCTTCCCACAGAAGTTCCAAATTTCAGCTGGACAAATATTAATGGTAAGCGTGTGTGAAGGAAAAGGTAGTAAGCTCATAGTGCTTGTTTGTTAGTGGAAGGTTGGATTTGTCTCTAGAAGTGCCAGTGTCCTGATCAGTTGCATCAGAATTTCTCAGGTGAAGATTTGTTGTGCTGGAAAATCCACTGGGCAGTTTGGAAATACTGAGAGTCTTTATGTGACTGAAAGAAAAAGCCTTCAGTTGAACTGTGAAAAGACTGTTGGTAGTCAAGCTTCAAATTGAAGAGCTACACCACTTCCACAGATGACCAGGATTTATAGGAAGCTGAGCTGCTCTGCTGTGCTATCCTACCATATGAAGCATACGATCCCTAATGAAACTGAGGTTCTAATCACAGGATATTGTATCAGAGCTTGTTGGAAACTCTGATGTGCCAAGCATCAAAGTGGCAATCAGTCCCAGAAGAGCTCTGAGTTGCTCTACCACCTGTTTAGCCTCACAGTAATGAATCCTCTTTCATAAGTTAAAAAAAAAAATAAAAATACTCCCACTCTTTACTTTACTGTAGTGAAGTAAAGCACTTCAGTGCTGCTTACTGTAGGTCTTGGCAGAAATTTTTTGTTCCAATTAACTGATAGAACAGTAATACATGTATTTCAAGAGGTGTTGTATACCCTGTACTAAAAATAAATATTAAAGCTTCCTATTTCTAGAACTCATCATTGAATCTTGCCAAGTTGCCCTATGTGTTACACAACACACTTCCCAAAAAAAAAAAAAAAAAAAAAAAGCCTAAATATGATAAAATTAAATTCCATTTCAGGAGTTCATTACATTACAATGATTGAACTGAAGGCAATGCTCAAGAAAATAATAAAGATAATTAACTTTCCTGGTGCCAAAGACACTGGTATATTAAAGCAGAATGAAATGGCTGTTAGTAAAGTTCATTGCCTCATCTTTCTTTTACATGAGCTCCATCAGTATTGTCGCCAATATGGGCAGTTTGACTTCAAGGAGGTTTTTATCTTTTAGCTGGTTATGTGTTGCTCCACAGTGTATTGAGATGAGGCTCTTGTATAGTACTTCCAGTTCAGGTGAGTAACCCAAACTAAGGTTCAAGAACTGCTAATTTGGGCTTAAAATCAGCTGCAGCTGACTTACCACTTTGCAACTAACTGCACATCACAGTCAGCTGAAAGGGAATGCACGGTGTGTGTTCTTTGGTCATGGTGAGCTTCACTAACAAACAGCTCTGCTGCCATACAATGAACAAGAGACAAGCAATTGTGCAGCAGCTGAGAACTGTAAAAAGGAATGTTTATGAACATATGTTGCTATAGCACATAGTATGGTAGATAAATATGTCACCAGTGACACTTGTGTTTTGAGTGAGAGGCCAAAAACTGCACTGAAACACTTTACTTAATTTCTGATTCCACTTTTTAAACAAGATGTTTCCACAGATCTGTGACCATGCTTGCTCAGCAAGGCTTTTCTTTGTAGCTTATAGGTGGTGGAGCAACACTGATGCAACTCCAGGCAGCTGCTCTTTTACTTTTCTATTCCTCAGCTCAGAAAATCACAGCAGGGCAAACGCAGCAGGTGGCTGCACCCTTCAGGTACAACCACAGTGTCACTGCCGTGCAGCGCCAGGCTGGGTGATGCTCTCGGGGTTCCTACCATGCCCTGCAGGCCTGTCACTGCCCAGCCTGTGCCAGCCACACATCCAAACTTAGCTCCCCTCCTTCTTCTGTTAACCTCCTGCTTCTGTTGTGGTGCAGATACGATTTGCCTCTCAGTATAGCACTGCACGTGATGCCACTGTCATAACAAGAGGGAGAGACAAATGAAGAGCCTAACATTATCAGTAAACATGTGCCAGATTATTAAATTTAAGTGTTTCTGATGCTTTAATCCACCGTTGTTTTCCAAATTTGGGAAAGAGCTTTCCAGTTGTA
This sequence comes from Phylloscopus whistleri, assembly GCA_017589585.1. NCBI lineage: Eukaryota > Metazoa > Chordata > Aves > Passeriformes > Phylloscopidae > Phylloscopus > Phylloscopus whistleri. Next base: position 546,300 of record JADMLD010001220.1, read on the forward strand.
GATTTCTTATGTTTAGAAATGTCTTTGCTGAGAGGCAGAATATATGAGATACACGTCATGGTATGTGGGATTTATCATATTTCCTTCTCAGAGTAATGACATTCAGCAGACCATTAGCAGCATCCCTGAATTTTTAAGGCAGCAGATCCATAAGGGGGGCAACATCTGGGGGACCAGTATGAACAAAATGTGTAAATGGATCAATCTAAACTCAGTTGCAGACTAGCCAAAGCACAGGAATACTCGCTGCATCCAGTCTGCTCTCAGCTGGGACCAGCACTTGACCTCCTCAAGTGTGGGTTTTATTGAAAGCTTTCAAGAACAAAGATTTTGTGAATGCTGTAGGTAACTTGTTCTAGTGCTGCAGTATTGTTCCAGCTAAAAAGATTTCTGTGACATCCAGTATGAATGGCTGTAGCTTAAATTTGGGGCCATTGCCCCTTTTAAAATCTCTGGTAGAACTGAAAAGAGTAGAGATAGTAATGTGTCTTGCCTTAATCTCCGCTTCACTAGCCTAAACAAGGCCAGCTCCTTTAGCCCCTTCTCATGTCACATTCTATCCACCCCAATCACCTTCGTAGCCCTCTGCTCTTCACTCTCCATTTTCTCCATGCTCTTGGACATAGGGACCCAAAACTAGGCACAGTATTCCTCACCAGTACCAAGTAGAGGGGGACAGTACTTAATTGCCACCTATAGACTGTGAAACCTACATGATTGCAGGTTTCCTGCTCTACCTGTACTCAGGGAGCGGAAGGGAATGTTTTCTGCAAGCCTGAGAAGCACTGAACCTCCCTCTGGCAATGAGAACTGATGATGCTCATTAACAGAGTTATGCTAAGTAACTACAATAATCCTTTAGGATTTACACTCAAAACTGGCCCAAAGTTGTCATGTCTTTTTGGGAAGAAAATGATTGTAAGTTACTAATGCTGGATAATGAGTTGTGCTCAGTTAGCATGCACTTACACCAAAGACTCTGGATGTGGATTTTTCCCTGGCAGTGTCAGAGCCTAGGGACATTATGTATCTGTTCACCAGTAACATCTCTGGGGGGTGAAATGCAGAGAATTATAGCATTGCTAATGAGCCATATGCAAACAAATCTCAAGCAGAAGGAGTATTTCCATTTTAATTGCATTAATGTTAATCAGTGGGAGTCAGCTGGGTTAGGCCTCGGACTCCTTCTGAAAAAAAGATTTGTATCTTTTAAGAAAAACATCTTATGTTATAATTTAGGAAGCTGTTTTTCCATGAGCAAAATTGTAAATTTATTTATAGTTTCACCGAGGTCCCTAAAATTTGTGCTTATGTTTAAAGATAGGCTTGGATAAACATTTTTCTGAATTCTGCATTACTGTATGTCTGCAGTCTTGTAACTCAGTGTTAAGATCACTTAATTTATTCCTCTTAAAAGTTCCTGCCTGGGGATTCAATATCTCCTGTTTTTCCAAGAAAGTAACATGTAAAGGCATAGTTTTCCATCTGCTCTATTCAGATCAAGCAACCTGCAGGAAGAAGGGAGGGGAGAGTCTCCCCTTCGTACTAAAAAAAGACATTAATTCCCCTCAAAGCATCCAAGATTAGGAAAACAAGGATGATCAAAGAAAACTCTTTTTGCCTTGGACAAAAATCAACACAAAAATTCTGTAGGCTCTGCCCTGGAAGGGAGAATCAAAGGAATCAACAGTGAAATAAAGAGAAATGAACTTAATGTATTCCAGAAAAACAAGCAGCCTCTGAGGGGAGTGGCTGAGGAAGGGGAGGGTGAAAAAAAATGCAGAGAGGAAAGAAAATATTTGCAAGGTACCAAGTGCAGCTCACCATCACAAACAGCCAGTGTCCTTAAGATGTCACCTCGAGACAATATGAGTGGCTCTGAACTGCAGAGCCAGCCAGTATAGAGGCAGGTGTTCGTCTTGCTTTTCCCTGGGGAAGGAGCAAAAGTGCTTTGTAGGCATGAAAGGGAACTCAGTCATTTCAGACATTCAAGAAGGTGAGTTTGAGGATCAATATGCCTGATATACTGTTTCCTCACATAGCAGAGGTGGCTTTCAAACATCCTGCTCTGAGGCTTGCTAAAATGTGAGCGAAGGAAAACAATGACTCACTGCATGGCTCCCTCATTTTTTTTTTTTTGCTGTATAAACTACAGAAGGATTGCTAAACCCAGCTCTACAGTTTTCATCCTCCTGTAAAAGGAAACAAGTCCAAGGAGTATTATCCTAAACAGGTGGCAGTAGTGGGAAAGTGCAACAAAGCTGAATGCTTTTTCATTTGGTATGGTCATCTGGTATTTAGCATGGCATCAGGCTGTTTAGGTCCCTAAATATGTTGGGGCCTTTACTCTCTGGTGCAAGAGAGGTTTCAGTTGCGCCAGAAATTATTTCAGATGGCAAGTGTTTCTCTGGGTATAGCAGTCTGTGAACTTGGGATGGAAGGGGCTTCCTTTGGGCCATTGTGCTGGAAACAGAGTGGATGGTGATGGTATTCCTTCTGGAGAACAGAGGTAGCAGAAAGGTGGAGTGAAATGATCCATAGGAAGGCTGGTGATAGAAAAAGCATGTGAGAAGAAGCCAGAGTTTTATTTGGGACTAGATGGTTACAGCTGCTGCTTATTCATAATCTGCAGCTTCCAAGTCAGTTTTCTGCAGTCTGGGGAAGGACAGGTCATGTTGGAGATGCCATGGCAGGGAGATTCAGCATAGGACAGTGCAGCAGGTAACTGGTGCTTATGCACTTCCATATGCAACGTGCCCAGAAGTTAAAAGCTGTACATATTCTAGTAGGTGTAAGAGGGGGATGGTCACTGTTCAGCATTGTGGATGGTCCTGTGCTCACTCTTGATCCTCTACCATGGTCCTGCTTATTTTATTAGTATGGGCTTAGGCTGAGAGCCTGCTTTGAGTCTGTATTGGCCTTGTATTTATAAGTTGTAGTCTTGGTCCCATGAGGGTTAATTACAGTGTCCACAAGAAGCACCTTCACCTACTTTACCTGTCTTTGTTGTTATTTATACCCTTTGATGTCACAGTCATTACTGTCAGTCGAATAGAAATACATTGATTTGCATATATTTTCTTTACCAGTGCTATGGCTTTATGTTGTGAGCAATAATCCATAGTGGCAGCTGTTGGGATCCATCCAGAGACTGCCAGTCTTGTCACATCAATCATTTCCAAATCTCCCCTGGGATGTTTGTGGTTAAATTACTCCTGGTGCCACACTGCAATACTTGGATGCAATGACTGCACAGATACAGTGTGTTTTGAGCTAAAGTCTCGTTTGTGGCATAGAATCACAGAGTAGTTTGAGTTGGAAGGGACCTTTAAAGGACTCTAGTCCAATCCCCCTCCAATGAGCAGGCACATCCTCTATAGGTCAGGTTGCTCAGATCCCTATCCAACCTGATCTTGAGTGCTTCCAGGGATTGGGCTCCTACCGCCTCTCTGGGCAACCTGTTGCCAGTATTTCATCACCCTCACTGTTTAAAGTTTCATCCTTATGTCTAATCTGAATCTACCCTATTTTAGTTTAAGAAAATTACCTGCTGTCCCTGGTAAAAATAATTGTCCCCATCTTTTTGATAAGCTCCCTTCAAGTACTGAAAGGCTGCATTGAGTTCTTCTCAGAGCTTTTTCTTCTCCAGGCTGAGCAAACCCAACTCTCTCAGCCTGTCTTCATAGGAGAGCTTCTCCATTCCTCTAATCTCCTGGTGGCCTCCTCTGGGCTCACTCCACCAGGTCCCTGTTGTTCCTGTGCTGGGGCCCCCAGAGCTGGATGCAGCATTCCAGAAGGGATCTCAGAGCAGAGGGGCAGAATCCCCTGCCTTGCCCTGCTGCCCACGGGGCTTTGGATGCAGCCCAGGACACTCTTGGCTTTCTGGGCTGAAATCTCACATTGCTGTGTCATGTCCAGCCTCCCCTCCACCAGCACGCCCAATTCCTTTCAGCAGGGCTGCTCTCGATCTGTTCATCCCCCATGAGTAAGAACATGAGTAGACTATGAGATATATTCAGAAGACATGGTGATATATGTGTTTGCATTGCACTGGTATTGTGTTAAAAGTGAGGTTTTATGTGGAGTTCTTGGTATTCAGTCCCTATTTCTATGAAATTATGACTTTTGCAAAGACTGAAATTGCCATACTTCGTAGTTAGCAAAGCAGACTCCCAGCTCTCTTTTTTGTTAAAGGCTGATAGACGTCAAAGGAAAAAAACCAATTTAATAATTGAACCTTATATACTTTCAGCTTCTAAGGGCTGCTTGTAACTAGAGGTATGAACAGAGTTTAGTTTTTGTAAAGGTTTTGCCCATAATGGTCAATGTTAATGAGTGTTCTATGATAAGTAATCCATTACATGTATCCAGTCTTTATATTTTTACCATTTAAAATTTTACCAGTTAAATTCTGTAAAGGTCATGGTTTTCCCACATGGAATTGTTCTGAGCCTGGCACATTCATCTGTGCTGTGCCCTGCAACCAGCACCATTTCAGTGCTCTGTCTGGGGACTCATGGTTATTGTCCCTACTCTATTTATAGACATATTCACTGAGTTAGAAATACCTCTATTCTTCTGCTCTTTTTTAATGTTGTCTCTTAACAGCTATTTTTGAGTATCACAAATAACTGAAACAGGATCAAGTCTTGTATTTTTTACTTTTGTGGCAGACTTCGTTGACTTCCTTAAGCACATAATACCCCAGTGTTTTGTTTTAAAGGTTAGATTATAATTAAATCCTTTGCCAAACTGGAGCATAATAGTCAGTGCTCATGACAGTAAATAAGAATCTCTGATGACAGCAAAGTGAGGGGGGCTGGCAGGGATAGGGAGGCTCTCTTACCTGAACAAGCATTTGTTCACATTCCCTTTGAAGCAGGTTAGCTGGAAAGACCACTGGGACATAAGCATTTTCTGTTATTGATCCTACTTTAGCTAAAAAGCTTTCTGTAAGTCACTTTGTAGGTGGTTTGCCTAATGTTTCTGTAAAATAAATTCTGTGATGCGCCTGCTGAGAGAGATGGCAAGTACCTGGGAGCTGCCAGCTTTGGCCCTTGCATTCTGCTGCTGGGTTTGCTACTGCCCAGTAGGAAGTAATCAAAAATGCACATGCTGAAAGTGATGCAGAGAAGAGAATGCTAAATGTCCAAACAGCAATGTTGAGTTCACTGAACTGTCATGCTATGAAAAAGTTCAACTGGCAGGACATGCAGAGCACTGCTAAATTTCTGCAGTTGTCTATCAGGTTCAGATGGGGAAAAATAAGATTGAACACAGTTGCTTTTGCAGGGATTGCATCTCCCTTTATAGCTTTGTAAAGCGTGAATGTGAGTGACTTCATTTGTTCTAGTTTTCTTAAATAAGTTTTGCAGAACATGCTCTCATATTTTTCCAATGAGTTACTGTGCTGTCAGCTTTTTCCTCGGTGAATGTTGGAGGACATATGTTTCTATCTGCAGAGAGCCATGGATTCAGCCCAAGTACCTTCTGGGCACTCAGCTGCAGTGGCCAGGAAGTTTGAGCTGCTGTGCAGGTTCCATACAGAGAACTGGGAGCACTGTTTTGCTCCACAGACTGTTGTAACCCAGCTGAGATTTGACTTCTTTCTGGAGATATGTCTGCTTATCCCTTCTCAGTAGAGATGATTCCACCTCTAATGCTGGTATTTTGTTTGACTACGGTCTGTCTGGAGCAAGCTGTTCTTACAGCAAACACACCTGCTTTCCTGCATTGTCAGTCTCCTGGAAAGAATGCATTCTCCTAGGATTGTGCTCATGTATTTGTGTATTCTTAGTGTCTTTCTTTCATAAAGCATTCTTTTGATGAGCAAATGTAAAGTATTAAAGGCAGCAAAAAGTAGTTAGTGAGGAACTTTGGAGAATTGGTGATGTTTTAAACCCCAGCTGTTATTAGTGTAAGCTGATTCCTTTATTATTGAAGAGGCAAAAGTATATGGTCCATAGAGGTAACAGCACTATAATTTCATGCAGGTGATCTTTTGAAATTCAAATGTCAATGCTTGAGTCCCAAAAACCTTTACTGAGTCCAACATTTTTGTGTAATGGACCTGAGCTATAAGACTATGGTTATGAAATGGTAACAGCTATTAGCTTTAAAAGAAGAGGATTATGGTTTCACAGAGTTCTCTGATTAATTAACATATATATCACTTTTTATATGGCCATTTAATAACTTTGAAAGAATCATAGATCCATCAATTTAATTTTTGACTTACTTTTAAAGGAAGAAGGAATTTATTGTGGTCTGTATGATGGCTGGAAGAATGTCAATTATAAGAGGGTCTGTGTAGTATCAAAAATACATTAATTTTTCCCATGAATGAAAAGTCTGTTGTGTTCTGAGACATCTTGTTTTCTTTAATGACACAGCAAATGGTCCTTGGTCAGGTACAGATGTCTCTCCTTTGTTGGGTTTACTGCTCTTAATATTTTCATTAAGGATCCCGTGCAAAGCAATCTCATTAACCTGTTGAGGAAGAATAAGTAGGAAAGAAATAAAAGAAGTGCCAGTTTCCCCCTGAAGGCAACACATAAAAGCAAGGTGGTAGGACGAATGAAAGAAACTAGGAAAACTCTGTAGGTGACATGTGCTAATGTGCATTTAGAGTATGGAATAATTCAGAGCAAATCTGTGTGTTAATATGGTATTGAACTCATTTCTCAAAATATTAAAGTCCTATTTGCAGATAATTGAACTTCCTGCTGTTGAAGAAGTTTGTGTGTTTATGGGCCCTTAGAACACATCTCAGCACACCATCTGTAACTATCAAGAACAGCCACAGATACTTGTTTTCAATATATCTAGAGCTCAGGAATCCATCAGTCATCAAGAAAAACCTCTTCTAATAATTTTTTTTCCTGATAGCACAGCACAAGATGTCAAAAAGCTACATCCTCAGCAGCTTTGAACTTACAGGGTTCCTCTGAGATTTCTTCTGTTAACATTAACTGCAGTTTCTAGCGTTATTAGCCAAGAAAAGAAAAACACTTTGGTGTCTCTTATCCTATGAAGTGTTTGTATTGTTGCTGTGTGTAAGATCCAGTCTTGCAAATCCATGTTCATTTTGACAACATCTGTGTAGATATGGTGGGTAGCCCATTTTTCAATTTTGTGCTGAATTTCAAGCACAGCTTCTTTTGTATTAATCCCACTGATACAGTGCTAACAGCAGATCTGCCATTTCTCTACATGCACGGGTGAATGCAGTGCTTTATAAAGCCCAAACTGAATCTGTGCTGCTTCTGCTGGCAAGTGGCAGAAAACGTCTCCATGTCATGCTTTTAAGTGCTCTGCTTTTTCTAATTATTTCTAGCAATAATTCCAGAAGTTTGGTCTTTTGTTTGTTCGATTGTTTCTTTTTTTAGTTTAGTGTACCTGAAATGGATTGTCAGATCCATTTCTTGAATCAAGCATTGTTCTTTCACCAGTCATATACAGGTATTGAAAAATACTGTATGTTCATAGGGGTCATTGAGAGAAAGAAAGATGAGGATGTAAAACTTGTAGTATTGCATTTCAGCCTTTAGATAAATGTACCTGTCAGTGAAGGGAGAGTATTTATCCCCCAGTCCATAATCACATTATGGATTGTCTGTGGATAGAACCAGCAGCTGGTAACCTTTCCATTGCTAGATTCTGTTCAAAAGTGATGAATTGAGAGAAGATAGTCACAACAGACTGGATAAACAGCAGCTCCAGAAACTCTCCAAAAAATTAAGCTTAGGTTGTGACAAAAGTAAGGAAGGAAATAAAAGTAAGCAATATAGCTGGAAACTGGAAGTCTTAGTGGGATAATACATTGTCTTAACCACGCCCTCATGTAGCCATAATAGGTTCTCAGTGTGAGTAAGAGATGCTCAGTCTTGAGTTCTTGTTACTTAGTATGTGCATTTTACAATGTGGAGAGTCCAGTACTTGGTATAAATCCTCCCAGATTTTGCAAGTGCTGAACCTCTGATTTTGTGTGAGCTAGAAATTCTTGTTTGTCCTGGATACTAGCTTCGTTGGTAGGTAAGCAGAACTGTTCAGTCAGGAGGAAACTAACCCATGGTCCTGCCTGATAACTTCTAGGTCTGATAAACCTTTGTAGGTGATTAGAAATCCTGTCTGCATTTTGAATTTTGCTCTAAAGCTTGTGGTAAATAGAGCATGTGTGTGTGAACTCATCTGTGAGGAGGCGGCAGTGGGCTCAGCAGCTTCTCCACCTCCTGATTCCCTGGAGGCACTGTCAGCCAGACACTTTGCTTTGAAGGGTTGTTCTGAGGTGTCTCCTCTTTGTTCTGGGAGGAAGATAGTAAATGAATGTTGATCTGTAACTGCAGCAAATTTAAAAATAAATAATCCTTTTTGGCTGAGCAGGCTTGCAGGGTGGGTTTCTGAGTAGGGATAAGTGGGTATTTTATCTTGCAGTGATGAAATACCTCAACCCTCAAGGAATCATGCCATATATGTCTCAAAATCTTATACCAAACTCTGCAGTTTTGTACTTCAGGACTACTGACATATTGTTAAACCAAGCAGAGGAATTGAACTGCCAAGATTTTCATACACATCCTCTGTCTGAACTGGCTGCTGTAATTCCTGCCTGCCTTTGGCCATTGCTGTCTGCCTGTGGCCATCTCTGTACCCAGAGGTAAAACCCTCATCAGCCTTACACAGAAGCGTTATCCCAATGGAGAAGGAAAACAGACATTGTTCCAGATAGGGAAAATCCCACAGGATCAAGGGCAGCCATAATTATAGCTGTTCTGCTTGGCTGGAAGAATGCAGAGGAACTGCAGGGGAGGTCAGGCTTCAGTTAAACATAATACTCTTTTGTTTGCAGTAAATGCAGTTTAGCAAACAAAACTTTAATCAGTGGGACCAGAACCATGGTGCAACGTTTGCCTTTCCTGTGTTCCGATATATAAAGTGATTCCAGCTTCCTACAGATACGTGTCACGTTCTTCTAAAGTCCTACAAAATCATCCTAGTGGTGAATGTCCCAGTATGCCTTTTCCAGGGCTGATGATACAGTAGTAGAAATAAAATCAGGTAAGTTATCATTTTTGTCTGTTAAGTAACAGAAAGACCCAACACACAATGAGCATATAACCAACCAGCAGCTCTATTTTTAATTTCTTGTTAGAGTATTTCTGAAGATGGGTCACTGAATACTGAATCCTTTTGTTGTGTTTCTTTTGCCTAGGGTCAGTCATGAAGTGTTTAATGTGGTTTTTGTTTTCTTTCCAGCTGAAATAAAGATCTGTTTTAAATACTACCATGGTGTTAGTGGAGCCCTCAGAGCTACTACTCCATGTATCACTGTGAAAAACCCTGCTGTGATGGTGAGTTTAGGCTATTTGTTCATTCTCTTTGTAGATGATTTATTGATAGCTTTTATAAAATGATAGTACTGATGACAATATTAACTGTCAGGCCAACCTATCAATATGTCTCCTATCTTTAGTACTGACAGTAATTATTTTTCAGAAAAACTATAAAAACTGGAAAGTGCTTTTCACGGTTTTCTATTGCTTATAATAAAATAACAGTAGAAAGTCACTGAGCTTAACTGTAATATTTTATGCTAGGAAGTTGACTTTGCATTCAGTTTTTTTCTACTTACAGTTTTCTGTAATTTAACACTGTAATGGAAATTTTTCACATTGATTATATAACTGAAACCATGTCCAGAGTCTCCATTTCTTCCTATATCTTAAATATTTCCTAATATTCAGTATAAAACTCTTGCAGAGATAGCAACTGTTGGTATAAATGAAACTGGACAAAAACTCTGCTCTTGCAAAAATTACGGAATTGAGTGTTCATATACCATTGAAATTTAGTAATTCCCTGAGAAGTATTGTCTTACTCTGTTTGTGTTGTGAGAATTGTGTTTAAGTTTTAGAGCAGTTTTTTCAGTTGCTTAAGCAGTAGTGGAATAGTTGTTAAAGCAGTGGCAGAAAAGGCTTACAAACTTGTACCATGGTGCTTTTGCTGCAAGTAATTTATCTAACAGGTTAGCTCTGCAGCTAAGCTTCAGCCAGTTTCACAGTGCATTTGATTTGTTGATGTTAGCTGCCAAATATTTAAGATCACAACTGTCAGGGTGGTGTTCTGGCAACTGCAGCGTTGAAGATGCAGTAAAGCAGAAGTTACTCAGACTGAATAGTTTTTGTTCCGAATTTGTGCTTTTTCAGTGTTGCGTATTATATACAAGTGCATGCAATAGTTATTTGACACTAAACGTGCTATACTAGACTTTATATCTTAATATATCAAATGTGTGAGGGTTTTCTCCTAGAATTAAAAACCTAGGTGATAGCATCACTTATTTTTCAGATCTTTGTCAGATCTCACTATGAGTAGCAGTTTCACAGAGCATACAAACTCGATAATTTACAGGAGAAAATGTGTCATAGCTAATGAGCTTGACAGCTACAGTCTTTAATATCAATTTATAAACTAAAGGCAGTAAGGTAGTCTGATTTGGAACAAGAAGAAAAAATGCATCTCAGAATAACCCTTAGAGTGGGCTGTATGCTGCACTATATCATTAGTGAGAAGCAGAGTGATTATACTGAATGGAGAAACCAGTTGAACTTGGGTATTTTCTTGACCTTATGTTATCCACCAGTAGTTTTGAGATTCATTGAACAAAAGGTCATCTGAACTTTTGAGCATGCATTTAATTATTTGGTTGCTACCTGAAGATCTGACTTTCAGAGTCGTGGTAGTTCTTCAAAGCTTATACCAGCTTTTGCTGTTTAAATTTCTTTCCTTTGAAAGGTAATGCAGGGTCCTGGGTATTGTTCAGAATTCGCACACCTGCTGGAAGGGGTAATTTTATATAAACATTTTTGTTTGCATTAACAGTGCAGACTTCCAGAAATAGTGAGCTGTTTTCCTGATGAGAATGTTTTATGACAGTTCAGATGATACTTCCTAAAAATGTCATATTGCATTAGTTATTTGTAAGTAAACCTATTGTTAAACATTAAAGCCTCACTGCATTTCCATGGGTTTGGTGTTGAGCTGAAGCACCGTGCAGTAGAGACCACTGGGTTCTCTTGGGCCTGGTTCTGTCTGTTCATAGAGGAAGGCTGTTTGAGGAAGTGGTAAGAGAGTCATGATGTGCTCACTCCCCTTTCTTATGGTTCAATATATTCCTTGCATACTGGATTTTCTCATACTGATGGTGTATCACACCAGATATTTCAGTCCATCATATTTTTGGATAAGCAGCTAACATTCTATTGTGTTACTTTGGCTCGGGGGAGATAGAAGGTCTGATGGAGCATTCAGAAACCCTGTGTTACACCAGATGACATGGCCTTTGTTCTGCAAAACTCCATATATGTGCTGGAAAGAATTTTTTCACTTGGCGCACAAGAATTGAAACTGCTGTTCAGATCATAATGGAACAGGAAGAGATTGTATAGAAAAGTCATGGAAGTGCTAGGGAACACTGTCACCATTCATGTTATTATAACTGAATTGTGGGCAAATTCTGTTTTCTATAACGTGAAGTTATGATTAGCAAAATTTATATTATTCGAATGGACTCTGACTTGTATCAGAAAAACGGGTAGAGAATGGGGAAGGCCTTTTGGTTCATGAGTAGCATTTTTAACAAGGAAAACAGTGTGCTGAAATAAGCCCAAAAGAGGAAACTGGAATACACGGCATTCCTGGGGCCTTGCCTGGACAGCATCATTTTCACAGTGGGATGCACGCCTTTCTCCTTCCATGGTATCTGTCTGTAGACAAGGGGACACTGATCCAGCTGGAATTAACCCATTGATTTTGATGCCTTCATAATTTTGCTACCACCTGTCACTGCTTATGCATCCGTATAAAATCACTGGCATAATAATGTCATGCTGGGTGGAGAAGGGATACTTCTGAGCACTCTCGCGAGACTTATCTTGCCCTGAGAGGTGGGAAGTGCCCATAAAGCCATCAGTGAGGAAAGGGAATGAACTGGCTGGCGAGTAGCAGTGCTTGCTGGCATGGTGTGTCCCCTCACAAGACCGCTGAGGCCCACGGGGATGTCAGGCTCCAACATCATGGCTGTTTCTTCATCACTTTGTCTGGGGAAATCCACACGTTTTCTAATTCCTATGAAATTCCAATGTGCACGCTGATCATTGTGGGAAGTATTTGAAATTATATTATTAAGTAGCTTAAAGCAATATAAAAAGGAATGATTACGTGTTCGATGAATGCAAAGTGGCTTCGCTGTGGCTACCACAGCTCCAGAGTCATTTATCCATCTGGTAGCTTCAAACCACTGCTCAGTTGCTCAGGGCTGCCTCACATTCTTCATCTATGCACACAGGTGTGCCCATTTTTATTCAGCTTATTTGCATCATTCAACAGATTAGATCCTGTTCTATCATTGGTATTAATCCTCAGTGCTGCGTTTGGCTCAAACTTTTTCTGTGTCACCTCTCCTGCCTAGGAGTGAGTGCAGAGCCTGCCTGAGAACCATTTGTCTTCAAAGATCTCTCCATTGATGTCTCCATGATAGCTTGTTTGGCCGGATGCACATCTCCTCTGTCTTGAAAGACAAATCCTTCTGCTAGTTGAAAGAGACAGACATTAATACATGAGAAACTCTTATTCTGAAGTAGCGCTTTACCTAATGAGGGATTTCAGTGGAAACCAAACCTCAAAATCTATGAGGCATAAGCTTTTAGACCACATTTATATTTAGACGTCTGATGCGCTTTTCTGTTTAAAAGAAGCTTTTGTTAACAGAGCTGAAAGCTTTTTTAGTCTCTCTTTGATCTCTTTGCTTTTTTTTTGTTGCACACTAAATTATCTATTTGTGGAAAGTGACAAAAGTTACACATGCTGTCACTGGTCAGCTCAGTGCTTTGATGTGTATTACAAATCCACACCGTTGTTTGTTATTTTACAAAAGGGAAAGCTGTAAAAGATATAGGTTTTCTCTGATTAATATTGTCTGCATGTGTATTAGCCTATACATGGTCTGTTTGGAAGATTTGGGCTACTGGTGTGTTAGCACTGTGTGACATAAATAATAGATATTTTGCTGTAAACTAATGCTGTGGCTGAGCCTGTCTGTGGTAATAGACAGCATTTGGTCAGATCCTTCCCTAGCATAGTACCTTAAAATTGTGTTATCATCTTCAGGCATGTACAAAGCAGATGAAAACTTCTGTGGTATATTTCTTTTTTTTTTCTCCTCTTCAGATGGGAGTAGAAGGCACAGATGAAGGTGCTTCTGGAGCCCAGCACTCTAGGAAGTTGGTCAGCTTTACCCTATCAGGTAAAAACCAACACTTCTCTGTGTTCTACAAATTATTGTTAAAAAAAAGTAAGTTGCTGTTCTAAATAACATCAAAGATGGAATGCTTTTCTTCATTAGCCTCTGTAGGAGCACACTCTAGTGGCTTGAAAGATGTCATTTCTTTAGAACTTCTGTTTGTTGAAAACCAGCCAGAATCATGGATCTCCAGGAGTGAAAGAAATGGATTTGATATATCCCAGCATGAAAAATTTAGGGAAATTTCCAGTTTGCACAAGGGACAGTTCCTCTCAGATTAAAGAGTGGAAAACATAACTTCTAATTAAAATGCAGTCTGGCTCCACCACTTTGAAAAAAGCAATAGCTGCAAATAGTGGTTTAGAAAAGGAAAAAAAAAATTCCCTTGTAGCAGAGCTAAACTGTCACTACAGTGAAATAGCTGTAGGGGTGCAGTCTACCAGCTTCACTTGTTTTGATTAGCACTTTATTCCAGGGAAATCTTGTGTGAGACAGAAGCATATTTAGCTTGAGCAAAGGCAGATGAAATTCGCTTCTGAATCTTGAAGAGCTGACAATAAAAACGTGTAGAGATTGTAGAGGTAGAGCAGAAAAAATCCACTGCATTTTGAAGTGGCCTTTCAGCAGTTACCTGAGATAGAGCTGATAGGTTTTACAGACTCACATAGTGGACTGTACAAGTCATTGCTTTGTGAATCTGAAAACTTGTTTTGCTTAATAGACAGTTGTGATTCTGCCTGAGGAGTCCCATGAAATAATTTTGAAAGGTGTATTCTGATAGGCTTGTGGCATGTGTCCTGTAATGTTTTTGGTTGTTCATTTGCACATGACTTTTTATTTCATCCTGTTTCTACTGTGTGGCTTAATTCCAAATATTGTGTAGGATTCTTTTTTTTTTTTTTTTTTTTTTTTTTTTTTTTACCAAATTCACAGATCTGGCATTTAATTTTAGAGCAGTGAATTCTGCCTGCATGTATAAACTATATATGCCTGTTGCATTGTTGCATGCAGCATACTGGTGTACTTAATGGAAAAAGACACAGGTCTTGTGCTTCAGCAAACCTACAGAGAAACAGAGAAATATTTTACAGTTAACTTTAAAATATAATATTATAGAAAAAGTACCTCTTTATGTTTGTTGTTGCTGAAGCTTGCACTATTGTTGAAGTCCTTAGTCATGACAATATGCTCCTGAGGAAATTATTATTTATTATTGTAAGTGGCGAGGGCTGCAGTACTGAGGTTTCCCTAGGAAGAAAAAAGCCTTTTCAGAAAACTTTGCCTCCTTTTATGTGAGATGGATTATCTGCTCTGTTGGGAGAAAATTGCATCACAGTCCAGAGCAGACTTGGTAAGTTACATTCATCAAAGACTGAACTCCTGGGAAGTGTCTGTTCACTGCATTACCTCCCATACAGTTTTTTATCTCCTCTCCTCACCCAGAAACAAAACAAGTACTGTGTGATTCATTTTGGGCCGATTCTGTTGGGCTTTCTTTTCTTTCTTTGAGTGAAAATAGCTTAGATACCTTACCGAGAAAAACATTTGTAGGTGAGCTACAAGTTTATGCTTTTTGTTTTACAAATAACTGGAGGCTCAAAGGTAAATGAGGATGTTGATACCTTTCTTCCTTATATTCTTCTGGGAAAACACTTGATTTTCTGCTGTACACTGGATCCAGTTAATGTGTGAGTACTTTTAAGTTGCTTAATTTAGTAACCTATGGTGAATTGATTTCCTGGGTAATATTTTAGGAATACGCTACTTTGTGAACTAGCTTTAATTTACTCAGTTCCTTTTTCCTGCCTTCTTGTTTTGCTTTATAGATATTAGAGCAGCTGGACTTAAAAAAGGCATGTTCTTCAACCCTGATCCTTATCTAAAGATGTCCATTCAGCCAGGCAAGAAAAGTACATTTCCTACGTTTGCTCACCATGGCCAGGAAAGAAGGTCGACTATCATCAGTAACACAACTAATCCTGTTTGGCACAGAGAGGTAATGTATCCCTTTTGAGAGCTGTCTGCCAGCTGATGCAGTGTACCAGGCTTGCATTTTCTCCTCATGCCTTAGTCCTCACCCTCTGAAAGCCATGAGCTCATTTTGTAGCTAGTTATTTAAAGTGACACAGAAATTTTGGTAATTTTAGGAACCCTGTTGGTGGATAGAAACAGTTATCATCTGCATATTAAAGCTGGGTATTTAAGCTGCTGGCAGGTTTTCATTCCCTTCTCTGCTAAAAAAAACACCAACTTAGCTTAGAACTCCCTTAGCCACCCTGTAGATTTATTGAAATTACAAAAATAAATTAATTAAAGTTGGATTGTATCTTGTGAGAAGACTCTTTTAGAAAAGTTACACTACATGAACATTTATGCTCAGATTACAACAACTATTCATTTGGCAATGATATTTTTGTGATGTGTAGCAGGTGATGAATTTTCAGTTTAGTCAGGCTGAGGGGATGCTCTTTGATGTAGCCCCTGCAAGCTACACCTTGCAGGAAGGAAAACCCAGGAAGGTGTTAGAGCACCGCTCAGCAAGGGGGGCAAACAGGTACTCTGGCAGAAGCCAGTTTGCCAAACGTGTTTGCATTGGGTAAACTGTGCAGATCCCATGGAAGGAACTCAGTCCCACAACTGTCATTGAATGCAGGAGAGCCAAGCCTGTGCTTTTGAAGATAAATGTTTATGTGGCAAAGCGAAACTGCTGACACATACCCATAGCTCTTTCAGGACTGGCAAGCCTGTACTGTGGTGAATGTTAATGTATTCTTTAGGAAGATGAAAATTGAGTAGGTTGTGGGAAATGTTTCCAC
Organism: Phylloscopus whistleri; assembly: GCA_017589585.1. Taxonomy (NCBI): domain Eukaryota; kingdom Metazoa; phylum Chordata; class Aves; order Passeriformes; family Phylloscopidae; genus Phylloscopus; species Phylloscopus whistleri. Next base: position 562,416 of record JADMLD010001220.1, read on the forward strand.
AAATCACAAAGCAAACAAGCAGTAAAGCAGAACTGAACAGGGCCAGCATTAGCATTGCCCTGGGGTGCTTGGTTATGGGAAAGACTGTAGATGTGAATAGTCTTAAGATCTTTTAAAAAATTGAAGTTTCGATCTCTAAACTGATTCTACAGTTTTCTGTCTGTCTGTCTGTCTATCTATCTATCTATCTATCTACCCAGTAGATAGAAAGAAAATCTACTCTTTTTTTTTCTCCTCCAGTTCTCCTTGGTTTTGGAGCTTATTAGAAAAGAGATAATGTTCACTGGTGCACGCATTTTATCAGCTTGCTTTAGCTGCTGGATCTTCCCTGTAGCAATGCTCTGACAACAGCAGTTATGATCCCATTACATATCCTGTCCTAGTGGTGCAGGATTGATCCTGTTTCACATCTAATACTTTCTGCAAAGTAATTTGCAATATTATAGCAAACTGAGAGCAACAAATTTTTAAGTTCTGTTTATCAGAGGAACCCAGTTGTGACAGTTGCCCAGCATGAGGAAGGGATTTTATTCCTGACCCAGTTTAATTGGTTTTTTTGAAGATGTTTATGTGATGCCTATAGCTGAACTGAAGAGCTATTTCTCCTATTGTTCCTTGTTCAATATATCTTTGGCTACCTAACCACAAGTGTATTAGGCATTGTGCACAGGTTGTGGTTTGCTCAGAGGTCATAAAGGTGGCAGATGGTAAAGTATAACCAGATGACCTTTTTCTGAGTAGGTTGTGCCATACTTGGCTTGTTTACTTGGAATATCTTAAAATCTAGATGGCAAATACAAATATTGGGTTCCTAAACTTGTTTTCCTAAGGGAATTTTTCATCACCCTGCATGTACGTGTGTGTGTTTGCCAACATGCTTGCTTAGTATTTGCTCTATTCCACTTTTGAACCTTTTGGCCATCTTTGGGCAGACTTGACTGAGCAGAACAGATCTAAGAGATGAAGTACTCACGAAATGCATGAAAGTGAAAGCTGAAGAGAGTAACTCTGTTAATATTCCTGTGTAGGGAAAGGTGGAAGAATGATTTTACCAGATTTCTTGATGTCTTCTGTCAATTAGCACCAAATTGTTTAAAGGCCCCAAGTGTGGGAAAAGGTTCTCTTGGAGTTTGCTGAGATTTGTCAGTGTTGGGGTAGAACTCCACAGAAAATTCTCCTTCTCTAGTAATGCTGCTCCTGAATGTACTGTATACACATTGCCCTTTTGACTTCCTGTCAGGCATACAAAACATGAAGGCAAAGCATGGTGTTGGGAGGGAAATTCTTCTGAGCACAGCTCAGAGTGAGACACTTACTTCCTTCCTCCTGCACTGACCTGACAGAGTACAGCAAGGATTCCTTCTCTTTTTGCTTCCCCTATGCAAATAGAAGCAAGCAGTAGGATACATGGCGTTCTACTTTCTGACATAGACCCTGAAAGTGCTTTTATCCAGTGCAGTTGCTTACTGAGCAATTCTTTTCAAGGAACAGTGAAAGGGACTGGGGAACAGTAAAAAGCTAGTTACATATGCAAGAATTCATTAATGAAAGATGTTGGCATTATTTTGCCATGTGGAAACTGCTGTCATCAGTCGTTACTTTTGCAGTTCATTGCACATTAGTAGTAATTAAGTACATTCTTTCTAAATAAAGGTGTATTGATATGGTGTCAAATATGTTCTTTCCTTCCAGAAATATTCTTTTGTTGCACTTCTAACAGATGTCCTGGAAATTGAGGTTAAAGATAAATTTGCCAAGAGTCGTCCGATCATCAAGCGCTTCCTTGGGAAGTTAACTATACCCGTTCAGAGGCTGTTGGAGAGACATGCAATTGGGTAAATGAATACATTCTTAATGCTAACTTGTGTTCAGCAGGAAGACTCAGCATCTAGGATACTGAGAGCAAAGAGCAGCCTTTCTGGCTTACTGCTACAGACCAGCAAATTTTTATTACATCCATACTGAAAAATATATTGTAATTTGAATAGCTTTATTGCCTGACTGGAAAATGGCAATGTTTCTAGCCCTGTCCTGAATGCATGTACCCATGTTTGTGTTGATGTGTGTCTACCTTTTTTTTTCAGCCTGATTTCTTTACATAAAAAATGTTTTTCACAAGAAATGTTACCTTCTGGCTAGCTAGTCAAGAAGCAAGGCATTATCACACTACTACATGATTGTGTGCAAATCTTTTAGAACAAGCAGGTATAATTGACTGACTTCTTGTACAGCTGAAGTCTTTTTAGTTGTCAGTTCAGTAATCAGAGATGTAATATCCCTTCAGTGAATTGGCCAGAACTGCAAGGCCGTGACTCCTTATTTTTCAGAGTGCTTCTAGTACTACACAATTAAAATTGCCTGTCATTATGAATAGCTCACTGGTGGGACTCAAAATTCACCTGTTGTGCATGCCTTTTGTAAAGGCTCTGCCTCAAAGTTTGCTAAAGTTAATGTGTCTCCATTGACTTTAAAAAGCCACTGGATTAGGCCCATGAGGAATGATGATGAAATTAAATGCATATTTTCTTCTTTAAAGCTTAAGGGCATGGCAGTGTCATCACACTTACACAAACTGGCCTCCTTTTGCACAGATATTCCCCTCAAAGTAACAAGTTGCATAAGGGGAGAAAATCAAATTCAATTTGAAAACAGTTTTCAGCTTTATGTTTTCAAAGTGGTGTCTACATTGGTAAGTAAAGGAAGAATAAAATTGTAAGAGTAGCTTAAAATTTTGATAATACCTTTTGACACAAAATTTATTATTTTTTTTTTTTTAAAAGCCTGTCCATTTATTTCGTAGTGATATGCAAGAACAGTGCAGGTATATACACAATATAACTTTCTAAGAAGTGCCTCACCTTGAGTTTCAACAAATTATGTTTGGTTGAACAAGCAGCTTTTTCTAATAAATTTGCACACTTCATATACACTCAAAAATAACACTGTGATACAGGCGGGTTTCAAAACCTAGTGCTGGATGTTTGTTTCCTTGCTAAACACCAAAATGTTTTTCTGCTCTGGGATTCCTGGTGCTGTGATTTGTGGAAATTACCAGTTTGCTGTGTTCATCGGTTCTCACCTCTGTTTTTTCAAACCATTAATCTGCAAGAGATTTCCTGTTTTCTTCTCCATATTTCAGTTCTACTTACCTGATATATATAAAATCTTTTTAGGAAAGGCGAGGCAGTATAAGAAATATGTATTAAGAATATGGGTATTTGGTTGGTTTGCCATACTGCTGTTAGAAATTAAATCCGTTTTGCCTCTTCATCTGTAAGATATTTGTCCATTTTCAGTTTTTAGGTAAAGAGACAATATTTCACCAAAGGTTTTGCACAATAAAGTAGTGGCTAATGTAGACATGAAGCAGAAATGTACCAAATATACAATAAACTGCTAATTCTCTTGCCTTTTTTTTTGTCAAGCAAGTATAACACTGTCATTTTGGTGATGTCACGGATGATTATTAATGAATGAAAAGGTGAAGCCCAGAACCAGCCACGTTTAGACAAATTCTGCCCCACATTTAGCTGTAGTCATAGCTCACAAGTTTATGTAATGAAATGTCCAGTGGGTTTTAATTTCCTGGAAAACATGATAAATGAGCATGAGGATCATCTAGAATTGATTCAGCTGAATACAGAGCAGGCATTATTCATGTAATGGCTTCCTCTATTCTTGAATGGCCTGGAGTAATATAAAACTTAAATAAAAACTGGAGACCTCAAATGTCTAACTGAAGGCTTGCAGTTGGAATTCAGAGTGAGGAATCTGTGACAGATCCTGGAGACACTACTGCAATAATTTGGCATCCTGTGGGCTATAGAGCAGCATGGGGAGGGGAGGTTGCTTGCCCACTCAGGGCTTTTTTTGTCCTAAAAGTTTATGCAAACTGCTGCAGCTTATTTCAGTAATAACTGCATTTGGTTTATTTTGCAATAGGAGTGCTCCAGGTAAAGGAGAGGTGTTTATACCAGTATAAAGTTATGTGCATAAATAACAATAATTTCCTGGTCTTTAGTAGGAGGTCTTTAGTAGCTCCCTCTTCTTTCTTCAGCTGCCCCAGCTGTGCTGATGGGAGCTGGGGCTGTGAATTCTGGCTGTGCCTAAATAAGAATGTACAGCCTGGGATGTGATCCAAAGTCTCAAGCTGATACAAGTGTCTAATCTAGTCTGAGCCCCACTGAATTCAGTAACTCTTAAGAACATATTTAAAGATAAATTCAAGCATTAATAGCTTTTCTAAATCAGAATGTAGAAGTGCTTTGTTGGACATGAAAAATTATGAAATAACTATTTGTGACTTTTGTAAGTAGTAAAAACCACAAGGGGGCAGAAGGGTTTTGTTAATTATAAAACACTCTGTGTTGGGAAAGGAGGAAGTTAGGAGAGAGGGATCTTTGCAGTTTGATTTCTTTAGAACTTAAGATATTTAGGGATGTCTGAGAATTGGAGGGGAACAATCTGTATTTGGAATTGATCAAACATAGTTTTTTAGGCTGCTTTATCTGTTAACTAAAGATATTTTACACCATTGTTTGTGCTTTTCCATGCAAACCAGAGCATGTGGGTGATTTTAAGACCATAATAGAAATTAAATACTGAAAACATGAAGCCAGCAAAATTTTAAAAACCCAATATTTTTGATTTTGCAGGGACCAGGTTCTCAGCTATAATCTTGGCAGAAGGCTCCCAGCTGACCATGTTAGTGGGTATCTCCAGTTCAAAGTGGAAATCACATCTTCTGTACACGAAGGTGAGAATTTGTCAATGATCTAGATCTCCAGATAGTTGTATGGAGAGAGTTGCTATGTATTTCTGTGTCTAGGCTTTCTGGTTATTGAAGACATAACATACTTTCTCATTCATGTGTGGTCCCCCTACTACAGATTTTTTCTGTTGGGATTCAAAATTTAGGTATGGCAGGTACTGCCTTGGAGATGGCAGTTCCAAAACCACCAACACATAGGATACTGTTTTGGATTTTCTTGGATAGATTCTAAATGAATCTGCTTATGATTCTAATTTTATGCTTGGCAGTGCTCTGTCTTTTGAACGCAAAATGGGAATCCTTTAAAGTCATATTGCACACCTCTTAGTTTTTCTATATCCTACAAAACAGTATAGACTTATACAGAGAAAATTCTGTAACTGCTGTTCCAACACTGTTATTTTGATTGAAGTTTCTTCCCTTAGTTTTCTGATTGAATTAAGCAAGCATCTTCAAGAATGTGTATTTTTATGTAATTTAAGTAGAATGAACTGTGCGTTGTTGCTGCTCTGTGTTTCACATGCAGTCTTTCTGTCTCTGCAGATGCTTCACCAGAAACAGTTGGCACTCTGCTAGGAACCAATTCTGTAAATGGAGACTTGGGGAGCCCCTCTGATGATGAGGACATGCCAGCAGGACATCACGATACATCCACGGTGTGTTCCAATGGCCCAGTCTTTGAGGAATCTTCTGGAGACACAATCCTGAGACACTCTTTAAGGACTAGTAGGACTCTGGAGACAGACCAGGATGAGCTGACCTCTGGTGCTTCAAGATCATCCCCTCCCAGAGGGCGCCAGGACTCACTAAATGACTATCTCGATGCAATAGAACACAATAACCATCCCAGACCAGGGACATCTGCCTGTGGTGACCGTCCACGAGGAGCCTCCCCAAAACTGAGGAGTAGCTTCCCTACTGACACAAGACTTAATGCTATGCTTCACATTGACTCAGATGAAGAGGAGCACGAGCTGCATCAAGACTTGGGTTTTCCATCTTCTTTGGAAGATGATGGTGGTTTGGTAATGCTTAATGGTGCTACCAGAAATGTTGAAAGAAATGAAGTAAGTTCCTCATCAGAACAGGTAATGCCAGGGCCTGCAGAGAGTGAAAGGGTTTCAGCCTCTGATGCTCCTTTGCCATCAAGCGATGACCAGCAAGATTCTCTCCCAGAGCTTCCCCCTCCAGAGGAAGGAGGCGAAAGCCCGCAGGGTGCTCAGGCTGAAGCCCCAGCAGAGCAGGCCGGCAGCGAATCCTCTGCCCCTCCGGAGGCAGAGCAGCCTCCCGGCAGCGCAGACACGGGAGGTGCTGAAGCTGCAGGTGGGAGCAGAAGGGGCGTCAGCGAAACGGAGTCCATTGACCAAGGCTCGGAGCCTTCCCAGCTGTCGTCGGAGACGGAGCAGAGCGACCCCGCTCGCACCGAGAGCGTCAGCGAGGCCAGCACCCGGCCCGAGGGCGAGAGCGACGCTGAGGGCGCCGACAGCTCCTGCAACGAGAGCGCGACGGTGCGGCGCTCCTCCGTGGAAGCGCGCTGCTCCTCCTGCGAGAGCGCCAGGTTTCCCGAGACCCCAGCCTTTTCCTCCCAGGAGGAAGAGGAGGCAGCCTGTGCCCCCGAGGCAGGTGCCGCCGAGCCGGGTGCCGAGGCGCAGGACTCTGCCAGTGCTGCTGGTTCTCTGCCTGCGGTACAGTTACCTCAGGAGGAGGCGCAGGAGGCTGGGGCAGGTGAACTGCAAGACCAAGAGGAAGCAGAAGAAATCTGGCAAAGAAGGAGAAGCCTGCAGGCAGCAGCTGCCCAGAGCCAGTCTCAGGATGAAGAAATTGAGGGAGCACAGGCAGCTTGTGAGGGTGCCACAGCACAGCTTGAAGGAGCTACTGGAGGTAACAGCTGCAGGAGGCACTTTCTGGAGTGACCTTACTGCATCTGAAAACAAAGATCGTTAATTCCTCCATTTCATTATCTTGCAAGATTTTTTTTGTTGTTCCTTTGAATTTATTTCTTTCTTCAAGAGACTCTTGGGGGTTTTTGCTGTATTGAAAAATCCAAACCTGAAATACTCTAAATGCGTTTACTTTAAAATTGGATGTATTTTAATTCTTGAGAGAGTAGTGAGGAGAATGAAGAGGAGGAAAGAATTCCACAATATTACCCTGCTCACTAATGAAAATGGTAATGTGGGACAAAACTCCCCAAAAGTATGAAATGCAAAATAGAATTTATATTTGGCTCTTTTCTTTTGAATATTTTATATTAGCATTAAAACATAAGGGTAATCAAAAGAAAGAGGAAAGGAAAAAGATTAATTTTTTGGTCAACTTCAGGCTCTTTATCTAACTTCTCCCAGTTCCTTCTCTGTCCAGATGGATTCTAACACATTGGAACCTTGGGAGGAGAGGAATGTGTTAGCCAAGTTAACACTAAAACTGTTACTGATTTTAAAATTATTTTAACAGCTGAGAATTTTCTGTCTCACTAAAATCACTGAAAGTAGAAATGTGTCCCTAATGAATTGTTTCCAAGCAACTTTAATAATGTATTATCTATTCAGTTTCTTCAGGGACTGAAGTGTATCCTATCAAGTGGGTTTCCAAATGCATCTTTTTCATAACATACCAAGAGCTCTAGATAAGTAATAATTTCTTCTCTTCATAAACGAGATGTTGACATAAAAATAATAATTTTGCTGTTTATTTCAAATACTGTCAGTATTTTACAGCATTTTATAGACATTTAGGATGCTCTCTATTAGATGTCAGACTGCATCATGTTTTTCAGATCAATTTGGCTGCAGTAAGGAAGGACACGCCTCCCACTCTTAAGGTTTCTGACAAGGTCAGGTGGAGCTTTGTCCTGGGGTATGGCTCAGGCACAGGTTGTTTCCATGCCCTGGCTTTGGCTGCTTACAGATGGATGCAGCACATCACAGAGGTGATGTTTCCAGGGCCAGGACATCCCAGAGGAATCACTTGCCTAGAACTGTCAGCATAACTTATTTTGACCCCAAGAACAGATGACTGTTAGATATATCCTGAAATATCATAGTCCTGCAGAAGCTTTAACACAGCTTGCTCAGTTTAGAGGCAGCTCTAAGGCTTTCCTGCAATGACTGAAAAAGTAATTTGTGTGTTTTGATTCCAGGTTCTCCCTCCAATGGCCATCAGCCCCTGAGGTCCCTGCCTTCGGTGCGTCAGGACGTTAGCCGGTACCAGCGAGTGGATGAGGCTCTGCCACCAAGTGAGCTTCTCCATACTTTAATTGGGAGATAAGCTGCCTGTGCCTCATTACTGAGAATTCATTACATTTCCTTTTTGAATGTGAGAACTGAGAATGAACAGCTGAGAAGGTGGAAGTGAGGAGTGATGATGGTTGAGTCTGATGTCATTGTTGTGATAATTACACCTGGTGCACACAGACTTGCTGAGTGTCAGAGACAGTGCTGCCTTCCCTGTGTGCAGGGCACAGGGGCAGGGAGATGAGGTCATGGTGCTTCTGAGGCACTGAGAGGTGTCAAGCACTCTGAAATCTCTGAATACTTCTTGTGTGGTAATGATTTATAAAGGAATATACAACATCTTTCATATCTGCAGATTAGCTTCAAGGTGTCTGTACTTTCCTTGCATTTTTTAAGGCAGAGTGGAGATTTTATATTAAAATAAACCTGGACATTAAGCAACAGTTAGGTGAGCCTTAACAAAGAAATGAATTTCTCTAATGCATATGAAAATTACATTGCTCTCAATTATTGAACTTATTCACTTGCTTAAACTTTGAGAAGTGAAAATCTACTCAGTATTAGGTATTCAAGGAAAGCACCCCCTCCAGAAAAAGTGGTACACAGCTGATAGGCAAACACTGCTTTAAACCAAATATGCAAAAAAGAGTAAATTCAGACCCACTGAAGTCTGTGTGCAAAGCTCTGTTACTTTAAAAGAGCCAAGAATTAAGGTATTTAGTGCAAAATGAACAGATCCCTATTTCCTGGTATGGTAGGGGACTGTGTTTGCTCTGTAATTGGAGCAAATAACTGGAAGGAGCTTGATAGCAGAACAGATATAACTGTGTGTGGAAAGGCAGGATGATGATATGGTTGTGCTCCCTGCTGGTTCTGTTACAATCAGATTAATCCTGTGTGCAGAGTTAATTAACTGCCACCCTATTATACCAGTTCTACATTTTACAAAACTGTGGGAGACAAATATTTCAGAAATGCACAGAGATAGCTGCTCCAGGTCTGTGGTTTCAGAAGAAAACTATACACTACAATAACTACTTGGAAAAACTGCTGAAGTGTTAGTGGAAAAAGCTTTGCCTGTGTAGTATTTTAATATTTTGGCCCAGTCATGCATGGCATGATGCATGTACACATCACCCCTTTACAGTCAAAGCCCAATACAATCTTTATGTAAATAAATCATTTGCTAATATGAATAAAGTCTACTAATCATTGTCTAGATTGTTTTTTTCTCCAAAGCTCTGCTTTCAGATGTGTAACAAGTTTAATATTTTAATTCTGAAAAAGTAGAGAAAATATTAAGAATATGATTTTGAGCAGTAAACTGTAATTTCTTTTTAATTTGGGTTATATTCAATTTGTTGTTTCACCAGAATTTGAAAGTAGGGAAGAAAAATATGTGTATTTCTTCCAGTCTTGTGTTAGGTCAAGTTAAAGAGCAAGAGAAAGAATTTAAGCATTTATCTTTTATTTCTGCCTATAATGTGCAACAATATCCTCCAGTTCCTGCATTCTTGGGGACAAACTAACAAAGCTTGACCATGAAATCTTGATCAATGACAACTTTGCAATTCAGCAAGCTCTTTGTAACACATTTGACTAACAGTGATTTGATGGAATATAGCCTTGTATAGGAACATAGCAAAAGACAACCTCATCCATCACAACGCTGATGGAGATGCTTTACTTTGGAAGCCATTGGCCTAGTGTTTAAACTTGTGTATTTAAAATTAAATGCAGAAAAAAATGATTTTCATCTGCAAGAGCATGTTACAGAATTGGTGGCACTGTCAGAATTGGGCATAAACAAGACAAGAAAAATCCCACCATATTATACAGTGGTTTAGGGCTTGCCAAGCAGGATAATGAATTCACAAATGTAAAGTGTTTGAGGTGTTTGTTTTTTGTGTTGTGTTTTTTTTGGTTTTTTTTTCCCCCAATGAACAATTCTATTCTTCCTGGAATACTTAGGTGTTTTATTTTGTTTACAAACTCTGGTTTAAAAGCTTGAGTTTTTTTATTTTATCAGCAGATGCTACTTTCACTTAGACGTGCAATATAGATAGTCTCATCTAGACACCTTCTGAGCTCTCAAAGACTGCTTTTCAACTGATGTCCTAAATGGTTTGCACATTTTCTGTAGTTGCAAGTGTCTAAGAATCAGGCATGTCTGTTTCTGTATAGATGTGTATTCTTTCTCCACGTGTGTATATGTCTGTGTAGTAGTAGTAATTATTATTATTATTATTATAGAGACTTGAAACAATAGATGGGGTTACAAAAGTGACAGAGCTCAAACAAATCAATGAACAAACCCCAGGCCCTCCATAGTTTACAGTATTTTATTGCTCCTTAGACTGGGAGGCTCGAATTGACAGCCACGGACGGATTTTTTACGTGGACCACGTGAACAGGACAACAACGTGGCAGCGCCCCACAGCTCCTCCAGCCCCACAGATTCTCCAGAGGTCCAATTCCATCCAGCAGATGGAACAGCTGAATCGCCGGTAAGAATTACCCTTGCTGATTGTGAGTGTTGTCTGCTTGCAAAGCTGCATTCACCATTGCAAGACTGAGTGTGGAGACAAGGCCACAGCTGCTCCCACTGCTGGCTTTATGTGGTTATTTTTATGTGGCTGTTGCTTTTAGTTTGCATGTGAGCTTCCAGGACTTTTGTGTTCCACCTGTGATCTTAAGCTATGTGACCAAAAATAATACATCTGATAGTGGTGGTCAGAAATTCAAAAGACTATTAATGCAGAAATCAGAGGTCAATATATATTAACTTATATGGCAGAAAATATGGGCAGGCTCCCTTAGAGCTAGAATTGGGTCATAGTTACCATATGCTATATGTAAAGTCCAGTTTTCCCACCCTAGGTACCAGAGCATCCGAAGAACAATGACAAATGACAGGCCTGAAGAGCACACAAATGCCGTGGATGGAGCTGCAGAGGAAGCTGAATTTCACCATTCTAATTCAGGTTAAAAAAAATTAATTTTTTTCCCTCCTCCAAAGAAGGGAGCACTCATTTCATAGATGGTTTAGTGAGAATACATAAGGCAAAACCTAACTTCTTCCTTTGAAAATCTGTGTGAAAATGAAGCCATTTGTTTTCATTGCTGTCTAGTTTTGAAGATTATGACTCAGCCTGCTCAATATGCTGAAGAGAAGATTGTGAGATTCAGAGCACTTTTCTGTCAGTACCAGACTGGTTTAGAAAGCAGGACATTTGCAGTGAAAAAATATAAAATTGTGTGGTCTGGCTTACAGATATTTTGATTTTGCTAGTGTAGTTTGAAATAGTAGAATGTAGAACTAGAAAGGGCTTCAGGCAGTCATTGACTACATCTCTGTAGATAGATTGGATGAGCTGTTCCTAGGCTATGCTTGCAAAATGCTGTCTCATGAGTTCTTATATTCTCCGCTTGAGAGACATTCTTTAACTTTTTTAGACAGTCTACTCATCATTCTTCATATACCCTTAAGTCCATTGCTTCCTAGACTTTCCTTGTGACTTCTGGTTTTAGGTCTCAAATTATTTTTTTGGCCTGCTCAGGATTGTCTTGAGTTGGTCTTCAGCTTCTGAGGAATATTTCAGAAAGTCAAATAAAGCTATGACTCTGCTGTACTGAAGAGGTTGTGGAAGTGTCTTACATAAACACTCCTTGTACATTCCTGCAGAAGGTTTGTTTTTTGGTTGGTGGCTTGTTTTTTTGTTTTTTTTTGTTTTTTTTTTTTTTTTTTTTTTTGTTTGGGGTTTTTTTGTTTGTTTGTTTTTTTTGGTTTTTTTTTAATAGTTTGACACTAACCAGTGTACAGTCTTTGATCAGGTCCTGATCCTTGTGTGCAGAACTTTGGTACAAATGTCTGTTTTCATCTGGTCTTTGTGAGTTCATTATCCCTACCTGCACACAGATCTTTGTACTTTTCTAATGTGCCCCTGTGGTTTTGAATCTTGTCCATCCTGCTGTCCAGGTAATGCAGAATCTCTTAATTGGAGCAAGTTTTGTCTTCCCTATCCAGTCATTAGTAGAAATAATGAGTAGGACCACACCCAGAGAGATCTTAGTAAAACACCTTGGTGGACTCTTAGAGCATTTATCCCATTCCTTCTGCGAACTCCTTCAGATCTCTGAAAGAGCCACCAATATCTCAGCAATTGCTCCACCTTGCTTCCTAACTGTTCAGGTGCATGTCACCTGACCTAAAGGCTTTGAACACCTTTCATTTGCACCATGATCTTTAACCTGCTCTCTCTCACCTCCATTTTTTCATTCTTCTGATAGTCTGCCCAGTTTTAACCTTTGGAATGAAGATAGGAAGAAAACCCTTTGTTTTGAGTTCTGAACATCATTACTTTTTTTCTTCTCACTAAGCAGTTATCTCCTTGGTCATCTTCCTACTAAAAATTTACTAACACATTTATAAAGTTTGTTATCCATCCAGACCCTTGCACACCTGTGTGGTGTCATGTGCTTTGGCTTTGTCTCTAGATGCTCTTTATGTACTCTTATAAAAGTCTCTCCTAAATTAATCTGATATGCAAGCAGTGTCACCCTTTTTTGAGTTTCAAGTCATTTTAGAACTTGAGATTTACCGAAGTGTTCCCTTTTATTACTTGTAGTCTTCACTTCTTCTATCTTTGTGCATGTGTAGCCAGATGGTTTGGGCTGTACACAAATCAGCTTTGAGCAAATTCAGCTGAATAAACTTCTATAAACCAAATTCATAAGCCTCAAACTGCAATAAAAACCCACCTGGTGACCCATTATGATTTCCAGATTGCTCTGACTATGTCAGAGGAATTACCTGCAGCATGTCACAGCATCTTCCAGGGTGTGAGAGTTGCCTGGTGTACACCCAGGTTTTGTACCAGTACAGAGTTCACATAAAACTTCAGTGCGTGGTTATGTCTGCAAGACACTCCCAACCCAAATACTCAGGCTCAGCTTCAGGAGCCTCTGTGCCCCTTTGCCTTCACCCCATTCATGACATGCTTCATGTGGGACAGCATGAGGTTTATTGTTTAAGTAGTTTACTAAAAATCCTCTTGTTCACTTATTTTACCAATTACCCTCTTACTTCCTGGTTTCCTCTAATGTGTTTATTTTCTCCATTCCCTTTTTTCCCATAATATTTATCTATTCATACTTAGAATTTTACCTTTTTTATTTTCCTCTTCTTTTATTTTTTTCTTCTTACTTTTCCTTCAGTTTAGAGTCTCATTCACTGCCTTTCTCATTGCACTGCTTGTGTGTTATGATCTTTTATATCTGTGATAGCTGTGGTCTACATGATGAATATTCATTTAATGGAGAAGTGTGCACATACTGCAATGTGTAAAAAAGAAATAAACTGAAATATAGATGGCAGCACATATTTTAATGTAATATCACTGAAGACCAAATCTGAACTTGCAGTTTTTCATTTACATTAAAAATATGCTTCCAAATATCTTCAAAGAGAATTGGGGGAACAGTTTTGACATTGTAGCAAACACCACTCAGTATATTTTCTCTTCCTTCCTGGTACTGAAGAAAAATCAGGGCACTTCTCTAGTTGCTAGGAGAAGACACAAATGTTTATTGGAAGTTGAAACTTGAAAGGTACGTCCTTGGCAACCTGATTCTTACTTACATAAGCTGCTTCAATACTGTACCAAGACTGGGGCTGTGGTAATGGCAGATTTATTGTTTGTTTTTTAAGAAGGAATGAAACATTTATAAGTGTACAAGGACATTTATATCCATTAGTTAGCATTTAAAAAATAACTTACCTGCATACAGCCACAGTATAGCAGTGCAGACATGCCCAGGGGACTTTCTTGCATCTTATATACAGGCACAAACTTGGTAACCCAAATAATTGAATGTGATTTTCTTTTTTTTAATGATTGTTTACCAAAAGCCACCAAAAGCAAATGTTACTAATTTTCAGAATTTTCATAAATATAAATTTTCAGAAACTTCATTGTTGTATTAGAAGAAATTTTGGTACACTTATGTGGACAATCCTCAGTAAATCTTAAATAGCTGTGCACTTAGTGCTTGCTTGTGTGATTCACATCAATATAGTTGTTTGCAGAGATGTTTTGGTAATACCTGCTGGAAGTGTTTGTCATTTATTTGCTCTTAGATTTTCGAAGAGAGAATGTGCTGCCTCACTCTACCTCCAGATCCAGACTTACTTTATTGCTCCAGTCTCCCCCTGTGAAATTCCTTATCAGCCCAGAGTTCTTTACAGTGCTGCATTCTAACCCTGTGAGTATGGTGGCTGCAGTTCAAAGGTTTTCATAAATATGTGCTTATAAATGCAGCTGTTTTGTGTACGAATATACTGCTCAGTGGTTGATGATAAGATATTGGTGGTACATAGGGAGGCTAGATTCACTCATCATTATCCCCTCAAATTATTGGGCTATCAGAGCCATCCTAGCTCTGCATGATAACAGTTTTTATTTTTCACTTGATTCTTCATCTTTCTTATGATACAAAATTAATTGTTTATGGAAGCAATAGCTTTCTAACTGTGCCTTGCACAGGGTGAGACACAATTCTGAGAAAGACCTTCCTGCTTAGTGGCAATATTTGTTTCCCTCAGACTGCCTGGTTTATATCAAAGTATATTAGAGGTCACACTGAACAGAAAACCATCTTAATATATATCTTTTCCTTTTTTGCCTGTTCTTCAGTGCTTCTTTTTGCACAGGTCCTCCTCCCCAATATTTCTTTGTGTAATGGGATTTACAGTGTAAGAAGAAGCAATGGAATGAGTAACTTTCCTTCTGCAGGCCTACTTTCAATGAGCAGGGTTGTGTTTTGTGGTCAGAGCAGTTTTCTCTTTGACGAGGCGTTGCTGTTGTGTGTTTCTCAGAGTGCCTACCGCATGTTTACAAACAACACGTGTCTGAAGCACATGATCACCAAAGTCCGGCGGGACACCCACCACTTCGAGCGCTACCAGCACAACCGGGATCTGGTGGGATTCCTCAACATGTTTGCCAACAAACAGCTGGAGCTGCCGAGGGGCTGGGAAATGAAACACGACCATCAGGGCAAGGTAACTCTACAGTGCTAAGAAGGCTTTGTGTTCATCGGTTTCTGAGATCAAATGGAGGTACTTGAGCTAAAACAGATGGTCTGGGACAGCTCCGGGGAGGATCACTTTGGTGGTTGTGTATTGCTCTGAAGGAAAGAGATGGTATGGAGTAGGTTTCCTTAAGAGGTATTAGAGATCTTAAATAGTTGCAAGTTGCACTGCTTTTTTTTTTAAACAGATAGCAATCTTCAATTTCCTAAAAAAATATTTTGATCACTTTTATAGTTGTGATGTAAGTTTTAACATAACTTTAAGCTAGTGCATCCTCAGTATCTAGAACATTATGTTTTTTGTAGAAAACAGGAGGATTAAAAATAGACTCTGATTAGCATGTGAGGAAGTGATAAGGCTTATCAATTCATTAGGATTACTGGCATATTTAGCTTTTTGGTTCTTATATTTATCACTCTCAAAATGGTTAGAGAGGGAGTCCATATGCAGTGAGCGTCCATATAAATAATGACCTTGATGCCTGGAAAGATTAGACAATTCTAAACTGAAGGGTAAAAGTGCTTGAGGGTTGTTTTCTAGATTTTTTTAACTCTGAAAAGCACTTTGTTTTTTACATTAGACACAAAATCAGGAATGTGCAATTCTACTAACGTTGTTCTGTGCTTCACTGTTTTCTGTTTTAAGTCATTCTTGTTCTGTTCAGTTCTTCAGAGGCCAGTTTTCTCCTGAAGAATAGGGCAATTTCCAATTTTCTTTAATATGTGCTCCATAGAGAGAGTTAGACCTTTGGATTTCTAGGGTGGTATTTGGTAACAACGATGCTACCACAATATCAATCAAGAAGAGGAAGCACTGAATAAATTCGTACTGGGATTTCTTCACTTTGAATTAGCCTTAGTATTGCTCATTTTCATTATGTTGAAATGTTTGTGTCACAAGTGCCACTTGTGGCCAGTGGAAAAGCCTGTTCAGCACTTGAGAGACACCATGGCCAGTATGGCCAGTACATGGCAAGACCAGGGCTTGGGGAGACCAAACTGAAACTGGACCTGCCTTTATTAAAGCTTTAACCTAAAGAGAAGCAAGTAGAACTTAGCCCTAACACAATATGTCATTATGTTTCTTTTCCTTAACTACTCTTCCCTGCTGAGAAGAGGTTTTCATTTATTTTTTCAAGTATATCACAGAGCTTGGTGCTCTTGCTCACCAGGTACAGCGATGGTTCTGGCCCTGGTGCAATGCTGAGTAGTGATGTTTTCACTCCCCCATGGCAGTGTGGTGCTGCTTGTCTGTCCTCTTCATGGGCTGTCTTCCAAGCTCAGCTGGGGACTGCCCACCTCTGAACTCCCTCCAGAGCTGCAGAGCAAAGTCCAGCTGCCCACTCCTCTTTGGCTCCTCTACAGGAGATGATACCGTGCAGTCTCCCCTAAAAAGTCTGGTGTGACTACAGTGTAGTTTCTGATGAGCATTACAGATGATCCATCATCAGTCACCAACCACAGGGAGGCAGAAAGCCATTGGAAAATGTGGTAGCAGGAAGCAATATGTAGGCTTAACAGGCCCCTGAGCTGAACTTTGAGATTCTGCCTTGCTGTGTCCATGTGCATACACACAGACATTGTACAGATAAGTGCATTTGTGCAGCGTGTGTAAGCATGTGTCCATGTTTTAAAGCCAGATGCAAGTCTTTGTGCTTTTTAATTAGACTTCTGCAAGATGTGCAAATACATAGGAAACTATTGGAGGACATTTTTGGTATTTCTCTCTACAATTAAAGAAATCATACTAATTGATTACTGAAGTCTTCAACAGAAAGAAAAGTTATTATAGCAAGTTTCATAGATTTTAAGTGGAAGAATAACTGGGGCAACTAATCATGTTTAATATAATATAATTAAATATAGTTAATATAAATTAAATATAGTTAAATATAGTTTTAGCACTACCTATTTTATGTCAGTCTCTTCAAGTGTTGTAGATTTATGGATTATAGCTAGGCAGGAGTTATGAGAGGAATTTTTTTGAAAGGAAACTGAACCACACTGTATTTTGAGATGTGTGCCAGTGTCCAGATTAACCCAAAGCATTGAAGCTCCAATGGTTATCTTCACCAAAGCTTCAAAGTGGTAATTTATGCTTTGTTTTAAAGTAGGCTAGTACTAGCTGGCCTGCAACCATACACACTTAATAAGGTCTGTTTGTCTTTATCTTCATGTCTAAACTGAGTTATTATTTAAATAGAATGCTATGGAACACTGCATGCAATACTAGAGTGCTGCATTAACTCAGTACTGAGTGGTGCAGCTCTACCTCCTATACTAAATCAGGATTTTTTTAATAAGTGATTTACAATATGGTGTTGACTTAATGAAATCAACCAGTGTTTTGCTGGAAGTACTTTACCTCTTATAAATGTACACCGACTAGATAAAATAGAAGGACTTAAAAAATCCCCAAATCAACCACTTGCTAGTAAAGTAGGTAGATCTTACCAATCAGGAGCAAAATTTTCAGAAAGACTGGCTGTGTTCCAGTGGTCTCTTCCATTCATCTGCCAGGCCCCAAATATAAATTTCATGATGATTTTCATTCTTTCTCACTGGTTTTGTATTCTCTAATCTGTATATTTGCACTGCAGGGTGGCATCATTGTTTGTCAAGGTAAACAAGTCCTGCATCAGGCTTAGATGTAGCCTGATTAATGTAGCAATTAAAATTTCCTTTTTTGAATACAGTGTTTGAACTGTGAAACAGTTTCACTTGCCTATCTGTGACTAGGTCAAATGGCCAGAACAGGGATTTTACTGCTCAGATGATGGGATTCTTTCCTTGTAGGCACAACCTACAGGTACAGGTGATTGCTGTTGAGGCTGTAGGAGCTTGGTGCTCTTTTCTGGAGCACTTTTAGGGTTCTGCAGCTGTGGTGTCTCTCCATATGCTGCTCCTTCCTTGTGAAATGGAAGTGTGAACATTTTCTCCCACCGCAGTCGATAATGGCATTTAGCTGCTGTATATCTACTTACCTTCACAGCAGTCAGAAGAATTGCATTTTCTCTGGTCTGGTTTTCCCAAGCAGTCTAAAACAATGATTCCATGAATACTAGAAGCTGGTGTTGCTGCCAGAAGAGTGGTTCTGTTCTCCTCTCCTCTCATCCCTGCTGAGCTGACCGAGGTTAGAGGAGCCAGCAGGGAGAGGGACAGAAAGAGAGTAATTTTAGCCTGGACCAGTTCCCCTGATGGGTTCACTGCATGGCTACACAAACACTTGTGCCAGCACAAGGCAGGAAAGGCACACAGGGGATGAAACAAGTGGTCAGGAGGGGGAAAGATGAGAATGTTTCTTTTGCTGACACCACAGGAATAAATTGTTTGTGGAACTGTGGTCGAGGTACCTCACTGGTAGCCAAACACAGAAATGGCTCCCGCAGTCCCTGACCACCTCTCTGCTGGTCCAGATTCTTTGATTACTCGAACCAGATGTCACTTTCCTGTAATTCTCCTGCTCAAAACAAAGATTTTTTTTTGCCACTTCCACATGTTTCCAGTATTGTGACAGAAAACACGGAGTGTGTTGAAATAGAATAGTGCTGGTTTCCAAGTGAAACATTGGTGCTGCAAAAATTTTAAATTTCAGGGTTTAGAAACCTTTTTGGTTCAAATTGAGTAGAATTCTAGGAGGTTTTAATTTTCCAGGATACATATTCCTGTGACCTTGTTTTCAACAAATGGTTGACTGGCCAATATGTGGTTGTTCTCGTCAACTGCCTGATTTAAATTTTTTTGTTGCCATCATCTTTGTGTTCTTGGCTGACCTTTTTTTTAGCTTTCAGAGGTCTTTTTTTGTTTGGGGTGGTGCTTTAGGGGTTTTTTTGCATTTTGTTTTGGTTTTTAGAAAAAAAGGTCAGTGAACTTGGAATAGTTGTAGCAGGAATATGGCAAACACACCTGTTGGTCTGTAATCATATTTCATCACTGAATGCAAGCATACACTTGGCATATATACAGCCAATTGTGTTCATAATTATATGGTAAATACTTCACAAAAGGTAATGGGTTTGCCACTTAATGACACCTTTTTAGATGCTTATAAGGGGATGAAAAGGAGACTACACCAGGATTACTTCTAGTAAATATTCAAGGCTTCTCTTCTTGACAGTCTTAATAAAGCTTCCCACTTCCGATGCTTGTCAGACGAGAATCTCAAAGGACTTTATCGACACGAAGAGAGTAAGGCATTAAACAATTTATCCCTTCGGTGGGATGGAAGAGTGTTATCCTCCTTCTGCAAAAGGGAAATGCAAGCCATAGTAACAGATTTTCCACAGCCCCACCTGATGGAATGACAGCCAAATCCCCAACAGGCGTTGACCTCAGACACAATTAATAAAAAAAGCACTGGTGATGAATTGTGTTCTCTGTCCCTGTGCAGGCTTTCTTTGTCGACCACAACTCGCGCACCACGACGTTCATCGACCCGCGGCTGCCCCTGCAGAGCAGCAGGCCCACCAGCGCGCTGGTGCACCGGCAGCACTTGACTCGGCAGCGCAGCCACAGTGCTGGGGAGGTGAGTGGGGCCTGGGCCTCCTCCTCGGGAGCACCACCTGCTTAACACCATCCCCTTTCACAGCATTCCACGTGGGGAGGAGCAGGATTCTTCTGTAACAGTGCAGCAGTCATCCCTGAGGGTTTACTGTTTTCTCTGCCAGCCGTTGATGCTTTTAACATGTATGAATTCAGAGGAAAAATATCAGACACGGGTTTTTCTTAGTTTGAATTCGCAGTAACCCCACTTAACCACAGGAGACCATCTGATGACAGATTACTGATTCCTGTATCCAGTCTTTCACTGACAAAATGTGTGTTGTCCAGCATGGTGTCTGCCGAGTGTGTTCCTACATAACTGTGCAAAATAAGAGGGGGGAAAAGATACATGTGAGACTATACATCTAGTTCTGTAACTTTCCCATGAAGTACAAAAAAATCATACCACATACAGCTTTATCAGACTTTATATGCCTTTGAATATGTACTTCATCTCTACTTTCTGATCAGAAACACGTGGAAAACACTATTTTGTTATGTTGTTGTGCACCATTTTCACTGGTTGTCCCCATATTATTGTTGTCACTTCCTTATACTTGTAACCTTGAGTATGTGCAGTGACTTGGACTTCAGTTGTACTTTATTTTAAAACCTCCATACTGTTGGCTGTAGGTTGTCTTTTAATGAGAGGGCTATTGCATGCCAGGAATCAAAGATAATACAATTCAGAATAGCAAGAGAAATGCTCTGATTTATCCTTTTCTTAGCTCAGTCTTGTGGCAGCTGAAGGTCTGCCAGACTTCTATTTCAGAGCAAACATGAATCTTGTCTGCCACTTCTCTAACAGGGCTTCCACTGAGCTGCAGCAAGTGCCGCAGCACTGGCTGCTTATCTTGTCACATCCTGTGTGAACATGGTTTAGTCAGCCCCCCTGCAGTATCAGGTGTATGTTGCAAATGATTTTAAAGAGCATTTTCCATCAATTTGATGATGCTGTGTATAAGGCAAGAAAGCTAGAAGTGCCTTCCTATAGCTATTTAGATCTTGAATAGTATTTCTGTTGTGATTTGTAGCAGAACAGAAATACTTTTTTTTCTTGACTTTACCCAGTATGCACCCAAATTATCTTTCTTTAAGCAGCATCCAGTAGCTCTGCACTTAAAACAAGTATTTGTACCAACCATGCTGCTGAAGTTGTCAATGCTGCAAAATAAGTATAGTTTATCCAACAAGAAAGGATCATATATATTGCATATACATAGTGCTGCTTACCTGTCAAAATTTCCCACTCCATCTAGATACATAAAATTCCTTAAACCGTGTTTCCACATGCAATTTTAGAAGTGTTTCCTTGATATTGTTATAATTGTAACTTGAATTGAGATATAATTCCAGGTAGGAATCCCAAGCACAGCAATTCAATACAGTATTACCATTCTAGGATTAATGATGCAGTGATGTTCTTTTTGCCTATGTATTAACCTGAACACCAGTTTTTCCTCTACACTTTAGGGCTTATGTATTGCATATTGTATATTTGCTCTTTTTTTTCCTATTTCCCCTATAATTTTATAGGAAATATAGGAAATTTCCTATCATTTTATAGGAAAATGTCATTTTCCTATAATTACAGTTCCTTTCCTATAAAGGAACTGTAAATTATTGCAAAAGATGAGTACTTAATTAAAAAAAAATACTTTCTTTGACTTTAACTTGCCATGAACTTTCTTGTTTTGAAGCCACTGACCCAGTTTTAACAGAGAGATGCTCTAAAGCAAACATGAACCAGTGTAAGGAATGCCTTTCTAGCTAGAGCTGAACTGCAGTGTGAAGCTGGAGCTAATAATAATGGCATTCCTTTTCCAGCACATTGCCTAACAGGAAATAATGCTTCATTTTTCTGGAAGAATATTATGAGAGAGCAAAAAAGTCCCAAGATATCTTGAGAGATATCTTGGGACTTTAGCTGCTTTGTGATTTCAGAGATTGGATTTAAAAGCAACCTTTTATGATGATTTGATCTTTTGCAGTTAGATGTTTTAGAGATCTTTGAAGCTTGGGAGTGCAGTTCAAATGCTGACCATTACATGTAGGCAGATAAATGGAGAAGTAAACAAAGAGGTCCAGCAGGATGAAAAAGAGGTTGACCAAGTGTACTATAGAGATAAAATACTGAATACTGAGAAATGTATGAAGCCTCATCACGCAGTAAACTGCAGCAGTTGCCCTGACATGACAAATGCCTCTAAGAACAATTTTATATCATGGTTCTACCCTAAAAATTGTTCACGTTAAATTTTTTTTAAGCCCGGAAGGTGAATACAAGAAAACAGAACAGTGTTTCTGAATTATTCTAGGAGCCATGTTTTTACCGATTTTGGACTTGTTTGCCTTGCCTGAATGTGAACTCACTTCTTTATTCTCCTTTGAGGCTTCAGCCACAAACTTTTTTCCACTTAAATTTAGGGAAACTCCATTCAGGCACAGAGGTAATAGATATGCTAATGAAGGAGCAGAATTTGGTTTCCAGAATGTTTCGTGTAAAGATGTCCATGAATTACAAAACATAAAATTAAATTACAAAATCTAAAAATGCATCCCAGGTTTTTGTGTTTTTTTTGGTCTCTTTTCAGAATGAGACTGTTTAAAAAAAGCAGTAAATTTTGCATCATTCTTCCTGTTAATGGGCCCAGTATGCTAAATAATGTTTTGCTAGTACCTGTCCTGACAGCACAGCTGCTTCCTGCTGCAGTGGTTACTGGGGATGGCGATCAAGCAAAGCCTTGCTGTACATGCTTGGTTTTAAGCTGTATAAATTTTCACTGTTCTGTACCTGAGTGCATGTGCTGGCACAGACACTCACTGTGCTTACTTGCACGTTTTCAGGTCGGAGAGGACTCCCGTCATTCAGGACCCCCAGTTCTGCCAAGACCATCCAGCACATTTAACACAGTCAGCAGAGCTCAGTACCAGGATGTGGTTCCAGTGGGTACGTCAGCATCCAGCCTCTGCTCCGAGTTCTCCTTCCCTGAGGGGTCACAGCAGTGTGCACTGCTGGAGTTTCTGTTCTCTTGGGATGGGTAGAAGGCCCGGTTTGTTCTGCCCAGCAGCATTTCCCCACTGGTCACTTGGAACCTTCAGAGCTGGAAGTGTGCAGAACCAAATAACTGATGTATTTTAGCTCCCTAGCTCACATACTCTGTGTGCTCGCAGGATGAACTGAAGCCAGGGAGTCAGATTGGGTCCTAATTGGACTCCATGTATTCCCAGTGATTTTTAACTTTTTTTTTCTTTTTCACAACTTCTGAGCATCTATTTTGGCAGGATTACAGAAAGTGTTAATCAGCTTAGAATTAGTCATTAGCTTAACTTCTGTTCTCAGTTACATACACACAGTTACTGACTTCTGTGCCACCATGTACAGAATTTAGCTTATTAAATCTAACAGCTGTCACATTGTGCTAAATCAAGATAAATTAATCCGATTAACTACAACTGGCTCTTTGTACTGTGGCATGTTTACTTGAAAACCTCTGCCCATTTAAATCCTCCCCCTTGCCATGGACATGGTGTGCATGCTTTGCAGGCTCAGCCATTAATGAGGATTTGATACGGGGGTTTCCAATGGCTGCTTAATGTTTGAAAATAGATTTCATTGCAGTGAAAACCAAGGTCCCTGCAATTTTATTCCAACAATAAATATTCTGGTTTGACCTTGGCTAAGAATCTGAGTGCTAAAATATAATGGAAATTGCTAACAGAGTTATAGCTGTTTGCAGTGGAAAGGATATGTCACAATGAGATTTGGTTCATGATCAAGAAGTGTGTCCTTAAAAGACAATGGAATTGGTAGCCTTACATACAGAAGTACTAACCCAATACTTTTAAACTTAGAACTGTGAAGGTGAAATATGTCATTATTGTTGAAGACTCAGAGCCATCCTTTGTTTTGGGATCACCTTGTTTCAGCATGTTGTTTTTGTTACTGTTTTCAGCTTACAATGACAAGATAGTTGCATTTTTGCGGCAGCCCAATATCTTTGAAATTCTACAAGAGCGTCAACCAGATCTTACCAGGAATCATTCACTCAGGTAAGAAAATTAGTGAAGTTTGCTATTCCCATTTCAGTAAATGCTAATTACAATTAGCTACTTTTATTAATTAACTGTGGAACATAACAGATTGTAGACTTTTGGTGCATTCGAACATATTCATAAAGCTGTGGGAAATATTTGTTTAATGTATTTCTGTGTAACAGCTTGTAACAAGGTTGAGGAGAACAGAGGTAATGTTTTATTATCACATAAAGGTACCTACAAGAAAATGTTTGAACAACTGGCGTAAGAGATTTGCTGATGTCTTCCTAATGTGCCAAGACAGCTGGATGGCACAACAAATGTGCCCATTCATTTGGGTATGTGTACAGCTGGGAGCATGAGGCAGAATGGCATTCAGGGCTGTCCTTATCTTCACAAAACACATTTACAGAAAGGCTGTCCTGACCTCATGACATCTGGAGGTAATCTTACATCAGTCAGAATTTCGATGTCTCTCCAAAATGTACAGAATGGGATATCTACAGATTTTTACACAGTGCAACAAGATCTGAGGAAGGATGATCTTTGTTGTGTGGTTGTTACAATTCCCTCACATTTAGACTTGGAAATGGAAACATCGGCAATTTGGATAGCAGTGACCAGAACTGAAATAAATAAATATATCTATTCTTCCTTGGACAATAAAATTTTAAAAAATGCTGGTTTGATTGTTGGCAGTCTCTCCTGTGCAGTGCTGTGTTCCAGAGGCCTACCCACACTGGCTGGCATGGCAGCCAGCACTGGTACTCTTTTTTTTCTGTTCTGTGTTGCTTATTGATCCCTTTTCCTCTGTGTCCTGCAAGTTCCCAAAATACAACAAGCTGCCCTGTTCTGCAGTTTCCCCATGTGTAGTATAACAATTTTTGTCATGTGACTTCTGTGTTAAAGATGTGGTTTACCTCCTAAAGAAATTCTGCCTGCCAAACCTGAAACATACTAGCAGAATACAAGCTCTCTAGAAAACAGCAGAAATCTACACTTCTCAGCATGTCAAAACAGTTGTACCCATATCACTATAGGCAAGTTTGTCCCACCAGGCTTGGTTTGAAATCTGCTGGGAAGTAGTGTACAAACAATTTCTGGTTGCTTGTAGTTTTATTGCTTCATATTCTTTTTCCCAGGGTGCTTGATTTCCTTTAGTCTGATAGCTATCAGTGTAATTTTGTTCATGTGTGTTGTGGGTTTTTTTAACAAATTGGATTTCCAGTTGCTCACAAGGCATGTTGGTATTCGCCGATTCTGCTTCTAGTAGAACCTTGCTTCCTGATTACAGATTCACAATTTCCCACAGACATTCTCAAGAAAACATGTGTTTCAGAATAAAAATAGAAGATCAGAGAATAAAAGATACTGTTTTCTGCACCTGCTCATTTGCTTGAAATTATATGTCCTTCTGTGCATTTTCTTGGAAGGAGACTGAAGATATATATGCTTTAACTGGCTTGCTTCAGCAGAATGATTGGGGATTTTAATGAACATAGTTTCATTTTACATTGAATGGGATTGGTCAGAAAAGCCATTCTGTTAAGCTGAATGG
Source organism: Phylloscopus whistleri (assembly GCA_017589585.1). NCBI lineage: Eukaryota > Metazoa > Chordata > Aves > Passeriformes > Phylloscopidae > Phylloscopus > Phylloscopus whistleri. The sequence continues at coordinate 587,650 of JADMLD010001220.1, forward strand.
TTCCATTCTAATTTTAGTATTTGAAGTTTGTAATTTGATTAAGGTAAATTACCTTCCATTATACCTCTCCTATATCCTTCTAAAGCTGATGCTTCAGTAACATTTTCACTTTATAGGGATCCCAATTTTATTTTTCCTGGTTAGTCTTTTAAGATCCCGATTTAGCAAATTATTGGAATCCATGTCTGTTTGACACATTGTGAGACTAAAGAACTCGTTGCTGTAACACTTGATAAATTAAGACCTAACTAAAATACTTCAGTTTGAATTCTTTGTGTAATTTTTTTTATATAGTCATTAGTACAACTGACAGTAATCTCTTCCTTTGAGGATGTTGGTGCAGTTGAAGTGGAATGATAAAGATATTATTATTATTAATAATATTGTATTACATAGGTGAGAAGGAAAATCAGTATTTGGCTATTGGAAGAGGACACAGATAATTTGAAAAGATCTCAGGCATTTTCTCTCTAAAATAATTTCTCATTCCCTTAGAGAAAGAAGAGAACAGTTGAGAGTCTATTAAAATATAAAATGAAAGCATACTTCATGTAGAAGATTGCTGTTCAGAGGTTTCATGGTGAAGTGGGAACATTATACTTATCATATCTTTATTAGGCATGTTGCCAAGATTAAATCTTCAAGCCACTGCAGGTAAAACTGAGAGGCTGCTAAATAATGTAAAAGGCTTCAGGCAAAGACACCTGTTATACATTAAATAGAATTTATATCTTAATGGAAGGTAAAAGGCATATATATTAAAAAAATATCACTGAAAGCACAGCTCTCCCTGGTAACCCCAGGAAGTCATGGATTGCATTCATTTGAAAGGCTGCATATATTAGTTAACCCGGAAAATGTCCTTCTGGTTTCTGGTGTTGCTGCCAATTGAGTGCTAAGATACATTTTGTAATCCACCACTTGTTTCTTCCAGCCTTGCCATTTGGGCACCAATGTAAAGTGAAGTGGGCTCTGGAAGTGTCCAAATGTCCCTGCCCTGCCAATTGCATGGAGTGTTTTTGATCTTCTTGTCACTGTTGGTAATAGGACAGACCTCTGAGCTGAGCTAATGTTCTTATACAGAGTTCTTTACCTTTCTGTTTGTTTGGTGGTTTTTTCCTTTAGATTTGGGACAGGTTTTACTATGTGGGTTTGATTCTTGTTTTCTTTTTCTCCAGAAGTGTAAAGCCAAATTAGAATTCATCTCTACTGTACTATCATACTGATAAAGAAAAAATACGAAGGATGTACTTGTATTTCAGAATGCAGGAAAAGGCTCTGCAGAGAAAAAGAATAAGAATCCAAGGAATTACATTCAATAAGGATCCTAAAATTCTATGTGTTACCATGCTCAGAATTTAAGATGCATAAATTCCACAACAGTGACCAAACTGGGTCTAGGAGAAAGGATGTGTGCTTAGATGAAATAGAGGGGGGAAATAATACAGTTTTTTTACTGAAAGATATCTTAAATGCAGTGTGGTCTGAAAATGCTGGCTTTAAAATCACAAGTATGTATTGTAATCTATGGCTTGCTTTTGTACAGAGATTGAGAAAAGATAGTGTCTCTTTATAAAGAGTTCACTTTTGCAGTAGGAATGTCCTCTTACAGCCTCCTATTTTGAATTCAGAGACATGGACTTAAGTGTGAATTTGAGGGACTGACTTTTAATTTTTTTGTTTAATTTTTGTTTGGTTGGTTGGTTTGTTTTGTGACTGTACTACCTGCCAAGAGCATGAGCACTGAAGAGATGAGGGCAATAGAAGCATCCTTCCTCAGAACAAATTAGCGTTTTGGTTGTAATATTTTACTGCTCACATGGACTTGGTGTGGCAGGGGAAGAAAGCAGGGAAGAGCATAACCAGAGGTTTCTGATGTACTCTGTACTTTTTTTTGTTGCTGTGGTACACACTGATGCCTTATTTGCAGAAGGTATTTTGAAAGCCTTTTTTTGCTTACACAGGGAGAAGATCCAGTTCATCCGGACAGAGGGAACACCTGGGCTGGTGCGTTTATCCAGTGATGCAGACCTTGTCATGTTACTCAGGTAGGCACTGCTGCTGCCCATGCACATATGGAACAGGCACTGCTGCTCCCATGCACCTGTGGAACATGCTGTGGCAGCTGCTGAGGAGCTTTCAGGGAGCACTGTGTGCTGATGGTGTCACCCAATCATTTCCCCTTCACTCCTTGGACTCGCAGATGGGAGAGCTACAGCTCAAGGCACAGGTTTTATTTTCATCACGTTCAGTTCTAGAAGGTCACACTTCTCATAGGATGATGGAATATGAAAGGCAAATGCAAGAGCATTGTGCTTGTGATTTATATGGTTTGCCCAGGCCACCTCTAATTGTCCTGTTGCATCCAGCCCTGATGCTTAGAAAGGTGGTACTGCTCAGACCTTTATTCAAAAATGTGCCTTGTGCTACTTTTAGAATTCATCTGTTTGATTCTGTGCTTTGGGAAGTGTCTGTTTCTAAAGGCACACACTTGAGAGATGTTTTTATTACTTAATATCTCACTTGCCTCTTCACTGTGCTGTCAAGCATTGTCCCCTTTAGTAAAGGCCACAGGGAATGGAAAGCTGATTCCTTACCAGTTTTCATTTAAGCTATTTCATTTAAGCTCCAATAACAGCTTGGAGTTAATCAGGCAGATTTTCTGCCAAAATTAAACCCTTTTTATCTTGATGCTGTGCTCTCATTCACTGTAAAAGTGCATCAAGTAATTTCATGGGCACCTTTAAAATTGAATCTAATGAAATGGAATTGACAGTAGTAGTTGTATTTTGAGGCCAGGTTGCATAATGATAATCTTTTCTGGTCCCTAAATCTCCAAATTATTAAAGCTATTAAAAAGTCTCATTTTAAATCTATGTTTGGGCCTGTTTGAAATGTAAATATTGTTTCTTAAAAAGCTTTTAAGATTTTTATGTGTGATTTGGAGGAAAATGTCACATGACCATGACTGTAAAAAGAACTGTCAGAAAGGACCCATTAACAAAAAATCCATGTAAAAAAAAGTCTAGATATTTGTTTGGTGAACAGACTTAGTAAGAAACATCTTTTATTTGAATATTGCTTTCATTGCATTGGATAGTATAAGATTGGCTGGCTGTTCTTTCTATAGTTCAATTTTGAAAACAATTTTTACATATTATCGCAGCAGTTTTATTTTACATTCAAAATACTTTTTGATACCAAATCCATTCTGATTCATTAGATGTTCTGTCCCTTTTTGAATTTGCTTGAGTCAAATTTGGGAAAAGACTGAAATTTTAATATATACATGCATACATAGACACACACAGAGAGATGCAGTGATTAGGCTGCAAAATGTTTGGGGTTTTTTCACCTAAAAGGTTGTGTATCAATAATAATGAAGCATGAAGTAACTCAGCTGGAACAGGGTAAATGTGATACCTGGTTCAGCAGGAGTGTTATTAAACAAAATGTTATGCTAACAAGCTTACCAGTCAATACACTTAACAAGTTCAAATGTCATTCTTAATCCTGGAGGCTTAGAATGTTTCTGAATAAGGTTATTGAACCCTTTGTAATGAGAACATTAAAAAAAAAAAAAAAAAAAAAAAGAGGGAGGCCCATGAGTTTTCAAGGCTGATTAACTGTATTTTAACCTTGTGAATAAATACCCAAATAGCATTTACTGCTTTCCAGTACTTTCAAAATCTGCTTGGGGAAATGACAATAAAATATTTTGTAGCACTTCTAAGTGTGCACAGTGGAAATAGGTAAGAGACTACCAAAGAGAGCAGATTAATAACTAGAGATTTATCCCTAGAAAGTGAAACCTGCCATTTATTCAAATAAATGTGTTCTTTCTTCTTTGCTCCTCTTGGCCAGCTTGTTTGAGGAGGAAATAATGTCATATGTGCCGCCACATGCCTTACTTCATCCTAGTTATTGCCAGTCCCCGAGAGGCTCGCCGGTGTCTTCACCTCAGAACTCTCCAGGTAAGTTGCTCAGGCAAAGCTTCTGCAGGGGCTCCATGAAACCACTTCTCATCCTTGATAAGACAAAGATCTAGAACTATTTTTGAGCAAAGTCAACAAGTACAATTGCATTTGACTGTCAGACTTGAACCTTTGCCTTGGGCTCACAAGATGCTTTGCTGGGTGTATTACAACTTCAGAGGCTGTGATTTTGTTCTGACTTGTAAAAAAACATGCAGACTTGTTTCTCACTGATGTGAAACAACTAAGTGACTGCTCATGCCAGCATCCTGATGCCTGGAGAATTAAAAGCATGGATCTAATAACTGTACATTAAAATAGCAACGTAATGGGGCTCTGGGGCAATGAGGGACAATTTTATGTATAAAAGCCAGCTTGTTACACTTTAACTCGAGTTCAAAACACAGCATACTGTGTTTGGATATTCATGTCAGAATGGAATGAAGCTGATATTTCAGATTCTAAGTTGCAGATCAGAACTAAATTATTGCAAGTATGACAAGTACCATTTGAAGGCCATGTTGATAGATGTTGCTGTGCTTAGTTTCCTCAAGATAATAGATAAACAAATTGGAGGTGGCTTACAGGGATTTCTACAAATTTGATAACAAAAGTACAGATAAACAGAGAACATTTAGGGTGTTAGCAACTCTAGGTAGTTCCAGACAAGAAGTTTTTATCAGAAAAAGAGCTGTGATTTTCATGGGCATTTCCCAGTCCACAATAACAAAAAGCTTTGCCTTTTCATGGAACCAGATTAAATGCATTCATAAATATGTGGTAGCTTTTCCTGCTGTGGACAAAGGACCTCTGTAAGATCTCTCTGAAGAAACTGTCTGAAGACTTTAATGGTCTTATGGCATTCTGGGAAGCAGTGAAATACAGTATTCACATTTATTAATACTTTCAGTATGTATATGGTTTAGATATACGTTTCCCTTTATTGAAAAGAAGGGAATGATGAAATATGCATGTATGCATCTTAATTCCAACTGCAAACCTGGCAGTCTGTTATAAATAAAACCAGTCTTGGCTTCCAGAGTTGAGATTTCTTAATCACTGGTACATGCACCAAAGCATGCTGGGCATGGCTTCCTTCCAACAAAGTAATTTCAAAATTCCGTCTTTAACATGTGATATTCTCATTTAGTCACAGTAGCAGCAGATAGTAGAGAATGAACAGTGATGTTTTTAGTCTCATTCACCCTAAAATTGTAATCTCTCTTCTGGCTCATAGAAAAATATAGAGAGACCATTGAATCTCCTTGTCAGTCTGCAAACATGCACGTTTGTGTTGGTGTACAAATGACTTTTTTGATGAGAAATTGTAAATAGCCCATGTTTCTATGGAGGCTCTGTGTTTTCTCATCAGCTAAACTGGCTGTGCTGCACTGCACGAGGTGGGGTGTTAAGGATCCATTGTTCAGATCAGTCACAATCACTTGTACTTTCTCTTTTGGGGAAGATGAATAGTCATGAAGCTACTCTTTATATCTGCTCTAGAATATAGCCTCTTTGAAAATCAAGTATGATTATCACATCACTGGTGGTTTTTAGCTCTTCCATTAACATCTTTTGTTCCCAAGGCGGAAGTAATCACTATAATTGCCCAGGAATTTCTTGGCATATGCATCTGATTTGCAGAGAGGACTTGTCATGTGCTGACAGAATATTATGATGCTGATTTCTGAACCATGAAGTAATGTGTTATCAGATTCATATTTTGTGCTGCCCTTCAAAAAAATCCAGCTTCCTTTAGGGGTTAACATTAAAGTATATTTTTGTTGCCTTTTTCTCCTGACTGCATTTTTGTACATACTTTGACCCAAAGCAAAACAAACGAGAGGGAAAACGCCAATAGTTAACAAGCTGTTTACAGTTTCTGTAAGTTTTTAGGAGATTTCAGCTGAGTGTCCCTGTAGAAGCTGTTGATGCTCTCATTAAAAGGGGGAAAACCACTACAGATGAATCAATGACCATGATCTATTTGTCCAGAGGGGTCCTTCATGTTCCTTATGGAGCCCTACAGTTCCATGATATTTACTATTCCTCCCACACTTCACTTCAAGCCTGGATCAAGTGCCAAGTGTCTTTCTGGTCGGACAGGTCTTTTAAAGACCTGCTAAATGGCATTCAGTGTTGTTAGTGAGCTCACTGCTCTCTCTGATCTCTGCAGAGATAGACTCTGCAGCTCCTTCCAGCCCCACTTCCGCAGGATGTGTTGTCGCCTTCTCGGTCAGACACGTGGTTTGTGGCTGCTCTCCTTCCTCTGGCTCTGCCCACAGGCTGAACGGATGCACCTCCTCTCTATTACCTGGAACCTTACCTTCCCATGCCTTCCCCCACAGTGGCAATCAGTTTCTCTATTGGCTTGGTTTCATGCAGGGAGCCAAAAGTAAACTTGCATGAGGAACTGAGTTAAAAGACAGAACTCTGCATAACAGTGCTGCTAAACTGTTTGTTTGTGCTTTCAGTGCATTAGAGGTGACCACTAGTTCCAGAGAAGTAGTTGGCAACTTATGTGTACTGAAGGGCATGAAAAATTTAAAACATCTTCCAATTTTTTTTTGTGTGGGATGTCTACACAGCCAGGCAGGGAAGGAGTTTAACTGCCTCCTTGGCACCCTGCCTTGCAGTCAAATTGGTGGAAATAATTTACCCAGGGAGGCAGCAGAAGTCCTAATGATGGCCATTTTCAGAATAGATCAGACTAAACCCCTAATTTGTATATACTGGACTTGTACATACAGTTGTAGGGTATGCCTTTTTTTTTGTGTGTGCGTGTGTGTGTGTGTGTGTGTACAGATCTCACCTCTCCTTGCTTCCAAGACTCTCAAAAAACAGTTTTTTAAAATTAAATTCACTTACATGACAACCATGTATGTTTTTGCAGCCATGGATTAGAAGTTTCACAAACTTAAATTTGGTAGTCTTTCCATTCATCTTATATTTTTTTTCCTTGTTACTTCCCCAGGGAAAAACTTCTACTAAGGAATTTCCAAATGTTTTCCTTCTTCCTCTTGGTGTAGTCAACAGGGGCAGTGCAGAGTCCAGTTTGTTTATGCTTCATTTCTGAGTTGCTGTTTTCCTGATAATATTAAAACCAGAACAGAGCATTTATCATATGCACTGTTAGAAAGGTTAGACATAAAGTGTACTTGAAAAACAAGAAGTAAGGTCTTTCTGGTTGTTTGTGCTGTTTTCTTAATTCATCTTTTGCATTGACCTGGATTTGCTCTTTTAAGATTTACTTTTGAAAGATGATACTGTTGGAAGTGAGCAACCAAAAAGTCTTGGATGCAGAGCAGATTTGAAGATACGCAGTTTTTACTCTTTATAAAGGTGACTAAACCAAACACATACCATGCATACCTTTTGTTATTAAGGAGTCTTTCCAGTAGCAGATGGAACATCCATCAGTTCACATCACTACAGCCCATTCTTTGCTCCCTGCAGGTACTCAGCGTGCCAATGCCCGAGCTCCAGCTCCCTACAAAAGAGATTTTGAAGCCAAGCTGAGGAACTTCTACAGGAAGTTGGAGACTAAAGGATATGGACAAGGCCCAGGGAAACTGAAGTACGTTGAAGCATCTCATGAAACTGGATTTCTTTTCAGGCAGCTTGCCTTGCCTTGCGCATCTGCAGGCTTCTTCCCATTAGAAGGAATGCAGATGTTACGGTTACCCAGGCATTTCTGGGAATATAAAACCTGCAATGAAAGACTTAGTGCCAGCATGTGATTCATAGTAGAGGATACAGCAAGTCCTGAGCACCTCTGTGCTTCCTCCAAACTATGTTTTTGTACAGACAATATTACCAATACAGTGCCAAAAAGAGCTTTGGGAAGAGGCCTGCAGAACGGGAGGCATCTGAATTCTTCCATTATAGCAACTGCTATGATATAAACAGTTATATTTTCTCATATCTTTTTCCACTGAAAAGACTAGGTAGGCCTATCTTTTGTACATCATTGCCTGCCCTGATACCACAGTCCTCTTTAGTAAGGACGATTCATACATTAAATGTTATTAAATTCTAAGGATTGCCTTAAAAAACTGCTAATATTTTTATTTTAGCATTCTGAATGCTAGAGTGCTTGGAGTGAGGTCTTTCCTCCTTCATTTATTTGCTAATCATGTGATTACATGCTGTTATATATAAGGATTGTCCTCACAAGATACTTTCAAAATTTTGTAAATTACCAAGTCTTGTGCCAGTTATCAAACTCATAGCCATGAGGCACCAGAACATGATTTAATCATTTCCTCTGTTATAAAAAGGGGGTTTCTATTTGGTTTTGTTTTGGGTTTTTTAAAAATTTCTTTCAGCCAGTCACTTCTCTTATTTTGCAGAAATCTGTGCAAAGCTCAAACTTCATTTATATGAGCTTGTTACAAGTTGTGCAAAACTGAAATGGGATTAAAATGGCATTGTTTAGACAAGCCTTAAGAGGCAAAGGTTGAGCAGTGTCTGCCTAGAATATAATGAAATCATAAACAGTTAAAGCCTTATCTATGAAAGCTTTGTCCTGAGTGCTTGGGCAAATAACTGGTGGGGAGCATTCACTCCCTGTAATATCTGTTCCATTTCTTACACCCTTTTTTCCCTGTCCTTTCTTCCCTGACCTATTTGCAATCACACTGCAGATGTTTAAGCTGTAGTTTGACACATGAATGGAAGTTTTCTCTGGGTTGCTTTCCCAGGCAGCAGAGCTGACCTGTTCAAAGCAGGGCCCAGCACAGCTCCACTGCTGCTGCCTGGGTCCTCTTGTTGCCCAGGTACCTGCACAGTTCCTGGGCTCTCCCCTTGCATGTCCTGGCTCAGTGCAGTCACTGAGCTCAGCAGGGCCTTTGCAAGAGGCTGGGCTGGGTGCAGCTGCTCTCTGATGAGCACACACAGAGGGCACTATTTGAATATAAAGCAAGCAAAGCTTCAGGAAACTAATTAAACACTTTTTTTGGGAGAGGATAAAATGTTTAAGGAAGGCTCTTTCACCTCTTACTTTAGATCTTTATGACACTTCCTCATTTTCACAATTTTTCTTTCAGAAGGTACATACATTGTGTTTTCACATGTGATGTTTCAGTGGGGTTTTGTACAAATAATTGTCGTACCTTCTAGACTTGTACCATCACACACTCAAGGATAATGTAGGAGTGTGTGTTTCTGGGTTTACCATACTGTGATTTTCCAGGGTTTTCTCTTTCTCTGTGTTAAGAGATTGATTTTTATGGAAAAGATTACATTCCTGCTCACAGTAAAACTCACTTTGGGGCCCAGCTTTAGAAAAGGGTTTCAGACTTAATGAAACTGCCAGCTTCAGGACCTTTCCCCTTAAGAATTTAATTTAAGAAAGAACCAAGGCAGACAAAAAAACCTACTGTTTTTTGTACAAGGGACATTTTATTGAAACCTAAGGGAGAGCACTGGAGGAGATAGACTAACAGGAGCTTCCTGATCTGGATAAAATTATCCAGCAGAAACAGGTATCTCTGAAATCACCCTGTTACTATCCTGCAGTGTAAACAGATGTTTCCAAATGTGGTTCATGTTCACAAATTGCTGTTTCAAAATAATTTTGCCCTTCAGATTAATCATCAGGAGAGATCACTTGCTAGAAGATGCCTTTAACCAGATCATGGGCTACTCAAGAAAAGACCTGCAGAGAAATAAACTCTATGTCACGTTCGTTGGGGAAGAAGGGTGAGTAGAACAGGGAAGTATTTGCAATCTGAGAACTCAGTGTCTTGCAGCTCCTCTCTCACCAAACTTGTTGTGTAGAGTGAAAAGAGGAAGGACTGCAGTCAGGAAATGCCACACATACACAAGCCTAGATCATACAGCTGTTCAAGATGGCTTCTCAAGCATTTTGCAATGTAACATATCCTGCCTTTGCAGAAGTAATGTGAATGCTTATATGAACTTTCCCAATAGCTGGTGTGTGTTTCAGAATGTTTCTGGGAAAGCAAATTAAAAACCAGACAACCTCGTTGTGTTATTCATATTTCTTTTCTCTCAGTGCTGTTGTGTCTCCAGGGCTTACCAAAAGACAGCTGCCATTTGTTGAGGGGAGAGTGCTTTCAGAGTAGGCTATGGGCTCAATCCTTAATTTAGTCCCTGTCTGAGGCACTAGGAGCAGAAAGCCCTCAGTGCTACAGGAGGTGCTCACTGCCTCTCCAGGCCAGGGCCTATATCACAAATAAAAGCAACTGGGCTGTTGCCATTTGTTAAAGAAACCCAAATATTCCCCACTCTTCAAAGTCACATTCAGAGAATGCTCTGTCTAACGGAAGTCTAATGTGTTGCAGGTTGTGAGATGTGCTTTGCAAAGCAAGATGTGGTTAGATTTCCTTTGCAAGTGAAACTGAAGCAATGTACTGTTTGCTGCTTTTGTCTCATGATTTGTGCCCCCTTTGGCAGGTCTTAAAGCCCACTTGTCTGTTGTTGAAACAGTTCATGAATGTTTGTAAATACATTCCAGCTTTTATTCCATGATATTCAGAAAACTGCAGCACAGCTCTTGGAATGCTGTAGTGTGTGCTATTGCCATGCAATGTGTGAGTCTTTAAAATGCAAAGTTGTAATAGAAACATCTCTTACAAGATTAGATAAAATTAATATGTCTTTGAAAACCTCTAAATCCTGCTATTTGTTTATAGTTCACCCTGAAGCACTTAGTGTTAATAAAGACCCGGTGAAGTCTTAAAATAAAGAATGTTGACAGCTGAGAGCCAAGTGTGGACTTGTTCATATAAATAATATCACCGTGCTGTCTGAGGAAAAACTCAGAACTGGAATGGCAAGGCTGGTGCACAATGAGATTATGCTGTATTGACAGAGGAGGGTGGGGATGCAGGAGCAAGGCCTGTTTTACACAGCCCCTACCAGCCTTTACTTTCACAGCTACAGCCTCAAATCAGATTTAAAAATGAAAGGGAAATTTTTTAAATCATACATGAGATAGAGATTGATCCAGATACACCATCTCCTTTCATCAGACATCAGACTTTTGCATTTCACCACTCAGCAACCTGAAGAGTGACCTGGAAATGGGGGTGACACCTCCTGCCCCCATTATATCCAGCTTTACATGAGACTCTAGCCTTAATGGAAAAGAATCAGTTAATTAAGAGCAAAGTCAAATTAAAATGATGTCAGTCCTTTATTTACACATCTGTATTTCTAATGAAGAAAGGATGTGTGCAAACAGTATTGTTTCATCAGAGATGGTGCAAGGATATGTATCACATCCAACTACTCATTTGGCCAGGTGAAGAAAGACAGGTCAGGGTGGAGGAGAGGAGGAATACTGAAAGTTAATTGTTTCCTATTTGCTCCTCCTTTCTTAAGATTTTAAGTAGGAGTTTGCTTTTGCATTTCTTTTCCTCTTGGTAAAGAGATGTAAGTCGTAAAGTAATGGGTAAGGAAATACTTATATAATACAACATTTTAGTAACTATTGATTTTTTAGTGTATAAAACAGTAAGTGGGGCAGCTCAGACCTGGTTATTGCTGTTCAAGTGATTTCTGTCATAAGTCTCATAATGTTTATCCTCCTCAAATCTTCAGTTCTTATACTCATCAATTGTGATGCTCATTTAATGATTTTTATACACTCATAATTCATGTGGCGATACCTTACGAAAATTTAGATAGAAAGAATATAGTTCCTTGTTTTTCCTGAGTTCTTTGAACTACTAGGAGAAGCTGCTTTGCATTTAAGAGTGGTAAATCTGAAGTATTAGTGGTGCTTCCTAGGAGACATGAGTCATGTTGCCAACAACATATTACTCTAATATATCCAAATGCCCCACAGTTGCAGCTGTTGTGTGGTTGCATACCTCTCGTATGAAGTTTTCTCACCCTTGTGCCAAGCCTTTAATTGTAGGATAAATCTGACTGGCAGTGCAGGACTCTCATGATTGATTTATTTAACATGACTCACAGTAACTGCATACAGAGGAGCTGTATGAAATGGCTGATAGTCAAGCACACAGTTTCCTTTCTATCTCAGGATTTCATAGTGTCTCTGATTATCCCAGAAGTTTGCAAGAGTCTTTACTGGATCCTGGTATTCATGCCAACATTAAGATCCAACAGTTGTCCATGGTATCAAGCCATTTTTGATTTTTTTTTTCCAATTTGTTGATGGAATCTACCCCTTCTTGCCAGGGTAGGGATCTGTGTGAGTACTTCACTGCTGAAGCTTAACACAAGTTAAATGCTTCCAAGTGACTGAAGGGAAAATGTTTTTTATTCAGCTGAGGAAAGAGGGTTTGTCCTCAGCTTGATAATGGCACCTGGCCTCTCCTAACCACTTCATCCTCAAAAACAACTCTCATTTATGGTTGTCTTCTGTAAAAGTTTATGAGCTAAAACATTCATAGCAAAAGTTTTGTGAAAGCTGACCTTCTCTGTGGTACTTGTGTCTGTGCACTGTTTTAGTACTTGAGTCAGATATTAAATCTTTTCTCTATAAAAGATGTATCTTTCTATCTATTTGTTAGGGTTATAATATTCTCTGCTCCCTACTGGAAAACCCCTAGTTTTTTGTTTTCCAACTCTAACAGAGCATTAGCATCATACCTAACTCATTTTACTGGTGACCTGCAGAGTAATGTCACAATTCAGCCTCAATGCATTGTCAGCAATGAGTTTGTTTATGGTTCAGGAAGAAGGGGTTATTTAGATTCATTAGCACTGGAATCTTGAAATAGGGAAAATAAAAGAAAACAACAAAAAAAAACCAACAAAGGAAGTGCACTCTCCAAAGACATTTAAATGCACTCAAGTTTGGAAGACAGACAAGAAAATTTAGACCAAGAAACATAAATCACTGAAGTAATCTCAGATTATATTGCTAGGGAAAACAGAAATATTATCCCTCAACTTCTCCTATGGTTGCAAATCTGCAAAGACAAAATACGACCATTGTTTATTTTCATTGTTAATTTGTCAGATGCAGATAAATCTGATTTTGGCTCTTTTCATGATTTTCCTCCTCCCTACCCTATCCACCCCCAATTATTTGGTTATATTCCTGTGGCAAAGAGGCCATTACAGCTGGAGCCAAAGCTTTTTCCTGAGAGCAGCCCACACGGAGTCATTCCAGTCCTCCAAGCCATTCCATTTTAGAATAGTCCCTTGAGAGTTCCACATACTTTGGCATTAGGCAATCTGCACGGATAAGGGTTTTGGTTAAAATCTTACGAAATTTTAATCAAAATATAGTGTAAGGAATGTAGATTTCAAAAAAAAAAAGTCTCTTACTTCATAGTAATGCCAGGTTTCTCTTTAAAGGTTGGACTACAGTGGACCATCAAGAGAGTTTTTTTTCCTGGTGTCCAGGGAGCTCTTCAATCCATATTATGGTTTGTTTGAATATTCAGCCAACGATACCTACACAGTACAAATAAGTCCCATGTCTGCTTTCGTAGACAATCACCATGAGTGGTAAGAATTACTTTCTTTTTGTTTTTCAGATACATTTTCTGTTATTCCCACTAGTAGAACGACTGCTCAAATCTGCTCAGACATGTAACACAGAATCGGATCTTTTTAACCAGCAGCAAAATAACTGCATTTCTTTAGACTTCTCTGATTTTGGTTTCTCTTGTGGTTTTTAAATGATCTTATTTCTCACAAGGTCAGCAAAATTATGATTTGGAACATGTACAATGGGATTGTCTCACAACACAACTCCCTGCATTTCTTGTACATTAGCAGTCATTTCATGAAAGCAATATTAACCTCTTGTGTATTAGTGAAAAACTAGAAAAAATAACAGCACATTGACTTTTTGTCAGCTAAGGAGATGAAGGGAGGTTTTAGGCACGTATTACTGGATGTAATTTGTTTGAGTCTTCCTAAAGAGTTCAGAGATCTCCTCAGTGGAAAAACCCTGACATACCTATTGGAATGAAATCTGTGGTTATATCTTGATTGGGGGTAGGGGGAAGATTGCTGATCACACAGCTTTGAAAGGGTCTGTACATTCACCCATGCTTCTAAAATAGTTATTGAGGATTTTTGCATAATCCCATTTTCACAATTATAAGCCAGTTTAAATCACCCTCAGTTGATTTAAGCCATGGCATCACCATAAATCTGTAAAGCTGTGCTGTGACTATTAACAGAGAATTCTGCTGTGTAAGTAGTTGGATTACATTAATAGTGGAATGGCAGCTGCTCATCTCTGTAGGACAGATATGCACTGAGTTCTTTTTTTTTTTGAAAGCCAGTTAGGAAGAATAAGTATCAGAGGGGAATCTCATTACTAATTTTATACAAGAAAAGAAAATTAACTGGTTGGCAGTTCAGTTAGTTGAAGCAACCTGCCTGTTGAACTCCAATACTTCAAGTCTCTATTGGAAAGGCAGAACAATTTGGCAGAGAGGTGAGAGAAAACTCTTATGTGCTATGCCGCTTCTGCCAACGTTTTTTGTTCATCCCTGGCTTCTGCAGTGCTGGACCAGAGACCTTGGGAATGAAGGAAGCATGACCCCTATCTCTTTCAGGGAGTGCTGGTTTTGTACAGCCCCAGGGGGAATTCAGAAAATGCAGCTGTGACAAGCAATTTATGCATGGAAAGGGGAAGGCATGTCACATCCTCATCTTGCAAACATTGTATAAGCAGGTATAATAAAGCCCTAATTTTTCCAAGAAAAATGTTGTAAAGGATACATAAACAGAAAGTTCAAGAAACATTTACTATGAAAACAGACACTAGACTTTAATCTAGTTCTAGAATTGTGGAAGAGTTTTCACAATGGATCGTGATTCTCATGGGAATATTTGCAAAGACCCTCCTATTTCAAGGTTGCTGCCATCTGATCTCAACCCTGGCAAACTTCCTCCTTACACACCCAACAAAATGAAGATAATAAGGGAAGAAAGAGAGAGGTGAGAGAAGGAGATTTAGATCCTGTTGACATAGGGCTGGAGAGCACTGCAATACGTAACAAACTTTCTGGCACTGTTTGTGCATATATACGTAGAGCTCCTTAACCACAGTCAGAAGAGGGAGCAAGGAGCTACTGTAAGCAGGAAAGACAGGCAGCATGAGCTGTCAGGCTGGGAAAGAGTAGAAAAACCTTTGGCTTCTCTATAACATGAAAACAAGTTAATCCTGTAGGGGTGTGAAATGAAAATAGACAGTGGCTATCATTTTGGGAGATAATGCATTTATAAAGTGGCTGCTCTGGCAGAGGCTGATTGGGTTAAATATGGATTTGACATTTTTGAGCAGTTGTAACTTAGGTATCTGAGGGATTTTCCACACCCTGCAGACTTTTATTAAAGACCTTGCTTTTTATTATTATTTTTTCCCCCATGCCTTGCTGAGAATGTTAAAGAAACCAAAGAAATAAACAAAAATACCACAATTTAGACATAGCTGTCTGATTTAATAATGCTGTTTGGAAATACATGCAAGTTTTGATGACAGAGCAGTGCACCAACCACAAAGTTTAAGTATCACAACTAACTCTTTCTCTTCCAGGTTCAGGTTTAGTGGTCGAATTCTTGGTCTTGCTCTGATACATCAGTATTTGCTGGATGCCTTTTTTACAAGACCCTTTTATAAAGCCCTCCTCCGAATGTGAGTAGAATTGTTGTCTCCTCTTTTGTTTGGTTCCTTCCCCATCAATGACACCATTTTGTGTATGGATTATTTATGCTTTATTGACAAAGGAGAGAGGCCATTATTTCTAATTTAATAAACTGATTTCAGTCCCTGATTTTTTTGAAAAATTTCCTTGTTTCCACTACTTCAGAATGTTGTTTGTGATCAGTATGAGAACCTCTTGTTTTTTAACCCTGTTACCAGCCTTCTTCTACAAAATCGTAGATTTGAAGATGTGCAATGAAATGCTGTGGGCTTATTCCAGATATTAATAGAGTTCTTATGCATTTGTCATATAATGACTCACAGGATAGGGCATGAATCACTTCATAACTTAGACTGCATCATCCATTCTCAGAGGTAGACTGATTGTTGGCAATCTCCATTTTGAGGAGCTGTACTTTAATAGACTTCAGACATGATTTCCAGAACTACTGCTTCTGTTCTGGCTGAAACAATGAGAGCTGTGCTTGCTCAGCATGTCTGGAACCTAAGACCTAATGAACTTAGGTGCTTTACTTTTTATTTGAAAGCTGGTTTTGAGAAGTCTGAAAGCATTTTTTTTTCTATAAAACATTGCATGTTGGAGTAGTGGGGAATAATTAATCCATTCCTATTGCACTTGTATTTTGAAAACACCTAAATGCTAGCAGCATCATTTTAGTGAGAAGGATGAGGCAAGGGAAAGTATGGCAAAACATAAAAAGATATTTCTGTGGTAAGCTGGAAATCTAACTAGCTCAATAAATTATGAGAGATGAGGTAGTGTAGCTGCATAAACAAAAAGGACACTGCTTGCTTATTAAAAAAATCTTACAATTTCCTTTGTTATTTGATTTCTTTGTCTCTTCAATGTATGTATTTTTTTATAATTCCTAAATGTGCTTCACAGGAAACATGGGGCAGACTCACCACAAGCTTAAGAAGCAATGTGTCTTCAAATTAAATTGTGGAGTTTTGTATATTTAGAGAGATATTTTGCATTATACAGTAACTGCTGTTACCAGGCAAATAAACAGAGATTCGAAGTTGTCCTCTTTATTGATGTTTCTCTTGGCTCTCATTCACAGTCTGTTTTGTCTGAATTTAGTTACTGAGCACAGGCTGCTGCCATCGTCTGAATTTGTGTATTTTCTTCTTTCTTCTGTCAGACTCTGTGACCTGAGTGACCTGGAATATCTGGATGAAGAGTTTCACCAGAGTTTGCAGTGGATGAAAGACAATGATATACACGATATCCTAGATCTCACATTTACTGTAAACGAAGAAGTTTTTGGGCAGGTGTGCAAGATTCTTCATTTCCTTTGTGCATTCTGTTGCTAGATAAACATTTATTTGGACAGAAGAACAAGTGTCCCTCCATGCTGCTTTGAACTTGTATTTAAAAAATTCCTGCTGGTGAAACCAATGTTGAAATCTAGGGAGGAATTATTTGTACCCAGTGAAACGTGTTTTTCTGGTTAAGGAGAATTTCTGGAGAGTATCTGAAATACCAGACTTTAGGATTGCTTTGCTAGAGGTAGCTTACCTGAATTTAATTGCAGCAAAGTTGCCATTCAAAGGTATTACAACACCTTTGTTAAGGTATTATTCAGAAAACTTCACTACTTTAGCCACTATAAAGATTGTTTCTTCTTCTCAACTCAATACTAATTGTGAAGGTTCCTCAGACTAAATGGAATTTAAAATACTACTTTTAAAAAAGCATTTTTTGTATGTGCTCTCACTTCACATATTCCAGTTTGCTAGTCAGGTATGGTTAGTGATTTTGAGGAATTACTTGAACTTAAAAATTTAAATTATTACAATTCCTTCTTTTGTCTTTATAATAATTGTGTTGTCACTTGGTCATTTTTTGTCCTAAGATCACAGAACGGGAACTAAAACCAGGAGGTGCCAATATCCCAGTCACTGAAAAGAACAAGAAAGAATACATAGAGAGAATGGTGAAATGGAGAATTGAGAGAGGAGTTGTACAACAAACAGAAAGTCTAGTTCGTGGTTTCTATGAGGTAAAAAGCTCCAAAATTAAATTTACTTTCTTCTCTTTCCAAAATATTTTTCTCCTTTTGTACATTTCCAAAATACGGGGTCCCAAATATAATCAGAAGTTCCCTTGCAGATATTGGAAAGGGAAGGGAGGGTAAAAAAATATTTTTAGTCATTTATGTAAAGACTGTAGTTATGTATCTACTTTGCACTGGACAATACTCTCGATCACTGTATGAATAGCAAGGATTGAATCCTTGCTAATTTCTGCATTGTGTCTCTGAGACTTGTTTGCTTAGAAAGACAAAACCTGAATTCTGAATTACCTAAAATGATACCTGGTAATACCTTAGTAGCAGCCTTTATGGGGAGGCTCAACTCAGTACATGAACAAATGCTGCTATGCATTTTATTTCCTTTCACAGGTGGTTGATGCAAGACTGGTGTCTGTGTTTGATGCCAGAGAACTGGAATTGGTTATAGCTGGAACAGCAGAAATTGACTTGAGTGATTGGAGAAATAACACAGAGTACAGAGGAGGTAACTGAATTTTGACTTGTTTAGTGAAAGTGTCGGGGACTGTGGAACTACCCAGTTCTCAAGAGAGTAAAGAACCATCACATGAGATACATTTAGAGTAACTTTTGAACTTCTCTGGTTAAGTCAGTGTTAGGAGAAGATAATTTATCCATTTTAGTTTGCTTCATTGCA
The DNA here is from genome assembly GCA_017589585.1 of Phylloscopus whistleri. Classification (NCBI taxonomy): domain Eukaryota; kingdom Metazoa; phylum Chordata; class Aves; order Passeriformes; family Phylloscopidae; genus Phylloscopus; species Phylloscopus whistleri. Next base: position 605,947 of record JADMLD010001220.1, read on the forward strand.
TCCCCTTGCAGCTCTTCCCTGGCTGTTCTTGCCCAGAACACTCTCTTCAACAGAAAGTACCATGCTCAGCTGCACTCTGGGAGGGTACTTCCCAGACTTGGGAGAGAAATGGAAATGCTTAATCAGAAATTCCTCTTTTTTTTTTTTTTTTTTTTTACACACTCAAAGTTGACAGGAAATTAGAAGAAATCCCAGTGAGATAATTTGAGAACAGAAGATTTGGGAACTGTGAGATACTGTGAGAGAGATGGTTGCAGCATCGTTTGTATCTTTGGATAGATAAATAGCAGAGTATTGGAATATTTCAAGAATTGGCATTCCTGTTAGTGGCTGATTAATGGAAGAAATGCTTGCATAAGAGATCTCACTTCTTTTTGTCATGGCATATTCACTCTCTGCCTTTAGGATTTTTAAGCATTTCAGGAATATTTTTCTCTCACCTCCTGCCTTTTGATGCAATTGGATAAATAATATGGCATTACTGTGACTCAGGCTATACCAGGAAAATTTACTTAACTATTCCCTCAAGCACTTTCATAGCAGCTGAAAGTATAAAGGCTCTTGTTGTTTTAACAGGTTATCATGACAATCACATTGTAATTCGGTGGTTCTGGGCTGCTGTGGAAAGGTTCAACAATGAACAACGACTGAGACTTTTACAGGTAAGAAATCAGCTGATCTGTGTAAATATAATGAAAATTGGATGCTAAACTGGCCCCATCCTGGTTTAGGATACCCAGAAATTATGGTGATATTTGCTAGTGAGCATAGCCTGAGTTAGAGGCTAAATGTAATAATTTCAAGTGACAGAAGCTCACAGCTATTTTTATAGATTTCTAAGTTAAAAAGTACATTTAAGATACAAGGCTGATGTCAATAATCCTTTACTGTTGTTTGATTAAAAGTACATTAAGACTCCTAAAGATAGAAAAGGAAAATTGTATAATTGGTTATGTCATTAGGTAGAAATGTTAATAGTATTTATACAGCTTAGGAAGGAGAAATCTTAGATGGAAGTTCAAGGCCTCAAAGGAGAAAATAATGATGGAAACCTTAAAGTCAGTCCAATTCCTTTTTCACTAAACCTGCAGATACCAGTCACCCTGCTGCTGGAGGACAAAATATCTCAACAGAAGAATATTTATACATGTGGGTTTATTATTGAGTTAAATTTTTAAAATTCAGATTATAATCAGATTACATCAGATTATCTGTAAAGAAACAGACAAACCTCCACTCCGTGTTATTGATCTAATATGAAATCTGCTGTTTTTCACAATTCAGAATTGTTATCTGATCACTGAATTATGAAGAATTTTCTTTTTTGAATCTGTTTATATATTTTTAAAAGCCTGTAAATAGGCAGTGTGGAACATCTCATTTGATGGAGAGACAGAAATGCCTGCTTGTATGTTCCTATCACATCTGTTAGTCAAAAATGTTTATAATATCCAGGTCACTACAAATTAAGTAGTCTCTGATCTGTCAAAAGCTTTGTTTGATCTGTTCCTGACAGATTGTAAATAAAACTGCTCACCAGTCAGTAGTGCAGCAAATGTCTGTGGGCATACCTAACCTTCAGAATTTAGTCCTTTTCTTACAGTAGTTAGCTGTGGTTTTAATAAAGCACTGGAAATCCATTTAGCTAGAAAGGCATAACACAAAGCCACCAGACATTACTACTTTTTGTATTAACTCCTTTTAATGCAGGAAATGGCAGCAAAAAACTCACTTAGGCTTAAGTCTGAGTAACTGGATACTGATAGTGTGTTATCCTACAGTATTTATGCAACAGAAAAACTTTGGAGGAAATTAATCTGCTAAGTTGCCTCTTCTAGAGCCCAGGCAGGAAATGGTCTGTTTGCCCTTAGCCTGCACGTAAAGTAGCATTTACTGCTTGTGCCACACCAATTTCCTTGCTTTGCAAATGCCTTTCCAAAAGCGTTTGGGCTGCGGTGGGTGTGTTGCTGTGTCTCCCCCAGGCCATGTGTGCAGGCACTGTCCTGATGTGTTTGTGCTGGCAGTTTGTCACAGGCACCTCCAGCATTCCCTACGAAGGCTTTGCCTCTCTCCGGGGGAGCAACGGGCCCAGGCGCTTCTGTGTGGAGAAGTGGGGGAAGATCACTGCTCTTCCAAGGTACAGCACTAATGCCAGGGTGGCCTCCCAGTGCCACTCTGGGGTAACAGATCAGCTGTTTGACAAACATTAACAAGCTTTCACTGAATATGCAGATATGCCTTTCCTTACATGCAAATTTCCTTCCCCATTGTTGCAGTGTCTGATGCATCCATTTTGGTTTGAACTCAGTTTTGTTCCCTTAAGGTGGATGAGGTAGGGTGACTGTGGCTGCCATCCATATTATAGTGCTTTTCTCAAGGAAAATGATCTTAGAATGATAGCTAATTCTGACTTTCTTTGTTACATTTGATTAAATGTGCAAGTATTTACTCACTGAATGTGCGGTTCACAAGTTAGGAGCAAAAATTAATATGAATTAAAATGAAATAGCTCTTGTGACTATGTCTGACTGAAAGCTATTATTATATTTTTCACATCAGACACAGGCTTTATAGTATAGTTTAGTGGTATAATTTTTATGCTTGGTCTGATGTCGAGTGGTAACAAATACTGAAGAGGCAAGTTGTGAGTGCAGAATAGGTGGGAGGGAGTCAATTCACTTGAGAAGCAGCAAGAGAGACAAGAGAAAGTGAGGATTTCAAAGAGAACAAGTAAGATCAATTGAAACAGGTGAAGAGGGTAAAGGAATGATATGAGAGTCCAAGATATGAAAGCAGGGGTTGACTTGTACAAGCCCTTGCAATTTATATTGGGTAGGGCAGGTTTAGGGGAGTAGGATGAAAAGATTAAAAAAAAAACAAACCAACAAATCTTTCCAATTTTTAGAGCAGAAAAAAGAGTTCTCTTCAAAGGTCCATGGTAACAATGCCAGGACTAGACTAATAACATGTGAATGATGAAAAAAGCACTTTCAGCTTGGTTTCTTCACTGTCAAAAAATGACAGTTTTTTTTCTCTACTGTGATCAGACTGATAGTTGGGAGATTTTCTTTCACCCAGTTCTGTGATTCTGCAGCCTCTAGAATGGGTTAGGAGTGGTTAGACACAGATTAGTGTGTGGACTGTGGGCAACCTAACTCTGCTTAGTCAGGCCTCAGCTTTAGTATGCCATGTACAGCCTCTGGAGGTGGCTTTGGGCTGGGCTGATCCATGGAGGAAACTCACCCCTAATCATAAACCCACTCCTCATAAACAAGATGCCTCAGGAATGACTTGCATTCAGAGTCTCATCTTAGACACAGGGTGGCTGTCAGAGACACACAGAGTCTCTCTGACCAACAGCCAGTAGGTTTTTCCTCCAGCACAAGGTCAGAGGCAGAAATGTCTCTTGGGTTGGCTCCTGCCATCACAACCGCGTGGAGAAGGTCATGGACACAGAAGTGGTGCTGTGAAATCCACAGGCACTGCGGGTGGCCTTTAAACAGAGCCATCTTTCCTGTTTACAGCACGAATGAGAGCCAAGCAACTGAGGATTAAAGCAATCCACATCCTGAAAATTGCTATTTCATATCAAATACTCTAATGTCATCTGGGGGCCTAGTAATACCTTGTATCCCAATAAATCTCCTTTATAGTTTGATTATGATTGGCCTATGGACTAGCTTTGATTCTGTTTAAAAAGCTGTGTCTTTTAAAAAAATGATTTCTGGCTTCAAAATTCAAGATTTTGTTTTTGGTGAGTTTAAGTAAGAAAAGAGATTGCATTATTTTTTTGATATATTCTCTGAAGCTGAAGCTCCCGGTGCTTGCAAGCAGAACTTGCAGCATGGAAAAGGTCAGGACCTGCCAGAACAGGATGTTCAGAATTTCCTCTGGAAAGGTTATGCAGAACCCTGGTTGTGATAAATTGCAGAATAAAACTGCTCCCAAAAGTGCAATATGGAGAAACATGTTGAGAATCTTTGCTATCACAGGCTGTTCATCAAGTTTAGGGGAAATGCCAACTCCTTACAATTAAGAGATTGTCTCATTCCTTGAAATTTCAGTTCCATTTCCCGTGGTTAGAAAACATTTGATTTCTGTCTCTCTGGATCAGTTTCACCATACAAATGTGAGAATTAAAATAAAACCGTGTGTGACAAACACCTACAGTCATCATGAGCAAGCAGTTCCTGGTATTCACACATGGGGAACCTTGATCTCATAAAAAATGAAACATTTTCCATGTTAGTGCTTAAATGGGTTAAGCCCCAAGCCAAAAGCACTGTTAGCATTTTTACATGTGTAGTTCTTGGATGCAGTGCAGCTTCAGCCTGGGTCACAGCAGCCTCTGAGACTCCCTGTGCAAACACGGGGTACTGCTGGCTTGGAGGTAACACGCCAGTAACTGCAACCCTGAGTGGCAACTTTCAAGAGGTTTCCAAACTAGCCCAGCATGTGTAAACACATCGCTGGATCTGCTGGGAACGCTGCCCTAGGACTCTGTGACTCTTACTGATTCTCAGATAACTAAACCTTTTATGTTAAGGCACCATCACTCACTCCTAGCACGTTGTACTTTGCAAATTGCCCTCTTAGCAGGAGTGCCTGTGAAATTTGATAGTGCTCTGTGCTCGGGTGGCAAAAGTGAGGATTTAACAGGTCAGTGGACTTTGTTTCTTCCTCCGTTTCTAAAAACACTGCAGTGCTGAAAACACATAAGAATACCCATCCCCATCTCTTCTTCCTGATCTGAGACACAAAGGGCAGCTAGGATAGTCACTTAGGTATGTGACTGTGGCCTAAGCAGCTGTGAATGTAAACACAAAAGTTTTCACTAGATGTTTGCCTAGTTCCCACTGTTCTGACTGCTGTGTAATCAGTTCTGCTGAATCCAAACAGTGAGATTTCTGTGAGGCACATGTCAGGTTGCCGAGCTCGTACTGCTCTTTTACACTAACTAGGTAGCATATAAAATGCCCTGGAAAGATTGATCATTACAGGTCTAGCTTAACTATTGCTACCCCAATGCCACTTCTACTTCCTTCTTTTGCACTGTGTCTAATTGTAGATTAGACTAAACTAGAAGAGGGCCTGGTACTCTTTCAATTCACTCCCATGTTGAGAAATTGGTTCCAGGTTCATTGCTGTACATTATTTATTCATGCATGTGATGATTCACTTGAAAATGATATTTATGTCTTTATTTATGCATTTTAAGCCTAAGTCACTCTCTTTTACTACAGTAATCAAAATGAAGGAGTTTAATTGGAAATCTAGGCTTTAGGAACCAAGATGGCTTTTTATGTTGTCATAAGATGTGAGCCCAGGAAGATGAACAGTTAGTGCCCATGTGGTTTGAAATGTTAGAATGGGAAGATACTACCCAGAAGAAAAAAAAACACATTTGTCTCAAGGACTTAGGAAGTTGTTTGCTGGGGTTGGAAAAGCATGCATCGCCTCAGAATACAAAGGTCTTGGTTTTGACTTTTTTAATTACTTGGTTTTCCACAGTAAATGATTCCATTTTCAAAATTGCCCTCAAAATAAGATAAAACTCAGTTCTCTTAATAAATGTAAACAACATGCCAGCTTACTATTAAACCAGTTCGTAATGAATCCCTTGCTAATTATATACTGCATCTTTTATAATTTGTGGTTTTACAGCCCACACAGCATGATCCATAGTTCTAATGACTGGCTGTCAGCCCCATGGAGCAGAAGCATGTGGTTAGGCTCTTAATTGCCTAAGACTTCAACACTCTACATTGAATTCAAGGGATCACTGAGTTCCATTTGCTGCTGGGCTTAAATCGGGCTTTTTCTTCAAAAGAGAGTATTCTCAATTTTTTTTGAAGTACGCTGCAGGAAATGGAATAATTTAATCTATATTGCAGATATTATTTTATAAGGTTTTTGGAAAGGCAAAGGAGGAGTAAAAAGAAAACTTTCCTCCAGGAGCCTTAGAGAGATGGTTGGGTAGAAAAATTTTACCAGACTCCTGGAATACAGAGTGGGGAAATGCCATCTCTGCTACATGTAGAGCAGTGTTCTTCTAAGGGTACTGTATTTGGGAATTGCTAAAGGCAATGGTTTTTTTTAAGTGATTGAATATTTGGTGTTTGGACTGTGTTTATAATAATGGTGTGACCTTGTGTGCTGTGTATACGTATCTTCAGCCTGATATTTTTGTGACACTGCAAGGCTGTAACTGAGTGGGTGTTTAAGCTTCAATGAGTTTCAGTTTGTAATGGACTCTTAGGTTTTTTTAACAGGCGAGATGAACCCACTTCACTCCTTGTTCCATTCCCCTAGCTGGGAGCGGAGAGTCACTTAAAGTGGCAATTAATGAATTTGCTCCCATGGAAAGGCAGCACTTTCTGGCTCAGAGGAAGTCTGTACAGGTTTGTGGTAGACAGCTGGATTTCTGGGACTGGTCAGGTTAAATGAGGAGCTGCATTTGCTGTGAGGAGGGACCTTGTTCAGTCTTTCCATTAACATGTCATATATTTACACTTAATACAGATCATACTGATGAAGAGCAGGGCACTGCATGAGGAGTTTGGTTTTTAGCTGGATTGAATTTAAATAAATAATTCCATGATGTAGTTTATTGCAAAAGAATGAAGTATTTGTAAACAGAGACCTGCCAAATTACTAATATCAGTCTAAAGTGAGGCTTTGTTACAGAACTTTAGAGCAGAAGAGTTGTCTCTTCCAGTTTCTCTTTGCATCATTCCATCCTCAAGAACCCATCACATTAATAGTTACATTACCTATTTCATTAGACAGGCTCATCCACCAGTGTTTTAGAAAGTACCATCCTTAGCATGTCCTGAGGTCAGGCAATGATATCCATGATGCCACTATGAAGAGAAACCTTTTTTATCTCCCTTTTTATTCCCTGGAAGAGGTTTTGAGAAACAGTTCCAAGTGTGTCAACAAACTTGAGGTAGATGGACTTCAAAAACTGAGAAATAAATCGCATGGTTGCCCTCTTAAGAAAGCAGGGTGGTTGCTAGAGGTTCATGCATGGTTTTGTGTAATTCCAAAAGCTGCTGGCCTCTAGGGCAGATATGTCCATTGGGAATATTGCACAAGCAAGAACACCACCCATATACCAAGGAAATTGTAGAAGGAAGAGCATCTAATTTATGTCTTTTACCACTATGGGATTGTTTCCTGTAGATCTGGAGATGTATGGAAATATCTTGTTTATCATTACAAGTACAGTATTCAACTATCATCCATACAGAAAAGAAAGGCTACATCTCAGAAGACATATTCAAAGCCAAGATTTCAGACCAGACTGTTTGAATTGTACCGTGCCAAATCATTCTTTTTTTCTCGTGCACATTTGATGGATAAAATTTATCCCATGCCTTTTGGACTGTCAGTATGTTTCTAAAGACCTTCATAAATGCTTCTTACTGGCTTGTTTTAATGAGAAGAAAGTAGATTAAACCTCACTACCTGTTCAATTGGAAAACATCATTTGACAGAACAAAGTCTTCTAAAAGAATACTATCTGCCCATCTCCATTCAAGCACATACCAGTCTGTGTGTTCTCTTTTGAACTTTTCAAATAATGCACTTCTTCACCTCCTCTCTCTTTTTCCCCTCAGGGCTCACACTTGTTTCAATCGTCTGGACCTTCCCCCTTACCCATCATTCTCTATGTTATATGAAAAACTGTTGACAGCAGTAGAAGAGACAAGTACTTTTGGACTTGAGTGATACACAAACCACAGTGCCCAGCTCATTGGACTTTTGTGGATCTGTCTTCTCAAGGAATGAATGAACTTTTGTATTGGATTTCCTAGAGGAAATTTGTTTCATGGTGCAATTCAAATAATGAGGTTCCACGAAGGAGCTTGTGAAGCAATTAAAAAGCATTGTGGTAGTGGCAGAATTCTCAACAGTGAAACTAGAGTGTGCCTGGTGTTCAGGGAAAGCCAAGTCTTGCAATCCATGGGGTTTTGGGATGGCTACACTTCTTAAGTTTATGTTCTGAGCAAAGCAGAAACGTGATGCCATGTTGTGATCCATCTGGCTACTGCAAAACTGACATGTACCCAAGGACTGGATTTCATCAGTGGTTGAATATAAAATTCAAGTCAAAATGTGAAATCATTCAGCCCCCTACCTACTCAGTAAATTATCAAAAAAGCATACAACTGAACTTTTATAAATTCCTTTTTTTTTTTTTTTAATTCAAGAAGGTACATTACTTTATGCCATATGTTAGAACAGCATATCCAACACTTGCTTTACCTAAGACTACGAGTGCCTGCATGGGGAGCACCATAGAGCTCAAGTTCCTGGGGCAGAAGTGAGTTGGAAGGAAAGTCAGCAACAAAGGATGTAACAACAACGGCTTGTGCATTGAGGAGGTTTGTGGAAATGCGTTTGCCAGTGGGTGTGTATGACAAAATATGAGCTGTTACAATGAACTTAATAAGACTGATTTTATGCTTTATACTGCATGGAAACTATTTTAAGAAGAAACTAGCAATTTATCACAGCATATCAGGAAAAAACCCTAACACAGTGACTTCTGTTTATTTTTATAGGTTCATTATATTATGTTTCTTAGAGTGTAAACAGGAAACAAGCAAACAAAAGTGTTATTTCTGTTTTGTCACTTTCCATGCCTGAACAGACATTCTGCTAGTGTTTATTCTTTAAGCACTCTCCAGGGGAAAAAATGCCTTTTATTTTTATAAGAGTAAAAAAACTCCCGAAAATATTTTGCACTGAATGTACCAAAGTTGAAGGGACATTATGATCTGACTGATAGCAAATTGCATCACTATCAAATATCTATAAAAATGCTTAGGAACCAGGCTTTCTTCACAGTGCCATGTCTGTAGATATCAGGACTGTGCACACAAGTAATAATTTTATAATACTCTATGTGATATTGTAATATGCATTTATTTTAAATGCATCCGGGTCATTTTTCATGCATTGGATAACTTAATGCAGTGGAGTTTAATACAGATATTTCATATGCTCCCCACAACTTTTTATTTGTACAGCACCGTAAAACACTAGCTCGTTTGGAAAACCATGAATAACTTCTTTAAGGTGAGCCACTGGTCATAATGCCACTGTCCTGTATCAGTGAACACCTACAAGATGTAAACTGTTCGTAGTGTCCAAGCTTGCATTTTCACCGATAAATAGTTTTCTTATCAAATGTTATTTGAAGCGGTTTTTATGGCATATCAAACACTGCATGGACACCAATTTCTTTATGCTTAATTTTGCTGAAATACACGAGGCTTGCTCGCTTCTATTTTTGGTACTTTTCCTCCAGATGGTCTTGTGGAACACTTGTGCAGCTGTGGCCCATGTCTTGCACAGCTGCTGTCACGCACCGCATCCACCACATTTTAACATTCCGGGAGTTGCGCTGGGACACTGGCTGACAAGGACACGAATCCAGCTCTGTGCTGGCCCTTTTGGTAGTGCCACAGCACAGCGAGCCCTGTCCTGTGGGAAAAGTAGCTTTTGAAGCAACCTTCTCACTTTGGAGGCTCTTGAAGGGGCATCTGAGGGAGGTGTCCTGCTTGTTCTGGTGGGAGGTTTTTTCCAGCAGAGGCGAGCATCCCTGGAGATGTTGTCAGCAGAGAGACTGCCAGTCCACCCTCCGAGGCAGAAGGCAGCTGCAGCTGTGGTGATGACTGAGAAAACCCTTCAGACTTACTGAGGAAATGTCACATGTGCAAAGGAAAAGCAAAATCAGGGGGAAAGCATTCTTTTATTTCGAGAATAATTGAGCTTCTGCATGACATCTGGGACTCTCTTAAGTAACTTAGATTTACTTAGGCTACTTCTGGCTGGTATGAAGTAGCAAAGAAAAGTCCAAACACATCACCCTATTTCTACACCTATATTTATCAGCTAAGATTGCATGTCACGGGTCCTAATGCACATCTCTTTTCAGAACATGAATGAGCAGTAGGCAAACTGACTTTTCAGCAGGTCACTCCAGCATGGCTCATGTTTCATAGGATCCATTCACTGAGTAGCTAAAAAACTCTGGCACTCGGAGCAGAACGCAACCTCTGATTGGTTGAAGGACTACAGAACTTTCATTTTACAATACTGTGTTATCTGTGGTCTTAAAAAAGAGATTTCCCAGGTGGAAACTGTATCTACAAGTTTTGAACCAGATACTCTTTGGAATGAAAAGTTTAAATATTTGGCACAAAGTAAGTTTATACTAGTTTGCCTTTTAAGTTATGCTTTTGTACAAAACTAAAACAATAAATGCATCTTGTCAATTTTTATTTAAATATATCTACTGCACCCATTTGTTCTGTATTTATGCATGTAAAAATAATTGAAATCAGCCATGATAATCTGGTATTCTAAAGGTGTGACAGGGTCACCAGTGGGGCAGCTGTCAGTTAGAAAATAGATAAATTAAAAAAAAAAATCAATCCAGAACCTTCGTAGCACTAAACCCAAGAGAGACTAAGGAGAAGTTGCTGCTTCCTCCTGTGCTGCCAACATCCCCTGGAGGACTCTAGAAAAGCGCTGTGTGAAGGCTGAGGTGTCAGCTGGGTACAGCTCCCTGTGGTGCCTGGAGCACTTGGCTCTTTGTGACTGTGTAAGTGATGCTGCTGCTCTGAAGGGATTAGCAAGGAGGGAGTGTAGGAAAGGAGGCCTGAGCTTAGTCAAATACCCACATCTCCTGGCAACTGCTTGGAATGTTCTCCCTTTGGTTTTGGAAGCCATTCCCGTTAAATGTGTCCCAAGGGAAAGCCAGCTTTCACGTCCTCCAGCTGACTGCAGCAGGCCACCACGATGCTATCGCTCATGATACGGTGTAGCAGGGATGAGGGTCCATGCAGAGAAAGGCTGGGGAGCCTTTCCAAAGCTCCGTATCTCCTCAGAGCTTTTCCAGGTGGTGCTAAGGAGCTTTGTATTTAGGAAGGAGAAAAGTAGACAGAAGAATCCCTTCAGCCAAAGACAACTTATATTAACTTAACCTGCAGCATGTCCATCACACAGAGGCTGGCAGGGACATCCGTGCAGGAATTTATGTGAGGTGCCCGTGTTTCCTGCTCTGCTGGGAAGTGGAGCTGCTCATCACCAGCCAAAAAGCAGCAGCAGAGTGGCCTCTGTCCCCCACACCCCAGGGCCAGGCCCCCTCTCCCCAGGTCTCAGCATCCCAGCCCAGCAGAGGTGTGCTATGCTCACCTGGTGCTGCTGGCAGTCAGGTTATCACCAGAACACTCCTAAATACACCACAACAGCTTGGAAGTGCAATGTGGCACCTGCTGTAGCAAGCAGTCACCCATTCAGAGTCTGCAGGCCAGCAGCTGTGTGGGGAGTGGTGCCTTTGCCCACAGCAGGCAGGGCACAGCCATCTGCCACCTCTGTCACACGGCCAGCAGCACCTGGCAGGGCAGCACAGGACCTTGCAATCCAGACCTTTTTCCTCACCCCTTCCCTGCCTGCTGTTTTTCCTTGGTATTCATCAAATATTTGCCTCCTTTTGCTTTCAAACATTATTTTCATTATCCTTGTACTGCCCCTACCATCAAAGCTGTTAAAATGGCTGAGAGAGTACATGGGCTGAACTCCTGTGTTCACAGGCCTGCTCATGGGCACCACATGAGCTCCACATGGCAGCAGTTAACCCCGGGGCACACAGGGGAGGGGAATATCTGTAATCTTGGGGAAACTGAAAATCTAGGCAGCAGCATCCTGGCAGGACATCACACAAAGCTTCTGGTAGGAGTTGGACTGGCAGAGCACCGGACTGGTAGTTTGCTCAGTTTAAAATTATAGGAAAGAGAAGAGGTTTGTGGTTTCTTATGTATTTTTAATCCTTTAAAAAAAGGTTTAGAAAAAATCTCCCTCTGATGCATTTGCAATGGTATCATCTGGTTGTTAAATGTAATCTCAGCAGTATTAATTGCAGATGTTTACTGAGTTTCTGCATGGTGGCTGCAGAGTTTTATGCAGCTGCTTGAAGCACGCTGCCTCTGGACTGAGGGAATCCCTGTTCACATCAGGGGAATCTTCAGCAGCTGTGTTTGAATGGCCAGTGTAAGTTCACTTCCCATAGCATAAAGCAAGTTACTTCTTCTCAGTGAATGAAACTTAGCTGCATTAAACCATACTAATAATGTTGTTTTTCCTGCCACTTTTTGATGTGGAGGGTTAATATATTCCTGTTAGCACTAACAGGAATTGAGCAGAAGGTTGATCTCCAGTGCTAAGATTGCAGATGTAGCTTTCATCTATTGTTGTTTCCCCTTCTCATCCTTTTCTCTCTGGGCAAGCAATTAAACTCCAAGCAAAATTTCAGAAGAATTACTCAAAGCTGGCTTCTTAAACTGTGTCCTGGCTTAGTTATGTGGTATAAAACAGAACTGCAGAAATGCTATGGGTTTACTGGCTCATCAGTTTAAATAAAAAATTCTTTACAATTTTGTTAGTGCAACCACAGTGGCTGCTGTTGGACTAGTCCAACCTTTTGTCTAAATACTTTACAATAAAAAAGAATCTGGGAGGTTGAATTTGAAATTGCTTGTTTGCTGGAAAACTAAATATATGTTAGGTAAATAGTAGAGGAAAAGGATAACTTTACTGTAAAGGCAGTATAACCCACTTTTGTTAGCAGTATGCAGAATTTACAATGCTGACCCTCCAAACACAGAATTTTCACAATGAAAGATGGTTTATATTTTGCATGTCTTCCAGACAGACCATAAACTTCATAGTGCTTCTGTTCCGCTTTGAAGGGACAATTAAGATTTTGGCACTAGGCTACTACTATTTAGGATGTTCATTGCTCTGAAATGTTTTTTATTTAATTCTTTTTAGTATTTTTACAAAATATTTTCCTTTAGGATTTTACTTCATAGGCTTTGCTGAGAGCCATATTATGCTGTAGGTATTTTAAGGTAAAATCGTGATTATTTGAAAATTCTGTTTTGTATGACTGACCTGGCCACTGTTCAGAAAGGTTCCTCCTGATTGTTGGTAAAAGGATGACAGTCAAGGACTCCTGGAATAGTTACAACCCACTGAAGTATCTGTATGTATTCAAAACCCATCTAAAAATGCCTCCTGAGGACTATGTGAAATAGTTGCTACGCTCATTGATTAGCCCCTTTCTAAGTCAATAATTCAAAATTTGAACTTGTTTCCTTTCAGACTACATTGCAGAATAACTATACCGAAATTTTAACTAGAGATGTATTGTGACAAATTTCTCAAAGCTATGATGGATGTGAAAGAGAGCCAAGCTACACTGCTCTCAATCCTTTTACCTGTTAAAAAATGTCTGAATAATGAAACTTTATCTTTTGAGGGTTTAAGTTGTTTCTTGTTTTCAGAACTTTGAGAAACTTATCATTCAGCCTGTATTAGAAAAAGCCTTGCCTACTTCGAGGCTTTTGTTAAGAACTCAGGAGGTATATTGTTCAACTAATTTAACATACTTTTGTGCTGACATCAATTAGCTTTTAAATGTATAGACCTACAGAACTCCACAGGACTCTGGTCTCCTTTATTCTGGGCTGCCTTTCAAAGCCATCCATCCTGTCCCTTTTGATTGCACGTAATCCTACAATCACCCAGAGACAATTGCTGACCACCTACACTGCTCTAGTATCACAGTAAGACTCTGGGTTTGGGTTTGCTTTCAAAAGCAGCTCCCTCAGTCCAGAGTCGACAGGATCACTGTTACACACTGATATTGAGACTGAAAGGTTTAAGAAAAATAGTCATAAAAGGTGTTTTGAAAATAGTTGATTAGGTATCCAAGGGTAAAATGTCTTTTGGTTTTGCAAAATGAATAAGGCAGGAGATTTTGCTTGCAATGTTTTATATTGCCAGGATTTGTGGTCCCCATGGGCTGTCGCAGGCTGTTGGCCAGGTAGGTGCAGAGCCTTTGCAGTGAGGCAGGTGATGCTGATCCAGAAATCACAGCAGCAGCAGGTCTGTTACCCTAGTGAGGACTGTGCCTTCCACAGCTGGAGGCTCTCTCATGCAGCCCTTGAACTGGATTCTTCCCAAAAGCTTGTTCTGTCTGTGATGCCTGCTAATTGCAATACAAGCAGCTCATGACACACTCCACTGACTATTCAGCATCTTTCACTTTAAACGAGGATTACATTTTTCATAGCTAGAAATGCCACCCAGCAGTATAAGGGCAATAAAAGAGGATTTTGCTGAGACATCGTATTTGATCGCCGTGCTGACTGCAGTCAGAGGTTGGAGCTCACTAATTTTAAAGTAGATTACTGTATGAATAAGAAAACAAATCCCTGAAGCCTCATAAATAATTCTAAGAAGGAATGTAATTGTAGGTGCTGTAATGATAAGACAGGGCAGTTCCATGCAGCACACAAGATACAGCCACGGAGGAGTGCTGGAGTGAAGACAAGTCTGGGAGCAGGCACAGAAAAAGGACTGCACTTTGAGGATAGGAGCAGGTCAGTGAGCTGTGATGACCCCTGGGATATAAAACAGGATACTTCCTGCTTGAAAATTAGGCTATGATAATGCACCTAGGGAAAAATGACTGTTCATCCTGAAATACATTGGTGCTACTGCACCTGCAAGATGTGCTTTAACTGATTTTTAGCTTTTGAAAATCTAAGTACACAATCAGAAAACTTACTTCTATGTGGTTTGGCTTCTTTGTTTTGTTTTATTGGGACTTTTTTTTTTTTTAATTTGTGCTATTTTCAGGAAGATGAAGGCTTCTAAATAAAATAAGGGTGGTGTGTGGAAGCCCTCTTTTATTAGTACAAGTAATGACTGTTTATTACTATCTGCATTTGACAAGTGGTACAACTTCTGATAAAAGATTAAATCATCACAACCAATGATGACTTTCCTTTTCAATGTGATGGGCCAAATCCCTAATGTTTAGACATGTCAAAATGCAGATTTTTTTTTTAAGATAACTTTATATTCGCATTATGGTTGTGTAAGAATCATGCATTTCCACAAAGACAAGGATTGATGTGCTATTTCCAAAGCTTACTTAGGGTAATTAGAATATTCTCAATGACCTAGGTAACTTTAGCCAAGCTGAAGCAAGTCTTGATTCCATTCACACTCTAATGATATTATCCAGAAAAGTACTGTGTAAGAGGGTGGGGGGTTTCATGATGGGTTTCTGTACCTAAAAGTTGATCTGGTTTTTTACATAAAAGACAAGACTATTGAATGAGTCAATATGAGAGTCAAAAGAAGAACTCCTTGTGAGTTTTCTTCTTCAACATGGTTACTGAGATGGTAGGAGTTTTATATAAACTTGAAGTCCTAAATGAGAAGACAACTCCCATGTTGAACCATACTGGTTCAATAGTTCCATACAGCAGGACATTTTTCTGCAATGAGTCTGCAACACTCAGGAGACTGCTGTTTATTTTCAGCATTGCAGGGAGGAGGAGAATTATGATAATATTAACTACATAAATCACATTTGGAGGATGCTTTTTCTTTGCAAGCTGTTTTTCCTGGGAATGACATAGCCTTGAGGGCATCCATGAATCCTGATCAGCAAGGCTGCTTTTTGAATAATTGACTGAACATTTGTACTCGTAAGGGCTGGTACAGTATGGAGACGGAGGTCTTTAGAAGAAAAGGCAGTAATGAGTGATGTGGTGTGGAATACTGCTACCCCCAATGTATTGTTCCTGCCCTTGCTAGGTTACAGTTTGGGTTGTTCAGCATGTTTGAAAGTGTGTAGTTTTACAAGTTTTTGTAGTGGGGATGCAGGCATCCAGAATCTAACAGGATTATAGGTGCATCTTCCTCATTTTTGACAATTACTTGATATAATTTTATACCAAGTTCTTTGTTTTTAAAGAATTTCAGGCACTGAGAATACGGAGTGCATATTTATTTCTAAGCTTTAAGTAGAACACGGTGTATTTTTTAATCCTTTCCATACTTTTCATTTAAGTGTTCACAAGACTGTATATCAAATACAATTCCAAGTTTTTCTATCTTTCTACAAGCCAGTTTAAGTTTCATCTGAATTTGGTACATGACTCACAAAACACTAAATGGGGAATACATGCTTCAAGCATTGAGATGGTTTCCCTCCTTTTCCCCATTTACATTGCATTACATTTCACTTTTTTTTTTCTTTGAGGCAGAGAGAACAGATAGAAAATGTGTTGGGTGTGTTACAGAGGCACACAATGTGTGTCATTGTGCCTGGCTTCAAGGAATATACTGTAATGTTTGACTGCTCACAGATTTACATAATTTGAATACAGGACTGTTGTGTTGTATTCCCTGTTACTCAAAAAACATTTGGGGAAAAGAATTTTCTGTGTATAATTTTATTTTCATACTGATCTCTATTTTGTTTAAGACCATGTTTCATCATGAAATCACTTAATTAAAATAAATCTTCTTACAAAATCCACTTTGTAAATCATCTCTTTTATTGTGCCTCTGAATATATCTAACATCCTTTTTTTAAGTGAGTACCTTTAGATCATTCTGTCTTTTGCAGCATTTAAAAACCTTTAAAGAAACTACAAGATACACCTTCTGACATGTCCTTTGCTAAGTGATTTCTCGTGGCCTGTGGAGTCTGGCATATTACAAATCATGATTTTGGAAGTGGGGAAATTAAAGATTCTGCAGCCATATGCAACAAATTTGAATAAGAGCTACCTATGAAAAAAACCACCCCACCCTATGACAAAGCTCCAGATACCACATCCAACACACTGGAGAGGCCCAGGCTTTGTGGAAAAGCCTCTGCTTATGAATGGAGCATCAGAGCTGGCAGCAAAACACCTCCCAGCAGTGGTTGTAACACAGGAAAGCTCTCTTTTTCTCAGGGAAATACCTTCAGGGGAAATGCATTTTTTTTGTCTTTAATAAAAGTCAGTGGCCGCCACCAAATATTTCCTTCTACTTTTGTAAGAGATAATACTGGTTAGAGTGAGAGAAACTGGGCTTTACTCAGCTCTTAGTTAAGGGTTTTCCCCACCACAATATAGCCCAAGGAGATTGGTTAAATGGCAGCTTGTCACTTCTGTGTGTTACACAAACTGTTTGGAGAATCTGATAGTGCAGTAATATTTCCATTTTCAAAAAACTTTTTCTAGAAGGTGATTTTGCATTCTCTTGCTGCTACTGAGACGTGGTGCAAGCAAACCTGAGTCACTGAAGGAGAGCTGCTGCGGGAAGAGGCGAGGCTTTGGGGCTGGAGCCCTCTCAGAATCTGTCCTCTGTAGTCATTCCTGATGTCAGACTCATATTTTCACCCGGGTCACTGATAACGGATGCCACGTGGTGCACAGTCACTTGCTTTCCTCAGAGTAAACACTGGACTTGGCCTGGAGCTCCTGCTGGGTGACACCAAGGCAGCTCTGGGAAGCACTGCCTGGGGGGAATCCAGAGATTTCCCACTGCATTGAGGACTGCCTTGTGGTGCAGAGATTTTAGCATTGGGGGGAATAAGATTTTTCTTTTAAATGACCCATATTAAATAAAAATGAGTTGGAGAAAGTTCAGACACTCTGAGCTTCCAGCTGGGCAGCTCTTAATGTCATGTGCTTGTCCCCACCTCAGTGACACAGCTCCCTGCTGAGAAGGGTAGGCTGCCATCTCTTCAAACATCATCAACCCGTGGCAGAGCTGAGCTGAAATCAGCATTCCTTGAGGGAGCTGAGCTTTTTCCACAAGGCTGGCTCCCTAAAACACCTGTGGCTCTGATCACCGGGGCCTGTGCATCACAGCTGTGCCAAGTGGCTGCTGGTCAAGTGGGAACAGTTCTTTCAGTGAAAGCCTCTAGAGGCTGGAAAGAGCCAGCTTTGTAATGGAGAGATAATCAAGGTAAGCCTGGGAAAAAGTAACTAAGAATGGGAGTTACGAAGCTAACACCTTTAATTGCTATTTTTAATTATCCCAAAGACCAGGTGTATACATTAGGAATAATAATAGTTCATGATCCTGTACTGTTGTGACCTTCAGCCTGCCCATTCCCCCTTCTCCACCTTTGTTTGTCCTTCTCAGTTGTGGTGTATCTAAGTAAAATTCCAAAGTCCCCAGGGTGGAGTCCTGTCAATTATACCCTTCTTTAAGTGCCATTCATGTTTCTATGGCATTATATAAACAGATAACCAAGAGTACAATAACATGCATGTCATGAAGCATTTTTGGTATTTACTTGGTTTTCAAAACTTTAAGGGAGAGTAGAGCAAATCCTGAAGAGCACCAGTAAAGACACAAAAGCAGCTAAGGAGACAAACACAAGCATTGTCATTTACTTCTTGGCACCACGTGCTATAATAACCTAAAGTATCTTAATTGTGGGCATCATTTAAATTTACTCTGTGGCTCATTTGGTATGTTTGGAATGCTGCCTGCTTTTCATACTGCACAAAGAGCTCTTCTCAGCAAAACCAATCCTGTCCACATGTTGTATTTTTATTTGACAGATGTATTTGAAATAACGTTATAATCCAAAATGGGTATGATCTGGAACCCAGCAGAGATGGTGGAACTCTGTGGGAGAGAGTAAAGATTTTGGACTGCTTTTGTCAAAAATATCCACAGCTCAAAGTGCTAAAAAGCCAGATGGAAGTTCAAGCAAGCAGGAGTTCCATGTTTTCAGTAAGTACCTCAGTGTGCCAGCTCCATGGTGTGACATATTCTAGACTCCTCAAGAATACTTTCTGCTTTCTTATCTTCATTTATGTTACTTTCATCTTAATGCAAGCCTTGCTGTGACTGCATGACTTAGGCACTGTAATAAACAAATAAACACAGCAATTAGCCATTTCATTGGCAGTGCCATGGCGCAAACAGAATTAACCCAGTAACTCTAATGGTGCACTGCTGAAATTAAATACACAACTCTTAAACTCTTATGCTACATTGCTATTACTGCCTTCATGGCAAATGTATTATAAAACGGATGTTTGCAAATTTCTAGCTCGTTTGATTGCTTCAGAGGAAATCAATTTGACAAACAAATTGCAACTATTTTAGAACTCTTTCTAACTTCAACTTATTTCTGAACCATGCTTTAGGCTATTTTGAGTCCTCGGAAAGAATCTTTGAAACCACAGGTTAGAGTCGTCCTTTTTTTTTTTTTTTTTTTTTTTTTTTTTTTCCCTTTTGTGGGCTTCTCACGAGGCTCTGAAGACCTTGTTTCCACTTTGCACGCATGACTAAAAAATTGTCAAACGCGCTCCGTGCAAGCCGTGTACTCATACAGAAGCACTGAAAGCGCTCTGTTCCCGGCAGCTGTCGGTGGGAACTGGTCTATTGGTTTACCGCTCGGCTTTTAACTGCACTGGGCCGGTGCTGTGGCCGCTGAGCCTTGGCGGTGCGTCACTCGCACAGCGGCGGCGGGGCCCGCAAGGCGCCTGTCCCCGCGGCCGCCGCTCTGTCCCGTCCCGCACCAGGACGGAGCGGAGGCGCTACAGACGAGGCTCATGTCCCCGGCTCCCCACCCGGGGATGCACGGGATGGCGTCCGGCACCGGGACCTGCCCGCGCACCTGCCCCACTGCCTCGGCCGTTCCCCGCTGCTCCAGCGCTCGGGGGTGCAGCGGACGCACCGAGGAGCGTTCACTGCGGGGTTTGGATGGCACCGAGCCCCCGGGCGGGGACGTGCCCTCGGTGCCTTGTGGCCCGAAGCGGTGGCTCCGCGCACCCCCGAGGTGCGCACACGAGTCCCGGCAGCCCCGCTCCCTCACGGCCGGGCCGGGCCCCAGCGCGGGCGGGCGGCACCTGCTGCTGGGGGCTGAGCGGCCGGCAGGGGGCGCTGCCCGCACGGAGGGCGCTCTCGCCAATCGCCGGGCCTCTGGGCGCCTCGGCTGGGCGCGGATTGGCTGTTCTGCCGAGTGGGCGGGGCCTGGCTCTCGCGCCGCTGGAGCAGCCGCTCGCCCCTGGTTGCGCCTTTCAAACGCCGAGAGGCGGCGAGGGAGCCGGAGCGGTACCGTGAGGGACGGCGGGCGGCGACCGGTGGTGAGCGGTGAGTGTGCCCGGCCGGTGGGGAGCGGGGAGCGTGCCCGGCCAGGGGGAGAGCGGAGGCTGGGGAGTGTGACCGGCCGGGGGCTGCTGCGGTGTGCTGCTGGCTGGGCGGTGGAAGCGCCGCGCTGCCTCCCCGCCCGGTGCCGGCCGCGCCGGCGGCAGCGCGGGAGTGCCTGTGAGGGGAGTCAGGGCTCTCCTGCCGGGACCGGGCCCGGTCCCACCCGGCCGCTGCCGCCCTCCGTGGTCCTTCGCTGCCCAACATCCTCCTGGCCCGGACCAGGGACTCGACGTCTTTAGAAAAGGTTAAAGGAGCTGACTTTTTCCCTGGTTAAACTTCCCTAGTTCAGTGGGAAGCCTGTTTTCCCCATAGCTAGTTGAAACTCATTCTCCTGAGTAGATTACGTGCCTCTTTGTGGGTTTCTGCCTGCTGTGGATGTGTGTTCTTCTCTATTCCTGATACTGAGCTTAAAAAAGGAGATGTGGTGTCTTACCAGAGAAACAACGTCCAGGTTACGTGAGGCAGCAGTTCTCCTTAATAATTGCTCTTTACGAATGATCATGTACAATGAAAACTTGTGTAATAAGCTCGATAATGATAATAAACTTGATAATGGTAAGCTCTTAATAATCAATGGGGCCGGTTATCGGGCACAAATGGTTTTCTGCTGAAGTCCAGCAGGAAGAAGATATAGCTTAGGAGTTAAAGTTATCGAGTGAGCACAGCCCTAAGGAGACTCATGTAAAATCTCAAACATTAAAATCGTTCTCTTCAATGGTAAACTGTCATATAACTGGGGGAGAAGGAATGCTTGCTTGTTACAGAGTGAGTCAAAGACTTGTGTATTAGATTGTATTGTGGCCTTTTCATAATTTCTTAAAGAAGTAATTTCCTGCATATCAGATGATGCTTTGAAGATATTTTTAAACTATGTAGTTTGGGTCTTTTCCCTGCTAAAGTATGCACAATGATTTGAATCCAAAATAGTTGTAACATGAATATCCATGTTCCATCCCACATGGGCATGTGAACAATGCTGGATGGGTACTGGGCTACATTTGGATCATAACTAGTTCGAGTGCTCCCCCAGAAGTGTCTGACAGTGCATGTCTCTCATTTAAACTGCAAGGGTATTTTTGTGAGTTTACTAACTGTTTCTGAATTGTAATTTGCCTTTTTTTTTTTTTTTTTACTGATAAAGGTAAACCTGCTCTTTAACTTAAAGAAGCCATCAATTACTACTTCTGGTATTCTTCAGTAACCTTTTTCTGCCTTGCTTTTGCATTTCACCTGAAGAGATGCTTCAGGCCTATAAATGTGAATACCAAACCCTAGTATTTTTATTTGGTTTGGTTTTGTTGGTTTTTTTTTTTTCACTGTAGTAGAAATTATGTGGGTGGGTATATCTTCATAATGTGCTGTTCTACTGGTTTATTAAGGTAATTTAATCAGGATTACTACATCATTTGATTCTAAATGATCTGAACTTGCAAAGAGGACCTTGTCCATTCATGCTTCTCTCTGACAATTAACTCAGGCTTAAAAAGGAAACTTGGAGGAGCTGAGTGAACCGAATAACAAATGTGAATATTCCCACTGGGAAAAGAACCCCCCTTTGTCATGTTGTTACCTATCCCTGCTGTGTTGCAGTTAACAAACAGGAAGGAGTTTTGGTAAATTCCCCCAGAAACAAATATCTGTTAAAAGAGTAAACTTAAAGGAAGTGTGGAACTTACCCAGAATCCAGAGAAGAGTTTCAGAAAGATTTAAAAAGGGTATATCTCATTAATAGTTAAGCAGGTTATTAGCATTTTTATTAGAACTAAAGCTTATCCCTAGTATCTTATGGATATGCTCCAGGGACAAAAAAACCCCCAACTTATCTTGAGTGTTTACATTATTAAATTAGCATGTCTTGATTAGTATTCCTTTCAGGTTCTATTTTTACAGTGGTTAAATGTGTTGTTTTCAGGCTGCTACTGAACAAAGTTCTGGCTATTCTAGTTTTATAGCCCTAAACTCATAATATTTGTATACTTTCCTGTGCTGTAACTATGGAATTTCCAAAACTGTTAATTGTTTTGCTTCAACAGGTGGCTGGTAGAAGAGAGATCTGCTCTTGACAATGTCAAGGAGAAAGCTGGAGAATAAAAGCCTTTCTGGCTTGTTGGCCACATCTCTACACACACCAATCAAGACAGATAACTTCCACAATTATTATATGCTTGAATCAAAAGAGCTGGGAAGGTAAGATCATTCCTGTTCATTTTATTTGAGCAAGAGGAATTTCTGCTGCAAGAAAATTCTCTGTACAATGAAGCAAACCTTTATGGCAGTAGATGGAGAATGGAGTATGCCCCTCTCCTACCCTGTCCCCTTCTTAGCATCACAGTGGGTTCTTTAGGGGCCAGGAAAAGGGACACTGAGGCATAAGTTGGTAGGCTTTTCCATGTCAGAGAGATCTGGAGGGTTTTCAGAGGCATGAAGATTTGGGATTGTCTTCCTTTCCCTGCCTAGCCCACATAGATTCCAGGGGCACAGCCTAAACAAGAGATGACAGAGGGTGATGCTGTAAGACAAAGAATGAGGATTTTGAGTTGGTTGTTCCAGGTGTTTGGGTGAGTTTTCTGAAGCCCAGAAAACAAAGACCTTTTCTCTCCCCTTCCCAGCCTCAAGCAGTTAGCCTGAGTTTCAAACAATCTGCTGTTTCAGAGCAGTTTTGCAGCCTGCTTTCCCTTGCTCGTTTGCAGCAGTAAAGCAGGAAATAACAAAGCAGCCAAACCCTTGGTATTTGTGACACTGTTTCAGACGTACAAGTGAATATATGTTTTGAAGTGGCTGGGTTAATTCATGCCTTGAAAGTACTCAGTGCACTGGGTGATGCTGTGATGGTGTTTCCAAGCTCCCTGAGCAGAAGTGTGCCAGCTCAGCCCCACAGCTGTGCCTTGCTGTGCTGCCTGAGGATCCTTTGCACCTGCAGCTCGTTCTGTCAGCAGCGATGCTCCTCTGCATGTGCTCTGTGAGCTTCTCTGCCTTCATTGTTCTCTTGGGATTTTTTTTTTTTTCTAGCATGTGCTTTGTCTGGTACACTTTTATAGAAGTGCACATTTGCAGCCCATAACTTTCTTCTTTTCTTAACTTTTGTCAGCTCTGCTTTTGAATTCTAAGCTCTACAGAAGCAGTTTATATGCAGCACCCTCTAGAACTCAGGTATTGTTCCGACGCTGGATTTTCCAACTCTGCACATACTTGTGAGATGTCTAAAGCAAACAAAAGTGTAGATTTTGTGTGATTTCCAGAACAGAGTTTTTAATTTTTTTCTGTGCATGCTAAAACCAGGCATAACAAAGTAAGTGCCAAAGTGCAAAGAAAACGGAAGCAGAACTCTGTTTTACAAACATATTTGTGATTTCTTCTGTGTATAAATGCTTTTTAAGTGATGTAAAATCCTTCTTTTCTTTGTAAGCTCTCTAAAGGATTCAACATGCTTTAATTTTAACTTGCATTTTTCTTTTTCCTGCTGAGATTGTGTAGTAAATAGTTCCCTTGTTCTCTGCTTAAGCTTCCCAAGCCCCATTTCTCTCTCCCACACCCTTATCTGTTGGGTCCTTTGGTATTTAAGACAGTGACTCACGACGCTGGCAGGTTAGGTTCTGTTTAGTGGGTTAAGTACTTCTGTCCCTGGTGTGTGCGTGGCTTGGCTCCTTCTGAAGTAGTTAAATTGCTGTGGTTTCTGAGCCGAGATACGAAAACATCCTGAAATCAGTGTTTCTTTTAGAGTTTGTGCTCTGAAGGGGGATGGTTACGCCGGCAAGGAGGGGGAACTGCTCCGCTTGCGTCAGGGTGCCGCTTCCGAGCTGATGTTTTTGTGTTTCTGCAGCAATTTCCACAGCTCTGAAAGACTTTTTTTGCCTTATTTTTTGCCCTTATTTTTGCCTTAATTGGCACCCTACTAGTAAACAAGTGGAAATTCTTACTTCTCAAATCTGGAAATATCACTGAGCCTTCAAAGTTGTTAAACTCACAGCAACCACAAGGAAGATGTGCCAAAACTACTGGGGAAGATCTTGCTGTTCTCATGAAACCAAATTGGTTCCCCTTTGTTAATTTTAGAGACATTTTAGTGGCTGGCAGGGTTGATGTGATGCTGAAAAGAGAATGTGAGCTGGAGAGGGGAGTGTGTTCAGCTTGGGTATATTATGAAATGGAGCTCAGTAACTTGAAGTGCTCTGCAGTAATAGGCTGGGTTCACAGTTGGGAAAGAACGTGGCCATTTCAGGCTTACCAATAGTTGCTCAGGGTGAGGAGTGTGCATGTATCAGACTAAAGAACTTTCACCTCTAAAGTTTAGTGCTTTCACAAAGGATAGAGAAAATCTACAACTAATTGATGTTGAAATAAATGATGACAGAAGGCCTGTTTTGTTGCATTTAAGTTCTAGCAGTATGATTCATAGTCATCTTTAGATATTTAATAATTCAGGCACTTTTGTAAAGTTATTTGCAAATGAAAATTGATTTTTTGCATGAGATGCTCATCCCCATTTTGATTAAATACTGAAGTCTAGATATTTTTTCAAAAAAATCCTTTTTTTTTTTAAGAAATGTTCCTTTTAAGCACTGGGATTTTTGCACCAGAAAAAAGGCAAAGCCTGCAAAGCAATGTGGTATTTTCTACTAAAGAAGCTTTAGAGAATACAGCTCAGATAGCTGGTTCTGAGCTGTTTCATTATGTTTGTTCTTAGTATGCTGTGGTAACAAAAAATAGAGGTGGACAGGCTTTTTTTGGAAGAGATAAATGTAGATTGTGCACTTTTGTACGTAGCTCGATATTCTTTTTAGAACTTTACTCACAGTTTATTGCAGCCTTTCAAGTTGTTTTTTTGTAAATAAGGTTTCTTGTACCATTTGAAAACACTTTGCATGTATGCAACCAGGATTTCTGGGCATACAATATTAGTGGTTATAAAATTGTTTTTTTCAGGAGTTTATAACTTGGCTTAAAAAACCTGCATTTTTTCCTTCTCATTTTTTAAAAGATCAGCTTGGTGTTTTAACTACAGTGTGTGGTTTTCTTCTAAAAACATTTCTTTGCCAAAATATGGTTTTGTTTCCATACCTAAACAGTTGGCTAGGAAATAAAGCAGCACACTTTGTCGAACTGTAATTGAGGAAGAGAATGCTAAGTAGTGGGTGCTCTTCTATTAAAATGTTTTGAAACATTTTGCAGATACCTGGGATTTTTGTAGGAGTACTACATGGTTTGTGGAAGGAAATTCTCTTTATGACTAAATTTTTTTTCACTGAAAACCTCCTGCCCCACCCATGCATTTAAATGTGCTTTGTCTTCCCTGTGCATTCTCTGCATTTCACAGGAGTTTGCCTTGTTTATTGTTGTCCTGTAGGTGTTGTAATGAGGTTGAGGGTTTTCTAATACCTTGCCAACCTGAGCAGCCCTGTAAGACCTCATGGCTGGCCCTGCTTTAAGCAGGAGGTTTTTAGAGACCTCCAGAAGTCCTTTCCAACCGATTTATTCTGTGACCTGACAGTGAGAATGTCCCTGTAACCTGATACTCTGATTTAATGTTTAGCTAGGCTGTGTAAAGGGAATTTTACTGGGTCTCACCAGAGCTTCATCTGGCTTAGTATCCTTCTACAGTGCCTGCAAGTGAGTGCTCAGGAAACAGTGTAAGAGCAGGCCAAGCATACATTTTTGTTTGTTTACCATTATTTGCTATGTCTTCTTATTTCTAGTATTAATTTATGCACTTTTGATTTCCTGCTTCTCAATGTTTTTCCTTTTGTTTCATAGAGGAAGATGTGCTGTGGTTAGAAAATGTGTAGCTAAATCCACAGGCCAAGAGTATGCAGCTAAATTTTTAAAGAAAAGAAGAAGAGGCCAGGACTGCAAAGCAGAGATTCTGCATGAAATTGCTGTCCTTGAGTTAATGAAATCCAATCCTCGCATAGTTAATCTCCATGAAGTCTATGAAACAGCAAATGAAATCATCTTAGTGTTGGAGTAGTAAGTATGCCTTCATCACATGTTCCATGTTTGCAGGAACAAATCTTTCAATGTATTAATTTATTACATGAGCTTCCCAAATGCCCAGAAGAATTGCAACAGTACCCTGTATACATTATGCTAATCTTCCATTATAATATACTTTATATTTTTTCCTTTAAGGATGTTTCAGGCAAGCTGACTGGAAATAATGTTCTTGGAATAGCATAGAAGGTCCTGAGTGCTTTGATGCAATTTAAATCACAAAAAAAAAAAAAAGTCACTGATACCAAGTAAACAGATTTCAAAGAGGTTGAGCACATCCATGCCTGTGAACTTCAAGTTAGCACTTGACACTTTTTGGTGACTGAAGACTTACAGTTACTTTGTTTGTTTTGATCTCTTAAATGTAATGGTTTTGTTGTTTTAAAACTGACTTCTGCAACAGTTTCCTAAAAAATTCCCCTATTTTTTACACATGTCCCCAAAGCTTCTTACTGACTCTGCAAAATAAGTTGAATTTGGGAATTGAATTTGAATTATCTATCATATTCGTTGTATGCGTAAGCTTTTGTGTGGAATGTAAGGAGCAAAAATACAGCCTGTGAAATGAATTCTTTCTAAGCTTTAAGGTTCATGTACAAAGTATTTGAAGTGCTGTTAATGGTGGTCTCTGTACATTCTTTGGAAAATTTGAAGGAATTTAGCTAGATTATATCTTAAAAAGCTTTTTTATCTTCCTGGAGCTAGATGACCCCTAGGATATTGTTTGTTGTTCTAAGGCTTTCTTTGCAAATCTGTTTCTGCAGAGCTTTTAGCTCTGTACCCATCCGGGTGCCCACCCATGCAGCCCATACTGTAACTTGAGTACAGGAATACTGTGGGAGCCAGTGGAAATTCATGGCATCCTCTGCCCTTCCCCTCACCTCCATGTTGCCATAAGGTCACCTGGGGCAGGCATTACTGACACCTCAGGTAACCTCAGCAGCTCTGTGGCTGTGTTCATTCCTTTTCTCCATTATCTGACTTTTTGCTAGACTCTCATTTTGTTAGCAGTGAAGTTCAGGCTCAGTGATCTGTAGGTTTGAGGAAGCCCTTCGTCCTTGAGAGAGAGACTCCTCAGAGCAGGCTGAGTAACCATCTCAAAGCCAGCCTGAAAGGAGACAGCTGACACTGCAGCCAAGTGTAGGAATAGCTCATAAACCACAGGAACACAGATATTTCCATGCTGCCTTACACAGCTCTGAATTATTTATGAACTGGTCTCATGGAAGAAATTTTAGATTTGACTTGAGAAGAAAGGCTTCTTTGATTAGGGACTGATGATGGAACTCGACTTCTGGGAGGCATCTTCCCACTTGCTTGAGGAGACCAGAGCATTATGAGGTTACCAGTATCAACTGCTGTTTCAGGCTATAAGGAAAGAAAAAGCATCATCAGATTTTTTTTTTACCTTTTCTAAGTGTTTATATTAAGTGTTTTAGCATAAATGTGTAAAAAAAAAGTATTCCCAGCCTCTCTGATATTACAGATATATTTTAGATAAATAGGTGCTGTTGAAAACATTTTTCCTCACTTAATCTTCGTAATTTAAACTTAATACATAGGTGTTCTTCAATGTGTTTCAGTGCTGCTGGAGGAGAAATATTTGACTTGTGTGTCCCAGATCTGGATGACAGAATTTGTGAAAGGGATATTGTAAGGCTTATAAGGCAAATACTTGAAGGACTTTGCTGCTTGCATGAAAACAACATTGTTCATCTTGATTTAAAGGTGAGGCTGCAGCAGGCTTTGTTTTAGCACTTTATCTTCAATTTATTATGTTCATGAAAGTCATTTGTTAAATACATAACAAAGATAATGAGAAAAAGGAGATTAAAAGATATTAGAATAAGATTAAAAGGATGGAGATTAAATATTTTTAAATAACGTTTAGCAATAAGGATTGCATAATAGAAGCTGAAGTGTCATTTACCGCATTGGGCCTTTTTTTCAGATTGTATTTTATTAATTAGAAATGCAATATTTTCTATTCTAGCCTCAAAATATTTTGCTGAGCAGTGTCAATCCCCTTGGTGATGTAAAGATTGTAGATTTTGGGATGTCCCGGAAGCTGGAGCACTGCAATGAGCTGCGGCAGATCATGGGAACAACGGAGTATCTCGGTATGGAGGGGCTGCACAGCATCTGCTGATGTTGGGAAAGCAGAGGCTCATGTGGCACACTGAGCAACTTACAAGCTGATAAAGAATGTCACAGGACAGGGCAACGTGTTTTGAGCTGCTCTTTTTTAAGAGCAGTCAACAGATACTGGCACCAAAAAGTCCTGACTTATGTCAATAAGTGCACTTCTCAATTTTATACTGTAGTGTTTGCTGTTAAATTGTTCTGATTAGAATTGAAATACAGCATTAGCACGCACAAGGAAATGTTCTTTGAATTAATGTAGCATCTTTAATGTTATTCAATAGGGTGATTTAAGGAGATTAAAATACTCCTTGGAAAGGGAAAGATTGCTGTTAACACTTGGCCCTCTCTAAGGGACAAGTTTCCTTCATGACTTGCCAACACTCAATGTTAAGAGCACTTCATTCTGCAGTGAATGACTTGCTACCTAGCCTATGCTAACAGCCACTGATCCTAAAATTGGCTTGGTCATCTTGTTTTGCAGTTCTAACATGCTGAAGGGTTTATGCATTCCCCTTAAAAAAAAGCTGTATAATTCAAAAACTCTTAGGAGAAAAATTTCTGTGTGTGCATCTGTTTAGAACACATCCATAAACTTGGGTAGACTTCAGGGCATGTAGTGCCCCTTTGGTGTGAACCAAGTAAACATCCGTGTCCAGGCAAACGGAAATAACTTTTTGCCACCCTTGTGGCTTGGAAATAATAAACCTAATTATTGAAACTACATGTTGAGTCTCATAATAATGGTTGGCAAAAGAATGCCAGAAATGTAGTGTGTGATTCAAGGCCATTTGAATAAGATATATATTAAAGCATTTTTCTTCTCCCCATTTCTTTAGCTCCAGAGATCTTGAACTATGATCCTATTACCACAGCTACAGACATGTGGTAGGTTTTATCTTCATTTTACTGAGGTTTGATGGGACCCCTTAACAGTTTAAGGGCCTGATGCAGTTTCATCTGGCTTCCAAGGATCTCCTTTTGTTGGTGGGCTGGCTGAAAGAGGGAGGGAGGGATGGGAGGGGAAGAAGTCCTCAGGATATAACTCAGGGCTTACAGGAGTTTATGGGTCTGTTGCACACTTAGTGAGGAATGCAGGTGGCTTCTGAGCCTGTGGAGGATAGGTGTTTGTTCTGAGGGAATAACAACAGTGACTGGATAACATACTTTAGGTATTACTTCCTCCTGGATGACGTGCTTCAGATATTAGCTACTCTAGGACACTTCCCTCCCTGCTTTTACATTGCTAAATATTTTTTATATGAACTGTAAGAAGGATATAACTTCCTACTTCTTACTTCTAGAGAAATAACTGCAGAATGAATCATAAAAAATGACAAGTACCTTGAACTGACCCACAACTTTTTGTGGCTTTTTAATTCTATGAGCTATGTTAAAGGCTAGCTTTGAAATGTTTCCTTTAAAACATAAAATCTTCAGCATCTTAATTAAAATTCACTGTTAAAAGTTGCCAATTGCTCCTTTGAAATCCTCAACTCATAATAGTAACTAAATTTGTTCATGAATGTTTTTAATCACGTATTATTTGTGGGAAGACATAAAAAACCTCTATTAATGCTCTGCTCACAATGACAAACCCAGTAGCTGGATGTTTCCACACTGTAATGATTACTAAATTTTGATCTGTCAGATCACAAAAATGGTTTTTTATTATGCATCAAGAAACCATCTTTAGATTTATAATAGATTGCATGATCTATTATAAATGAACATGGTACTCATGTTCATGTTCTTGGGAGAAACATCTCAGCTAGAGGAGATTGTAACAACTCAGATGTCACATGTACACAGAGGTTGATTAAAAGTCTTTGCTCTGTCAACCACAATTGCAGTGAAAGATGGGTTTATTTGCATTCAGATTAGAATGTCTGTCTTTTTTGCAGCTCTATTATCCAGAATTGCCATATATCCCAAGAGTGGGCTATGTAAAAGTGGTATTTCCTTTTCCTAATAATCTCAGTAGGAAGAAAAGGGTATATTGAGATGAAACAGTTTTCAAAAATCCCTTCATGAAGATATATACACATGTTTTTCCTTGTGTGTGTATGTGCAGTCATGCTTGAATCACATAAAACTGAGGTGTAACAGGTTTGCTGTAATTCTGAGTGTGGTACACGTCAGGAAGTTTGATCTGCAGCACAGGAAATACATGCAAGGTGCATTGTTTAGATTCTCTAGTAGGTTCATACATTGTGTTCTCATCTCAGGAACATTGGTGTCATCTCATACATGCTGCTGACACAGGAATCTCCGTTTGTGGGAGCTGATGTTCAAGAAACTTACCTTAATATATCTCAAGTTAATGTGGATTATTCAGAAGAAACATTTTCATCAGTTTCACAGCCTGCAAAAGACTTCATTCAAAAACTTCTCATAAAAAATCCAGAGTAAGTAGCAAACTCCTCCAGGCAAGAATCCTAAATTTATGGAGAAAAAGTGAATGTTAATTTATGTACTTAAATGTTTCTAATAGGATCAGTTGGATATTTCACAATGCATTGGTATTTTTAACTGGATGTTTAAAAGTGCAGGTTTATGCTTTTCCATAATGTGTGAGAAGAATCCTGGATCCAATGTCTGGCTAAAATTGTCAGATATTATTTTTATTATTTTTACAGAGAATGTTATTATTAGTCAGGCTTGTTCTTTGAGGGTGTTTGTTTGTTTGTTTCAGTTTCTTTATATTTTTAATCAGGTGACAGGTTTTGAACAGATTTTATTGAAGTATACTATAGAAAGAGCATAGACACACATTCTTTTCTATAATTATTGCAGTTTGGAAAGGTAATGCAACCTTTTTGCAGTGCTCTCTTGTTTCCTGACTTAGCTTTACCTTTTCACTTGAATACATCTCTGATTATATATTTATACTTGGCAGTGTTTTGCCTTGTTCAGTCTTCTAAAAATGTTCTCAATCCAAAGTGAAAACTTTGGAGTTAAGGCACACTCCCTTAACTCTGCATTCTTCAGGAGTACAGACTCTAATGAAGACGTTGCAAAGTAGCTGAACTTTGAGAAGTGACCTGTTCAGGTATTATTGATTGCAGTGCTAGGTATTGTCACCTGTGGTGAGACAGTAATCCTTGTCATCTTCAGAGAGCCTCCAGCAGGCAGGAGTGACTCTGCTTGGCTGAGAGGGGCCCTTGGATAGCAGGAGATGATAGGAGGCGATTCCTGGGAAGTGGCTGCTCTGAGGCAAGTAGGACTCCATAGAAAGTCGTGTCTGAAGACTCCTTCCTGTCTTAACACTTCACATACATGGTTTGTCAGGATCTGAAATGATTCACCAAACCCCAGTATCATGAGGGAATCTTGTCTTTCATCTTTGTGGAGCACCTAGGAAAAAGGAATCAAAGATGAAGAACCTGCTTTGATCACTCATGGTGTGGACCTGTGGGATATTTGAAATTCTGTCACAATTACTGCTCGCTTTCTCCTGGACATCTCAAGTGTCTTCATTATATCCTCAATAAGCTGCCCTTCTTTTTTTTCCTGTTCCAACTCTTGATGACTTTACCTCTTTGAAGTTCAAGAGGAAAAGTCTTTTCTCAGAGAGTCAACTCTGTAAAGTTACAGTTTCCTGACTGAAAAATATTCTCATGTTGGTGGAGTTAGGGACAAATAGTGGGCTCTGTTGCCTTGGAGCCAGTTTTCTGGAAAATTCTGTGGAAGTTAACAATGCAGAGTACATTTATAACTTGCAGTGGCACTGTACTAGGTTATCCAGAGGAACAGTTTTCTATCTCTGGTTTGTTTGGTAGGATCTACATTTTGAAGGGGTTTATGCCCAGATGAATTGCAAGAGTAAAACACTAGAAAATGTCAGAGTTGGTGACATCCTGTTAACTTGGCTGTCCTTGAAAGCATAATGACTGAATATTCATGAGCCTCACCATTTATGGTCTGTATAAAACATGACTTTAAAAGCAAAGGCAAATGCCTATTTATTTGTACCATGTTAAAAACATTCCAGGGGACCATGCTGAAAGCATTCCCAGAGACTATGTTTCTTGTTCTGATGAAAGCTTTCCAGTTTTAGGGTAATCCATCAACTACATTTAGATGCATGTAGCCAATACTTAACTGTGTTTTGTAGCAGCTGAGGTAGGGGTGGAAACACACCAGTACTGACTCTGCAGTGTCGATTTTGCTGAGGGTTTTTAGCATCAGAGCTATTGTAGTTTCTCAGTGTTGGTGACATTAACTGAAGCAACCTTTCCCTTTCTCCTTCCGAAGGGACAGGCCCACTGCAGCGGACTGTCTCTCCCACTGGTGGTTGCAGCAAGGGGAGCCCACGCTCCTGTGCAGCCCTGAGGAAACTTGCTGCTCCTCCCAGCTGCCAGGACACACAGCAAAGTGCTCAGAAGAGCGCAGTGCAAAGCCCAGCTGCAATGGCAGCTGCAGCGACAAGGAGGACAAGGAGAACATTCCAGAGGACAGCAGCACGCTCTCCAAACGCTTCCGCTTCGACGATTCCTTGCAGTACCCCCAAGACTTCATGACAGACTTTGTGTGTTAATCTGTGATACAGACTTTGCATGAAATGAATTCAACATAATCTGTTCCAGTGGTGTGAAAAAAGGGTTCTGACTTGCCAATTCGTGCAGCGTTGGCGTACTGGAAATGCACTTTGATTCTTTTATGCTGGTGCCTCCTTTTCTATCCATTGCTGGCAGTGGATTTAACTCCTGAGGGATTGGAGTTGTTGCGCCAATAAAATGAATTATTTTTTTTAAGAAGATATAATTAAATATTTTTGCACTTTTCAAGTTCTAGTCAAAAGATGATGCTAGAGTGAACAAACCAAAACCTGCAAATGAGTTTAAACATAGCCTTTGCCAACCAGTGGTTGAACACATGCATGCTTTTAGGGCTACCCTTAGTAAGAGATTGGGAAGGGAAGAGGGAAAGATGAATCTTGCTGGTTTACTGGACTTGCTTGCTACCACTTTAAATAGAGGCTAAATTTGGTATGTTTTGGGACCATAGTACATCTGTTGGGGCCATTTGGAAACCTGTTTTCCCTCTAGGATCACCAGTAGTTCTGCCTTATAGATCTGGTCCACTTGGGCATTACCCTGCATATTCTGCGTGGTTACATGTTGATCTCTGTGACACTTGGCATAGAAAACAGGCAGATTGTCAGTCCTTGTGCTTGTGGTCCTTGGCTTCTTACCATAAATTACATTTGAAAATGAGGTTGCTCTGCTGATTTGAATATTTGAACTTGGTGGTTTGCTTTTATCAAACCTCTGAAATAGTATAATCTACCTGTATTGATTTTTCCTTACCTAAAAGAAATCCCCAAAACAATCCTCCCAAAAAACCCCACACAAACA
This sequence comes from Phylloscopus whistleri, assembly GCA_017589585.1. Classification (NCBI taxonomy): domain Eukaryota; kingdom Metazoa; phylum Chordata; class Aves; order Passeriformes; family Phylloscopidae; genus Phylloscopus; species Phylloscopus whistleri. The sequence continues at coordinate 639,483 of JADMLD010001220.1, forward strand.
AGCCCCAAAACACAAAGCCTCTAGTTAAAAGTAGTAAAACTGAGTAAACTGAAAATAACCATTTTTGCCAGTGAAGCTGCAATTAACAACTTTTCTCTGTGCCCCTCTAATGTATAAGTGCATCTTGCTGTCAGTTATTGTTGCCCACGATTACTCAGCTTCATACCTGCTCTGAGAAATGGACTGCAGTTTAGTTAAGACAAGCTACCTAATAATTGTTTTAAGCCTTTAAAATTGGTTTGGTTAGTGGTATTTTTTAAAGTTCTGTGCCTTCCACTTCCACTTGTTCCTGGCTCTGAGGTGATAAATAATACCTGTGTCAAGTTTTGGCTTAGAGCAAATGCCAGTTGTGCCTTAACAGCCTGAAACTGTTAAAATAAGCCTCTTAATCATAACAGAGGCTTGGGAGCCTTTTTGGGCAGTGAATTGATTAAAACTCTTACAGATATTTTGAAAGTAAATGCCACTTTAAAATATTTTGGGATTTTCCACTCCTCAAAGCTTCAATTTAATTGTCTTTGAATTGGATTTGTTTTCTGTAATAAAATACCACAATCTGATGATCTTTTTCAAGTGTGCCTGTGGATTTGTCGGTAGTTGGGCAGATTGGCATTTTGGAACATGACTGAGAGGTGAACCTGATGAGTGGTAAAAGGTTGTGTTTTATCTTTCTTCACACAAGGAAAGAACAGGTTTTCACCAAACAGATTTCAGTGTAAGAGTCACTATAATGCATGAGGGGATTCAGGACTTGTTGTCTTGGTTTGGGGGGATGCTCACATTGACAAGTGGAAAGCAGACTGAGGTGTAAGGCATGTAAGACTTTTCATCTTGTGTTTGTCAGAAGAAGGAGAAGTTCTCCAAGACTTTATTTCATGTGAAATGAAGTAAGAAGTTTGTTCAGCACAGACACATCTCTGATAGCTTTGTGTGAGTGAACCACACTGAGTTTCCTCCGTGTACTAATTCTCATGGAGCTTTTTTCAGTGGTACTGATTGGATATATAATTACAGAATTATGCTGCAGGAGGCAGCTGTTGGATTGTGCTCAGGTACTTTACACCCTTACTTTTCAAAGTCCTTGGCTTTTCCCAGTTGGAGCCTTACCTGACCTTTTGATTTTTTTCCCCACCATTATGGACTCCGGTTTGAACTGGGTAAGTTAAAAACACAAATTATTTGATACATATGTAGAAGTTAAAGTTCACTTAAGATAAAGAAGAAAATGCCAAAAAGCTGTGTAGATAAAGGTAAAAAAGAATGTTTAAAAATTGTTGTAATTTAAAATTCTGCCAAAATGTTCCTGAATTGAAATTACAACTGTTTTTTAGCATCTGGAAAATAAAGCTGATAGCTTATGCCAGCACTTTATGACAAAGCTGTTATTCCTTAAGATTTTTATCACAGTATCTGATGTTTACATTTCTTACTGCTTTAGAGCTAACTTATCTTTAAATAATTGAAAATTGGTTTTATCCAAAGAATTTTAGTTTCAAAGATTTTATTTCTGTTTTATATATACTTAAAATATACCTTGAACCACCCTTTGTTTGGATAAGTACATGTGATTTATTTCAAAATATTGGTGTACAAATTAACTCCCAGTGAATGTAAATGCATACATTGTAAGCAACTGTTAGTCTGTTTTGCTTCCTGCTATCTTACTGGGACTTTCCAAGTGTGAATGAATGCTGAGTAAAATTTTCAGATGATTTTCAGAAGTCATACTTCTATGCAGTTCATTAACTTTTTATATTAAAAAAAAAAATAAACTTTGCCATTTTCAAAACCTCCATGTTTTTGTTTATTCACAGAATCAGAGGCTGGCTGAGGTTGGGAGGGACCTCTGGAAGGCGTGTTGTCCAAGCCCCCTGCTCCAGCCATCCCATTTAGGCCTTGTTGGCCAAAACCATGTCCAGATGGCTTTGGATCTCCAAGGAAGGACACTCTGTCTCCCTGGGCCACCTGCTGCAGTTCTCAGTCAGCCTCACAGTAACAGTATGTTCTTGTGCTCAGATGGAGCCTCAGGTGTTCCAGCGTGTGCCCACTCCCTCTTGTCCTGTCACTGGGCATCACTGACAGGAGCCCGGCTCCATCTTCCTTGCTCCCCCACTTCAGATGATGATACGTGTTGGTAAGAGTCTCCTGAGCTTTCTTCTGGCTAAACAATCCCTGCTGCTTCATCCTTTCCTTGTAAGAGAGGTGCTGCAGTCCCTGCATCCCTTTGTGGCCTTTAGCTGGACCCCCAGCCATGTCTGTGTGTCTCACACTGGGCACTGGGATGCCCAGTCCTGGGCACTGCTCAAGGGAAGGATCCCCTCTGTCACTCACTCTGCTGGTGCAGCCCGTGCCATCAGCCTGGGGCCACTGCTGGCTCCTGCTCAGCTCTGGGACCCCAGGGCCTTCCCTGCAAAGGGATGACTCCAGGATGTGTCAGTGTATGGGACTGTTCCTCCACAGCCCGTTTCTGCAGCCTGCAGAGGTCCCTGTGGATGGCAGCAGGACCCACAGGTGTATCAGCCACTCCAAGCTTTGTGTCCCTGCAGCTTGCTGAGGGCACACAGCCCATCAGCATAACCAGGATCTCTGGGGGAGTGTCAGGCCTCGCTGAGCCTCGGCAGGCAGTGTCTGCTGCTCTCCCTTTGCTGCAGAGCCTTGCTCAGGTCTGACTTCCCCTTGCTGAATCCATGCTGACTACTACTAGTGAATCACTAGCAGCTCACTTCCTGGAACTGCTTTCCTTGTGTCTGGGGTTTATGTAGAAAATGTTGATGTTCCTATTTGTAATGATCTGTCTATATCTTGCTGTACTTAACTTTTTATGTTAAGTTCTAGTGCCCTTTGGGAATGGCTGTGTAAAACGACTTAAATGGAATCTTTGTTATACATACTAACTTCCTAGGGCACTAATGGTACATTTGTTTCATTTTTAAGTAGATGGCTGAAATAAAAAACAACAAAACCCCAAACAAGTGTGCTTTAGAAAGAGAATTGCATTCAAAAGAGGGGGTTAACTCCTGGTGGCCCAGGCAGTATGTTACTTCCAAAGGCATGTTTCATTGACAAAGATTTTCCATCGTTTGAAAAGCACCAATGGGCTTTCTTTTTAGTAAAAGAAATGGTGTATTCACGTGGTTGCTTTCGTGTTGCAGCATTAAGTTCAGAAATTATCCAAATATTTACATTTCTTGCAGTATGAGCTCTTACAGGAATGATGCCTATTTTTTTAACACGTCAGCAAAACAAACTATTCTGTTTAATGGTGGTTTGAGACTATTTGAAATTTCTGCCTTTTCAAAAGTCCTAAGGAAGGAGACATCTTTGAGAAATGCATCACCGTGCCTTTAAACTGAGAGTAGACTTAGTAGGAATAAATTCTTGACAGTGAGGATCATGAGGTACTGGAACAGGTTGCTCAGAAAAGCTGTGGATGTCCCATCCCTGCAAGTGTTCAAGGCCAGGTTGGATGGGGCTCTGAGCAAGCTGTCTAGTGGAAGGTATCCCTGCCCATGGCAGAGGGTTGGAACTGGATGATTTGTAAGGTGCTTCCAACCCAAACCATTATATGGTAATAACTGACCCTCTTCTTACTAGGACAGCCATGCTTGTGCTCTTGCCAAGTGAGGCAAGTTGTTTGAAAAAATATTGTAAAATTTGTAAAATTTGGGGCAGAACACGAGTGTGCAATTTCTGTTTCAGAAACAGCTCGTCCTGGGCATTAAGAACCTGGCAGCTGACAGGCTTGAAAATACTGCTTGGTCCACTCAGCATTGCAGAAATGAGCAAGATACAGAATGAATCAGAGTGTAGAAAGTCTACCAAATGTAATGGTAAGATTACAAAGCTGAATTGCCAAGTCATCTATCAATGAGTAATGTGCTATGAGAGTATAAAGAAACCTTTTAATAATCAAAAGCAGGTACAGGATGACATAAAAGTTCTTATCTGGTAGCCCATGTAGTGAATAAACAGCAAGGTAGGTATTATTCTTGTTTGCAAGAAGAAAGTTCTTCTGTTAATGAAAAATACTACATGGGTAAGTGTTGTCTTTATAATGTTTTTCATATTAGCAATGTGTGTCTGTCTTCCTCTGAAGAGTACAAGCAGGGATGCTGCTTCCAGTTTTCTAATCAGACAATAAACCCCAATATGTCACATTCTACCAAAAGGACTCCCATGCCTAACAGTGGATGGCAGGGTGTGCTGAGTGTGCCACTGCTTGCTGCAGGTGTAGTTCTGAGAGTTGCAGTAGCAGGGAGCTCCCTTTGCATGGTTTCCAGCTGGCCTGCTCCATGTCATAGCCACTACAGAGTAGAGCTTGTTTGAATGTCCCTAGGCCAGGTTGAGTATGAGGGTATTTCTCATTTCAAAATCAAAACCAGGCTTTGGTGCTGGCTTGGATTTAGAAAAGGCACTGGGAATTCCAGGTGATGTTGAGCCTTCTACAGCTGGACAAAGCAGAAATACCCTGGTGGTTCTTTGCCTCTGGTATTTTAATGAAGGGGCTTTTATGTTTAAAACTTGCTATCTAGACTCATAATGCTCTGTGTGCAGTTCACAAGATTGGTTACAGGCCAGAACTGGAGCTCATTTATAGGGATTTTTCAGCAGGGTAACTGTAAAATGTAATGCTACATTTTATATATTGCTGTGAAAACATATAGAAACTTCATTTAAAATTCACAAACTACTCAACATGGCAAAAGCTGCTTCAGATCCCACAGAAATCCAAACCTGGCCACAGCAAAGTGTTAGAAGTCATACCAACTGTGCCAGTAGTTGATTTAGATTGGTCAAAGCATTGGATTCAGTGGAGGAAACACCCACTGACTACCTATGAAACTGAATTAGATTTTTATTTATATTTTCTTGTATTCTATAATTTTCCATGAGTGTGGGGGCAGGTTGTTTAATTCCCAAGTCATTGTGCACGAGATGGGCTGATGCATGATGAGGCGCGTGGAAAACCTTTGGCTGCTGTTTGGGTTAGCCACCCAAGCCCATTCTATCTTAGCAGAAATCATTTTGCAAACACAGCTGAGTTCCTTTGCGTGTTTAGCTGATGCTCCTGCCCCCTGCTTTGCCTAAAAACGAGCAGCGGCATTCACTCGTTGATACACACGGGTTATTTATAAGGGTAAGGAGGACACCTGTCTAGGCAGCAGCAAACGGCACATGCTGCTCAAAGCCATCTTCACCATCCTTACTTGAAACTGGCAGGCACAGCAGGGGCTGACGCTTTTTCTGCTGGCGGACAATCGCCGTGCAGTACCAGCACAGCTGAGCTCGGGCCTGGCACAGCTGCAGATACTTTGTGGAAGTTTAATTCCGTCCCCTCAGCTGTGAGCTGCTCTCGGCTTAGGCGAGTCCAGCGCCCCGGCCATGGCAGCGCTCCCGGCCGGCGCTGGGCTCGGCCCCGCGCCTGGGCTGAGGCTCCCGCGGGTTTGCAGCGCCGGGGCTGGGGCCGAGCGGGGCCGAGCGGGGCTGAGCGGGGCCGAGCGGGGCTGAGCGGGGCCGTGTCCCGCTGCAGAGCGGCCGAGCGCGGGGCCTCGGGGCGGCGGCTGAGGCGCTCCCACAGCGCCCGGGGCACCGCGCTGCCGGAGCGGAGCGGGCTGGCTGAGCTCAAAGGTGCGTTTTGTTCGGTATATATATATATACACATATATATATTTTAGCTTAACTCCCTTTTAAGAGTTAGCTTTCTGCCATGGCGGGTTCTATCGCTTCCAGCCCAGCCCTTCGCTCGGTGTGAGCAGGGCCTGGCACGGCGCAGAGCCTTCAGTCCCGCTGAAGCGCAGGGCATTGGCACCCAACAATCTCGGACCACGCTGTCGGTGTGCGAGCTCTCCAAAAGAGGACTTTATAAACAACAGTCCTCCTTAAAGCTGCCCAGATCTCCTTTAATTGGTTTAGCAGTGCAAATTTAAACAGATGCTTTTGGTTTGGGCTGCTGTTCCTGTAGTGTTTCCAGGGAGAATGACTCTCTCCTACAGGCACCCCTTTGGAAACCACAGAAATTAATTTGCGTACCAAGTCTTCAGCTTGCTGCAAAGTACAAAATATTATGTCACTGTCTTGGTTTCGGCTGGACTAGAGTTCACTTTCTTCTCAGTAACTGGCACAGCGCTGTGTTTTGGACTCAGTATGACAATTACATTGATAACACACTGATGTTTTGGTTGTTGCTAGGTAGTGCTTACCCAAATCAAGGCCACTTGGGCTTTATATTTCAGTTTCATTAGGTCTGACACGGGGAACAAAGAGCACGTTGGACGTTCAAAGTCACCTGATTGATTCAGGTGATTTTACCTAGGTCAGCTGTAAAGCTGCTGGTAAATCCGTGTCCCTCAGATCCCCACGGGCTGGTTGTGGGGCTGGAGCATTCGGTATTTGAAGAGAGTCTTGAGAGCACCGTGTGTGCTGGGAGAGGATAATGTGGTGTAGGGATGGAGTTACATTCTACAGACAAAGGGGTGCCAGACTTCTCTTGGTGCTTTCCTGCAGCAGCCGGAGGGGCAGCTCCCTCAGTTCCCAGGGAGGGGAATCCCGACCAGGCATAGGGATGACGTTCTTTGCAGTGAATGATAAAGCAGGGGGGAAGTTTTCCTGTGGCGGCAGTGGCCTTGGAAAGCTTCAAATCTCTGCTGGACAAGGCTCTGTGCAACCTCTTTCAATTTTTTTTTAATGAGATTTTAAAAAATCAGATTCAAAAATGCAAGACCTTCCAGTCAGTTTGCAAGAACAATAAAGTGACATCAGGGAAGTTGAAAATAAACTATATGAATTTAAACAAAAATCTTTGCATAACTGGTAGATGGCATCATGATTAACCATGATTTATTAAGCCCAGCCAACGATGCAATTCTTCCATTTGAATCTGTCATCAAATTTTATTTTTCAGCTATGACAGCCATTAAAACGAAGTGTTGAAATAAACTGAACTTAGACCTTTGAATCTCAAAGTATTGAACCAAGACTAATGAATCATATTCAATCACACAGTTGTTCTCACTTAAAGTAGTAGTAATGATAGTACTATTACTAAAAGAAAAAAATGTTTTATATAAAGTTAATAAAAGTTATAGTATTGTTAATTTCATCTCAATTTATTCTGGTTTTAATGTATAGCTTTTATATACATAAAACATAAATAGAAAACATAAGCATAAAATATATACATAAAACATATGCATATAATGTATGTGTATGTATATACATGCATGTTTTATTGTGTATATAATATCTTACTACAGAAGCTTGTGTGTACAACCTGTAAATAAATATACATATATTGGGGGGTATGCTCAAAAATTCTTGCTGAAAGGGATCAAGAAAGTTTGGAGGTCACAGATGTAGAGGAGTATGGTGGCAAGCAGTGTGGCTGGTAAGCAATGTAGGTATTTAGAGAGTAATACAGGTATTTAGTTAGTGATAAGGGCATTACCTGGACATTTTAAAGCTGTTTTTCAGAAAGCACTGTATTTGTATATGATGGCTTGGGATTTATTTCTATGCCCATCTAGCTGGTGTCAGCAGCAGATAACAAGTAATTTCTGTGGGCAACATGCCAGGAGAATGAAATAGCATGTTCTGCAGGCTTCTGAGCAGGCAGTGTAGTGAATATCTCATGGCCTTCCAGAAATAAATTCAAGCAATTGAATTAGCTGTGGAAGGCTCAATATCCATTCCTGATATACTAAACTAATCAAAGGCCTGAAACCTGAGGTGTAGAGAGCTTGGATATGCATTGTCTTCTTCATAAGAAAACTTCAAAAAGCACTCATTGGCAAGTTGTATGAAGTAATTTTGCCTTTACAGCCTTTGTTGAGTGATCATTTAAAATTTAGCAGATGCAGAGTTTGCAGTTTGGGAATTGTAAAATTCCATCTCCTCACTTCACAAATATCACTTCAGTAATCAACCCCCTGCTGTTTCTTTGATGTATTTATGTTTCAGTTCAGCAAAGCACTTACATTCACCCTTGAAATGGAAGTTGTCTTTAGTCACTTGCTGTTCAGCAAAGTTCTGATGCACGTGCCTGGTTTGGATGTTTGGAATACAGGTGGGTGCCTCAGTGGTCAGACGAATTTGGGTCTGAGTGATTTGAACTTCTGCTAGAGTGAAGTTTAATATCAGGCATGATTGCAGCAATTTTTTTCAAGCAAAAAGTAAAATGTTTGCTCTCTGAGAATATGGTGCCTTTGAGATGCATATGTGTCACACTATGATTCTGTGTTGGAGAATGAACAAATTGCATTTCATTGTGGGTAGTGTGTAACATTCAACTGGCATGAAACCCCTTCTGAGAGTTAAACTGCAAGTTTGCTGAGTGTGGTCATTTGTTCCTCTGTGGTCCTGAGTTGATGTCATCTCAGTGATGTGACTGGGAATACAACAGAAAACAGACTGGACGGAGAAGTGAACCCAGATAAACAGAAGTGATGTAGAAAACTACTGCTGTCGGCTGTATAAACTTGTCAAAGCCTTCACATTTCTCCACATGCATTAGCAGTAACAAGGCAAGTTAAACTAAAAGAATTGAGATGCCACATTCCTCTAATCCAGGTGATTCACAATCCTGGTTTGCAAGAAAGACACTGGGAAAGATGTTCAAAGTTGTGGGTTTACCACTGTCTTCTTCTGAGGACTTAAATGTTTTGTCATTAACTTGTATTTTGAGCCATTCCTAGAAAAGTTTGAGCCTGTCAGTGAAACAGCCAGCAAAGAACATTCAATTGAGAAAGCTTTAATGGAAAGGAATTCCGAGTGGGATTAAATGGAGTTCTTGACTATGGAGAAACAGGAACCCATATTTTGTCATCTGTAGATGATACTCAGACCACATTGTCAAAATGCAGACTACAGGAGAATCTCTTTTTCTTAAACATTATGAAAAGACAAAAAGGTAATTTTCTCTAATAGAACATAACCAACTATTGTAACCAAGCAAGAAATCTCTTCTGCTTAATCTAAAGCGTAGACTTCAAATGCTTTTGTTTATCCTCCTTAAGCAGCAAATTAATCTTGTTTTAAAGGGATAAAGTTTTTGTCCCTTGTCAGCCACACACTATTTAATCCCTTCAAGCTTATTTTTACTCTTAATTAATGATGTGGGGGTGCTAATGCATCAGAGATGTTCCTAAAGATTTTTAACACACTCTGGTACATAGGACAGCAGATGAATTATATCAACACCTTTGTTTTACCAGCTAAAATATATCTGAAGTAGAGATGGAAAGGTTGAAGACTAAGAGAATGTTGTCTAAACTTTCTACTTAAAATGTATAGCTACTGAATTGTTTAGCTTTTCAACAATTAAAAACGTTAGGGCTTATGTAAAGGAGATGAAGAAAGTGAATACAAGACAAACCTCAGGGATGTGATGAAAGATTTTTTTTTTTTTTCCAAAGCAGAAAATTAAATTCTAACATTAAGCATTGTGTTCAAAATTCTGTACTTCCATCTTTGAGCATAGATTTTAATCTGGTTTTGTCTCTTTTCTCAATGAAATATTTCCTTCTTAAATCCCCCAAACATACCCATATTGTGAAAACTCAGAAGCCTTCCCTAGAAAGCTTGGCTATAAATATCTAGCTAATATGGATACCTCAGAATTCCCACTGACCTGCAGGAATACTCTTTCAGATTTCAGTACATATCCCTACATGTGCATTCCAGTAAGTATTTATTCTCTAATTGCTACAGTACCATGGAATAGGAGCTCCTTCCTTGTTTATGTAAAATAGTTAGGCTTGCCTATTTAAAAAGAGTAAGCTTGCCATGGCAATTTCATAATTTCAGTTTTCAGAGTGTTTTGATGATTGGCAGTGATAATGCAAGGTATTAGTTCAATAACACAAGACTGTTGCTTCAGTCTTTGAGATTCAGGCAATTACACAATGGTTGCTCTTTTAGTGACCTAACAAAGCATGGAGAATTCTGGACTGCTGCCAAAGAGAATTCCAAATTCCTTGTCTTCATTTTGGTGTAAGAAAATTAACTGACCTTCCTAACCTTCCTCTTGAAACTGCATTTTTTCTCTAGCTCTTGTTAGGAGCAAGGTCACCAGAGATGAGGTACCAGAAGCTAAAAGATGAGAGAGGGACTTTGTTCAGAGGAAATGTTGCATGTTGTGTACAATGATCTGTTGTTTAGAACCTGTGGCAGTGAATAAAGGAAGAAGTTAAATAAGTTTTCACATATTTAATTTAACAGGACTTGGTGCAGCCCATGTATGGGTATGCTGTTGAGAAAATGACTGCCATGGTTCCAATGATGGTGAATGAATTGTATATTTGTACAACAAATGAGGTTATTGTACAAACATACAATATCTGTTTTAACAGCATGCACTTTTGGTAATAATTCCATCTTTATTGCCCAGTAGTATGAGAGTTGTAAAAAATGTTACCTGTTTTTATATGGGAAAGAAGAATATAAGTATTTGTTATAGGGTTATAAATAGCATTTTATTTTTATATATTTTTTGCAAATTGCTTATGTCAGTGAATTGGGAGTAGTGAGAACTGCTGTCATCACATCTGTGTGATACTGGTGAGACAGTAAGAAGTGTCAAATGGTGGTGGTAAATAATTTTTAAATGATGCAAAAAATTGAGGGTACTTAGAACAAACGATAGACTAAAGGACCTTGAATTTTTTGCTTTCAAAGGAAAGACTGAATAACTGTTGAATTATATTAATATGTACCTATAGTGAGTGCAGTAATGCTGAACTCCTTAATCTGTCAACCAAATGTCTTCCACATACACACCTGGAATTTGAAGTCAGAAATAAAATATGACTTAAGTATTGGGCTATTTACTACTTGAAATCTTTTAACTAAAACCACCTGTCTTTTTGTTGTCCTGTGTGCAGGACAAGGCCTCCTTAGTTTAGGTTCAGTAGTTGAGGTTGCTTTCCTGTCTTTTTTCTGTGATCTCAACCTATCCTAGCAAACACAGACAGTGGTCTGGGCTTGGGTGTTTGTCAGAAGCCAGATTCCATATTCTGTTAAAGGGAATTAGTCCACAGATACTATTACATGCTAAAATATGTCCTGCATTTATTCACTGGTACTGTTTGTTTATTGGATTCACCTTGCTCAAGAACTCCTGCCACCAACCTTACAAATGATCCAGTTGCAGAAAATAACGTGGCATTTGTTCTTGCAGGAAATCACATGAGGTGAAATCTGCTGAAATTAAAGCTTCCACCTGTTGCACCTGCTGCTGAATGTGCAAATTGCCCAAAGGATCTCAGCAGTCTACTGACCATGCTTTGCTGGAAGCACCAGTTAATGCATCTGAGCTAATGTCCCTCTAGAGGGAATGTGAAGGAAAGCTGTTTTTCATACAGGAGATTCTGGATGAAAGGTTGAAGGTTCAGGCTACTTGGCTTTATTTGGAGCCAATTTTCAGTTCTGACATCATGGCTCAGATGCCTGAAGGAAAGTGCATAATTCAATACTTAACTAAAAGACTTGATGGAAACAGTTTTTCAGGTACAAACTGCTGTCTTAAGAGTGAATTTCTAGTATGTACCAAAACATTTGCTTCTGATAAAACAGTAATTCATCTGTTTCATCTTGGCTTCCTTACTTAGGTTCTTTAAAAACACTGGTTCAGGCAGAATCAGAGAAACATTGGCTGGGAGTGGCCTCTGGAATTCAGTTCATCTGACTCCTTTCAGAAAGCAGAAACTTTTGGCACCACTCCATCAGGTCAGGTGGTACAGCTTTGTGTATCCAAATTTCAGAAATCTCCATGAACACAGATTTCTTGCAGGTTACCTCCAGAGGCTTCAGGGCTCCTAGGGTATAATTTTTTCCTTCTGTCCAAGCTGAATCTCCCAAGCAAGGATTTGTACCTGTTAAATTCTACCTTAATTTCCACTTCACCAAACTGAGCAAGTCCAGCTCTCCCCAACTCCTCTCATGCATGCTCTGTAGATTCTGATCCTCAGGGAAATACCATCTACCTCATGATTCTGGTAATCCTGTTATATAATGCTAATAATGATTCAAAAAACCTGCCTTCATTCTGAAGATGTTTGCTAATATAAAGGGGTTTCTAGTAGGATGTTGCATTTTTAATGTATTGGTAAGTGGGCTTACTAAACTATTCAAAAAAAGGCAAGAAATCGAGATGTTTGCTGGGTATTTCTGAATATTGTGTGCTGAATGATCCATTTTGATAAAATCATCTCATTCAGATATTCGGTGCTACTCAAAAAGTTTTTTTTTGGAATGCGCTACATGCTATCACTGGCGAGGGGAGAAAAAAAATCATCTTTTGTGCAGGAGAGTGTAAATGCCAGAATGGAAGTTCAACAGTGTCAGGTTGATTTTGGCTAAACGAACAGGCATCAGTTTCCAGAAGGTGGCACTGTCCTTCCACAAATGCAGTGTCTGAGGTTTAGGGCTTAAAAGGATGCTCTTCTCCAGACTGCTTGAGAGGTGTTTCTTAAAGCATAAAGCTAATTTGAGTCTGTTCAGGCTGATTTTTTTTTTTTTTTGCATTTATATGACATTGTGTAATAAAATTGCTTTATTGGCTTATTTGTTCATTGCAAATTTGAATAATCATACATTATTCCTTCATTATAAATATCTAATTTAAGCAAAGTGTTTTGGTGAGGTTTAAATTACTTAGTGGTTTAATTTCCACTTCCCATAAATTTTAAGAATGTCTTGGGTTCTTGGGTACAGAAGTTTTTCTGTCTTCCCAAGGAAGAAAGCAGAAGGAAATAAAAAAGTAAGGAAAAAAAAATAAATCCCAGGCTGCAATCTGTGATATATTAAAAGTTATATTTAGAAACCAGATTATTGATGGTCTTTCAACAGGATACTCAGACTATTTTTTGTACACTTGATTTACGTGCTTTTCTTGATACTGTTTCCCCCCTGCAATTGACACTGGCACTGTCACTGACAAAATAAGTTACACTGATGTTTTGAATGACTGGGAATGATGCCGTTCCCTTTTTTATTTCATACCTTAGTTGTAAATAGTAAACTCTGTTGGAGCATAAATTATTTTTTCCCTAGCCTTTTCTCATATGAAAGAAAGATACAAGCAGGAAGAATCCCATTTATAGAACTGGCAACACTGCTTTGATTTGCTTTACCAGTTTCAATTATTGCATTTGTTGTTGATAAATATCCTAAGGAAGGGAACAAACCCCACTTTTCTCTTGACAATGTATAGTTATATAATTGTGCATTAAAAACTGTTTATAAACCCAATTCTGAACTGTGCTGGCATGCTGGCATCTTGATTGTCTATGTGTAGATGAAGTTTCTGCAGTTTGCTGGGGTCTGGTGAGGTGTGAGAGGCAGGAGGCACAAGGGGAGTGTGTTCCCTGCACAAAGCAAGGCTGTGGTTATTGCAATTAGGGAGCTGCACCCCATCACGATCGCTTAGCTCAGTGCCCAGCTCTGGTTCTGTCACCAGATGGGAAGGGTTTGTGTAACACGGGCAGGGGATTAAACCAAAGCTGAACGCATTGCAAATGTGCATCAAACACTCCCAGCTTTTGGGCTGAAACGGAGCTTGGAATTTCCTATTAAATTCTCCGAACTGAAGCTGAGAAGGGGTTGTGGGTCCAATCTGCCCTGAGTGCCCGTGAGGAGTTTGTTTCTGGGCCACCTTTGCAGCCCCGGCTGTGCACAGCAGTGCAGCCTCTCTCCTTGGGTGTCCTTGTCCCGTGAGTGACCCCCGCTGCCGCCCGGTGAGGTTGTCCTGCCTCTGCCAGGGTGAGTCTCCTCCTGTGACGGGCTCTGACAGAAGTGCTCCTGCCGGGAACAGTTTGGGTACACCTTTGTTCTCTGATGTCCGTCGTTGTTGTCACTGTCAGCAGTCCTTGCGAGCCCTCAGTAGGCTGAGTCGGCTACAATTTTCCCTGTAAATCTCCGTGGTGTTTCTCACGATGGATGTGGTGGTTCTGTTTTCACCATGGATACGTGCTCCTGGCTGTGTGCCTCCGGGGGCAGACACGGGGCACAGCAGAGGGGCCTTGGGGTCGGCTGGCACTTCTGGTTACCTCTGTCTCCATCTCACCTCTGGCCATCCCAGCAGCACACAGGTTCTGGGGAATGCACACTGCTTTAGGTGGGAGAGGAGATGCCTTGGCAGAACCTGTGTTCCCAGGCTTTGGGAAGTGGAGCAGGGGATTGGTATGAATCACTTCCCGTTTCCCTGCCAGGACTTTGCCTTGATTGAACATTTTGTATTGCAGTGTGAAGGGTTTGGATCAGTTCACAACGTCCTGGCATGGAACTGAATTACAACAAATTCAGTCATGGTTTAAATTCAAGCCCATACTGGAACTAAGTAGAAGAATTTGTTTGGTTTGATTTCTTCATTATAAATCTGCATAATTTCCTACATTTCAGTGTGTCTTTGCTCCCCAACGCCATACTTGGTGAGCAAGATTAAAAACTGTAATGATGGTTAGGCTATAAATGGGTCATAAGGCAAATTAAATGGCAGAACCTGATGTTCAGACAACTGTATTTCCTTAAAGGTATTTTCAAAACTTTTTTTTGCATTTCTATTAACTGAGATAACTTTCATCTTATGCAGTAGCTTTTCTAATAATTTACATTAATTTAATTTGAGAGATTAATTTAGAAAGCACTAGAAAGAATTTGGAAAGCACTCCATATCTTAATGTACATTTTGTCATCCATAAAGTGCACAAATACCCGAGACCCAGTATTCACCAATGTGTCTTGACAAGTGTTAGTAATGTGCTGTTGTGAAAAGAAATAAAAATACAATTTCTTATCTTCTTAAAACAAGTAGAACTCTTTTGTTTTGAGAACAAAATTCTTTAAACATGTATTTAGTTAGGAAATGTCTCATGATCAGGGAATACCTTTTATAGATCATGTTACTGGTTAGTGTTAGTACTGAAGTGTCGGTGTTGCCTGTACACAACTTGGCCATATTAATACTTACATCTTATGTATATATTTATATCTTTTATATGGAAAGAAAGATTATCCTTTGCATTGTATTCTGATGCTTGATTACTGGTTAAAATGTGTGACTTTGTTGTTGTCATAAAACTACACTTTAAAAAATCCATCAAAATATTTGAATTGTTCATGCTGCTTAATTGCACCATCCAGTTGAATAGCCAGTGTAAATTGTTGTTGCTCCAGCAGAGTGATGGGAGTTGTGCTCTTTCATCAATTGACCCTGTTTGGGAATTATTTTCAGGAATAATAGTTCACATTTTGAATAATTTCATACAAGCTGCCTAACTACTCCAGTGAACTCTGGCAATGAGCAAGGTCAGTAAATTGTAAACCTGACAATGTTTTGAGTAAAGCACAATGTGATATTGAGATTAATTTTTGATTAAGACTTCCTGCAGTGCTGGTGGTGATTCACTTGAAAAGACAATAATATTTTTTTTCTGGAATAATTTCTTTTCCAGAACAGACGTGTGCTGACAGTAGTAACAACACACAAGATGCTGGAAAAACTGAGGAAATGCAATGAATTTCTGGAAATAATTCTCAAGGGACTTAATGAATGGTTAGAGAAAAAGCATCTGGTTTTCCCCAGATTCTTTTTTAAATCTAATTAGGAACTTCTTGAAGTTTTTTCAATGGCCAAAGACCTTTCTTGGTATGGAAGTATGTAATAGGGATCTTGTTAAGTAGTGTAACCTTTCCTATAAGGGGAGGAACTGGGTTTGGGTCCCCATAGACAGACTTGACAGTGTGCAGTGAATGCAGTGTAAAGTCAGCCAAAACAAGAACAAAAATGAAAACCAAAATGCTAGTTCAGTCCCAGAGAAACATCCCTACAGTGCAAAGAACAGGACAAGAAATCTTGTGAGGAAAAAACTCTTAAAGCTGTTGGTTTTGTTTGAGGTTTTGTTTTTTTTTTTTACCCACAGAAAACTATTGTATTAAGGTTGTACCTGGTTGCTCTACTCGATTTCCTTAATGTTTGCTATTGCTGGGAAGGTATAAATAATAACTTTGTATGTACTGGAGGTGGATTAGCTGTTGAAGAGAGAATTCTTGTTTATCCTTATTAGTTTGTATGTTACAGAGACTCTAAGTAGAGTTTTACATCTTTAAACTGATCTTCAGTAAATACAGCAGGAAGCATCTTGCAGGGGGTAATACACAAGAATTATTGCTGAGGATAAACATTTCTTGTATCTAACTTTAAATGCTCTCTTAAGTAAATTGTTCAGATGTTTTTCTTAATTATATATTCTTAGGTAGTGTTGGAAGGAATAAAATGGAAACAGTAAAAGGACATGGATATTTCCTGTTGCAGGAATTAAGTTGTGGATGCTGTTTTGTTTGCAGATATGTGGCATTGATGTTTTATATTTGGGTTTGTAAAGGAACAAAAAGCATCTCAAGCCCCTGTCGAGCTACTGGTGAATGAAGGACATTGTACTGGTATTGTAGTGAGAAGGAACTATTTAATACAGAGAAATAAATGTAGTATAGTAAAAAAATAAGAAATGCAAGAAAACATAATCACACCTAAGACCAGAACTTCTTAACTTATAAAATTTTTTGCAGGCACCAGAGGATTTTCTGGGACAGGATAATAGACAGACTGAGGACGTTGTCACCTTGGTGTGAGGAAAGCTGTCTAAGCAGATTCGAGTGGCTCCAGGAGCACTTGTTGAGCTTGATGTTCATGCTGAGGATGTTCTTGCATCTCTAGTAAGCAAAAAAGGCAAAGATGAGAGTGACCTTGAGTGGTTAAGTGAGCTTTAGTGCTACTGGGAGGTGAGTGATACCTCTCAATCCTATTAGAAGGTAACTTCTGTTCACAGTTTTTCAATTTCTGCTTGCTTGCTCACACAAGGAATGGTTACACTACAGTGAGGATTTCTGCTGATAAGAGAATACCTGGAACAATCATTTTATGGATTGCTAACTAGAATGGCCACTGGCCAGACGTAAACAGTTTTTAATTAAAATGACTTGCTTCATCTCTGCTGAGTCTCAGTGCATTTGCTGAATTTGCAGGGAATGTTACACACAGAATTTGTTCACTCAAAGACTGTATTTTGGCTTTGTGATGCTGCAGGATAAAGAATGCTATAGGGATGAGAATTTCAGTTAAAGATTTTAATTGACTTATAATGCACAAATAAAATAATATTGACAATACTTACAGGAAAAATATGAATGTTTTTACTGGATAGTGGTACAATGTTTTACATAAATCAGGACAAGATCTCCTGTAATACAAAAGACATTTTATGTGAAACATAAAATAATAATAATAAAAAACTAGGGGTCATGCATTAACCATAACTACAATGATTGGTCATGATTGCTTCTGTTTACCTTTTAGAAAGTCCATTAACTTCCTCAATAGCTAGACAAGACAGTTTTACTCTGCAGTACTGTTAGTAGGATCTTATTTTAGGTAATGTTTAGTTTAAAAACCAGTTTTGGTTCTGTTGATACTTTATTATCTATAAATTAGTAGTTTTTTCTTTATTTGGGTTGCATTGGAATGAGTGTCTCAGCAGCCATGCAGCTGTTTCTAACAGCATTAAGAAAAAAAAAAGTGTGAGTTTTTTTGTTTAAATGTGTCATAACCATGGACTTTTATGGTATGCAAGTATGTATTAAAAAAGTTACATTTCACTAAAGGGACCTGTCTATCAGTGTAATTTAACACCAAAAGAGAGGTGAAATTACTGGTGGGATACTTATGCAAAAAACCAATAATACAGATCAATTCATGTGAGATAGCTGATAGGGTGTAGAGCCTGATTTTCAGCTGTGAATTTTTCTAAGGTGGTGTGGAAGCAACATTCTCTTCAGATAGCAACAAAGTTAACATCCTCTTAGAGAGTTGCACAGAATTGGGGCATTCTTGAAGTGTCCTTGGAGGTTTCCGGTAGTCACATCAAGCCCACAGGGTATTTTTTGGGATGCATTGCCTTTGATGCTGTTTCTAATTTGGAACATCTGGAGCTGACAACTGAGCAGTAAACCTGCTCTGGGCACTAAGGTCAGCGTGGCCCTTGAAAGCCGAGTCATGGCAGGCTTCCTATCTGGCATGCCTTTATTTAAGAAGGTATTTTGTTACTCAGCTAAAGGATTGGTAGCTGCATGCTTGGGGGACTTCTCAGTTTGGGAACAGCCACTAATACTGTAATACCTACTGTTAGAACATTATTTTAAAAGGTAGACTTTAAAGGAGAGCTGCAGCTTACACCAATGTGAGAGGGAATTCATTAATTGAGGCCAATAACCATCAAATTCTGCTTCTGCTGGTCCTAGGGACATTTTTAGCTTATTTTCATGCTTGTTTTTGGAATGATGAAGAACATATTTCAGTATATGTTACATCCAATATTCTCCTGAGAAAAATATCCATATAAAAGAGTGAAATCCTCAAAACTGGAAAACAGATCCTTGGTTGTGAGAAGCTGTTAATATTTTATTTTGTGTACATAGCTGGCTGGATGTGTGTGTTTAGTGTTAGTTAATACATATTATTTTTTGTGTGTTTCTACTGGCACAAATCTATAATGGATTCTAAATTGTGATCAAATGGGACACAGTTTGGAAGTATAAAACTTCTTTGCTTTCAGTCACTAGGTGTTATTCCAGTAAAAAATGTATAAAATGTATAAATTAGTATCAGCACAGAAACAAGTGATTAAGTAAAAACCAATTGTCTTCAGATAAGAAGTTATAAAACAGAATATTGCATGAGCTGCAGAGTTGCTGAGGTTTCCCTTCAGGTTCTTTTTTTTCTGTTTTTGTTTTTTTGTTTGTTTGTTTTTGTTTGTTGTTGTTGTTGTTTTGTTTTGTTTTTTTAAAGACCCTGGAGTGAAAGGTGTATCTTTCAGGTGTTTAATTTATTTTTTGTCTTTATTTACAGTCACACAAACGTTTCACCCAAAAAGCTAAAATTGAATTGAGCTCAAGGAAAGTTAAAAATTTCTATGGGTGGTCTAAGAAAGAAAAAAACAAACCCGAGGGAGGTTTAAGAAAAGTTTTCTGTACTCCAGCAGACACTGGAATCCAGGAATCAAGAGAAAGCTGACTTGGAAAATCAGGTGTGTGATGCAAAAGATGAACTATTGTTCTGATGATAGCCAGAGAAGTTATTTAAAATTTGTTTCTTTATCACATAGTATTCCCCTTTTACCTGCCAATATGTGGAGCAAGCTGTGTTTCAGATAACAATCTTTTTACTTTGGTGGAATGGGCTTAATGTTAGAAGTGCATAAAGGATAAGAAATAAATGCTTTAAAGTAATAGAAAATGTAGATGTTATTAATTTACCAACTGATACCCTCTCCTACATCCTCACACATATCTGCTTTCTTGTGAAGAGATAAATTTTCAATGATTTTACCAAGAGTTCAGATTCATCTCTTAACTTGCAAGTTAGTACATTAAAAGTTTGAAAGTTTATTTCTGCCTTCTGTGCTAATGCAGTTTTGAGACTGTTTGTGGTAAGTCCTGTTGCTGATTACAGGGGCAAAAACTAGGCAACGTTTAGAAGATGATTTTTTTAAGAGTTATGGTATATCATCTTGAGCTTCTTTTAGAAAAATAGAAAAGGAATTTGAAATGGACTTTTAAGTCTTGTCTGTAGTTGAAGTCAGCTCTTTGTGTGTTTCTTGTACACTCTGGTAGGGTTTGGAAGTACAAGGGAGGGCTAAACTACACAAGTTTGTTCCTGTGGTGTAAACCAGCTGCCATGGTTACCAGGAGAGAGAGGATGGTAACTGCAGCAGGAGTTGCATCATCTTCCTCCTATGCTACCTGAAATGTGCCTGTACTAGATAGTGAAGCACTCTAAAATTTAGAGATGGGCTAAATTCCTGTTAAAGCCTATTTTTGATAGATTATAAACATACCTAGAAAGATGGCTTAGTTATAAACTGACAACATAAATGCCAAGCATGAATTTGTAAGGAGCTTTTTTTGCAGAAAAGAATGTACCTACTTGTATGAGACAGGATCTCTTTAAGGGCCTTTGGTTTCTCTTGCAGATAATTTCCTTCACTGTTAATATTTCCTGTATCTCACACTGAGCTATTTCAAATTGTTTGTTTTATACTGGTCTTCTTCCTTCACTTGGATGAAAATGTAACTGAATAGACTTTGGTGTGCTGGTCCTGATAGCAGTTTTTGTTCTTTAAAAATTTCCAATAAATAATGAGGTGTTTTCTTTCTATTTGTTGAAATTACTTAAGAAAAAGTCTCTAGGAAAATAATCCGTGAATGTTTTAAATGTTTGTAAAATGTCTCTAAAATGATTTTGTAATATAATCAGCAATTTTTTCTATTCTGATGTTGACATATGCAGCAAAAAACTGCAACCAGCAGAACAATTTAATGGTGGCCTTGAGGGTGAGAAAACTGTCATCAGACTGCTTTGGAGCTGGGAATGCAGGACATCAACTTAGCTGGAACACACTTGCTCCATCAGGAATTGTAGCTTACCTAGCAGCCTTTACATCCAGCTACAGGCAAGTGGTATGTAAAGTGATTTTGTCCCTCTGTTTTTTTAATAATCTAAAGTTCATTAATTTTTCTTATAAAAATATAAATATATTTTAATAATGTTTCAGTAAAATTAATAAGTGGAACTGAAACTGTGTTGTTGTAGGCTTTTGAGTTTTGTTTATAAGACTCCTGTGGAATATTCCTTTTTTCTTTTACTGTAGGGTACTTTCTACTAGGTAAAACATGGATTCCTTTGGTTAATTTTCTTCTCTAAAGCAACAGTAGTTCCAGAACAGCAGATCCTCAATCACTGCAGATATTATGTTATTGCTCCATCCCTGGAAGTGTCCAGGGCCAGGTTGGATGGGGCCCTGAGCAACCTGGGGCCCATGGCAGGGGTTGGAACTGGATATCTTTAAGGTCCTTTCCAATCCAGGCCATTCTATGATTCTGGGATTTGTGCCTATAACTCTTAGTAAAGTAAACAGAAATTCAGAATACAGAAAAATTTGCACATGGCAGATAATTTTTATCTGTAAGAACTTTTGGGTGTCAAGATTATCCTGACTTGAATGTTTTTGAACACCAAAACCTGCCACTGAATTCAGCTGAAGAACTTAATGTCTACTTATTTTGAAAATGAGGGCCAGGTTAATGAAAATTGCTAAAAATTAAGATATGAGAACATCAGTGTCTGTAATTTGAAGACAGAGTTTGGATATTAACCCTATTTACCCTTTTCCTTCAATGCACTTACTTTGGCACTAGAAATACTACTGGTATAGGGCATGGATTGTACCTCTGGAAGCAAAACTACTTGTTGGAATTAGAGGATGTATGCTGGGATTCTGATTGTATATGTAATTTTTTTCAAGCAATTACTGTATTAATAACTCAATCACTCAGGCTAAACAGTTGACAAATGTTAATGAATTCAACACTTGTACAGTTCATCCTTCATTTCACTTTTACACAGCTTTGATCAAAATTCTTTTTGAACTAATGGAAAGATGATTAGCATTTTAAAACTAAATAATGATAGCTTTTAATTTTGAAAGGTGAGATAGAATCTACTTCAAATGGATGGTACATATTATGCCTGCAGTTATGAGTTTATGGGTGGGTATTAGGACCACAGGAACCATATAAAATGCAACTCAAGCTTTTTGTAATAACATTTTTTTAAAAAAGCAGAATTAGCAAGCAATCCAAGGACAATTTGCAAACATATACCGTGCCTGCTTATTTACTCCCATCAATGAAGAAGGATTTTATAGATGATAAAAGCTGTGTGTGTTTACCTGGTATTAGAGAACTATTCTTTAATTATTCAAATAGCAAGTCTGACGCAGGATATGTTGAAAATGACGTGACTGAAGGTTTTAGCTGAGTTTTACCCAAATGCTAAATTCCTGTTTTAAAATAAGAATGAGCTAAATGAGCAAATTACATAAATATGGTCTGGTCTAGACTGTGCTTGACATGCAGGTTTCCTGTGTTCAGTTCAGTCTGCATTTGCTGGTACCAGCTTATGTTGAAAATGTAACCTGGCTCCATCTCCCTTGGGTCTCTCTTTGGGTCCCCAGAAGTGACTGAGCCATGTAGGAACTTGGGAGCTCAGCAATTCTTCTGGTACATTTTTGACCCACTGCTGAACACTGTTTTGTGCTGTGAGATTCTCTTTCTACCACTGCCTCATCTGACAGATATTCAGGTTTCCAATCCCTATTGCTTCTCCAGACCTATGGTGTAACTAAATTTTCCCTTATCTGTGTTTATCAAATTACTCAAAATCCTTGTAACTTTACAAAGCTCCCACTTGATTAATATCATGCTGTGCTGGTGGGTTACAAATGTATTTTCTGAATCTCTCAATGCATTTTAACTGTGAAAGCTTTCTTCCATTGTGGGCCCCTTTCAGATGTTTTCCTAAACCATTCTAAAATAGGGAAGAAAGGCATTGTCCTTCAGCTGGTGATTGGTGCACTCCCAAGTGCAGTTTCTGATTCATAACAGTGAAGGTTACTGCCACTCATGGTACATTTCTCCACCAAAACTTCCCCTCCTAAATTTGGGCTTTCTTCCACCATATTCATTTTCATTAGTGGAAAATTCCCTTCTTTTTCACTTGAAAATACTCACTTATGCATGTAACTGTACTAAAGCTGTTCAAAATTTCATTGGGATAGTATTATTTTGAATTAAATAGAAAACTAAATGTGATTAAACTTTCTAGTAAGTAAGAACTCTTACTCTAAATACATTCTTTCAAAGAGGAAAATTGTTTTTTCTAAACAAAGAACTTTAAGATTCACCTATCTCCTCTTAAATTCACCAAGGATTGTGCTGAGTGTGCACGTGCCTGCAATGATTTCATACAGATGTGCTTTTGCTGTAATGACAAAAGGGAATAAATTGCCTTCAGAAGCACTTTGAGATAAACATTTGAAGAGCTCATATTTCAATTTTGTTGAAGTTTGTATTTTTCCCTTCGGTAATGCAAGAAGATGGCCCCTGATGGCTCCTTAGGGAGCTATCAAACAAACAAATGAATAAAGAACATGGAAAAAGCCAACAGTTTGCATATAATCACACTCAGTGGCCCCCAGTTTACTACAACACTGGAAAAGTGGATGCAGTTTGGCAATGCAGGAAGGTTTATGACTAATGCAAGTGTAAATTACAGAAGGACCTGGAGGGGGCACAATTAGCTAGAAAATGAAAGTAGTGAGTATCCAATGTTCTCACAGTTAAGGAAAATAGATTTGTTTTTCCCCCCTTGCTTTGAATCAAGTGAGTACTATAGTCATTGAAGCCCTCACTCCAGGTTATACTTAATACTGTACTAAGCACAATATAAGTTTAATTTATATATTTAATTGCTTTATGAGAATTGCCTTTTTTCATATTAGAATAACAATATTTCTAAAAAGTAATGTTATTTTCATTTGTCTTTTCAAGAGTATAAATACCAGATTTCTAGGGCAGAATCATTATAGATTCTTATGTTCGCTGTAGCATCTTCATGGCAAGTAGTCTTGCTTCCTCCAAAGAGAAATAAATTAATGAAATACATAGGTACAACTCCAGCTATTTTTCAAAGGCTAACTGGGCTTATAAGTAAAGTGATGGATTGTTTTTTACCACTATTTCTTTAATGATTTTGACAATCTCATGCTTAAATTAAATTTAGTTAAGACTTAAAATTATTACTGTGGCATTTAGTTTCTTGTTATTTCCTTTTTAAAAAATGGCAGCCCTTAAACTACTGGTCTCAGCCATTGGCAGCAGCAATAATGATAGCATTTTAGTTGCTTTTTTGCAAATTTAGAGTAGATAAAAAATTACAAGTACATTCTTTTGATTCATTTTTCAATCAGCTGAATACACTCCTTATCTCTCTACCCACTGCTCAGTTAATATTTTAATTGTTTGCACATTGTAACATTATCCATACATATTATAAAGAACAGTCAAGCAGCAATATAACTGCCAACAAAATCCTACTAATTCTGATGTTATGTTGAAATGCTACTGGATAATATTGGAGAAGAACTTGGTCCTGTCCTAGAGCCACTTTTATCAAACAGACATTTAAGCAGTCAGGAGTATCTGCATTTGCCTTGGAGACTCTGCCATTGAGTCTCTTCCTGAATTTTGCTTTATATTACAACTAAGCTAGATCCACATTATCTTGCTGGAATATCTGCTAAGGTGAGGATTTTGACAACAAATGTGCAACTCTAATTTAATTTTAAAATGATTCCTTGGCTAAAACCTGGGCAGAATTCCTGGCATTTGTCTGTTCCTCCTCCCCGGTCAACATTTTTTTTACACTGCTGGGTGACTGGTATCACCTTACAAGTGTTGACATCTCTCACATCTAATCTTTCACCTTGCAACTCTGACATTCTTTCATCCAGCCAAGAATTTATTTAATTAATTACTTTTATCACCTTTTCCAGTCTGGATCTCCTGATGCTATTTAGTCACCTTTTTTTAATAAAACTATTAACAGGCCTTAATGGAATAATCACCTGGAAAGTCACCTAAAAGCAACATCAGGCTTTTTTTATCTGTAGTGTAGTTAGGGACAGGGAAAGGCCTGGGCAGTCCAAGTTCAGCAGAACTGTTAAAGATATTGCTAGTAATCATTTTAGTCAGAGCTTAATATTTTGGGATCATATTTGAATGTACCTTGGAGGTAACCTTTACCACCACAGCAGTCTGTGTTCTAGAAATCTAACTCTTTGACTTTAAATCTTACTATTCTACATCTCAAAAAGTCCCCTGTATCCCTGTGTGCCTAAATTAGAGTAGGCAATAAATAAAATTACCTTGCTTTGACTCTGAACCTTTCTGTCAGCAGAAATATGAAGATACAGAACCTGAATCCCAGCATGGATTACACCAACCATCCCCAGGGACTGTTTGGGGTAAGCCTCTTTTGATGATTTTACCCAGTGAAGGCAGAGGTAGGCAGCCCCACAGAAAATTCTGTAGATTAATAATTCACATAGCCCTGTTTGGCTTGGGCTACCTTCACTAGTCAGACTCTTTTTACAACAGGCTCTGTGCTGAGATTTTTTTAACCATTCTTTTCTCATGCAGACCCTGTTAATTTTGTGACTTGAAAAAAAGTTTACACTTTGTCCCACAGTCATCTTTGTGTCAGTATTTTGTGCATAAATTGTATGTACATCCATTTAAGTGATGAGGAACCATAACTTAGAAAGGACTTAATGCTAATAATAACCCAGTTATTAATATAGTAATAATATTAAAAATATCTACTTCTGGTTAACTGAATGGAACAAAACTAGATTGAAACACAAGACTGAAAAGGAAACACAGATCAAACAACACAGCTTGCTCTCATTCTTGATCTTGAGTCAAAAGCTTTCCACTTTTTAATGGTAATAGATCATAACTGTTGTGCTCACAATTAGGTCTCAGACTGATCACCATGCCTGAAATACAGGAATAATCCTCTGCCGAGGGCTTGGTGACCTAGGTAATGAGGGAAAAGCTATAGAGCTTTTCCACATCTTTGTTTCTACCCTGAAAAAAGAATTTGAAGTAGTTTGTGCTAATTCTTACACAGGATTTCAAACCACCTGTATGGACTTCACCCTAGTTTGGCTAAGGAGTTCAAGGTATTCAGACAAATAAAAAATTATCCTTCTATCTTACTCTCCATATCTGACCATAACCACTTTCATGTTCAGATAACGCTTTTGCCAGTTCACTTTTCTTACTGTTTATTTTAATGATGAAAACCTATCCTCAGTATTCAGTCAAATGACCCAGGACTTCTTAGACCCTTTAAAAAAAAAGATTGCATATTTCATGAATTGTAAATATCAAGGCTTTAGAAATCCTTTCTTATTGTAACAAGTCAGCCAAGACTCCATTATCTTCATGCAGGAAAAGCCGATTCTTTATTCTCATCACTTGTTGTGTGCAGTTTTCACAGAACTCGAGTGCAACACCTGTTGGCTGGATTGGCTGGTAGTTTTCCTACCACTTCAATTTTTGGTCAGAATGTGATTTGTGTGTATGTGCTAAGATTCAGGTTGTTTACATTTTTCCTTTATGGGTTCTCATGGAACAGATATTATTGTTTACACAGAGGCACTTATTTTTCAATCCAAGAATAGGCTGTTGTGTTAACAAACCTTTCACATGAAGATTGTTTTTGCGTGGGACCTTGCAAATCTCATGGAAACAGAAATTTAGTAAGACTTTTTAGAGTGCAGGGTTACTGAAAAAAATAATAACCTGTAATTTGGCAGACTGCTGAACAGCTTCTCGCAATTGTATTCTGTGTAATTTCATCTGCCATTTTTCTTAACATTCTTGTTAAAGAAACAGACTATGTTAAAATCTTTGATAGGTAATAAGGCACCGCATTTACTGCTTTCTATCTCTCCAGCAACCGTAAAACTGAAAAAAAAATAGAATTCACTCAGAAAATAAAATTAACTTAAACAAACCTATATCAACATGTTTTCAAGGCATACAAACACAACGCTTCATTAAACAGAGGTAGTCAGACTCCACTCCGTGCTGGAGCGGGGGGAGCTGTGCTGCCCGCAGGGAAAAAGGAAAGAGAAAGAAAACTCGGGCCGCTGCCACCTTGCAGCGGGGAAAGGGAACACCAGACGCGGCCGTGTTGTGCCGACACCGTGGGGATGATGAGATCCCGAACTCGGCAGTGCCCGGGCAGCGGGGGCGGTGCGGGCCCGGCCCGGCAGAGCCCTCCCGGGGCTGCTGCATCCCCGCCTGCCCCGAACACCCGCGGGAGAAAAGCGGAGGGGAAAAGCAACACAAAACCTTCTAAAGGGGGGAAACACCGACAACAAACAGAGAAAAGGTTAAAAAGACACAAAGCGCTTGTGGCTCCCAGCTCCCGGCCCGGCAGAGCCGCCGGGGCTGCTGGAAACCGCGCAGAGCCCGGCAGGGAACGAGCGGCACCGGAGCCTCCAGCTCTGGAAAGGAGCCGCCAGCGGGAAATGGGAAACGCTGTCCGCGTCCTGCCGCCCGCAGAGCCCGCGCGTTCCGTGCGGAGCTGCGAACCCACCGCGGCTCGGGGGTTTCTGAGGGTAAAGCTCAAACCGCGCGGAGCCGCCGCGGCCCCCGCGGCTTCCCGGGGAGCGGGAGGCGCCGGCCCGCGCTGTGTCCCGCCGGAACCATTTTACAGGGGCGCATGCGCACACGTTCCGTTTCCTGGCTGTGTGCGGCCGCGTCTACACATGGCTTGGACTGAAAGCGGTTTCAAAGTGGCTGTAACATTTTTAATAGTCTTTTCAGCATGAAAAACGGAATTGAAAGGTAACTTTTCCATCGCTCGTGGGTAGAGGGAACAGAAACTGAGCAACAGACACCGAGAGGTCTCTGGAGCCCGCGGGGGGGGCGGTTGCTGTAGCAGGTGCGGTCCCTTCAGCAGACTGTAATTGTTTTAACGAATTTCTAATAAAATACCATGTAGGTAACGATTTTATGACAATATAAGTGGCTACGCACGTATTCTCGCTCTTTTGTCTGCTGAAATCTAAGATTTCCCGTCTTTTACCCCATTTTTAAACTCAGTCTGGACGTTACCCCGCGGCCTATGTGCGGACATTCGCGTGTGTTACGCTCCGCCGCGCGGATCTTCCACAGCGAATTTATTTGAACTCAAAATCTGGGCTCTATCCCGCGGTCTCGTGTACTCCGCCGTGCGTAATTTCGCCCGGGTTACGCTCCGCGGCGCGGATCTGCCACAACGTAGTTTTTGAACTCAAAATCTGAGCGCTTCCTCAGGCCAGCGTATTTTCGCACATATTACGCTCCGCGGCGCGGATCTGCCGCGGTGCGGATTTCCACAGCGTGTTTTTCACATCTCCTCGGACACGATCTATTTCCCGGCTCCCGCCGTTCCCCACGGCTCCCGGCTGGGCTGTGTTTGTTTCTGTGCTTGTTTCTGTGTTTGTTTCTGAGTTGTTTCTGTGTTTGTTTGTGTGTGTGTTTCTGTGTTTGTTTCTGTGTTTCTGAGTTGTTTCTGTGTTTGTTTCTCTGTGTGTTTCTGAGTTGTTTCCGTGTTTGTTTCTGTGTTTCTGAGTTGTTTCTGTGTTTGTTTCTCTGTGTGTTTCTGTGTTTCTGTGTGTTTCTGTGTTTGTTTCTCTGTTTCTGTGTTTGTTTCTCTGTTTCCGTGTTTGTTTCTGAGTTGTTTCCGTGTTTGTTTCTGTGTTTCTGAGTTGTTTCTGTGTTTGTTTCTCTGTGTGTTTGAGTTGTTTCTGTGTTATTTCTGTGTTTCCGTGTTTGTTTCTGTGTTTCTGAGTTGTTTCCGTGCGTTCCGTGTGTTCCCGTGCGCCCCGCGCTCTCTCTCCCCGCCCGGTCCCGTCTCTGCGTTTTGTGCCGGAGCTGCAGCCGGAGCCTTTCGCTACTTTGTGTGTTCGCCGCTTGAATTTCCTTTCGCTGCGGGCTGCTCGTTCCCCTCTCTGTGTATCCGTCCCTCGAGTCCCGGCCCGGCCCCGCGTCCTTTCCGCGGCAGCCTCGGCCGGCGCCTCCCGCGATCGCCTCGGGGCATCAGCGATTGTCATCGGTCAGCCGAGACTGCATCGTCTTCATGCGGGAAAAGCCGATTTATTCACATCACTTGTTGTGTACAGTTTTCACAGAACTCGAGTGCAGCACCTGTTGGCTGGTAGATTTCTTAACACTTCATTTTTTGGTCAGAAGGTGATTCGTGTGTATGTGCTAAGATTCAGGTTGTTTACATTTTTCCTCATGGAACAGATCTCATTGTTTACACAGATGCTCTTCTTTTTCAACCCGAGAACAGGGTGTTGTGCTAACGAACCTTTCATACCAAGATTGTTTTCACATGGGAACTTGCAAATTGCTTAGCTGCACTTAGAAGAGAGGACAGGCTAGCTCTTAATTTAATAGAGGAGGCCTGATTTTATGAGACCTTTCTTTTATAATTCTAATACCTGTCATAACACTTTCTAATTAAAGAAATAGCCTAAAGTATGCAGAGAGGAAAAGAATGGCTTTTGGTTAGAAATGCTCATAAAAGAGTACAATGAGAGACATTCAAGGAACTAAACAGTTCTAGCTTCTTCACTTGCCCAGATTGCAGAAAATGGGCAAATAATGAAAATTAGGCTTTCTTTAAGCATTTACCAAAACAAACAAACAAACCTAGCAAGTTGAAGACTTTAGTTCTTTGGAAAATAGTCACCTGGAAAATGATCAGAGAAATGATGACATTGGAAAAAGAGACTGAGGGAAGGGACTACTTTATTATGCATACTGGGATTATAGCTTTTTTAGTCTATAGCTAAAATAAGTGAAAGGTGCTGACTTTCAGCAGTAAAGACCCAGGAAGTGTGGGACAGCTCTGTGTGCGCTCACCCAGCCAAACTGGAGTAAAGAGAAAGTCCTTCACAGAAGTGGTGTTCAGTAAAATAAGATCTATAGACTTCACTATCATCTGTGAACTGCTACGGACTCTCAAACAGTAACACCAAAGCTGAGAGCCTCACCAAGCCCTGCATGGCAGAGCAAAAGGAATGGCATTATCTGTCACTGTCTTGATGCAGAGAGGTGCTGTACCTTTTACTTGTCAGGTGAAAACATTTTTTATCACCCATGGAGCTCTAATACTCCCATTTTCATGTGAATATTCACCAAGACTCTGTTGTCAGGCTAATACAAGGTTAACCCCAGGCACCAACTGCTGCCCCCACTCTGGAAGCTGCAATAACAAAATATCAAGTGGGTTGGTCAAAGAGCTGTGACTTTTTATCCTGTGCTCTACAAGAAGCTTCTTAGAGTAACATATATTTAAAGGGTTTTTTTTTTAAAGCTTTAAGCATGACAACCTTATTTCTGTAACTAAAGAAAAAATACTTGATGGATTGATGCATCAAGTTAAGGGATCATTTACTCTCAAGATAGGGAATTCATAAATGCTTTTAAGAATGTTGAAATCCATGTTTTTAGGATCCCCAGCAGGAGGATTTTCCTGCAGAGTGGAAAGACAAGTCAGGGGAATTCCAAAAGCTGCTGTTTATTCGCTGCCCAAGACCCAACAAAGTATTGTACAAAACTTACTGAGAAAGGTTTATCTGCATCTTAAAAACCAAAAATATTTGCAACCATGCATTTTTATTCTGCAACAGTAGTCTCTCATAAAGGAAAATAGGAATTAATAAGATTTTAAAAGAACTCCAGTGAGTTTGAAATTGTAATGAAAAACTTTTGAAAACAGAATAGTAGAGCTTTAGCTTTTGTTGTTTCAGTTGCACACCAAAATCCCCAGTGCTCTTCCTTGAGACCATCTTACACACCTTGTGTCTACCCTTACTCAGTACACCTGCTGTTTTTGCTGCATGTCATTATCTGTGTCCATTTTGTCTGATCTAGAAAGACAACAGCAGGAGTGCAGTTAATGCAGGTGCTTAATGCAGTTGCTGCAGACACACAGATCCATTTTGTTTGCTGGAAAGCATTTTGAAGCAGAACAGCTCCGATTTGAGTCTGCCTAGGTATAAGGTTTTAACACAGATCACAGGAGTACTCACAGTTGTGAATCTTTATTCAAAAAAAAAAAAAAAAGTCAGCATGCTAAAAACCAGAATAAAAGTATTTTCTTTGACATTTTTCATACAGTGGCAGGGTAGTGGGGCTGTGTCCCACCCAGCCACACCAAGAAAGCACACTGTGAAAGACAGGCCAGACCCGCCTGTGCTCACTCCTCCCATCCAGAGAGGCTGAGAGCAATCCCCTACATACACCTCCTCACACACCTTTAGAGTAGCACTCAGATTAAGAGAGGAATGTTTGCACCAAATTAAGAGACAGTTTTAGAGTCAGACTTCACAGCTCACTCGTCCTGGGCCCCATTTGCCCGGCAGTTGAGCCTCCTGGCTGCTGGGCTGCTGGCTCATCCCCGAGAGGCGCCGGGAGCTGCGGTCTGGAGCCAAAGTAATCCACCAGCCTCTGCCTGGTTGCTGCGACTTCTTCTTGAAAGGAGTTTATTGTCTGCCTCCCAACTTTGCACTTGAATCAAAGCAAGAGATTGAGCCTTTCAACGGAGCAGTTTAACTGCTTAGTTCAGCCAAATTCCAACCTCCCCCCCATCTCAGGCTGTTCGGGTATCTGCTTCACGATAGCAACCATACCTTGGTCAGCCTAGTGCAAAGCCCTCCCTATCGGTGACAGTGTCCTTGGGGCTAAATGTCCCACCTTCAGGGAAGCTGCTGCTTCAAATTTTTTATATACTGTACTTAGAAATAGTCATATTATGGCCAAGACCCCTTTTGTACCTTGAAACACTGCTCTAAATAATTCACAATCCAAGTTAGGCAACACCACTGCCTCACTCTTAGTCCACCTTCTAAGATATCAGTGTGCCACATGATCCTATATTTTTGTACTTTAATCTGTTGCACAGTGGCCTTAAATGCTTAACCCTGAGAGTCACCAGGTATATATTTAATACAGAACATGAGTAGCAAGGCAAAGATCTTATTTGTGCAAACCCACCAACAAGTAATATGCAGAACCTTTTACTGCACCTCATCAGGGAACTTGGTTCGCTTGATTCTTACTATCCACAGGATTAGGGCTCATGTATCAGCTGATCTTGATCAACTGAGCAGCTCAGCTGTGTGCTTTTTTACATGTCAACTATGGCATGAAACCCCAGAAGTAGGGAGGAGTAAAATATTTGAAATGGGCTTTAATTAGGCAGATCTATATGTAAAACCAGACATGTGAAGCAATGACCTGGTCTAATTTTATCTTTTCATGTATGTTGTTCATCCCTCCTCAGAATGATAGAGCTGCTCATTGTTGAGTTTTCTGCACTGATAATTGCACCCTATTTTTTTTTTTGTTGTAATGAGTTGTTGGAAAAACACTTCTAAAGGAAACAGGCTTGCATTCAAAAACCAGACAAGAAGTGCTTAGGTGCAGATTTCTTAGCCAATAATGCACACAAATCGTTACTTCAGAATAAGTCATGTTCTAGCCTTAGACAGTCATTCCTGGCTGATGCTTGGAAGTCTTAGCGAGAGGAGCTCTTGTTTATTTTCTAGCTCAGAATTTCAGATGACATGGGTAACACTTACAATGAAGGTCTTCAGCCGTGTCATCTCCAGCATGTAGTACTCCTCCATTGTCAGCTCATCAAAGTGCTTGGGAAGGGATAAAAAGTCACAGGTGTGACGTTTGGTGTGCTCCTCCCTGCAATACAACCCCAGAATAAGAACTTTAACAGATGTTAAAGCCATGGAAAGTTCATTTCCGGAGATGAAGAGATCTGTACAGGCAGGTCTCTTCAGTACTTGTGCTGTCTGTCAGCATAAACAGTACCATACAGAAAGATGAAATAGATTTTAGTGGATCTCTGATAAAAGCTGGCTGAACAATCTCACGGTTACTGGGCAGGATAAACTTCCAGTTTTGTGAACTGTTATGGTGGAAACTGACAGAGACATTAACTCCTGGAAAAATTACTAAAGCACTTTGGAGAGGCAGTTCAAGAGCATTGTTACACCTGTGCTTACCATGGGTCATCATTTGGTTCCCAGCCGGCCAGTTCTAACAAGCAGAAGAAACATTTTGCCACATCTGGTTCATTTGCACTTGGACAGTGGATGAAGCCAGCCTTTGCCATCTACAGGGGACAGTTCAGAAGTTTAGAGCCTTATCCCACACACTACTCATGTTTCCTACCACTTTAGAATCATGTCTAGTCAGGACACCAAAAATTAAGTTTCTTTCAGTAACCAAACACCTTCTCAGGTAACTCTTGTATTATGACTTATCTGAGATTCAGGCTAGCAGTGTCATGTGTGTGCCAAAGTAGAAGTCAGGTGGATTTTTTATTTAAATAATTTCCATTTCTGAATTTGAAGTAGTGATCATTCCACTACTTTATCCTTCCTGCTAGATCCATACTTGTTTAAAGTAGGCCGCTTTATCATGAAAATAAATTTGATTATGTAATACAAGAAATTAATTTTTAAATGACAGGAACAACAACAAAAGGGGAACAAGAACAGTATTAAAATCTGTAGGCAGACTAGTGGACTGAACACAGAAAAAACAATCTTAGTACAGTACTTCTGAGCAGAGAACAGAGGAGAGCTGAGTATTTCAGTTAACTTTTAACTTTTTTCTTCAGGCTTAGTACACTTCTTAAACCTGAATATACTTAACAATGACTTCACATTCAGGCACAGTTTACATAAATTAAGGCAGAGACAAAATTACCATTTTTTTCAGACTTACATTCTCTGGAATGCACTTGCAGTTCTGCTGGAAGGGCCACTTGGTGAAGGTTTTTAAACGGGTCTCATATTCATACATCTCCTTGAAGTCAGTCAAGAGCTTGGAAGCTGAGCTAAGCTCTTGCAGAAGTGCCTCCATCTATGAAGCCTGCAGTCAGCCTAAGGCAGAGCCTCCCTCCTGCTCTCACATTTAAGGCCTTTGCTAATTGCTGATACATGGCACCTGGAGAGTGGGGGCAGGCCTAAAGGAGCCTCAGTCCCTTCCTGACACAGGTGAGTTTATGGGCAGGCCAAGAAGGGAAATGAAGCAACTGGAATTTCTTCCCTTGTGTCACATTCTGTTCAGGTATTCTGAAACCAGCCAGGATCCAGCTGAGGAGCTCTGGAAGAGGGTCTTTCCTTCCCTCTTTGCAGAGGTGGGTGTTTTCCCAGGAGCCTCTCAGGAATTTGCCAGCAATACCTGGCACTTCTTCGTGTTCCAGCTTCCTAAGCAGCCCAGTAGGGCAAACGTCTGTTAAAGTTATGGATTGGCAGGAATAGGGGTGTGGGGAGACAAAAGGAGATGCTGCTGAAGGCAGTCTCCCCTCTGATATGCTACACCTGTGTTAATTATCTTAGAGCAGAAACAGCCTTGCCCTCACAGCCTTGGGCATGATAAAGAGTGAGTTAAGTAGGAAGAGGTCAGTTGGAGTCTGCTCACTGTGCTGTAAAGACCTAGGGACAGGAGGTTGTGCAAGAGCCAAAAAAAGTAAAATATTGTACATAGGACAAACAGGGTTAAGTAGCTGTGCTAGGGACAAAAAGGAAAGAAACAGAACTGAAGAAAAGAGACAGAGCCAAGGCTGTGTAGAGCTGCTCTTAGAAGATACAGAAGAAAGCTATAGGAGACCTTTTGAATAACAAGATACAGATGTTTGAAGCCTTCTGATGATTCTAATGAAGCGTCTGAAGTACAGTGTCCATGTCAACTGCTGCATATCAGCGCCTGCGACATCTGGTGACCCCGATGTGATGAGTGAACTATATACGTCAGAACTAAATACTGCTAGAACAGGAACTATATACTGATGCAACAGCCTGAACTGCATACTTGGCCTGGACCCCTATGAGGTTCTACTGACTGGCAACATAGACCCACTGGGAAGAGAGTGGGGGAGGTGGTGGTGAAGCTGAGAGTGGCGTGGAAAGCCACAGGGAGGTCCGGACCTGATTCTTTTATAAAGACACCTGGAAATAGGTGAGCCACCAACTAGCAATAATGGGACATAACTTCTCTAAGAAAGCTGTGTAATGACTGCCTCAACAGTGACGCTTATCAAGTGTTTATGCCAGAATGGAAGAAAATGGCCAAGATGTTAAATAGATTAATTAATGTAGTTTGAGGGGCTATCCTGGTATCAGACTGTTTCCTCAAAGTTTGAGGGGCTATCCTGGTATCGGACTGTTTCCTCAAAAATCAGAAGAAAAAAGGACAAAAATCCAGAAAAAATAGAAAAAAGAAAAAAAAAAAAGAAAAAAAGGAAAATTTAAAAAAAAAAAAAAAACAGAAAAAATGGAAAAAAGAAAATAGAAAAAATGAAAAAATAAACTAAAAATAAATAAGAAAAATACAATTAAGAAAAAATATACTTAGAAAAAATGAAATTAATATTTATCAAACAGTGTTATCTGTGCCTAATGCATCCACTTACAAAAAAACCTAAAACAGTATTTGTATGTAGTATTTGAATGTTATAATGTCAATCTATCTACAGTATTTAAATGTTATAATAGTCAATTTATCTAAGCATGTGTTTCTAAAAATGTTTAATTAAAAAAAGAAATGGAGAATTGTGGGGAGACAAAAGGAGATGCTGCTGAAGGCAGTCTCCCCTCTGATATACTACACCTGTGTTAATTATCTTAGAGCAGAAACAGCCTTGCCCTCACAGCCTTGGGCATGATAAAGAGTGAGTTAAGTAGGAAGAGGTCAGTTGGAGTCTGCTCACTGTGCTGTAAAGACCTAGGGACAGGAGGTTGTGCAAGAGCCAAAAAAAGTAAAATATTGTACATAGGACAAACAGGGTTAAGTAGCTGTGCTAAAGACAAAAAAACCAAAAACCAAAAAACCCCCAAAAAACCAAAAAAACCCCAACAACAACAACAAAAAAACAAAAAAACAAAAAAACAACAAAAAAACCCACCAAAACTGAAGAAAAGAGACAGAGCCAAGGCTGTGTAGAGCTGCTCTTAGAAGATACAGAAGAAAGCTATAGGAGACCTTTTGAATAACAAGATACAGATACTTGAAGCCTTCTGATGATTCTAATGAAGCGTCTCAGGTACAGTGTCCATGTCAACTGCTGCATATCAGTGACTGCGACATAGGCGTGTTACTTTCACTGTCAGCCTGGAGTGATTTTGGTTATTAATGTGGTTAACAGGGAAATTCAAGCAATGACGTGATTAACAGGCAAGTGATTCAAGCAACTTTATGGAGGTGTTTCTTTCCTGAAGGAGAGTGGGGGCCTTGTGAGGGGGATGTCCTCCTATTACAGGACCCAAGGTTCTGAACAAATTACAAATACAGCAGGGAGGGAACCTTTTTTTTGTCCTGGAAGATAACGATTTGTATGTAGTAAACATTCCTTGGTACTTGTTTTGACTGTTTTGTTTCATCCCAGTTCTCAGTATTATCATCCACTCTTGCCTTCCTGCAAGTAATTTTCTGTTATCACTCATAATTTTTTCTTTTTGTGCACCTAAGAGGAGTCCAACTTCTCCCAACCTCAAGAATTTAACATTTGATTTTCTAAAAATATATGACAAATAAAAAAAAAAAATCATGAGCACAGCTACGGCTTTGTGATAGCATACATTTATTTTAGAAAGATGCCAAACAAGTAGAGATAATTTTGGAAAAGTTTTCCATAAACTTGTATCCAGGGAGTTTCATCAGCATTACTATGGGAATTTTTGGTGCTATTACTCTTCAGAAGCAGCAATGGCTGGGTGACTTGAGGGATGATTATTAAAAAGTATTTGAAGGGCCGGAGATGAAATGGTTCAAGCATGAACTAGCAGAAGTAATTAACAGCTTTTAAACTTTCCAGTGAGAATTCTGGCTGCCTTCCAAGTGAATTACAGTGATACTGATAGGGCTGCCCAGGGAAGTGCTGGGCTGCTGCTCAGATCAGTATCCCCTTCTCCTGCAGGAGCTGCCAGCTGATGCTCCTCACTGTGACTGGGGAGTGCAATTACGGTGCCAGAGGCACTGACGTCTGGGATTGGCTCTGGAAGTGTTCTGAAGATGATGTTTTCCTCGGAAATCATTACAAATGTCAATTACATACTTGATCCAAATGGTGTTTATTTTGCCTCTCCTGAAGGAGATGTAAGTATCTGAGAACAACAGAATTACCAACAGCTTTTTTCTTTTAACAGATGTATCTTTAGTGAAACTGATGTGTCTCAGTGTTTACTCAGTCACTGTTTGCTTTGGTGGCTTAATCTCACCCTCTATCAGGCCTTGTTTCAGTGACTTCTAAGAAAAGGACATTATATAAACACCACCCAATTACTGTCATCAAAGTTGACTCTGCTCTGTGTCAGCACTCAACTGAGAAACACAGCCTAGTGAAGTTAAAAGCATTTTAAAATAGGCATAAGAGAAATAGTCATTCTATCTACTGGAGGCAGAAAAGCCACAATAATCAGCTTAATTTATCACACAGGAGTTGTGTCAGTCATCAGCAACTTCAGGCACTTGGCAGGCAGTGGGCTTGGAGAGGGGCTGCAGCCCCTTACACTTGGTATCTCATTTTAACAGAATTTTCGTCAGCTCCCAGAATTTTTCAGAAATTTATACCTTTTATATCTTAGTTTACACACATCACTCTAGGAAAGCCTGTAGTGGTTTTGAAGTACACCTTGTGGCCTCTTGTCGGCTGGTTTGCTGCTTCTGCAGCTTTTCAGTCTAGAGGTACTTTTTTCTCACCTCTTTTCAGTGCCAAAGCTATACTGAATATACAAAGACACTTCCACAAGAATCCTTTCACAGAGATCTTTGGAATGACTGAAAGTGCTGCTATTACCAAGGATCAGTCAGGAACACAACTGCAATTTGACAATATTCTTCTTACACAGGTATGTAAAGCCACACACCACCTTATCCTAACCTTCTGTCCATCCATGTTAATGTGTTCACATTCCGTCCCCAGTTTTTACTGTACTTTATTGTGTTCTAGCTCCATTCCAGTGAAATTACTTTTCCACTTAATTCTTAAGGGTTTTTTTGGATTTGTATTTTTTGAGGAAACATTTTGTGACTGTACAGCCAGTTTATGTTATCTCCTACTTCCTCCAGCTTTCAACAATTTTCAACTCCTTGGTCAGTTCTAGTCCAGTTTGTAAGCCAGGTACAGTCTAGTGCTACCATGGTTCAGGAGAAAAAGACACACATGCAGGCAAGTGGATTTTGTTAGTTCTAAGCTAGTAACTTTTACTGCAGTAAGAGAGGGAGTTCTGCTGCTTTAGAGGAAGGCACTTGCAGCAGTTCTTGCCACACAATGTGAAACAACCATAGTGAGGAGGGTTTAAAGAGTAAAGTCAGCAAAACTCAGAAGTGCTCTGGGCAGACCATGTTTCTAAAGGCTGGGAGTGAGAATTTCCCAGGATGGCCAGC
This sequence comes from Phylloscopus whistleri, assembly GCA_017589585.1. Lineage (NCBI taxonomy): Eukaryota > Metazoa > Chordata > Aves > Passeriformes > Phylloscopidae > Phylloscopus > Phylloscopus whistleri. Next base: position 677,409 of record JADMLD010001220.1, read on the forward strand.
TTCCTCCAGAAGAGGCTATGGACTTTTCCCTGAGCAACCCAATGACTACAGGATCAGCCAGGAGATCACAGTAGCTTTCCATGGAATCCCCCAATCCACTATTCCTGCTTTCAGTATTGCTCCTACCTGATCTAGAAGTTTGTAACATCTGTTGGACAGAGCATTTATGTTGGTTTTTAATTGTTAAAGCAACCCTGTTAAGCAAAGTATTTTGACACCTTCCTTTTCAGAATTTCTTTTAGGGGCTTGTAGTGATGTCTGCTGAACTGAAAGGAATACTAAAACACAAAAATAATCAAACCTTAAAAAACTCAACAAAAGTATCTGCTCATTGAATATTTTTTTTTTATTTTCTGAAGGCTCCTTATGTATAAGGAACATACATAAAATGAACACAACACTGTTGACAATGAACAAAACAGTATTTGATAATTTCCAGCTTTATAAAATTTTAAAAAAATGATTTAGTTATAACAAAAAAAACAATACTCAGCAAGTTATCTTATTGGACCATTATCACATTTTAAACCATAGACTCAATTGTTAATGGGGAGAGGAAAGGAAAAAAAAATAATAAAAAAAAAAGAATCACACTGCATCTAGCAACTACAACATTTTCTAAGCATAATCACAGCGGATTGAGTGCAATGTGATTTACATCAGAATTCACATGGGATGTCACACAGTGACAGCATTGTAATATACAAGTAACATTTACGCCCTCCAACAAGTACAAGTTAAATGAGACTCTGGATTCAAGCAAAATGGAATGTTGAAGCCAAACAGAAATGTAGTGGAATTCAGACTGTCTGTAACATGACTAAAAAGTGTACATTAGAATCATCTGGAATTCAATAATGGTGGAAACATAGAGAAGTCACAGCTGTTACACTGCTCTGTTACATTTGCAATAAATACTAGAAAATTAAAGTAAACAATCTATATTCCATGAAAAATACAGTACCTACCTTCAACGACCATGTTTTTCCCTTGTCTGAAGATGGTCTTGGAAGGAAGTTAACTATTTTCCCACAGAGGCAGTGTATTGAGCTATAACCACATTCCAACTAATACAACAGTAAATATACTACTGGAAATACAGAAATCTTCATTTGGAAAGAATTAAGAGAAATAAACCTTAAAAATGATTTTACAAAACATCAATTCAGCTGCATAATGACCCCCTTATATTTCAGAATTAACAGAAAAGAAAAAACCTTAAGTCAGTCAGTTAAATACAAAAGAAACGGATTATTTAAACTCAGGTTTTCAGAAGGTATCCAGGAAGTTTTGTCTCATTGACCTAACATGGGCACTATGCAAAAATGTTATCCAGGACTTTTACACTGCAGAAATTCAGCAATCTGAAGCTAACAACTGTGTGTTTGCTAATTAGGGTTCTACAGTAAACATATTTGAAGAGGAAAAAAGAAAACCTGAGTTCAGAACATCAAATGGCTGCGTGCCTGAACTCTGGGCTTTTGGCTTCTTCACTGAAGAAACTGCACCCTTCTTTGAAATGGACCCTTAATACTGTTTCCTGATACTGCATTAGGAAGAAATACTGGCAACCAACTGATACCTTTAAAATACATGAGCTGCTCTCAGTAAAAGCTAAACTGACCAATGAAGCTTCCGATGTAAAGGGCCACAGGAAACACAGGAACTTGAAATGGAATGCAGATACCCACTGGCTCTCTTTAAAGGCGTTAGGATTAGTGTTCTTAGCAGCTACACTGGCACCAAGCAGACCGGAACTTTAAAACTTACGGCACATAGTCAAAGTACAGCTTTTACCTGGCATACACAGAAGAGAGACAAACTGGATGTTTTTAAAAAAAAGCTACTACCATGCTTAGGACTGGTACTACAGAATCAACTTGCACTCCCCACAAACTCACAATTTATTTTTTTTTAAGGAGATGGGTACAAGAAGAACTAACTCATGTCTGGCAATAAATGCCTGTCAGCACAATCTGATCTAGGACAGCTGGTCCCAGCAAGTTAAGGCCCAAATTTGCAGTCTATTCTTCTAAATGACACATACCATGGTTCTACCACATCTGCTTTTTAATAATCTAATTTAAATACCAAAATTGTAAAAAAATATCATAGAAATGAACTCCTTTATACTGGAAGTAGAAATCTTCTTACATATTCTTTACTGCCAGAAATGGCTGGTGTCACAATGTCTGATATCAAGGCATTGTAGGAACAGATTTGATGCGCTGTTACAGTATTGTAAATACCCTACCAGTACAACATACACAGAGCATAATTTAACCCTTGTGTCCAGCTTCAGGAACTAGCATCTTGCACCTTGGTTTAACATGAAGTGAAGAAAACAGTCCAAAGCAACCGTTTAAAAAAATGGAGAAATTCCCGCATGGATTCTCTTGTTAAAAGTGTTTGCACAAATTCACAGCCACAATTCTTCAGTAGTTTATGCTGCAAGTGGCACACAATACATGTTTAGCGTCTGTAAGAAAGAACCAGAAACAGCTCAGTAACTCCAAGGTCAGGGATTTCCCCAAGCTAACACTAATTCTACTGCATTTTGCATTTTCCTACTAATATCAAGGAACAAACATCAAATCTCAGTTGGGGGAAAACATCATCAAACTGACCCTTGACAGAAGTTACACTTTGCAGAGTACATGGCAACAGCCTGCCTTACACAGGAGCTTTGCAATGATGGAGTGCAGCTTAACACAGCTTGTAAGAATTAAAACAGTGTTTAGGCTTGGGGTTTCTTTTTAAAAATTTAAGCCAACACAGTGGTTTCCAGTCATCTCCTGCTGTAAGACTGAATACTTCAAGTCACCACTATGCAGAAAAATCAGCACAGGATTGACAGGTGTATATATACAGAGGTGCACACACACACGTACATGTGTGCACGTCTGTCTGTACCTACAGAGATCTGTACATCCACAGAGACACCTATGCGCTACTCAAGACTCACGTGGCACTAAAAGTCTCCTTGGGTTCCTTGCACAGGTGTGGGTTTCAGCTGTAACATCTGGGTTCTGTCCAAGTGCACTAATGGAATGGTATTTTCCCAAGTGAGAAGATCTTTCTCTGTACATTTTCTTTCTTAAGCAAGCAGTGTTCCCTATACAGCACCCTGACCTTGGCCATTATTTCTCAGATTTAGGGTTTTCTAAACGTCGCTCACTCGAGTTTAGGAGTTGTGTTGGGTAAGCTCATCTGATGGGATTAGAGAAAAGAAGAAGCTACTGTAGGCAGAAAGGAATCTCCTGTCCTTGTGTAAGCAGTGCAAGCACCATGTGTCCTCTGAGCAGTGTGCACACAGCCACACAGTGCAGACTCAAAGCCAGACAGCAACAGATTGGAACCACAGTGATTACCAGCATCAGGTCAAAACTGGATGTCAAGCACAATTTTGTCTTCATAGAGGGCAATCACCAGCATGATGGCAAATCCAAGAAGCAGGCCTAGATTCTGAAGAATAAACTGCCCCACAGGACAGTAACCATGCTCTTCATTATCTCCATCTCCATGAAGCATTTCTGGAAGCTAAAAGATACAAAACAATTTAGAAAGTTATTTCACCTCTATTTCACCTCTATTCCATTTATACATGGACAAGTTTACAAGATGATATTGGCAAGGATAAACACTGCATGGTTCAGATCTAAAACCAACACACTAAGACACGGCTTAAACTCTACCAACAACTACATTCAATAAAAACATGATCAAGTGATGTATTTACAAAACAAACTAAAGATGCCTTTCCTTGAACTTTGACCAGATCATCCGTGTAATTGAACATTAAGTTCCTCAAGATAGGGCGCAGCCCAATATTCTTTGATTTCTGCTTTTCTAATTTTAAAAGAATTCAAGTCATGCTCAAACATATGACTTTGGTTAACTTATTCATTTGTCATGTGAGACGCTTACACATATTCACACACACATCCCTTTTAAATATGGGAATGACAGCTACAAGCAATTCAAGAGAAATTTTATGTGCAGATATAAGAACTTATGAAAGTTCTGGACATTCTGGATACTGCTAACCTATAAGGAAAAGTCAGAGTACTGACAAAATCAACAAATAGTAGTGCTCTTGGGAATGTAAAAATAAAATTTTGTGTTTTACAAAGCCATCCACATAGAACAGAAGTAAAATATTTACAGGAAAATTAATTCAAGCAGGAGGTAAATGTTACTGAGTTACTGGTTACTGCGAGATGCTTCTGCCTGAATTAAGGTGCAAATGAGACCATACTCTAAAGTCAAGAGTCAGGATTTTATTTAACAGCAAATATGAGGGAGAGAGAGAAAGAAATAGGGAAGAGGAGGGAGAGGAGAAAGAAAGAGAATGAGAGAAAGGTGAAGCAGAAGATAGTCACCACTGACAGATCCAGCCAGTGTCCCCCTGGTCCCTCTTCCCCCTGGCTTCCCCAGGGTGGGTGTCCTGAGCTCACTCAAAACTTCTCACCATTTACATATTTTAGCAGAAAAAGGCTCGAAGTTCATTGGCTACACAGTTCTCTTATTCTACTGGTTAAAAGATTCCCTCACTTCCAGTGCTAATTAGTCCCATCCCAGTCTCCCTCTTCCCCTGAGTCGGTGCCTCCCCCTGCTGGGCCCAGCCAGAGCTCAGTTTCAGCAGAGCTGCTTTGCCTTGTGGGTACATTCTTCTCCCCAGCTTTGTTTACTTCTCCTTAGGCCTGAAATAACTGGACTATAGTCCCACCTTTACCGTATCAGGACTGTCCTCAGTGGGGTGGGATTGCATGGTGGCAGAGGAGCAGCTGCTTCTTTGCTACAGTGGGCAAAGCCCTTTGGTGATTTAACAGTGTCTGAGGCACTTGTGATCTCTAAGTCTCTTACAGTAGTTCCTTCAAGGAAGGAATTCTTACAGGAATTCCTTCAAAACTCCCTTAGTACAGAAAATGATGATACAGAAGAAAATGGAAACTAATGCTCTTCATTAGACCAGCTAGGACAGTTTTGGTTCTTCCAAGAACTTGAATACTGCCCAATAGACAATGGCATTAAAGCTGCTAAAAACCCAAATAATATTACCCTTCTTGTCTTGTATTACCACATTTCTAAAAGATACATAAACCTGTTAATTTATTTGACCCAATGGGTATTTAAAAATAAAAAAAACCCCAACAACCCAACAACCCCCCCCCAATCCCTCAAAAAACAAAACCCCAAAAGCCCCCCTCCTATATGGTGTGAAAATGTTTAAATGGTTATCACATATACACTAGACCAGGCAGCTCAACAGCAAGCACACAAAGTGCTGTTAAGTCATTAAGAATAGAGGGCTTCACCTTAGCATTACTGCAATGTGTTTTAACACTCTCGATATTTACTTGGACAGCACGTCTCAAGATGACTAAACTTTCTGCTTATTGGCTACTGATGTGACCAATTGCAGGGACCATATAAAGAATGGTCCTGTCAATTAAAAAACTCCACCCTTTCCAAGTTGAAAGCTTATGGTGTGAGTACTAGAGATAAAAGGAATAAAAACCGCAACAGATAAATTTGTTTCCCAGTAAGATGAAATTATTCAAGTTCGATTATTCAACGTACCAATCAAACCAAAACAGGAGTGTCAGGAAGGAGGATATTATGATTACTCTTGTAAGTTACTACCAAATGAAATTTCATGAAAGAACAAGGAAAACCTGGAGGATTTTGAAACGCTTGAGTTTAGGTTGTACTGGAGAGGAATATCCTTATCATTGAAACACAAGTAATTAGACAAACTTCAGGACAGTCAGATGAAAAAAGACCAAAAAGCTCATTCTCAACGGGCTGGTGTGAGGAATGGATAGGAAACAGCACCTCTGTGAACCTCTGCTCACAGCTAGGCAGGAATCAAAATCTATTCTTACTGTGTGCCAAGTAACGAGGTCTTTGAGAAGGAGACTGATTATGCAAACACTGAGACACAACTATGGTTCAGATTCAAGTGTCTCTTGCTGAAGCTTTCCTGCTTTGTTGAGTCAGACCATGGGCCTTTGACTATTTTACTACTATGATGGCTGAAGGAATGAAAAAGGAATGAAGGAATGAAAGTACTGCCTTCCTTTATCCATGACACCTTCAGTCAAAGGACAGGAAATAAGTATCAGACACAGACTTACAAGGAAGGGATATTTCAGGCATTATAGGCTACTACAGAACACCTAAAATTCCAAGAAGGATCACTCTACCCAGATATTCTATTTAGCAGGCCCTGAAAAGTACTTATGAATAGATTAGAGTGACTTTATACCAACAGTGTATCTACAAATTAAAGTCTCCATAATGAAGTGGAGAGCATTACAAAAGTACCCCAAAAGTGAAAAATGATCTCATCATTTGGGCTGGGAAAGACAAGAAGTGGGAAAATTGCCTTTTTTAAATGAAGCTCTGAAGCAGCTCAGAGGAGAGAAATTCGGACTGAATATGGGCTGGTACTATATGCACTGAAGGGTCTGATCTATGGTATACACACACTGTGGAGAAAGCACCCATGTGTTCCTGAAGCAGCAGCATTTTTTCCACCAGGTCAGTTTTTTAGAAGCCACTCACCACAACAGCTCTGGCTTACCACTTGCTCATAGTAAAAGCTGAGACTAAGCATTTGAACATATGACGATGAAATCTCAGTGAAGAACAGCCTGAACACCAGGCTGCAGTCCCAGTTTCCCGCCCAGCGCGCCCCAGAGCCGCGGGCAGCCGTACCATGTCGACCAGGGCCACGTAGAGGAACATGCCGGCGGTGACGGCGAAGATCCAGAGCGTGATGTTGTTGGCGTACTGCCCCACGGCCGTGCCGATCAGCATGCCGATGTAGGCCATCATGGCCGACAGCAGGTTGTACACGATGGCCTGCTTCACCGTCATCCCCGCCTTCAGCAGCACCGCAAAGTCACCTGCGGGACAGCACGGGCTGGGGTCAGCGCTGCTCAGCACCCACAGAAACACACCTCAGCAAGGGTGCTGCTGCCACCTTTCACTAACGGGACACTGGGGCTTGCTCCTTGAGCTTTACTGCCACACCAGCCTCGTAACGGGGTGAGACAATTGAGAGATGGCAACAGCTCACGTCTTGCCAGCAGCGGCCAAGGATCTCCTTGTTACGGGGCATTTTAAAAGTTTTCCAGCCAACAGCACATTGCTAAAGCTTACAAACAATTGTTCTGGCCCATCACTAAAAGTACACATACACCTGCCTCAAACAATGCTTGCTTGTATGCTTTCTATTAACAATACTCCATTATTAAGCTTAAAATCTACTATCTTGCTAAGCATATTTTTCTGCAGTCTTAAGGTCTATCTTAGCCAAGCCTAAAAACTCAAGCTATTGTTTTGTGTCCTTGTTTACTGTATCATTGTATCTTTTCTTCTTTCAGGCTTTGCAGCTGCAGCTCTAAGTTCTCTGCTCGCTCTGTTTCTGAGGCCTGCCTTCACAGCTTCTGAGTCTTCTTACCTTTTCTATTTCCCACACTGCAGGGGCTCAGAGGCAGACTGAGCCACAGGACTGGCCACCTTGGAAGAACTGTACTTATGCACAGCCATCCCTTGGTTAAAATATGATTTAAAGGTGCCTGTTCATCATGCTATTGTCAGAAAGGTAGCAGTGATTAATTGTGAAGGGTGAGTGGAGGAGTCTAGGTCTGCTCTTCCCACAGAGAATACACCTGTGTGCACACACTCATCTTTCTCAGAAGTTCTTCATGGCACATAAAACCAGAGGCTTAGTTTGGATCAGTACCTGTGAAAACTCCTCTTAGCTATACACATCTCATTATGCAAATCCAGGAAGAGGATAATGAGGCATTTGTCCCCACAGAAGGTGACAATTTGAGCACTAGGGAGAGTTACATTCACAAAGAATAACTTCACATCCACACTGCATCAGTTTTCTGGTTGAAGACATGCCAGGTTAATGTGTTTTATTCTGAATTCAGGACAGCTCTGCTAAATTAGGTGCTAAAAGTAGATCTTCTATAAAAATCTAGACTTCAGTCTTGTAATCAGCTCTAATAGTTTTACTCCATTCAAACTGAATTCTTGTGATTGTGAGAAGTGTAAGATGACATGAGGGCAATTAACATAATAAATGTTCCTATGTCACACATGCCTGAAATTATTTGCCTAACCTAGAATCAAAAATTAGAATCAAAACATATCAAAATTTTAAAAAATCAAAAAATAGGTACAAACTACTCACCCCTTATACAAGGTTAATTTCATCATGCTGTCAAGTTCTAAGCACTGTAATACACATTGCAATCCTTCATGTACTGCAGCAGCTGCACTTAACTAATGATTGTATAGCACAGGTGTCAAACCACGAACATCTGCTCCATTATTTCCCACCTGTGCCCACGATTTACCTACAGCTCAGGAGCTGCCTATATAAAATGCTTCCCCTCATTACCTCTAAGGTTTTTGAAGTACTTGTTCTACCTCACTTTTGATCAGAGCCAGCAGCTCTTTAAGTGACCAAGCTGTGAGTACAGACACAGCTCAATCTAGCACAACTTCACATCAACTTTCACAGTAGAAAACCAGAACATTCCTCCCTCTGGCTGCTCTTTTTGAACTCTCAGGGTACAGTAAATTTTCATGCAATGTGAAAACAACAGGTTTCATCATGGTTAGCCACCTCCAGAAGAAATGCTTCAGTTGGGGGGAAGAATCAATGGCACTGGCAACAGTGCCTACAGGCTTTACCCTAAATGGCCACACCTGATGAACTTGGCCACAACTGGAACAAAGGCTCTTCTGAAGGTCCCCACGTGGAATTTTACTTACATAAACCTCTGTTTACTGATGTGACTTAACTTTGTGTAAAACAATGCCACACAGAGTAGTGTGAAACTCTATAAAATGCAGAGCTATGTAAAAAGTATGCTCCTAAGAACACTTTTAAAATATGCTCAGAAAACTTCACAGAAGTGCTGTAACTAGACACTACCTATATAAACCTGCAACAGTACCTACTCTGAAGCCGCGTTTGCCCCTCACCCTCTGAAGTTCTGGTCACCTCTGCAGCTTCTGCACTGCATTGTGCTTATCACAGTATCACAACAGCTTTTAGATAAGCATTTTGTACAGATGGAGCACAGAGTCTCTACATTTAGTTACCTAATTCATGGGGAAGCTCGTGACAAAATACTGCTATAGATGTACTAATTCCCCCTGTCAGTCCAGCACTAAAAGCTGCTCCTAGAAAAAAAAAAAGAAAAAAATAATTAAAGTGATATTTCACTATTTTCAGGTCAGAAAATCAATTTCTTTGCAGAGCTGACACCCTTCTGTTAGAATGCACACTAATATTTTTTACTATGTCTGTCTTGTCTATACATTAATGGGAAATACTGGAAGCACCTTGGATGTGCATTACCACTGCATGCTTTATTACTCATTTATCTGAAAGACAAACCCTGGAGAGAACACAGCTAGCCAAAAATGAGACATAAAGGCAACAAGCTAATAAACAGCACCACTTTTACACTTTTAGGAACTCTCAAGTACATGAGGCAGTTAGGAATGCACATGGGTCTGGCTCTGTCCTTTCCAGCTTGGAAATCCAAACAAATATTTAACCCAAAACCTCTCTAACTCCTTTCTACTTATTTTTAGAGTACATATCAGCAATATTAGTAAGCCAGACCTGGAAAATATTAAGGATAAAACCACTGCCATAAATATCTTTCAGTACTTTTGCATAAGCTAACTGAATTCAATCAACTTTAAGTTCATACCTTAAATAATTCTGAGATGAGAAAACTGGTATTAAATTTCTGTACTGTAGCAGAGAAAAGCACAAAAAGAGCCTGCAGTGAGCAGTCAAAACAGGCAGCATAAAGCAGAAAAAGAAAACACAATCTGAAGACAGAGGGGAAATTTAACTTTCCTCTGGATTCCTCCTAGCTTGATATATTAAAAACATGAGCATGCTTTTGTAAAATCTACATTTTACCACAGATTCAGCTGTTTGGGCTTGACCCAGGAATATTTAGAAATGGAGTTTCAATACTGTGAAGTTCTTAACAGAAGGTGTGGCAATTGTTTTTGGCCTTAGAAGCCGTTGTCTAAATGTCTTACCTGTTTAATGTGAAAATGAAGCACCAAGTTAATTTTTAAGGAGTTTAGTTTCTTTAGAAGTTGTCAGAAGAGAGTGGAGGAACTGTAGTAGATTCCATTGTTAACTGGAGACCCTGACAAATGCTTATCCCCCATCCTTCAAAATGGGTGTGTCCCTTCTGCCATTAGTTCAGAACCCTGCGTACTCTTACTCTTAAGCAGCTACCTTGGTAAAAAATCAAAAGTGCACTTCAGTCCTCTCACCATCATACTGACTTGTATATCTAAATTAATACTCTTTACAATTCAAATTGCATTTAGAGCACGGTGTGACTCCAAGTTGATTTAATAAATCTAATAAAATCTGCTTGGTACTTCAACTTTTTCTGCATTTGGCTAGAAATAAATCTCTACTGACCATGAACAAAAATAGTATTTTGCTTAAACAAAAATTAAATTATCCTAAGTAATACTTTTAAAATATTATTTCTGTAACCTGATTCACAGTGTATTTTTATTTGCAAGTACTGTGTAAGTCTATGTATTAACAATAATAGAAATAGTATTACTATTATTGTTAGTAAATATCATTCTAAATAAGACTGAAAGGCATTTATTTATAATTCTAAGGCAACTGAGACCCAAACAAGAAACGTGGGTTACTGTGCTCTATAAATCTCAAGGTCTGTCTGCACCAATCTCTCCTTGGCAGAGATTGTGACTGTCACTGCTACCGATACAATAATTTTAGTGGAAATAGCACAGAATATTAACAAAAGGGAAACTATTACAGTTGGCAGCCTTTTAATTTCTGCTCTGCAGGAGACTGAACAACGGCAGTAACCACAGGTGCTAACTGGAAGCCTTACCTGTGATCACTAATAAGTCAAATATTAGCAGAGTTACTAAAGGTAAGGAGAAACTGTTGAGAAACACTCAGTGCTTTTGCTTACCGATTGCTAAGCCATCACTAAAGTTGTGAATGCCATCTCCCATAATTACCATCCAAGCAATATTAGCTATCCCAGTATCTTTCAGGTCTTTTCCAGAATGACAGTGGCCATGGGAATGATGGGAATGTTTGTGATGCCAGTGGTGACTGTGTTTTCTAGCTATCATTTTATCTTCGCCATGGCTGTCATACTCGGAATCGTGCAGCTCGTGCTCTTGGGCGCCGTGGGAGACGTCGTTGTGAGAGTGGCGCAGGTTGTTGTCCTCTTCTACAGACAGGTAGTTTTTGGCAGGGGGCTCCAGCTGCCCATCCAAGTCAGTGAGTTCAGTTTCATTCAGTCGATCTTCAGACAAAACCGAGTCATCTGCTCCTGCATCGAATCAGTTGGGAGAGACACTGAGTCAATTCCTGTTTAACCAGCCACCACTGCACCCCTGAGCTAAGGGTTAACTGCTCTGGGAAAGCAAAACAAGTATTTTAACACATCCCAGTAACTTTGTTGTCAGCATTCAATCCAAAAACAAAGTCTGTCACTGACACCTTTTTTCACAAAATTGCACGTACAATATAAAGAAGTCTCCACTACAAGGCAGCAGCACTGCATCCACAGCACTCAAGCCAGTTTTAGCCCAGCCTACACTCATGCCTGTAATTTTGCTACTGACACAGTTTATGGTTCAACACTGGCAGAGGAGAGTTGCTGGAATGATGATAATGTCTTAGAGATGGGACGGGATCTGAATGCCTCAGGAAACCCTGCTCTGCCTGCACATGCCCATACAGGTGACAGCTCAGCTCCACTGTCATGCAGACATTTCAAATGTATGTTCCAAGCCCTGCACTGCTGAAAGACTTTCCATGCTCTGTGCCAGTGCCCCAAACCCCATTTGAGATTGTTCCAGTGGAGAAGGCTGAAGTCCTAACTCTCCCTTCTACAAACCAATCAAACTAAATAAACCTAATTTGTACAAATGCATATTTGTATAGGTTCTGCATCAACAAATTAATTCTGCAGCCATACAGGCAACAGAATTGGAACGTTATGAAGCAAAGCCTTTGCCCTTCTCTCCCCCTGTGAGAAGAGGGATAGAGCATTTCTTCTGGGTACACACAGCATGAGCATTCACAGGCTGTCATGAAGGAACAGTGTGCAGAAGTTGTTTTCGATACTTGAGGAATATTCAGGACACTCAGCTGTATTTATGGGAAGAAACAGATTTTGTTTATCTGTAACAAGTCAGATGCTGGAATGTTCAAAGTGGAATAGTTATCCCCATTCACTGTGTGGGTGTTCATTTCTGACCTAATTTTTGCCAGGGCTGAGCTACTCAGGCACAAAACACACACTGAAAACAAACAAACAAACAAAGACCCACAGCCACCCAAAACACAACTGCTTCAGAAGTCTGAGAACCATCTCTGTGGCATATTAGGAAATGTTCAGTGCTCTCAGATCTAAGGAAAAACAAAATAAAAAAAGATATAAGAGGGAAAAGCCTATTAAGTTTTATTAACAATGATTTGCATAATAGCAGCAAAACTGTACAAGAGGTTACATGCTACACACCATGCCCCAGCAACCTGCTCCTACTCTGGATCTCCCAATCAGAGAGAATTCTGACAGTAACTGCCTACCTGCAAGGGGTTTCAGCTGGAGCCAGTCAGCATCTGGTCTGTTATTTAATTTGTGATCAGAAAGTTTCCTTCCAATTGGTGATTCTTCAGTCTGGGTCTTTTTGCACCATTTCTGCTTACTCTGCAACAGAGAACAGGTAACGTTGGTTTGTGAAAGGACATTGATGGAAATAACAGGAAGATCTCCTCTAAACAGACCAAGCTACTCTCTCTTAGGTATGACAGAAATATGTTACTTCACAGTATTGATCTTCATAAGGCTCAGCAACAATCCCTTTGCCAGAGGGAGTTCTTAGCTACTTACCATGGAATCTCACTTCCAAACACACACACAGAGATATATTTCACTTCAGGAAGAGTGGATATTCTGACAAGGATTGCTTTCACAGCCCAGAAATATCTCCATGAAGCTATTAGATTTGTTCAAGAAAGCAAACATGCAGCAAGAACAGCTCCTCTAATTTGTTCAACTTTATTTTTCTTTTGTTTTATATTCCTGTAACTTCCTTGTATTTCCCTTTAAGAAAGCAGCAAGCTTTTCTCTATCTGCAGCCCATACAGTAGACCCCCAGGATTTGCCAAAGCAGCCTAGGGGGATTTAATTATTTCATTAATCTCAAAGAAGATATGCCCGATGTAACAGTTTTCATCCTTTTGCCAGAAGATCTAAGAAATGCCTCCTCCAACACAGAAAATCTTTTGCTGCCTATTCAGCTCAGACAGCAAGTCTGATGTGAAAACACAGAAGCTGAAAAGTTTTCAGTCATATTGGGAGAAGCAAGTTGGAGTTTCACTAAAATAATTTTCTCCTCAAAGCTGAATGACAAAGGCAAAGGCTGAACCTGAATTTCCATGCACACTCACACTCCCCAGAGCACTTTCTCTCCTTTTATACCCCTGTCATAAATACAGAATGCCCCCAGCACTAAAAATCCAGTAATTTTTTCAGAAACAAGTTAAAATTCGACTAGCAATTTATAGAAAGCAGGAGGTCTGAAAATGTTAGCATTTTTCTGCTGTGGAAAATCTGTATACCTGTGTTACACTGGCATTGTTAGGTAAGAGCAAAGTGCTAAATTGCTTGTCAATTGTCTGACAATTGCTGGCTCTGTAACCAGATCTTTCTTACGTAATGCTTTCTCCTGCTTTTGCAAAAAAACCCAGGGAGCTTTAGAGGAAGAGCTGCGAACTCTTCTACTTAGATCTGCCTCCAAAGGCAGCTCCAGAAAGCTGCAGCTTCCTCCATCACATTTCTACAGTTTTCCCCAATTACCTTGTTGAGAAAAGCAATTTCTTTAGGAAAGGGATCCCTCACATAACATCAGACAGAATAGAGCAGCACTTGTTCACAGAGTAGACACAATTCCTCAGCACTCACAGGGTAGCTTTAGGTAACGCATTTTTCAACAGCAAACAATTTCAGTACCCACCTTTTGTTTATTGTAATGTTTGTACATTCTTATACAGTGCTCAATGATGAAGAGAACATAAATGCCTCCAAGTGCCAAGAGCCCTTTGAGCACGGGGTCATTTTCCTCCAGAAAGCCCTCAGCGTGCGCGGCGTGCGCGTGGCCGTGCCGGTGGGAGCGCCTGTGCTCGTGCACGTGGCCCTGGCCATGGTGGTGGCTGTGGTTGTGGCTTCCGTGGGACTGCGGGAGAGACAACAGTGACACCACTGCTGCAAGCAGGACACTGAAATGGCACTGGGCCAGACAAAATAACACCAAACCCCCCAGTTTCTTGGTTTTGCCTCACACCAACACATTTTGCCATGTAGGTTTTCAACAGATTATTCATTACCCTAATCAGTAAAAAAAATTCCTCTGGGAACTTGTGGTTTTTTTTGAGGGGTAGATAATGTAGCTTCAGCTTTTCTCTCACAATACTGAAGATGAGACCAACACTCAGAAATATCACAAGGAATTACCATTCTTACACTCCCATTAGCAACCAAGCCTTATAACTATTAGTCAATTACAGCCTAATCTGAATTCTAATCTAATTTCTGATCTGAAATATGAACTTAAAAAGCCCCTGAAACCATGACCAAAAATGTGTATTACAATTATACAAAGAAAACATGTAAATATTAGTCTTTGTGCCAAACAACTGAGGTAGCAAAATTTTAGAAAACATTTCCCCTTTTAAGAATTTCAGTCCACCATCATGAATTAAAAGCTGGTTACCTTCCCTGGGCAATTCAGTACATTAGAGGTTACTTTCTCCCTCAAATCTAGTAACCAAGCAGATTAATCCCCAGGAAATACTTCTGGGTGGTACTGATACACATCTATCAGTTAAGAAGAGACAGCAACACTGCTAATTTTAAAATACTCTTGTTGGGCTCAGGAGTGTTTTACAGTAGTGTGACACCAGTTCAACAATGAGTACTCAACTACTTTTCCCCACCTTTTTTTTAGGGAAACACATTTCCTTCCATTCTGTCTGCAGAAAGTCTCCGGCAGTGTTGGTGTCCCTCACAGTCAAGTCAATCTACAGGTGCATCACTGAACATTTCTTTACTGACACTATCAAACAATTCCTCGAAAATTCTACTCATTTACAATTAAAAGGTAAGGAGACCATACTTACATGTGGCAAGAGATGGAGCAGGGCATCTCCACTCATTGTTCCTACAGCCAGAGCTACCAAGAAAGTTAGAAGAAATTTGAAGCACCATTGGTTAATGATGGGAACCAAGATCACACCTAGCAAGGAAAGCAGGCTAATGACGGTGATAGAGATGATACCACAAAACCAGGCTGTGGGGAGAAATGAACACAGAAAGGTTATCAGAACAACACCTGGAAAACTTGTAAGGCTGATTAATGACTTTCAACTATTTCTTAAGAAGGTGACTTTCCTTTAACCTAAGTTGTGTGATTGTTCATTCAAAAGGTGTTGAAAAATATAAAGGCAAAACTGAAGTCCACAGCAAACCCGAAAATACACAGGCTTATTCACAGCACAGTATAATATAGTGAGACATCCAAAGACAACTAGGTGAAAAGAGCACAAAAATTCTTCCTGATTGTTAGTTCCAGGCTTAACTTTGTAGTGCTTCATGAAACAAAAAGCAAAAGGTTTCATACTGAAACAAAACCATCTCTGCTAGTTAATTTACTAGGGCTCTACAAGCATTAATGTGTATGTAACAGTTGTTTTTAATATAGTTTTGATGCAAAATTTTCCTGGATTCTGTATTCCTCCCCATTTGGAGTCATGTTTACTTTGGCACTATTTATTTCACCTGGTGCTTTGAAACTTATTCATGAGCTTATACACTTATTCATGAGAAGACTCAACCTTTGGCAAAGGAACCCTAAAATCGAATGCTACAGTAACAGCTTGAAAAGCTGAAAGCAACTTGCTACCACCAAATAGCAGAATTTATTTTTCCTGAGAATCTCTACTGTTGCCATTAGAAGAAGTGTTAATGGGATGTGGGACACCCAACATACGAGGGAAGACGTGAAAATTTCTACAGGACATTGAAAAGAAGAATTATGGAAGAAACAGATCCTATAAACAGAGACATGGCTCTTTCAGTCAGCATCTCACTCTAATAAAATATTTTCTTTAATTTTTAGCACAAAGGCTTTGATTTTCTTCCACAGGGATTTTCCTAGCTCCACTTTTAATCAAAAATATCTACCACAATTTGCCAACTTTAATGTAAATTACAACTCCTGACTTAGAATCACTAACATGTCCACATTTCAGAGCACAATCTGACTTTCCTTTGTCAGGGTCCACAGGTCGGGGAAAACATCTTGGAAAATGGGACAGGGTATCAGTGAGAGGAGAAGAAAAGAGAACAAATATGTTGACACTGCTCAGTGTCAACATCAGGGTGAAACACCCCAAGAATTCTGTCTGTACCACATCCACTATGGAGCAGGTTTACATGGCTTTGCCAACAGAAGTGTGGCTGCTGCAAGCTCTGGTCTGGTTCAACACCAAAGCTCACAACATCTGCTGCTTTAAATTTTATTTTGGGATATTCATTCTAAGTCTGTGGCTGTCATTCCACAACACTGCATAAAATGAAACAACCCAAGTGAAATGCAAGGGATACAAGACCACATCCACTGGGAGAAAATGACTGGAAAGAGCTTTAGGTAGTATGAGGTGTGCACCGACAGACATGAGTACTGAGACCAGAGGAAAAGGGAATTGGTGATAAGGCAAAGTCTGCAGTTAGACGAGGATGTGAAAAGCTGAGGCTGGAAAACAGGAATACAAAAGTAGGTCTAAAGCTGAGGCAGGACCCCAACGACCAAAACAGTGCCACAGCCTTGACTGATCCCCAGAGCACTTTAGCCACATACCCTGGACTGACAGGCTCTGCTGAAAACCCAGCAGAGCTGGAGCTGTCCCTCAATGCTCAATCAAGCACGCATGCACATGCAGCCCAGATAAAAATGACACAGCCACTGGGCAGGACACTGCCCCCAAGCTGGACACGCTCCAGTGTTAAGTGCCAGGTTAGATGATCAACAGCCTTACATGGAGAAAAATGGAAAGGCTTAAGTTTCATCTATCACAGCAGGTTTGGCAGACACACCTCTGAGGGGTTGGAATACTCCTATGGATGATACAGGACCTAAACATGGCATCATGATTAAGATAAGGCACATGAGATTAGAACATGGAATCTGTGCCCCTCTCGGATCGAGCTCCAGGGAGCACTGGCATCTCAACAGGCAGAATTACAACTTGTATCTGACCTGAGATTCTTCTACTCAACAGCTCTAAGTGATCTACATCTTTCAACAAAATGCTCCCTGTTTACTTGAGTCACTCCTACTGGCTTTACTCATAGCAGGGTGTGCCCTTCCTTTTCAGTTGTTTAGGGGCCTCAGTGGTGACAATGCCCCCTCTTCTAGCAGGCACACTGTGAAAGCTCAGTTCTGTGGATAAGCCCTTGAAAATCCTACATTAGAAGATGTCAGAACAATGTAAATGACAGGAAGAAAACCCATCATGGCTTCACAAGCTTTTGGCCATCAGTTAATTAAATTATTTTGCTTTAGTAAACCACAGTAGTAGAGGTAATGGAAACCTCACAGGTTGGTATCAATGAACAGAAGCAACACTGGCCTGTTAAGATTGTTTGAAAGCTTTAACTAAAACCAAAGTAAACCACAGAAAGCTCATGTTTAAAAGTGACTGCATCCTCCTAACTTTGGTGAGTATTTCTAGCTAAAAATGTTTCTATTAGCTCAGGTGGGCACATGTTTTCATTTCAGTACAGTCCTACAATCTGCAGGTTAAGTTACTCTATGACTGACATCTGCCCTACACCTCCTACAATCCTTGTATTCCCATTAGGATCTGATATTTTTTGATTTGCTTCCTTATATAAGAAGGAACAATTATTAGTATTATATCAACTGAAATCTTGCTGTAATTAATACAAGAGAATACAGGAAATTGTTATGAAGATTTATTATTATCTAATCAAGCTGACCTGCAGGTTACTGCTTGAGAGCCGAATCAATGAGTTAGAACCCAAATTTTTACAACAAACTGGCAAAGGTGTTATTTATACTCAAGGTATCAGATGCCATAAAACATGTTTAACATTCACAATAAGCTTCACTAATTTTGCAAATTAAGTCTCTTAAAACAGTAAAGGTCTTTAAGCTGAGTTATTAATGAACTCCCTTTCTCATTACAGAGAAAAATGCAATCTTTTAAAAAGAAGCACTCATCTGTAGAAGCTTCCTAATTAAACTGGTTCAAAGCATGTGCAACATGACAGTTTTGTATAGGGTTTTAACATTTTAATTGGCAGAAAATGCTTAGAGCTGCTCTGGCAATGCTCTTGGTAGTAAGGCAGGGGTCAGCTCTTACTACACTGAGACCACACCACAAAGCACTTTGCTGTTCTCTATCTGCTTTACAGCAATCTCTGAACAGCTAACAAGACAGAGAGATGTGTCACTAGAGGAGATTCATCTATAAGAAGTTAATTATTTTAATGAGTCTGCAATTGTTAAGAAAGATAACCAGCAATGCATTCTTCCCAACAGTTATTACCATCTATGAGAATGCAGTCATTTCAAGCTTTATTTCTAATGATGCTAATATGCACCTATGTAATAATCAATATTCACATTACCAATACTTTTATTTTCAAAATACAGACATTATATCCAAGATTTTTTAGATTTTTAGTATTGTAATGCAACTAAGCATCAACAGTTCTATTATAATTTATGAAAGACAGCAGTGGCAAATGTATTTGAAAAGTACATTCAGTTATGAAATCACAACAATGGATTCTACCCTTAAAGTAACTGCTTTAGCAGTAGTAATAAGAAGTCTACTCAGTTTACTCAAGGTGCACACAAAAAAATTAAAACTGGCAACAGAGGATTTTGATGGAACACTTCTCATGTCTCAGAGAGAAATAGTCAGAAAAGGGAAGTGTCAGAAATGGCAATTTAAATGTTCTTGTACTTGCTTATGCCTATTTTTTAAGATCACCAAAAATTCTACATGTCACTTCTACAGACCTGTATCACTGCTAAAATATAAAAATAGTTAGACCTAAAATCTTATTTTCCAGTGAATAAACTATGATGTAAGTGTTGTTCTCTGTTCCTGAATGAATAGGTCCAGGTCAAATGTGTTACAAAATTTAGTGCCAAAGTAAAGCTGCAACTTTCAAACTTTGAGATAAACAAATGGACCACCTTAGTCCCACAGAGAAAAAAAGACACCTACCTGATGCACCTGTTTTATCTTTATTCTCAATTGATGCATTTTTATTTCTTGTAAGATCTTCCAGCTCATCATAATGTACAATACAAAGCCTTCTCTCAATCTGGTAGAGCAGAGCAGGACACATGTACACGAAGAGCTCAGGAGATATTAGAGAGCTGGCTTCCAGACCATAGTACCGTAGCAGCTGTGTAGCATTTAAGCACTGCAAGCAAATTGTACAAACAAATTAAATACAAAAGCATCTATTTTCACTTATGGAAAATGCAGGATATTATTTGAGAACACAAACAAAGCAGAAACTTGGGTCCAAATGTTCCACCAATGCTAAAACATGTCTTGAACTGATCTAAGTGGTTTATGAGAGAAAGAAACAGTAAAAATACCTGCAATTCAAACTCTAGTCTCCCAACACCTCCAACTTTTGATAAATGTCAATGAAAAGCAGCTTCCGTATTCTTTACATAGTACAAGCAATGAATGAAGAAAGAACAACAGGTGAAGAGAGGAAAAATGTAAATCCAAAATAGGTTTTCCAACACTTCTGTTTACCCACCAACCTTTTGTGTTTTGAGTTTTTTAATACATTTTGAAACCTTGAACTCAGTACTCCCTCCATCCTTCCAGCTTAAAATTATGACTTTACAAGGTCCTGCATCTGTAGTTAACTGTAAGGGGAAGGGATTTATGGTACTGGCAGAAATAATGGATGCTGAAGGACAAAACAGAAGAGTTTCCACTGAGCACGGTGCTACTGAAGCTACACATGCAACTGCTTCCTAATCTCTTAGGACAAAGACATCAGAAGTGTGCTGAAAAGATGCAGGTATTTTAGTAAAGAGTGTCTGTGCAGTTTTCAAAAATGTTAATAATCTCAGATTCAGAAAAAAGTCCAAAGGTGTGTGTGGTGGCAGTACTCTGGAATATCAGGAAGGGAAAAACCTCACCTGTAATCAGGGTATCTCAGAAAGCTTTACGGATTAACTTCATACAGATAAACAGGCATGACAATAGGTCTCTGAGAAATGATGGGTGATGGGCACACAGAAATGACCACTCAGAGTAAGCTCAGAACTGTGGCAGTGACCTGTACTGTCACTCTGCTTTCCTGTATTACACTATGGTCCCAAACGTGCCTGTTATTTGTGAGTATGCATCTTCAATTATTATGTGACAGCACTGAAAGTCAGCTTACCAGCCCTCCATTCCTTACTCACCTCTTCATGTTTGTGCTCATCCTCACTGTGATCCTTGTGGCCACGTGCTGCAGGAGGAGCGTGTTTCCTCACGCTGATCTGCTTGTGAGAGGCCTCTCTCTTGCTGGTGTGGCGGTGCCCGGCGCCGCTGCCCAAGCTGCCATCCTGGTGCCCGTGGCCGGCAGAGCGGTCACTGCCGTGCTCGTGGTGGTGCCCGTGCAGGTGAGAGGCATCGTGGACGTGGTCGTGTTTGTGAACACGGTTGTGCTCGTACTGGTCACCGGGATCGTGCTCCGGGGCGTAATCCCACGTGGTGTCTCCCGACGTCTCGCTGATCTTCTTCTGCTTCTTCTTCTGTTTCCGCTGTTTCCGTTCCGGCTGATCCTGAGTGGTGTTTGTCTCGGTGGAAGGCTCGTGGCTCTGCTCGGCGTGCTCACCGTGGCTGACGGAGTCGTTGCGCCAGTGGCGCGTGCCGTTGTGCTCGTGCCGGTGCGGGCGCGAGTGGTGGTGGTGGTGGTGGCGGCGGCTTTGGTTATGAGCGTGTTTGCCGTCCTCCTTCACTGAGGGCACCGCCGTGTCTCTCTCAGCGTCACATTTATGATTTCTCTTTGCAGACGCACCGACGGTGGTCTGGTTTTCTGAATCTGAGTGGCTGTGAGCATGGTTATGAGGATGAAAATGCTTTCCTTCCTGTACTTCCAAAGCATACAAGTGAGAAACATGATCATGGCCAATATCATCATGATTTATCATCACTACTTTTACCTCTCCCAAACCAAGGCTTATTAACAATTTTTCCAGGCCAAAAAAAGATAATCTTCCATTTTCACCGTAGCGATCAAAAATCTTTTCAATGTAGTATTTTTGTTCATTTTCTGCTTCCAACGTTGAAAATTTACTGGGCATAGATTCTGTTCCTCCATTCTGGAAGTATGATTCATTTGAGATCTGATAGTCATTATGGTCGTGTACACGATCCTTTTTGGGACCATTGTTATGTCCATCTCCATGGCAATGATTGCACTGGTGAAAAATAAATGTCAGCAAACAAATGATGCAAAATTTTGTGTGCATGTGTACCTTCATCTCTGTTTCCTACAAGAAACACAAAGGGAAGCACTTAGCTGTAAAAGCAATCTCAAGGTCAATTTATATGGCGTATCAGTCTGGTACTTATGCCAACTGAATCACTCACAAAACTTTTTAGATATTGGCAATAGAATAGCAATTGCAGTACTTTCACTGCAGAAATTGTATTAATGTACTTTTCCTATCCAACAGTAACACAGACTGTGTATTTTAGAGATGCAGTTTTACAAACCATACTTACAGAAGGCGATGATAAGAAAACTATTAACAACATTTACAGTCAGTCATATCAGAATATTTTTGTTGCTTATTTTCAGAGGCATCTATACTTATGATAACCTATAATACTGAAAATCTTGATAAAACACAAGCTACCAAAGAATAAAAATTATTTTAAAATAACAGTGCTGTATTTTCCTGTTCACGGGGGTGACAGGCAGGTAATACAGCTGAAAACCCACGCACCATTTGTTCCCTTTGGGCTGCTACAGTGCCTCCACTAAACACACACTGCACAATTCCCTATTTTGAAATCACCCCTTACCAATGTAAAAATAAGCTGTCATTAACCAACTTCAATGTATTGCTTAAATGTTCATATTTTAGTACTTTTCACTTACATTGGTTTACTGACTTCAAAGATCTATGTGGACATCCATTTAAAAGTAGGGTTATATGGAAAACATCTGCTAATGCAATTCAAAAAATACTGTTAATGCTGACAACTGTCAAGCTGAAAGCAGTTAGTGCTGATTTTTAGAAATTACATCATTCAGACAACGTAGTTTTCAATTTAGCTTTACATGTAAAACTTACAATTCAACACCAGGTTATGAAGGAGACACTGCAAAAGCTTATCTTGTGTTCAGAATTGCAAACAATTCACCATTTTACACTGCAGCAAATGCAAGGATGTAAGGGGACAGGAAACAGGCCAGCTGTGCTTTAAGCTCTCAACACTGCCAGCAGTTTTAGCTCCTGATGTGCCCCCTGACTCGAGCTGGCCCTACATTCCCAGACATGAGTGGCCTGCTCAGCGCACCCTGAAGTGCCACTGACTCTCACATGGGATAGGAGAAACTTGGCTGTCCTTCCCAAGCCCCCCACAGCTGCTCAGTAAAATGTGCTTTGTGAAACCAGCAGGAAAGTGCTCTGCTGCAAACCAGAAACATGTGAAGTCCATCTTACTCTCTCAAAATACCAGCTTGCTCTTTTGTGCTTAAACACTTGTAACCACATTACTACACACACACACACACACACACACACACACACACAAAATCTGTTGGAAGCTCCTATATTTGTATCAGGTTGGCAGAGAAAAGGAAGGAGCTGCCTTCTAAGGACTTTATATGGCGAACAAATGTGTCAACACAGAAGACTGGGGAAAAACCCTTCTCCTGTTAACCTTTACAAATCCAAAATATGAAAATCCACTTTTCAATGGAGCTTTAAAAACTCAAAAAATTTTTTAAAAATCAAAACTCTTTTGCAATGCTGTCCCATTTAAAAATATAAGCCCAGAAGAATATCTGTCAAATGGAGGCATCTGCATCAAAATTGATTCCATGGACATCAGACAGAGGTCAATGGCTACCCATTGTACATTAGTGGTTTATTTTTATAAACAACTATCCAGTCCTCAGTCTGGAATGACTGTGGTTTGTCTCCATTTCAATCCCCTACATTCCAGTTACTGATTTCAGGGCTGTGATCAACTTTTTCAAGTAGTTCAGTATGGTAAGTTCATCCCTCAAATTTACTGAAATAATATTTTCATATATTAATACATATATATAAGGTAATACTAGTTTTGTAGGTAAAACATCTTTTCTCCCCCTTTGCCCCATAATGGTAATATAATCAGAACAAGCAAAGTTAAATTATTCTCATTTAAACAAGCATGATCCAGACTAAAATATCTCTACCAGGAAATTCATGACTAAAGCATGCTCATAATCCTTTTCACAACCTCATGATCTTTTCCATGTGACTGTCTCATACAATACAACTAATACATTACTTGGAAACTTTAGTCATGCATCTCTAATTGTGGTGTTTAGCTTTGAATGGTACCTTTTCTCCATGGCCTAGTGGTTAAAATAGTTTGTAACCTATGACTGTGCTTCACTGCTGAAAAACAAGAGCTGAGCTGTATCAGACCAGTTTCAAAGTCAATTACTTGTCTGTTTTCAGCTAAAACAATAATAACCCTAGCACACTATTTTTGATCTTCTATTGTATAATATTCTGTATCTTCCACTGCAAATCTTGTTACAGAAAAGATACTTAAAAACCAAATGTACCCATAATAAAAAGTTCCCACAAGAACAACCAGAAAGAATTTATTCATTCTTTCTTTTTAAACAAGCTTCATTATTCTAGACAACTATTTAGCTGTCATGTTTAACCTGTCAGGCAGTACTCATATGTGTATAATACTGGAAAGCTGAAGTCCAAGTTCTATATACTTCAGTGGCACAAAATTGTATATTGCTGATCTTATTATAGGAACATAAAGACTCTCAAATCCCCTCAAGAGAATATGCAAGGGCAGCCTGAGGACAAGGCTACACCAAAGTTGAAAAAGATTCTGCCTATTACTGCTGTCAGCCTTGGCCTAATTCTGTTCACTGCTCTGATTCCTGGCTGCCTCCCCTCCTCTCCTCCACAGCTCTGAGGCGCAGGAAGGCGATCCTGGGCAGACAGGAGGGAAAGCAGCTCAAGCTGTGGGTCAGTAAGAAACTACAGCACCCATAAAGGGCACAGCTGAAATAACAGCACCTGCTACACTTCCCTGAGCTGCAACAAGCACAAGCACAGTCCTTCCTGACACCTCAGGCAGCGGGAGAAGCCCACCCCAAGGCAAGCTCCAAAATTGAACGTGTGCATTTGCAGGGGCAAAAGGAAGTGTGTCCCACCAGAGGGCATTTCAGACAGGCACAAGATGCTGTCCAGGGCAGCCCATCGCCTCCCCACACAGCAGTGCAAGAGATCATTCCCAGCAAATGCAGAACCGATTGAACATCAGGCTGCAGCTGAAAGCACCTGGGCAGTGCATAAGCACAGTCGCCTTCTCTGCATGGAAAACTCAGCACATCTCTGTGCAAACCACCGTCTCCCTAGGGTGTTTCAGCTACTTAAGCAAAGGCACCTGTGATCAGAGTTGGGATTGGTTTTGTTTCTTTTTAAAATCTTTTTTTGCATTCAATTTCCCTTGGATTTTTGGAATTTATCCACAGTGCTTACTATTTCAACTGTTCTTCTTATATAGCACTTTATGCCTTAATGCCTGGAATATGAACATGATTTGTGGGGACATCTTTGTTAATTTATCACTAACTGTTTCACTGAGACTAGAAAACTAGTTCAAGAGTTAGGCTTTACTTAAAACAACAAACTTGGATTCAAATAATGTGGTCATACAAAATTCAAACTCAAATGAAAGCCACATCTGTTATTCCAGCATTTGCAGCCCACGTAGTACAGTGTTTTCTCAGTGTACAATGCTGACTAGAATATTTTAAGTGCCCAGCTTTCTTCCCCCTAACCCTTTTTCTTGTCTACTCCCAACAGTTTTAATAACCTGAAATATTTGTAATATAAATGCACTGATTTCTTCCCTTCCCACGCTCCTTCCCAAGTAATTTCAGTTTCACTTCTTTGTTGTCCAACTTTCTTATCCTTGTTTTCTCTGAAGAATGTTCTGCTCATCTACAAAAAACATCTTTGACTCCTTGAAGTTACTCAGCTTGAATGCTACAGAAGGTAAAGTGCCTTAGCAAGATTTCATGGGCAGCTACGAGTTCCACACCAAGCACATGCTCCAGCTAAGGCAAGAGAGAGCCCAGAGAGACAGGAGGTACTAAAAATAAGGACAAAGCAATATTCTTACCAAACTAAGGCATTCTCGTTGTGAGGCAGTGCAAGTTCAGCACTTGTGTAATTCATTTCTATTAAAAACTTCTCAGAGTAACAGCTCTATGAGAAATGCCAATTTCTTAAAAAGAAAAATATTTCTTGAAATAATTGTTGACTACACAAAGACAGTTTTTCTTACAAGTCCTAGAAATTTAACTTCTTTTCTATATTGCAGGCATTTGCTCCAATGTACATGCAGGAGAGTTGTATGCAGCTTCCCCCCATCCTGAACTGTGCAGTACTTCATAGAAATATTGGGTTCAAGAAAAAGGCCCGAATCTGAAAATCCAAATGAATCTACTCTAATTTCTTAAATTTCACATTTTTAATAAATACTAGAATACAAAATCCTATTAATCTAGCACACATTTTTAAGGTGAACTATTTTTTAAAAAAATAACATGAAATCAATACATTGTTGTTACTGAGAGACATTTTATGAAAGCCATAAACGCATTTTAACTAAATAATAACCTGGTTTTATCAGTCTTAAGCTGACATTAGCCTCTGCTAATGGAAACAGGAAAACATGCTACAGATCAATAAAGTTAAAATTAACCATTTCTAACTTTAGTTCTTACCCATCTCCTGTATTTTCTTCCTTCTTCAATTTCAGTGAAACAGGTTTGTGGATTTCAGTAAAACTCATTCATTTGAAAACCTATAGCTCAGTAGGAGGGGCACTGTAAGAACAGACCACTAACTAATTGATCCAAGCCCTATTTGCTAAGTTAATACCAGATAAGACTTAGAGTACAGAAGGCATTTATGCATAACTGAACACACCATGAATACTTCTTAAAAATCTGAACTGCAAAGTATTTGAAAAGGCAAGTCCCAAGCATAATAAAATGATTTTGTAATACAGTAGCAATCTACCAGCTCAGTTATCCAGAAAGAAACATTGATTCTGAACATAAAAAAAACTGGACAGCCTTCTTCAAAGGGTCAGTTATTTGTAAGAAATTGCTGAATACAGGATCCTTCTCTGAGCTCAAAAGAATAGAAAAACTTCAGAATACTTGGAAGTTCTGTAAGTTTTGCTCACCAAGAATTAATTTGCAGTCTTTCATATATAAATTGGATGCAGTCCATGAAACACCTATTAATGCACATGAATTTATAACAGAGCTAATTTGCTTTTGTGCCAATATTCTGTACTGAATATACTGTTCAATCACATCCTATTAAGATACCAACCAGTGCTTGCAAGACTGAAATGCTTGAAAAGATGAACTAGTTACAGCTGCATTTTAATGTTTCATTTTTCTTCTGAAAGTAAGCAAATTGTTTTGGTTAGAACCAAGGCTGAAGTTCAACAAGTATTTTAAGATGGTGTTGCACTTAAAGCAGCAGTGCTGCCCTCCCCCACTGCTTCACTCTCTCATTCCCATTCCCACAAAACCATTTTTGGATAGCAGCACATTTGTTTGCTGATCTGTTCACTGTGCAGCTGTACAACTAGATTCTGCTGAAAAACAGCCTAGAAAAAGAAAAAAAAAAAGATTATTTTCATGACAGATTACTTTTCCTATCTGGCTCACTGTGCAGCTGCATAAACACCACAGTCCACACAAAAAAACCAGCCACCCAGCTTTAGGTGGGAAACCAGTTACTGATCTGGTTGATCTGCAGTCTAAGAGAGTATTTTGACAGAGCACAAATAAAACAACTGGCCACCTCACAATGCACTGAAATAACACTAAAACATATTTCCTACTGAAAGCCATTTGAGAATAATTTGTCCAACTTCCCCCTCAAAACAGAATATTTCTAATAAAGTGCTAAATCCTAGTTGCAGTACTTTTATTGTTCTTTTAACTTTCTTAATATTATTGGTGTAACAATATTACACCACTAGAACTACTTCACCCCTGCACTACACTGTAGTACTTGTGGTATGTTAGAAGGTATTAATGGCATTTCTTTGATGAGTGTTTAATATCTACATCAATATAGTAAGTCTGTCCATCACTGCTACAATCCAAAAAGAAATTATGCATGCCTACTGCTAAGCCAATGACTTCTCTCACTTGAAAAAACCAGAAAAATAAATTTAGAAAAGCTGTCAATTATGGAAGTCCACTGAAACATGAGGCTAAGGCATACTTCTCTTACATGTGCTGTGACAAATTAGTGCTCAATTGTGAAGGCCATTCCTAGAATGAAGAGGTTTCAAATTATATACCATTGAATCAAATCTGTATTTTTAAATATGAGATTTAGTTAAAGAACCAACATCACAGACTTCTATAAGGTGCTCTGCCAACATGCCACTCAAATTCTTAGCAAATTTACTCAGTCAAGAAAACGAACCAGGAGAACTACTCTTAGACAGCAGGCAGCTACTGGAACTAGTGACATCTTGAATTAGTGAGCTCCCAAACGTGTCTTTGTTCAGTAATTGTGGGAGACAAAGGAGCCTTGGCAGATTCAGAAGTAGCACTTAACCAGCCTGAGTGCCCAAGGACACAGGACATAAAATAGCTGTACATATTTCAACAGGCAAATCCACCAAGGCAATGCCCAGCTGAACCAGTAAGTGTCATTTTCACCACATTCCAGGTGAGACCACAATAGAATTCATGCCTTTTCCCAGCCATCATTTATTTTAACCAAGATTATTCTAAAAGATCTACCTGGCTACTCATTACAGGTTTGTGTGGTGATGGAGGCAACCATTCAAACTGATACAAATGGCTTCAACAATCACTCACCACGAACTATAAACCTTTCTCAGCAATGTATTAACTCAGAGGGGACACAAGTTTAAGAGGAAATAATGAAAATGCAGTATTTAATATTACTCTTATTATAAAATGTAGTACCCAGTATCACTCTTATTACAAGATTAGAGGCAGGAGAGGGGCAAGGAAGCACCATATTACTGGTAATATGTGAGGCAGAAATGTTAAGGGTCTGGCATTGCTCATTGTCAGGGGAAGTAAAACTGATGCAAACTGTAACTGCATGTCCAGAATAAAACACTGCAGAGCACGTGAGGCATCGTTTTGGTATTTCACTGTTATTCAATCACTGCTTGACTGAATACAAGGAATTCCTGTACGACACTTTTCATAGGATATGGGCAAAATCCAGCAAAAAATGTGGGGTTTTCCCATTGTTGATATACACTCCTTTTATGTGCAGAACAATGTACTTCTCTAGGTGTTTCACTTTGAGAATATTTTGTTTATAAAACATAATTAATCCTTTGTCTTTGCTGATTTATTGTTAACTATTAAGCTACAGTAATAGAGAAAATTCTAGTAAATTAGTTTATTTATAGAAACTCTCAGGATTTTCCACAAATAAGTAGCAATTTGCCTTTTTCGACTTTATTCCTTTTTTAAGAACTTAACAACAATACAATACAAGGCAAAGTACCATCTTCAAAGACTGGGAAAGTATTTGACATCACTCAGCATAACTGTTTACTGCAATTAATTTGAATCAGAAAGCTTGATACAAGGGATACTATAACTATTTGCTATACTTGCTGCATTGTTATTAAAGCATCTCATCTTCATCTGTTCTTTTAGGAGTCAGCATTAACATCTCATATTCCTCTCCCTACTACTGAACATACATACTATGTTTTTAGCAAAAGCCAGCATAAGAATTTTTGCCTAAAGCCACCAAAAATGAACTTCTGGGACTCTGTATCATGCTCTACCATTCACAGATGCATAAATTTAGACTATGCACTTGACAAAACTCCATCTCTTATCTAGAGTACAAAGACAGCAACTCAGTGAAAAAATAACTCGTTATGGGCATACTACAATGAAAAGCAAAAATTTGTATATACATCCTGCTGCAACTACTTTGTATTTATTTACTGAATGTATGGTCTGGGAGCAAGTGGGCCCTGATAATATAATGCAGTGCTTGTGCTGGACAATTGCCTCAAAGCACAGTTCAGAACAGCAAGGATGGAAATCTACCCTGTTTATGTATTGTAGCAGACATCAAATAAATAGGAGTATTTTATACTTAGCATAAAAACTTAAGTGACCACATTATCTGGACTGCAGCCAAGTAGCATTTCTTAAGTTTTCATGTATGCTAGTACAATTTGAAATTGTACTTTTAGACTGAGATACTGTCTTCTAGAGATTGGTGTTCAGGTCGGCACAAATGCTTCTATATTCTGCAAACAGCCCCAGACAATGCATGTGGCCTATATGGTACCATCTCATCTCATGGAATGAGAGTGCTTATCAGGGTGGTGGAGCCCTGGTGGAAGGAGGCCTTCCTTGACAGGAACGGTTAGAGAACTTGCAGAGCCCTGAGAAGTAATGTAACCATCATGTGAAACACAGAGTGCAACCTTCCACTTGACACTGAAGCAGCTTTTCTGGACTGCTCCGTGCAAGATGGGAATGAAACAGGACTGAGAAGCAGCCCTGGCTCACTGCTCCCCTTGCAGGAACACTCATGTGGGGCATTACTAGTTAGTTTTGCAAAAGGAACTGAACTCAACTGCCAGCTGTACAAATGACATATGGCTATCATGAACAATCCTAGATGGAATTCAGTGCTATTCAATCCTATTTAAAATGTAAACCAATATTAACGAGGATATTACTAAAAGAAAAAAATCCACAAAAAGAATCATGTTGAACAGTGTCCACTGAAAGAGACTACCTTGAAGACTAAACACATTTTTCCTTTGTTCTTCTTTGATGCTCCAATCTCAGTATGGCTGCATGCTATTATCAGCAATTAGCTTGGTTAAAGAGTAACTATTGATAGATATCAAATCACCAGCTGTAAATAATTTATCATTTACAGTTTTCTTTGATAATTCAAGGTATTATTTTTGTCCATTAATAGTCAACACCCTAAGGAGCTATTTATGAATGTGGTGCAAGTCAGATCATCTAGAGATCTGCATCTTTATACATAAATTGTCTGACAACACCTGCCTGGAATTCATCTTGGATTATAATGGTCTTTACTAGGACCTGCCATTGGTAACTATTTCTAAAGCATTTATAACCTACATGCAGAAACACTGCACCAAGTCTGTGTTTATTGTATTTACAATTCCATGCAAATTCTGCATAAAACTTCTTTCATACGTTCTTAACCTGAAGAGCATTTCATGCCTTTTATGTGTTCACATGTGTTTTATCTAATCTAACAATGTTGACAGATGACTTTCAGACACAAACAGTTATACATCAACTTCCAGTATTACAATGACATTCTCCCAAATCTAGATTGGTTTAGCTACCTCGGTGACTTCAGATCTGTCTTTATCACTTAAGGTATTATTCACTTATTCAGAACTGTGTTTATCACTTAAGCACCAAATTGAGTGCTTATACAATTTTCTGTACCTCTTAACAGTCCAGAAACTCTCTCTCTAAAGTCCTCTGTTAATATTTCACATTTTGTACAGACATGTTACTTTAATGCTGACTTGTGACTGTCAACACAGAACAAAAAGAGGGGCAGGTTTCTCTCAAACTTCATGAGGCTACAGAGGAGGTGACAGCCAGATGAGAATGAAGCTCCTGGGTCAGAGAGAAGGGACAACAGCTGAGTCATTCCTCCTCTGCAGCAATGGAAAAAGCAGCCAGGAAATGGAAAAAGAAGATGAGGCAGCACATAGGAGATGCACAATGCGATAGGAGAACATTTCCAGTCTAATGAATCATGTCCCCCAGCATGGGTACAACGCCCTACATGTAATTCCAACATCCCCCTCTTCTCAGAAGCCTTTTGAGACTGACATCAGCAAACCATCATCTTCCAAGTCTTTTATGCTGCTTCCCAGCTTTCTGAGTATTAAGACTACCTGTACAGACTTTGCACTATCACAAGAGGTAACAAAAGTGACTTCAAACAACTATTTTTTAACTTCTTTACTCCTTGGATTTTAATTACATCCAAAAAGCCTGGAGCAATGGCACTGATTCAGCAGCACTAAAATACTGTGAATAGGGGGACTGACGCAGCACATACCTTTCTCTCCTTTAGGAAGTTACACTGTGGCAGGACATGGTTTCCAGCATTTCAATCAGTTTTTGAAATTTAGGAAAATGGTTTTATTAGCTTTGCCTACTTGGTATACATTTCTTTACCTAACCTTATTAAGTGTATTTCAAGTAATATCTCAGCTGTAATTAAAAAATGATGTAAGACTAGTCTTAATTGTTTCTGCATTAAGTGTTACTTCAGGCCTTCATCAGGAAGATAACATTACTAGTTTCATTTAAGATAACTTCAGTAGCCCACCCCCAAAGATAATACTTTTCAGATGATAAAATTGTTTTAAATAATTGCTACCTAAATTAAGTTGGACTCCCACAGTAAACCAGGAAGTTATACAGATTTTCTTCACATTATAATAGAAATTGCTTCCCGAAAGGCATAAATTCTCAGCATCACAGAACTCAGCCTGCACCTAAAGCTCAATGCTGTGAAAAGCATACCTGCCCAAGAAACAGAACTGCCATTAAACTTTCCTTCTCTGGAACATCTACTGACATTTTTGAATGTGTTACAAAAAGATACATTTGACAATTCTAAAAACGTCCTAAAAATAATATGCTGTGACATACCAAGTGTTCTGACATGGTTGATCATCAAACTGAGAAGAAAGTGCAATGAGATTTTCTTGTTCTGGTATCATTTTCATTGCTGACACGTGCAGTTATGCCTGTCCATCCCTCCTACTGCCCAACAGTTTGTACAGTTTGTACAGATGTCCTTCCACCAAGTTTTACTACAGTAAAGGACCAAATCGTAACTTACAGAAAAACTTTCATCAAGTTTGGCTTTTAAGTAGCCTGTGTTATTTTAATCAGCAATTCCATCTGATGAAAACACGTAAATGTTCTCAAACTGATTTACTTTATCACTGATTTATCAAGTGCCCATCATACACTCAAAACAAACTTCCACTTCTGTAAAAACTGTGATGGAGACAGGATTAAGTCTTTACAATAGGCACAATCATGATCAAACGACATTGAAACTGGACAGCCAAGGCAAACAAGTCCAAACACACTTCCTTTAGGACTATATACAAGCTTGAAGTCCATGTGATCTGGGCACTACTTAAAAAGTCTCTTCACAGTTGAATCAGCCATGGCTTTGCAGAAACATACTATGAATAGAAAGAGTAAATTACAGTCACTTGACTTAGTGAAGACCAGGAAGGAAACCTATGCCATGTTGGATATGTTAGTGTTGCCATATGTATATATTTATCTCGCTTGTGCAAGTCAAAGTAATTATGGTCAGCATCTGCTTTTTCACGTCAAGTAAGCTTTCTACAACAAGTCTGAATTACCCTGATGATCCAATTCCATTAAATTCTTTTCTTGCAATGGGAAAAACATCCATTAGGACAAAGCTTGTGAGCACATTTGAATAACTTTAAACCACAACTCTGCTGTAATTGCATGTTTTATGACCGACTGGATACATGCTGCAAACTTAATACCTGGGTCTTATGCATGCCAACCTGGAAAGCACAAAGGCCTACACAAACATTAATTGAAACAAAGCTCATTGTTTTGGAAAATTTCTTCATGTAGCCAGAATCTCCAGTCCTATTGCCTATTCCAGACAGGAAACAGTGCATAACCCCTCTACACCCACCCATGGACATTAACATAATGCCCATATGAACTGCCACATTCATCTCATCAAACACACACTATCACTTCACAGTCTGCCTATCTATCCAGGCCCTATTCTCCTTCAGAAACAGACTGCATGGCTGCATACGTTTTTTGTCTAAAGTATGAGTTAAAAGCAGTTTAAAATAAAAATGCTGCAGGACACCACCATTAATTCTGCTTTAACCATTAATTTAGCACGAGAATTTAGCTGGTATAGTGACACTAGTCAATGTTCTTGGGGACCATAGAGCTTTTTTCAGCTATTGTCTTACATAACCATGCCAGACTATTAGCTTATAGAGTAACCATTAATCTCTCACTTTGGAGCTGCATAGAGTGCCTCAGCCCAAATTCCTATTTCCCTGCATATCTGAAGCAAAGCACTCAGTTACTCAGCAAAGGAAATCAGAGTGCATTCTCTGTTAAGGCTGTATTTAAAAAAACTCATATACCTTTTTAATACAGAAAGTTTTCTATTTTTATGTCACTGTGTCAGTTACTACTACCCAAAGGGATACAAGAACATACCCGCTGGAACATGCCAGGAATTACTTTTGTTAACTAGATGACAACTCCTTCCGCTCGTCTGAAAACTAACCAGGTCTTCCAGTGTGCATTTCTCAGTTCTGTATCAGGCTCGAGGTTATCACAGGTTCCCTTGGTGTTACGGTACAAGATCCTACCTTAATAAAAAAAACACATTATGATGGCTACTTACAGACATACAGCGTTAGGAGTGCTAGAAACCAGAAGTATTTCTACCCAAACAACTCTTGCTCAGAGAGTTTTAACAGCTTGCAGGCATAAACGATGCTACAGAGAGGCCCAAAAACGACAAAGATAACTAGAGATTTTAAAGAGCAATTTTATTCCGCAGCTTCAACGTTAAGTATGTACTTCCATAGGATACAGCATAAGCAGCAGAGATGGTTGAGGACAAGCAATCAATGTTTTTCGCTCATCGTTTCTGTGTCTGTATAGTACAGGGACAAAGCCTCCTGACCGTTCCGCCCGTAATACCCTTGTTTAAGGTTACGGGCAGGTTACAGCCCGAAAGATTTTTCCGCAGCTGTTAACGTTAAATCCCAACCGTAAGCCCTGCAAGATTTAATCGCGTGGCTTGTTCATCATCCACCGCCCCGGTACTGCCCCCAAATACCGCCAAGTGCTGCGGGGGTCCCTGGCGGACCCGGCGCGGCCGACCCGGCCCCGCACACCCCGCAGCGCCCACGCCGGGCGGGCAGGGCCGGCACCTTCCACCCGCACCCGCGGCCTCCACGTGGCCGCACCGAGAGCGAGCGAGCGAGCTCGGCAGGGCCGGGGCGCGCCCAGAGCCGCACTCCCGGCAGGAAGGCTGCCAGAGGGAAGTGGGAGAGCGGGCACCGGGCAGCTCCGTGCGGCTCGAACCCGCCGGGCCGCGGGGGCCCGCCGCGCCCCCCGACCCCTGCCGCCCCCCTTTCTCTCTCCGCCCGAGCAGCCTAGGCAGCCGCAGCCCCGCCGCCACGTCCCGGGCCCCCCGTTCCGGGCGCGGGGGCGGGGAGGATTTACCTGCCGCATGGTCGCCTCACGAGCAGAGGAAGAAAGGGGGTGGGGGGACGCGCCAGGGCCGCGGCGGCGCCTCGTGCTCCGCCGCCTCAGGGGAGCCCGGGCGCGGCCCCCCCGCCCGCCGCCCCCGGCCCCCCGCGCCCACCCCGCGGCCTCGCGCCCCGCCGCCACGTGATGAGGCGGCCGCGCCGCCGCGCGCCCCTCTCGCCGCTCCGCATCGCGGGCGCGCTGCTGTCCGCTCCCGCCGCTCGCTCCCCGCTGCGGCTCCTCGCCCGCACCGCCGCCCCCCCGCCCCGGCGCGGCCCGGGCCGGCCGCCACCCGCTCCGCGGCGCCGGGCGGCTGTGGGGGAGGGCATGTAAACAAATGGGGTTTTATAGCTACCTCACTCGAGTGCCGTGTGCATCTCCCTCTCCGCTCGGTACCAAACCGCCGCGGCGCCTCCTCCTCCTCCTCCTGCCGCTCCGCCGGCGCTATTCACAGACCCGGCTACGCCGCGCTCGCCCTGCACACGCGGCCCCGCAGCCCGCGCTGCCCAATGCGCAGCCATTTCCTCCAGCGCTACGAAAGTGGCGTAGCGGCCCTGCCCGCCCGCCCCTCGCTGCGGCGGCTCCGCGCACGGCCCGGCCATGGCCGCGGGGCCCGGGCAGCGCCGGAGGGAGCCCCGCGGCAGCGCGGCCGCCGGCCCTGTCCCGGCACAGGGAGCCCGGCCCGGGAGGCTCGGGGGGAGCCGGCCCGCGGGGCCGGGGCCGAGCCGCCGCCTCTGCAGCCGCCTGGGGAGAGGGTCCGTCAGCAACAACGGGGCATTTCGTACTTTGCTGTCGAGGTACCTTTCGAGGCCGAGGTGGGCACTAACCCCCGTTGATTTAACTCCAGAAACTCCCGTCAGGCACGCTCATGCCACCAAAGCCTGTTCAGGCAATAAAGGTCTCCCCGTGCCGAGGTGGAGCCCCTCGTCACCGACACACTTCGTTCCTAGACAACAATTACAGAGCTAAATAAAGCCCCCGCGCCAAACCAAACCTTTGGTAAATCAAAACCCTCCCTTAGCTCAACGCCGAGGATCAGGGGACATTTTGGTTTATAACGTAAGACCTACAATATAGTGGAGTCTTTCACAACAAATCTTATTTTAAAATAGACCACCATGTTTTGTAATGGCTATTTATAGAAAGCATGTTCAAAGGCTGAAGCGCCGTTACAGGAACTTTTGAGATGAGTTTTAGGCTGTTTAATTTTCTCTTGGGGAAAGTTGCATACAATTTTTACGACATTTTCCTCCAAAAATATCTAGTGTTTCCACCGCGGGCTTCAATCCAGAAGAAGCCTGCTATGTATTTAGAATATGTATCTAGAATGTATCTAGAAGCAAACCGACCTTCCCTCTGTTTGTCAAGGATGCACACATTTTTCTTTTAGATTCTTATATTACTGAATAGAACTAATTATTTCTGAAAACGTTCCTTTGCTAAACCGGATGATTCACACCAGCACTACCTTAAGTCTGGCCTGGCAGAGCCGGAGTTCTTTCCTATCCTATCCTAGTCCTGTCTGAAGTCCAGGGCATATCTAGTGGTTATCCACCCCAAAAGCCTCCCAAAGTTACATGATTTTTTGCTTGGTGACGTGTAAAGGATTACTTCTGTTTGTCTAGCAACCAAAAGAAAGTTGTTACCTGTAAGAGTCCAAAACCACAGAAGAATTAAACTGACGTCATAGTGCAAGAAAAAGCCAGAGTAAACTTTTCTAGATATGATAAATGTTCATTCTGATGCAGGTAGTGTAGCAGACAGAGACATGTAGACCTCTCAAATGACCTAAGACACTGACCTAAGACCAATGCACAGCTGAATGCATTACACTACACTGATTTTTTGGTATGTGATGCTGAATCTTTTCTGAACTTTTCCTATTATTGTGTTATTTACCCATGAGGTTCGTGTCTCAGTGACAGAATTTATAATTTCCTATCTCCTCCTTCATCTTTTTCTCTGTTTAGTATTTTTTTGGGGAAAAAATAATCCCTTCCTCATTTTTTTTGCTTACCAAATCCATCACTAGAATACAAAGCACCCTAATCCAAAGTCAGTAGCTCACATCATGTTTTAGGGACTGTTATAAAGTGATTTTGAAGTAGTGTGCCAAACCATTGCACTAGATCATTTGGTACGCTGATTTGAATAATTTTTTACCTTGAAGCAGGTCCCTTATCTCTCAAAATTTTAGCAGAGCAAATAAAATACAGATCTGATTATGACATTGGTTACTAGACATTTATCACAATGCCGCTGCTGATCACTATACGTGACTGATTTGTATTGCTCTTTGCTTTAGAAACAGATCCACTAAGTGAAAAAAAAAATAATTAAAAATAAGGTTTTCTTTTTCACCAGAGTTTATTCAGAGGGAATTGTATTCAGTAATAAATAGAGCGTATAGGGTTTGTCAGCTTTTCTGAATAAAATTCAAGTAATGCAAAATCTCCTTAAAAAAAAAAAAAAATCAAGAGCTCTAATAAAATGGAGTACTGATGCTACACAGGGACTTTCCAGAAGCTCACCCAGCCAAGGTGTACCAATAAATAGATCTCTGTTAGTGGCTTCTCCTCCCCTCCAGCTGTTACCCACTCTAACATGTATCTATTCATTTTAAAGCCAGAAGGGGCCATTAGCAGGCCTGCCAGCGCTCTGCTAACATTTCCTGCTAACAAATGAGACTCATTTGTAGTTTGAGTTAGGTTAGAACCTTCCCAGCCAGTCTGTTCCTGGCTTTCTCCGATACATTGAAAAGCCTGCCTGTACCTAGGATATTTTCCCTGTAGCTGTACATTGTATCCTGCACTTAGGCTTCTTCTCAGTAGTTTTAAGCACACATTTTAGTGCAAGGACTGCACATCAGTGTTCGAGGAAAAGAAAGTGGACTTAATATAACATAGGTTCAGAAACCCAAATCAAAAATAATTAGATCAGGCATTTACCATGAAAAAGAGCTGAGGAATGTGTTCGCCTGTAAAGCCCGTGGAGCAACTTTCTGTGCTGCAGGGAAGCTGGAACAGCAGAGCAGGGCAGCCAGCACTGCAAGAGTGCTGAGAGCTTGAGAAAACACAAATGTATGCAACAAACCCAGACTGACTTTTCAAGCTTCAAAAAGAATATGTTACCATACTTTTAGAATAGAACTGGTTTGGGTTTTTTTTTTTCCCTCTCCTCTCACAGGGCACTTCCTTGCTGAGTAGCACTGCAGAGCGCAGGCTCATATTTTGGGCTGAGGAAGGGAATATAAATGTATTAAAATATCTATATATCTATATATCTATATATCTATACAGATCTCACACATTGATTTCCTGTCCCCCCTTGCAACAACCCAATTGCAGGTGAGGGGGTAGAAGGTTGACATGTATATGCATACAAAAGAAGTAGTTTGTTTAGACAAATTATTAAAAAAAACAACCCCAAACCCCCAACCAAACCCCAAAGCTACTCAGAAATTCTGCACACAGATTTAGTTCCTTATAGTTCTTTATATCCTTATAGTGCCTCTGACTGTAAACAGAAGTAAAGTGTCTTGTGAGTGTTCCTTGGAGAACTGGAACAGTAATACTGAAAAATATTTTAACTGGGAGAAAATAATTTAGAAAGCTGGTAGTTGAAGGTTTACAGAAATCTTGTTATATAAGTGGGAGAAAAATGTCACTACTTGTTGCCAAAATGAAGTTTTTACCCCTCTGGCAAAGTCAGCTTTTTTTAGTTGAAGAGCCTAACTTAATTTTCTTACTTCTGAAATATTGATGTCTCATGAAAAAGCCAAGGTAGTGGCTTGAAACATCAACTTCCTCCTTTTATTTCAAATCATCTTGCCCAAGATTTAATCAGAACTTAAGGCAGTTTGAATGCTAACATAACTGGCTTTGTGGCACGTGTTAAACACATATATTCTTTCCTGTTCTTTAAAACATTTTTTATAGTTTCTGTCCCTGCCTTTCATTCATTCTGGAAGCCTAAAACAAACTCAGAGATGCCATTTCTTCTGTGACAGTGGCCAACAAGTATTGCTCAGTTTGCTAGAGAAATTTAGTGGCAGAATTAACCTTGGGGAGAGAATGGCTAACAGGGGACAGCTATTGTCTATACAGACTTGCCCAGCAGAAGGACTTTACCCAGTTCCTCAGGAGTGGAAGAGCTTTGCTACAAGAAGCTTCCTCACAAGTACACTGACAAGGGCTCTGAAGTGAAATTCCAGGGAATTGTACAGAAATCATAATTTCCTACTCTGTGTCTTAAATAGGACCTGCTGACAGTTGTTTCCTCTGCTCCTCCTTTCCTCTGAAAATACTGATGTATTTTCTCTCCAGCCATCTCTGGTTAGTTGTGTTGTACAGATTTACTTGTACTTTCACTGCTTGGCAGTTTGAGCTGTGCTCATCCCCAGACACTGAGATTGGTGCTGAA
Source organism: Phylloscopus whistleri (assembly GCA_017589585.1). Classification (NCBI taxonomy): domain Eukaryota; kingdom Metazoa; phylum Chordata; class Aves; order Passeriformes; family Phylloscopidae; genus Phylloscopus; species Phylloscopus whistleri. The sequence goes on from JADMLD010001220.1 coordinate 716,648, forward strand.
GCAGCAGAGACTTTGCTGATGGCAAGGACAGAAGGGAAGTGTTCAAGCATCAGGGGGAACTTAAACAAGCAGGTAGTGATTCTTGGATTAAAGCTTGTGCTGGGAAATAGGAAGTGATGTCCTGGGGGATTTCACTGCCTCAGGACTACTTGGTTTGTTTGCAGTGAGCTTAAAGCCCAAGTTTATTTAACTCCATGGCCATATATATAAAAATGGTACTTTTAGTAGAGACTGTGTATGCTTTTTTTCACCTTCCTGCCAAACTGGGTGCTCTGCCTTAAGCCTTCACTTGGCAGGTTTCTTTAATTAGCTCTAATAGGTTTCAACTGTGTGAATTCCAGTGGTAAATCAAAGTAGATCTAGCTAGTTTTGCACAAACCAGTAACTATAATTTGAAAGTTACTTTAGTTGTAAGATGGGGAAGAAAAGGGAAATCCATCTGAGCTTTTTTGTTTTGTTTCTAGAAACCATTCTTACCCTTCTTCTCTTACAACATGTAGATACCCCTGTGTTCAGACACGTATGAGCATTTGTGCAGGTTTTGAAGCAAAAGTATCAAAATCAATGATACCATCTGCATAATTTTAAATATGGTATCAGTGTAGGTACTAATGGGAAGTCAGTTCAAACAGAAATCTAGGAATTTTTTATTTATTATTTTTAACATGCTGAAACAAGATACAGGTTTTAAAGGTCTTTGTTTTAAAAGTTTTTGAATTGGTCTCTTTGTGGGGAAGGGCTGGGCTTTTTTGTTTTGTTTTTAAACATGGGCTGACAATTTCAGAAAAAAATACAAACCCTTCTTCATTTGCTCTAGACTTAAGGTTACAAAAACATTAAAGGACATAAGCAGAAGGGTGTGATGCTGCAGCAGCAACTGAAGTCTTTGGTGCACTCAAAGGTTTGTCTGCAATTTGGGAAACAGCCAATATGACCTTTGGATAATTTTGCAAAGCTGGCAAACACTGGTATACTTATCCACAGCAAAACTTGCTGGCAAACTTGACCTTGTTAAATGACTCTCCCTTTGTTTTGTTACGATTTGTTTTAAACATAACTGTCTAGTCCTGCTCTCTAAAGCAGTCAAAAGCCCTTTCATTTGATCTGAGACAGGCAGGATTTGCTGGTTGCAGGTCTGGGATAAAATTTCACGTGTAAGATATTCTAAAGTGTGTCACAGCCTTCTTCCTGTCTTGCAGACTCAGGTTTATTTATTTTCCTCCCTTCCTGCCTGCCTGCTGAAAACACCTGTTTGCTTGTGGCATCTTGTCTGTAGGCAGTGATTGCAGGGAGATAACATCTTAATTCCAGAGGATGTGGTGGGTAGGGAAGGCCAGTCAGCTGCTTCCTGCAGCACGAGTGGGGTGAGATTGCAGAGCACAAAGAACTTCTGGTCATGTTCACACAAGACCTCTGTATCAATAAATACGGATATTATCTGTTGGAGCCAGGCAGGGTTCAAAACATTAAACAAAGCTGTGCTAGCTGGCTGGGTGGGGTTGAAATTCCTCTAAAAGCTTTCACTTATAAAAGCAAACGACTGATTCCAGAACTGACCCACCTGACCAGAGAGAAAATATTGGCTTTAATGTAATCTCTTTACAAGCTGAGGAATTTGTTTTACACCCTCTTCTCAAACAGAATGGAAAAAAATTAATGAGATGGGCCCTGACATTATTTGAAGAAATCAATGAGGAGCTTAAAATAAGAAAACAAAGGTCAGCATCTTTTTATTGGCAGTCCCTGTCAAATTTTAACCACTGATTTGGTAAATTGGCATTTTTTATATATGACCTAGACTTAGCTGAGTAATGGAAGCATTGCTCTTCTAAAGCTAGATTTTAGTAGGCAGCTGGGGTGCCTCTGCCTTCACCTCTGTTACACATGGAAGTGGAAATGACAGATTTTAAACTCCTGCAATTCTGCCGTTATCAGCAGGAAGAATCAGGAAGCCAAGACATCCTTTAGCTGCTGCCTGTTTGGGGCACCTCGGGGCCATTGCTCATCTGTGTGATTTTGGCAGTGGAAAGGGAAGCCAATATGAGCTTGAATGAATGAGCAGGGATGTCATACAGCCTCATCCCATCTTTAGCACAGATCCAAAACCTCAGAGACACCTACAGAGAACATGTGGCACAGGAACACGCACTGGCAGGGAAAACAAAGGTATTGTTTGCTGAAATAAAGTAAATTATGAAATGAGTGTTTTGTTTGCTTTTCTTTAAATAAACTGTACCAGGAACGAAATCTAAAATCAAGAGAAAGGCTCTCAAAATCAAAATTATCAAGGGCTGGCTCACAGTTTAGGGGAAGAATTAATTTAAGGTCAGCTGTGTTTATCCTTCCATGCCTGGTAATTTGTAACTGGGAACTGAAGGGAGCAGTAGGATGCTGGCCTTTAGGGCACTATTAAAACTACACGACCTTCGATTTGAAATGCTGGTATGCACCTGAAGTTTGATCATTTTCCCCCATCATTTATGTTTGCAATTTTTGCACCTGTATTTCATGATTTCTAGAGAAAATAAGTAAGGAGACAGCAGGAAGAGTGGGAATGACATTAGGAAACACCTCAATTTCCAAACCTTTAAGTACAACCATTTGACAGTACTTTTAGGTGTTGCAGCTTTATTTTCTGTGTTGCTGCCTCAAGATCCTTTGCACAGTTGGATGATAATTTTTGGTTTTAATGATGCAAGGTGTATGAATTTAAGCATAAAGAGCTATGAAGAAGGGAGTAAACTTTAGCTGATACACAACAAGATAAATCGTGGGGACACCTAAATGTGGTCTAAATGGCAAGAAATGTAAAAACCAGTGGAATTACAGAGAGAGGCAGACCATGGGGATGTTGCACAATAGAACTGGGAAGAGAGCAGAGAAACCAAGAGGCTTGTTACATAACGATTTCTGATCTGCATGACTTAGCAACCTCACTTGATACCTCCTCCTGTAAACCAGTAGCAACTCCTCTGAGAGCAAGTGCAGCAACAGCAGAATACACTCACAGTGATGAATGTTTCCTGTTACTGCTTAGAAAGGGAGAGAAGTTCTGAAGCATTTTCTCAAGCATGAGACTAAGGAGACTGCACGTGACAGAGGGATGTGGTCATGTGTCCTTGCTGACCCATCAGGTGATGGATTTGCCACGTGTGAGGGCAGCAAGAGCTCTGAGGAGACTCAAGAGTGGCAATGCAATAAGCAAACAGAGAAAATAAAGCATTTCTGCAATGATTGAGCTGGACTGACTTTGCTGAGGTGTTGGACTGACATGCAGTCTGTCCGTCCATGGATATGTCATGCAAGAAAATGAACTCACAAGCTCAGGGAGAGAAAATCACTCTGAGACAAGCTCAATGCCAGTTATGTCAACACTGAAATTGAAAAGAAGTTACTTTTGAAAATGCTTGATTTCACTCACACTGTTAGTGTCTTTCCACTCCTCTCAGATAACCTTGCCTCGTATTTCTTACCCTTCTCTTCATAAATACAAATAAAAATCATTCCCATATACACAAAGGGTAAATTCTTAATCTTCTGTAGTAGCTCTAATAAAATTATTGTGCACTTCTCCAAGAAAAACACAAGTACATGCCTTTTCTTGGTTAAGGAGAGCATCCCGAGAATTTTCAAAATAAAATGTTGAACAGCAAATGCAGTTTGTTCTTTATAGCAGGTCTGCATTATTGAATGTATACCAAAATGCACCACAAGCATACAGTGATGTAATTCAAGGCTAAAATTAATTGAAAAAAAACCCCCAAAACCCAAATAGTACTGCCTTTTGGACAGATAGGGGCAAAATTAAGGACTTGTGAGTGAACTGATATTTATTTTTTCATTTAATCATGGTGCCATCTCTCTCTCAACAACTATGTCTGCTCATGGAACTGAGCAGGTTCCAACAGGTGGCTTTCTTTAAACATATGAAGAGTGTATCTGTATGATTTTTGAAGAGTTTTCCTCTCCTGTTGAAGTTTGTTAATTATTTCTCAGAAGAAAAAAATTACCCATGAAAGTGCTTCACCCTATCCATCCATTAAAGTGAGAGGGTGGTGGCTTCCACTGAAAGCAGTCTCACAGCACCTTTTGGCTGTCAGGCCACTTCTGTAGTTACCTACACCCAGTACCTTAAAACAGTTCATAGAATCATAACCTTACTTTGAACTGTATTTACTTCAGAGAATCACCTTTCTCTGTTTTTTGTAGGCAGTTTAGTACAGATTTTGCAGCTGGACAAACATAATTTCATTTCCATTTTCAAATTATTTTTTTATAAATTGTTAGATGTATGAGAGAAATCCAGTGGATTAGTTGCAAGTGCAATCTGAAGTTTGAAAGCCTATAATCTGTCAGATTTCTAGTTTACTAAAATTCTGAGAATAAGTCTCCAAAGCATGACATAATATCCTTTGGCAAATCAATACACATAATGGAAAGAAGGAGCTTCAAAAACATTGCTTTTTAAATATAAACAGAAGCTAAAACTAAAGTCAGTACTTACTAATGATTTGCAATGAAGCTTGAAATGAGAATATTTTAGTTAAGCCAGGTACTTGAAAAAGAGACTGCTTGGGGCTTTCCAGCTCTCACATACCTGAGTTGGGCTGGCTCATTGCCAGATTCTAGGAAATTCTCAACCCCAAACCAGCTCACAGAGTTTTACTTAAGTTTATCTCAGATGACAGAGAAGTACTGAGTTTGGACAGTGTGGTTCTGGGATAAGATTATTTATATTACGGGATATGTCAAATTAATGGTGTAAGAAATGACAAGAATTTGTTCCTGTTTTTCCAAGGAGCTTTCGTTTTAAGGTAACGTGCTCTTCTTACCCTCAGAAAAGCTTACAAATTTTGGCCCCATTATCTCAGAAGATATTAAGAGTATCACAGCTATCACTAATTAGACAAAAAATACACTGGGTATGCCGCTTCTAAAAACAGTGAATCAGAAAATGAACTGCCAGTGCCTGAAAGTCCTGCAGGCACCCCCTTCTTGAGAGCAGCATGCACATGTTACAGATCAGATCAGGTCACTTACACGATGTTGAGTGCCAGCTCCATCATTCAGGACAGCAGTGTCTGATTCTTGTCATTTCTCTCTTTCTCCTCTTCCTCGTTTACAGGAGGGAGAGACTGCATGGCCTTTAGTCATTTCCCTAAACAGGAAGAGTTGCTGTCTATGCTGCTTTTTTTTTTTTAAACTCCTGTATTTTTAAGGAGCTGTTTGAAGAGGGTTTTGTTATTTATTATTGTATCGAAATTGAACCTTGAGCTAGTAAAAACAATATTATGGTAGTGCTCTAGTTATAAAAGCAGAGCTGCTGTTTTCACAAGAGGACACTTTAAATTGCTGCACAAAGCCTTTGCCTGTTGAGCCCTGAGAGGTTTGCAGTGTACAAGCCCCAGTTATTATGAACAGGCAAGCAACAATAGACAATTTTTCAGAGGTTATTGCTGGTAGTTTAATTGTAATCTGAAACATAGAAAAAAGTGATTTTTTTTTTAGGGGAGGGTGGGGTGGATCAATATTACTTCAACGCTTTCCATTTTTTAATGCCACTTGTGTTGTACTGCAGAACAGCACAGAAACCGCATTCGTTTCAAAAATCAGTCATCTCCTGAGGCCAAAGGACAGAGTCACTCTTCATTCTAAGATAACCTGATCAGCAATCATTGAGAAAGCTGAGTGAGAAGGAAAGAACAGGAAGGACTTCAAGAGTTTGGCAGAGGCAGATGGGATTGTCCCCCAAACATCTCTGTCTGTTCATTGCACCATTACAGTTGTGTCTCCCTGACATATCCCAGAGCTCTCTGTCTTGTTATAGCTCACGTTTAGCCCTTTGGCTGGAACCACCAGTGAAGTCACACAGCCAGTTGTGGATTATAGGTTATAATACAGTCTAAAGACAAAACACAACTCTCTCTCCTCAGAAAATCTGCTTTCCTGAAGTGTGACAGATACAGTGAAAATTGCCACAGAAAGCCTTTCAGTGATGACAGAATCATAGAATTGTCAAGGTTGGAAGAGGCCTTTGAAGATCATCCAGTTCAACCATCAACCTTGTACTACCACTAACCATGAGATGATTCAGTCTATAAGGCAGTTTGTATTTTCAAGAATCTGATAAAGCAACTAACCTTCTTTTTCCTGACATGACTTAAGTGTACGGTTGGTCTCACCTGGACAGAGGCCCTAAAGGGACATTCTGGCTTCCAGTTGTAGGAAACACTTCTGTTTCTTCTGGGGGCAGTATTTCCATGTCCTTTTCTGACAGTGTATTTTTCAAAGGATCATAATCTACTTGTCAGTCAGTCTCACCTGAGTGCCTGGGAACTATGCTAAGGCATCTGGAAAATAAGGAGGAGAGTGATGAAAGCCTGAAGGCATGGCTTCACTAGGGCAAGTCATGTCTGATGAATGTGGTGGGCTGCTGGGATGGGGTTACAGTTGGTGATGGATAAGAGAAGAGCAGCTGAAATCATCTGCCCGGAGCTGTGCAAAGCACTTGACACTGTCCCTCACAACATCCCTGTCTCTAAAGTGGGAAGACATGGATTTGGCAGATGGCTACTGGGTAATAGATTGGTTAGATGGTCACACTCAGAGTCAACAGCTCAATGTCCAGGTGGAGACCAGAGATGAGTGATGTTCCTTAGGGGCTGATGTTGGGGTTGGCACTTTTTAACATCAGTGACACAAACAGTGGGATTGAGTGCGCCCTCAGCAAATTTGCCAACAACACCCACCTGTGTGGTGCACTTGGCACATTGGAGTGCACATTGGAGGGAAGGGATGCCATCCAGAGGGACCTGGAGAGGCTGGAGAGCTTTGCCCATGTCAATTCCATGGGTCTCACAAGGCCAAATGCAAGGTTGTTTGAAGGTTTTTTGAAGGACAGGAACCACAGTACCTAAACTAGTGCTGATGGTTCCTCTGTGGCAGTGCTTGCCAAGGTGGAATTGTAACTGAATAGTAACAGGTACAGAGGGATGAATAAGAAAAATATCTTGCTGATAAGGGCTCAAATATGAGGCTTCAGGTAACTATTTCTCCTCACTGCCCAGTCACTCCTCTCACTGCAGCCCCTTGAAGTCTCTCACCACTGATTGCTGTCACATAGTGTCTCTCTGAGCCAGCCAAGCCCTGGTGACACAGAGGACATGCTATATATACGCATTTGGTCCTGAGATACTGGTGAGGAATAATCTTCCCAGAATTAAGTTTTATCCTTCAATTACTATGCAGGAAGACACAGCTTGAGAACACTTTCCTGTTTGACATTTGCATAGTGAACCTACACTGGAGCAGACTTTCACAGCATCACTGAAGTTAATGCCTTAATAAAAACAACTTCTCCTCAAAGAACTTTGTTTGCTTTAGCTGGACCTTATTTTCAGGGGATTAAAATTTAGCAATAATATTTTTGTGGTCTTGAACTCTCTTCTGTTTTTGGAAAAAAAAAAATCATGTTTTTAAGTTCAGAAAGGAAGCAAAATTTTTTTCCTTTAGTTTCACTTTGTCACGTTCTAGGAGGAGCAAAACCACAGGAGCAAGACCAGAAGTCTCCCACAAAAAAGAAGCTGACAGATAGAGCTTTTTTAGAGAACTTATTTCCCCACTGATTTTTAAATATATATATAAAGTGATGTACACCATTTTGTACATCATACATACCTACAGCTCTACTACTTTGTTGAGATGTTTGAAGCTAGGATTTAGTACAACTTAGTTTTAAGTACTGCAAAACCATCCACAAACTACAGGGAAGGAATGATTTCTGAAATACCTAAAAAGCAAGTGAGCAGCCGTCTGTGAGTGACAAGGTTTTAATCTTTACCCACACACTCCAAACATGTACATTGTCTTTGGCAGAAAGACAAAGCTGTGCGGAAAAATTGACACTGGTGTTCAGTAGGGAACAGGGAGTCCTGTGGAGACAATGGGATGTAAGACTTTCCTCCCTCCACCCCCCATTGTCCTTGTGGCTGGTGAAGTTCCAAGTGAATGTGGAAAAAAGATTTCTAAAGGTTTCTATTACCCTGAAACAACCGTTTCCAGTAGTCACCTAATGAACCCAGAGGAAGTCCACTTGGTTTAATTTTTTCCCTGAAAACGATCATAAAGCTAGTTTATAAAGGAATACGGTACTTACCCTTTATCAGGCTCTGTCTCAAGAGTTTAAAGCATTTTGCTGGCTTTACACAGGCAAGTATGTATTTACCTCACTCAGTTGCTTAGTAGCTCCTTCCAAATCAATAGGAATGTAAATTGGCACATGCTTTCCTCCTGCTGAATCAGGTCCTTTGCGTGTCACAGTCACTACTGAAAAATGTGGTTGTTACCATACACCAAATTTGTTATGGAAGGTAGAACATGCTATGACATCAGGTTGGTGTGTGTGAGGTGGGGTAGGAGGAGGGGGATGATGAAGGCTTTCAGCTCTGAGACTACTAAGCATTTAGACATTTAGCAAAATTCTGCCATTTCCAGAAAAATCCTAGGTGCTAGAATCCAAGCGTTTTGAAAGCCATGTTATTTCTTTAGGTACACTGCATACACATTAAAAGAAAACAAACCAAAACGACACTTTGATTTCTGCCAGGTACGTGACGTCATAACAAACCACCATAACATAACAAATCTGCTTTTTAAAAGAAAGGCTTCATACACACACTCAATTCAGTATGGACCAAGATGACTCTTCTATTTGATAGTAACATTTAGGACCCTCTGCTATGCAGAGAAATGTTATCCCAAATATTACGTGGCTGAATGAGAAATGTAGTATACCAAGAAGCTGATACACAATCTGTGAAAATCAATATGCTCACTTCAGTCAGCTCTGAAATAAACTTCAATGTTAGTTCTGTTTCTCAAGGTCCAGTTTCAATAGAGATTTTTTTGGATGAAAATGGCAGAGAAAAATATAAAAGATAAGCCTAATATCTACAATGAAGCAGAAATGCTCAGCTATCATTAAGTCATGGCTTGCTTTCTTTCACACAGAAATCTCTGCAGAGGAAGAAAGCTTCCCTTCCCTCTCCCTCCTTCATGAAAACTGTATTAGATTTTAGTTTCTTGAAGCCATCACAGAAAATTTCTGATTTTGTTGTAAGCAGCAAGGTGTCTGTGTTTGATTGCTTCCAACTGCCAGAAGCTGTTGCAGAAAAGTCTGCAGCATTGCTGTTCCGGAAATGATGTCCTGTCTGCCTTGCTGCATTGCCTCTTTGCTTTACCTTCTTTTGCTTATATTCATATGATATAGTCCTACATGTATCATATGTTCACATCTCTCTCTCTATCTATTCTATATCTGTGTATCTAAGCTCATAGATATGCCCAAATCTACAAAACATTTAATGCAGAGATGGAATCAGGGTGAGTGGTCTTGCAGAGGAATGGAGCAAGTGTCTTGCTATTAAGGAAATAAAATATTTATTGAGGTCAGAGGTGGAAGTTTACTAGATTAAGGCAGCACAGTGGGAATAGAAAACTAGCTGTACCCTGAGGATGGGTTTGTAGCTGAAGCAGGGGAAGATATGTTCAGAGTGCAGTTAGCTCAGCCAAACCTAATTAGGTACACAGCACTCAGGCCTGTTCATAGACAATGTCTCCAGTGATTGACTTTCTCATATGATCAGGTTGTTTTTTATTAGAAGGTTGGGGGTTTACCAGATGATTTTAATGATCAATAAGGTGAAAATAAATGACAGGCTCATGATTTACCTGGTATAAATCAGGAAAATACATGCATTGTGCTTTGTATTTTCAAGCATAAATTACCATGCTCTTTCCAGAGTGTGATATCTGTTGTGGGAGTAACTGGTTTGTTTTAGGATTCCTCATGTTAGATAAAATTAATGATGGTATTTTCTTCCATTTCCTTCTTCAGAACATTTATTTGTACGATCAGCTCTAAGCTTAGAGTTTTCCAAACCAATTTTTGGACACAGAATCCAATACAGGAACAAGAAAAACTCTTTCAGGCAGTAAAGCTGCATTTTTAGTCCCAGCAGTGATCTGTCATTCTCTGTTAAAGAGAAGATGCTGGATGTATTTTTAGACCAGCTTAATTCCACTATCTGCATGAGGTTTCTCCTTGTAGTAGCAGGGTAGTGCTTTGCTGTGGAGGTGACACCTCGTCTGTGCAGAGGCAAGGTGCTTTCTTTTTTCTGTGAGAGAGGGCGGTTTAAGGTTAAGCCAATAATTATGCCAAAGCTATATGGATTGAAATGGACTTGGAACAGCATTGCAGGGAACACCTGCAAGTCCTTCATCTGAGGAGTCAGCCAGAGATTTGCTTCTCTTGAGCTATAGTTTTTCTTTTATTATCCCTTCTGGTTACTGAAGACTTATTCACGTGCAGATTTACTGGAGGTGAAGTGTGAAAGTGGGCTAATTTAACTGTCCCATTAGTCCTGCCTCTTGCTGTTTTCCTCAGAGTTAGCAGCCAGTGATAAGAAATCGGAGAAGGGTATGGGAGTGCATACCAATAGAGATAACAGTGAACAAATTGTTGAGGAGGTGGTAAGCATCTTTTATGCAGATGGGATTATAACAGTCGTTTTTCTTGGCCAAGACAAATCAGATACAGTCATAAAAATCCATGAGTTTTGAAATTCTGCTAATCTAATTGCTCTTTTGAGCCCCATCTGTTTATACTGATGGGTACACTTTTAAATGTCAGAATAAAAGAAAGGCACAAAGTGAACAACTAATGTTCCTAACCAGATGCACTGCCTTGCTCTTAATTCTCTCCTGAGAGGATTGAAGGAATAACAACTTGACCAGCTACTCCACATCTGAACTACAACTGATTAACTGGAGGTACTGCTCTAGAGAAAGGCTTGGTGGGGGTGGGAGGTGTGAGTGTGGGTATGTGTTAACTACAAACCTCAGTTGTGGGATGCAGTTCAAATGTAGCTGAAGACTGGACAGCAGGAGTCCTCAAACTGAAAAATACAATTAAGATGTACAGCATGGGTCTGCTTCACAGAGGATTTTAAAATGTAGTTCAAGATCATCTCAGGATAATTAAAATCAAAGGGTCAGAGTCAGTTTCAGACAAAATTAAAGAGGTAGAAATGCTCATAATTATATGTTCAGCACTTTAATAGAAGAAAATAAAAGGTTTGACCTGAAATGGAAAATGGAAACTAATCTACAATATACAAGTGTCACTTGAGTCAGGTGCCGAAGGAACTGGCAGTGTCAAAACGCTTTCTGCTCTCACCTTCCCCTTTGCAAAGGTGCATGGCTGATGCACTGAAGTAGTATTTTAGGTAAAATTCAAAAGCCATTGCTGGCCTGGAAGAATGCCTGAAAGGAAGTGTCTGAGAACATTAAAGTATCTCTTCTGACATACTTAACCAATTTTCTAAGGGACACAGGTTATGAGAGATTTTTTTATCTTCAGTTTCAGCATTTTCCAGGCTGTATAATACTGTCCCTGAAGCTCTTGGAAGGCAGTTCTAACTGTTTGTCATTCACAAACCCCTCTTCCCAAATCCAGGCTTTGAGTGGATTAAGATTCCAGATCTAGATTTCTCTCAATGGTACATCTCTGGGGAAAAGTCTAAGAAGTTCCTTTAGCAATAGAGAATTACCTCAGCAATGGCAAACTCTCTAGCAGTCTTAAAATTCAAGTGTGACATGCATGAAGATCCCCAAGAATATCTAATGGTGTGAGATGGTCCAGCCAGTGATACTTTTATGCCATAGGAATCCTAGACAGGATTTTTTTGAGAGAATGAACACTTTGGCACATTGGTCCCATTCTCAGTGAAAGCCTTCAGACTCCTCACATGCAGTTATTGCAGATTCATGCAGTTGTATGAGGGTTTTCATGCAGGATTGGCTTTTATCTGGAAATCTGTGATATTTTACTGCAGCTTACATGCAGGAAGTTGATGTTCCCTATATTTCTCACATTTCTTATGTACATAGAAAGGGGTGCCCTTGCAGTCATAGCTTTGACCAGACAGGCCCTTCAACCTGCATAAAACCTCAGAAATGTTGTCTTTTCACCTCAACCAGAATGGAAAACTGAGCCTTAACTGACAGGGACATAAAGGAAAAATATTCTTCTAGAGGTCTCTTTCAATGATGTCTAAAGGATTGTGTTCTGAACATTAACTTGACGTTTCAATTTAACATTAACTGTTTAATAACTGATGACATAGAAAAAGAACGGCACACTGTCATTCCTGGCGCTACTCAAACCCTATGCAGAGGGACTAAAAGTGACTTAAAACCAGTGATGAGAAATGCAAAACCTAGAAGCCATTTAATATATCTGGTATTCACAGAAAATCACTGTCTTTGGTTTTTAGTAGTTTTCCTGTGTGGACCTAAAAGCCCACTTAGTGTTTCAGTTAGACACAACTAATTAGCAATATAATTTCTACTGGTCTTAGGAACAAGACTTGTAAATGAATGCAAATAATTAAACTATGCTAGCAAGAACTAAGACAAGCACTGCAATGCCTAAGCTTGGAGCTTGAAACCAGAAGCACAAGAAAAATCCCAGTAAGATAGATACCAGGAGAGATGCACAACTGGAAACACAATATAGAGTTTTTGACAGTCAGTTTCACCCTGGCTATTTGCCAGGAAATCATAATTTCCTTTAGAAGGAAGGAGTACAGCCCATGGCTTTACTTTGAAAGAATTTAATAGCCAGTACTTCTTTAACACCTGGAATAAGATATTAGTGTTGAAATGGAAGCTTAATAGAATTAGTTAGAGGGAATGATGAGAATATCCTCATCATCAAATGATGTGAGAGAAGATAATAATCAGAAATACTAAAAAATCTCCAAACCAACCAACACAGCCCCCCCCTCAAATATGTCTCTTGGACCAAGTAAGAAATCATAAGGACAATGGATATAAGAACAAGTTTGATAGAGTGAAAGGTTAAGCAGTACTTAAAACCTTAAGAAATCTGAACAGGCAAGACATTCCTTAAAATTTATCAGCATTAATTATTTTCTAATATTCATTCAGTCCCAAATATCTTCAGCATTCCTCCCCCTTCCACTGAGCACTTCTTTATTCTTTCAAAACGTTCATTTCCTTTAGGCCTATCCAGGAGCAACCATCCCCTGCCTAGACAGTAATCAGATTATGCTAATGGTGCTCCAGAAGCCCAACTAAAGTTTTAACCTGCTGTGATGTAAAACACCCTTTCTTTTCGAGCAATTCAAGACCCAGTCTGATGCTGTTTTCACACAGCTTGTCGTGCAACCTGATGCTCCATGTGCATATGCAACCTGCCAGTCTGATTTAATTGTGTAACTCGGTTTACCTGCAGTTTATCCAAGATCAGACCTTACAGGAAATCAAACACTGCATTTTGTAGAAGTGCATTTGTGAAGACTATCACTTCTGGTCTCTGAACCCTTTCCCTCCAAAAATTGTTTTTGGGGGACACTGTGATATTGCCACCCTTAGATTTGGTATCTGACTTGAGATGGCAGCCCTTACCTTTCCTTGATTTTAGCTACAGATGATGCATCACTGGCAAATTGAATTTTTAGTTATATAACACATTTCTTAATCTAACAACAACAAAAAAAATCGCTTTTATGCACACTTAAAAACATTCCTTGCCTCATCAGAATGTAACCAATTTATAATAATCCTTTTTAAAGGCAGGTGTTTGATGAATCCATTTGGATGACTATATAACCTTCTGCTCTACCACTTTCACATTACTGCTAATCTGTTTTAATGTCCAAACCAACCCTAGAGAACAGTTCAAGAGGAAGTGATGTAATTTGCTTGTTTCTTTTGGAGCTGCTTCTGAGCACATGCCATTGCCACTCTATACGTGAATGATGGGAAAACAGTCATGCTGTGTCATTAAAGGCTGGTGATGAACACACTGACAGCATATTTCTCTCATTCATTACTGCTCAAACACAATACGACTGATCCAGCTATAGTCTTCTCTTATTCCATATATGCCTACTCTTTTTTTTTTTTAGTCATCTAGCAGGTCTTTACTTATCAAGCTCCCTATTTGCAAAGTAAATGGCACATACTGGGAGCCAGCCTTGTGCTGTTCATCCAGCTGCTAAGTGCATTTAGTGTGCAACATGCTTTCACCTCATAAAGCTCTGCTTAGAGCTTTAACACCCAGCCCTCCCAAGTGAAGATGCTGCAAAACTTACAGCACTTTTTAATTAATACAAGAGATGGTCCCATATATCATTATTACATCTGATAGCATGTTTCCCACTCATGAAGCAATTTCCTGGAAGAGTATTTTATGCCCACAACAAATTTTAATCTAAAAGTATGAGCCTGTATTTTCATGTTTATTGCTTCTCTTTACAAACTAAAGGATTACTTCTCTCTTTTTGCTCTCCCTGATATTTCACAATCTGTGGGACAGGACAAGCTAAATGATTTCTTGTAACTCCTGATTTATGAAGTAAGCCGATTTTTAATCCTTGGGCTTACACCTACATCCTTAGACTTAAAAGCAAGCTCAAATACTTGTTCTGCATCTGCAACTTTCTTAAGAATTCTGTTGAAGTTTATGATGTTTCACAATTTCACTGTCTGGTAACATACTGTCTGCTGAGCAAGGATAACAGAAAGAAATTAGATATCCCACTATACTTACTGCCTGTCCTGGAGACGACTGGGCTCTGTCTTCACAGGAAGGGAAAAGAGACTAGAGATTTTACTCTAATAAATGTAAAGCATTCCCTAAGCCTCTCCATCCACAGAAGTGCTACAGAAGACTGCTGGGACAGTAGGAGACAGATTTTATGGCGAAGGAGGTCTAAAACACGTGGAGGATGTTTACATGATACTGCTACCAGGAACTGATCATGAAACAGGGCACTTTTGGGAAAAAGCTTATCATGAAAACTACGTAAAATTCCTGCCTCTGACTGCCAGTAGTGGCTTAGTGGATTCCCCTGAGATGATTTACAAACAAAGGGCACCAAAGTATGCAAAGGACATGGTTATGGTAATTGTGAGGCAATTTCTGTGCTACAGGAATAAGATTATAGTAGTAATAAATAATTTCCTTTTTTTTTTTTCCCTCACATCAGACAATAGAACATCAACTATCAAAGAATGGCGAGAGTTAATTTCTTTCCTGTTGCTTTTACGTCAGTTTTGAGAGGAAGCAATTACAGGTAGTTTGCTCAGACATGATACTAATATTCTTTGTGTCTCTGCTGGAAAAACTGCACATTTAACTAAGTAGAATTAGGGTTATAAATGTAATAGAATTAGTGTGATGAACATATCTGAGATACTAAGTATCCATCAGATACCTGTCTGTCTAAATAAGCTGCTTCAACACTGTAAGCCAAGTTTAGGCACATGCATTTTGCTGTGTTAAATATACACATTATTCAAACCAGGGCAACTGATCTGTAGATTAGAATGATTTGTACAGGTAACTGAGACAAATTAAATGCTCCCCATTACAAACCCATATTTGAGTGCTAAGTATTTAATCATTCAGCTGGGGTAGAGTTACATACTTACTCAGATAAAATGCTAGAAATCTAATGCAACTGTTTGTGAAGACTTATTACATATCTCCTGGTCAAAGATTACGAATCAGCATTAATTTTCAAGACCTAATCTAAATGGTCAAGGTTACCTTTCATTTTTGCAATAGTGCGTTCTCTGTATAATATAATGCTTTGACATGAACATCTTATTTTATTACAAGAAATCATATTACGTGTGGAAAGATTTTTAAATTGTGTGAAAAAACAATGTGAACATACCTACACAGAGAATGTTTTAGTACTCCAAGAAGCAAAAAATCATCAAGATTACAGAGCAGTTAGCAGAACTGCTCAAAGATTATCTCTCAATTAGATTTCTAGGACAGAAAACAACAACTAGTAGCTTACTAAAAAATCATATTTAAATATGAACTGTCTGCTAGATACTGGACTTTCATTACAGAGTTAAGGGTAATACAGTCCAGGCTTGTAAACCTGTGAGTTTTCTATCTAAATAATTCTCAAAGTTCTTACAAAATAGTCAGAAACTTTTTATTTCTTGCACAAAGAAAAAACAAACAACCCGAACAAAAAACCCCCCACACCCATCAAATTTGGAAACAGAATGTTTTGAATACAACTGTCAATCTCACAGGACTTCAAATACAATCTTACTGCAAAAATTGACTGGTTGAACTAAGGAATAGTTAAGGGATATGAATTCAGATATCTGCTATAAATGAAATGTAATTTTATTTTTAGGTGATGCAATAAGCAGAAAGAATAACACTGCTACAAGAGACACTAATTTATGTACAAACCCTGAGTTAATAAGTGACACACATTTTAATGCAGATAGATGTAAAAGAGTTAGATAGGACCAATGAATAGATATTTGCTGATAAGAAAGAAACAGATGTGAGTGCAGGGTAAGTAAAAATAGACACATCTGTTAAAGAGATACCTAAAGCAGCCAAAGTAATTTGGGAAAACATCATTATGTAATGAGGGTGGATTCCAGTAGAGAAATGCCCAAATTGCTTCTCACATAATAAACATAAGCAGTGGCCTGATTTTATATTTTTTAGATCTCCCTTGATACAACCCTTTTTCTGAAATACACCACAAACCAGACTCGAGACTCAAATACATTTCAGAATGCTCAGGAAGAAAAACAGGAGCTGTGCAAGGAATCCTTTACGGCAAAAGTAAAGCTTTTACTTAAGGCCTGAATACTGAAGACACAGAGTACTTAATTTTTGCTGTAATCCAGATAATTTCAATTCCTTGATGAATCTTCCCCTTCATTGCTGTCACTCAGCTGCCCTTGTAACTCACTTTGCATTTACCAGCTGAGTTCTGTAAATCCTGTTTAAAAAACCTCACATAAAGTACAGACCTAGAAGCCATTTTTTAGCTATCTGGAGGATGGTCAGAGAACCTCCAGTTTCTACACACTCTCAGACAAGAAGTAGCAAGAGAATTAATTTGGTTTCATAAAGGTAAGATTTGGAACAATTAGGATTTGACATGTGACATGTCACTGAAAGAATGAGAGCTCCAAACAGAGCTATCAATTAAGGAAGTTAATACCAAAGAAAACTTTGTTGCAATCATTTCAGATTTGCTTGGGAAGCAAGGGGAGTGATGGCTAGGATCTGCCATGGGACATCCTTTTTGAGAATGGAGGGTGCTCATCTGGTTTTGGACTGCATTTAAAGGCCCTAAGGGTCTTTGGTGATCAATAAAATCCAAACCTCTTCGATTTTGTAGATTAAGTAGGTAGGCTTAGGCCAAGCGGAGTGGGAGAGCTAGCAGCAGACAGCACCATGAGGCTTATTCTGTGCCATTATTAAACCAATGCCTGTGCTGGCTGTAGAGATTTCAGCTACTGGCTTGAGGTTTCTTTTCTTGGAACCAAGATCAAAGCTCTGATTATATAGTGGAATTAACAATTTAATGTCTTTTTTTTTTTTTTTTTTTTACAAGAGGGGGCGTGTTACTGTTTGTGATGTTCCTCCTGCCAGAATCCAGTTTGGGCTGTTGAACGCTCCCTATCCAGAGCAGTCTGGTTTTGTTGCTGCCTGTTTTATTGGAAAGAACATCGTGCTGCAGGGTACACATTTAATAGTTAATATACTTATTATCACTGTGCAGCTTTTGCCATCCTGTGCATTTCACAACCAGGTAGCCTGGTGTTGGTGGATAACAAAATTGTAAGAAGTTGTAGGAGTGCAGGAGGACGGAGATGAGAGATCTCTGGAGCCAAGGCTGCTCTTGGAGCAGTGGTTTATTGCACAGGGTGTGGGTGAAGGGGCCCTGCTGGGAGCTGCCAGCTGCAGCTCAGAGCAGGCCCGAGAGAAGAGCAAGAGAGTGAGGTAAGAGAGCTGAAGAGGAGTAAGAGAAGTAAGAGAGCGAAGTTCCCGTTACAATACATTAAATCATCTTCTCTACTGAATATTCTAACTTACACCAACCAATCTAATACAAGATACAAATCCTATAGCATTTACATACAGCCTATAAGAATCATTACCTTACTGTACTGTGTTATCTTTTAAACCCTAAAAGCTACTCTTTGGACCCCTCTTGCCAAGCTAGTAGGGTCTGCTCTGACCCTCGGACTTCTGGTGAGGAGAAGGGCATTGTTTAATCAAAAGGGGATTACCTTCAGCAGCCACACTATTGTTTTCCAGTTGTCCAGTAACTGAGGCTTTAGACATCGAAACTTGCTTTCAATTCTATTTCACTTATAGGTTTCATATTCTCAAAACTTAAGCAGTCATATTTATACGGCTTTCCTTTTTCATCTTCCCCAACAGTAAGTGTTCTCTGTTTTTTCATGTGGATGCGCACCAGGTGAAGAAGTAAGATTGAACAAGATCCCAAGCTGTTAGGACAGTGTCCCACCAAGGTCACTATCAATGGCCACCTAAAGCCACACAGTGGCTTTAACTCACTCACACGGTCTGATTAAAATCTGGACTATTTTCTGAGGACAAAGTCATCTCCACAGAGCCTACAGCTGGAGCTGCTTCGCTCAGCAGCACTGCATATGAATTTGGCTAATTGAAGGAAGGTAAGTGAGGAACCCATTGCACATAGAGGAGTCAAAACAGCGTGCTGATGCCCAGCAGGAGCAGCACCACACTGAAATCTGGGGCTTCAGCAGCTTCTCAGGGAGAGGAGGATGCCACCTCCTCTCATCCAGCAGCTCTCTGGTTTGAGCTGACTGACAGTCAGTAGCTGTCCCTGTAACAGTCAATTTTTTGACAGAGAAGCTGCCAATGTGCAAGGCTATTGATGGTTTGGAGGAAATGTGTTTTCTGAATTGTGTAGGTGTTAATTCCAATATATTTGCCTCTGGTCTCCAGACCAGACACACTTCCCCATTATAGTGCAAAGCCTATTTTACTCCTATTCAGAAAGCTGCAACATGAATGTCAAAACTCCATGCTAACAGTGTATTTGAAACCTAGGCTTTTGTGAGCAAGGAAACAACTCACATAAATGTTTGTTTTCCAGTTTAGCATTCCCCCAAGCATTTACCTATTACAGCCACTTATCTATTTTACCAATAGCTAAAGGGTGATGGCAGATAACAAATATTTAGTAACCAAGGATGCATGTTTTTGCTTTACCAAGAACTCTGAGGGCATCCAGCATCCAGTTCCCAGTGAATCTGAAAGTCAACAGGAACCCAAGAGCTGGGCTTAGCCTCCCTTTTTGGCAAGAAAAGCACCACCTGGTGAACCACTTTGAAAGGCTGCAAGGAGTAAACTGGTTTGCAAACACATAGTGAAGCCCTTTGTTCTCACAAAGAATAAGAACATTTAATAAGAACACTTCCCTGCAGCGACACCAATCAGAGAGGGCCTGAGGATGGCATTAGGGGCAGGATGAAAGGAAGGGATGGTGTTCATGGTACAATGCCCAGCTCCATGTGCTTCCTAGCCAGGTTCTCAGGTGCTGAAAAGTGATTTGTTTGAAGGTCACCCATTCTTCTGTGCTTAAATAAAGTTTTTGGTAAAGCGTGAGTCATTCACAGAAGAAGTAAACCATCACAGCTGTAGTTTCATGCCAAGAAATCATAATATAACCATATATTTAACCATATAACCCCCAACTGTGGGCCCAAGTCCAAAGTGAAAGTAGTTTGTAAAGCCTAGTTCTTGTATAGTTTAAGAATTTTTTCAGGCTCTCTTCCATCCTAAAAATCTACACCCACGTATACACACTAAGCATTATCTGTTTACATGCTCTTTATTCAGCTGAACTAAAAAGCATTCCTGCAAACTGCATGTGTTCATAAGAAGTTTATGGAGGTCACTAGATTTAGTGGCACTGTATATTACCTTATCTTGTCCTTTCTGAAGGAATGCATTCCTGACAATTGAGTTAGGAAAAAAGGGGCAAGGGAAACAAACATGTGGGACAAAGCAATCAATGATCCTAAATGGGAAAAGCCTCCCCTTTGAGATGAGGCAGTGTGATGATTTGCTGCCTTATCTATGTTATATGCTGGAACACAGTGCAGAGATCCTGAGGGCAGTACTGGAGCTGAAGGCAGAGCAGCTGAGCAAATGTGGCTCTGTAGGACTGGCCATAGTGGCTGTTCCTCATTGCCTTGGGTTATGACTGGATGTAGGGGACAGAGAGGATGGTGCAGCCAATGGATTTGAGTTGTGGCTATTCTTCTTAAAGATTGGGAAGAGTTAGGTAATTTCTGGTAAAAAGTGTAAGTATCTTCCAGTGGAAAATACATTTTCTTATATTAAGCCCCAATATCTGCCAATAAGAAGGTCTTGCCTGTCATACTAAACCAGCTGGAGCTAAATCGGTGTCATGGTCCCAGAAAGGCAGTTTCAGAGGCAGTAGAAGTCCCTTGTTGGAGCATAGAAAATTGTGCCGACAGTTCTGCAGAAATGCAACTTCTTTAGGCTCTCAATTTTCTTCTACCATGTCCAAAACAGAAAGAAGATAGAATAAGTACTAGTTTTGCTGCAGACTGGATGAAGCTCTAGGAAGCTTGTCTGCAGTTTCCACAGTTATCCCATGCTTTTGGAAAGGACTGTTTTGGAAAAGGTTTCAAAGAAAGAGTATTGATGGATTCTCCTTTAAAGGCTTTTAAAGCTGCTGTAAAGTTTATATGTTTTAGACTTTCACCACTACAGACTAGAAGTATTTGGATTAAAGCAGTCTCCTGATTAGTCTTTGCTGTTCTCTTTAGCTCCTAAGGTGAACTCTGATGAAGTGTCCTGAATCTTTGCTGCATGGGCCTCCAAACCCTCTGTACCTTTCAGTGTATACAAAAGCACACATTTGGGATTGTAAGCAAGAAAAAAAGAATGAAGGAAAGCCAGGAAGTCATCAGTCTAGGAAAAAAGTAAAAGTTTTAACTATGGCTCCTCCCATAAACTGATTAAAGGCTAACATAGCAGCTTGGCTGGAAAGACTGCTTCCCTCCTGAGCCCCAAGGTAAGCAAGCATTGTAAATGCTCAGGGGGAGTGGCAGCAGAAAAAAGGTGGAAAATTTCTCTTTCTCTTCTCTTTTGAGATGGGCCCAAACAAAACCTGAATAACTCTTCAGCTATGAGATATGCTGATCTTAGCTATGGATTGGAGCTCCGCAGCTCATGACCATTGTTAGGTGAGAGTTTTATGTGGAATGTTTAAACATAAAACCTGTAATGTAATGTAATCTGGCATATGGATGTGTTTGCCAGACAGCAAACAAGTGATGGCCACACACAAACATGCACACGCTTTCTTTAGATGCAGGGAGCTTTACATCCAAAACAGTTGCCCCAAATGATAGGCTGAAGATAAGCATTCAGCTTAGAACTGAGCACCATCAACTGTGTGGAAAGTACCTGTGAGCTGGACCCAAATGCAGTACTGAAAACATGGGGGTATTGCATTAACTCTCTGCATCAGTGATCATAAGTGGAAAAACTACCAGCTTATAGTGATGTTGGACTGAATGAAGTAAAATAAGAACACAGAAATAGCTTCACTAACATTCAGTGGTTGTCACGTGTACCAGCATCATCTGGTTTTAACAACAAGAGATTTGCAGGATCATTAAAAAAAATCCAAACAAACAAAACTGAAACACAACCGGAACCAAAAACCCAACTCAAAACCTCTAAACCACGCCCCTGAAATTACAACAAATAAAAATATTTTCATTAGGGAGTCTAGTAGAAGCTGTGAGTGGCTATATTGCCAGGTTTACTCAATATAGATTATGTATAATTATTAAGTGACATACATATGAACTCATTTACAAGAAGCTATTAGGAGAGCTAAGGATAGAATAATTTGAATTATGATGCTAAGAGTCCAAGCTAACTGTAGGTCCATATAAAGCTACTGAAAACCTACAGCTAAGTACAGGCCATAAACAAAGCTGAGAGCAAGCCAGCACTGCTAAGGCAAAAAAAGAAAAAAAAAAAAAAAAAAAGAAAGAAAATCAACTCCCCAAAACTCCATTGTAGAATAATTAGGAATGGCAGAATAAGTTATGATGTAAAAGGCATCAGTATCACAGCACCAGCATCACACCAGAAGCTCCAAAACAGAGGCTGGATAAAGAGTACAAAGGGAACCTTTGCCCCACACCAGCTAGGAAAGTGATTTAATGACATGAGTTAATGACATAACTGAGGAGTTCAAACATGACTAACCATGGTTATCCATTCTCTGCAGTACCAGTAACACACCCTGACCACCAAGCTGAGTGCAAAAGCCCCATCCCAACCCAAAACCCCCAACCCCAAACCCCCAGCCCTTGGCAGGCCTAGATAGAAGTATGGTGCAACAGGAGATATTCTGATGCTGAGTATGGAAAGCTGCCCACTGCAGTTTGAGAAGAGCTTAATAACCTCAGCTGCAGGGAGATGGGCCGAAGGCTGGAGGTGCCAGTCTCTGCATTGATCCTTCTGGCTCTTTTCAAGAGCTGCAGCACATGTGGGGTGGGGAAGAAGAGGAACATCAAGGTGTCAGGAAGATGCAATGCTGGCAATAAATTATTGAGTTCTATTTTAAACATCACAGCTTCCTGTCATTGCAGTTACAGCCACAGTAAAGTCAAAAGGTGTCTTTAATTGAAAGTACTGGAAAACAACATGTTGGGCTAGGCCTCTTGTGAAAGTCCATTTATTTCAACTGGATTTCAGTAGACATTGGGCACCTGAGCTTTACTGGACTCAAAAATCTCAGCCTTAAATTTTTGCTATTGAGGTTTAAGGGAGAATTTTTTGCATGTTATTGAGAGTAAAGTTAAGTGGATTTCAGTGAGCAACTTTCCAGAAATCAGCACTAATTATGTTACTTTGGTAGTAGGAGATCAAGAAAGTCATTACCAGATTAAACATACTTTTCATTTTTTGGAGGCTTTGCTAGATCACATGGCTCAGATAGTTAATTTGAAAACTAGCCTCTTTGAATTTCCCTGTACTTTGCTGTACAGATAAGTGGCAATTCTAAACACAGTTGGTCGTTATACTTTTAATGTTTTCTTGATAAAACATTATCTGTGAAATAGAGAAATGAACCAAATATTATGGAGCATTTTGATACTTAGAACAACAAAAACTCACAAACCCCTTATGATCCATCACTAGTTAAGTTTGAAAATTAAGTTCCTTGAATTAAATTTTTCTGCCTGACAAAGTTAATTTTACTTATCAGCCCATATCCATAAAATATTGCTATTCATAAAACAAATAAAAACAATTTACATATGAAAGATGCAGAAAGAGACAAAAGGAAAAAGGAAAAGCAGTCTGGTTACCAGTGCAATTTCCAGTGGAGAGATGAATTTCAAGAAGGTATGATTAATTATGGGTATTAAGAGTTGAATTATAGCTATGGAGGTTCTAAATAGAACCAGCATGATTGGCTTAATTAATGTGAGAACAGCTGGGAATATGGACAGTAAGGATGAAGATATGGTAATGGCTACTGGCATTTAACATGACTAAGTGACAAAACAGGATGTGATTGTTGTTGTTTGCTTGCTTCAAGTCCTTTGGAATCAAAAAGCTAGAAGGCATTTTAAAGTTTCTTTCTTTCCAAGCTCATACCTTACTCATTCTGGTGTTCTAAACTCACACGTCACTATCTAAAATTCTTTAACATCTAGAGGATGACAAATGCTTTATAAGTTTGATATCAAAGTTTCCCCTTTATGGCATGGCAGCAGCAGGGAGATGGGCCTGGAATTCAGTTTCAAACAATCACAATGCCAACACAATCGAGAACCCCAGGTCCAGCTGGGGTTGGTTGTATGCTTGTCACGAGATTAGCAGTGAATGCATTTTAAACTGCTGACAGTGGAATCCCAGGCAATTTCTTTTCCTTTATGCAGCATTTGTTAACCTCAGTTAATATTCTAAAGAAGTAACACCAGAAGATCCAGGTTTATTTATGTATATAATCTGTTCCAGCAATCTGTTAAATCATATGTTTACATTTCGAGTAAAGCCCAACTACTAAACTTTGTTCACCTCCTCCAGTACAACTTTACCAAGAATTACTGCTGATAGTACCTCATGATATTTTAAAATACACTCCAGTTAGGTTTCACACCAGAGTAGGATCAATCTGCTATTACTGAAGACCCACAATATTTATTGCAACTTGACTGTGAAAATTCCTGTTTATTAAGTCTTTTAACCTGTAGATCAGCAGCTAATTTCTCCACATTTCTGTGTGCTTACCATTAGGTCAGCAATAAAGTGTTCTCAGAAGGGGATAAATGCTTTGGGATGCTCACAGGGATGCAACGCTGTCACATAACAATGCACATACACACAGAGGATTAAAGGCAGTGATAGAGGCTTGCAGGCAGCTTTGCTCTACAACAGGGGCAGACAGTCCCTGCAGGATCAGCAGAAGGCATTTTACTTGCACACACAGATTTACAGAGCTTTACATATGAGGCACTCAGTGAAGTAAACAAGATTATTTATCTGAATAAAATAAGCATGCATGGAAGTCTTCAAAGCCTGTGGACTCAAGTTTCTGCCCATCTGTTCCCCAACTAAACATGTTGGATTTTCACTACCCTGTCCCTTGCACACTTCATTTCTCTAAAGACTCCACATTTGTAACATGGAGTGTAAAATGGTGTGTGCCTTGTTCACTGCAGAGAGAAGCAGTGAAATGAGCTTCATCTAGTTAGGAGTTTTCAGCTTAAGATATGACTTTCAGTTCTCCCTGTACACATCTTCTGACCCTGCAATTCATACTGTGTCTCAGGAAGCTCCAGAGCCTGTGCTTGAGGTGCTGCCACAATTTGTCCCATGGTTCAGTAGAAAACACAGAATTTGTTTCCCTAATGCTCTAAGACTTTCTCCTCTCATTTGAGTGTTACATTAAAGAGTCAATAAAATGATTTGTCAGTTCAGTTTCCTTGATGCTATCAGTGTTTCTACATAGAAGTAGATTTCTTCCAAGACCCAGTATGGTTTTTTTCACACAGGGTCTGTCTAAGCTGCATTACCTGACCAAAGGAGAGATAAAGGGTGTCAGTGTAGATATTACTGTGACTCATTTGGCAGACAGCTATTTGTAAAACACTGTAATTTTACTGTGTGCTGAAACCACAGTTCTGCCAGCCTGTGAACAAAGACTTGCTTTCCCGTATTTCAGATTTTCAACTTGCAGCCCGCTCCCCAAGACACTGTTCATTAAGGGTTAATTGTCTTTAATCTTCACATTGCAAAGGTTTTATGGTCTTGCTTTGTGCAGAGCATAGTATTTAGAGAAACAGTGAGCTGATCTCAGCTGGTTTGTCTAGATGCTGATGATGTAAAAATACATCTCTGGAGAGGAGTTTGTTCTCCTCAGTTACACTGACACAATCAAAAGCCAGTTGTGTGCATCAGTGTTCAGATCAGGCCACTATCTAGTGCTGAATATTTTGGTTTGGACTGAGCAGAACTAATGTGAGATAGGATAATCTGCATGTGCCTTATATTAAAAAACCCTAAAAAGCCAAGCCCATAAAAAACCCCAACCCCCCCAACAATGACAAGAAAAAGCCTGACACATATGCTATCCTACCATGTTATCATTTCTCAGCTGCAAGATTAAAAGAGGATCAGATCATGAGAGAATTGATACTAAGGAAACTTGACTAATCATTTGTGGCCAAGAGGAATTCTACTGGGAAGGGGAGAGAGGGCAAGGAAAACAAGGAGAAAAGGAATCTGACTGACGAGGGTGGAAAATGAAGGAATAATTCAAGATTTCACACATGCCAACCCACCACTTTCAACTGCTCAGTTTTTTGCTGTTGTTTCAGGCTCTAAGACTTTTACCCCTTCAGTGGGGCACTGGTAAGATTTCTTTGACACCTAGAGTACTACTTTTACCTTCATCAGGTCACTTACATGTGTGCTCTCTCCTTTTTCTGTTATGTTTTTCTCTCTGTCCTTCCCTTGACCATCAGTGCCACCCCTGAAGATCTTGTTTCCCTTCCTGCAGAAGTCTGTTTTCTCTCTGAACCATGACCATGTTACTACACCATTTGTGAGCTTCATGTCAGTAGATCACCACCAGCTGAAGTAATAGCAAGGTTCAAGGTGGGTCAAATACTTCTCCATGTCCATTTCCATTACTTCACTGGAACAGAAAGAGCCCCAAGACCTTCAAGGTAATTTTCTGCTCTGCATGAGGTTCCTGGAATGTTGCTTATGTGTGACTTCCATACTCTCTTTTGTACTAGCCCAATGTTGTCTTCATTCTCCACTATCCTTGATTTATTTCCCTAAAACTTGTGAATTGCAAGATTATTGACTCCAGCCTTCTAATTTGCTTACACCAACATTAAACTGAACATCTGTGGCTTAGTTGTAATGTTAATAAATATTTGAATACAGGAAATGGGATGCTGTAGTGCTAGAGATAATACATATGTTCACTCAGTTCTTACAATAAACATCTCTTCCACATCTCCTTTCCTCCCCACTGCACCTGCCATGATAGACAACCCTTCAAAGCTTTGCCCTCCTACAGAGAAACTGTAAAGAGAAAGGGGAACTAACTGCTCCATCTATCAAGCATCCCTCTGGCCCAAAGCTGTGTACACTCCCACAGGGGATCTTTAGTTCAAGCACATTTTGTGCTGCAGAGCATGTGCTAGTTTACATCCTGTTTTCATTTCTGTAGAAAATTCACTTCCTAAACAGTAATGGGGAGAGTTTCTGTCATCTCTTGACTGGCCAGGCTATGTAAGAAGCCATGTCCTCTGAGCAACACAAAAACCTGGAGGCTGGAAATCAGCACAAGGTGCGTTGCCCCTCTTGAGACTCACTGTTACTCTATGCACAGTGTTGTGCAGATCAGTGGGATTACCTCTGGAGACTTTATTAGGAAATACAATTATTGATTAACCTGTACAGAAATATATACCCAGTACAGTACTTCCAGCTGTTTCCTGCCCTTTGCCTCTGTGCTATCACTTCTAAAACACAAAGAAATTATACTTTACAAATGTCTAATTATTCACCATCTCCACCACCTTTGCACCATTTGGTGCAGCCATTTCCAGCAGCACCAATCAATAGCAATACCACATTTCAGAGTATCTGGTAGTCCATCTTTCACCTTCATATTCAGCTCACTCATTTGATAAATTCTGTGGCCTGGTAGATTAATAGCTTCCTTTGCTCATGCAAGAGTTTTTTGCTACTTTTATCTTTTCATCTCTAAAAGTCAAGCCAAGAATATGCTGAAAACCTTTTCCTAGGTCTTCATTAATTTAAAAAAAAAAAAAAAAAAAAAAAAAAAGCTGGGAGGATAATTACTTATTTTTAGCCAGTAGCAACTCTGTAAGGTTGTCATCGAAAATCTAGTTTCAACCACATACATTTTTTTAATAATGATGAACCAAAATGAAGCCTTATTATTACTATTTCACATTATTACTATTTCACAATATGGAAAATATTTGATATGTTACAGAGAAGAGAAACAGATACAGTGTTTTATACTGTTTTCCAGTATAAACTAAACACTCTTCAAAAGCATCCTGCATTTCAGATGTTAAGATGTAAACCCTCCAAGAATAAAATCTCATTTGTCTTTCTCACTTAACCAGTGACTCATAACAGACTTAACCAGTCTCATAACAGGTAAGTGAACACAACAGATAAAGCATAATCTGAAATGGTTAATGTCACAGCTTGTAATATTAAAATGAATTAATGTGCATGCCCATCACTCCTTTCTCACAAGGCACATAATTGTTTATCATCTGGGCTTAAATATTCCATGCCCAATGCATGGCTGAGTTTGGATTTCTTTTTTTAAGAGTCTGTGTGAGTATGTTTGTAAAGCTCTGCCAATTCTAGCTATTTACCAAGAATTATGGTAACAATTTTCTATGTCTCACAGTGCTCTCTCAAAACAAAATGAGAGAATGAGAGGGACAGGTCAAGGAGGGATCCTGTGCTGTTTCAAGAGAAAAAAAAATCCAACCAAGTTTGGCCAAGTTAAAAGCTTTTGACAGAAGCTCATAAATGCCATTCGGACCCTTCCGCCCCAGCATTCAAGTATCTGGCTGTGATATAGGTGTACACTTGCTGATTGTGCCCAGCTTCCTTAGAGTTCCTGACAGTTATTGGCTCTATTGACAGCTATTCAAACTAGAAAGTGGAAAAGATGGACATTCCTGGTGGAGCTAATTTTGGATCAGGGCAGGCACTGAATGCAGGAGCAGCCTCTCCATTTTTTCTAAATTCTTGAATATTATTTTTCTATGATAGTTGGACTTAGTTGGATAGTTGGATGATCTTAAAGGTTCTTTCCAACCTTAACAATTCTATAACATTCTATGACATTCAGGAAGAGGAAGAAAGAGATTTTTGGTTTTAAAACAGAAGGTCAGAAAGTATTTTGAAGAGGAGTCAAGTGAAATGAAAGTCAAGGTACTTAACTTATAATTTTGGGAACAACTCTTGTACAACCTAGGTCCCATGTAAAACTGTGTAGAAAATGAGTCTGCAAGCTCCCCTGCCTTTTTTTTTTTTTTTTTTCAAAATCTTATTTCCTGATGTTAATGACTTAAAAATATGTGTGTGACCTCTACAGCCATCAAGATAAATGCAAAATGATATCTGCCTTTCAACCCCAGCATCCTTCTCGCTCTGCAGGTTAACAAAGAGAGAACAGCACAATGGGTTGTACAGATTTTTATCTTCTAAGTGTTACCCTAATATCAACAATATGCAAATGAGTGCCTACTTCTAAAGTTAAACATAATAATTCCATCTATCTCATCCCAAGTCAATATTTGAATTGTGGGCTTCATGGCATCTTGTAGCTTGTTGTTCTTACCTGGCACCTCTGTTCCGGTCCCTTTTCTGATCTTTGGCCTTCCACAACTCACCAAAGTCATTGCAGGGCTATCGTTTCCATACTGTTTGAAATAAAGCTGGCTCTTCATTTACTGTTCTCCTGCCCCCTGTCAAATCCATTAAACAGGGGGAAGCTGAAGAGCTTACTTCATCACAGGATCCCAGTTTTAAATCAAGAATTAAGGAGAGGAATTGTGGGATTCCTTTGTTGTTTGCCCATTATTGGCACAGCTAGTGGTGGATTTGGTGTGGCATGTTACTCACTCTAGCCCTGACTTCTTTGTGATCCCCAGTGTGCACATGGCAGTAATCCTGCCTTTTGGGCATCAGGGAAAAGCCCAGACTGCATTTCACCTAGGCAGGAGGAAAGGCAAGGCTGCTTGAACTGCAGTGCTTTGTTTGCCACATTGTTGGGTTTTTCCCTGGCTGTATTGAGCCTTGTTTTGTTTTTAGCCATTGTTCAGGCCTTGGCTGTACAGGACTTATGTTCTAGATCTCTGTTTTTTCCTGTAATTTACTTGCCTTATCAGTAAAGATGGTTCCCTGTGGAACAGCTATATTTAGTTGATTTTGGATTCAGTTTTAGTCTTATAGTGACAGCTGTGCCCTCAAAAGCAGCTTGTAAACAGTTCCATGGAAAGGCATAAAGCACTCCAGGGGCTCACCAGCAGAGGAAATGGGGCCACAAGTGTAGGACAGATAAGATTTAACTACAGAGACCAATCATTTCAAATAAATGCGATTATGGTAATGGGTAACATGAAGGTAGGCAGGGGGTTTTGGGGAACCACACAGATGAGCTTTGGCTGACGTATTAAAGAGGAAAGCTGTGGTGCAGACAGACTGTAAGAAAGCCAGAAGAAGAAAATTGAGATTTTCACTTTGTTAAGTAGTAGTAGAACAGTTAGGAGAACAGCTCTTTAGTGAGCTGTTGCAAAAAGCTGGTTTAAAAATTACTTCATTAGCAGCACAGAAAAAGGAGAGAAGCCATATTCTTGCCCTCAGACTCACATCCTTAGCTACTCCTACTCTACTTCCCATGTTTCTTGTGCCACACTGTGCTTGTTGGGAGAAGCCCCTGCAGCTTTTCTCAAACCTCATCAGGATCAGCCTGGGCAACACCAAACATACCCATGGGCAACTTCTCTAAGACTCACTATAGGAACTCTCTTCCCTGCTCATACAACAGCTCTCATAAAACTTCAGGGAACTTCACTAAATTTAAAAGCTCTCCTGCCAAATTGGTTAAAAGTGTCCAGCATCTACAAAGCTGTGAAAAGTGAGGCAATATAATTCTAAAAACATTGGTTATTTTAGGTCCTTGCCTTTGCGTTCTGATGAAGCTTGCAAAGGCTGTAGCAAATTATGTACCTTCTGCACACCTGTTATGAACACCAAAAGTATTTGGCTGGTGATTCTTTCCTCCCAGTCTCTTTGATTTCCCCTACAAAGATTTGAAATCTTTGCACGCCTCATGACAGGAAATCCAAAAACATTTGCTACCTTGTCTGCAAAAGCTATTTTACCTGGATTCAGTTTACACATCTGATAACACTCTGCTAAGATTTCTCTGAACTACCACAATTAAGAAATGTTCCAGTAATAACAGAGTATTGCTCAAACATTTTCTGTCTTGATTCCCACGAATTTCTCAGAAGAAAAAGCCAATCCCCCAAAAGAGTAACCCTTCAATCCCTTATGAGTTTGGAATATGTCCCTAGACAGATGGAAAGAGGGTATGTGAGAGCTGTACTTGCATTGAAGGCACAGGTATATTTTTAAAGCAACCTGCATCATCAAAACCTTTGTTTGCTTCAAGTAATTTGGTGATCTTTTGTTTTATATGCTGTCACACAGAGTTCATCCTGGTTTTCAGCAAGGAATGGCATCAAGGAGAAAGGAAAACTTTTCCAGAGCTGCTGTGTGGCCACTCAGCCTTGGCTTTTTGCACTGGCCATTTGCCAATCTGTTTGCATTTCAACAGGGCACTTGGTCATCTTGACCTATTAGAAAAAGCCACTTGAGGCTGATGTGATTTGGTTCAGGAAGGTTTGCAGAAGTCACACTTGGTCTGTCAACATGGTCTCAGGCAAAGTTTGGGGATTTCACCAAAGAAGGGGAGGAAGCCTAAGGTATGGTAAGGTATGGTACCTGGCCCAGGTATGCAAATAGTTACTGTCCTATGTAATCCAAAATTTTGGACATTTTTCTGTAGCTGGTTTATTCTGGCTTACATGATTATAAATACACAACATATTTAGATAGCGCAGAGCTAAAAAAAAGTAAAAAATTAAATCTTGTTTTCTTTCTCTATTGTTTTCCAGTGAGTTTGTTCCATTTTGCAGCATGAAAAAAACCCCCAGCATTGCAGTGCTTTAGCTCTCCACACTGCTATGGCTCATCAAATGTTCCCAGCACTGCAGGTGCTCTGTGGCTTTCTGCACCCACTAAAGGGACAGTCACTTTCAGCGTGGATGGCCATAGGCTGTACAGCCCCTGTTTGCTCAG
Source organism: Phylloscopus whistleri (assembly GCA_017589585.1). NCBI lineage: Eukaryota > Metazoa > Chordata > Aves > Passeriformes > Phylloscopidae > Phylloscopus > Phylloscopus whistleri. The sequence goes on from JADMLD010001220.1 coordinate 748,017, forward strand.
CATTCGCTGGAGGTAATTTAATTCATCTGTACAATACCTGGCACCAGTTTCAAAGATGACTTTTCACTTGATGTCTATCAAAAGTTCTCAAATGGAGAAAAATACCTTAATGGGGAAAAAAAAAAAAACCCCATGCAGTTTTCTTCATCTCAGAAAAATGCTATAAAAACACACACGTAAGGACTGTGGACAACCTGTACGAGATCTTTTGTTTCACTTATCAAATGGTTTACCTGTGCTAGAGAATACCCAGAACCACAGGTAAAAGTCTTGCAAATGCCAAGTTTAGCCTCTTACAGAAGCATTTTGTCATATAGTTATTATATGTTTATAAATATTCCGTTCTTCTTTCTTTCAAATTCCTCATTTCCAAGGAAAGTTTTTCTCAAACAAATGTAAGCCACATCTGAGAGGTTGTTTTGTTTTGCCATACATAAGACCTTGAGATTAATTTCTTAATGCTTGGTATAGGTAACAGTAAACCACAGAAACCTGGCAACAACATTTGAGTCGCTAATGCTCTTTTTCAAGCTAAGTATTAATGCCAAGTAGCCCCCAAATCAGCACAGATTAAAAAGAAATCATAAACCATACTAACATTTAGTGAAGCACACTGACATTTCTGTTGATGGTTAAAAACTCCAGCAGCTTCATCTGAACTGTGCTGAAGCTGAGTGTGAATAAGCAATGTTCATCAGTGGAAACATCCAAGGAAACAGTCCACAGTGTTCCAAAGCACTTCCAAAGAGTTGGAGAGATTAAAGTTGCTAGCATGGTGTGGCTCTGATCCCATAAAATACACTAGCTACATCACACACCTGGAATTTTATGGTTAGCTGAAAGAGAAGGTGAGTAAAGAAAGTTTGCAGGGTTAAACTTCTATCTGGATAAAGAGAAAGGGTTGTAGCAGCTTTATACAGGAGGTGCCCAAGTAAAGGAGGGAAGGAATCTGTAGAATTTTTTCAAAATTTAAATGTTTTTCTTGAGTATGACAGAAGTCTTACAGAGAATACAAATAGTTTTTCTCAGTTTTCCTAGGCCTTTCAGTGCAATTACCCAGCTGCATTTGAAGTCATTCTAAGAGCATAAGCAATCCCTGTCCCCTAAACAAGATTGTCACCTAAGCCATACTTTATTTCTAGCTTATTGAGAATTTAATGGGCATGGCCAGAATTCATTCTTCAGATTTGATTATTTTTAGTCCTTGTGGCACCATTTCCTCCTCTCCTGTTACCCAGGAGATAGCTATTTATTGTTTTCTTTTGAAGAAAACCCAAAGCTGTGCAAAGCTATATGAAGCTATGCCTCCTGGTGCTGTGTATTCCACACCTGATAACACCCATTTTTGGCTTGTTCTTCAAACATGCCATTCCTGTACAAAATAGGTTTGCCTCCCTCCATAACCCCAAATATTTTCTGCTTTCTTTCCTCAGCTTTTGAGGCTAGGAACATATGTAATCTTAGTCATCCACTGATATCTTACAGATTTTCCTTTGCCTTACAGAGGCTCAATGAGCAGCAGCATCAACAGCAGAAATCGCTCTGTTCCAGCAGCCTGTCCTGATTTCATGCACCTTCCTAATGGTGCCATCCAAGAAATTCTCTTAGCTAAAAACCACTGCTGTATTTAATCTCTTTTTTTTAAGGATTAAACAGGGTACAAAAATCCAACAGAAGATGCCCTGAGCCTTCTCTGGTAACCATGCTGCCATTTCCTGCTCTTCCAGACTCTTACCTGCTGTGATTGTGGCCAGTTGTGTAGCTAGATAAGAATAACATCTTTATAGAAGTATCTAGATCATCTTCTAGAATAATTTGAGATGGAATTCAACCATAAGCCTAATGCTGCCAAGTCCACCAGAAGTGATGGGATGAGCAAATATCCTTTTCCAGGTGCTCTCTAGAGTGCAGCTGGTGGTGATGATAGTGAAGAAAAGGATTACAATTTTTGCTGTGCTTCTCTTCTAGTAAAACAGACATTTCATCATGGACCTCCCCACACTCCCCATGTACTGTTCCCACCTGCTATGCCACTAGAACTGACTGGAGTGTGGTTGGACAACAACTGGAAGTGTTCAAACTGACTGTTAAGCTTCCTGTGTGATTATTGCTGAGTGATCTTCCACCACCACAGAAAGTTATCCCCTCCCCTGAAGGCCTTACAGAAAGGAGTACAAAGCACCCAACTCTCAGGTTTCCTGCTGCCCTTCCTGCCTCAGAGTGTAGGCTGGTTCAGACTGATGATTCACAGATCCAGCTATTTTCAGCATGACTTCTTGGCCTTTTAGGTCATGGCACTACTTTTGCTTGCAGGGATCTTGCTTTTGTGAAGATACATGCCTGATGTCTGCTCCCAAAAGCCTTTCAGCAGCTGCCTCGTTCCAGAGCAGGCTTTATCTCTGTACTCAGCAACACACTGCACTTATCTGAGACAGACATGATCTTCTCATTTGAGTGCAGCCCATTCACATTGGAGAATGCATGTTCTCTATAGCACATGTCCTGGTGGGAGGTGTCCTATAGGCTTTCTGAGCTTGTTTACTCAGTTTGATGAGCTGCTAATTCTGTTTGATCTGGAGAACAGTCACAGCAACAAGATACACACAGTGCCCCCAGCACCAAGTCAAGACAGAGGACACCCAACAGAAGCTTTTAAAGGAAGGGAAAGATTTTGGCTGACTTCCACTGTCCAGTCCCATGACAAGAACTGCTCTGCACAGTGATCTGACTTCAGGCACAAAGAGCCTTTTAAAGAGGCTTTGTTGATGTGTAAAATCCTCAGAACATCTTAGTAGAGATTGGTAGAGGGTGATCTTAATTATGATCAACTCCAAAACAATTCTCTGAACACCACTGTGTCTTAAATGCAAATAGGACAGAAAATAAGCTGAGAAGAGGTTATATAGAGAGATCTATGTGTTTATCAACACTAGGACCATTGCAGTTGTCAGGCAAAAATGATGTGAATAAAAAACCAGTAATCCTGAAATAGGCAGTATCTGGGCAGACATTAGACTGGATGAGTATGAAATGTTCCGGAGCCCCACCTACCCTGGGAACTGACGAACAAATTTGCCTGGTTAATGAAGACCTATACAAAGCAACTTATACAAAGAACTTATACAACCCCCCATACACAAACTGCTGGGCTCTGTCTATAATTTTGAAGATGTTGTTTGTGAAAGTTATGGTATTGTTCAATCACACTATAAGCAATGCTATCAGCATCACATAAAATACTTCATATATTGCAAGTTTTTAATATAAAATTACTAACTTTTTTGATGCTCAGTCCTACAAGAGAAATCTGACCTTGATCTTCTGTTTACAGAACAAACCCATTACATTAGCTTTGCAAAAAAGAACAGTACAGATCCCATAGAACTCACTGGCCTGAACTAGCCAAGCTTTTAGTCTTCTAGTGGAATCCTGAAAGAAGGATTATGGTACTAGCACACACCTATTAAAAGGATAATTATGCTGAAGAAATTAAACAACCTACACATGATGCCTGAAGCTGTTGTACAGTTTTCTTGCAGTATGCTTTAAAAGGCCATTAGCTGCGTCCACTTTTTTTCCCAGATGCAGGGAAATACCTTCCTTTGAGACTGTGCCAATCTAATCTACAGAGTTAGTCATAGACCATAATGGCTTAAAATTTAGAACAACTTCAAGATGAGAGCACCGAGCTCATGTTCAGGCTGGAACTGTGACCCTGGTTGTTTCAAGTCCAAGGACAACCTACAGCCAGACTCAGTTCTTATATAACATGACAAAACATTTCTAAGAGTCTCCCTCTTAATCTTTTAGCAAGAAGTGCTTTTTTTCCCAGACTTATGGGGCAGAACTGGGCAGCACAGGAGAGCTGTGCCAACTGACAGTGTTTAACGAGGGCAGAGCTCTAGCTTTTCATCAAGAGAAAACCTAAATAACAAGTCCCCTTCTGCTATGGCTGGCAAGCTGAGCTGAAACTTACCTCCCCAGCTCTCCTTCTGCAGCAGGCTGCATGTAACATTACAGAGAAAATAAAAATTGGAGCAACTTCAAAGGTTTTTTTTTTTTTTGTTTTTTTAATTAAGACACCAACTATTGTAGCTGTTTTAATCATCAGGAACCAATACCAACAAAGGCTTCATTCTTGCTGGAGATATGCAATAAGGAAACATAGCACTAAGATTTTCAAGGTGTCCCTTTTCCTATAAAGATTAGACTCAAAATATCAGTTTAAACCAAGCAAACCCCCCTTCCCCTTCCTCCCTCCCAACCTCCACACCGCAAAACCCAAACCTTCTGAGACAGAAACAAAAGCCAGAAGTCCCTGGAGACTGTCTGTTGTTTCTGGAGGTGGGTCAGCTGGACATTGCCTTAGTTCTGTTTCCAGTTAGCTGATATTTTTAGGCTATTTCCACTTCGTGCATACTATTTGCTGAAAAGAACGTGAAGCTGCAGTAATATCTTATTATCTAAGTCTCCTAAAGCACCTCAAACCCTGACAGAAAAAATGAACTACATTTTTTCTAGAGCTACTACTAGATTGAGTTTTTTTCTATACTGTCATTCTGAGTTACAAACTCACTTTTATGGTTTTTCTGTAATTATATTATTAATACATAGCAAAAAAAAAATTTCTTTACACATTCTGGTTATATCTAATAGTTTTCCACTTGACTTGAGGACCAGTCCTTAAGTAACACCTGCTTGCTCATAGGAATCTGACTTCAAAACCCAGAGAGAGCAAGGGCCCAAACCCATCATTACAGCCAAGTGCAGTTTGTAATACTGTGGGTAGTTCTATTACACCACTGGTGAGGTTTGGCACAACTGAGCCTTCCAAGACAAAGGCAGACAATGAATCAAAGTACATCCTCTGTAACAAGCTTAGAATTTTAAGAGTAAAAAGCAAATCATTGGCCTTAAAGTGCAGCTCCTGCAGTCCCACAGCCCGTGCTCAGTCTCAGCACACTGCACACCTTTTCCTCAGCTGTTGCTCAAAAAGCAGAGCAGTGCAAACACACTTACCTGGCTGTCCGTGGGCTACAGAGGTCCTGGCACAGGCTGGGTCCCCTTTATACGGCAGGCCTTCCTCTGCTCCCTGTTCCCAATGTTCAAGTAAAGGAGAACTGTTTATGCTACTGCACTGATAAAAATCACCTCAGAGGGGCCCAGAGCTGCCCTCATAGCTCATAAATTATATAGTTTTACTCTGCTTGGCACAGGCTTGAACCCTGTTATAATTTAGGTTAAAAGACAACACAAAGTTTCTGCCTTTTCAGAGCCCTTCGGCAGTTTTGCTGCAAACCACAGGCTCTGGTCAGGCCTCTACAGGTGTTCTTAATTAGGAGAGAATCCACGTAAGGTACAAGCCTTAAAGATATATGGCTTTTAAGCACAAGCCTTCAAAACTCAGCCGTATCATACCGTCATCTTCTCTGAGTTATGCTTACAAAGAGCACAGATAAAATAGTGTTTAATCAGAACTGCTGCTTCCCTTTGCAAGCAAAAGATAATGAAATAGCTATCCTGCAGTATGAAAGCATTGAGTTATCTCATCCTAATGTGAGTGCGTGGTTGATTCACCTTCCTGTCTTTGACTTGCTTTAACACTTGGATTTAAAAGCACTTCTGTCCTTAGAGGTAAGAGTCGTGTATAAAAAACCAGCACAGAGACTTCTTGCAGAATGTGATTATTTTTGGGAACAAATCCTTCGGTCTCTTATTCACATTTTCAAGAGAAGACTGAATGACTTTAAAAAGCAAAGACTTCAGAGAGACAGCGTGAAACCACGCATGGAAATAAATATGCAGCTGTGGCCTGGATGGTCATTAATGATGCACAGCCTGTAAGGATGTATGGAAGAAACATTCTTCATTTTGAAATAGTCAGAGGAAAAAAAGGCACAATTATGCCACACAGTGCCATGAAATATATTAGACCCTTTCTTAATGCTGGATAAAATGAGACAGGCTTACAAAAGCATTGTCACTGTCATACCTCAAAGAATTGTCCAAAACAAGAGCCCTGGCTTTCCAAGCACCAAATTTCCAGAGCAATCTATCAAGGAATTTATCATATAAAGCAACTAGAAGGTCTGGGACCATAGACATTTGTCTTTTCAAAGGTCATAAAATATTGTCAGTGGAGCATTTTCCTGCTCCCTGAATTATGAACAGCAGACCTGTTCTGTGGCTGAGTGGGTTGGACCTTAATTTTTGTTTGTTGAGGGAGTGAGGATCATTTATGGCCTGTGGAAATTCCCTACCAGGTTCTCTGCAGTGAACTGTGCTCCTGGGGGTTCCTGCTGCAAACCACTCTGAAGATGTTGCAATGTGTGAGGACTCTTCAGATCACCAACTACAGAGGAATTTCAGGAAGATGTCAGGACTGAAGGGGCCAGGTCAGGATTCCACCTGTGCAAAAGCAACATAAGCCGGTTATAAAAGGCTCTAGGCCTGTGCTGCTGTGTTTGGAGTGCTGTTGGAGTACCTGGGGCATCTCTCAGAGTTCAGGGATAACATAAGGCCTCTGTCTATACTAAGTATTGGACTGTGCCATCTAAATAAAATTTTGAGAGTCATGACTGAACCATGTCCCATAACTGTCCCTACTCTGTTAATGTTTATAGAAAACCTAAGAATGTTAGTTTTTACCTTTGGGCTTCTCATCAAGATGTCTAAAGTATGTGAATAACTTTATAGAATCAACAACTGAGTTGTGATGAAATTTGGATCACCTGATAAGGTTCCAAAATAAAGTTATGCAATTTCTGTAGTGGATTCAGCAGACCTAAACATGAAATGCATTCATAGGCAAAGTCTTCCCAGAGAGAATCTTAGGTTAGATTTTGATTGAATTTATCTTAGCTAACTTACAGATCAATTTAAGAGGGGTGATTTTAATGTCTCTGTACTCCCACACATCCATGGCTATTTTCAGAACTTCCCAGGATGCATTTTCATTGACTGCAGTGCCCGAACAGGAGCCTGCCTTGATACTAATGCAGAGCAGGTGTTTTTCAGGACTTTACACACTGCTACAGCAGCAGCAGCCTGAACTGCAGCTGCCCTGCAGCAAACGCAGGAAGGGATGTTTTGATTTCCTGATTCTGGCCAGTGGATGTAAAACAGAATATATGGGATATGTAATGAGCAGCATGCCCCTCAAACTGTGCTGAAATAGGTATGTTTCAGCAGCAGGCACTCAGACTTGCCTACAGGATGCATTTGGCCATGATTATACAGCCACAATGTGGATTCAGGGAAGATGAGAATGAATCAGTGCACATCCCCACTGGTGTCCCATAATATCAACACTGTAACATAATAATATTTTTATTCAGTAGGTGTTGGTTCTGAGGGCTTCTAAATGTTGCTGAAACTTCTTCCCCATCTTTTATTCCAGAAACCCTCAGCATTCCCAGCCTCCAGTTTAACAGGACCTGATTATCTCCCCTGAATTCAGAAGTCCCCTGGAAGGACTTGCTGGCTTAGTGTTGGTCAGTGTCACCAGTTGAATTAGGAACCTTCATTTGGTGGTGAAACTGATTACCAGTGCCTCTTCTGGAAGTGCATTTTTAGTTCTGGATGTCTAGAAAGTCCTCAGCATCACCTCAGACATGTGCCAAATCGACATTAATTTCCGAAAAGTTCTAATATGAGAAGCAATTATGTCAAATAAGGTTCTTGGCTGAGAGAAACTGATGTTATCATTTAAAAAAAGATCTGGCAAAGCCACAGTGGTAATGATATGAAAAGTAAATAAGCAGAGGAGATAATACAAAGATGCTGAGTTGGGCAGGAAATTATTTCTAATATGAAGTAAGTCTCTCTTTTATAATACTCATTCCACCAAAATGGATGGATTTAAATTGCTGTTTAGGTGCCCTTATCCATTGCTATTTACAGAATATTAGTTTAAATGCAGAGTTCATTTAATTCTGGCTAGGTCAGTAATTGTGGTAATGAACAAGGTGTAGCCTCAACCATTTGCTTTAAGAGGAATAAATGCTCACTTACAAAATAAAATTACTTTCTTTTTGTGATGTCATAAAAAAAAATCATGACCCTGTGCAGGCTCGAGTGAAAAGTTAGACTCCATGAAAGCGTAATTTAAAGTCATGACAATTCATTGTGCACTATAAAATCTGTGACTGCTACAAAACAAGACTGTTTAATACCCACATGCTTCAATTCTCAGCAATAAAAGTTTCAGATGAAAAAATTAATTATTATTTGATTAACTGGTAAAATGTGGTGGTATAAATAATTCAGATAATTTCCTTTTCCCACTGATAAATCCTTGATAGAGAGAAGTTTCTTTAGTACCAATTATCTATAAATAGTTTTGATTATGGCCTTAGTATAAACTCAAATTATGACTGATTATGATTTTCAGTCAGTGGTTCTACTTTGAATTGCTGTACAATGAATAAATATGATTTTAAACTTGTAGTGAGAATGTCACATATATAAACAATTGTTTAATTCACAACACAGATGATGAAGCTGGCTAGGGATGTCATAGTTCAGCTTTGTAAAGTTGTTAACTTGCTCTTCTTGCCTTCACAAACAGAAGAATGGCTGCTTGATTTGTTTTTTTTTTAATAAATATCTTCAGTATATTTTGTAGTATAAGCCAAAGTTAAAGAATTCTTCTTTAAATCTAGTAGCTCATAATATCATGCAGTCCAATTACATCCATTCTCAAAGGACTCGATTCACAGCTTTGAAACTAATGCCCATCAGTTTCTTCATTATTTCTTAATAAATCCCAGCGTGATCAGTGAGTTCTGTGAGACACCTCTGTGTCTTCTGCATCCTCTGTAGAGAGTGCATTGGAAGCCACGTTGATGTCTAATGTGGGGCACGACATGACAAGTTAATGCAGACAAGAAAACCACAGAAATGAAACTCAACTGTTGCATGAACAAGGTGGGAGTGGATTTAGGAGTATTGTTTTGTAAAAGAACTTCCATTTAGGGGCAGTGGTGCCAGTGTGCTCACTGACTAACTTGAACCCTGGCAGAGAATCTGACAGCTCTGCCTGGCCATGGGGAACAAGAGAAAGGCCTCCCAAAACTTTTCTTCAGATCTCTCAGTGAGGAAGTGGTATGTTTATTTCTGCAAGAGTATGCTATATTTACAATTGTAATAAAGTTCTTTCAGTTTTGTAAAAGAGAGGAAAAATATTCAAATTAAGGCTTTGTCCACCAAGGCAGGAGATCTCTTTTCTGGTTTTAGTGACACATACTTTAAAGGTGCACAAGTAAACCAACAAATTATTTATTACCTGTGCCAATCTCTAAGCTATAAAATAATTTTAGTAGTGCAGGCAGAGAAGCAAAATATTACATTACCAGTATCTATTTTATGGTGATGGTGAAAAAAGCTAGGAAACAAAATGAACTGTGATATGCAAGTAAAGACTGAAATAACGTCACTGGAGATACTACAATGGAAAAGGACAAGCAATTGGAGAAAGAATATGTAGGAAGAGAAATATGAAGCTAAAAGGAACAAGAAGCAGATGGAAAACAACCTGGTACTTTGATACAGATACTAATAGTAATACTAATACAGAGTAAAAGTGAGTATGAAGTCTTATTAAATACACAACTATAATGCAAAGGAATACTCTCACAAAACTTGTTTTGCCCAGATGCCTGTGCTCCTGAGTCCCCTAAAATGCAGTTAAGTTATATCCCCATTTTAAGGTCAGAAGGGCTCTCGTAGTCTGACTTCTCTTCCATATACAGCGTGCATCTCATCCAGTATTCACTGTGTGGAGCACAGTACCTGTGCAAAAGGAAATACCTGGCATTTTTTAAGAATCTACGTTTCTCCCATATTCTCTGCACCTTCTTGGAATATCCAAAGCTTCAATTTATTGAAGGCACTAAGTATAGGTTCTTCTTTCATGTGGGCAGAGATCAGTCAATGTGTCCTTAGAAGAGTTGCCAAGGAGACTGACTTGCTACAGTGTTCAGTTTAAGCTCAAAACCTTTGTAGCTGTTGTTTTCTTCACACAAGCATTCACAGTGATAAACTGTGAATCCAATTACAATGTCTTACTCAGGGGTTTTTGGTTTTCTTAATTTCTTTACAACCGACAAAAATGTTCCCTTAAAAATGTAAAATACCTTTTAATTTATGAATTCATTTGAAGAGATGCCATCATTCCACTTACTACCCTTCTGTTAAATTAGTACTTTTCAATTCTTAGACTTCACTAGTGAGCCTCAAGGACTTTGTTCCTTCCCTGCACATAATAGGACTTCCTACCTTCCTTTCTATCCTAAATAGAAAAGCGAGCTCATTGCCAATGTTTAGGCTCCAGGCAGTTTTTGGCCTCAAGTTTTATTCTCACAGTTTTTTCTCCCCCCAGTGCAGAGGCAGTGATTATGCCTGTGGTGATCTGACGTGTTGGTGCCTGTGTGTGCAGGAACCTCTCTGTGCCAGGGAGGCTCTGCCTGGGCACCGAGCACAGCAGTGTTGATCACACTGTGAGCTGAGACTGAACCCAGTACCACAGGGCAGTGCTCCTCCTCCTGCATAACCACCCAGAACAAAGGCCTTCCTATCACCCATGGATTTTTATCATTATTTAACCCCCAGGCTTCTTGAACTTGGAAGAAGGGAATTCGTGAGCAGGTGACAGTACCGTGTCCTCAGTCTACTTTGGGACATAGAACCAAGTTCTGAGGTTTGAAAATGAGTCTTCTTCCCTCAGGTTTACTTCCTCTTGCTCTTACTCCTTTTGCTACTTCAGCTGCAGAAGCCAGAGTAGTTTACCTCCTATAGTCTTCTTGGAATTACAATATTGTCCCCCAAAAACTAATTTATATTGGTTATAATTATAGAAGCCAATGGATTGCTTGTCACCAGACATTCAACTTTTGACCTGTTTTCATTTACACCAGTCTCTGATATTCTGACTTACAATATTATAGTTCAGTTGGAGTTGAGAGTAGTTTATTTATTGAATCCTGCTCCAGTTTGGTGGATCATAATAATGAGAAAAATACCTGCATTTAGAAATACAAGTATATAACTCTTCTGCTTGTGTTCCAATGAAGATGGTGAAGAACACTCAGGATTGAAAGGATCAAATCAGAGGCTACAAATCCCAAGAATTTACTAGATTTATAAAATCTTACAAGCTAAGAGGGGATCCAAATGCTCCACTGACTTCCAGGGGCATGCATTAAGTGTTCAGCAGATATTCCATTCAGAGCACTTTCTTATGTAAAAAGGATTCTTTTGTTTGTGAAATTTTTCAGCTACTAGGTGAATCTTCACAATATGCCCTTCTCTAGTGCCTGAAACTGTTGTTGGAACTTGCATTCATTCTCATATTCAAAATGATGTAATGAGAAAACAGCTAAATTGCTTAGTTTTTTTAAGGAACTAACATGGAAAGTCTTGGAACACAAATTTTGGTAATTAACATGTTTGCTGACAAAAGCTATTTGTGTGTTGATGGCAAGCTGCTTCTGTACTGTATTTTATGTGCAGATGAAACTGCATGTAGGTATTTCAGAGCTGAAACACGCCTGATACCGAGCACCTTTCCTATCTTTTGGTAAAGTGCCTGAAGGGCAGGATTAAGAGAAACTGCTTGGGTATGGAGACCGACCTTCAAGGGTAAATCTCAACAACAAGGATAATTTATACCCTCTTTTAAGAGACTGTGTTGTGAGTAATTTCTATTGCAGGGTAATGTGATGGAGCACAATGCTGCTGCTGAAGCTGAGATATCCCTTAGGTGTCTATTGAATCCATTAGGCTCTGAAAATTGCAGCTCACTGATTATTGACTTTGCAACAGTTTAGTGTGTGTGTGGAGCTTTTGCTATCAAAAAGCTCTGGCGATTCCAGATTAGAAAGTAATTTTCCATATGGCTTACTGGGAATTTAGGCACATAAACAGATACTCAGCAGTGATAATTAATGTAGTTCATTGAACAGGTTTCCGATTAGGGACATAATTTTCAGAGCTTTGTCAGTTTCTGTCTGAACATAGTGTTTATGTGCCTGGGAATTTAACTTTTCCTCTTGTATTTTATATTCCTTTGTTCTCCATTTCGATGATAAAAGGTAAATGCAAAGGTAGGATTGTGCTGATGCAGTGGAAACATACTTCATTGCAATTTATAGACAGAACCTCTGCAAGAAATAATGTTTATGTGATCATCTCATCTTGCTGCAGATGTTTTAGATTAACCTTCTTCCTACACAGTCTGCACAAAATACATGAGCAGATACTATAATATGTTGCATAGAAAATTGACGTGGAATAGAAGCTGATGTGAAATTACAATGAGCAATTTAAGTGCAGACATGGTGATACTCAGTTGTTTGCACTTAAATTTTATGAGCAGAAGAGGAACTGAAAACAACAAGGACCTGCTCCATAACCAGGTCTGCTGGGTGTCCTAAGTGGATATAAATATAAATAGCAACATATGGGGTACGGATTCATTTGTACTCTAAACAGTGTTGCAACATCTTTCTTTTGATAGAAGGAAAACAACCAAGCACAGCAAGCTTATGATACTGTGCAAATCTGTCACAGGAGAGGAAAACACAGCCCCAGCCTCATCTGCTCTGAGCCTCCTCCAAAAGGAAAGTGGGGGGGCTTGCTTGGGAACTGCAGCCGTGCACATCCTGTCCAGCATCCTCAGGGAAGCACAGACCAGTGGGACTGCCAGGGAGCCTCCCGTTGGGACAGAATCCCTTGGTGCACTGAGTGTCTCCTGGGCTGGCACCCAGCTGACCAGGAGCATGGCTCTGTCCCTGATGTGACCTCTGGGGAACAGCCTGTCATCTGGGGCTTTTGTCCCGCATGTGGCCTTCAAGAATTATTTGGGTTTGGAAACTTGTGTTTTTCCTCCCCTATGGATTTCCTCTCTCCTTTTCTCCACTGCTTTTCTTTAGTTTTGGTGTTTGTTTTCTTTCGTTTTTCATGCCTTTAGGTAAAATTTGGCACTTGAAGTTCATCTTTTTTAGTAATTGGGAATGTTTCTCTGGTTAATGAAGGTCATTGCTAAGGTTCCAGGATTAGGTCTTGTTCAAAGCTGCTCTGCCAAGTTCCTAATTCCCAGCAGATTTCTCTTCTAGTGTTTGTCATGCTAACATAATTTCAATTCAGAATAAAAGACAAATGTTATTAGGACTCAATGAAGCAAATGTAGGAAAGGATCATTTAACATAATGCTGATAAAATTGGCAGTAGATTACAGGAAATTTCTCGTCCAAGCTATGCAAATGTTTTAAGTTTCTGCATTTATGACATTTGCTTTTAAATCTGAAGGTTTGATGCATTAATTTTAGGGGTAGACAGGTTTTTGTTGTGTTCTTTTTTTTCAACTTAGTGTAAGGTTCCTCAAAGACAAATGCTCTTTTATGTATAGATTTTTCAGCCTGATTATGAACTAACAGCATTTATATATATAATTCATAATAATAGAGAGAGAATTTTGAAGAATTTGAACACTTAAGAGATTACATACCATTGTAACTTCATAATGCTGTGGTAATTTGTAAAGCTTGTTGTGGGCTCAAGCTAATAATCACATCTTCACCTAAGATTCCTAATATAGGCAGAGAGTCTGGTAACACAGAATCTGCATTTCAGTGACTAATATCATCCAAACTCTTCAATGACTAGTCTCATCCAAAAAAGGTCTGTTCTTTGAAGTCAGCAGATACTGGATCAGACTTTAAAGGGAATTCATACATAATTATATTATAAAAAGCTGAGGTTCCTTTTAATTTTTTATATGAATACCTCAATGACCAATGTCATGGATTCCTTTTATTGTTTTTTTGGGGTGGGGTGGGGCAGGGGGAGGAAAAAAAGATAAAAGTATAACTAGTGGGTGAAAAGGATTTCTATCGTATGAAACATTTCAAGCTTTCTACATCCCTTTTAGATATGAACCGGCGTGAAAAAAATTGCATTTTCAGTATCTGAAAAGCAATTCGGAAAATGCTCTCAAGCTTGAAATAGCTCATTTAAGAAACTTTAATGCCTTTTTTAATTTTGACTCTGCTTTAATATGAAGTATATTTCAACTTTTTATTTTACTCTATTAAATCCTAGGACTTGGTCTGTATTAAAAGAGATATAAGCATACCTTTGAAGAAGTACTTTATGGTTTCTCTTATGACAGATCTGGATTTCTCAGTAGCAGCTTGTGCTATCACATTCTAGTTAAGCTGACACAGAGGAACATAAAGACACCTCTCATAAGAGTAAGAAGTTCTTCTGGTGCTCCTGAATTATCTCATCCTGGATACAATTTTTAGAGGAGCCGTACAACAACTGACACTGCTCCTTCACCTCGTCAGACAGGACACCTCATCTCCCATGAAGCAGCCTGTAAAAGCCTGTGAGTATTATGGGCCAGGATGCAGATGCTGCTCTTTCATGGAAAGATTTATGCTGGCAGAACTCACTTGGATAGCTTTGAAGAAAAGCAGCTGGAAAAACAAGGCGTCTAGGTGAATTCTTGATTTTTTTCCAGAGACAAAGTGACCCAGACTGATAATCCGTACATTCCTACAGTGGCAGGAAAATGCATACATATATCCCAGCAGTAATTCCCTCTCCCCCCTCTCCCAGCTTTACATATTTTTTTACTTCTATTCAGACTCATAGGTGATACTGTTAAACAGGCACAAGACTTTGATCTTTCCCAGAGTCTAAAGGTTTCAAACCGTAAATCCTAAGAATGCTGCAAAAGTCATTAAATGCAATACTGAGGAGGTTCTGCGAATCAAAAGATTTTGAAGTTCTGCTTTAATGAATTCTCAAGCTGTTATCACTTGCACATAATCCTTTTTAATTGTCCTTCCAATTGCTTGTGAAAATTCAAATTCAGAACAGGCATTTTTGGCCTCACCCAGCTTTAGCTGTTCCCTTAGTAATATCCATGCAAAGTATTAATTACTAAATTGAACTTGCAAACATTTAAAAAATGGTTTCCTTCTCTCTTTGGAAGCATTTAATTCACAGCCCAATTTCATTCATCAAAAGCATTGAAGCATTTCAGGATAGCTGCATATTTAATTTTTCCCTTGGCCCCCAGCTGAGACACTAAATCTTATGCTTTCTTTTCAGACTTTTTGCTCCACGGAGCAGTCAGGTTAAGAATCCTCTGCAGTCCTCTGGGGTTAAGGAAGATGGTGTGGAAAAAAGCCACAGAAGGAACACCTGTGCAGCTAGCAGGGGGAAATATTGTTTTGGGAACAGAATAATTAATTGCTGGATGTTGTGGCTGTGTGGAAAATTAGGTCACCCTAATTTTTCATACTATTTTAAGACCAGGTAACTAATCACAAACCGGCAGTGTAATAAGGTCAGAGAGTTTTTATGGGGCTGTTAGACAAGTCACAGACACCTGTACAAGTGGGAGAGATCCCAGGATGTGTGAGCTCAGCAAGGAGGAGCTCAGCAAGGCTTTTGCTGGATATCCTACCGTTTAAATACTTCATTTTGTGCATTTTCTGATTAATCATAAAATCTCATCCAGCTGACTTCCAAAGCCAAGTGGATCAGGTAGTCTTCTGTTCCTTAGACACAGAGTCTGTCCCTCTCCAATGGAAATTCTCCAGGAAATGTCTGATGTAAATCACACCAAGGTGCCACCAGGCTGAATTTCTTGCTAGAATTTTAGTATTTCTCTGGATTGGACGTGTTCCTTATAATGACAATCTGGTTATGCAAAACCTCAGCCCTATCTTTTCTCCTTGCCCTGTAGGAGTTTGAACACTATCTTACTGGATTATTTTGTCCCCCCCCTTTTTTTTTTTTTTTTTTTTTTCTCTTCTTTTTGAATGCTGTTTTGACAGCCAGTCCATTTTTTTACCTCCCTTTGAAGAAGCTACTCAAAAGGGCAAGAACACATGAGCTAACTTCAGAGATGGTAAAGGAGAGGTATTTTTAGAGTAAGGGGAACACAAAAAAGAATTGATTTCTTTATTGTAAAAGACTGTGGAGGTCCTTAGCTTTGAGGCAGGCTGGTGGCATGTCTGCCACACTCCTGACAGACACTTCAAAGTGCAGAGACATTCTACAGCACTTCATGGAATTTTCTGCTCTGCAAATAATGCTGCAGAAGAAACACTCAAGTACAAGCAGCACAGCATTACAGAAAACCCAGGTGGGATGTTTAACAAACCTTCCAGTTTTATGAAGTAGGGGAATTCCATTAGGAGCGTGGACTATTTGCTTTAACACAATCTTTCATTGGGATAAGAGAAGTAGAACTTGCTCTGTAGGTTTGTAATTGCTGAAATTAATAAGTGTGGCTCATCACTCTCTGCAGTACTATACCAATTTACTGTGCTCTTTTATCTCAATTACTTTCTGTGTGTGTCTTATATTTCTCTATTAAACTTCAGTAATTGTAACAGTGTGGTAATAACATTGACATACTGAGTATTATATGATGGGCTATTTTACATTACTCTGACTGCCTTATTTACATTATAATTATTAGTGTCTATATAAATGTGATTCATTGAACTAATAAAGTTTTCAGACAACTGCCATAGCTCATTGATTTTTTTCTGTGCAGAAATTTACCTTGCACTCTTAGTTGGATTTTCCCTTCACTGTCAAGGCTGGCATTTGGACAATAAAGGCCTTCTACTTTAGCCCCATAGAAATGATTCTTAATACCTCATTTTATCTTGATTTCATTAGGCTGACAAAGCAAAAGGGAAGTACTAGAGTCGTATTTTCTCAACTGATCTATTCTTTTGTTCAGAAGTACTACCAAAAGCACCCTTCTCACTCATCCTGCAGAAGTGATGACCTTTTGAGGTTAAGGAGTTAGCACTCTGAAATCTCAGTGTGGTTCATTAGCCATGCAATTCTCCCCCGGGAGGAATTTGGGCAATGCCTTTTGAATGGCACAGTTGCTTCAGCCTTCCTCTGCCTGCAGAGCTGAATGAGTTCATGCCTCATGGGCTGTGTACCCTCTGTGTCCTGCAGGGACCAAGTCTGCAGCCAGTCCTAGCACAATTTAAAAGTCAGTTAAGAATGTGGTAAATGAAGATAAAAGGTAATCCAGAAAAGGGCACTACTGATTATAACCTCATGCTGTTCAGGTCTTCTTCATTTACTGGGGTTTTAACAAACCCTTCAAACTCCATGTAGCACACCCCCAGCTTATGAATTTAAGAACTACACATAGTAGATTTAATGACAATAAGAAGATTGAGATAAATAACAATTATCAAAGAAACAGGTAAATATGGACTGTAAAAAGCTTAATCTATCTATGGTTCTCCTCCTGTGCCCTGGTCTAAGACAACTCAGTTGTCAGCCATTTCATAGGAGATCGAGATTTCTCCCTGGTGGAATGCAGTTGCTTCCAGTTGCTTTTCTTTCCAAACAACTGTGATAGGAGGGATTTCACTCCATTGCTCTTGTTTCCCTGAGCATTTGCTGACAGTAAGCTGTGTACAGTGCTGTGGGTTGGGATAATAGTGTGTTATGTTGTGTGCTGGCCCTTTGTTCTTGGCATACATTGATTTTCTTTTTCCTGAGGTGACATTCATATTCCGGCTGTGTTGAGCATGAAGGGTATTTATTTCAGACTCCTTCCTTGCATGCTTAGCTAAGTCCTGCTGATGCTACCAGAAATTACAGAACCACAGTGTCAGGAGATCCCAAATTGCAGTCTCCATGGGTCAGACATCCCAGTGCTGCAATTCCAAGCGGTGTTAGAACCCACTTTTGAAGCTTTTAGTTTTCCAGTGTCTGACTTACATTGCAGATATTTATTCCAGCTACTGGAAACACTCATAGCCTGTGACACCACCTGCTGGGTTACACCTCTGTGAAAGGTTAATCTCACTGCAACCACAAGTGTTTATAAGGGATAAAGGACAATGCAATTTAAATGAGGAATAGAATTTAGAACCATCAAAGGTCTGTGTTAAGTTTTTGCCTCTTTTGGGGGGTTGATACTTTGTCATTGGTAGCACATATTCCCTGCTCTGCTTATGGGTGCAATACACATGCAATTACACTCCCTATGGCTTCTTCTAACTAACCACGTGGGTCAAACCTGCAAAAAGGATCTTGGCATGGACAGTGACTGATAAACTTTACTGTACCAGAGATTATGCTCTGCTATAATAATATCGAGATTCAAAGCCTTGTTATTAATGCAGACAGTTCTGAATGTAGGAGCAAACAGCAAGAAAAATGGCTTTCAAGGCAATTATTTTGCAGACCAAGGAATAACTGTGGTATACAAAGCAAATTTATCTCCGTTTCTTTTTTGTCCACAGCACATTAATGCAGTAATTTTAATATCTTCTCAGTGCAAAGAAAAATGGATGAAATAAGAAATTAGTCAAACAGCAGCCACAGGGAACTGGTATCTAGGTCTGGAACTATAATTATACTCTAGGCTTGAATGATTTGCATGTTTACTGCAAAGTAGGTTGCATAGATTGTGGATAAAAGGTTAAAGCCTAGACTAAATCTCAGGTAATATTGACCCTCCTTTTCAGGCTTTGATTCAAGAATCTGTCTTTTGACTGCATAGTCATTCCCAGACTACATTGGAAAGGAATGGGAAACAATATAGCCCCTGAAATGCTGGCTTCTAGATAGGAAAGTGCCACACATCTTCAGTTAAATCAAAAAGGAGAACCATGATTTGACCCCTTTTTGTAGTGGCCCAAAGGGATATGAGGTACAACTGCATTAATATTATGAACAGAAGACTCTCAAAAGGTCTGGAGTTTGAAAGGCCAGTAACCAGGGAGCTGGTAAAAACCACCACAGGATATTAATCAGATTTCCAATGCTCCTTGCTACCATCTGGCCAGAAAATAGGTATGATTCTGATGGAAATGCTGTCTATTCCTGGGCCTGCTGCTCCTTGAAAAAGAAGCTGTAGATTACCCAGTAATTCAACTCAAAGTTGCTTCTATTTCTCCCAGGTGATTCAAACATGGTGGAATAAATCTGCCCCTCTTGCAACCAAAGAGATTTGTTGTGCACTATAAACTGTTGTGAAGCTCTCCAGAAGAGAATGAATAAAGCAAATCTGTAGAAAAGCTAATGCTCCCCAAGGATTTATATTCTCCAGATTTAAATATCCTCTTTTCATAGTGTTATCTAGTGCAATATGCAGCCCACCCATGAGTAAATATCCGGCTGTTGCACCAAGACCTGTCATTTCTGGAGTCTCAAAAGCTGCTTCTTTCAAAGGCTTCTCCATTACTGTCCATCCTGAGCTATAAATCAAGAAAGGTGCACATCCCACTTCTTCACAAGCTCAGATAAGGAAATCAATTTTACTTCATGAAAGACAAAACTACTGGTCTGGGAGATTAATGAATAATTCCAATCACTCTATAGCAAAAGAATCTCAGTGATTGATCCCAAACCAGACAAAAGCCTTGCCCTGCATCACAAAGCTGGGATTCTGTACAAAGGGAAAGGGAGAAGGATACGTAATTTGTGCACGTCACAAAACTGCTACACATCCAATGTAAGTAGCAGTTTATGCAGGAAAGTCCCAGAAATAGAAACAAGCAGTCTGTGGTGAACTGGAGGATAAAAGCCGAATGCTTATCCAGTGTAAGGATCTTACTTGCTTCACTTCCTTAGTCTTTCACAAGCATGAAACCAAGCCCTAAACAACCATTTACCACATTTGAGCAAGATACTTAGGTAGATTCTCTGATTATATCTGACAATTATTTTTATCTAGACTATTTTTCTCTGAAGATAAACTGCAATTACCTGCAAAATTTAAAATACATTGACAATGTAATTATATTGCAGCTATTTCTGCAGTGTTGATATTGTCCTTCTGAACAAGATCTTTCAGGACTGTTCATTTGAATGTCTACTAAAAAAAATTAAAGAAATGGATGCAAAGCAATAATTTAAATAAACATTTTACAGGAATTCCATTGCGTTGTCAGCTTCATGTTTAAAAATATGCATTAAAGACAGAAGGTCAGAGTAATGCAATTAAGGTATGGCTAGCAAATGGAGCATCTATAAGTCATATTTCAGAAATAAAACCCTAAAGAAGAGCCTTTAATTTGCACTAGAAGCAAGCCTTAGCTGTTTTTTGCCTGTGCTAATTTGGTTTGTTGGTGTTTACTTAAGTCTGAAGTGTTCAGATCCAAATCCTAACTGCTCCACAATTGAGAGCATCGCTTTGTTCTTGTGCTTTTCATGTATTTGCCACATCAGTCAGTTTTTCTTTGAAGTTTCCTCCTGCTAAATTCATCCTGTGAAGACAGTTTCACCCTCTATCACCCTGTGAATCTCACAGGCAAAATTTTTGGTGTCATCTTGAAATGCCAGCAAATATATAAGGCATGGAAGAAAATCTTTGGGTAAGAGAATGTGCTGGAGGACTCCAGCACATGTAAAAAAGATGCTATGGTTTAATATAGATGTACCATACTTGTAAGTTATAACTGGTAATAAACTTTTGCTTGTGCTCCTGTGAAAAATAGGTTGATTCTGTTAATTCTGTGTGTTACTGTATCACGGGTCAGTTGTCTTGTAAGAGCTGAAAAGGCTGTGTAGACTATTTCCTGCTATGATATTTCCTCACTTTCCCTGTTTTTCCTTTTAGAGGGGAAAAGCATACTGTGAATTGTGGGGTGAGTGCAAGAGAGCACCCATATGTCAAAATGCTTTGGCTCAGAGCACAACTGGCCACATGGACCCGCTTTAGGTTGTTTAAAGACCATTCATCACTTAGAGCAGTTGCTCAGATGCTGCTGCAGCTCAAATAAGTGGGAGGATGGCCAGGGAAGAGGGGAAAATAAAGGCACTGTGGTTGATCTGACTCAAGTACACCTAAGGTAAAACAAAAGTCTGGTACCTGGGAGGACACCTTAGGCCACGTTTTGCCTGGAGCATGCCAGGCAGCTGAGGAGCCAGATACAATCTAACAAACCACGCCAGGCTTCCTACAGGTGCCCAGCCTGCTTGGGGAGCCATTTACCACAAACTGTTTTTAGCTTTAATGGCTTTAAATAACAATGTACTTGAAATCTCAGCAGGCTGTAGGGTTTCAAAACCAAAATGCCAGAGGAAAGAGAGAAACTGGGAGGGTTCTCCTTCTACTCCTGTGCTTGTTGCTGTGTCTGAGCAATTTTAGCTCAGCTCTAAACCTCACTGATGCTTTGCTGAAGGACTGTTTACTTATTGAAGGACTGCTTGTTAAATATAATCACTGATACATATCAAGAAACACTTTCATTACTTGCATGAGAAAACACCATTACACATTTCAGTATTTTAGAAAGTGGGCTTTCCATATGGAATGTCTAGCTATGTACGAAAAATTACAAGAATAAGAATTGGTTAGGAAGCTGAACCCGTATGTGTGAGAACTGAACTGATGATGGGCTTCTAGTGTGTTGCCTCACATGAAACAACTGGGGTTTGCAATCCTCCTGTTGGCACAGAGTTATTATCCCTAGCAGCTCTTTCTGTCAGGATGTCTTATGGTAATGCATGCCAAGAAAGCTGACTTAGCAGTTATGTTATGTATACTATGTATAGCTGTGGTATATAATTGTGACAGAGACTCTAGAATAAAGAAGCTAAAAACAAAAGAAACCAAAAAAAATTTTAAAATGGCTTACAAATATCAATTACATACACATTCTGGTAACTTTACCTTTGCTAAGGAATTCGGATTTTACAGGCAGTATGACTTGACCTCATTTTAGAACAAAGGGAACATATTTTAGCAGATGTTAACTTGATTGTCAGCTAATAACATGGAAGGTGCTGTAATCCTAGTTATATATACAGCACATTATGTTGAATGTAAAGTACCTAAGCATTTTTCAGTATTGATTTCAATACCATGGTAATTAAGAACAGGTGCATATAAATTAGAAGTGAGGCATTCTAATTGTTACTAATGAAATCCTTTATAATAATAACTTTACATAATG
The DNA here is from genome assembly GCA_017589585.1 of Phylloscopus whistleri. Taxonomy (NCBI): domain Eukaryota; kingdom Metazoa; phylum Chordata; class Aves; order Passeriformes; family Phylloscopidae; genus Phylloscopus; species Phylloscopus whistleri. The sequence continues at coordinate 769,982 of JADMLD010001220.1, forward strand.
AAATGCATAATTAAACATTAATGACCAAGATCATTAGTGGCAATTTTATTCCACTTACACATGATTTTGGCCTTAGGTGAAGCCCAATGTTTTAGTAAAGCTGTCGTTCATGCTGCTGCTCCTCTGTTTGCTTTACGACTACATCATATTCTAGCCCTGAAAAGCCTTCTGGATATTGATTTCTTAAATGGATTTAAAGGAACACTGCTTTCAGATTAACAACATAGGTGGCAAACCTAATGAATTAGCCCAGGTATTATGATGAACCAGAAAATTTTGTGGCCAAGCATCTCTAGAGAGCATTCAACAGGAAATCCAGCCAACCAGCTAAGTCTGCATGTTTTAAAATAGACTTTGATTTTCTCTAGTGGCTTGAGGTAACACTTGCTGCTTTTCAGCTTTCCTTTCAAGTGACTGTTGTCACTGCATTCATCACCACACACCCTTTTCCCTTCGGTGTCAGCCACTGAGAAAGACATTGATGAAACACCTGTTTTTCCACAGCTGCAGCCTTATCCTTCAAGCTGAAGCCTAGCCTAGCCTTGTGTTATTATTGCCTCAATACAGGATGGTTTGGGAGTAACCTGCACGAGACTTTGCCAGGATGCTGCACTAGATCTGGCCCAGCTATTCCTAGAATTGGGCCAAACAGCAAAAGAGGCTTTTAACCTCCTTGTGTGTGATAATTCCTGTCCTACTGAAGAAGAGATATAGCTCATATTCACTTGAGCATCTGTACATACATTTAAGTAGCTGAGGAGGTTGGGGTCACAGCATTTCTCCTTGATTACTGATTCAAAATCTTTGCTCCAAGAAATGCCAACTGCACAGTGAAAAGCAGGCAATATTCCTAGAACTATGTTTGTCCAAGCTTTGTGATAGGGAGTTGCCTTTAATGGCTGCAATTCCAAGGAGTTATTTACAATGTGCTTACTATCTGTAAGAATTTAGTAATACCTTTAAAAAAGATCCTATTTTATGCCCTTTGCTTGTTTTTTACAGTTGTTCACAATATTGAAAGGTCGAGTTTAAAATATTAAAGCTTATTTCTTCCACAACCAGTATAACAATTAGAAGAATTTCCAAAGCTTGCAGATAACAATCCAAAGCTCAGTAGCTGTAGAGTGGGTAAAATGGGACAGGGCATTTACCAAATTTCTAGTGTTTCTTCCTATAATGTGATCAGAATATGTTTTTTCTTACCAGATTCCTGCTTAACTTTTTCTGCTAATGCTTAAAAAAGAAGTTGAACCAAATGGTGATTTACACCTACTCCTCTTGTAATGCTACATAAACTTTCTTCTCTGTTGATCAATAAATCGTTCATAATCTGTTTTTTTTTTTGTTTGTTTTTTTTGTTTTTTTTTTTTTTTTTTCTTTTGTGCTCCTGCATGATCTCCATTTATTTCATGAAATGAAACACACTTTCATTGTATTGCATTGCTACTATGGCTTCCGCCCACTATTTTCTCTTTCCATACAATGCTTCCTATCTGTCCTGAGATGCATAATTTGCAAAACCACAGCCAGAATTGCAGAAAACTTATAAGATGGAGTGACTCGGAAAATAAAATGGCAGGTGAAATTGAATAGAAATTAATTAAATAAACGATGCACAGCAATCATGCAGGGAATGATGAGTTCCAAGCTGCACATTATGACTCAGAAATCCTGGTGTTGTGACAGTTGTGTGAAAAAGACAACTTGGTGCTCAGTGAGAGTCAGAAAGGCAAAGGGAATGAAACACCTTCTAGTGCCTGCATCTCAAAATAGAGAACTCTAAAAGTGGGAAATATTTGCCAAAACAATGCTAATCTCAAAATGTCCCAGGAGTGCAGATGACTGCAGGCTGGGAAATAGTAGTTGCACATAGACATAAACTCTGCCTGTTCCTGCATTCTTCCCTTGGCATCACAGATGGAAGAGAAATCACCTTTGGCATGATCCAGTGCAGCTGTGCTGCATTGTGTATGGGTAATACAAAGACCAGTAACAGAACTATGATGGAAATTCTTGCTCAGTTACTAACAAATTGGGGTTTGGAGGGTCTGTACCCAATGCTTACCTGACTCTTGCTCTGGCTTCAGCCTGGCTGACCTCTGTGTGTAACCAGGATCAATATATTCACTGCTGTCCTCTCCTAGGAAAGAATTTGAGAATTGTCAGAGAGCTTCCGCTCCTTAAGAAAGCTAACCTGTATGAGACTACAGCATGAAGAAAACAAATTGCAGTTTTCATCTCTGTTTGGCTTGCTGCAGACCAGGTGACCCTTCAATGTTAGTTTTACAATGCTAATGCAGTCCCACACTTACACCTATTCTCCTCCTGGGTTAGTTTGGCAAGAAGAAGGCTATTTGTTCATAACCATTTGCTGAAAAAAATTATATATAAGAAAAGCCTACTAAGTACAAAAGTAGGGCAATCCCTTCAGGAAGTTCCTAAGGAAAAGATTTTAGCAAACTGGGAGAAGATATCACAGAAATTGTCCCTGTATTCCTACCTGGTTTCAAGGCTTTTGCCTGGACATCTGCCTTTGGCTATTTATCAGAGACTTTTGATCCATTTTCAGCAAGTTTAATCTCAGGAGTCTCTGATCACAGCATCTGTGTTTATATAGAAACAGTGGCAAGCTACATTTTCACAGTCTTTTAAGAACCCCAATATTGTAAGACACTCTTTCCAGATAAAAGTATTGACATACAATAACAATTTAGATAATAACTATAAAGGCCATAATTCTATTTCAGCATCTAAACTAAATATTATTCTCCAGAAGAAAGAGATGGGGAATCTGATCATCCCAAGTGCATGCAAATCATCCTCATTTCAATGGGTGGTTGAGTAGACAAAGAATCCAGGAGCTGGCTTGGAAAACTGCTGGAGAGTGCCCATCTGTGAGGGAGTGGTCAGCTCCTTCTCCAGGAGAGAATCCTCACCAAGGCCCAGCAGCTGGTGCCAGCACAGGCTCCAGCCAGAGGCAGCTTCAGGGGTGGCTCTGATCAGGCAGCCCACTCCCACTGGGGAGATGAGAGCCTGGAATTGCACTGGGGGTTCTGCAGGGATCCAGGGAAGGGAACAGGGACAAAGCTGATGGCAGGGAACTGGCAGCTCTGGCTGCGGAGACAGTGGGTGGATACCACTGGAACTGTCTCAAGGCAAATGGCTTCATTCCTCACTCAAATGGATTGCAATAATCAAACCCAGGAGTTGTGTGTGTGCATTGCTGTTGCCAAATTAGACTCTGGTATGAAAGGGCAGTTTTCTGGTGCTGCAGGGAGAAGGTGATGTTTTGAGCAGCCACCACTAAGGATATTAAGATGTAGCAAAAACCTCCAGAGAGCATATTTCTTATGTGAACAGAAGCCACTGCCTCTGGTACAGTGACTTAACTGTGTTTATGTAAATTTTCTAGCACCAGCTTTCTTTTTCTTTTCACATTCAGCCATATTCTTCAATGGGGTTCTAATAAATTTTAATTTGCCAGTAGCATTTTGAAATGATACTCTTTCCTTGTGCTTTGTTGCCCCTGCACTGCTGCCATTTACAGAGCATCATTTCCAACAACAGCTTCATGCAGGTGAATTGCAGAAAGGAAAAGAACTGAACCTCTCTGAACCTCCTTTGTGAAGGGCTGGGGGGCAACAGCTGGATTTCCCAGTGATTTCTTCTCAAAGATGAAAGATTTGAGCTATTTATTTTTTCCTCTGGCTTACAAAAGCCTGTGGTTCATCTGCTGAATAATGTTGGATACAAGATACATCAAAATAAAAATGATGCAGTATTTGTTCTCACTGAAAAACTGAGTTTAAAATGATGTTGACTTTTTGTGTGTCTTGAAAGTCTATATACATAGAAAACATATTTAAAGGAATATTATTTTGATATTCTTGTGTAAAGCAGCAAGAGGCAGATATGCTGCAGCAGGGTGCCTCCTCTCATGTAAAATCCTCAAACTTTAATTTTATTCTGGAAAGAAGGTCATTCCAGAAGAATTTTTACCAGTAATCCCACTTCAGAGCTTCTTGTGCCTCTAGGAACTATAGATTAAAGTTTTATCCAAAAGGAAATTAAAATCAAAAGTCCAGCAATTTTTTTGCCCCCGAGAAGAAAAGTAGTGACATGCTTTAAACAAAAATGTATATACTACAGGAAATTTACTGGGGAAAAACACATTTTAAACTTGAGGGGGAGAAAGCACCTTCAACAATGTCATATGTATCAGAGTGTGTGTATATCTTCCAAGTCAAATCTGCCTAATCTCATAATAAAAGAAGGTTTTAGTCTTATCAGCAAATGGAAAGATGACATTAATACAGACAATAAAGACAGCATATTCTGATCATGCCTTAGCCAGCACAAAGCTATTAACTCTGATAATGGAATTTTTAATGTTGATCATTACATAATAAAAACATATCTAGATCTGCAGCTTGCTGGTGTTCTGTAGCACAAAAAGTCTTGTACAAACTATTGGTTTATGCAAATTTTCTGTATCTCTGAAGGTCATATTTCTCTCTGATTCTCCCAAGTTACTGATATTCAATACAACTAAATGATCACACTTGAGTGGTCTTGGATGGCTGCATAGTTCAGTGCCATGAGGTAAAAACAAGCAATACCCTAGGTAACAAACTTTTACTTTTTTGTGGTTTTGTATGTGCCTGCATTCTGTTTTTAGCCATATGAAGGCAATTCCATTTAGCTGTCTAAAACAAATGCATGCTAATTATGAGCTGAGGCATTGTTTGAGTAAAATGAACCACAATATTTCACTACTCTCTGACTCATTAAAGCAGCACTTCATATACTGATTCTGAAAAAATATTTCAGATACACTGACCTTTATTTAGGAAATAATATACTTCAATGGCAAGAGCACTCTATCTATTACTACTATTATTATTATTTTTTACAGTCATGGGAATAAGTAGATTTGGAAAAACCAGTGTCTGGAGCAATTATGCTTTGAAGTTTTTGGGATTTTTATATTTGTAATTTTTCCTTGCTTGGGAAAGCTGCTTGGAACTAAAAGGGAAAGCAGGTGACATTGTGATGGACATATTGGTGTGACTAATTACCATTCATGGCTAGCCAGATAAACTGCCACTGGCACTCAGGAATACACACACACCCCATAAGAAAATACTAGTTGTTTTTAATGTATTGTTCCTAATAGTTTTTAAGAAGAGAAAATGTTTCTAAAACTTTTCAGAAGCTGAGATTTCTCATTTTAGACTAGAAGTGTCCTGAAAAACAGAGATTATTATTATTATGGCAAGTGTTAGGAGTGCCTATCAGACTTGCAAAAAAATCAGGAGATTATATGAAGGTTTTGTGTTAGTTATACTGTATTTCTGGAAGTGTTTTTAAACTCAATTATGAAACATTGTTAAACTAATTTCAAAGAAGATAAAGCACTGGTGAAAACAGGTTTATTTAATGGCATTGTGGTGCTGTTCAGGAAAGTATCAGAATTAATACTGTCTTTGTATTTTTACAAAACATACAAGTAAAAAATCTGCTGGAAGCTGGTGCAGACTGAAACATGATTTTTACTGAGCGTAGCCAAGCCCCTAGTGCAGTAAGTTAGTTAAGTTTTCACTGACAGGAAGCTTTTGTGTTTCATGAGCACGAGGGTCAAACTCTTTATTTAGTCTCAATGCATGAAGTGCTCTGAGACTAAAGGTACTGAAACCTTGGCTGCTCCCTGGTTCAGCCTGTGCTGGACTGTAGGTTGTGTTTGCCCAGTTCTCCTCTTTGCAGAACAACCAAATTTCCCTCTTTCTTTTGAAAGTTCCTTCAGACCAGGAACTACCTTTTAGCTCTGCATCACTTCAACCTGAGGCAGTGACAAAAGTATATTTTCTATCTCCATTTTCAGGTTCAATATTGGCTTCAGAGGGAGGAGTACATGTCTTCCTCTGACTGGCTTATACTACTTTTCTGGATGGAACTGAGATAGAACAGCAACTCTATTAGACTCTGGATAAATTGCTTTAGGTAATAAACTTCCTTTTTTTTAAAAAAATGTAGACTAATACAACAACCTGATCAATTTGTGTGGTTGGACACCACATTGACAGCATTTTTACAGACTCCCAACTTTCAGGAAGCCACAGGAACCTATAAATTATTTTAGAGAGAGAAGGTATTTTAGACAAACAATAAAGATAAAATGTGGAGTTGACAGACAAATAGCAAGATCCTGCCAGATATTATGTCTGTTTGTATGGCTAGCTGTTTGAGAAGCAGAAAAATGAGGCTGTCAGTTTTGTTACTGACAACTGCATAATTCACCTCCTAAGTAAACTCAATTAAAGGCACAGCTATGAATGGGGAAAAGCCTAAAGCTAGATTATAGTCTATAAAAGGATTAGAGCCTGATAATTGTATAATGGAGAGTAAGCAGCCACTTCTGTTATCAGGAGTAGCAAGAAGTGCTTAGTAAAGCAGTTATTCAATGTTAATCATGGAATACCTTTGTGACAGAGCATTGCTTTCCATGATTTATCCAACCAGAGTGCAAATGTTGTTAAATAATTGTAATGAGTTTAAGAAATATATGCAGCTTGTCACTGTTTAATTTAAATCTAGGCTCTACTGTGTAGTTGGAATAATCTTCTCTACTTTTCATAGCCTGCTTTAAGAGAGAAACCTACTATTTCTTTTCATAGCTGTCTGGCAGAATTCCATAATGCTTTGCAACAACAGAATGTCAAGGAGCTGTATTTTGAATCCCTAGCTGCATTTCCTATAAGGCCATGTCTTTTGTGTCGTGGTGAAATGCAGAACTGACCCAAGAACTTTTCCAGGTCAATGAAGGTCTCATTTGACCTTCAGCAGAGGGCTGGGGCAGCTTGGCTCTGTTTTCTGTGAGCGAGGCTTGCACTGGTGCTGATGGGCAGCAACCTGCAGTGCGACCTCATCTCTAAATAAATGATGTGACTGTGCTTCACTGTGCCATGTCCAGGGGCACAACAAGCCAAGAGACAAAGAACGAAGGAAGTGTGGAGGGGGGCAGAAGTGCTCTGCTCTCCAGGTCTTGCAGGAGCAGGGAACTGGTCATGAACTTGGGTGAGATCTGAACAAGGCCCAGGGACAGAGAGGCCAGGCTGGCAGAGGAGGCAGGCTGGAAATAGGGATGGAGCAGATGAGTTTGCAGCTACTGTGACATTCCAGCTCCCACTGCCTTGAGCTGAACTGGTAACTGGAGCTGAGCATTGCACCCCTTCCTGTTTGCATGGCCAGAGAGAGGTTCCTGTGTTGGAAACAGGTTTCCTTCTTACAGGACACAAAATCCAGATTATTCTGGCAGACTAGAAAATACAAATATTTCTCATTTTACCTTCAAAGAACAAAGATAAGATATTTGTAAAGCAAATCTAGCCAAATCCTGGTTGATTCGGATTTACTGTACAAGGATTTACATAACTTTTGAGGAAAAATTACTTTTGAAACCCATTATTTATAACTCAAAAAATGGAAAACAGATTGATTATTTCAATAAAATTGCTCAGAGAAGCAATTTGACCACAGGACAGAATTTCAAAATTGGACTTCTAAATTCAAATTTAAAGAAAGGCTCTCAAAATTAACAGCACTGGGTACTATGTGTGATTAATATTTACTTTAAAATATCATCCATTTTTTTTACAGATTTGAGATTGATTCACTAAGGATAGAATACACTATGAATAGGAATATGAAAATTAGATTTGGGTCTAAGCTAAGATTAGATGTGTTTAGACCTGAGCTCTGATATAGTTCTTTACAGAAATAACTCTCAGTTGAGAAGCTGTCATTTGAATGTACCAGATTTTGATGAGATTTTTAATCAGTCGAGTTTCTTCATGGCATAAATGTTTCAGGACTAAAGGACCTGAGTAAACTTAGATCTATGTCTATATGCAACATACTGCCCAAAATATTTGCAAGTCTCATCAGTTCCCTAGCTTAAAAAGAATCCTGTAGTCTTGACTTCTGTCCATATAATTTATCATTGGTTTACTCAGGAAATGTTAAGGATCCACTTAGGATCAAGTTCAAAATATTAGTGAATCAGAATTACAAAATATCACTTATTTTCATATTTTCTCAAAGTTTTTTTTATTTCTGTAACACATTAAAAATCTCATACTCTTTTACTTGCTGTTCAACTGTCATGGGTTAAGAATAGTCCAATCAAAATTATTTTTATTTAATTGGCAGATAGTTTGACCATTCAAAAGTAGGTTACGACTTTTGGGTAATACTCATATAAGCTGAGAGTGTGGGGAGGAGCTCCCTCTTTTCTTCCGGCTGGATCACAGGTAACATCCAGCAGCACAGAGCCTGGCCGGGCTCGGCCCAGGCTGCGGCCCCTGGCCGGGCCCGGCCTGGGCCCCCTGAGAGCGCAGGTCGGCTGTGTCTGCCTCCCGGGAACAGCAGCAGCGGGGGAGGGGAAGAGAAGCCCCGGCCGCAGCGCTTCTGTCACCGGGGCCGGGACTGAGGAGCGTTCTACCATCGCCCCCCCCCCCTCCTCAGGCCGAAAAGAACAGCGCGGCCTTCAGACTTTTTTAGTTCCCGCTGCAACAAGATCACGTGAGCAGCCCGACAAGTTTAACTCTTTCTCTGCTAGCAAATGGATTTCTTCTGAGCACCGGCTTTTCCCTGAACGAAAGACAGATACAGTGATTAAACCATAGAGAGACACAGCATGGAGCTGAAGTCAGTGGAAAGAGAGTGAAAAAGATTTTAAATGGAGGAGGAAGAGTGGCTGAAAATTCTAGCTGGACTTCTCTGAAATATAGGGACTGAACTGAGTTATTCCTTTAAACCATGGAAAGATGTGTAATTTGGGGAGGTGATTGTTTTATGTGTAGATTTTTGAGCAAAGGTATTGTGTAATGGACTGAGTAAAATTGATTTAATGAAGGAAAAACCCTTTGCCTTGGATGAGACACCTTTAAAAGGCGACACCCCAATGTTGCAGTGTATTTGAGTACAGGGCCCACGTGTTCAGTATTGAGAATACTGTAAGTGGGTAGGATTGAGTTCTTTGAACTCCTTGTAAAAAAAAGTCTCTATTGAAACGGAGAGACTCCTTTCCTGAAGAATTGATGAAAGATTATCTTAAAATGGTAAACTGGCTAAGGTTGCAGGTTATGTCTTTTTATATTGAGTGTAAAAAAGTGAAAACTTAGAGAAGGAGGAAAAGATGTTTTGAAGGTTCCACTTGTTTTTTTCCTTCCTATTTTCATCCTTTCAGTGTGTGTAAATAAACTATCTTTGTAATTTAAAAATGAGCCTGTTCCGCTTTATATTCTCCCAGTCAAATGAAATATAAAACGTGATGAAAATATTTGCAAGTCTCATCAGTTCCCTAGCTTAAAAAGAATCCTGTAGTCTTGACTTCTGTCCATATAATTTATCATTGGTTTACTCAGGAAATGTTAAGGATCCACTTAGGATCAAGTTCAAAATATTAGTGAATCAGAATTACAAAATATCACTTATTTTCATATTTTCTCAAAGTTTTTTTTATTTCTGTAACACATTAAAAATCTCATACTCTTTTACTTGCTGTTCAACAATAATGCACTAGGGATTAAAATGTCTGTCACAAAATGCATTTCAATGCCTGTATCCTATTTTTACCCTGTATTTAAATGACAGTCTTGCTAAAAAATACAGCAGTTAAAATATTCACCCTAGCACTTTGCAGAATGCTGGTCTAAAAAATGTTGATATGCTGTTTCTCTTCAATTAGAATTAAAAAAAGCCTGAACAACCCAAAATTCAACCAATGCCAAAAATACCTTATGAAAGGCACTGCAAAATCAAGACAGGATTTGTAATTCTTACAGGAAATTCAAGTAATCTTTTCCACTCTACACACAGAAGGCAGTGGAAAGGTGGGAAAAGAAACACAACCCAGATTGTGAATGAGCTCAGAAAAAGAAGACTTGATTCCCACTTATCCCCTACTCCCAATTATCTCCCAGTCTGTAGCCCAAGTGCTTTGCCAGCCCCTCATTAGACTTCCTTAAGGCCAGCTGGCAACTCCTCTGGTATTATCACCTCTATGAAAGTAAGTTTTGCTGTTCCCTCCAAACAAAGATCAGGGCATCCTGTTTGTCCTCCAAAATGCGTCAGGGATCTTTTTCCCTCCTCTGATCTCGCCCAGCTGCTTTCTCTCAGTATCCATGTCATAAATTAGTAACCTGGAACCATCAGAGCCTGGGGGTTTTACTGACTGATCAGGTCCTGGTGAGCAGCCCCTCTCTATCAGAGCCCTTATCTGGCTGCCGTCTGAACACAGCACAGAAATTGAAGCATTTTGTCTCTGCCACTCACAGTGGAACGGGATGCATTGAGCTGGCAGTGGGAGATACTAACATTGCCTCTCCAGACACAAAGCCAGAGCAACAAAACCTTCTGCCTGCCTCCCAGATTTAACACCTTACAGAAAGACTAAAAATCACCCACTGGAAAAAAATCCCAACATAAAACTGTTTTAAAATGCTAGTTCTAGCATTTTAACTATATTTTTATATTATGGACTGGAATAATGAGTAAGAAAACATTAACAAAATATTTATTTTAATAACTATGAATTCCTGGCTAAGTATTTATTTCTGAATTATAAGCAATGAATGTGTATATCCATATATATATATGTATAGTAAATAAGGGAGCAGGTTAATCAAAACCTAAGCGAATTAATGACGAATCCAGGATTAGTGACAAGGTACAGGTGTTTCTCTTACAAGTTACAATTGACAGGTGTTTTAATTAAAAGCAGCGTTGAGTACAAAACCACCTCTACTCCTGGCCTGAAGGCTCCCTCTATCTTTCACCTTATTTAAAAAAATACCTTAGTGCTGCTGTTTCTACATAGATCTGTCAAAAAATACTAGCTTCTTTTCTGCCTATAAATTAAATGGAATTGTGTGCTTTTATGGCTAAAAATGGGTCTAAATGTACAAAAACTGCATGGAATAACAGAAGTGCATAGGAAACAAGCTGTAATAAAACAACCACCTCTGTGGGTCAGACAGTGAATGTATCACTGTGTTGAAATTCAATTCAAATGGGAGCTTCACCAATTTTTTATTGATTTTAATTTGCAAATATCTTGTTTCTATATTAAAAATTAGTCTAATGACAACATGATGTAATTTATTGCCTTTAAAGGAATGCAAAATTTCTAAAGGGTTCATCTCAAAAAAAATGAGTTTAAGAGTAACAGCTTCAAATACTTCACATAATTTTTCTTTTTCAGATTGTCGTAAAAGCGTTATGCATACTGCTGTGCCTTGTTTCGTATATTTGGTAAGTCTCTCTTAGAGAAGATATTTATCTTTGATGGTTGAGGAGATTCCTGTGAGAATGTATGTTTTGACTGTCTCTTTTGGGTGCTGTATAGTGTAACCAACTTGTAAGATTCTCCACTGAAAGATGGTCTGATAAGATGTTTTAGAGACACCTACTGTTAGTAGGCAATGAGAACTGACTGTAGCTGAGTGAGACAGAATTCTGGTGGAAAGTAAGAAGCCAGCATACAACACCTTTGCTTAATGGCATATATATAATATATATATTATATAATATATATATAATTGACATTGACATTCACCAGGGAGTAGCTAACTCTTACAAAATTCACACCACAGGAAGCCCTGTGCTATTCTGCTCTTACAACCCAGCATGAAACATGTTCAGAACACAGAAATATATAGAAATATATATATCTGTGTTTGCAATATAGAAAGCATGGAGAAAAACCTACACGTGCACAGGACAGATCTGTGTTTCCTTGCTGTTCTTATTTGAATTACAGAATTCATGGTTGTTCTGAGCAAGACATTTACCAAACTGAGAACTGATCGTAGTGGAAATTATATGGAAGAAGATGCTTTAAAATATTCATAAGGCTATAGAAGAATACCAAGCAAAAATTTCATGAGGATGAAATGTTCATTGGAAAAAGAACCTTAAGCCAGCAGCTAGAGTGAGTAACGTAGATCTGCTCCCAATACAGACCACACTTTATATATCATGCTTCGAAATAATCTGTACATTTTTGATATTCCCTAAAGGACTTCTTGTCTGCATGTAGGTGTGCCTGACTGAAATGAACAAGCAATTTTGTGGATTGTCATTCTGTGCGGAAGTATAAGGCTGGAATAAGAGATTCGTGCAGGACATTGAAAAGTCTCCAACAGAGACTTGCTCAGGTCACTCAAATCTCCACCTGCATAATACCCACTTGAGGAAAAGGAAAATAAGAAGAGAGATAACCAAGCTGGAGTTTGCTGACAAGTGCAGATTGAGCCTGTGCATGCCTCTATTTTCAACAACAGTGATAGTGAGGAGTGTCTCTTTGAAGGCAGAAAGTGGGCAGAGGGTTTTTCAAGTACAGAAGTAACAGATGGAAGAAGTGGATTGAGATAGCACTGATGGGGTAGTTGGGGGTAGCAAAGAGCAACAAATCTCCCTGGTCTCAGTGGCAGAAGAATTTGTGAGGAGAATGCTGGGTTGCAGCTACCCTGGAGGTTGAGAGGCATTTGGAAAAGCAGCAGCAGGAGTCACAAGTGTGCAGTTGAGGGCATCAGAAAGGGCTGGATGTTTTAAAGAGCCTCACTTGCACCTGGTCAGCAATAGGCCCTGTTATGGCCATCAGAAAAGATCAACTGCAACTGCACAGTGGCTGAAAGGATGCAGAGCTGCAAGAAATCAGAAAGAGCACAGAGAGCAGCACTGCTCAATCAGTGGGGATGTTTCCACCCCCATGGCTTTCCTGTCTGTCCTGAGCTTTGGGAATGTCTTTGCAAACTGACACAATCCAGCTCTTCAGGCTCTCAAGATGCCCTATTGCAAAAGATGGTGGACATTAGAAAGTTTTTAATTTCTGATTTTAGAGGTGTTCAGTCCTTGAACTTCCATCAAGCTCAAAGGGTATTGCAAAAAAGTATTTCTAAAACTGTATTTTTGTGAGGAGAATTTAATTACCTTTCCATTGTAAAGCTAAAATTGCTTATTTTTCACTGTGCACTGACAGATTCTTTCATTCTTTGACATTAAGAATTCATCTCAATAACGTTATTGTTTTACCTTTGAGTTATAAAAAGTCATGAAACAACAGAAAAGAAAATCCTGCTTCCAAGAAAACAGAAGTAATTTGTTTAGTTTTCCTTCTGTTTGTTTTCTTTTGGTCTTTATGAATTCAAACTTTCAATTATACAATAAAAAATCCTAGTTCTGCAATTTCCTTGCAGGCAGGTTAATTCATCTGACATGAACACTATCAGAAAGTTAAATCTTTGTCATCAAAGCTGTGAATTCTATGTGAGCAAGCTCCTGTTCCCATTGGAGTTAATGTTGCTTGGTGCAGATTCAGGGCTTTCCTCTTAGGAGAAATCTCAGGAGGAAATGTTCCTAATTTAGAGAAAACCTGAAAATTGGAACAATAGCTTTAAAAATATTAATCAGGAACCCTAAATAGAACAAGATACTTTAATTTAGATGTTAAATGATGTCTAATTTAACTCTCTGTGTGGGGAATGATGAGTAGCTACTAGAAGAGTTTGCATTTTGGAGCATAGGATCTCCAGAGACTGTAATCAGAAGGATGGCAATTCTTTTTCCCTTTCTGACAGAGACTTTTCTAAGCCTTCAGATCCAAAATGTTGTGCAGAAGAGGAGCACTATTTGTAACAATCATGAGAGCTACAAGTAAACTGCATTCACAGGTTTTCTCAGCTTTTGAGAGGGAAAAGTCAGAAGTATGGGTAATTGAGATGCTTTCACTCTTTTGCTACTAATTTATTACTAAATAAATTTTAAGGAATGTATCTCTGAATAACTCTCAGTGAAATGTCAGAACACATTCTTGCTTCAAAGCAGAGTTTAAAATGTGTGCAAAAGCTCCTTCTTAACCTCTCTGCTTGCCTTCTCTTTAGTAAAAACATACAAGTGACACAGCTTTAAAATCACTGTGTGTACCAGAGTCACCAGGGCATCCCAGAAATCCTTTGAATGGAGACTTGATCAAAATCCTCACAAAGGTAGGGATTAAAACCACTTAACCTGAGGTATTAGAGAGAACACACATATTTGTCAGGTCACTGTGTCTGTGACAGAGTTCCCTTGAATGCCTCAAACAGTCCCTGTGCCTACCAAGTGCTTTGCTCTGCTCTGTGCATTGAAACATTTTGGTACAAAAGACTCCAAATATTGTGGTGGCAGAAGGCTCAGGTTTATCATACAAGTGCCACTGATACCTTTCACACAGCAGTTTTCCTCTATCAAGTGAAAGTGTGAAGGGAAAGTGCCCAAGGGAGAGAATCTGAAATATATAGCAGTAATTCTGAATAAAGCAGGGTTTCTCTTGCAAGATCATGGTACTCCTCCAATTAGTATTGATACATTTTAGAGGAAATTACTATTGAGTGCTAGTTCTGGAGGGGAAAGAGAGTAGGTATTGGCTTCATTTTTCCTTTGAAAATAATTTTGTCATACTTTTCTTGTAGCCATTTTTAGATTATTGAATGAAAATAGGTCATCACCTACTAGGTTTGATTGATTTGGTGGGCACTGGTCCATGTAACAGAATGGTCCAGCTGATCTTCCAGGCCATTAATGGGTCCAGCATTCCAACAAATCACTGGCTGATATTTGAAGTCAAGTGCAAATGGGTGTTGGTGTAGTCCAGGTGATGGTGCATGGGGGAATGGAAAAATTTTATCAGAGAGCAGAAAATAGTCAAAAAGTCCTGTTTTACAAAACACCCTGGGTCGTGGCTGACATGAAACATAACCTTTGCAGGGCTTTCATATTTCCTTGTTCCAAGGAAGGACCACTGAGGTCTAGAAAAGGCAGATGGACAAATACAAGTGAAATCGAGGTTGACATCAATCCCTTCAGGATTCATTGTTAAGCTGCAGGGCGATGGGAATTTTCCGTGTCTTTTTAGCATTAGAAATCTCAAATCCAATGATTCTTCTGGAAAAGAGAAAGACCAAAGATTCAGTCAGCTAATGAGAACATAAACTGCTGAGATCAAAGTGTCAGTACAAGCAATTGGTCTGAAATATGGGATCCTAATCACTGGAACTGATGGATAAGAAGAGAACCATTTCACATCTGACAAAGCAAAATGTAATTATTATGAAAGTGGTGATAGGGCAGGTAAATGACTTGCCCCCAAATTTAAAAAGTCAAACCTAGTTAATTTTATCTTAGCTAATAAAAACAGCAGTGATAAGACTGTTACAGATTGGTGAAAAATTAATGAAGTCTTTAATGAACTTTATGGCAAATTACATAAATCAGATCTAACTTAATAAAAGCCCAGAAGATTTTCAATAGTGATTAGATTTTTCAATTGCTGAATGATAAAGAAAATAACTCCATTAAAAAACTCTCTGCCCTACTGGAAGATTCTGAAAGATGTTAAAGTAGAGGAACCATTGCCAATTAACAGCAGTTTCAACAGAGAGATCAGTAAATAAGCTTGGAGTTTTATTTTGAAATGATCATTTGCAGAGCTGGCCAGAACATATTTTGAAAACCCCTCATAGCAAACAACAAAGTCAATGTTTCTTTTTGGATGAACATGAGGAAAGAGCTGTGCATGCTGTGCAGACACATAGATAACAACGTTTCACACAGTGAAGGGTTTGGCTGGAGCTGGGGTAAGTGATAAGAAGCCTTAGTTTGTAATGTTTCGAAAATTATTTAAATAAACCCTAAAGAGGAACAAAAGCTGAACTTAAACAGAGACAAGATGGATTCCAAGGGCTTTCCTCAGATCAGGGTTCCTCATAGCAGTTACATGAGATAAATTTGCATTAAATGCTCAAGTGTTTGGATGGAGACTTTTAATAAATAGGCAGAAATTTCAACAGGGATATTTAGTAGTAGACAGAGACAGCACTTGGGCCTGATTTCTATTACATGTCAGTATGTTTGGAAACTTAAATTTCCTTCTTGCCTCTGAGATGTACTTGCAATTGAACCATCAATAATCATATGTTGAAAACTTATTTCAGATTCAGAGGAGAGTCCATGCTTCGTGCAGGTTTTTCTAATTTATGTTACTTATCAGGGATCAGCAGGGGAAAAAGAAGAAAAAAGATTGTGCCTTGTCTCCTAAAGCATGCCAAGAAGCCTTGAGCCAAATTAGTCCCATGAGAATTATAGGCAACCATTAAAAAGGTTGGTTTATTTTAGAATTTATCAAACTGGTGAAAAAAAAAAATTGTCCTTCCTCTTTCTCAGAGTTGCAGAGTTGCATCAGAAATAATATTCAAATCAACTATCTCTGAGCCTATACAAATGGAGAAGTCCATTAGAGGACTGTGATGGTTTCATCACATTCTATATTTCATTTGACTGGGAGAATATAAAAGCGGAACAGGCTCATCTTAAATTACAAAGATAGTTTATTTACACACACTGAAAGGATGAAAATAGGAAGGAAAAAAAACCAAATGGAACCTTCAAAACATCTTTCCCTCCCTCTCCAAGTTTTCACTTTTCTACACTCAACATAAAAAGACATAACCTGCAACCTTAGCCAGTTTACCATTTTAAGATAATCTTTCATCAATTCTTCAGGAAAGGAGTCTCTCGTTTCAATAGAGACTTTGTCCACAAGGAGTTCAAAGAACTCAATCCTACCCACTTACAGTATTCTCAATACTGAACACGTGGGCCCTGTACTCAAATACACTGCAACATTGGGGTGTCGCCTTTTAAAGGTGTCTCATCCAAGGCAAAGGGTTTTTCTTCATTAAATCAATTTTACTCAGTCCATCACACAATACCTTTGCTCAAAAATCTACACATAAAACAATCACCTCCCCAAATTACACATCTTTCCATGGTTTAAAGGAACAACCCAGTTCAGTCCCTATGTTTCAGAGAAGTCCAGCTAGAATTTTCAGCCACTCCTCCTCCTGCACCTTAAAAGCTTTTTCACTCTCTTTCCACTTTCGCTCCATGCTGTGTCTCCTTATGGTCTAATCACTGTATCTGTCCTTCGTTCAGGGAAAGGCCGGTGCTCAGAAGAAATCCATTTGCTAGCAGAGAAAGAGTTAAACTTGTCAGGCTTGTCGGGCTGCTCACGTGATCCCGTTGCAGCGGGAACTAAAAAAGTCTGAAGGCCGCGCTGTTCTTTTCGGCCTGAGGAAAGGGGGGTGGGGGAAGAAGCATTCTGCAGGTGCCAGGGCTTCTCCTCCCCTTCCCTGCTGCTGCTGCTGTTCCCGGGGGCCATGCCTGGGGGGCGCGGGGGGACGGTGGAACACTCCTCGGTCCCGGCCCCGGTGACAGAAGCGGCTGCCGCCGGGGCTTCTCTTCCCCTCCCCCGCTGCTGCTGTTCCGGGGGGGGGGGGCAGACACAGCCAAGCTGTGCTCTCAAGGGGCCCGGGCCGGGCCCGGCCAGGGGCAGCGGGGCCTGGGCCGAGCCCGGCCAGGCTCTGTGCTGCTGGATGTTACCTGTGATCCAGCCGGAAGAAAAGAGGGAGCTCCTCCCCACACTCTCGGCTTATATGAGTATTACCCAAAAGTCGTAACCTACTTTTGAATGGTCAAACTATCTGCCAATTAAATAAAAATAATTTTTGATTGGACCATTCTTAACCCATGACAAGGACTTAAAGATATCACAGAAGGGTGAATGAAGAAGAGGATTAGTGGCTTGCTTCCAGCAAGATGGCACTGAACAGCTGGCACGCCATCAGATAATTTGTAAATGCAATAACCTTGTATTACTCTTTTACAAGAACACTCCTCCAATAAATGTTGCCACTGTATACCCTCTACAGCACCAGAGATCCCCCTCACACTTTCCATATTTCAAAAAAGCAACCCAACAAACCTGTTCTCTGGCTACCTGGAATCAGTCCATTGCAGATAGGTATAATGAAAACTTATTGAGTGACTCCATTCCTTGTGGCTTGCTGGTGGTTGAATTTACAGAGCAGAAGTCCAACAAAGTATCTTCCCACGGTATTGCAATCAGTTAATGAAACTAAGAGCTGTCAGCTTAATACTTCCTAAACAAAGATATCCTACCTTTTCATTTTTTTTTACCTTGTTTTCAATTTCTCTTTGGAATCATAAAGTAGAATTATGGGAAATTTCCTATTTGAACCTCAATTTGTAGCATGAAGCCTTCACCCAAACTAATCCTCAGGACGTTAACATGAACCTATTAAAAAAGACTTGTCCAGACACTAGCAACCATGAAGGCTGTTTAATAAAATGAGATAGATGTGTGTACAAAAGTACAGAAGAAGAATTTTACTTCAAATGTTGACAAATCATCCAGTACCCACACTGAAAAGCAAGATGTCCCCTGATCTCCAGGCACTTTGTGACATGAGACTGTACAGGAGCTACCACTGTTCAGTAATTATGGCACACTCTGATGCAACCAGGGCCATGAAATGCAGCAGAGTAATAAAGAAAAAACTTGTTTTGATAACACCTCCTCAGCAGGACAACTGAGCACTCAGCAAACATTTGTCTTTACACAAGGATGCTTTTGAAATTACATTTGAGCACCATTCCAGGAAAAGGGGAGCAGAGCGAGCTGTTTGTACCTCACGGTGTGAGCAGGAATATGAAAAGGGAGGCTTCTTACAGGCCTGGAGTGCAAAGCTGACTAAGCATAAGTCAGTGAGGTCTTTCTTGTAAGACAGATTGTACAAAAGTGCTTTCTACCCCAGCCACAGGAAGGAGGGAGGAAGAGTTTTCCAAGGAGCATTACCGTCTCTTGCGGTCTGCGGCCCAGGAAAGGCTGTGCTGTTTCCAACCTTGGAGCTCTCCAAAATACATGTGGGTATAGCTCCAGGTAGCCTGGTCTTAACAGGAAGCTGACTCTGCTTTGAACAGGAGGTGTGATTAGAGACCTCCTGAGGCCCACCCCAGTCTGAATTATCTGATGGTTCCAAGTGCAGCTGGATCATCACTGTGCCTGGGCACTAATACGGAATTTTTCTTCAAGGCTATCCTTGTAGCTCTCATTTAAAAAGAAGTAGGAAAAATGTGCCCAAACTATTTGTATATAAATGTGTAACAATTTGTGATGGAATGTTCTCCATGCAGAATTGTGCTGTAACCATGGTAACTTTCATTGAGAGAGATATCCATTGTAAATCTATGAGGATCTCATTTAGAAAAGATTTAGTTGGTACTACTCACTCTATTTATGAATATTCTAATCATGTAAAAAACACCCCAGTTCCTTACAGGATTGTTTTTAAATAGTGCAGCTGTGTGATTAAGAATGCTATCAGAAGCATTTACATTGAACAGTTTTAAAATTTTATTTTATGATTCTTCTGCAACTTAGACATTCTGGAGACTAACTTGGAATCCTTTGCTATAAAATCATTGCAAATTTATTTAGTCTGGCTTCTCATATTTCACTCTTCTTTGCCTGATTATATTTTTGCACATCTAGACTACTGGGAAATATGTTTTAAAATACCCAGCTTCTTTTATGAGGGTAAATTTACAAATAAAGAAATGCTCATCCCTCTTAGTACCTTAGCTGTGAGTTGTCTTTAAAATCCTCAGCTCTCTGTTGCCTCTCATGTAAGCAAAATTCTTCCCAGTTGTTTCTGCCCATCTTGTAACCTTTCTCAGTGGAACATTGGCCTTTATTTCTCACTAACCTTTATAAATTCTCAGATGGTGGTCTTGTCTCTAAGGTATCAAACTTAGTGTTGAAATTTGGAATAGTTTTGTGTCTTGCTGACAGGCTGATTTCCTACTTACAACCACAATTTAGGATACACAGAAATATGTCCTTGGAGGAGACCTTAAAAATTTGCAGAGGACATTAAGGTTACAGTTTTTATTTTTATATATATATATTTTACTGTTGGTTTACTAGTGCAGTCAAATGAAGAAAGAGAATGAATCATGAATCATCTAAGCTCTGCCTGCTTTTCCTAACACTAGAGCAGAACAAATCCCATTCAAGGTGTATTTCTTTGCATGGGAAGGCATCAGCCAGACATCAATAAAGTTGGTATGTGCCAAATAGCATTTTAGAAATTCAGAGCAGCCTCCTCAAAAGAGCACAGCTTTGGGGACAGAATAGCACTGGGGATGTTGGATAACAGAGCCTATTCATGAAGCAAGGATGCATGCAAAGTGGCTAAATATATTGGTAGTGATTTTAATTTTTTGGGGGTTGTCTTTTTTTTTTGATATTGCTCTGATCCCATTTATTTAGGGAATAAAATCAGCATCTACAGATGCCCAGGGGCCTTCTAACAAACCATACCTGATGATTAACTGTGCAAAGATATGAGGCCTTGGGGAACCTCTGATTACATGCATCCAAGCTTGTTCAGGCCACCTGGTTTTTGTACTGACAGCATTGTTTCTGCAGATTTTAGAGGGAAGTAATAACTTTTCCTGGGAGAAAGAAAAACCTCATGAAACGGCTTTAGAAAGTCACCAAGTCCATTACTAAAGCCCATCTGAAATACTTAAAACAGACTTGGTCTTTAATACAGATGCATCTCAATAAATGAAATCTAATGCATTGTTGAGAAAAAAAATACTTCCACAACTCTCCTGATAAATTTGTCTAATGGAAGAATACTTAACTCATAAGAGATGTTTAATTTTTCAGGACCTTTTATGAACAATATCAAGCACAGTGATGTAATTACTCAGTTCTACAGTTTCCTTCTCAATGAGAGAAAAAAGAAATGCTGTTTGTACATATAGAACACTCCAGCCAAACTCCCTTTTCCATTACTCCAGCTCTAATACACCCAATTATTTATTCATGTCTTGACCATTTTTACAAATCTTTTTACAAATCAGAACCGTCTTAGGGAAGTTCCACTTTATCAGTAATATTTCATCCTGCTACAAAGATTACCCAGCTCACATGGTAACACTGCCTGTTGGTTACAGTTCTCTTGGATATCTTCATGGAAAAGGAAGAAATGTCACTAGTTTTGGAGGCAGCTATTTTCTTCAGCTTGTCAGAGAGTTAAAAGCAATTACTCAAAAAAATAGCAGTCTTTTACAAAGTATACACTTGTCCTGTTTTCCCACTTATCTTCCATTTAGTACAGTGGTTCAGGACTGTGCTTTAGAATTTAAGATTTGACCTGCACCTCCTTTTTCAAATTAAAACCAGTCCTCCCCTGCTGTGATCCCACTGTTCTAAACAGCTCCCTCTCTCATTTTTGAAAGACAGCAGGATGCAACATGAGCATTTCTCTCACCCCACAAGGGCACATGGGAAGGGGAAGATGTTTAACAGTGTACCGTTCAAAAAGAATGAGAGAATCAAATGCACCTGTGGCTCTGGCTTCTGCCAGGTCTCATTAAAACCTGTAACAGTAAACTTTCAAAATTGTTTGGAAACCAGAGTTTGCCACCTTACAGGGTTGAAATCAACACAGTCAGAGCCCTTCCCACAGGATTTCTGCCTCATCTGGAGAGCAGCCACTGAAACACAGGCTGGAGTTGGTCCTTCTCATCAATGCAGCCAAAAGGAGGAGAAGGACTCTTGTCCTTGGGAACACACAGTTCAGTCTTTTCAGCAAGACCTCATGTGCACACTACAGAAGCTGTGTTAGGAGCCAGGTGAGACAGTGCCAAGGGAACCCTCACTATATAAACCTGGTGTTTCTCTTGCGTGTAAAGTTGCAACAAAACACAAAACTGCATAGATCTCTAGAAAAGTTCAATAAACCAAAGTGAAATCAATAAAAAATAAGTGCAAGGCTACTACCTGGACCTTGAAGTCATCTATGCCATTACATAAAACTATCTCCCTCCTCAATATTAAACCCAAGACACTACCATGAAGATCCTGAAAATGCTTTACTTCACTTGATACAAAATACTGATTAAATACAGATAAAATCCAGAAGTGTTATGTACTTATGTGTGATTGCAACAGGTACACTTTCAACAAGCAAAACCATCTTACATTTTTAACTTTTTGCCTTTCTTAACTCCAGCAAGGTGGAAGAGGAAGCAAAAATAGAGATGGAAGCACTAGTCCTGTGAAGAATAAAATCCCACAGCTGCTTTTTAAGAATTGAAAGAAAGTTGCCTAGGAGCCATCCTTCCTCATTGCTGTTTCTGTTTCTGGCTCCAAAAAGTCATCTGCAGCTCATATTAATATTTCCTAATTGCATCTTTGATTTGCTTTTCTACTACTACTAGAGTACCTTACTGTCTAATTTTATCCTGACAGTCTGTGATCTTCCAATCCATCCATGCTCCCCGTTCTTTAGAAGTAGGTACTTCCAAAATCACAACATTAGTAGGCCTAACGACCTCTGCAGCTGCTGAGGAACACTTGCTGCCTTTTTTTGGTGTGCCACAGGACATGCTCTGTGCCCATTATTCCAAAGGGAAGCTGCAGCAGAGAGCCTGCAGGCAATACAAATTTTGATTGTTCTGATCTTATCACTGCTTCAGTATAAATATTGGGGCCATACAGGGAAAAATAGAGGGTTGATATTGTCTTGAATATCACGGCTTAAAAGTCCTCAAGTTTGGTGTCCTGCTGTCACTCCTGCTCGCTGAGAGGATCCTGCTGATCTTTATGTTGTTGTGCAGTAAGCAGTCACTGATTTTGTTCTTAATTCTGATATCTGAAATCAGCATTGTTTGCCCTTGATCTCTCCTCAGAGCAGCTTTCCTTGTCTTCTGGTTGTTACTGAATGTATAGATGTTTACAGGGATGAGGATGGAAATTATTTTAGATGACTGCTGCAATGTTTATTCATTAACTCAGTTTTAAGAATGCCTGCCAATGCTGAGGGAAACATAACGCTAATGAAGTACTTACAAAATGTCAGAGAAAATCTAAATTAGTCTCTGAGGTTTTCGAAATATTCATTAAAATATATCAGAAGGCAGAATGTTTTTCAACCACAAAGACAACCTTATTACTGCAAATTTTCATTATGCATTTTCAGTTGAAATAGCTGTATAACATTGAACATAAAGCAATAAACCTGATGCCATTTTTGTCCAATCTACACTATTTGAAGGAAGTGTAAGGGATTTATTTTCTAAAATATCAAAAATAAACAGAAAGAATGATAATCCATATTTGGGCAAGTTCTGTATAGTTACGTTTAATTCATTTAGGAATGTATAGGACAGTTTCAAAGCTGAGAAAAATATTGACTAGGTTCAAGGTTTTCCAAAATATTTCCACTTACATTTCCACTAAAATTATCAGAAGAAGAGTTCAGAATACACTGAACAATGATTTTCCTTAATGGAGCATAACCATGAAAAAAGTACAAGACTGGTTCTTCTGTTCTGGGATAGAGGAATTATCAAAATGCCTGTTCTTTCAATTTTCTCTTTATACCAATCACCAAACTGGTTTCTCTTGTTATGAAAAATGCAAATGAAATCTTTGTTGGGTGCACTGGCAAATAGAAGCAGAAGTAAAACAGAGTAAAATAACTTACTTGGTATATGTGAAAAAAGGTGAAATAAAATTTGGCAAACTCATTTTCTTTAAAAATTATAATCTGCAGAAACAATTTCATGTTTCCTCCAAGAAATTTGAGTAAATGTGGTCCATGCCCAAAGGTACCACTGATTTTCAAGTCTTGAAAAGTGTAAGAAGCTAAGAAGCAAGAGAAAACATGCAGAAGCCACTTATAAAGAGGGCAAGATTGTTGATTAGTTGTACTTTTTAGTGTGGTGAAGAAGTAGAAAACCTAGAATAGGAAAGGCTTAGGTTCTCCTTGTGTGTTATACAAAGCAAGTTAATTCTGACAAAAAAAGGAGTTAATATTTTTTATTTTTAGTCCTTCATTACTGACTCTTTTTCTTTTCCTTTCTGCCCTATGTGAATATGGTATTACTCTAAAGTTAACATGCACAGCATGATTATATTGAATGATTTGTTAAGACCTCATGCATCATTACCTCATTGAAATATAATGAATAATAATTTATGACTTGTCAGTTAATAATGTGCAATAATGAGGGCTGATAATGATAGCTGATAGAGGTTTAAACCTACACCTGAGGAGGTGAATGCAACATGGAAAAAGCAGCTGAAGTACCCAAGGCATTCTTAAAAAAAATACTTTGGCAACGGCACCTTGGCAACTAGATGAGAATTCCTAACAGAGACTTTAGTCTCATGTCATATATCAATTGTATATCATTAAGAGATACAATTTTAGGTTTTATTTTGTATATTGATGATATGCATTTGCCAGCAGATTTCTCTGTGCTCAGCTGCTTTAGGTTCCTTAAGACATTTCCCTTAAAGTTCTTCTAAATAGCAGATACAGAAATTCTGTGGAAAACAGTAAGAGTTTACTTATCCTGGGACAGAGGTGAGGGTATTGTTTTGGTACAGAGAGGATGGATTGTTTTTCTTTTGTATTGTGACAAAACTCTGCCAAGATTATGGTAAGGAGTTGTTAACAGATAAGCCTGTAGAAGCCTTTGAAAACATCAACAAATCATTTAAAATAAAGGGAACAAAGAACAAAAGGATACACTCAGAAAAAAGCTATATCAATACTATATAAATAGCACCTAGAGAGGCTCCTTGGAAATAGAAAAGCCAAGAATTCACCTTACTTACCTCCAGCTAACATTGAACATATCAACTCTTCATTCTTGCTGTAAAAATTGGTCCTACCCATAGCCTTTGAAAGCACAAATTGTATAAAATATTTTCTGAGACTTCCTTGAAAGTCTCGTGCTTCAGTACTCTAGCACCAGGCAGAAAAATTACCAGAATTGTCATGCATCATATCCATTTTGCTGGGGTCAACAGAGAGCTTACCAAAAATACAGATTTGATTTGCATTAAAAAAAAGTGACAATTCTAAAGTGTTCCTGATAATACTGCAAAATTTCATGGTCACTTTGTTGTTGCTGATTTGATTGGCACCTCAAGGGAGGCCAGTAAATATTAAACAGCTCTCAGCCTTTTTTTTTTTTTCTGTCAGTAGAGATTCAAAATGCTTCTGATGGATTCAGAGACTGTTTCATATGATATTTTATTAACTCCTGCAAACTGTATGAAAACAATTCAAAATATCTCTTAGATAAAACAGCTTTAGCAAGAGCTAAATTGAGTCCCACGTTTCAGCAATATCCCATATGGTGCCTCATATGTCACAAAACCTGCCTGGATCTTGAGAGTGAAGGTGATTTTTTTTTCCATGTAGGACTCCAATCTACGTGAGAACAAACCAAACACAAGTATGCTCTCCCTCCTGGATCTCCAGCTTGGAAAAATGCTGCTCTGTGCTTACATCACCCTGAGATAAGCTGAGTATTTATGTTCCAATGACTACTACTTGAGGTCTTGGAACTGTCTTGATATTTGCAGGTGTGAACCACTGAAGAATTTGGCTTATTAATAATTAAATTAATACAAAGCTATTGCAAATGGAGACAAACAGCATCCTCTCCAAACACCTGCTGATACAATCTCCCATGTTGGCCTCAGGTGTGAGATACAGATTTCAAATGAAACATTTAGAACTGTCCCAGTTTGCCACTGATTGACAACAATAATTTTGTTTTTTTTCATTTTGTTTATTCTCTGTGCTATCTCCAATGCCCTTTTGCAAAAGGAGATTGTAACATAACTCTCAACTGGCTAAAGCATGAATGAAGAGCAGCAAAATGATTTTTAATGTGGGAAATGTGAAACCATATGGAATTCCTTTTATGGCATAAGCAGTCCTTTTTGCAGTTTTCTTATTAGGTAACTTTCAATTCATAAGGAGAGAACATCAGATTTGTAGGGAAAATCAGGCAATTCTGGCACGAAAACAGCTGCCCCATCCCTGAATGGTGAGCACTGAGAGCATGGCCAGAAATGGCTGGGTGTTGCTTTTGTTGGCACTTCACACCTAAACCAGTCCCCTGAGGTAAATGCCTTGCACACAGAATTTTTACTTTTTAAATTAAAACTCAAAAGTGTTTAAAACCCCCATTTACAAACCCACTTGTATTTATAACTGAAAAAATACTGAAAAAAAACCATGGAAAAAAAATCATGAAAGCAACTATTAGCAACAAACTTGATTTTGTGTCTTAAAAAATTTGACTGATAATGATATCACACAAAGATGAGGGTCGTTGAGCCATTAAGTGGAAAAATGGAACACATGAAGAAGAGGTTGCCAAAGCAACGACAGTTAAAAGGCACACAAAGGAATTAATGAAGAGCTTCACAATTTCTGTATAAAACACATACATGGAATGAAAAATACTGTTTTTCTAACTGTGGAATTGAAGAACTCACTATTAGCAGATTCTGATTGGCAAGAAACAAAAATATAACAGCACTGCCCAAACACAGAATTTACTGAAATGCAAAAAAAGAAAAGTAAAAGTAAAAATTTTGAAATCAACTAGAACATCAACAGCGGACATTAATATAAAGTGGCTATAGTCCCTTTATGGTGATCCTGCTCTTACATTTCCACAAAACACAGTGGGATCCCTTGCAGTTTTTTTCTCACTCCATCCTGGCACATCAAGCAGCAGTTGAATTACTTGAATTCTCACAACTCTACCAGCAAACTGTATTTTACTCTGCTAGTTTGTTACCCTGGCAAGGGATGTGATAATTACTGAGATCACAAGGGCGCCATCTAAAAACATTGTCACCTTCCAACTCAGTGGCACAAAAACACTTGTCTTACATGAACAGCAGAGAGCTTACTATTGATGCCAAAACTCACTTATGGGAGCAATTTTGTGTCTGCAGTTGAAATAACAGCCTTTTTTTTTTTTTTTTGAAAGGCCTGTTATTTAATTATTATATTTTTAGAAAGCATAGAAGATTGACCTAAGTAATTATTTTTTTTTATCCACAGACCTTTAATTGGCCTGTCTTTGCCATAATTTTTAATGCAAGCAACTCCAAAACTACTGTTTTCCATGTGGGTAGCAGGACTGGCCATGAACTCAGAGACTTTCCAGAGTGCTATTCTAACTTATGTTCATTCTGCAATATGACTGTTGTTCCCTCCAGTGCTCACTTTGTTGGGCTTGTCTTCCAGATAGGCTACAGGGTTTTTCTGTCTGTCATTTGCCCAAGTGCTCTTTAACACTGATGCCCTTTCCTTTGTGTTTTTGACCAGAGAAGTGAAAGTACTGGACTTCTGTGCACTGTGAGCTTTGGCTGGGATAATCAGGTTACTTGGTAAAAAAATCTGCTTTGGCTTAGTCTGCCTACTTGCCACAAAAAGGAGCACCTCAGGCTAGCAGATCGGTTCTTTCTGGAAGAACAGTGATTAATTCCAGAAAAATGACTGCTCACAAAGCTACCAAGAATCACAATTTGATTGATAAGGGAGAGGAAAATTCTCATCAGAGCTGTTATTTTGCTGATTATACGAATGAGGCCATCATTTAAAGAGCTTTCTGGCAGTAGGCTCTAATTCAAGAGTTCTGTCAATTTTGGTTTTCTCAGGAGGGTTTTAAGTGGGCTACCTCACACCTGTCCTTCACAGAGCTCTGCTGAGGAAGAAAACAGGGGAACAGTTTGCCACGAGGTATCTACCATTTAAAAGGAAGCGTGGGAGAAAGAAATGTGCATTATTCCAGCATGACTGCCCTGGAGATTCCCTACCCAGAAGCACATTTTGCTGCTCGTTCTTTTTACTGTTCTACAGTCGAATAATTATAGTGCAGTTGCTGCTTTCCTATTCCTCTTTGAAAACAGTTCCACGTGTTTCTCAACACATACCTCATAAAAACCCAGAGATTGCCTTATTCTGGAGGAAAGAAATTTTATGCAAATGGTATTATATGGACAGAAAGAATTGGAGCATAAATTTGTGGATGATTTGCTTATAAAGCAAGTGAGAGCCTGTGTCTGTTTATTTAAAGAAAAAATATTCAGTGACATAATCAGGACTGTTTAGAAGAAAAAACCCAGGAGTGGTGTTTCAAAATCAAAGATAAACCAGAAAGACACTTTAAAAAATCTCCTCGAAATACAATGCTTAACCACTTGGTGTCACTCTTAACTCGTGCTCGAGTCAGCTCTGCACCGTCTATGCCAGCAGGAAACACAGCTGTAATAAAGAAAAGTGACAGACTGGGCACGATTTCACTAGCTGTATTTTGGAAAGAAAATTCAGGTGTTCAGAGATTCAAACAGACTGACCTAACTATTCTGTAGAGGTTGCATGGTGGAGACTTGTTTCACAACTTGCTGTCTGAAATAGGCCAGTCATAGTCCCTGTCATCTGCAAAAACTTCATCTATTAAATCCAACTGTTTGATTTGTTACCATCTCATCTCTAGTTCTTAACATGGATTGCAAATTGAAGTGTCCCACCATTGCTATCTTTCTGCACTGTTGTCAATGGAAATGAACTCTGAAAAATGTCACCAAACCCTTGTCATGGTAACTATGGTTAGTGAGTAACTATGAATAACTATGGAGAGTGAATATCCTGCCTTATCTGCAGGATTGGACTTCTTACAGGAGCAACCTGCAAACCATCAATTTGAAACTTTTTAAAGTGGTAGCCTTAGAAGCCAAACTGGTATTTGGCTTCTGCTCTCCTGTAGGCCACAATGCTAAAATAAACAGAGCAGACCATACTAATGCTGGCAAGTGCAAACATCACTCTATTCCATGCCAGCATGCATCATGGAAAATAACCCCAGCCCCCATGTCCAGCTCTTGCACAGGATGTTGCCTTACAGTGCATTCAGACCCACCATGGATGCATTTTTTTCCCCCAGCTTTATGTGAACAATATTTGGCTGCCATTAGCATCACTGGCAGCCACTGGGAGTGAGACAACTTTGTTTCTCAGCAGAAGTGTCACTGACAATGCTCCCTTCTCTCGGCTTTGCCAGTGGGATGGAGAGAGAATAATGGATGAAAGCTTGAAAAATGGTAACTCAGGAGACAGACACTGCTATTATATTACAGCTTCTTAATTCTGCTAGTTTCCAGGGAGTTGACTTTCTTATTCATTGCCCAAAGGGAATTTAGAAAAGCAGTACTTACAAAACAACATACTCATATTTATAGTGTGGCTTATTAATGAGAATTTAGGAACAACATGCCCTGGGATTTCAAATACTTGAGTAATAACAAGAAAAAAAGGTAATAAGAAAGCAATAAAGGTCTCCTCTGCTCGCTTCCTTTTCCCTGGCAGTACTCCTGTGTTGGATATTTGGAAAGTGTATCAGGGTTCTTTTTAAAAAATGTAAGATCTTCCTACTCATTCTTCTTTTTTTTCTACTGCCAAAGGTATTACGTGAAAGCAGCTTACCTCTCCTCTCCTCTTTCCCCATCCCACCATCTTGTTTAATGCTCAATTCCATCTTCCTTCCACAGGGTGATTCTGGGCACCACAGGTTGTCATTTCCCCTGGTACTAACAGAAGAAAGGCAAAAATGCTGCCAGTGGCTCAGACCTGCATTTCTGGTACCTGACTCTGTGAGATGCAGTGCAGGAAAGGACCTGCCATCCTCATCCCCTGCTTAGTGGGCACTGCCTCCTGCAGCAGTACCTCTACTCTCAATTCCCTGCAATAATTTGTAAATTCTCCTTTCTTGCTACCTTTCTTTTTTCTGAATAATATCTAAGTTAACCTACTTCAGATTTTCTCCTGCAAGCCTAAAGTTTCATTCTAATTTAGCAAAGGAGGTTTGCAGGCAAAATTGATTTGTTCAGAGTTATAGAAGAGTTGTTTGGATTAGCAAAGAAATGAGCTGAAGCCCACTGAATAGCAGGCTATGATAACACATCCTTCCTATTTTCATTGGCTACCTTAGGCTCCTGTTTGGATTTTCATATTTCAGGTTTCATATTTCTGATTCTGACAATGAACTGGGGTGAAATCATTTGAGAGCTGCAATCAAGAACTCACATTTCTGGACTCAACAAGGATAAAATTTGCTCCCTGGTACCTACAAAGCATGGAGCTGCTGGACTGTACTGATCTTAAGATGGTAACAATGCCTAGTTTCATGTTCACACCTTGCTTCTGGATGTACTGCAATGTAATGTTACAGAAAGCTGGTCTGAAGCATAATGACATTATTTTAGAACTGCTAGGCAGCAAGTGACTCAGGGCTGTACCACAAAAAGGTAAAGGATGAGAAATGGTGTTTCACAGCAAAGGTAACTTCTACCAAATCTTGCTAACAAAAAGCAATAGTCATTTCAGCTCATTGACAAGCCTGTCACCATATTGATGCATTGAGCCAAAGTTTTCATTCACTCAGAATGTATCTGAATGAGAAGAACCCCAGCAAACACATATAAACTGGTTACATCAGGTGCAGCAAGGCAGGAAACCTTCAGGAAGGCTGCTACAAGATAGAATCATCGCTTTCATCATCATTTCTGGCTGCTCTGTCACAAACCTGGTGTTGTTCCCAGGATTCCTGACACAGCCCATAACCCACCAGCAGAGACTGACAAAATACCACCATCTACTGGTCTTCCCATGGCAGAGCCTTTCAGCCCTTCATCAGTTGCACAGAGCCTCAAAGTTTTCCAGTTTAGCCCTGGAATTCATGAGTAAAGCCATCATGCCTCAGAACCCCCTGCAGCAGTGCCTGCTGTTACTCTGCCCTCTCTGCAAAGGCTCAGCTAATGATGCACGGCTCCTGGATGAAAAGTATCAGTGCTGCTCAGCCTCACAGGGCAAGCTGGAGCTCCAGGTGCCCATGCAGGGATTGCCCTTCAGCTCTGACACTGTCTCTGGCAACAGCCAGCAAAGGGCAGCTTTCACTGGCACCAGGCTGGGGGAAAAAAGGGCCACGGGCACAGGAGCGGGCAAGTTCAAGTTTAGGATGACCTCCTCTCTTGTCCTGCATTTCCCTTTCTCAAATCAGTTTTTAATCTCATTGGTACAAACCCTGCTTTGATCTACAGGTGCCTGTAATGACTGAGTTTTCTGTCACCCTCCCCTCACTTTTTCCAGTGAGTTGCCTATTGCTCCTAGAAAACAAAGGGAACCAACATTGTTGATTCAGATGGATTTTGGTGAATCAGAAGATACAAAACCCCATCAGAGTCTAAATATTTTACCTTTTATGGAATCTAGACAAGCACTTGGTGAGTGGCAGTAAGTTTCACAGCAATGTTACATATTCAGTTAAAAATATTAACCAGTTATTCTCAAGACAGATTTTTTTAATAATTTATAATGATGAAATTATAGGAAAAAAATAAGAATTTGATAACCTCAAGAGTATTGAGAAATGTGAGCGAAAACAAAATCTTGCAAGTCTTCTGTCCAGCTGTCATTATGAAAAGCCCAGGACAGACGGCCTGAATATACTGAATATACACTGTTCCAGACTGAAATCCACAAATCCACAAGACCTACAGAAACAAGTGCCTTCTCTGCACGTTTTTTTTTTTTTTTTTTTTTTTACAGAAAGCTACTGGAAGCTTACAAACATCCATGTAGTACAAAGAGGAGAAATTTATATTTTCCTCTTTTAAGTCCCAGCCATGCTCTGGCTTTTATGTATTTTATGTCAATTATTAAGTATGCAGTCATGCACTTATTATACTTTTATGTGTTGAAGCAACATCCCATGATTAGTTTTTAATATTACTTTGTGACTGAATACTTGAAGTCAGTGATAGCCTTGTTCTACTCCTGTAATTTCTTTTATTGCATTGTTTTCCCATATAATATAGAAGGTTCATTAAGAAAGCAGCAAGCTGAAGGATATTACTGAAAGCACATACTTAAAGAAAAAGTACATAGTCAATACAAACATATTAATTGGTGTACATCACACAACAATGATTCTTTCACCAATATGTTAAAGTTTCATGAGCCATTTTCTTTCTGCTTCTGTGGAAGGGCATTAATAATCAGTTGATCTAGGGTACACCTATACCATATACCTTGTGTATTGACTACCTGGGTCTAAGGATATTAGCAGAGCAGGAGATATTTATAGCTTTGCATGCTCCAGACAACCAAACATTGCTAAAAGTAACTCTAAAACAAGGTGAGATAATTAGATTTATCATGAGGTTGAAAGCATAAAGAGATGGACCATATACATTAGACATTGTCTCCTTTACAAAGAAAAGATGGATTAATAAAAGCTATTAAAAACTTGAATTAATGCATATTTTATAGACTCTACAGCATTAAGGGGAAGATTAAACTTAAAGGTGGCCATTTCATGCTTTACGCAGCATTTTATAAATTTATTTCCATCCCTTGAAGTAATGTGGGTGTAATGCCAGCAGACAAATTATGTTACCAGAATGAAGTAACCATCTATAGCAGCTTTGCCTGAGATGCAAAACTGCAGAGACACCTTCACATTTGAATTCACTGTTTTTACACCATACGTAAAAAAGAATATCTTTTTATAGGGGATACTTTTTGTTTTCATTAAGTTTTTTACCATTTTAGTAGATTTCAGGAGGCATTTAAAATTTTCAGACAAAGTATTATCAAGATTGAGGGAATACCACAGGATTAGTTACTATAATTTGATTGAGTGAATTTGAAAGACTCAGACTATGATACAAAATCTACTGGAGATAAATGAAAAGTTGTACTGTCTGAAAAATGTAACTTTATGTAAAAATCACTCAAATTCACAGAACTAAAGCCTGTCCCCATATTTCTGAGCCTTGGGATCCCACGTTTTCTGCATTTGAAAGTAGAATCTGTACTGACAAGTAACCAGAAACAGTATGGCAGAATCAAGGGATCCTGAAGGGCAGAAAGCCCAAGCCAGCCCCAGAAGCCTCTTGTTGGAAAATC
Source organism: Phylloscopus whistleri (assembly GCA_017589585.1). Lineage (NCBI taxonomy): Eukaryota > Metazoa > Chordata > Aves > Passeriformes > Phylloscopidae > Phylloscopus > Phylloscopus whistleri. The sequence continues at coordinate 802,750 of JADMLD010001220.1, forward strand.
AAGATCAGACTGAAAGAAACAAAAAAAAAAAAAAAAAAAGAAAAAAAAATGAGAAGAAATTTTGTAAAGAACAACATCACTTTAAGTGATGCAAAAAAAGAGAAGTATAATGTATTTGCATTCAATATACTTGGCAGATCACACCAAAGAGAGCCAAGAGATTTGCTCTATCAGTTTTCTATTTCCAAATGCGAGCTACATAAAAATGGTTAAGTTTATCAGTTCATCGTAGGAAGGAATCTTTCCTTTTATTATGGAAACTTACTTAGAAGGTGTATTCTGTTTGTGGGTGAATTAAATTTGTTCAATGGTTAAAAGTTTATAGACTGGGAGAAAGGGCATATTAGTTACTAAATGGTTTTAGAAAGAAAACTAAGTTGGTATGGTTGAAAAATGAAATCAGTGATATAATTTGGAAGATGGTGTTTAGATTTTTTTAAAAAAATATATTTCTACATAAATATAGGCAAGATGGGTATGAAACAGGAAGACCAAAATCAGTGATGAACTTGCTAATAGCATAAATTCTAAAACTGTCTTCTTTCAATCATGCCAGATAGTCTGTAGGGCCAATACATGGTTACAGTAAGAAAGATGTCCAAAAGAAAGAATTCTTTCTCCTACATTTCTTGAAAATGAATTCAGTTAAGCCATACCACAAATGTCCTTTATGATGGACATGTCAGACAGACCATCTCAAGTCCAAGTATCAGTAGCATAGTATTAAAAACAGATTGGTAAAACGAATAATCAGCAAAGCCCCAAGACCAAGTGACATTCAGTAAGTTGTTCTAGAGGCAGTCAGGTATGAAATTACTATAATGTAGTAATATGCAATCTTTTGCTTATAAGTACCTTGGTGCCAGAAAAATAGAGGTTTCTGATGTAATACCAAGTTTTCAAGACAGTTCTTAGGGGATTTGGACAACTGCAGACTAGTAAACCAGCTACAAGGACTTTCAGAACGATCTCTGGGCACCAAAGGATGAAGTTCTAAAAGGCCACATGAAATTTAATGTAATGTAAAGTGATATAAGTTGGAAAACAATTGTAACTTCAGACAGAGTTAGGCCTTCAAATTTGCATTACATTTTTCATGCCTACTTTTGGTGAAGGTTTCAGAAAGCTCTCATTCTACTTCTGATGCTAACCATGGTTTTTGAAACTGAGAAATTAAACCACAGGTTTTTACCAATCCCTGATATGCGCTGCATAAACCCCAAATCTGGAAGCAAAACAAAATTTAGAGATAAACTGCCCAATACGGAAGTCAAAAAGAATATTTTCATTTCTATCCTTATTTAAATTCCAATAAATTTTAGCCAACTAAAAAACAATCACTCAATCTTTATGCATATAACTAAGTCATCTTCCTTGTAATTCAGAGTCCACTTGTATTTTATATCTTTGATTAAGCAAAAGGCTTATTTTCCTCATTTACAGTCTTTAACCTCAGTCTTTTTATACTATGTTCTGAATAAACCAAATACGCAAAATTAATTTCCTTCTCTGGATGCAATTAAGGGGCCAGGATTGATTTAACTCTTCAGATTATTTACCATGAGCTAATTTTGCCTTTTATCAATTAAATAATAGGGCACAGCTCTGGCTGGTAAACCTGACTGTGTCAGCCCTCTCAGCCAGCAAGGGAATGAAAACTTTCCTGGTGAGTTTTGAGTTCTGTGAATGATGGGTGGGAACCACTTCAGTGGGTGAGAAAAATCCTACTCTAAGCACTGCATAGATAAGTAAAGAATACTTTCTTTGCACTAGGTGGAAGGGAAGCTTAATTGCCTAGAACAGAGCCTGCCAGGTATTTTAGAGATGTTTTATAAAAACTACTTGCAAAAGTTGTCTAGGGGAGATTGACAGCAGAGAGTACAGGTAGATTTTTATAAAGACAAGGTTGTACAGTGTTTCCTGCATGGATTTTACTTATTTGCAGAGGAATTACACCACAATATGCTTAGATATACACAGAAGAAGATAAAAAAGGCAGATTGGCCCAGTGAGGCGTGCAGAGCAGTGTGAGCAGAGCACGCTGCAGCCCCCTTCTAACTCACCACTGGTGAGTAAATCTCTGCACCATCCCATGCAACGGCCATAGAAACAGTACCTGCATAACCATAACAAATGATGAGAGATGTAAAAAATGGTAGAACAAGGAACTAACAAAAACCTGCCTCCATAGAAAAATGTGCTTTCACCTGTAATCTTTTTTAAAAAAAAATGTCTTCCCCTATGTGACATGGAAGAAATGTTTTTAGAAGTATTTGAAGACAAAGATCACTTTATCTATAACCAAAATTTCTTCCTCTCTGAAGTACAGTGTGGTAAGTGATTAACCAGCACTAGCAACACATAATGTAAATTACTGCTAATCAAATAAATTAATTCATTGCTTATGATTAGTAAAGAATTCAATTCCATCTGTAAAGTGCTGTCTGCAGGAAATTCAGCCCAAGAATATGCAGCTTGATCAGTAAAGTTTGTAAATAACTGCAGCTGAAGTGTGTTGTTCAACTAGTGAAGTTGTAGCTCAGTTGCCAAAGTACTTCAAAATATCCACAGCTGAGATGTGGAGGAGCTCAGCTAGAGAGACAGGTGCCCGGATCTGTGGCAAATTCAACTAAATTAGGAGTGTATTCATCTTCACTAACAGCACATACAAAGAAGAGTATAAATAATATCTCATGACACTGCTCAGCTCAGGAAAACATGCAACTCCACGACCTGCGAAGTACAATGTTAAATTAATGAATGCATCTCAGTCAAGACAGAGAGTCTGCTCAATAAGTTTTTACCGTGCTGGCAGTGGTATTTGGGAAGTTATGAGAGTAGGCTGTGCCCACAGGACAGCACATTTGCCAGGGAATAGTACTGAACTAGGAAAACATGCAACTGCAAGGTATTTTCCCTTCCGTAGTTTCCTGCATTACTAGCAGCATGCAAAGTCCTCTGCAGGACTGAAATACTCTCCAGGGATGCATCATGAGGCTGTGGCTTACGATCTTTTAGGGCAGCTTTTTTCTGTTTGGGGTAAGACCTGGATTTGAGGTATCATATGTTGAGGTACCTTCCAGCTGCGTTGACTTGTGAAGTGGTATTTTATGTTTGGGTTTGAGCTGCAATACCTGCAGTTATGGCAGGGATCGTTTCAGTTATTTTCCTGTCCTGAGCTGGAGATGACTCTAAAGTGGTGGGCTGTGCTTTCATATTCAGTCCTAGTGCTGCTCAAACTGGCCTACATAGTTAACCCCTGCCTTCTGCTGTCAGCAAAGCAATAAGTTAAACTGGAAATTATTGTGGCCAAAGAATAAGGCCCTTCCCCTTCCAACCTTCTTTCAACCAGACAGGAGTCCTGTTCTTGTTTGCTGCTCAGTGACATGAACAGCTTTGGGAAGGGGCAGGAGAAAGACAGGAGTGTGGAACAGGATTTGCTGGTTCTTCTTCTGCAAGGGATTGCTTCTTCTGCAAGGGATGCATGAGGCACTATGGCCTCACCAGATTTTGAGTCTCAAGAAGTCAAAGATCACAGTCTGGGCTTGGTATAGACCTGCTCACAACAGCTACAATCTCAGTGGTGGTCAAAGAAGTCAACAAAGAACCTGGAACTATGGCTATGCCTGTAGATTCACCAACCACAAGCACATCCTTCGTAATGTTTATTGGCAAGACGCTTGTAAGGACAAAGCCTGTATTAATGTCTACTAAAATTTGGAGAGTTGAGAACACAAGAGTTATGTCACACTTTCAGTGACCCCTAAGTATAGATGCTTAACACCTGAAAATAGTGTGGTAGAAGATAAATAAAAGTTGTAATATACATGCACTTCACATCATGTGCTTGCTCTAAGTAACACCCAACTGCCTGCAAGCTGAACAAACAGTGACACTAGATCTGAGTTAAAATTATTTTTCTGTTGGTTTCCTCATACAATCCACTCAGAGCCTGGAATTAAAGTGATATTTTGCTCTCTAAGGTGCTCTAATTAAAACTTCAATTTATATTTTGTTTCTTGTTTTCATGCCAAACTGACTTTTTAGAAGAGATCAGCAGGGCAAATATATCCTGAAGTACAGGACGCAAGTGCTTCTTGCATAAACTCTAGGAATAAACATTTTAGTAAGTCAATTGGTGATTGAAAATGCTACCTTTGTTGACTCTAATTTACTAGGAGCACAAGGACCAGTAACTGGGAAATCTTCCTTTCACAGAAGGAGAAGAATTCCTTAAGATTAAGAAGGTCACATAAATTCATCCATCATCATACTTTAAAACTTCAATGAGCCAAGGCACAGATGGTCAGAAAGGTGGTTCAAAATTCCTAATTTTACAGAAGGAATGGCTTTTTAAGTAAAATGAAATCACCTCTGTTTCATAGGGAAGTACAGTCCACATCAGAAAATCATATACCTCTTCTCTCTAGTTTTCAATTTCTTGGCTTTAGCAATTACTAGGGTCGAACAACATGATATATCACAAGTACAGAGTCACAGCACACAGTTTATGAAGTTCTAACTTGCTCCAAGTGAAATTTACTAATTTCATAACTTCACAGGGAAACACATAGTTTATCCTTGACCAAATGCATGTATTTCATAGCCCATTGGAGACTGATGGTTATCAGCAATTTAATATTTATCTATCCCCCTTATCCTGCACTGAATGACAAAATGACCTCTGCCTTCTCTGGGCCACAGAACAAGGCAGAGAAGAAAGATGCACACAGCTGCTTCTACAAAGCTGGAGTAATTGACCACAGAATTAAACATCAAATATTACTTGAGGAAGAAGCAGCCTTAAAACTTAGTGTCCACTAACTTGATAACCAATCAGTCTCATTAGTCTTCCCTGAGCGTGCTCAGTCTCAATCTTCATGTAAATTCTTTGGGCATAACTAAATTTTTTATTCAATTCTTTTGCAAGGCATGGAAGTCCACCCAATGAAGCAGAATAATCCCCACAAAATCTTCATTTTCATCATGAATGCAAATCAAATAAATTTTAGTGATTGAAAAGTCTGCTTGGTGAAAATTGTGACGTTATCATTAATCATGTTTCTTTCACGAGTTTGGTGGCACTCAGTTATAGAGGATTGACAACAGAGATCTGTACATTAAGACATTAGCTTTACCAAAAACATGCTAAAAAGAGCTGGGGATTGATAGAAAGGGTGTTTTTTTAGCCCAGACCCTGCAGTGAACTACAACTTCAAAACTATTCTGTTACCTGAACACTGGCATTTTCTGCTACTAATGCTACAATCAAAATTCAGTCTAATGAAGTATTTGAACAAGTTTGACAGAGGATGCTATACTGCAAAGGCTTTATATCAGCATATACAGTATTTTATAGCACAGCCATGCATCCACTAAGCAAACCCCTTGAGCTGTTCATACAGTATTTGTTATGTGATACAGAGCCTGCAAAAACAAAACACAAGAGATGTGGGCACGGAAGGGAATCCATGTTATCCTTTCTATTTACAACGGTGGGGAACAATCTGACTGGGAACAGCTGGGATTGTCTGTCTAATTGATTCAAATGCGCATTCAACTTGTTTAGATCATCATGTTGGTTATGTAAATGAGCTTTCTATGGAAGATGAGGAGTACAGGTTTTTTTTATTTCCCTTGGGTTCTCATATGGTCTAATGATGATAAAAAAATATTTTCACCAGAAAAATAGCAGCAGTTTTTAAGACAATCATTCTCCTCTGACGGTGGACAGCTCTATTAGACAGTTTGCTATACACAGAGAAGGAGGAATTAGGGAAGATTTTTCTGGGTTGTAAAACACAGGGGAAAAAAAGGAAATATTTTGATACTGATGAAATTCTGTAGATCCTCAACTAGGAATTAATTATTCATCACACAGATTTCTGCACCACTGTGAACGGTACAGGAATCGACCATGATTTTGGATCAAGGTGCATCATGGGATCCTGGAGGGGTAGTACCAGGCTTGCACCTTCACTGAGTGCAAAAGCAATTTAGAGCTATTAATTTGCTTTAGAAATTCAAGAAACTGTAACTTTGAAATCTTTTCAAGTGCCACAAAGAAGCCTTAGAAGCATTTCAGACACCACTCAAAGATGTCAGCTTTCCTAAAAAATTGGTTCACAATTAATTTATGATCTTGTAGAACTGAATCTCCTAAATTGGATATTACCAAGGGAAAATAATGATCTGCTTCCCAATGAATACAGTAAGAATTCTAGACAAAGTCTTCTACAGATATTACACACCCCTAAGCATATTTGGTGCCTTTGGAATGATAACTTTTAGAAGAGATTAGCAGGGCAAATATATCCTGAAGCCTTTGGAATGATAACTTTTGGGTTTACAGTTGTGTTAGACTAATAAGTAGATTCTTATAGACTAGCATGTGAAATCAGGAATGTTCATTTAAAGACTGAAAGCAGGAATGAAAATGGAATTATTTTGAGTTTCTGTCTTTTAAAAATAATAATAATTATAAAATAAAAGTATATGTGATGTGTGATTACATTGTATTTTTATTAGTCTTTACATTTGAATAACCTTGGAAAGCCAAATTATTTCTTAAAAAATATTGCAGTGCTCAAATAAAATAACTTGAAATTTACGTATCATTTAGGGGATAGACACTGGCAACTAACTTAATGACATTTTTTAGGACTAAGAATGGGAACCACATCAATGATGAAATTTGCATAGAAGTATTTTAGAAATCAGACTATTAGACTTACTTAGATAGTGTCTTACTAATGCTCCTAGCATATTTGACTTCTAGAAGTGAATGTTGCAGTTCAAATATCAAGCTGAATGTACAGCAGTGACATTAGAAATTAAAAAATTAATATAGCAATCTATAATTGCCTGGTTGAATTGATTGCCATTGACTTTGCTTTTTACATTTAGACCAGAAGAGAATGTATCATTCTGCTTTCAAATGATTCAACATTTTCAGAACATTCCTGTCACCATTGAGTGCAAGTCTCCTGCTTTTTCCTGGACATAACGTCAGTGGGTAGGTAGTGTAAATCCTGTGGCTTAAGAATCAGACATAGTTTCTTTCATAATTACAGAAAGCAGTTTTGCTAAACAAAACAGTTTAGTTGTTTATGAGGTAGTCAACTTTCCTTATAAATCACAAGAGCTTTCCTCCTCTTTGAACATTTACTTCCTTCTTTTGGAATGTTAAGCAGTTTCTCTTCCAAGCTGTCTTGGGGAAAAAAAACCTCTCTGGTTTCAGCACAGAGGAGCAATGTGTCTATTATTTACAGTAGAATGAAACTTATCCTCGACAATAAAGAGTTAAGATATTTGATAGAAGTTTATTTGTGTATTTCTTTAATATATGAATAGAGCTATTAGAGAGAGAAAAATATATTCACAAGCATGAATGCACACAGGACCTATGATTTCCAGTTTGAAGCCTCTGTGGCCACTGAACCATCACAGAGATTTATCTGCCAAAGAGCCCTCATGGTTTGGTTACCTGTGGCTATCCAGCACATATTTTTGTGAATATTTCATTTTTCATATTCACCCTTATGTAAGGCTTTAAACTTTGTGCGTGCTTCGAGCTGTATTTTTTCTGATACTTTCAACAGGCAGAATCCAGCCTTTTGAGGAGTCTCAGAGGTAATTTCCATCTGAAGCCATTGCTATTCAATGGCAATATAAGTGAGGAGGCCAGAGATCACTCCACTGCTACTGAGCTCATGCCAGTCATGAGTACTACAGATGTTTATTCTATCAGCAGATGGAAACTTCATGGGTCATTTTGCCTCCTTCCCAAGGGTAAATGTCAGTTTGTCTGAGACTTGAAAACTCGCTTTCTTGTCACCAGGTCAAAATGCTGACCTAATCAGTAACAGCAACATTTTAGGTTAGACATGGGGGATTCTTTTGATACATTAGCTGCTGACTCAAGCATATGCCCATGAAAACCTGTCCTTTCCCCTTTGAGACTCAGGTTCCATCTTGCATGTTTGATATCAAGGCTGTTATTTTTAGCAGACATCATGTCATTTTTACCTTGGGGAACAGTTTTAATGGACCATGGATGAGCCATCTGAAAAAAATAAATTGACTCTAACCTGAATTCTACGCTACATAAGGTACATCATGAACAACTCAGCACTAATGCATTTTAAAATTCAGGCTGAGGTACCCATTAATTATGTTCAATAGAAGCGTGAGAGTATTCCTCCTTTAATTTATCAGTACAGCATTAAAATCATACGAGCACATTGAAGAGACAAGTTATTTTTTTTTCCATGATCTACAAAAATCAGAAACCTTTTAAGAATCACAGCTCAGGGGTCACACTGGTTAGTTGACTGTAACTAAGCAAGTGAAACCACAGCTCAAATATCTTCCCATATTCAGTATGTTGCCAGAACTCATTGGACATTGTCAGTGCAGTTCTACATAGGTTGTTATGCTTGAGTGTGTCATGTGTAGCATAAAAAGGAGGAAACTGATAGAGGTTTAAGGTCCACTTCCTCCGATTTTCAGATTGCTTAGAAATTGAAAATACTAAAACTACCAAGCCATTAACATACCTCCAGTCTACTTGGAGCAGCCAGTTGTTTGAAATGAAACAACATGTTCTATATGCTTATACAGCCCATAGTTTCCAACCAAAGGTAAGATTAAAAAAACAACAAAAAAATTTAATGAACACTTTTTTCCCCCTAAAGCCACTTACAACACTACTGCTCATAACTGATATCCTTTTATGCACACATGTCCTTCTGACCTGAAAGGCCAATGAAATTATTCATTGAAGTTATCATGTGGACAGAGTGGCAAACCGTTAGAAAACCTATATTAAAACCCATGCTTGGCCCACACACTCTGCAAGCTTTCAAGTTCCAGTTTTGATTGTTGCTCATATAACCCTATTTAACAAAGTTAAATCAAATTGATAAGGATTATTATCTTGTACATACTGGCCTATGCAAACAAGGTTCTCTGAAGTGGAATGACTTGATTCCATATTTTCACAGAAGCTGTACTGAAGTTAGACTGTAGTGCTGCACATCTGCTCTCTGACCCCAGGGTCTGAAATGACAGCCAGGCTTTGCACAAGACAGTCACCTGGATTTGGTGGGCATGTAAACTTTCGAAAGATATGCACAACTGCCTTTTTTTGGAGTAATTTTATTATCATCCCTGTCACTGTCCTGTTGCTGGACCCTGGAAAAGTTACTCCTCCATCTGAACCTCATTTTCCCCATTTCTGAAAAGGGAATATCATCATTAATCAGTACTGCCTTGGGGATCCTGCAGTTCTTTGACCAGTATTGCTATTATTATTCTACAGCAACTAATATTACTACATAGCTGATGCTGTACTGAATTGTCCCAATAATCCATTTTTTGATTTGAAGCAATTTCCTGATATGCAACTGAGAAATCAGCTTGAATCCAGTCTTAAACCCTTAATGTTCTACTAATTAGGCAGTTACTTGTATGAAGACCTGTTCCTTAGAAGTAAAGGCTTATAGAACTAGGTTTTTATTGTAAGGAATAAAATGTTGAAAGAATGCTTTTAATTATTCATGAAGGTCATGACTACTTATAATAAATACATGTACATCTGTATATACACAAAGTAAGTTTTGAGAATCAACTGTACAGTGGCCTCAAGGTTGTTTCAACTCTGCATGTTCAATCCTAGATGTAAATTCACCTCAACTAGAAATTGCAACAAATGTACACAGTTGGGTTGATAACAATTTGAGTATTACTGTTTTTTAAAGTGTTCCTCAAGAAATATTTTAAGAAAGTTCTTGTATATGTTCTTACTTTAACTCCATCCTGTGTTTTGTAATAGAATATTGTTTCACTTTCAAATATTGGAATTCTAATCCTTTGATTCTTGAGAGCCTGACTCATTGCAATTTCAACAAATGAGTTTTTTGTTTTCTGACTTTTCCTCACATTGCTTGTTTTCAAAAATCTGGGTTACAGGGCCATATTCTTGTCTTTTGTGTAATAGTGTTGTCCCTGAACAAATCTGATTGCTTTTTACTTCAGAGACTGTGAAACTGACAACTGCTGATGTTCCAGTCTGAAGATCAAGGCACCAATGATCTTCAGAAGATGATAGATTTCCAGCCCTAGGAAATGTATCATGAAATCTATCTCCTAAACTGGAGATTACATATCTATCAGAACCGAAATCAAAGGCATGGTAAATGATAATATCTGGAATCTTTCTCAGATCCTGCAAAACACAATGGAACAAATCAATAAAGGGAGACTGGATTTTTTTTTTTCATTTGTTTCCTCTCAGTGCATAAATGGAATTCTAGTTCTTATGTGGTTTTGCTCAAATTATGGAAAAGCCAGTCAACAAATTTCCAGAGATATTATTTTTCAGTTTTAGCTATTAGAGAATCTCTTGTGCTAATGTATTCCCTACATTACCTGTTTTGTAATTAAGATAACAGCGTATTTATTACAGTTTCTAGAATTCTACGAAATAAGCTTCTTTACAATTTTGTCTCAGGAAAACTTAACCAAAGTCCATAAAGATCACCTAATCAGAAAGGGCTTTGAGGACTCCTCTGTCTCTTGAAGTGAAATATCAAAATGAACACAGGAGCAGGGGAAAAACATAGATGATTATATTAAAAGTAAAAAGAAGGACAAAACCAACTTAATAGATAAAGAAATTACTCTGTGATTTTTGAATAGATGCAAGACATTGTAATCTGCACAGTAGAAGGAAGGGCATCATCAGTCACAATACTCAGAATCAGGATGCTGAGATATCCTTCTTCAGGACTAATAATTTCTAATTACTGGGAAATCAAATGAAGGGAAAAGTAAATATTAGGTAGTTGCCCTGACTTTGAATGTCTTCGTCCTCCTTGTAGTGAAGCAGAGCTCAGAAAAATAGAGAAATGACAGAGAACAAATGACGAAACTCCATTCCAGCACTCTACAGGATATTATACATAACAAAGGTTGATCAGGAAGGAGCAGTCTCCAGCCTGGAGAGAAAATGAGTCTGTGAAATTGTGAATATTATGAAAGTTCTCATGGGAGTCTAACAGGTGTTGATATCCAGCATCATAAATGCACTTGAAGCAATGAAAGTATTAAGACACTGTATACACCAACAGTATACTATAATACTCAAAAAAGTACAGTACTCAAACCACAGGGAATTGATTGACCTTTAAACACAAGAAAATAGAATTTAGAAGGAAAAGAGTAAAACTACTTTCAGTCAGTCCTTTCCAACTGGAATCTAATCACATGTGAATGAGAGCTGGTGGTAATCATTATAAATGAGAGTTACAAATCTCAGAAAAGCACTAAAGAAAGAAAAAAGACATAGAAAGAAGTCTACAGGTAGCCAAATCAGTGAATATAAACCACATTTTTTAACAAAACAGTTCTAGCAATAACTCTGACCTACAACTAAAAGTGGATAATAGAAATAAAAAATAAAAGGAATGTATATTTCTTTGTCAAAGGACAAAACCCCATTTGGGGTTTTGCCACAAACAGCTGGTAGATTTTTGACATTCCGAATTCTTTGTAATCAAGAGAGTCCTAAAAAACCCTAGCCAGAGTTTGATCTACCATTGCTTAAAAATGATCAATGGCACATGTTCTATCACTTTTATTTTCTGGAAAATATTTCAGTTTTGTCCTTCTTGTTCAGAAGCCATGAGGAATCACGAGTCCACCTTTTGGACCTTCCCTGACATGAATAAAATGACTTGCAGGAAACTCCACAGTGCTACACCTGCAACCCCAAACTGCTAAAGAGAGATAATGCCTGCAGGAGAACACTGCTGGAGCAAAGAGCAGGGGCAGGGGATTTACCAACATTTCAGCAGCCCCTTGGCTTTGACTGAAACATCAGTTCAGCACTGTGGCAAAAGGAAATTCGCTTCTCAAAAGAACTGAGATGCAGAGGAACCCAAGACAGTACAAATACTGTGAAATAAATGTACTCTCCAATACTAGAACAAAGAAGACACTTCTCTTCTTTGCCATGTTATTACCCTCCCACCCTGTCAGTGATATGTTAAAGTGTTAAACAGGAAACCAGTGCTCAAGTACCAGAAGCTGCCAAATTAGATAGCAGCTGTCTGTTCACTCATGGGCTGTGAATGAGAAAATGGAAGGGTCCCACTGAGGATATGAAATCTCAGCACTTCCCCAAGATAGCTCCTAGTCTGCAGAAGTAAAATGAAATATTAGGTGATCGGTAGAACATGTAAATTATTAATTTTGGATTGAATTGACATTCACACTGTACAGCAGGTAAAATTTTCTCCCATTTTATCAGAGCAATTCCTACTGAATTGATGTGGTAAATGCTTGGGTTTTTGCCTCCCAGTTAAATTCTTGCTTCTATTGAAGCCAGAATCAGCTATGATATATACAAATTGATACATATGTTCTATTGCTCATGTCCATGCATTTTTCATTTAAGTTTTTGATTTTACTCACCCCATTAAACGTTTTATTTTTTATTTTTTTAAAGGAAGATATAAAGAAATATTTACAAACAGCCACTTGTAACTGCACAGAAAATGAACTTAGTCTCAAACTAAGTGTCTGAACTAATTGTGAAGGGGGTTTGCTTCTCTTGGTCTTTGGCTGTTCATACTCCTGTCCTCCCTTACTTTTTCCACTTATATATTAGATTAGACACTGATTTCCAGTTTTTAAAAGTGGATGAGAATATTTCATGTATCTACTGAAATTAGCTTATTAAGTTCACTGATTTCACAGCCCTGTGAAGGATTTTAATTTTAAAATTATTTTAAAGAAAAAAAATCATTCTCCACCAAAATAAAAAGATTTATGGGATATGCAAAATCATTAGACTTTCATTTCCTATAATACTTCCTAAATTTACCATTATTATCAGCACAGAACTCTGTGAACTCTCTGAACAATTGCCAGCAGGCATCCAAAGCCAGATAGAGATGAAAGTTTGAACTGTACTTTTGTACATTTACAAAAGCAGCCTCTAGCACCAAAAGAATTGACCAATCACTTTAGGTAGAAAATGTGTGGCTACTCTTGTTTATTTTCTTACTTCTCAGATGATACATTTGCAGGGTCAGAGTTCTTGTGAACTCTGAGTAGTAGATGTGTGGACATGGTGTGTACTGAGATCACCTCTGCAAAGTGGTGCAAGCTTTTACAGCTGCTCAACCAATTTTACTTTTGGATAAATATCTCCCTTCTATAAACACTACTCTGAGACTCCACCTGCAAACCAGCCCATGATCAAAAGTCTGTAAGAGACTATAAGAGACCCTCTTATACTATATGGACTCAAAAAACAAACATTTAAAACTTTCAGAAGCTTTTCTGACTCTCCATCCCTGAAATCTGTTTTTATGTGAGGCTTATAGTATATAATAGTGGAGGGAACAAGAAGAAGGGCTTGGGATGGCAAAAAATAAGGGTGAGACACTTGTGTGTTAGTGTTAAGTGCCAGTCTGTTAGCTACTGGTAGAAGTTCAGATGAGAAAGGTGTTATCAAAGTCACTGATAATAAGGTTACTATGTCAGATCCTGGGAGAGGCTGAGCATCTGCTAGTCATCCCAAGGATGAAAGAAATTGTTTCTCTCTGTATAATCAAAGGTGTAATTTGTAAAATCCACTGAAACTCTTAGAAGATGCTGTAACAGCAGAAAGTATTACAGCACCAGCTCACATTCTTGCTTCATTCATATTCCACATTAATATTCCAGTTATTTGTACATCTCTGGACTTTCTCTGTGTTATTTGTGCTCTGTGTTGCTCTTTACACTTTATTTGACAAAGTAGGAAGGTTTCTTCAACTATAAAAAGTATTCTGGGATTTTTTTTTTAAGTTTATTTTGGCAACAGGTTGTAGGAGTTCTGAGAAAAATTTAGAACTCATTGTTTTGTTATCTTTTGCTTTAGACAAAAGCTGAAAGCATTTCTACATTACATGGACTCTCCAGAAAGTCAGAGCTTAACTGCCACTTGATTTTACTTATTTTTGTTTTCTCCAACTTTGCAAATGTTTGCTTTCATCTAAACAAAGTAATAAGTGATAATGCCACAACCAGGCAACCAGGATCCAATGCAAGTCACCTCAGCCTCAAAATAAATTGCTTGTCATGAGAAAGGGACATGCCATAAGCTAAAGAGGGATGCATATAGTGCTATTTAAAAGGTGTAGTGTCTGGCACAGAGCAGCATACAACATTCCATAAAAGAGGTTACAGGCATAACCCTACAACAGCAATCACAGCACAGCACTGAGGTTGTGTGTGAGCTTTAGTAGCTCAGGTGAAGTTTGTGAATCCATGCAGTTATGTTCTGCCCCAGCTTTAGAGAGAAAACAAGTGAACATTCTTTGGGGAGAAGTGTGGCAATGGTGTATGATGTAAACATCTCGGATACAGTGAGCACTTAAGTATGAGCTTGTCTTTTTGAACAAGTTACAGCACGATATTCCTTCCCAGTATATGTTTTTTTTAATTTTTTTTTTGTAAGTTCTCATCGAGGCAAAGGAAAATATATTTTCAGCGAGATATGCATTCTCTTCTGCTTCACACGTTTTTAAGCAACTGTGATGCCATAATAAGGCACTAACACAGCAGCATGCTCTGCATACCAATAGCTACATTTCTTATGCAGCCTCACTTCTGCCCAGTGGAACTTTCCTCAGAAAAAGCAATGCAAATTATTGCATTTGCTCCTGGGTTATATAACAGAACTTCACAGAAATGAATAAGGAAAACAATAACATTTTCCTCAGCCTTTACAAAACTATCAGCATGCCACCTGTATTTTAGAAGAGGATACAGGATTGAGGACAGAGTGTTTTTTTTTTTCTTATATACTCCTTAGTTGAATGTGTCTTCTCATCTTGTATTTACACAGAAGAGAATATTCTTAGTTCAAGAAAGGAATAAACCCTTGTTTTCCCTGGCAGAGTAGGAACAGCTGATTAGCTGCTTTGGTGCACTCATATTAATATTGGTTGGGACAACAGCACAACTTCCCACTCACTTTGGACAGGTTTAGAAACTAGCACAGGGCAAACCTGCTGATGTCTCTATGAAGCACTCCATCTGTCAAGATGGAGCTCAAATTCAGCTCCCCAGGGTCATGTCCCCTAAACTCAGTTGTGCAGTAAAGTCACTGAATCAATGCAACTGACCAGGCACCTGATAAGGCAAAGCTGATGCTCCTCTGCTCTGCTGGATGCCTCACGCATGCCTCACGCTGGATGCCTCACGCAGCACAGGGCCTGGCATGAATGTCTCCTCTTTGCAGACTTCTGATGGAAAACAAATCTAACCTTTCTTTTCTCATTTAGAGAGAAGTTTATTCCAGTCAAAGGAAGAAGGGAAGTTACAGGAACTGGAAGGTTCTTTGCAGGAGAGGTGGGGTGGAGGTTATGATCCCCCCAAGATTCAAATGCCTTCTTCAGATTCAAGGTCTGGATTCTAGGCAATGCAGAAGGCAGCACAACCTCTACACTTTAAGAGAATTTGGTTTCATACCTGCATAATGGAATTTTAAGAGGCAACATGCTTCTTGCAATGTCATCTCTTTATGATCGGTGACTGGTACTGCTAAACGTGTCTATGAGGAAAAGATAATAAGGAGCCTCGAGACCCTTGCACGATGTATTTTCCCAGTAGGTAACAATTTATATCTGAAAAAGCCTCTACATTAAATGTGGCAAAGTGATCTTTTAAGCTCAACCAAACCTGGGTTTTTTGAATGGTAGCCTCATTTATTGCAGTAGCAGCCCAGTGCCACACTTGAAGGGTAGGAGGTTAAATGGAACAGACTCAGCCCAGCTCAGCTCCAAGGATGTTGTTTACAAGCAGAAACAACAAAGCCATCCTAATAAGACTCTAGGGGATAAATTAGCAATAAGAAGAAAAATCTCCCAATTAAAATTTTCCTAAAGCTTGAGGACTTAAAGCCATTATGCAGTGGTCAGATCTGGATGTAAAAACAAAACAAATTACCCCCAGCCCTCTTAGCTGTGATGAGGCTGAGACAGAACAACAGAGGGAGTACATTCAGAGCCAGACAGACTATAGGCAATCTGTTCTAATAATAGGTGTGTGTCTAGACTTAGGGCCAAGTTCTGAAAAACTACTATTGTTAAAATCAGTGAGACCTCTACTCAGGAAAAAAAAAAATAAGCAATGTACTTCAGCATTTGGTCATAACATATTAAACACTGCACTCACAGTAAAAATGCACAAAGAGACATCAAACGAATCCTTTTTCACAGAAAAAAAATCTGGTTCTGACTGACTTTGTTAGTATGTGCCAAGTGATGCAGATCTGGGTCTTGTTTATGTCTTGATTTTTGTTTGAAAACTCGCAAGATTCACACAAGGAGTAAAGAACAAGCCTCGGTTTCTGTAGAGGTAACAGTTATAATCTTGGAGAATTCTGTCAGTCATCTACAGATTCTGGGCTAGGAATTGAGAGTTCTGAATTTCTTGTCTGACTCATTGACAGGAGCACGAGCACAGAACCTACTTGTGCGAGCACTGGATGAGCACCAAAATCTTGTTTAACTGTGGCCATACCATGCCCACTGTGCATGAAGAGTCCAGTAGCATGTAAAGAAAAGCACCAACTAAGTTTCTGTATTTTATGTATTTCTTATTCTGACCATGCCTAAGATAGAGTGCCTAAGAGAGACTTGAGCAAGTGCAAAAATTCTCAATTTCTAGACTTCTTAAATTCTCAGGCTTTTATACAGCTCAAGTATTTTGGGAGGAGGAAATTAACAGCTAAGCCTTACTAGAGTGAGAAATATGTTGTGCAGTGGTAGTAAAAGTTCAGATAACGTCAGGAGAATTTGAGTCTAACCCCATCTGCAGGGTACCAAAATGAAGCAGCTGAAAATTTCCAGGCATATTAATACTACCCTACCTATTCTTAAGCCTACTTAAAAGATATTCCATCCTTCACTTTGAATTCCCCTCAGTCCAGATATCTTTCACATCTTATTAATTTCATCTAGTATGTAAGTCAAGAAATAGTAGTAAAAATTTCAGGTTCTTTGAACTGCACTAGAACACATATTCCAATTTCTACAAAAGCCTTCTGACAAGTTCAAACTGTCACTTTTTTTCATGAAATTGATTATTGTGAAAGAACAATGCCTTCATTTTTACATTTCTGTATGTCTGTACAGACAGCTTAACTTCCTACTGAACTCTCAAGTGGACTTTAACAAGCCTAAAGTCCTGCAGCTCACTGAAAAGTGTGCAGGCAGCCTGGAGCTCTGTCCTTTCACAAATATAAGAGCAGTGTTCTAGACCAGAACACTGGAATTTCCCCTCATGCCAACTGGATATAAAAATAATCAGGAGCCAGTTCCTAATAGAAGCATCTTCTCTTCTTGTTTTACTCACCTCAACGCCAGTAGTGGAAGCCAAAGTTGCATTATTACAACCACCCCACCCCTCACTATGCATTTACAGCTTTCTAAGGTGAGTCAAGGTTACAACTTCTTCAAATTTCCCAGTTTTTATGGTCTTTAATGCTTCTTTTCAGCCTGCCTGTCCTTCACTTTACACATATACAATAAACTGTTCTTCTGCATGTACTTTAAAGCAAAAACTAAGCATTCAGACGTTATCTCTCCCAGTTGACAAACAGCTCATTGTTCATTCTTATTAAGCCAGCGTGTAAATCTATGAAAGGTGACCAGGCAAACTGGAAGCTTGCTGCCATCATAAATCTGCTCAAGTGCCTGCTAGAGGCATGACATGCTCTCTTGACATTTTTGTGTTCCTAATGATTACCATGAGCACAATAAAAAACAAACAAAAAAAGCATTAAGAAATAGGGAAGAAGAATGCATTTTATGTTAATTTTGTCAAAAAAACCCCCTCAGGACTTATTTTTTGGTATTGTCAGGAACGCTGAGGGAGATAAATAGCCTGGAAATCTCTCATGATTATTAATGAATATGATATTGCTCGGTTTGGCTTCCTGTAAGTTACCAACAAAATTCTTATTCCATTGGTGTTTTTTACTCCACTCTCTCTTCCCTTTCTGTCAGCCAGCATCTTTGTTTACTTTTGTTTGTATCAAAACAAAGATCATCAGTATCTGCTGAAAGACTTGAGCTGATGTCACCACGCCTTGGAGAATGTCGTGAACTTTGCCAACAGTTTATCTACTGCCTGACTTCATTGCTTTGTTATTTCCAAGCCTGACTGAGATTTGTGCTGCAATGCAGGGATCCATTTCATTATGTTTTCTCTCCTTCAGCAGTTTTGGATAAGCCTAAACGATGAACAAAATCTGGGCAACCCCAGAGCTACACACACTTGGCATCAGGATGTAACAATCAAAATAAGACTATCTCCCAAGAGCAGTCACTTCCATGTATTGTTTTTATGAAAAGTAGGGTTTTCTTTATGCAGCAAGACATACAAAGACTTGGGATACTTCAGAGGTCCAGTTGCAGAAGATACTGGGATAAAGTGAAGTACGAGCTGTCCAGGATACCAGGAGTCCCAGCCATCCCAACAAGAATTCTCAAGGTAAATACAGCCTCACTAAAGACTGCAGTGTTCTGGCACCTTTTTTTTTTTTTGGTTGTTGAGCTAGGCAGACTAAAGGTATGTTGGCACCTGGATAATGTCTCTGTCTTCCCCATATATATGTCCAAGTTACGGTTTCCCTGATTAATAAACATTTCATTTTCTCAGATGTTCCTTGATTGGCTTTGCATAACCAGTTATTAAGCAAATGCTCACCTTCAGAGAAGATTATAGATGAAGTTTTTTTCTTGAGAGATACTTAAGACTAGCAGCTTTTGGGGAAAAACAGCACAAAAGGAAATGTATCAATTATGATTTACATCCAAACAAGACTAACCCTTCAAAACCAAAATCCTTTATTATAATTCAGAAGCGATAATAGGCAATGCTTGTTTGTACTCTGTCAGGATCTTAAGTGTCAGTAAATTAGAAGGATTTACTAAAACAGTAATGAGATAAATTGGTTCACATTGAGACTTAGCAGATCTTTAAATTTTCAGGAAAGATTAGATGTATAGGACCTAGTTGTATCCCACTAAAATAAATATTAAGGCAAATCAGACATCAACCCCACCATATAGAACATATCTTAATGTTTTTATTTTTTTATTCTTCTAAATCTCAAATATATATTTTGAAATTATGTTTTAAGACCTTGACCAAATGATCCAGATTCCATTATTTTTTGGCAATCAATTACTGTGAAAGTAGAAAGCTTGCATATTTCCAAATTTGCATTCTGAACAGCACCAGACTTTAGAGCCATTCAACTCTTGTTTAAAAATTACATTAATAATTAACTATATACTTTTTGAAAAGCACTAATAGTGGTATGGTGCTCTATTCTGGCTGCCATTAAAGCCTCAAGTATTGGAAAAAACACCAGGCAAATAAATCCCTGTAAGATAGATAATCATGAGCTTCTCCTGTCTTGTTTTTTTTTTGGTTGTAATTCATATTATCTCTAAGCCACACCCATTTCTATATGTGTTTGAAAGACTCAAAATAGGCTTCTTGATGAGAATATGCAGAATATTTGGATTCTGCAAAACACACACATGGCCCTGCTGTGATAGACATACAAAGCCATGCACGTAAAAAGCTGTTGACACCACAAAAATGGTGAAGGCACTAAAATTGACAAATTACTGCTGACTGCTGCTATTTTGATCAACAGTAATTTATAAAGGCAGTAGAAGCTGAGATAGGTAGGAAAAAAGAAAAGCAAATATGAAAATAAATTCTTGTCTCTTATGTGCTAGCTCAAATTAAGCATTTTTAAGAGCTTACTTGAAGGCAAATTTAGACCCTGGTAGGGCAGTTAAAAACTGATCAGC
Organism: Phylloscopus whistleri; assembly: GCA_017589585.1. Taxonomy (NCBI): domain Eukaryota; kingdom Metazoa; phylum Chordata; class Aves; order Passeriformes; family Phylloscopidae; genus Phylloscopus; species Phylloscopus whistleri. The sequence continues at coordinate 822,642 of JADMLD010001220.1, forward strand.
AAGATGTTGCAAAAGAACCATTTTAAACACCAGAGAAAACTTAAATATTGGAAAAAAAAGATTAAAAAAATACAGTGAAGAGAGTAATTGCATCCAGTATCTTTGGCATACAGAGACTTTCATGTTCAGTATAGGGCCTCCACACAAATCCAAGGGACTGAGTCAATCCCAACCCTACTCAGCTGAAAGTAAATGCTTCTGCTGAACCAATTGGAGGAATAATGGTCTAGAGCAAACGGGTGGAAACTGCCTGTGAGAGGGTAGGCTGCACTTGATACTGTCAACTTGTTTATACCTCAGCTTCCAAATACAAGCCACCTGAAGCTTGCACGGAGCTGACAGAAAGGTATGCTTCACAGAAGTGGCACCGGAATACAAAAAAATTGGATACCACTTAGAGACCTGGAAGCCATTGAAAAGCAATGAGATGAAAGGCAAATGCCACTGTGACAGCAATATTTTCTCCAGAGCACAAAAAATGTAAAAAAAGAGAAGTACTAATAGCATAAAGAGGAAAGAATGCTGTGTTTCAATAATGAGGTACCATACATTTTCATGGTAAATTCAAGACAGGACACTTTAAACAGCACTGCATTTCAAAAATCCCTCTCTATTGTTTTCTTGATATAATGCGCAATATGGAAACATAAGAGGAACCAGCTGTGGATTGTGGTGTAGGCAGCTTTGTCTTCACCTGTGATTTCCATTTTGCTGTAAAGTACTGAGATTAATATTTGTGTTGGAATGTCATCGTAAAATATTTCATTTTGCATAATTTTACTTTGTCTAATGTTTCCAAATGTCTCTTTTAATGAAACATTATTCCATGATACATTGCTGTATTAAAATGTCTCATGACATTAGCAAGTTTAGAATGCTGGCATTTCCCACATAATACTCAGCCTGATGAACACTCTTACATAAATGCACACTTTTTAACCAATCAGGCATACCACGTTCATTTTTCACAATATTATGGCATACTACATCTCAAAATAAAAGCTTTGATACTTGCTTTTCAGACACATGAATTTCCAATTGCTATCAGAAATAATATAGCTGCTAAACCAGAATGGATTAAATTTAGAGGATTTTGGGCAGATTATTGAATTGCATTTTGCAAAACACATGAAAGCAGGTGACAGTCTCATGCTCCTTTTAAAATAATTTGAAGTGGTTTGTTTTTTTCTTTTCATGTCCCTCAAACACTTACATGCTTCATCTGCTGCATCAGGAGTGTTAATACCAAACTGTCCTTTCTCACTGCAGCACCAGACAGGCGCAGGGAGAGTTATGTTTGTGACTATGCAAGAAGTCAAACAACATAGTGGTTGGGAGCAGAGGGAAAACAAAGGACGTGCATCCAAAAAAATATATCAGGGATTGTGTTGCAGGTTAATAGAGCCTGCTGATTGCTCTGTGTGTGCAGATTGGTACAAGTGGGGAAGGAAGGAATAATGATGCGATAAAGTGCCTGGCTACACAGCAAGGCATGTTTAGAATGATGACAGATAATTGCTGGAATGTAAATATAATGGAAACTATAAAGTAAAAAATGACTATTATTGGTTTTCATCTTATTCCTCCTAATTGCAACAGTAACTTCAAAGAGATACAGAGGACATAAAATTCAGGCAGTAAATGAGTGAAAAGTAGTTCAGAAAACCAAAACCTCTCATAGTATATAAATTACAAGTTTCTTCTCATCATCTATATTAATAAAAAATTTAATACAAAACACAAATACTACAAGACTATCATGTGCTAGAGGGAAAATAAGAAGTGGCATCAGCTACCCTGTTGACACTTTCAGTTCCTGCAGCAGAAGGGAAATAACAGAATTTACTAAATGTACATTTCCAAAACACCTCTTTCTTGCCTTGGAGAAAGTCATACTCTCTTCTCTAGATTGGGCAACAGTTTAATGCTAAGCATGTGAGCACATTCAGGAATACCTTAATACCACAAGATAAGCTGCAAGTGCCACCAACATTTTGGTTGCAGTTGTGGCTGCTCTCCTAAATGGTCTGTGTCCAGATAGCTATAAATTATTTCAGTAAAGTAACACACTTGATTAAACCCTGACCCATGGCAACAGTGTGTGCATGCATATGCATTCATTACAGACACAAAAATCCATCCATTCCCCTGACCCTTTCTCTTTTGACACAAAGCATTCACACATGCTGCTGACCTCTGACTCCAGTTTGTCACTGCTTTGACCAGCCTCTATCTGAAAGTTATTCTGGGGAGCCTCTGGACCAAACACCAAGTTTATGAAGAGTTTAATTTAAAAAAAACCTCCAGAATTAATTGAAATTCTGTGAAGACAACAGCCTGCTGTATTTTCTTTTACATGGTAGATATAGACATAAAAAACTGTTTTAAAGGTATCTATTATGCTACTGGAGTGAAAAGCTGTCTCTGGAGCTGCTTTATGGGCCTACAAAGCTGCATTATTGGAGGTTCAGTTCCACGTGGCTGGTGGCAGTAGAACCCCAGAACTGTACAGAGACCCACCTGTGCAGATAAAGGCTGTGCTGGGTTAGGGCTGACTGCATTTGCAAATCCTCTCTGCTTTGCTGGAACAGATTTCATAATTACAAAACTGCAAACGAAAATGGTGCTGCTGGAGGGAATTGTTTCTTATATTGTAAGTCTCCATAAATATTATGAGGCTGAGGTACTGCCAGCAGAGACAGATGAGTCATCTCACATAATCCTGATAAATATGTTTGAACATTTAAGTGCTTTTACTCCAATCATGCTTTCACTCCTTTGAATTTACTTCTGTGAACATTTGGAGCAATGAAATTTTGCTGGCACAAGTTTAAAAGCATAGGCATGATTTTCATGGTAGCTCCTCCTCATGGACCATAGAATATTTAAGATTGAAAGTGCTCACAAAAATGACTGCACCTTCTGATACCAGAACTGCTGTCCCATTATGCTGGTCAGAATAAAAAGGAGCTGTCTCATAATTGTTTTCTCCTTGTTGACAGGTGCAACTCTGCTGTTTCTGCTTCTTCCTTTGCCTTTATCTCCAGCTACTAATGAGAGCAGCCAAGGCTTCAGGGTTCCCCCAATACTCATTGCTTAAAACTCCATTAAATGAGAAGAGGAAATAAAGGACACACTGGACATTGGTGCTGCATGGTCCAATCCCATAAACATGTCCTCGGATGTCTACCTCTTTTGGCATATTCTTGTTCATGAAAGGAAACTGAACTAAACAGATTCTCTCTGTCAACTCAATGTTAATGGTCCATTTTATTTGCTTTCCTTAGGAGTGGGAGCAGAAAAAGCATTAATATGAAGACAAAACCCTGAAATGAAAACATTTTCGTGTTCTCATTAAGTTGTATAATATGGAAGAAGTATTAAATATTTATGTATTATAGGTATAGAGCAATACCAGCTGACCACACTTGGGCAGTAAACATAAGGACACTACAGCTCTTTTTCACTTTGAACCTGCCTTACCACCAAACCACCAGTGAGAAATACTTCATTTAAACTGTTGTCCAACAAGACAAAACCTCAGCATGAACCATTCAAGGAATGGCTGCCTTGAGGAGCTGTGAAAGTCTAGTTAGGCCTAGATGTAATTTCAGATTTGATGACCAACCACACAGAAACATAATGCAAAGGAAAACATTATTAAATGTCTTCTCTTAACACACTGGTAAAGCATAGGGAATGGCTCAATTAAGTACCTGTGCCATAGCACACATATTAACTGCTCCTAAAATTAGAGTCCCTTCCTGTGAAATTGATCTCTCCAACCATAAAATGAAACCTTTACTTCTTTCTGCACTCTTATTAATTGCATGGCACTTCACTGGCTCTTGTTGAGCTGAAGCTGGAGAATTAGGCCACAGAAAGGTCACTTTCTTTCCTTTCTGCTTGCTTGCTAATTAATGAGATCTAAACAGCAGTTTGTGTCCCAAAGCAGGGTGGATTAGATTGTGTGCAAGGAACTTTCCAAGCTGTGGGAGTAGAAGCAAGGCAAGACTGTGTGGTCTAAGCTGTGACTACAACACACTGCGTTTAACATCCTGTTTCATGAACCTGCTTCGCAAGGGCCAGCGGGTGGCCTTTATTTATAACCCTTCAAAATTCTATAAGTTTATTTATGAATATCCCCAAATTTTCCTGTGTTAATTACCATACAGAATAAAAACCTGCCCTTACCCCAACAATAGCAAAGCCATAAAAAAACAGGAAAGTTTCTCCAGCTCAGCACAGGCAGCAGGAAGACAGAGCTACACTTCACTGTTGTATACCAAGTAATTTTTAGGTGAAAAAGCCTTATGAACTGTCATAGTCAACTTTTCCTGTGGGGGACTATCATCTGCTCTGTAAATGAGGATTTTTTTCCTACTCTGGTCAAGAGATTTGATCCTCCAGCTCTGTCTAGAACATCACAAAGTGGGATCTCTAAGAAAAAAACCCATTATATTCCAGTCTCTAGCTAGCCTTTACAGAATATTTTCCTTAGACTTGCACTATCAATCCTTTGTTTTATCTTGTCCAGTTTTCCTGATATGGGTACCCTGAGTCTGGTTCAAACCTCTATTTTTCTGCAGACTGCTACCATGTCCAACCAGAGCGTGCCATTATGACACAATTCTTGCACAGGCAATCAGTATGGAAGAGAAAACACAGTGTAGATATAGCTGAAGTACTTTGGTACCATGGATATAAGCAAAACTGAGTCCTTGAATCCCAGCCACTTCTGTGTAAGTTTAGGTGTTTATTTGGCATCATCACAGCTTAATGTCCTGCTAAAGCCAGGAATCTGTTTGGTAAGGTAGCTGCAGGCAGGTGTTTCAATATAACTGAGAACTGTGCCTGAGCAGTTATGGCTAACTTTTTATCCCTGCAATATGAACATGCTAAAATAATCTACCAGATCAAAACACTTTTCATTAAGTAGGTGACAAGCATTCACTGTTCAGACCTGTCTCTATGTAAGACCAAACGAGTAAAAATCTTCCATCAGACCCAAGTATTTAAAACTAGAAATACACCTTTCTTTAATGCATACTCGCATATAAACATCAAACCTACAAGCATTACAGAAAAAAAAGCATTAGGATGAAATTACAAATAAAACTACCTGTGAAAAATGGCTAAAGTACCAGCAAGTTAAAATAGTGGAACTGTAATATATTAAAAGACAAAACTGTAAACATTCTTTTTTGGTTCTGTACACATGATTTTGTCACTCATTGGTGCAGAGAAAGGGCCATGATGTTTTATACATGGGGGGACGTGATAACACTTCTTATCCATTTTTCACTCATCCAAATTCTGAAGGTCAGAAGTGATCCATTCAGCAGATCGAAGAAAGACCTGTGCCTTGCAGCCTGCTTCTCTAGTGTAGTCCTTATCAAAAGATATGGCACCTGCATTTGCAGCACCTTCCACCACCCAAAGCGACTCACACCAGTGGGAAATGCAGTGGGAATGGCATCACCCTGCAACACCTTGAGCAGGTGGAAGTGTGTATAATATGCAAGATTAGATCAAGCCTATAGGATTCCTTTAATTGCAGCTATTGGTTTCAGAAGCAGGAATGTTGTACTGGATTTGCTTAATAGTCCATTTCTTAATCCTGGTGGTGGTTAATGCCACAGTCTTCGGAGGAAAACTTTTACATACAAGTCACTCCTTTCTCCTCCACCACAAGTGAGATTGATGTAGAGTACAGAAACCTACCCATGGCTAATCCCAGTACAAAGCACTGGAAAATTAATCCCTCTTATTACACCAGCTATTATCCTGAGTATTGCTTCACCATGGAAAAAAAAATTGCTTTCTGATCTCTGAGGTGATCTGTTTGCCCTGAAGCAGAAGGACTAACAACCCTTGTAACAATCCACGACAAGATAGAAAAGTATCTATTCAACCAGCACATTTCTATGTAGCAAGTCAAATTAGACTTCACAAAATAATGGACTCTCTTAAATCAGAACATGAAAAACATAACTAATAAGAAATATATTGTGCATAACATGGATAAAGCATTTAACAGATTGCTGGCTTCCTGACACTCACCCTCTGGGCTTATATGCCATGAATGAAATTACTACTGTGGCTGTCAGTAGGTTTTCACATTTGTTCCTGACACACTGAAGCAGTCAGATTTAATTGGTGAAAAGAAATGACAGTGAGCTCAGAAGCTGCAGAAGAGTTAGATTAAAAGCTGTATTAAAAAAAGAAAAGTTAACCTTAACTCCAAAACCTGCAGGAAAGCTTTGTGTGGAGAGCAGAACAACATGTGTATTTTTAATAAACTACAATGTGTGTGTGTATATATATATATGGGAATGAGCTCTGGCAGAGCTCATAGATGAGAAATTTTCAAGGATATAAACTCTAATAAGCTATGGCAAAAAATGGGAATGTTTTCTTGATAATTTTTTCTGTATTAGAATTCTGGCTTGATTAGCTACTTCAAAAGTTGATTATAAAGTATTTAAGTACCACCCCTCTTCATTCAGCAGTTCTGCTGTCAGACATTACATACAGCAATGCCTTGCTTAGCCTATAGAAGTCTGGCCAACATATTACTATATGAAACCCCAGGTAGAAAATAAAATACAACTGGGACACACCCTCATTCCCCAATTGCAATGACCCAAAAAATAGATACTGGCTACTGCTGAAAGGACCATTTCTCTCTAAGCCCTGAAAATCTGATGATGAGTCTAGAAGGATTTTTTTATTATTATTTTTTTTTTATTATTATTACTGCTAGCTATTTCTTATCAGGAGAAATACAAGTGGTCACATCTGCTGAGATCCTCCCCTGCACATATCTGGAAATGGATGTCCTCGTGGTTGAGAGGCTGGAAATGCCCCTGGTGGGCTCTGGTGTCCTGTGCAGCCTGTCAGGTAACAATCCTGAAGGCAGGGGACTTAATTGTGAGAGGGCATTCTGCAGAGAGAAATGATTTATTTCCAACACAATCTGCTGGACTTTTTGCCCTCCATCAAGATTCTCCTAGGCTGACAAAAACTTTCGAAAAGTGCCCTGGAGGACATCCTCACCCCTAGAAACTGGTCAAGCTACAAACACACTTGCTGTCCTTCCTTCTGTTGGACCATGCTGCTTGTGTTTTGCCCATGAAAATGAATTTAATTTCAAGTTAGCCATCTTGCTAAAATGAATTTAGTTTCAAGAGCCATCTTGCAGCACAGAGAAGACTGTGAAGTAGTCTTTTGCTGAGAACAGCAAACTCTGCACAAGAAGCTTAACATGTCTACATAGCTTTAAATAAAGTAACTAATGACTATTCTCAATATCAGTTTCTAGGACTGTAATAACTTTGTTAACAGAAGTTAAAATTTTGAAGAACAAAACAAAACTTAGAGGAAAAGAGAGGCTAGTTATTTTCATAATTTCTTTTTCCAAATCCCACTGTACTTCTCTAAGTGAAAATCTATTTGCAGAAAAATGCAAGCAAATTGTCAGTGATGTTTTACCTACCAGCAATTTAACAGCCACCTTCAATTCCCAAATGAAACTTGAAATAAAAACACTACAACTAGGTTAATTTGAGGGCTCACCATTTTCATTTCAAAGGCTTTTTTTAACATTAATTTGTCCTGAGGCATAAATGAAATACAGACAAACCGTATTAGATTTTAATTTGCTAAAAGTAGATTACAAGCCTTTTCCACAGAGATGCTGAATACTCAGTTCTCACAGAAGTAAACTTTTTTCCCCCACAGTAAAGACAGCAGTAGCAGGTACCCGCTGAGAATTGCAAAGGAGAAATTTTTTCAAGGGGTTGACCTGTAAAGTGCAAGCATTCTGACTCTGAGCCCACAAGACAAAACCAGTACAGAAATATAGATTTAGCAGAGCTGGACTAGACATTCATGTTAATTCTGTCTTTAATTAAATGCTTGGATTTAGAGGAAAACTGATTATCCAATATTTAGGCTGAAAAAATTCTAAGCTTTCTCCTCCCATCTTATTATTTTAGATGCTTATCTTGTCCTATGGAGTGATATCTGTCAAATCTGACCAACTTGAAGGGCAGAGACACAAGCAAACACAGCAGGAGGATTTAAAGGCCATTGCTGAGTCCAAGTGACTGTCATTGATTAGACTAAGGGACAGGCTCTTTCCATATTAGGCTCTTTAGGGTTGCTTACCCATTAGTGGTGCAGAAGCCCCTTTGTGGAAGGAGGCTTTGAAACCAGAAATGGTAAGTTAAATTACCCTGGCTAGAAACCTAGATGATAAACAGATCAAAGATCTTCAGGACTCTGGACCTATGCCTTGCTTTGCTGCTGTGCATTTCAACTGCTAAGGACTTTTTCCAACTGAAGGCAAAAATGACACCCAAAATCTATCTCTGGATTGCCCTAGAGGCCAGTTTTCCTGCAGAAGAGTGGGTAGGAAGAAATTTCTCTGCCTCCAGGCTCTCTTTATACAAGAGTGGCTCCAATGGGACTGTACTATAAAGGACTCTCCTTTTAGAGCCTGCATACTGCAAAGGAGTGTTTCAAGTGATGTTTCACGTGTCTGCTTTGAAACAGGAAAGAGTCAGAGAAGGAAAAGAACAAGTCATTAGTCATTCTGCTTTGGAATAACCATGAAGTTCATGTGCATCCTCCAACTCGTTCTTCATTATTTTCTTCTGGTATCCAGAGAGAAGTTACTCTATTCCCACACCTATTTTGTGGAGTTCTCTATGACTGCCAGTGAAAAAGGCCAGATTCATTATTAAGCATGGAGAGATTTCAAAATCCCTTACTCAGAATCCAAGAGTGTTTGCTTTCCCTTCCTTCCACTGGCAAGCCAATCTGAAACAGAACAACTTTTCTTCTGGAAAAAAACCCCAAACCAAGTTTTCTCTGAATCACAAACGAGCACTTATGTTTAGTTTTTAAACCCCTAAATATTTTCCACATAAGCATTCCCCTCACTCATATCTTCACCACAAAGCACTGAGTTTTATAGTGATTCCTCTCTTCTTTTCTAACGGATTTCTTTTTTCTATTCTACTTCAAAATACACTTTCTGAGCTGCAGACCATAGAAACACCAGGTTTTAAAGCAAAAATTAGAAGTCTTCTCCTTAAGTGAGTTTCCAGTTTAGATAAATGCATAATATTACTGTAGCATTCTCTGCTCCCCTGCAGTTATTATGGAGAACACCTGCTATGTCCACTGGGGTCATTATTTGGTGATCCAAGGTAAAAGACAGGTTGCTAAGGGTACCCACCTCACAATCAGTCCCTGGAATTACATGAGATTCGTGCAAAATCCTGATTAATGAGAAATGAAACAAAAAAGCTTTTTCTATGTGTTCACATGATGATTTAAAAAAGGTGTCTCCCACAGGAGGGAATAAGAAGGAATTTACTTTTTCTCTACAAGAACTACTTGTTCACTTCTTCCTGTTTCATCCATGTTCTCAGATTTCAAGGCCTGCATCCTACCAGCTAAATCTGAAATAATTCTCTCAAGTTGGAAGACTCTTCCTCACTGCCTTGCAGGGAGAGATCTGTAAATGCCTTATTTTCTCATCAATTGAGGAATCAATGTCAGACACAGGCAAGACGCAGACTTACATGCCAGGTTAGAGGAAAAGAACAATGGCATGACACAGTGAAACAATAAACTAGCCAACAAACATGCCAAAGCCAAAAAATAAAAAAAAATCCAGTAACAGAAGCTAATTTTAAACACAGATAATCAGAATTAGATAAGAGGAGGGGCAGCAACATGTTGCTGATATTCCTCTAGTGCGTCATATTCTACTTCCATTTAAAGATCCTTGACCTTATTTGAAAAGGTCTATTCTAAAGCCCAGTAAAGCTAGTGGGGATCACTATGATTTCATTTGTCTTATGGTATACATGTAAACTTTGCATCACATTTTTCCCATAAAAAACCCCTCCAAACATTCATCAGGCTAGTTTTAGGGAGACTATTAACACAAGGATTACTAAGGATGAATAAGATCCTCCTAAAAGGGGTGTATTCCAAATAACTTAATGGAAATGTAATAGGAAATAGCCATTCCACTCCCAGAGGTCTTGGAAAATCCTGACCAAAACTAGCCAGTCTTCTCTCATTATATTTTTCATGTTTCTGTGTCTATCCATCTATGTGCAGCCATAATGACAGAGTAAAGCTAAGGAATGCAATTTTGTAATAAGTGAGCACTGCATTTTGTATTTCTTCATTCCAGATCCCCAGAACTCTCCCAGATGTGCATTTACCGTGAACAAATTACTGAAGTCTGAAGCAACTGCAAATTAATTTAGCACTGGAAAATTAAAGAGAGCTATCACTGTATAACAGTAGGGGAAAGTTGCTTATTATTTACCTGAAGTAATTTGAAAAATGCTTACAAGTCCTTTTTCAATTTCACTCCTTTGCCTGAACATAACACAGTTACCAATTGCTACTGAGGATAAGAAAGTTGAAGCTGTAACAAGTGTGCTACTTCTTAATTTACAAATTTAATTTAGTGCAGGTGGTGTAGACATAAATAAATATCAGAATATTATAGGTTAGTCAGAACATTAGAAGCATAAAGGGAAAAAGATGCTAATGTTACATGAATGGATGTCAGGAAATAGGACTGACACTACTCATTCTCCAGTGTATTGGACATTATTGGACTTCTATGTATGCTCTTAAAAATGCAAGAATAAACAAGAGTCCTCTGAAGCCCAGTTGGAATACTTCACTGAGATTTGAAATAGACTCTTTGTCAGTCAAAGCCCAGGTGCCCTGCAGCCTTCTCCCATCCTTCCATGTAACAGCCTATCTTGGACCTAAAAAAAACGACTACCAAAGGGATTTAATGAAACTCTTCATCATTTTGTCCCCAAGGCACAAATTTTCTTCCAGTCTCTTTCAGAATTGCACCATCCACAGGTAGAGGAGATCCTGTCAGCTTTGAGGAACCCTTTTTCAGTTCCATGGGCTATAGCTGTTTTTGCAGGATTGATCCAGTGACACCTGATGCTGAATGGGAAAAGCTAGAACTTGAAATAGCTGCAGCTCTACCTCTTACCTTTCCAAAGCAATCTGACTTCAATTAGTCAAATAGGATACTTCACATGTCTGAATTAACAGAACCCCAGTCTCAGATAAATTTTCATACTTCATAGCAATAAAAAAAAGATGTTCATGATAAAAGAATCAAAGCACACTCATTTTCCCACAAATTTTCAATGTCATAGCTTGCTTGCTATAGTTGGTGGAATGATCTGGCAAACTTACAACCTGCACAGTTTGTTTGTAGTTAATAGAAACCTTTGCAGGTAGGAAGGCTGCTGGTGTCTCTGCTGTGAAGACAGCAACAAGGAAACTTGAAACAACATAAAAATTGAAATGTGTTGATAACACTCTGGATGACAATATTGGACTGTCCACACTTTTAATAATTAGTTGTGAACTAGAAGAAGAAGATTCGCTTGAATATTAGCTCGGATGGAAGAACTCTGAAAGGTGAATGTACATTACAGACCAGATAAGCTTACCAAGCCTTTTGAGACTTACTGATGAATACTGGAGCTGGGACAGGTGATGACAATTTCTGAATTAAATATCAAATCTAAATGCTATTTATCTCTTCAATCAGACACAGTTAATCCATTTCTTAATTTATAAGCCATACTAGATTTAAATTGTGAAAAAAGTCAGGCTCAAGTGTCTATAATTGTTTTTAAAAGGAGAAATGGAAACACTGGGCTGAAATCCTACTGCCATATATAGTACAGTAAGATTTCAGCTTTACTATCCGTGTAGGCTGCAGTGACCAATTGCCAATTGTTTTGCTTTTCTCCAGTACTGAGTAAGAAAGTTCAGCCTAACAGCTTCAGTGCTTCAGAAACAACAGATTCCTAAAATACCTCCATGAACTCATAATGTACTTCTTTTAGAGATACAGCTTCATGAGCTCTATGTTTACAGTGACTTAGCAATACTGGAAAGCAAACCAACACATCAACTTGATCCATGATCTCAAGACCTATAATTATCTTACTTCAGATAGCAAATACAAGGGGGTGGTGGAGATTGCATCATGCTTTTTCTTTCCATTCTGGGGCATATCTAAGATCTTAAGAGTCCTTCTCCACCTACCTCTTCTGACTCATGTACTTCCTACCGTCATTCCTTTGTAATAGCTTTATTCCTTCTTCATTTATCTTTGGGTAAATTCCAGGAAACTGGTGTCTACAGAAGCCACCTGGCTCCATGGTTTTGTCAGATAAACATCTACTCCCTGATAGCTTCCAGGGCTGCAGGTTCACTTACAGCCTTAAGGATTTCAACCTGCATGGCGTTAGCATAAGCCAGTAATAAAACCTATCATTCAGAAACCACAGTCCAAGTCATACAGTGAAAGTGAAATTCGGGCTTCCTTTAACAACAGCTTCCCTGAAGTTTGATGACTGAAAATAAAAGAGGCAACATGGATTCATAAATTAGAATAAATTACTAATGTGGCTGGAAGTAAAATTAAGCATATATGGCCATAACAAGCTAAAACTGTCTCTAAAATACGCATTTCTACGTGTAACTTATTAGGGTTTTTTTTCCTATGTATTCTTCTCCTAATACAGGAGAATGACCTAATGAAAAAAAAAAAAAAAAAGCTTATTTATTGGAAGTAGGCATCTCTTCTTTGCACAGGCCTTTGGGCTCTTCAGTGATATTTGACCCATAATATCCTTGTTCTCCTAGAATAAAATACTTGTCTATAATAATTCTTTCCAATAAACTCTGTTTTTTATTTTTTAAATATTTACTTCATCTGCATAAAATCTAAAATCCTTCAAAAGACAATTGTTTTAAGGAAGGGTTCCACCCTTCACTACCGATCATAATATTAAAATGGGAAAATAGAACACGAGTGGTAAAATAAAGGTCAGCAGATAGGAAATGCTTTTAGCAAAAAAGCACATTCAGAAAAAATAGTTAAAGGCCTGGCTGCTTCTGCAAAATAGGAGGAATGATAGAGAAAACAACTTGTTCAGACAAAGCAGTTCTGAGTTCCTTGAAAGATACTTTTTACAACCACTATCAGTGTAGAAAAGGCTGTTGAGATATCTGCAAGCTTTTGTATTTTACATTTTGGCTGATTGACTCTCTGATAGTAAAGAAACATATTAAACCAACTGGAAACCTCTCCAAAAGCTTTCGTGATACACGTGTGGGACTTTATCAGGCAGGTAACAGTAACCAAAAATAACGGTGAACAGAAGCTGCTATTCAGGCAAATGGCTTCTTTTTTGAAAGTATTTATAAATATCTGCACTTACAAGCAATTCATGCTACAAATGAGGATGAATAAATGCACATTTATTGAGAAGAGAAATCAATAAGATTTAAAGTTAATCTGGATTTGATCAACTTTAAATTGTTTTGAACACTGCAGTAGTTTTTCCTCTTAAGTAAATTTTTTTGTTGTGCATGAAGATTTGCTTTATCTTAGGGTGGTGAGCAACCTCTGCTACAAGCAGATTCTATTTAAGTGCAAGTTTCATCACAAGATTGTGTTTGACAACTGTACACCTGCATACAGTACTAGACAAACACTCTGTGCTGCTATGCATAGAAAAAAGCAGCATTAAATTAAAGCAGCCTTTTCTCAGCTCTGCAGCAGGAGGCTGATGTGCTGCTACCACTGCATGGTGAGAGCTATGCTACTGAACTGGATATACCTGTCTTCAGTTCTGTGTAAAGAGTACAGAATTTGGCCTTTGAAACACACAGTTAATTGCAGCCAGTTTAATAATTCATTAAACTTACAATCTACCACATCTCTATCAGAATAATTAAAGACAACAAAGAGGTATTTTCAGTGATAACATGGGGAATCTTTAAAGGATTTTTGAAAAAAATTATCACAGAGTTGTGGGCTATAAACCACAGGAGTTTGAGATGACACCATCTTTAGCATGTCACACTGTGCCTGGACATGATTTCATTATACAACTTACCCTGATGAGTTTAGCATTTTCATGCAATATTAAAGTTTATTTCTGATTTAAGTATTTTTAACTGCAAAACAGTGTCAAAGAAGGAAAGAGAGAAACATACACATTTAAGGAAACTAAGGGGGGGAGAAAAATATGCTTATTGTTTTTCTTCTTAGAACTCATATTAAGGAATAACTGAACATTCCTGTTTATCCACTGAATTAGATATACAAACATCCACTGAACTGATATGCATTTCAGAGAGACTCTATTGACTCATCCAAAACCAGAGCTAAAATGGGTATTGAGGTTGGACCTTTCCTGTGAGTGCCAAACACGCAGGTCTGGGTGGGGTGATAAAAAAAATCCACCCCAAGCATAAAAACCCCCACTTCTGGTGCTTTCCAGAATTGAAAGGATGAAAGTACAAGTGAAGATCTAGATCACATGGTGCTACAAATACTGTATCTGAAGGAGGTATTAAAACCTTAGCAGCAGGAAACAGCATATGGAAGAATCATGACTTCCATTGTTACAGGAATAAAGGAATATCTTGCTGTTCATCTTCAGCAGCTGTTTCATGAGGTTAACAACTCTCTGGCCCTTTGCTTTGAGAAAGATTATCCCTGACAAACCTGCTTACTTGATCAAGCAAAGACTAAAGGCTTGATTAACCTACACCAAAAAATCAGGAATATTTCTTTATATAGACCCTCAAACCATGTGTCATTTCCAGTGAGTTACTCTACATGTGCATAACTAACTTAACACTCAGTTTGTGATGAAGCATACAAAGTTGAAAGCTTTTCCCTTCATTTTTAATTTAAGAAATACAAGGCCCAGGAGGAATTTTAGATCTTCAGTTATCTTTCTCCACAATTCCAGCAATGTGGAACAAGTCTATTTTTCTTTCTCATTAGGTATCTAAGTGTCATAGCAATACTAATTTCTCCTCCAAATAACCATCTGCAAAATCCTGTTAGTCATTTGCTCAGAAAAGATGACACTAAAAAGCATACCCTTCTTCATTACAGTTTCTGCAGCAGTAAATTTTCACTCTAATATGAATAAAAAAACTTCAAGCAGGAGATTTTGAGACATTCTATGTTGGCTTAACTCCACTTTCCACTGACTTTTCAGGAAACAGATCTCTACTAAAGGAAAATTTTCAGTGAGATTGAGGAATACAAAATTATGATGCCCAAGAATAAGAGGATTAAAACAGTCTTCTGTAAATTGCAAACCAGTTGCTTGTCTACTACAGTTCATTGATTCATTTTAACACTGTCTGCAGCCAGTGACAGGCTTAAGAATATTCATAACAAACAATGATTAGGTGATTTCAGGGGAAAAAGGTACTGACAGAGAGAAAGGGTAAAAACCTTTACTGAGTCTGCTCCCAGAACCAAATTTTATCTTAGTACTGCTGAAAAGACAAAAAATTTATGGTTTGCTAGAGGTATTCTGACCTGTTTGTCTGCAGGGCTTTGCAGATATTGTTATAAGAGGAATGAACTGATGAAGTTTCTTTTCCTAGCCACCCATAAGAAATGCTCGAAGCAAGGAATATCCTCCAGGAGTCAGGTTTACCCCAGCAGAACCTTCCCTCATTAATATTTTCATGTGAATATATATTATTTTGTTAGGATTGTCCCAAGTGAATAATTGTCAATATCAGGTCAAATAACGACACCAGCCAGAGCTGCTCCTACAAGGTAAAAAGTGTGACTGTCTTATTTTTGCTGCAGAGGCTTTTGCTTTGCATTAAACCCCTCACAGGACACCAGTTTTTTATCAGGAAAGGAAAGGCTGAATAGAACCAGTTTAGTCTTTTGCTCAACTGAGCTTGAAGGTGGATCTGAGAACACACACTACCAGCACCAAATCCATTTAACCCAAGACTCATTCAACTTGAAATAAGTCACAGCACTGCACAGAGTCTAGTTCCAAAAAGATTTTAAAAAATAATCAAGACTTTAAGAGTTTTTCGTGTTAGCAGTGAGTTGCAATGTGTGCGTTAGCAGGCTTTTGGAAGTGTTTCTTGGAGATAAAATTTGAATAATCTATGTGGTTTAATTTAAATAATTTATGCATATTCAGAGCTATAATTGTAATTACAGTGTTCAACTCAGTAGCAACGAGGTACATTTGAAGTTGGATTCTGATTGTACTGTATATCTTATGTTCCAAATTTCATTTTGTTTTGAACAAATCCTTTGGAGCACAAGAAGATGGCTCAGAGCTTCATAAAAGTTCCTGAGTGAAGTTTTAGAGAGTTTTTTTGCTACACATTTTTTTATTATTATTTAAAGTCTGAAATCCTATCTTGCATGCTTCTGTGTCATGGTGATAAAGTAAAGGTGGCTGAAAAGTGCCCCTGGTCAGAAAGGAAGGACTTTTCTACTTTTCTCATGAAGGAGCAGCTGTTCCTATCAATAATTTCCTGAAGCAATAGGCCTGGAGTGTAAACAATATTTTATACGGATGGCAGCAGAACAGATTACATTATTTCTGAAATTTTTGCACTTCACCATGGAGAATGGATTAACCCTATGTGACATAAATTCAAATCTTAGTTCCTTGAAATGAATGAAAAGGTTAAAGTACTGTAAAGAGAAAAAAAAAAATCCACAGAATAGTGTAGTCAGAAGAGTGTCATCTTAGTAACTTGGTTCAGAGAGAGAGAACACTGTGGCATTAGGAGCACTTCAGAAATTGCATATTGAAGCCTGAACACACAAAAGGTTTGCTCCCACCATTCATATTGATACCATTTTTTTTTCTGACCTTGTAACACACACCCAGAGACAGATAAGAGGAAAACTCTGAATACAGCCACACAGGACGAGTATGAGGGGAATGGACAACTAATGCTTGTGTGCTTTTCCTTATAAAAGATGTACTGCCAGCATTGGAGATCAGAGGATCATGGTTACAATCTAGTAGGACATACCATAGCTCAATTTCAAACACAAACAATGTTTGAACAAACTCGAAGGTCCCCAGATTTCAAGTCCCCGGAGCAATACTCCCAGAGGACAAGCAGAAGAGCACACCTGTGGATTCCACTGCTTGTGAGCAGTCTTGCAAGAAGAACACATCTTCAGCCAGGCTCCAGGCAGAAACAGTGGGCTCCAAAGGCTGAATAAACAACTGTCAGGTGTTCGTAGGTGAATACTGAATAGGGCCCTCAATGTCAGGAGGAGTTTATACCTTTGTTTCTTTTTACAGAGGATATGCTGGTCCATACCATCCTGCTGCTTGAAAAGCAGGTCTGGGAGGTAATGGCATGATCACTGCTTAACATCTTTGCCAGTTCTATATTTAACTCTTTCTACTTTGTTCAGTATTAGCTGTGATGATGGATAGTCACACTCATCCCTTACCCACCCAAACCTATAAGTACAAGGTTACTATACCTTTCCAAAAACATGGATTAATGAGTAATCCCTAGGATCTCGTATTTTCAGAAGATTTCATGTGAAAGAGGAAAGCTAAATTACCAAAGAAAAAAGTTTATGCAAAAAAGAAGCAGCTGTGTTTATTTCAGTAACCTCCCTACAAGCTTACTTGAAAGTGTCAGAACTAGTTAAACCAGAGAGTGCCAGGAGCTTAATATTTCATTAGAAGTGTACAGATCTTTCAAGACAGGAAAACAAGGTAAGTGCAAGTTTCTTCTACACTGCCATCATAACATGCTTCCACCAGCATTATTCCAGCTAGCTTCTGAGTTCCTAATCAGAAAGCAAAACCTCTCTCATGTTTATCTTTTCTTTGACAACTACACATCATTGTAATTTTGTTTTACAACTGGAAGACAATCCGTTTTCTGCATTAAATAAGTTCTTGCCACGTTAAGTCTGAACCTGAGCTGGTAGGATGTTGCAGCAGCCCTCTTGTTAGAGGATGGAAATGAACCAAGACACAGACTTCTTGTTTACCACAGCATGAAAAGGGCCCTGGTTTATCCTTCTTTACAGCTCAGCCATCCTGACTCCAACCATTCACTGACTCTGGCTACAGCAAGCTCCTAGTGTAGGGTTTCCTTGCAGCCTCTGATTGCTGGTTATTTCCTCCTATCCTACTGGCTACAGGTATAAGTTTGCAGACTGAATGCAGACTTTTACTTAGCTAGACTGTAACTGCAAGTTCCAAAACCAGGTCTAAGTGCAAAACCAGGCTAACCTGAGAGCAGTGATTCTCTCTCTCTGGGAACCTTCTGCTTCATGATCCTCTTCCTCAAGGTTCCTACTCCTCCATGATCCTCCCCTCACTAGCTAACCCACCCGCTTTTCTCACACTTATCTTTATTGGATACAGCTGTAACTCATCAGGGGTGAGGCTGTATTGGATAATTAACACAGCTGTTACTTATCAGGGGCAAGGTCACCTGTATTCCCTTCTCCTACAGTAGGACCTTTCTTCTCCTTTATTTTGAGTGACAGCATTTTCCTGGGATAGTGTAGAAAAGACATTTTAGGCATCTGGAACAGACCAAAACCCCCCAAACCCTCAACCACCCATCAAACCCCTCAAATAACGCTGAGATCAAAAGCCTTAAGGGTCACATTGAGATGCCTTTAATATACCTCCAGGGATGGTGACTCCAGCAGTTCCCTGTTCTCCCATGGGACAGCCTGAGGCCATTTCTTACCATCCTGTCACTTGTTTCTCTGCAGAAGAGACTGACACCTGTTTTGCTACAGCCTCCTGTTGCATTGCTGAGTATTAAGGTCTTCCCTGGGCCTCCTTTTTTGCAGCGTAAACTACCGCAGTCACTTCTCCTAGGAGGAGGAGTGCTCCAACCCTTTCACCAGCTTCGTTGCCCTCCTTTGGACACACTCCAATATCTCAATATCTTTCTTGTAGTGAGGAGCCCAAAAACACAGTAATTTCAAGTGTGGCCTCACGATCACTGCTCTAGTACTGCTGGCCACATTCTCTGTGGTACAAGCTGGTTTGCTGTTGGCTTTCTTGCCTACCTACGCACACAACTGGCTCATAGTCAGCCAGCTGTCGACCCACAGCTCCAGGGTGTCATGTTTAAGAAGAAAGTAGCTGCTAAATGCAGCCTGTTATTCCAAAATTAAAGTATTGCAAAGATCCAGATAATGAAACTGATAGACTCTTATTCTGAGAATTGAATAAATTGAAGTTGATAGATACTGTGCTCTTGATCTGAGATAAGAAGCTTTATCAAAGCAGCCAGTTTGATAAACAAGCAATCTGCGAGGTGTTAAAAAAGGGTTTAAGCAGGTGAAACCTTCAGAAGCCATGCTTTGCTTCTTTAGCAGTCAAAATTACAGCTGCCATAAGCTTTACAGCTTCAAGCTTCTCTCAAATCACCATGAACACACACACCCACACACCAGGTATTAACCAGTCATTTCAAAGAATACAGCTTGATTTATAGATTAATTTTCGTTAGGACTGCACCTGCATGTTCAGTTTTGCTAAAGAAACTCAGCACCAGTCTGCAAACACTAGCAAGTTGTGCCACACTGAGAAATACAGACTGCCAGAGGGGAAAAAAAAAACAAAAAAAATCCTGCTGCTTGGAAACCTGCAGTCCTTAGTCTGGAGTTCCAACTGATTTGCATCGTGCTTTTCTGGCAATAGTTCCAGATCAAGAGATAGTAATATCAGATAAGTGGGGAAAAATATTTGATTTTTTTCTAGATGCTACTGTTTAAGTGGCAAAATTTTACTTCTCTATTTTCCAGCATAGAAACAGTTAAAGTTTAGAATCTGAAGTTGAGGCAGAACAAGATAAGTTAAAAAATTGAGAGCAATTATATAAGATTTTGTACCACTTTAACTCAGTTGCTTTTTAAGCTTATTTAAATTTTAAATCTGCCTTAAAACCAGTGTCTGGCAAGTCCAAATCATTATCTCTGATTAAAAAAGTAAAATATTCTTTCTCAAGACAGACACATTGTACATCATTTGGAAAAAATTCCACCCCATAAAAAAACCATTCCCAGATGCCCAGTAACATGAGGTGAGGCCTGAGACAACCTGGCCACCTTCCCTGCAGAAAGTCCAGGACCATACTGGCCCACAGAAGAGCTTGCATGCAGGGAAAAGCATGCAAAATAAACCTCTAGAATGAGATATGTGACAAAACTATTCCAAATTCCATACTGTTTTTTTTTATCACTCTGAAAACAATATTGCTGTTTCAGCCTGTGATGATGCAAGGATTCAGCTGTGAAAATGTCCCTGCCAGTCCAAGCAGCCGAGGCCATTCAACAATTTCACCAGGCTTCTGTGAAAGTGCCTGAAACAACATTCATGCTGTAATAAAAAGAAAAAACCAAAACAACAAACCAACCACCAGAAGACACACCAAAACCCCCCAGCTTTAACTGGCTGCAGCAGACCATGAATGAAAACAGACCATGAAAACAGGGCACAACTACACTGATAAATTGAAATGTAAAGTTATAAAAAGAAAAAAAAAGGAGAGGGAGGATGTCTACAGATTCATGCTGGCACATGAAGCCAGGCTGTCTGAAACTCAACTCACTCATCAGAATATTTCCATCCACCAACCTGCTGTATTACACACACCCGAGCTGGGGCAGGTGGGATATGACTAAAAATTATATTAAAGAACCTGACAGCTGTGAACAGGCTATAAATGGAAGGGTTCAGATTACCTGCAGCATGACTCTCAGAACAAAGCCCTTGTTTTTAATAGTGCATACACTCTGTTCATCCCACAGCAGGCAGCTGTCTCCTATAAGTGATGTCTAAGGTGGCATCAATTGATGCCAATTTTCCAATCACTTTCCAAACTTGCCTGTTTAATGAGGTGAGCTGCACAATGGCAGTTTATTTACCCGCTGGCAAACCTTTTCTTTGAAGGGTCACTGCTCTTAATTATAATGGCACCTGTGTACTGCTTTGCTTTTAAGCCTGTCAGGGTTTCCATTATCAACCCATTTCTGGATGTTTATTCTGCAATACCCTTCCAAGTCCACTGTGGGTTGAATCATGGCTTGTAAAGTCCCAGCAACTATGTCTCCTAAGTAATTGTGGTTCTCTTGTTCTAAATAACTCAGGAATGACTTTTTCTACTACTGCTTTATGGGAAGGTTATACCTGCTTTTTTATTTAGGAAACAAACATTTTACAGGTAGGGAAACCTTAAACAGAAAGGGTACTTCTACAAGAAAGTATAATAATCTTACAAGAAATATTGATCTGTACACCCAAACCCCAGGCTTGATAATTTGCCATCTTAATTTCTTTGCATCTGTTGGGATGAATTGCTGTTCTGCCTTGACTCACCATCACTGCTATGTGATAATGACTTCTTATTTTCTTCTCCACTTATCTTGCCTATTATCAAAGGCCTCTTGGCATTCTCTTTTTCCTGAAGTCAGGAGACACTACTGATGTTTGAAGAGAGGGTACACTAAACCATGTAGATGACCTGCTTTATATTTATATTGTATGTAACATTGCAGACAAGAAAATGGAAGGCAGCCTCTATATGTTCTTTTACCTGGAGCAGGAGAAAAAAAGCACCCAAAGAGACAAAATACCAAAGCTATTTGTTTCTGTTTGATCATGGTAACATACACAGAGAGACTAGAGCAGACTGTAACAGGGACAGTGATGTGGCCGATCAAATGGTTCAAGAAGGAGAAACCCAGCAGAGAAACAATGGACACCACCAGTAATAAGCAAGCAGACACTGGAAAGAGACTGATGTATTCAGGACTACCTGTGGCTGAGAAAAAAGTGATATGTGAAAGGCACTCACTTTTTTTTTTTTAGTGGGAACATAAACTAAATTTCAAGGCTCACAGCTGTGAGGGTCACAGCTGCACTTGTCCATGACATACTGGAATCCTGAAGGACAAAAAGCAGTGAGACCACAAGCCCAGCTTACTGCCATTTACACATCAGGTTCATAAACCCTTATTCACTTCTCAACATGACAAACTGGGGCTGTTGAACTACCTGTATGAGGTACCAGCCTCTGGTGTACACCAAAGCTCTTAAGGTAATGCAAAACCAAACAATAAATCCATGGAAGAAATTAATGGTTTGGAAGGGAGTTCAGAGTTTCTGCTTTGGCATTAGGATGGCACCTGCTGTGACAAGAGATCCTTGCAAAAAGAGTTCCTGCAGCCAGAGTAATTGCTATGCATGTGTACACAGCAGAAGTGGGAAGGGAAGAAAGTGTTTCAGCATTGTATCAGCATTGATAGTTACAGCTGGGGCACCCTGCTCTCCCTCCACAACACTGCATACTTCTGAAATGCAGAAGTATTTTTGTATTTCTAACCTACTTCTAGTCATGCACTTTCAAATCCCTAATGATTCTCCATTTTGATCACAGATAAAGGCAGCAAAAGGGACCAGGTTGTGAAAGACACTGTGTATTCCTTAACACAGCTACACAAAACCTTTTGTGTTTGCTCTGACCCTGTTTGAAAGAGTTACCCACCAGCTAGGAACAGAAATATTCTATCTTCAAAGATTCCATTGTCTCCTGTATTTCTTTTGCTATGATCATCTGAATGACAGAATCATGCTTTTGATCCCAAATGGGTAATTCAATAAATCATTCCCATTCAAGTAAGAGGAACTACAACAGCAGATTTAGAATAACAATGACAAATAGATAGAATTTTGTTCTTTGACTGCCAAAGCTGTTCAAACCTAACCCTTCTTCCCATATAGGAAGAGGTCATTGTCTTCTGACGTATAAACAAAGTTAAACTTCAGTTTTGTCCAGACCCCAAAAGCTTTATGACTTGAGAAGTAACTTAATAATTAATATAGCTATAAATTAAGCAGAAATCTAATTACGTCTTGGACAAGTAATAGTTCCCCTTGGGCATTAGGAATCTGTTTTTCTTGTTTGAATACTGAATGTCTAAGTAGGAAAGAAATAAAATCCTTTTTGCTTTAATGAAAATCCCTCAAACTCCAAAAACCCTACAGAAATAATCATCTATATGCATTACTTTCAGCTGCCCATCACAAATCATTACCATGAGTCTGAATGCCCTTCATGATGCCTGTTTGAGTGGGTTGTTTTGTTTGGGTTTTGTGGCATTTGTTGTGTGTGGTGGGTCTCTTAATTTGCATTGTGTTTTTTTTGGTGGATTTTTTGTTAGTGGGTTTTTTTTTTTTTTTCTCACTTGTGTTTTTTGGTTTTTTTTTAGATTTTCTCTGCATGCGTGTAGTAACTTACACATTGCAATCAATAGTTGAAGGTGGATTTGTACCTGAGTGAACTGATTTCATGCAACCACAAATATTTAGCCATGTAAAGAAGACAGGAAGTTCTTACAGCTCTGATTTTAAAAAGTATGCACAAATGTGTGGATGCATGTAAGGGAGACACTGTTTTCTAGGCCTGATCTGCAACTGCTTTATCACTTTCAGTAGAGCACCAAAAATTAACAAAAGGAGTTTTGCCATGATAAAAATGCCATGGAAACTATTTATCACACAAACCCCCTTTTTTGGGAGTAGAGAATATCCTCTCATCAAAAGTGACACTGAAATTAACGGAGAATAAACAGCTTTGGATCTCCTCATTTTAGATTTGCAACCAAGGAGGAAAGCTGCATCTTCCCTTGATCTGAATTTAGCTTTGCAATCCCCTGCAAAACTAAATTTCATCTCAAGAGTGAGATGGGAAATGATTAATACCAAATTTGAAATCTGGATAGGAAAAGTGGCCAAAATAAAAACCCTCAAATACCCTAAAGGACGGATACACTGCAATAAATTTGTTTTGCTCTTAACTTTGAGGTCCTGCAATACAGAATTTCCAAGTGTGACAGGATAATGAAAAAGTTATATGACACCCAATACCTTACCTTTTACTACTTCAGATAAAAACCACTCCTTTCTTTTCCCCCTAGGACTGCCTGAGATACAAGGTGCTTGTCTTTAATTTGATGCCACCATCATCAAGCTTTCAACAGTCTTGACAGGCTCAGTGGCTCTCTCTTTCCCCCATATCTGTCCAGAAATTACTGCAATCCCATAAACTATAAATCACCTTTAAAGGTGACCTCAAAAAGCAGCAAATGGATTTGTTCCCTTTTGTTGCTGATTAAGAGGTAAAGCCAAAAATCAGAGATTCTGAGTTGGATATTCTGGTTAATATTTGGGGTTTTTTTTTAGCATTTGGTTATTTTGGCTGTAAAATTTATTTCCACTAACTTTATCTTCCCTGATTTTCCCAGGTAACTCCCATATGTTTTTTTCCTAACTTTCTATGCCAAATTCAATTGCATTGAAATGGCAAGTGAGTTGCAGCAAATAAGTCAGATTTCTGGGCACAGTTAGGGATATGTATGCAAACATGAGACACAAACCAAATCAGATCCTCATCCTTCCTCCCTCTTTGCATTTTAGGACTAAAACAAGAACTAATCACCACTGAAAGAGATTTCCCCCTATTTTCTTCAGTCTAGGTATCTCTAGATGAGACCAGGAACACCTTACACTGACGTAAAGAGGTGATTGTTCTCAGCTGTCCACGAGCAGGATTATACACATAAGGCTCTCAGTTACTGAAATTCAGGGCTTGCTATATTCAGGTGGACTGATACCAATTGGATACTGGAGAAAAAAGGGTTCTGAACTGCAGTGACTGAGATTTCTTCCAGCTCTGCCTGGAAGATGGAAGAATGAACAAAGACCATCTCAAAACCTCTGGTTTCTGGAGGCAATGGACTGCATTTTGCACACCCATAGGCCAGCCACACATTGGCATCACAGTGTCCACACCTGGCTCTGATAGACAAACTCCAAAGCTGTAGCACTCTAAGTGGAGGGTAGGAGTACAGGGAACTCTTCCAGGTCCCTAGCAGGACAGAAGGCACCCTTACTTTCCTCATATGTCACTTGTAAATTTTTGCCTGTCTACTAACAATCTATACTTGCATGTTTCTGGTATTTGTACATTTTTCAGCATCAATGTCCTTTTTGAAAGTCATCTGAATGACATTCAATGGTTAAGAATAACACTTCACCTTTGTGCCAGGAGCTATATTTCGTTTTAATGATTCATAATTATAGTAAATCAATTAATCAATTAACTCACAGACTATTTTTACTGGTTTATGTATTCAATTGATTTTTAACATGTATTACATAAGAAACAGATGATATGATTATTTCTTTGAGAAATATGTGAACTGCAACAACAGCCAACTTCTTAATAAAGCTAAGAAACACCAGGTGAGTGCATTTAGAAGCAAGCAGTTATGCAGTTCTGCATAACTTTTTCTTCTATTTAAGCAATTGCTATTTCATTAATTTACAAATCTCTTAGTGAGGAAGAAAGTGATAAAATACCTTATCATTGACGACAGTATACCAAAATTTTTTTTGTGGCAAAGAATTTCATACTTTGCTGCTAATTAAGACAGATTTATTAGTGTTGCACGTATGCGTGTTCAATACTTTGTTTACATATTACAGTAGCAGTTGATACTGAGTGTTATTTTTCTGATGTAGTCACATATAACTCTAATGCCGGAGTTAACTGTAATATCTACATGCTTGTACCAACTCATGTTATAAAAGAGATGTTGAAGATCCCAGAAAGCAAACCAGAAAAACAGGATAAGCTTCTTAATTCTTTTATCTTATAGTTAATTACTATATATTGAAAACGAAGGTTTCAGGTTACCTTTCACTACACTAGTGCTCTTTTAAAAATAATTTTTTTTCCACATGCTTTGTAATAAAATCAAACTGTGAGGAATTGAGTGCAGTTTTCCTATGGACTTCAAAGGTGAACCAAGTCCCACAGTTAGTTAAAATGGGGGTATCTTGATTCCTTCATTATGGGGACATTAACACATACCAGTAGAAACAGAAATATTAGCAAAAACAGAGCCATTTTAGAGTTGTTACAATTCAAGGAATTGGAGCCAAGTATGATGATCTCCACTGTCACCTCTGTCATTGTGTTTCCAAAAAACCCTTAAAAAGTAACAGCATCAGATAGTCCCTCGCTCAAGCTTTGTAGGAATTGCACCAACATTGCATCATTCCCTACTTTTTTCTTTCCTCTAAAGAAATTGCATTTCGCCATCACCATTTCGGGTGCATTTGCAACAAGCAAACTGAGTCTTGGAAGTGTCTGAAGAGTCTTGCTGTTCTCTGGAGCTATATTTGTACCATGTTTACTATCAGTTATGCTTCCCAGAGGAAAAACCCCAACGAAACACAGGGAACTCACCAGCTGCCGCAGGTCCCTGCTGGTGCCACCAGCGCTCTCCCTTTTTCCTGCTGGGCTCCTGTCATTGGAGGTGCAGATGGTTCAGCCAGCTGGGACAGTCACCCAGGCCAGCTGGCAGCTCCCTCTGAAGATGCTGTTTCCCCTCCATCTACCATCTTGCTGCCTTTTCCAAACCTTTTCTCGAGGCTTTTTTTCCCGCCTAGGCCTCGGCGCCCCTTTCCCTGCAGGCCCCTCACACCCTCACCCTCACGTGAGGGGGCTGGCATAGCCCAGCTTCCCGTGTTCCTCTGGGCTGGGGGAACAGCCTCTCCAGCCTCTCCAGCCTCTTCAGCTCTCCTTGCTGCTCCAGGGGCTCCCCAAAAATCACACAGAAGGGTCACCCACCCTCTGCTTGTTGACGGTTTAATGCTGACCCCCAAAATGCTGCCCTACTTGCTCTGACCGCCTGGCTGAGGGGCTGGAAAGGGCTCACTCCTTTTTGGCAGAAGAGCATTGGAGCTCCCTGAGCTGTAATGTTGATCACTGGCCTTCTCATGGCTGGAGAAGATACAGTGGGAGAAAAGGACTAAAACCCACCTCAGACACTGCTTGTGCTTGCCTGAGGAGATGTGCTGTCATTCCCTGGCAGGCCTCCCTGCACCTCGCAAATTCTGGGCTAATTTCAAGCATCTGACAGAGGCAGAAATCTAAAAAAGTACTGAGTTCCCACAAGCATCATCAGATTTGGAGCATTTTTTCACCTTTTGGCTACACCAGCATGTTTCTAACATAAACCAGCCATTGCATGTTGAGTGACAGTCCCCTAGACAGTGAGGGCACATGCAGGGGAAGAAGTAGAGCATCATTGCTCTCGCTATGGGAAGTCTTCAGGACAAAGGCCCCTTCTTCACCTCAAACCAGAGTTAGTAACTTAACAGGAGAAATAACTTGTTCACTTTTTCAGAATTTTAAAAATGCACTTTCTCATCTTGAAAAGAAAGCCTTAGGCAGTTGGTGTATTTGCATAGAAAGGTACTGTCATGGAAGCAAGGATGCTGCTATCTTCCTAGGCATTTGGCAGCTTTCTGGAAGGAGATTCAAAATCTCTGTGAGACAGACACTCTGTCAAGTCTGTTTTAACAGGGAGAGGGCCAAAACCTACAGTTCATTTACAGGGTGCCCTTGGCGAAAAATATTTGCCTTCAAGATTTAGAGTAAGTACCGAGACTCTGGTTATCAGGGCCTGAATATTTTGCTGACTCATAGTATGTATAATGAAAGCTTAATAAAATGGAATATATCTAGTTCATGAAGTCTCTTGAAACTGTGTTGTAATTTAGTCCACCAACAGCCTTTATTTTAAGTTGGATTCCATGAGCCTGTTATAATGAGCTAAAAAGTGCACAGATAAGCAGTTATTTCTGAAAATGTGGCTCCCTATCGATATATATTTTGCACAGCCTGTATATCTTAATTGAATTGAAATGAGCATGGGACCCTAGGGTTTTTTTAGGTCTAGTGAGGCATTAAATACTCCAAAAACACAATAAAAATGAAAAAAACCTCTACTCCAAACTATTGAATCTCATTGCTTCAGCTGTGGGCAAAGCACTCCTGCTACCTGGCAAAAACACGAAAAAGCATTGCTTACAGCTCTTCATGGTCTATATCTGCACTCTTCACGCCTGCATACCTTCATAATCTTATCTTCTGCCCTTCTGATGCATTCATCTTTCTAAGTATTCCTATCTCATCTTCAAGTTGCGTTAAATGTGCTCATATTTTTTCCTTCTTTTCCTTTTGAAGCCTCTCATTGCAGCAGTACTCCTGCGTTGGTTAGAAAAAACGCACAGTTTGGCGATAGTGACAAACCATTGCCCTCTGTATTCAGATGGGGTTCTATTTTACTGATTTCTAAGGACATTTGTCTCTGTTGGAGCTGAATTAAGATCATGTAGACACATCCTGTAAAATTTTTGAATAATCTGGGTTGTGTATGTTGCTGCATATATCAGCATGAAAACCAAGAGTAGCTGCTCTGTGTGTTAAATACACAACAGGTTGAAGCTGATGTGAAGAATGATCTAACTCAAAGTAAACAGCAGGAGAAAAACTCCTTTTCCAAAGTTAATCTTTTAAAAGCTTAATAGTTGTTAATTCTAAAAACTGTTCTTATTTATTATCATGCTTTCTGCCTACCATATACCAGAGCAATCCTTAATGCTCCAAACAATGCACTCATCAACCTGTTTTTGAATGAAATTTGGAGACACCAAAGGGTAAGGCACTTAAAAGAAAGATCTGAGATCTTGGATGCTTCCCCAAATTGAGCTGAGTCTCTGAATATTTTTGCTTGGCAATCACTCTTGGATGATACTATTTACATTGTCACAGAGGGAGTATTACTGATCACCTTCCACCACCATGACTGTTACAGTGTCAATCAAAAACAAGTAGCTTGCTAACATTCAGACTCCAGCTGTAAAAATGTTCTCTTTTTGGGGCTCATTAGTTTGCTCCTGCTGGCATCTTTTCAGCCAGAAAAAAAAAAGCCCTTGTGTTTTCATTCAGTACAAACAAAATGGTATTTAAATATTTTGCATAAACTTGAATTCTAATTAACTAAAGACAGTCTTTCTTAAAAAATAATCAAAAGAACTAATTTAGACATTAGAAGTATAAGTGACACACTGTTAGGATGTATGGTTTTTACTCTCTGTTTTGATATCTGAAACACAATTTGTTGGTAGTGGGTAAAAATGCCCAGACTATGGAATAGACTTGAAATCAAAGACCAAAAGATTTCATTATGACAGAAGGAGTTGTTGCCCACAAATTAAGTTATGTTAATTCAAATGCCAAGCAGAATACTTTGATCAATTGTAGTGTAGAAGTGGACAAAGAAAAGAATGTCTACAACTGTTATGAATAGCTAAATTCATTTCATCTATAAGGAGAAGAATATTGATTTCAGTTATCTCATCCAGTTGGTAGCATGACTGAAGAATAACTCAAATTCAGTGGCACCAGCTGCACAGATGATGGTACTGTAGCGATGGATGGCAAGAAAAGGTAATTCAAGAGTGATAAACAATTTCATGAGAAGAGCTCAAACCCAGTCTGTCTTTAAGAGAAGGCAAAGCACAATCTGTGGATTCTATTGCTCCTAAAAGTTATGATAACCTCTGTAATGTCTGTGGGTTTTAAACCATGGCTGATTTTTCATGTACTTACGCATAACTAGAGCACACAGACCAAACTGCTGATGACATGGGGTATTGATCTTCTGGTATAAATCAGGAGAAAATATATAATAACAAAGGAATTAACAAAGTTCTAATGAAGTGATTAATCAGTTAATAGGTAAAGAAATTGTTTACATAGCTCAGCAATATGGGCTTGATTCAATATCATATTGAAGTAAATTTAAATATATCTGAATAACATCCATAAATTTTGGATTAAGCCCCTATACCATATATTTTAATGTTGCTTTAAGAATCTTTTGTACTTCTTGAATTTGAGGTTTTGAGAAATGCTTTTTTTTCCTGATCTTTCTTAAAGTAAAATCTTATTTTTTCCACCCAAGGACTCAGTGGGTGACAGCTTAAGCACGGGAATAGCCACCTTTAAGTTAATGAGATGATCTGTGTACAAAAACTCTACATTTCTGTGAATTGTCAACATCACTTGAAATAAAAATTCAGATATCACCATGAACGACAAGAAATTAATTCCGATGTTCATCGCAGTTGATACAATTCTAAATAGTTGTGGTTCAAAGACACTAAAAAAAAATCTGATCTCATCAACATATCCTGCTGAAGCTGAAATTTCTTCCTTTGATTGTCTCAGCTTCATTTCAGTTAAAAATATGCAAGAAAACCAAGACTCGCTATATTTCTTATAATCAAAGAGGCCTTATTTCACACCCTATTTACACATTAGGTCTCTGAAGTAAAACATTAGAGACTATTTTATATAGTCTTATTTTGCTCTAAAAGCAACCAGTCCAGTTTATCAGAGTATGAATATGTGCAAATGGAAAAGAAGCAGGATTGACTACACAATGTCTTTGCTCATGGTTGCCAAACAAACAGGCATGGTGAGGAATAAAGCAGATGATAATCCTTCAAGGAAATCCTATGTCTAAAATTTGAATGTTTTTCTCTTTCTTGTCTGTTTTGAAACAGTCTCTTAGAAGTACCCAGGACTTGGTGTTAGAATCAGCATTTTCAAATGAGTAAATATGAGGTAAATATGTGAATTCAAACCAAAGTATGAGGGATTTAGTCTCTGTTGAGTCAATAGGATTGAAATGAATCAACCTGTAAAGCCTGATGGGAGCACCAGGCTCTCCCCAGAAACACGTACTTACCTTAAAACATTTGCTTACATTCATGTCCAATGTGTTGTTTCTTTTCTTGTCAGAAAGAAATGCACTTTCATGCACTTTCTACTGCCTCGTGGATTTATATTGTGTTCTTCTCACAGTTTTACATTTCACATTGCAAATTTTGTTTATGTAGTTGGGAGTCTCAAATGAAGTCTTCTTGTCCAGTATACATGCAGAAGGTAACACTTATGTGGTTAAATTTTCAGAGATTCAGGGTATCACAGAGCCTCAACGAAGTAAAATATATTAGTCAGGCTAAGAAAGTAACAAGATTTGTGCCTACCCTCAGACATAAATTTAGTGTGAAGACACCATTATGCCTTGTGCAATAGATTATTGGGGAAAGTCTTGCTGGGAGGATGGTGCCTTCTGCGGGATCCCATACCTTAAATCTTCTTTTCAAGCAGAAGTTAACTCTGATATGTCTCAGAATCTAATCATGGTACCAAGACTCCTTTTGCTTTTTAGGTTTTTTTTTGGTTTTTTTTTTTTTTTTTTTTTTTTTTTTTTAACTGCAAAACAATGCTAATAACCAAGGAAGTGGCATGCAAAATACAGCAAAAGAAATATGAAAAGTATTGTATTGTTTAAGGCACAAAGCAGAGATCTAATGTTTAGAGTCTCATTATGTAAACTATCAACAAATATCCTCTGACTTTTGTAATAGCAATTCAGAAATAGTTTAGGTGCTCTTAATATTTATAATCTGCAGTGTTTTGTATTTCTTACAAAACTTTTAATTGCTTGATCTGCACCTATAATCAGTGACAAAAAACCCAAATAACTCCTGGTTTTGGTGCAAGTGTTTTACAGCTCTTCCTATGTCATGAATCAAATGACAAGATAACCAGCTCCAGTTGGATTTTGGAGCTGGAATACTTTCATTGTATCTAGGATATTAAATCTTACTTAAATATTTTTAAAAATTCTAAGTAATTTAAATAATTATCATTAAAAAATAAAATATACAAAGCATAGGAAGAAGGAGAGAACAGAAAAAACTAGAAGAATGAACAGGAGGGAGAGCCAAAGTTAAGGAAAAGTGCCTTACTGGTGTATTCTGCCAAAGGCCAGAAAAGCAGTTTCCATGCAAACATCTGTTTTCCTGTTGTTCAGAATTGTGGCTGAAGTCAAACCAGCATGACAGCTGTGCAAACGCCACTTTAAAAACTGGTATTTCACATGTTCACTTGGCATTTGAGCTCCATGAGGTTCCTCTTGCACCAAACAATTTTCTCTGGAATGATAGAAGTCTCATAAATGTCAATTCTTATCTTCCTAAGTGTCATTAGACCAGGGCTAAAATCTCTAAGTTAAAGCTGAGAAAGTTAGCAAAATTAAAATGCCATATACTGCCCTCTTTGTTGACCACATCTCAAGAAAATGTGAAGAGAGTTAATATGTGCCAGAAGGATCCTGATTATGCTTGTGGAAAAATCCTTCTCCTCCTTTCCCTCAAGGTAACTTTACTCCTAGAAATGTGGAGAATAACAGAAAACAAAAAGACCTCCAGTACATTCTTGCGTTCCAAATATTTCATTAGGTGACATCATTTGATTAGTCTCTCAATTTATGGAAAGAACCAAAACAATTCATAGCTTTCAATGGCATTTTAATCCTGTGTTTTAAAGCATCACTCTGTAGCTTGCTGTCTGTGTTTTCCATGACACTGAACTCTGTACTTGCTTGTAGTTAATTTTCAGCTTGGCTGACTGACTTCTGATGTTCCTGCTGAAAGTGTCTGTGGTGCTGCATCCTTCTGGGAGATTGACTATAGTAACTGTTTCTTTCATCTCAATTATCACACCATTCTGCATATATTATCTTATAGATATCTGCAGCCCTTCTGTTATGGTTTACTGAACTGCTTATCCTGGAAAAGTCAAAGTCACTGGGAGAAAGTACTTATTCAGACAATGCATGTTAATTCAACAATGAGAGTCTCTGATTAACACAGCAGGACTGAGTTCTTATGAATACTCTGCACTCTGAAGCTGAGTGACATTTGAGTGCTGATTAAATCAGGAAAAAGGCCTCTGTTGCCTTGCTAAACAGGACCTGGGCAGTCATCCTGCAGCTGCCATTCAGCTGAACTTGCCAGACTTTGGCAAGAGACAGAGCTGGCTAAAGAAAGTTTCTCAAGCTCATGCAAGAGTAATTTCCTTTCCATCTGCCATTGTGGAACATGGTTTGATTCACCCAGCCAGCAAATCATGTCAGTTCCTGAAAAAATGATGCCTTTGTAGTATCACTTGACCTAGGTTCTTCTGATGCCATTAGCAGCACAGTTTTTGGGAGCGTTTATTCCAGCCGCTTCCCTCGAAGGTGCCAACATGCTGTATTTTAGTGCTGCTAGTTGTCCAGTGTAGAAGAAGAAATCCAGTGTAGTTATGTATTGTGCTATTGTTATGTATTGTGTTACAGTTATGTACTGGCTGTGATGCTAATCCGAGACTCTAGTTTGAGTAATAAAATTCAATAAGCTTCATAGGATATCCAGTTTGAACAGAAGTATGAATTCTACATCAGTATCATCAGTTCCTTCCTACAGCTTTGATTTTGCTTTGCCTGCATGCCCAAAGACCACGAAGTGGCTGTATTAGGAGTTCAGTCAGTCCTCTCATCTGAAAAGGTCAGCACAATGGGAAACACGGTTTGCTCAGAAGGGCTGATCTAGTCTGAGCAAACGGGAAGTTTAGCATTAACTGATACCTGAGCTGTTTAAATTAAAAGAAAAAGCAAACCCACTGAAATTCTCTTTTTATTCCATCTATTTTTGATTTTTATACTTTCCTATGGTCAAGATAAGGAGGACTAAAATACACACATTTTTAAAATACAGTCAAGTGAGAACTGACTGGAGAATTGTTTCTAAATGCATCAGTGAATAAACACCAAGGAAACAGAATTGGTGCATTAGCCAAAGACTAACTATACAGGAGCAAATGGCCATGAATACATTCAGGAATATATTAAAAGAATGATTCTAATCTTCAAAGGGATCAGATGTGAGAACAGCTTTCTAATAAAACTTTGTAATAAACTTAAGGTATTAAGCTTGATTGGTTTATGATCATGGGTAAATATAATAGCTGAGACACACTTGATATTTTAGGGGGGCCCTTCCAAAACCAAATCCTCTATTGCCATCTCCGTATGCTAAGGTCCCTGACAAAATGTAACTTCCAAGCAAAAAATTACATAGGAAATCACATATGAAATCTAACTTCTTAACTACGTGCTGTTCTCCTTTGTAAACTCAAATATGCAGACCATATGTCTCTATTCACAATTAACCATCTACTCTAGCAACAGAACCCAAGGCTAATTGTAGGCCTTCGTGGCACCAGACAGCTTCTATCTTACACAATGGCCAACATGAGCTCTACACCCTGTTCAAAGTTATCTCCAAAACATCTTGCAATTAAATTGGAGATACCAAAGGTGTGTATTTCGGGATTACAATCCCCGTGTTTCTGTGATAGAGATGCAGCAGCCTTTGAGTTTAACACATTTAGGGTAGACTCCCTAACAGGAGGAACAGCTCTATGTGTATTCCTATAATGAGAAATTTAAATACTTACAGGAAGATTCAGCACTAACAGATACATTAAAATTTTTCACTAGGAATGTGAAAGATTTTGCAAAATTAATTTTTCTCCATCTTTATTGACACTAAGTTAGTTGAGTGTTAAGAAGTCACTCTTACTGGAGTCAATAGCCAGCATGTTTGGAAGTCCAGTTAATTTCTTAAGCTATATTAGCTTAATGAAGCATGTATAGGCTCCCACAGTCTTTGCACTTATATGACAACTTGTCATTAATATTAATTAATGACACATCAGTGCATATTTGAAGTGAATGATGAAAATGATCAGCCAACCATGAAAATGTGTTAGAACAACACTCAAGCAAGCACGAGAGAGGCAGAATCTAGAGAAACATACATCAGGATTTTGCTGTGGTAAGTTGAACAATAATGGTTTTTACATTGTAGGAGGCCCCAAACAGATTTGACTGATTGCTTCTGCTTTCCCAGCTTGCTGCTGTTTCTTCCCTTCTTAAAGATATTTCTTCAGTGATGTATAGAATGGAAGACAGCAGTGAGTAATGGTGCCAGAAACAGGGGACATGCAGATGATATCAGAAACAATCAGAAAAAAACATTCTACATCTGTCCATAGATCAGAGGTTTAGAGACCAGGTTAGGATTTCTTCAGCCATTCACTCCTTTCTCAAACTGATGATAAAGGAATGGGAGAACAGATTTGACAGTATTTGGTCAGATGTTCAGTGTGAGCCACAAAGCATAACAATATTTTAGGAAGAAGAATTCCTGTTCCTCCTCTGCCTTCTCTTTAGATAATTTGTTGTTGCCTGTTCTTGTACTGTTGCTTTGAATTGTGTTCATGGACAAATAATAGATACTGTAATGGCACTTTGTACTTCAGTCAAACTTTTCAGACAAGGACCTTGAAGCATCATTTAAAGTTGCGAATTCCAGGCATATTTCCAGCACATGTGTCTACATGTGTACCAAAGTACCTTCTGCATGGTTCTGTGTGCGTGAGAAATGTCATGGGTTTTATAACCACAGGGGAGAGAGAAATCCTGATGTCAGTAAGAGAGAGTTGACTTTTTATATGTCAGCAAGTAAGGGGGAGAATGGGCTGAAAATGCAAATGAATATGTACATTTTGACTTCATAGCCCTGCAGACAACAGTGGGAAGAAGCTATTGACAGCAGTAGTTCTTCAGCTGGATAAATGGTCCCAAACCTGGGAAGCTCTGTAATGCCTTTTAATGGGGTTGCACAATAACTATACATGAAAAAAAAAATAAAATTAAAAGGTAGCCAAACATTAAGGGGGAAAATACAGATACTTTGAAGTCAGTAACAAAATTCTCAGGATTTCATTTTGAAAAGATTCCACATTGTTGGATGAAAGAGGGTAGACTTATGAAAAGAAAAATTCCTTACATTAAAATTTAGCAGACTGCAAAATATTTGATATGAGAAGCACTGAAAATACTATTCCATGAGCTGATTAAAACTTTCTTCAACAAAGCTTTTGTTAAAATATTGCTGGATGTTGGATGAAATAATAGGCCTTTTTCATCTTTTAACTTTTAATACACTTCTGTAACAAGAGACACAAAAATCAATTCTTTCCAGTGGTTCACAGAATTATTCACTTTACAAAACTAGAAATGTGCCTTTTCCCTTGGCCATGTACCTTTAAGGCATTCTAAAAAAGTATGTTCAATTATCCCAACTTTGAAAATTTGTACCCTTATTTCAATAGTCAAATGATTTCACAATTTTTTTTTTTGGCAAAATTAATCTCATTGTAATATTGTATCTTAGCTGGTAGAGAGCTGTGGTGTCTGCAATACTACCATAAAGCACAAATTTATTTTTATTTAATATGATAAGGATGCAAGGATTGAGAACAGGAACCTTGCTTCTGTAGAAGCAGTTCTTTTCTTATACACTGCAAATGAAGAATTACGCGATTTTCTCCTTTTGGTGAGTGGAAACTCAAAAGTAAACCTTTCAAAGCACTTAATCTAAAATCAAATATGATTAAGCACCTCAAATGTTTAATATATGACTGGCAATGTGGCTTCACCTAAAAGAAAATTGAAGGAACTGACATCTTTCTGCTGTGAAGATGGGTCAGAGATCATAAGTGAAGTAGGAATGACCTTAGTGCTGATTGGAGGCTTTGCCTCAGCCTTAGCTGGGTTTATAAAACACATTATTCGCTGCAAATATGGCAACTAACATTATCATGTCTGAATTAAAAGTGATTTAGCCCGATGGAAAATTCAGACACATTTTAAAGCAAATCGTGTCTAAAAGCAGGGAGTTGACTAGAAGATGGGACAAGATGTGGGTGGGGTTGTAGCATGCTTACTTCATACAGATTGGGGAAAGCTCTGCACACAAATGATGATGAAGGAACTTCAGCCATGTTCTTTCCAGATGTGGTGGAAAGAAGTGCAGCACGTCAGTGAAACGGTCAGAGTCAAGGGGAATGATTCCCTATGGCAGATGCTGCCTGCTGGGGCTGTGTCCTGCTCAGCCCCGTTAGTGCAGTGCTGAATCCAAGTTCCCAGAGCTTGTCTTCAAGCACCTCAGGATTGCTTTGGCTGAGCCAGCACGTGTCTGCATGGAAAATGCCTGAAAGGCCTCACTTGCACAGCCTGCTAAAATCACAGTGCAGGGACACGTGGGTAGTGTCTGTAAGTTATAGAGGGGAAAAGTTTCAGGGGAGTCTTAGCACAAGGACTGATGTACACCTAAGCTGGGTGAGGAATGTGTTCTAAAAGGTGAAGTGTGAACTCCAATACATGTCCAGGAGAAACTGAAGGAGAGACAGACAGACACCTTTTAGGGTTGGACATGATGGGCTTAGGGAAGGGGATGAGGATTACCTGTGTTCTTTTTCGGACTTTTTGACTGTGGCAGCCAAAACGCAGTTTCTGTTGAGGTCTCTTCTGACACTGATTTAAAAAGACTGCAAACATGAAGAGTTAAGAAGAAAGGTTGGACAAATGACTTGGGTGTAATCCTAACCTCAGCAAACTTGGTTCAACCTGCGGATTTGATGGGGCTGGGATTTCACCTTGACTAAAAGTGCAGAGATTCTCCTAAGTGTTTCTTTTGTCTGGCAACACAGAACACCTAGCAGCAGGAACACATTAAAACATCAAAGCCTTTTTTTGCTCTGTGCCAGTTCAAGGCACATTTTGCCATTCTAAACACTTCAGCATAACTTTTCTAATGTGAGAGTGGCTTAGAAATTCTTCTTTAGTGTAAAGGACCAGTAGACTGCTTTCTAAAGACAGTGTCATGCTGTTCTAGCAATAAAATAGGCATTTTCTTAGCACAAAGGAAATGGCTAATTAAAATTTAATTAACATATTGAATACCTTGGATATTTTTAAAGGAAGAAGTACTTGAAAAGTAATGGCTTTTCCTTCCAGTTTTTAGTTTTCCTCCTTTACAGTCAAGAAGGAGCACTTAGGTAAACTCAGTTAAAAAAAAATCCGTATTTTATATAGAAGAGAAAAAAATGTGGTAAGAGATAGTAAAAGAATGAAATGGAAGTATAAATACTTCCATATGTATAAAAGCCAATAAAACTTACAAGGCAATTTACTACAGTGTGAGGCCTGATTTCTAGTGGTTGGGTCATTAGTTTTTATGCTCACCCATGCATAGAAGCTCTTCTGCAGAACAGAAGAGTGTACCTAAATCTTGGTGGTTTCACTGAGATGTGCACAATTGAAAAGCTGGCAGGTGCCACCAGGACTAAGGATGGACTAAAGTAATGTTTTTCAACATTATGTGTTAGTTCATGTATATTAGTGTTCCCTGGAGGACAACAAACTATTTTCTCAGACCAGAGGACTGAGGAGTGAGAGGAGACTTTTACCTCCACCTACAGTTGTGCTGAGACTGCACAGTTATAGCAGTATAATTTAATTTTAAGAATGTTTTATTATAGACATTTATTTTTAATATATTGCAAAACCAGCCACATATATGAATGTGCTGAACTTATGAGAGAAAAGCAACAAACAGTTAAAAAGACCCTCAACTTTTCTTCTCACCAACACAGGAAAAGAAATCCTTCCTCTTGTACTTCTAAGCCACTGTCATATTTAGCAGAGTTAAAGCAATTTCTTATCACCATTGAGTTAATTCTTATTGATACCAGATGTCCCAAATACACCTGATAATTTATCTGAATATGAGGTTCACATTCCATGGACCAACAGAGGCAAACATGGCCAGGCTTCTGATGCTGCCTTACGTGTCTCAAGCTCAATATGGAAAGTCTATTACCGTGTCTTTAAAAGTAATTTCAAAATATAAATGCAATGGCTAACAGATTCTTGCCTCCTACCTGTCTTAAAAGATAGGTAATTTCCTTGCCCTGTGCTCCCTTATTTTCCTAAATGAAGTATAGGGCAGAATTTTATTTGTTGAGTTATCAG
Source organism: Phylloscopus whistleri (assembly GCA_017589585.1). Taxonomy (NCBI): domain Eukaryota; kingdom Metazoa; phylum Chordata; class Aves; order Passeriformes; family Phylloscopidae; genus Phylloscopus; species Phylloscopus whistleri. Next base: position 861,226 of record JADMLD010001220.1, read on the forward strand.
CAGTAACTCAGACTCACTGCTGACCTAAATTCTTCCTGCTCAGAATCACTGAAGTAGAAAATAATGAAGGCAGTGTTGTTTCTCAAATGCAAAACTTGAAATTACTGGAATGCCTGCAAGTTCAAGGCCTCCAGATTTACTGTTCAATTCCTTATAATAAATTCTTATGGAGGAAATTTTACCTATTTGTTAGCTATTCCTGTACTGAACTAGATACCTTAATATAATAGTTTCTCTCTCTTTTATTTTTCTTGTCCTTAGAAGCACTTGTTATTAAAATGATTGTGAATATCATTTATGGTGGAGAGACAATCCACAATTTTATGCCCAGCTATATATTTTTTATTTTCACATCCATGTGGAATTTAGTGCTTGAGCACAGCATTATGGAATATCTGCAAAGATTTGAATGATGATTATGATGTCTTCTGTTGCTGGTTGAATGTAATCATTTGGCCAAAGTAAATATTTGGAACTTAAATGTCTTGGTCTTCTGCTGCCTTCTTTACAAGGGTGAATACTTTTATGCCAGAAGAGATTCTTGTTCATGGTGTTTGGTAGCTTTTGAGTGATGTATCATTTTGAGCAACATTTCTTTGAGAAACAACCAAACGACTTCATTAAAGCTAGTGTTGGCATGTGTCAGTGCTGTGAACAATCAGCATGTCAGCAACAGCAGCTTTCATCATTTTTATTTGACTAGAATAAATTACTCCAGCTAATGGCAATTAAAGCTCTGAGTACAGCTTTGGTCATCTCAGCAGGAAATCCCACCTAACATATAAATGCCAACATGGCAACCTCCCAGTCCCCTTTGCATGCTCATGTGTGTTGGTAGGCAGCCACTTGTCTCCTATACTGTCCCTGGATGCAAATTCACCTCAAATATCGTTCTTTTGCTGCTTCTCTTACTTCACTGTGTTTACTGCAGTTGGCCAACTACTGATTTCTGGCTGACATTAGGAATTTTTTTTATACACAGGGAGCTGTCTACCTGTCAAAGATTTCCTCTCCATCCCTGGGGGTGAGAGGATGTGAACAGCATGGCTGGAGAAAATAAATTGCTCAGGACTGTTCCCTACTGTGCCAAATCCAATACAGAAACACAAATGAGAGCAAATAGTGCAGCCAAATCTTCCCAGCACTGTGCTGCATGGAATGTCTCTAGGCAGAAGCAGGAGGAGACTTGACATCCCTGGTATCCATAAAGGCCAGGGACACCCCATCCTGTCAAGTGTTGTTGCTGCTTTAAGGTGTGCTACTGCAATGCTCTTTGCCCTTCATTTCAGAAGCAAACAATACATGATGAATCTTTAGTTCTACTTCCTGGTATATCAGAAGAAAATGGAATTATTATATTTTTTCCTTCTAACATGGTTTTAGGGGATTTCAGGGGACTGCCTATCAAATAAAAGAACAGTTTATCTTCAAAAAGGGTATCTACATACCATAGGGATTGATTTTGTTTATGTGAAGGATTTTTGTTCATCAGCAGCTGTAGCCTGTGCATATTTGCTTTCCCAGTAAAGTATTGCTTCAGCTGTAATAAGGTGATGGTTGAGTTTCTTTCTCTCCTGCCCTGTATTGGTGCTTCTCCAGTGTGGTGCTGCTCAAGGGAGGTCTGGGCCCTGGGCTCGGTGTGGAGTGTCTGTGCAGCCACACTCTGCAGCCAGCTCTGAAGAGAAGGAACGAAGGTGGAGGCCTTCTGCTAATATGGCTTTTTACTGTCTCTGAAGTGTTCTGGTTTGCATGAAAATAGCTACTTTACCATAAGGTAAATGTAGGAAATATAAAAAACCCTGTGTATGTTTCATAAAGTAGGTGGATTCATATACTGTAGGATATTCTACTAATAGAGGATGTCACTTTGCTAATGTAATTTTGTATTATTCATATTGCATATTGAATTTTCACTTTTCATATTGCAATTTGTATTTGATCTCATTATTATACTCTCCTAGACTGCCATGCCACACCAGGGAGTTGTTAGGTTGAGCATTTGGTCTAGTTTTATTTTCTGATTCCTGCTGTTCCCTTTAGAGGTGTCATTAACATGACAATTTGGTGTTCTATATTTTCCATCATTTGTGTGTCTCAAAGGGCTCATTAGACCTCATTATTTGAAAGTGTGAGAGTGTGTAATAGAGACTAATAGAGAGATATATAGGCATATATATTGTATGTGCATGGTATAGGCTGGTATGTTTGAGGGGGGAAGTTAATGACTGAAGACCTGTATGTAAAGCAAGAAATTTAAATGTGTCATTGCTATTTAGCTAATGTTGAAATAAGAAGGAGGTTATATCCTGAGTTCCCCTGAAAATCTAGCTACTCATGCTTAGATAGGTATGACTTGAATTCTTTAACTACAGATTCTTATGCATGACTGAACTGCTCCTCTAAATGCAGCTATGTGTGTATAATAGAAGTCAAATGAATGTATAAACATTTCTACTTCATAGCATGGCAGTATTACACAAGGCCTGTTCCAGGGTCATAGTGAATATTGGGAAAGGATTCCCCTTGAAACAATGCAATTTATATTGTGGAAGCTGCCAAAATCAACACTGAGACTATAATGTTCTTGTTGCTGTTATTATTATTTTACTAATATTCTTTCTGGGTAATAATTACTGGCTGTTCTGTTCACTTCTTTCCTTGGTAATACATAGAGCATTTTTGTAAAGTTAGACATCTGTACAGTAGTACCTCTCTTGTATATTCTCTGCATGCCTCAATCTTTTTTCCTTCCTTCTTTTCTTATTACTTATTTCCTTCCTCATTCCTGCCATTGCAGGGCCAAAGGTTTAGACCAACCTTTGCAGAAGGTAACCTGACTCCATTTAACTGGTCCTTGTGGCTCTTTGTGCAATCTGGTGGATGAGTTTTTTGCAGCTCTGTTTCCTTTCCAGGAAAACTTCCTGAATGCCTAAGATGAGCCTGAGTTCTAATTACACTGAAAAGGGGGCATTTTTATTCAAAGAAATTAATTCCATGGCAAATGATTCCTTTTTTTTTTTTTTTACTACAAGGCTTTCTTGTTATGATAAAAATGACTCTTAAATGGCACAGATCCCCTATGAACATGAGAAACGTAAGGAGGAATTCTGATATGAAAATAGACCATTCATTTTAGACACTTTGGAAAAGTTAAAGAAAGACATCCCCCAGTCAGGGATCTAATCAGTAAATCCCCAAATCTGTGTGGAGGGCCTTATTTCTATTTCTTGGATAAATAAAATGGGAATTTTGCACTATGAACTTCTGCTAAGATCAGCTTTGGTCAAGAAGTCACCTGCTCAGGGAGTGTTGTTGTGCTGCCCTGCTCTCCTACTACAGGAAGAAAATGAGCAGATCAGATCCTATCTGTTTTTTGATCTTCTGCCATTTCACTTAGTATAGAAATGAAATTATGCACCTGGGAAAGACTGGAACCAGCACCGATTGCACTAGAAAAGAAACATTTTCCTCTATCACTGCAAATATATTTCCTGTGCAAGAAACTCCCTGTGCAAGGAACTCAAATGTAACTAAATGCATCCCTTGAAGTTGTGTTAGCCAGCCTACAGGTGTCTGTCAGCTCTGCCTGCTCTGTGCTGTAAAGCTGCGTTTGCTCACTCGTGCCGCAAAAGCTAACGTACTCCCATGTCATTTGTGGGCATCATTCAATATTGCTGGCATGAGCCTGCTTCCCCACATTGCCTATGGGCTTTCTGGAGTGCTCTCCAGCAGCTTCAGATGGCTGGATGTGTCTCCCCTGTTGAGGCAGAGCACAATGGCCAGGACAAGGAAATCAGGAAATGCGCAATGCTTGGAGATAGCTTGAGATCAGAACAGGATGGCTGTTCCTCTCTGCACGGGAACGTGAGCTCTGCAGCACATCTGAAACATGAGTGTTTGTCTCTCGGTATTGCCAGATGGGTATAAATCTGGGCTCTCAGGATTTGGAGTGCTAAATTTGTCAAGATGGCATTGTGAGAATATTAGCTGCTGGCTGCTAAACTCTTTGTTCACCAAGAAAGCTGCTCTTGACACTTCCTGATAAGCTCTGGGAGATGTTTGTCATTTTTGCTTGCCTTTCTTGATTTTTTCAAAATTTCTGACTAGTGTTTATCTTGCCCAGGATTTAAAAGTATATTTGCTTTAAGCTATGTGAAATAGCATGTAAGTAAACAACATAAAAATCAACTCAGCAATTTAAACAGCATCTTCACTATTTAAAACTGTCTCCATGTTTTCCCACTGCTGTTGTACATTTTTCAATATATATGGTCTTTAAGGAAAAATCATACAAGTGTATTAATTTTCATTTCTAGTTCTTGAACATAAGATTTAGCAGTAAGTTTCCATCAAAGTCAGGCAAATGCCCTCCCCTGTGCTGCTTATGCCAGGATGTACAGTACTATCAATTGGTTTATTACCTCTATTCTTTCTAAGCTTTTGATTGCAGTCATAAACCCCAAAAGGACTCATTAAGCTTTTTTCACTTTTACTTCCATGTGCTTGGAGGACTCTTAAGAAAATAAAAGTTTTAACCTAAGTAAAACTGTTCTGAATGTATTTTAAAAATCAAATCAGGTCCTAGTTCAGCAGGAAGAATTTGGTCTTACAAGAAGCCCTTGGTTCTGCACACAGACTGTCATTAATTTTAGGCTCTCAGAACAAGGGATGAGGTTTAGCATTCCACAAAAAACCAAGGATAGCTCTAATCAAAGAGTAGAACTAAAGCTGGCCAGGTTCAAAGAGGTGTTAAGGTAGCTAGAAAGGTAAATAACTCCCAAATTTAAATTAGACGAAGTGATGCACAATCTGAAGTTTTGTGACATATACTAATTTCTGCAGATTAGAATAATTTGCAGGAAAAGAAGAAGAAACATTTCTATGCATGCATTTTGGAGGATGACAGGAGTGTGTCTATGATGAACATACTTCTCTTTTATGTCCTCCTCTGAAGTATCTCTTGGTTTTCTTCAGGTTTTCTTTTTTACTAAACAATACATATTTGTCTGGGAAGTCAGCTAGTGTAAAGTGGAATAGTTCAACTGAAATGGACATTTATGCTAATTCACATCAGTTCAGGACTAGCCCCATGTACCAGAGCTACACAGTCCTTTGAAAAATGACTGCAAATTTTTTTATAACAACAGAACACACAACAGAACTGTTCTTTGGGCTATGGAAACAACTCAGGCTTCAAACAACATTATGTTCAGTAAAAATTTTTGGCACAGGGAGTATGGTGTTGATTTCCCCTACCACAAAAGAAGTCTTCTACAACAGCTTAAATAAATTACTTGTTAACATTTACAGCTGTTAACTTATTCACTCATCCCATCACAACAGATCAGTGTCAGCTGGAGTGAAAATTCTGTTAAAGCAACTGCATTTAACAAGACAGAAAAAATTAGTTCTGGAAAGCTGAAACATTTAATTACATGTTGTTTCCTGGGAATGAACTACTTCCCTCCAGTTTCCCCCGGCTCTGGGTGAGCACGGAGACCTGCCTGGACATTGTTCTAACAGTAAGACAGCTTTAGAAATAACTTGATCCTGGCTCTGAATGAAGGGAGTGCAGACACACAGAGGGGCACTGGAATCAAAGCCTTGCCATAGGAGTTTTATTGGTTTGCTGTGTTTTAGTTGGTGTGAAATCACCAGGATCAGATCAAAATAAGGAAGTGTCTATTGGATGATAATGCCAATGAAGTACAGAGCATTTTTAACCTCAAATACAGTTAACTGCTCAAACTATTTACCTTAATGGGATGCAAACAAAGACAGCATTCTCTTATGCTGATTCAATGTTGTTGCTTTTTTAGGGGGTCCACATCCATGATCACTGTTCCAAATATTATGAACACTGTTCCAAATAAAATATGTGGTTCCACCACATTTAACTAGAAAGAGTTTTCAGGCTGCTCTAATAAAAACAGAAAGAAAAGCAAACATGACTTGAATTCTGTCAATGCAAATTAAAAATATGTTAAGAAAAAAACTCTGGTGTTGGTAATGGCCTAATATAACAAGGTTATAAATAAATTGCTCAATGTTCTCATGTATTTTTAGTAAACAGAATTGGGAATAGCACAACAAATCCCCGATGCCCAATTAAAGTCTCTTAACTAATTTAACAAATGCATCGTAAATGGGTAGCTGGAGATACTTTAAATAAACATACATTTCACAGAGGAACTTTAATAGCCAAGCAAATGGAAAATCAGTTCAAATGCTTTAGCTTTCTCAATTGTCCTTAATAAATTAGTCATAAGAAAACAAACACAATTAACAAGCGCAATCATCATACTTTTTTTTTTAATTCAGATGACAACGTTTTGCTGCATGTGTCTTTCAAGAATGCCTTAACTGAGAAGCAATTTATAAGGTGTTCAAAGCTTCAGTGGAGTTCTTTTTTTTTTTTTTTTTTTTTTACCCAGGGTTGCAATTATTTCGATGTGCTTTGCTTGTTTTGCTTTCAAATTATTTCCAAATGAATGGTGAAAAAACCAACTCACTTCAGAAATCAGTGGCGAGCTGACTCTGTGTCTGATTTGAGAAAGAGGTGCAGCTCTCTCCTCTCCTCTCCTCCCTCGGCAGCGCCGTGCCAGCCGTCCAACCCGTGGAATGGAACATCTGCCTTTCCAGTGAAGATTGCTCTGGCACTTTGCCTGCACAAATCCTGTCCTTGTGGAATCCCTGTGAAGAGTACAAACTGTACACCAATTAAAGAGGACTGAAGGACACACACACAGCGGCTGAGCAGCATGTGTGCTGGGTCTGCCTGTGATGGGACTCTATCAAGCAGGAAGATCAAGTGTAAAAAGAGGCAGCTGTGGAAAATCTACTCAAGAGCAAATAAAATTAACTCAAGTTAACAAATCAGGAGGCAGAAAACAACAGTACAATGTGGTTGGTTTTTTTTTTTTCTGCAGCACTTAAGACAACAAAGCTTTATTAGACTTCATTAGACATCTCCTAGATGATGACTAAGTTTTTCCCTCTCCTTCCCTCACGATCTTTTATATATATAGATAAAAAATGAATAATAGCCAGTCAGAGGTATTTCATTCATGGTACTTTCACTCAAACTACATGAATGTAAATTAAAGAACAGGTTCTCCCTTCACAGTGATAATCTATCAGCCTGGATATTCATAGGAACAACCAGGCACACGATCTGCTTGTCCAGGTATCAAAAAGTAGCAGTCAGGATGTCTTGGTCTGTAGAAGAACTTAGCATACTCCTCTGAGTGGGATTCTGGTTTGTGCTGTGTGGAAAAAGTAAAGCAAAACATGACTTAATAATTTGAAAAGATTGCTCTCATATGGCATTGGTGAGTCAGCCCCTCAGTTGTGATCAAAACTTCAGACTCATATATTTTTAAAAAATAGGAGAAAGAGTGAAAAAGAGTAAAAAAAAGATCCTGAAAGCTATAAAAAATGCCTTATGATGCCAAACAAAAAAGATTGCTGAAGTGAGTTGATGAAAACAATAAAAAACTACTTGATCAAGCTCAAAAACAACATTCTGGACAATTTCACAACCTAACTCAAAAGAGTTAGGCTTTGTAGTAAAAAATACATAATTCTCATAGGTTTAAAAGTAAGACTTGACAGAACGTGTGTGGAATAAGGAAATTTTTAATGCATTTAGGAATAGTTATGTCCAAAAAAGATTAAATTATGAGACACCTACCAGAATTCCTGCAGGCCAAATTCAGATACAGTTCTTTAGGCACTTCTTGACTTGAAGAACATCAGTAATTAAGCAGAAGTCTGTTAGGCTTCATTTGCACATTAAGGTGAGGAATAACTGCCTGCTACTTCAGATTTATGCTTATGCATAAATGAACTCCAAATATCTATATGCTAATATTAAAAGGAAAAGCACTAAACATATTGGTGCAGCAAATGTCACAGTGCCCTATGTCCTGAAAGCTGTGTTTCTGATGTAGTTCATGCCTATCTAGAGAGGCTGAAAGTTTGTTTTTTTAATAGACTTTGGTAAACTGGATTTGGTGGTTGGGTGCTGAAGACAAGATTCCTTGGAAGAAACTGCAGCTGCAGCAACAGCAGGAAAATTTCATTTATTTTCAATATTGCATTGGGCAAGATGTGGAGAACATGAAAGAGACCACCTAGAAAGGTGAGCAGATGGATTGCTGCTCTTTACCTAAAACAGTTCTCACACTGTTGTCTAAAACAGTTCTCACATTGTTATATGAACTTTCACAGATTTTCTGAGGGCAGTTCCCCACCACTGGCAGTATTACTGAGGGAAAGCACAGTGCCTTCTGCTGAAATTGAAAAAGTGTCTGATGCTGATAGGGAACAATTAAGAAACCAGTTGTGATTTTCAGTTTTCATCAAAATTCAATTTAAAAACCCACACAGGATAGGGTTATGTCTCAAGCCTGTGTTTGCAGTAGCTAATCCAACACTAAAGAGAGATGCATTTGAATATTCAAGTGTAGATGAAGATGGGACTGCAAGCCATAAGAGCATTTTTAAACTTCCTCTCCACAGAAAAAATGAAATGTTTTCCCAGCCCAGTCTGAGAAGGTATCTCTGGGAATTGGTTTTACTTTTAGCTATCAGGTCCCTAAGCCTCCTGACCTTAAACTGGTCACTCTGTTGCTAATTGTTTTATATTCCCATTAATGTCTAATTAACAAAGCCACTAAAAGTCAATATCATTAATGGAAAGATCTAACAAAATGTAATCACATTATTTCCATTAAGCTAACATTTTTGACTTTTACTGGGTTATCTTAAAAAAAGGAAATTTTATACAAATTGAAACCAGGCCCTAAGCCAACAATGAATGGTACTGGCCCATTCCACCACAAAATGACTTTCCCTTGCCATTTTTCACACTTGTGATTCTCTGCAATTATGAGGACCTGTGTAGGTAAAGGTTGCCCTCTTTCCACACCAGAGAAAAAAGTCTTGCTTCCTTTCTCTATTTCCAGTTTGTGGTTTGTTTTTTTTTTCCCCCACATAACTTCTTTAATTAAAATGCATTGGCTGTGGAAAATGAATTGATAAATCTGCATGTGAACAGGTTAGGAGGAAAGAAAATTTTCCCCTGCCACTTCTACCGTGACCTACAGGAATTGCCATAAGACAATTCCACCTTGTTTATTTCAGTCCTTTGTCTTTCCCCAGGCTGTCAACACGACAGTAGTTATGAAAGTGATTTTGTAATATGGACCAGACTCAACCCAGACAGAATATACTGCAGCACACAGTGAGAATCTTATCCCTCCAGAATATTTATCTGAGATGGGTAATTCTTTAAAGGGTGCCCAACTGACCCATTTAACAAAAGTTGCTATGAGCAGCCAGCCCCAGAGCCCGGCAGACACTGCTGAGCAGGGAAGGGTTTGAGGCAGAGCTGTTCTCTCTCCCAGTTGCTGTGCAGTGCTAAGGCTCTTCTCTGTGCCTCGCAAGACAAAGCTTAATAATGTTGGATTTCTGCTTAATTAGTTTGGGGATTTTCTCTGGATCTTCTCCACAGAAAACCCAGCCACTGAGGGACAAATTAAAGATTCATACGTCTCCTGTGGGCAAGCGCCTCTATGGTATCTACCACATCTTCATGCAGCAAACATTTGAATCCTGCATGTTTTCAAAAGATTTCGGGGCAAAATATTTCATAAAAATTAATAGAATAAAGTGTGTTATTTGCTTCCCTGTTCTGAGGACCAAACAAAATAAAATGAACGAGTTGATTTAGGTTGAGCCTTAGGAGTTTGGCATTCATTCTATCACTTAAGTAGATATATTGTAGTGTTTTCAATACTGATTCCAACTTCAGATGTTGGGAAATACACTCTGAATCAACTGCAAAGAAAGGGGCACAGTTCAGCCCTCACATTCTGTACAAGGAAGTATCTCACATTTTTGAGAAAACTGTGATGTTTAATTGAATGGAGCGTGTCTTCAGTGACAACTGCATTTCAAAAGGAAAACCATGACAGCAAACAGTCATGAGCCGTGTAGGAAATCAACCTGCAGTTTATTTTCTTTTCATTATGTTGAATAATGCAAATTTTACACTAAGACAATATAGATAGAAAGTTTACCACTTGTACATCAATAACAGAAATTTTATAAATTTGTATTTTTAAATGTATTTTATGTTTTCTTTAGAACCAAAAGATGATTTAGAGTAATATCTTTTCACTGGAGAGGGCATAGAATTTGACCCATCTGTCTTGTAAATAGCTCATTTCTGCTTGAATGGTTTTACAGAATGAGAGAAGACAAGATTTCTTGCTAATTTATCCAAATCGTAACTGCCCTGGACTGCTGAAAGAGAAGTTGATTTCTCATTTGTACTCTTTGAATTTCATGTGACTTTGGCTGGTAGGATGAGAAAAACTTGGATATTCTGGTTGTCATCTAAGGCATCTTTGGTGCATAGTAAAGAAATTGGTATAAGTTGACTTCAAGGAGTGTACAAGATTTAAAAAGTGGCCTTGTGGGTTTGCTGGAGTTTCAGAGCAGTAGAAGCATGGTGTGTCATGCAACCTGCAGGCTTTATGCTAGCCATAACTCACTGAAGTGTGTATGGAAGAGGATAATTGCATGTAAAGAAATATACGGCACTGGCAAAGGGCAAACTGCACCAACATATATCCCTGCATGGAAGTATTACTTGGGAAAAAAGGAGGCCCATTTACTTGTCCAGTATTTCTGAATTAGTACCAGTCTGTCTTCTTTTTTTTATTATTATTCGAGCCCTTCCTTGCAAAGGCAAACAGTGAACAATCTTTACTTGCACATCCAGGGAAGCAAATAATTTTAATGTATTGGAAGTCTGTAAACACAGAGAAATTAATCATTGTGATCCACAAGATATTTCTCTGCACTTCTTCACCTGAGTCTTTAGTCAGCTACTCTTGCTCAAATTCACAGCCATTGATAGATACCTATTTCTCTCCCAGGCAGAATCCTAAATCTGAAGTATGTGTTTTGGTGGAATGGATGTGCTTGGTAATCATGCCATGCTTTTCAATTCATCTTCAGACTTACGTGCAAGTCATGATAATGGTACATCCATGGTTACTAGGAAGGAAGGACTGAAGGGGGAGGAAAAAAGGCAAATTTTCCTAACAATGAAATTCAGCCATTCTCAATGTTATGATACGGTCAGCTGAATACTTTTTGCAAATTTGAGGCAAAAATTCTGTGCCTACACTTCCTATTTCTTTTTAGGATGAGAGTGACAGTTCATTTCTTTATGTCAGCTCTGGTAAAAGCACATCTCTGGATGAAGGCAGTTATTCTTTTTCTGCTCAGTTTTCATATCTCTCCACTCCCATTTGGGAGAGGAGACGGTTAGAGAAAGGGAGAAAGACCTGGAAAAGACCCCTCTAAAGCCAGAGAAACATCACAGAGAATTAGAGGATTTTGGTACTGTTTTAAAACTGCTGTTTTAAATACTGTTAGCTTTGGCTTTTGTTTTTAAACAAAGTGTTTCCCTATGCAATATGGTGTTGCTGTATTACTTAATGAATTAAGAGATGGACTTATGTAATACGTTTTTTTATTTTTACCACATTATTAAAGTTCCCAGATGCACACAACAAAAGATTAATTTCCTTTTGGCTCTCTGTAGGGAGGAGGATATGATTATATAATTCCAGTTCTGTTTCTCTTTCCTAATTTCCACATGCTGGTGCTTCTGTTTATCCTAGGTTATTATGGAAGGTGCTGTGGGAAATTTATGGTAATCAGGCAAATGAAGGGTTTAGAAACAGAAGGATGATTGGTTAAAAATCACTGGTAAAGAAAGTATGAAATAATCTCAGTGTTCAGTTGGTGAGGCAGGGCTACCAGATTTTTACAGCTGCAGTCTCAGATGCTGTACAGGGAATCAACTCTTCATGCATTGTCATCTTTTGCAGTTAAAGGAAGATCATGCATAATTGGTATCTGCACTAACTTCTCTCCATCATCTGGCTTGAAGCTTTATTTCAGGCAAGTGTAAAGGCTCTGGGCAGTGTCTGTTTAGGATTAGAGTGCTGCGTATTTGCTGGAGGCAGCACCGTATCCCTGCCTCCCAGACCATTCTTCAGTCTGTGCACAATCACTCCCTCAGTATCTTCTTCCCTTTCCTCATTTACAGAACCCAGCTTTGAAGAAACCTTCATTTTACTTATCCCTTCTCTTATACTTTTTCCATTTTTTGTTTCTTTTCTCCCTGCCCACCCCCACCCCCTGCCATGGTTTATAGTATTTTCCTTTACATTCCCCTCCTTCATATAAGTTTTCAACTTTTCCTTATGAATCCCTACCAGAATTTGTCACTGTCTTTCTCTGTTTTCCAGGGTTTTTTTTCTCATTCCCTCATTCCTTCCTTCACATTTATCTCTTATCTCCTTTACTTTATTCCTCTTTATAGTTCTGTGTCTCATTCCACTAGAATTACTCTTATGTTGGTCTTTACCCTTCCTCCTGACTAACTGCCAGTGTGAAAAACTTCACTAAGAATAGGGATCTCCTACAAAGCAGTGCTCTGAGGGCTCTAATACGTCTGCTTTTTATAAACTTGAGGGAGAGAAAGCCCTCAACACGAAATGTTGTACAGAAAATTGTTAGCCATTTTCTCAACAGGGAAGAATTCACAGCAGAGACTTAGACCTCCTATGTTGACATATCTGCCCACAAAGCAGACACCATGCCAAGATATCAGAGCCTGATATTGCCAGGTACACTCACACCTGTAAAAGAGACATTGGAATAAGCTGGGAACAATTCTGACCCAGCCAATGACCTACACTGAATGTGAATGTCAGAAGAAAACTACGTGTTCTGGAGCTGCACTGCATGCTTTCCCAGATGCAGATGAAGATAAGAATAAAGCTTTTAATATCTGCTCTTTTTCCTTTTTTTCTGTACCACACACTGTGGAAGTAAAATGCTGATTGGAACTGGTCTGTTGACCTGAGACTGGCTGCAGCTGTGTCTCTAGGAGCACAAACTAGTCAGTCCTACAAGTGGGAAAGGATTCAGCTGGGATTAAATGGTTGGGGGGTCAAAGTCAGAGAGAAAGGGCAACAGCATCTCTTGAAGATCTTCACAGCAAGCACCACAATGAGCAGGGCTGGCTTGAAGGCAGTCTGCTCATCTGTTACAGGCTCCTGCTGCTTTAATGTGTAATCATGCCACTTATGTCTGCACTGCTCTTGTTTTTATTCACGGTGCAGGTGTAAATCCATGTAAAAGTAATGTCAGTGCCACTGGCAGCGCTGCCATCAAACATTTACTGGGCTGCTGCTGTGTGTCTGCAGAGCCCACTGGCTGTCAGTGCAGTGGGGTGCATGGAGGGGAACCTGCAGGCACTGCCCAGCTTCCAGCCTGTCCTCAGTAAAGGCAAAAGGGAGCACCCCACTGAGGCTGTGAGTTCCTGCCTCATCCATTGCTGCTGTGCACGCAGAGCGGTCAGGGAAAGGGAGCAGCCCAAGATGGCAACAAATAAAGTCTTCTGCTTGCTGACTCACACCCTGTGAAATCTAGGACCCTCCAGTTATTGCTTCTTACGAATGTGTTAATTTTTAAAACAGTACATTGCAACATGAAAATATTTGTAAACCACGCTGAAAATATTCTGTAAGCCATTGTGTATCTTGGGTCTAACTCAGTAGTATTGTACATTTCTCTGTCTACAGTCTGGAGATGTGTTTGCAGGAATGTCTGCATATTGAAAAGGTCCAAATATTTTCTAATATTCTTGTGACTGAAATGCAGTGTGAATGCCATTTGTCAAGTCTGAGGTCCGGAAGCACAGCAATGGCTGCATCATCAGTCACTCCTTGTGGTAAGATGCATAGGAACTTATAAGGAGAAGAAACAAGTCTGATTCTCTCTCTCTCTCTCTCTTTTTTTTTTTTTTTTTTTTTCCCAATAATACAGAACAACTGCTATTCTTCTGCTCTTCAAGAGTCACAGAAGTGAATCTATTGACTCATCTATAACTATTTGACTTTAATATTTGACTTTAATATTTTTCTCATGTATGTAAGCCTGAAAAATTTTACAAAAGACAGCATTAGTGTCCCTCTTTTAAGATAGGGAAATGAGATGATAAACAAATGAAATACCACAAAGAAGAGCACATGAAAATCCTTCCAGTTGAGGAACTAGGCCAATGGCTGTTCTGCTGTATCTTAAGCACCTTCTGCCCCAGACATGTTGACTCCTAGAGTTCAGTGGAATGACTTTTGAAGTGGTACCTAGCTAGGGAACACTAAGGTTTTAGCCTTACTGAATGAATTCTCAACTCTAAATTCTCAAGATATGTCATATCTTTGTACATAAACTCCTGCTGAAACAATTGTCTGGGCAGTGAGGCTTTTGAGAATTAATATATTAATATATTAGGACATAGAGATAATTATTAAAGTTGAAGCAATGAATACATTTACTCTTGACAGTTTACATCATCTGTGAAGTGTGCTGTGATTTATTGTTCACACTGGTTGATGAGAACTGAATATTTAAACTAACATTTCAGAAACTACGTGTGGCAGGGTTGATTTTCTTGCATTGACATTCTATGAGCAATTGCTCATTTTCATTTAAATGTAACTGTTGATAATAGAATAAATGTGAAGTAGTCTGAAGAAAAATATTCAGAGTATGTCTTGAAAATATGCCCTTACAATTGTATTTTTGCATAATAAATACCATCATTGTATTAATATCATGTTGAACTTAATTGTGTGAGAAAGGTAATGGTAAGCATTTTAGTGTTTTCATAGTCAGTGAGTATTACTGTCATTATATTTCATTACAACTCCATTAAAATCTAAGATATCTCAATACACATCTTGGCTAGGAGTCCTGTGCTACAGTGTTGAAAATGCTAGCTAACTGCTTTTCAATAGTTTTATAATTGCTTATAATTGTATCAGACAGGGTTGTCAAAGATGAGAATTTTTTTTGGGCCCTTTAATATTTGTGTGGCAAATTTCATTTTCTTTAGAGCACTCATTTTCAAGAGATGAGCACTCTGCATTTCTGAAGTATCACACATTAAGAAAAAAGCACACTTCATAGAGTTTGAAAACCAAAAAACCCACAAAAGTAGTTCTTAAAATGCTGAGACATTTTAAAAAACCTCCTGTCTCTTTCCTGGATTGGTTGGAAGTAGCACAGGAGTGTTATTAGCACCTCAGAACTTGTGCATTCAAATCCTAAAGAATTATACAAAATCACAGAGTTGCAGAATATGCTGAGTTGGAAGGGACCTGGAAGGAAGAAAACTTCTTGGGGAGTTAAAAAAAATGTTATTTGAATGATTTTAACAGTCTTCTGAGGAATGGTTTCTCTGTCTCGTTTTTAAATGACTTGTTTAATGAACCTCTTTCCCTTACTGGTGAAACTTTCTCTCTAAATAAAAGTGGAAAAAACCCCCTGCAACTGGTTTACAAGTGGGAGTTAAAAAGTTAACAGGAAGAAGTGAAATTTGGAGAAAGAAACTGACAGAAAACATCCTCCTGCCTCATCAGCATGTAGCTTTGGAGATCATTGTGCAGTAGGTGTCCAGTCAATTTCCTGATTCTGCAATAAAGCTCATTTCTGAATAATAATAAAATTAATACCCTGCTGTTTTATAATTTGGTTTGCAAAGGAGTATTATGCCTCATTGAAGTGAAATCACTTCAGATTTAGAGGGTCAGAGAACCACGAAATTTTAGCAGAATTGATAATAAATCATGCTAGACAAATTGTATTGCAGTATTTGGAAAAAAACCAAACGAAATCAGTACATGAAACAACCACAAGAGGTGTAGGGGGCAAATGTGTTGTTGGTACAGGGACTACACTGCTGACACAGGAAAATGCACAGCAGAAAATTTGAAACTATTTCCTGTCCCATTTTAAAGAAGTGCTGGGATCTGCACTCCCACACGAGTATGACCAGGTGCCACCTGTGTGCCCACTGTGCTTGTTTGTGGCTCCTTGTGCCCATTTTTCATGAGGTGCTGCAAGAACTATTCATTGTCTCCTGAAGACATGACTACAGTATTTTTTTTTCTTTTAAAATTGCATTCCTTACCTCAGAAAATGTTGGATTTCAAGTCATAAAAAGTTTTGGCATTACATGGTCTTTTAAAAGCCAGCCTTACTTGATTTTTCAGTTATATATCTTTTTATTTCTGACAGGCTGCTGGCAATCCAGCTAGGATGACACACAGTGTTTGATATCCCATGACTAAAGCACGTGCAGAATTCAGAAACTAGGCTAAATTAGGCTCACAATTTTTAATGAATTTTGAATTACGCAGTTAATCTATTTGTGAGTTTTACAACTCTTTCATTCTGGAAGAAAAAAAAGGAAAGAAATGCAAACAGACAGTCAAAAAATGATATCTAGTTATTGGGCCACATGTGGTAGAATGCTGAGATTTTATTTTCTTCTGGAAATACTACCTCTTATAAAGCCCATCCATCATATGTAATGAGGGCTGTCAGGAATATTTAGCTGAGAAATAGCTACTTGATATGCTAATGGTGCTCCCTTAGTGAATTCCTTTGGTTCTGCTGGCTGACATTAATGGTTTTCATAATCTAATGAATGATGTGTGTAATAGAGGTAAGGCCACAGGGAATGACATTTTGAAACTAAGGGAAGTAGTATATATGTATTTTATAAATATGTGCATTTTTTATATATACACACATATACACACGTATATACACTCAGAGGGAGAACACAAAATTGCTTTTCCAAGCTAGATAAAATAAACACTAGGGAGAAACTACATAGATGGAGCAAATCTTTGATACTGACACTTTAAATTCTAAAATATCTCTATTCCCAGGACTTCATGAAACATCCAGGAATGTAATAAGCAGGAAGACTTCACTTCCACAGCTCATCCTGACTCTTGTTTCAGAAACTGAGACATTGTCCTGCAGCTCTTGCCAAGGACAACAGCTCCTCTCTCCCAGCAGGATCCAGGTGGGTGGGAAGAACCAAGAACCCCCAATAAACCCCTGCACATGGGAATCAGGTCTCTGCTGCAAGGCTGGGAGTTGGACCCTCAGTCTGGGGTGCTGAACTCACTGTGCTGATCAATACTTACCATTTCCTGGTGAAGTCCTATAGTTGTAACTCCCCTTGTCCTTATTTCTGGAGGAGATGGGACATGGATGCCCGTCCAATATCCGATGTTTCAGAGCTGAAAACTCCCTTGTGGGCTTGTGTTTTGTCAGCTCTTTCAAACCACAAATTTTTGTGGCCATTTCTACCTGAATAAAAAGACAGGAAAAGTAGGTTCTTAGACTGCTCTGAAAATCTACTGGAAACCAAATTGCTCTTTAGAAAATTTCATTAGGTGGTGATATTCCAAATGCCTGACAACTTCAGCTTTTCGATGCAATGGAGCTTTTGCTGTCCCTCCATGTCACAGGTGCAGATGTTTGCAGGATTGATCCTGTGATTTGCTCGACACCCAATACCCATATTTTCTGTGGCTGAACTTCCTGCTGTCTTTGTCTTCAGAGCACCTGACTCTGCTCCCGATCTCACAACCAGCTCTGAATGTCAATAGTCACAGTGAATTTGGCATTCCACAGTGAATTTCTATAGGCTGGGGATTAAAGCCCTTCACGACACAGAGACATAAACAAGAAGTGATTTGGGTTCACAGAGGATTGCTGCTCCAGCTCCAGTGCTGTCCTTGCAAACATATAACAGTGTTAGGCACTGGGGAGAGCGTGATGAGTGTAATATGAATTACAATAATTCTTCATGGATCTGAAAATGTGCACCCACAGCAATTGCTTTGTGTGTGGACATGCAATATACATCAGAATCCTGAAGAAGGATGAATCACTGAATGATAAAGTAACGGTGTAAGAATGTTTCTTGTGTTTAATTTCATCTTAGAGGATACATGTGTCATTTTCTCAATACTTCTAAAAAGAGCAGGAAAATAAAATTAATGACAAAAAGATAAAATTAATGAAATCCATAGATGACATTAACTTGTGACGAGTTGCAAATATTAGAGACCCAAACCAAATTAAAAAGAGCTTAAAGTATAGACCAAAAATAACAGGCAAGCCTTAGAAGCCTTAGAGCCATTGAAAATTAAAGCATATCTAGAGGAAATTAACAGAAGAGAAATTCAGGAGGAGGGAGAGATCTAGGACAGCACAGCACTACCAATGTTCAGGGAGATAACAGATCAGAAATAAGACATGATTTTGCAGCTTAGCAGTGCAAAGTTAGGGAAGCATGCAGAGTCATTATGCCATGGAGCAAAAAAATAAGGCTCTTTTCTGTGGCTTTTTAGATGTTGGGATATCTTCATTGGAGATAAATGTCTGGGCAAATTAAGTGAAGTTGAAAGATGAGCCATAGAGTCATTATTATGGTTGGAGGGATTTACTTGAGATGAAAATTAAAAAACAGAAACATGGTTTATTTGAGAGACAAGAAGAGATGCTAGAAACAAGTAATGCTGAATATGCATGAGCAAAAGGGGAACAGTTTTTTTATAAAGGAATAAGAATAACTGTAATTAAGAAAAAGTTGTAGGGAAAGTCTCCAGTACGTTAAGATATATCAGTCAGAAAGCAAAGTAATCAACGGAAACCTCATGCTAATGACAATGCACAAAACTTCAAACTAGGCTTTTCCTCACTGGATATTCCACACTGCTTTTTAGAGCCTTGTTGAGGCAGGCAAGGGCCTGGGTTGGAAAAGGTCTCATTGGTGATTCTATCTTACCTTCTGCAGGTGATTGTAAACTATTTCTCATGGTTTCTTCCCACAGCTCTTTTCAGGGAACTTGTGCAGACGTGCAGCTGACTGCCTTGTTCAGGTTCTCTGAGGATCCCTTTATCAAAGTGAGGGCACTTTCTATTTTTAGCTATAGTGAACAGACCTGATTTTTAGGAAGGCTTTGTACAGCAAGATCCTGCTTGCTTCCAAGTTTTCTCTGAGTCCTCAGAATCAACTGAGCAGTTATCTTGGCTTACATGACTCACAATCTCCCTTTATCTTTAGAATTTTTGAGTTGAGAAACTTCATCTGCAAGGATTCCAGATCCTAAATTGTACTTGGGCTTCTATTTCCCCTTTAGGTCAAAGTTAAGAGGGTTAGGAACTTGGACAGCTTGTTCCCAGGTTTATAAATTTTCTAAATAACAGGGAAGGTTTCATAAAATACTGTAATATTATTTAAGTTAATTACGTGACATATTCCTTATTAAGCCTGTATCTCACACATAAATAATGGCAAAAGTATGTTCCTGTTTAAAAAAATGCAATGATCTCTGTAATTTAATATGCTGAAAATATTTAACTATTCTCAGAAAGATTATTAATGATCTTACTTGATTTTTATTTGTCCTTCTACCTGACATATGGCACAGTACAGATGGTTCTGCATCGTAGCATCTTTTTTTTTTGCTAAATTTAAATGAGTGCATTAATTTATACATAATTTCTACATTATACTTTGTCCCAGTTGAATTAAAGCTCAGGTTTATTATTTAATATATTGTGCAACAGAAGGAAGCTGCAACAAGTGAGATATCTATCCTTTTCTTCATTCTGACAAAGCCAGTGTCATAGTTAATTTCTTAAGGAAAGGTCCTGACATTAATTTTCCCTGGGTGCTAAGACAGCTGCCTATCTTGCTGATTAAAATATTACTGTGGGGTTCTCATGTTCTCCTCCAAATCATCAATTCTCTTTTATGTAAGTATTAGAGGAAGTGTTTGTCTCTCTCTGATTCGTGTTTGTATCAACTCAGCACAATGAGGTAACAGTCCAGACCACTGTCCCTTGCTACTGTGTGAAATATTTGTGTTTAGTTCAACTGTGACCTAAAAAGAATGGCTGTCATTTGACTTAATGTGAAGTTGTAAGTGATAATTTTCCTTTTTCTACATTGGATGCCTCTAAGCTTTTTCTTCTAATAATTTCTAGTATTTGCTTGCTAGTACTTGCTGGAATTTCAATTGTCAGGTATAATCTAAGCAAAACGACCCCCAGCTCCATTATTTATTCTATGATGTTGTTAACTGTTAAAGTCCTTTTTCCCCAAGCATGCATAAAACAGACTAACTTATGATGAAATTTAGCTGCAGCCTAAAAAGATATAGCTGGTTCATGCTGTAACATATTTTATGTCTCAAGAGAGAAAAATGTAAGTTGTAGCTTTTGCTTTAAGTTCAGGTGATTCCATAAAATACACAATTAATCACAGATGGGTTACATGGGAAAACAGCCCCCATTGTCAGATATACTTTACATTTCCAGAGCCAGAGTGTCACTTGTAAACAGTTTAAACAGCAAGTCCCATATGCTGAAGTCTTGAAATCATTCCCTAATGGAAGTTAAATGGAAAACCTCATTAATACCCAGTAAGGCAGAGGTGCATATGAGAGATTCCCACTGGTTGATTTACTGTGGCACCTGCCACGAGTATGGAAATAAAGGAGAGAGTTATTTTCAAGTACACGAGTAGAGAAAAGGTAAAAATTAGGGTGCTCTGCTATCTAGGGGAATTTATACCATACGTGTTTTGAACTGTTGGGGGAAGGCTCCCAGGCCATGGGATGGAAATCTCATTCACAGAATCTTGATAAATTTTTTTGTTATTTGGTTCACACCATAATAATAATAATTATTATTTGGTTCACACAATAATAATAATTTGAGAAAATCTTTGATATTCTGTATTCTTTCAAGCACAGTAGGACAAAAAGAGCTGTTTCAGTCACCTTAAATATGAGAATGCATTCTAAGTCCGGCCCTTCCTAAGACTACACGTGGTGACCACCTGCTGTGGAGCAAACACATATTTTGTTCAGAAGTCATTTGAAGTTACTCAGCCTTTGTGCTTACTTGAGGTTAATTGCATGCATCTGAAAACTTATTCCAGCATGATCCTCAGAGAGGCAGCCAAGTGATGCTCACCAACAGTTGGTGAACTGCCTATAAAGCCCATTGATCTAAATTACACCCTCGAGTAAGGGAGGCAGTGATATTTAGTTAAAAAGAGGTGTTTAACACTCTGCTGGCTTTTAAAACCACTGCTGAGTGTGCTCAGAGTACTGCATTCATCTATTAAATAGGTAGAATGCGTTTGACTGGGCCAAAATCCCAAACTGACAAAAATGAGTGTAGCTACTCAATAACTTCTACAAAGGTTTGTTACTTTATATTGGTTATGGATTTGGCTTAACTTCAGGGAACCCACTCATGTTAATGATTGGCCTGGATGAAGCCCTCCTAAAAGGAGTAAAGGAGTGTTCTTGTTCAGTGTGTTCATCTCTATCCATGTTTACTTTTCCTTCTGATGTTTATCACGCTGGAAATTTTCATTAAAAACAAACGGCCAACAAGTACCCAGTCAATTTTCCACATCTCCAGGTTCTGCTAGAAAACTCCAGAAAGGATGCTGCAGTGCCAGCCCTCCCCTCATCCCTCAGCAGCTGAAATGTAAAGCTCCACTGAGGAGGTGAAGCATGTGAGCTGTACCTGATCGTAATAAGAATGAGAGCGAGTCCAGACGTGAACAAATGTTGACACATTTAGTGTGAAGAAAATACACTATTACGAAAGAAGTGTCATATATGGTTTCAGAAAGCAAACAAGCAAACAAAACTAACAGCACAGGATATGAATTTGTTATTGCATTCACAGCATTATTGTATGGCTTCCTAAACTAATTTGTTGTTACATGATGAAGAGAGAGGGGAAAAACTTCCTGTCTCCAGCATGTCACCTTTCATTAAAATTGTGTTTGTCTGAGATTTTGTTATTTGCAGTTGCTCATCTGTTAAATTAGAAGTTTTAATTCTTCACAGTTTGTCACCTTTTTAATTCTGGTCTGTTGACACACACTTCTCGGCAATGCAGAAAGGCTTGAAAATGAAATTTAAAAGAAAATTAGGTGAGAAGAGGATAACAAAGTGAAGCATTGGTTCTTTGCCTTTTCTCACTAAATGCAAAAAGGGTCTGGGAGTTTCAGATGGATGGATAACAGCAGAACTTACCACCATGACATTGCACATGTTTCTGTGTTTCTAATTTAGGAAAACCCACTGTCATGTTTCTGGAAAGCAGACAGTATGGTAGGCTTGGCTTAATTATGCTGAGGAATAGTTAATTCCTTTAAATCTCTGTTTACCTAAAGGAATGAAGTGATTCTGAACCAGACATGGACTGGCACTGTCAGTGTTTGCCTGTTTGCCTCTAGAGGGTACAGGGTGGCCCTGAGTACAAACTGAATGGAATTGTGCCTCAGCTGCTTTCCTGCCTGCTGAGCATTCCCTGGAGAGGGTGCCAGCCAGCTAGGAGAAAAGCCCAGCTGCTTTACAGAGCCTGGTGTTTCCTTACCACCCTCCAGCAGCACCAAGCTTGGGCTGGACTTACAGGCTAATTCAGGAGTGCTCAATAAACTCTTGCTTTCTGTGAAGGAAATCATCTCCTCTCTCTGAAAGTGCAAACACCTGCAGCTGCTGGAGTCAATGTACTCCACTGATGTGTTTGGTCCGGTGGCAGGTGAAGATTCAAAAGATTCAGATTTCATTCTGTCCCTGGAGTGCAGCAATACCTGAGTCATTCAAATCTGGTAAGGCAGAGGAACGTTTGCAACTCCAAACCCCGAAACTGAACCTGGGGCTCCCATCCAGTGTGTAGCACCCATCAAAGGGCACCATCCTCCTTACTGGGATTTGGGCATAAGCAGCTCTAAATTAAACCTTTCCAAGATTATAGCCAGGCTTCCCCAAACAGAGGAATTGATTAACTCTTGACTGACATTTTGGTTGGCTGTTTCTGTTCTCAGCTCCAGAGGGAATCAGTACAAATGTATCTGAATGATACAAACCCCTCCCTTCAAAATATTACATACCTGCTGAAAATCACACCAGGCCAGAAGAGCCCCCCACCACCTTTTCCCTTGACATGTGCCATCTGGCTGCTTTGTAGCATCTCATATTCTTCAAACTTCAGCAGCCTTGTTGGCAAAATTCAGCAGAATGCTAATTCCTGATAAGATGGACTCATTTCTGAAAGTCAGTCTAGAGCTGCTTCCTTGCAGCTTTCCATTAAGGCCAGAGAAAGAAAAATAATCCTGATCAGAACTGGGTTTCAGCTGGCTAGATAACCACATGCATAAATGTGTGAAATAATTACTGAAAATGTAACTTTTGGGCATAATCAAAAGTCTGGTCTCTCACTGTAGGCACAGCACCCCGTGTACAGGGCGAGAATGTGGCACCACTCCTAAGCACATGGACGAGAAAGAAGAGGGAGAATAGAGAAAAAGAACATTTTTTAAAAGAAAGAGTTTTTGTAATAAGCTGAATCACACAGCAAGGAAATGTATAAATGCAAGCTTAGGGCTCTATAGCCCTGCACACTCCTATAGCACCTCATCCTTTATCCATGGCATAGCTCTGTGGAATGGGAAATACAACAGACAATTTCTCCAAAGGTGAGAGTAATGAGAGCAAAACAGAGAGATAAAGACCCTCCTCAAACTCAGGAATGTGACCAATTTGAACAGGTGATCGTTTTCTCTGCCCAAACAGAGGACAACTTGATCTGCTGAAATTTCCACTGGGTTCTTGAACCAATTCAACTAAACTGATCAACTTTTGATGACAAAAACTCTGTATGTGGCTCACATCTGTTCAGTTCTTTGTCCTTCAGGTGGCCAGAACTCTCACAGGTTCTACTCTCACAGGTTCTTTTGAAGGAGAAACTGAGACACTCCAGAATGAACTTAATGAAAAAGCTGTGTGTAGAGTACAGCATGGACCAGAGCATTTTGCTTTTTCAAGTATTAATGTCCATTTTTCCCCCTCAGATTTGAATGGCAGATTTTGATATGGCTTTAAATTGAGTAAACCTCAGGAGTGAGTATACAAAAGCAATTTTCTTACACATAATTTATATGGTTTTATAAATACACCCAGTTCTATGATGTAATTAATTGTAAAATTACTTCTGATCTAATTGTAGTTATACTTTTTCTGTCCTAACAAGGGATCAGGTTACATCCCCAAATTCCATGCTTCTGACAAATACAGAAAGGGTCATGCTCAGCCTCTGCATTACCAGTTACACACTTACACCTGCACTCAAAATGCCCAGGAGGTTTTCTACACGCATAAAATAGATGACATTGAACAGCCAGATGTTTTCTACTTACATTAAAATAATATTATAACACTGAAAAATCAGTATTTTTCTCTCCACCAATTTAAGGTTAGAAAACATGGAAAAACGTAAACCTTGAGCTGATTTTCGAGATGTATTTTTCTAGATTAACTGCTAATTATTTCTTTTTACTACATTTTAAAAGGTGATATGCAGTGGTTTGAAGGAAGCAACGTAGTGCTTCAAATGTGTAAATAAACTAAGGACATTACTGGTTTTGAAATACGTTTGCTGGAAAAACAAGACTCAAATATCAGTCAGCATCTTGTAATCAAAGGAAAGTGGTAATTGCATTCCCATACAGTGTCCTGAATCCCTTCTTTACTCTTATATTAAACTAGTAGAGTGGCAGCACACACCTTGGTGATAAATTTCTTCATCTTGATATTTTCCTTAGTGCTTGATTGAAATCAGAGTTTTGATATATGTAGGTTCTTAAGTGGGAAGAATATACAAGATATTTGAATTTTATTATGACTGTGGTTGTGCTACAATACAGATAAGATTAAGAAAGAAGCTTCTTCAATGACTATTTATTTACTTATTCAGATTAAAAATAATAAATTATGCTTATCCAGGACCTTAGGCACTGTAACACATCATTAATATTACAATAAAATCTCAGCAGTATTAAACTAATCGCTCAGCTCGACACACTCCTACACAGACTCCTTCTCAGTCTTTCCTTGTGGGAAAAAAACCCCCCACAATGCTGCCCCAAAAATTATCTAACTCAAATAAAATTTTGAACTCAAACAAATTTGAGGTAAGTCAATGTATGTGAAGGAAGCAATTCTAGAAAGCTGAACTTTTATAAAAATGGCTTGGTACAGATTCCCCTGTTCTTTATGGTGAGGAGTAGGATGTTCTGGGATCCCAGCTGCTCACTGTTTAATACTTGCTGGTGACATGGTTTTTTTTTCAGGACAGTTTGCTGGGCTGGCTGGTCCAATGATGCAATTTGCCATGGCTGTGATTGATCACTTTTGAGTGTCAGCTGTAGATGTTTGGTTGGAGTTCACCTGCAGTGTTTCTTTTTTATGTTTCAGTGAACCAGAGTGAAGGTGGTAACAACGCCCTGTACTACAGGTGGGCACATGCATCCTAAAACAGTATGTATTTTGAACAAATATATTTTACCTGGATTTTGTTACATAATCAAATCAAAAGAGAAGAATCAATCATTTAGGGGATGTTAAATATAAACTATTATTTACGTAAATGTCACTTTTTGATTTTCTTAAAAGGTAGGGAAATGCGGCCAAAATCAACAGAATTTTATATAGAAATAAGTCAAATTCTTGAAAAACTTGTTGATGAAAGAAGAAAATGAAAGAACATTTGAATTTACTTTAGCAAGTTATATATACAGGGACTTTTCCTCTTTATTAACAAAAATGTCCAGTATGGAAGGTCAGCCTGTATTTTCTTGATTGTTTTAACTAATCAGCTGTATAGGTGGAGGCACAAGTAGCCTCACATCTTGTGATGTCTCATAAATATCTTCCTGAATGGCATTTATTGTTTTCATACAAGTCCATTAATTTAGCTGAAATTCCATCAGTAATCACTGTATCAGAGTACATTACACCATAAGGATATGCAACTAGTATAATTCTTTTCTTAATTTGATACCTTAATGAAGACTCTGCTAAAATAAGGATAGCATTTGTGTACTGCTTTGCACAACCACTCTAATTATGACAGGACTTATTGCATATGTTGAATTTAACAGGAGAAACTTTTTCCACTTACATCCATTTTTCAGTTAATTATCTGAATCTGAGATTAAAAGAATGAGGAAACCTGCAAAAGCTATGACAGAACCATGATTAAAATTCAGTTGTATTTCTGTAAGCTTTCCATCAGACTGCAGTGCCCTGTGGGAACAATTTAAAGAGCTGCAGACATGAAGAAGACTGGACAGAATGTTGACTGCAGGCAAGGATGGTTTAGAATACCAGAATATTCTGGGTTGGAAGGGACCCACAAAGATTATGGTGTCCAACTCTTAAATGAATGGGATCAAACCCACAGCCTTGGCATTATGAACATATTCATTATTGCCTCAAGTCCCACAAAATCTTCTGTCTTTTCTGAATATCTTTTTGGATTCTTTCCTGTCATGAGGGCAGAAGGGTAAGTTTTTAGTATCAGCCATATGAAACAGGAGAGGCAAAAATGCAGAAGGAAACAAAGCTCTTCCTTTTGAATTTGCCTGGCCTCATCCTTTCCCTTTTGACCCACACAAGGAGGAAACAGAACAAGGGAACCACAGGGTGGTGCTGATAGTTCATTCCTGATACTTGCAGTATTTGATTCTTTTGGAGCCTGTCTTCCCAGCATTGGCTAAGTCAAAGCTATTTTGTTAATCATAGCATCACTAATTTCCTTTCCTGCTGATAGCTGCATGGTGGTTCTGCTGCTGTCACTCCACAGTAATGAAATGTCATTGCAGGTGGTACAAAACGTGGCAAAGTTAAACAGTTGGGAACAAACAGCCTTCTCAGTTACAGCAGTTGGATGGCATGGATTAATTTGAGGGGAGATTCCTTCACATTCTCGGGAAGGTTCACCTCTGCTCTTATGCAAAGGGTGTTGCATAAACGATCTGTGAATTCTCACTGCTTGGGCTTTCTCTGTGATAGATTTAGTCCCATGCTTGGCCTATCCTCTCTCACTAACGAGATCTTTTCTAGCCACTGAAACCCTCTTCAAAGCAAGGCAAAGCAACCCAGCCTGCTAAGGCAGCCTGGGCCAGCTGCTTGCTGAGAAGGGGTGAGAGAGCACACTTTGCACCCACACATGTAAGTGAAGGGGAAGCAGGAGGAACTGTAGCCTAAGTCACAGTTACTTCCCAAATTATCTCCTTGTGTGCCACAGCCCATATCTGTGTTGAGTCCAACAGCTCATTTCAGTGATTGGAGGGTAATTTCACTTAACAGATGAATTCAAGGCAACCACAATATGCTCCTACTGGAAAACTGGAGCCCAGAAAGCAAGAAAGACAGGGAAAAAAAAGGAGAAAAAGGGGGAAAAAAAATCCCCCCTGGTGTGTCATGAAATTGAAACCCAACAATTTAATCCTAATGTTAATTCTCTCACCTCAAGCAATTTCCCAAGATATTTAATTTCTAAAGTAGTCATATATATGGCATGGCAAGGCAAGAAATGTTTTAGGGGAGAAATTCACTACATTCTTATGTTAATCACCACATCCCAGAATTATTTCAAGTGCTGGTTCATCATGGCAGCTGTAGGAATAATATTCCAGGGGACCCCATTTCCTCAAAACTATTTCTCAGCAGCTTCTGAGCAGAGACAAGGCACTTCTAATGGTGCTGCAGAAGCCTTCTGGGCAGTTTTACAGAGCCATTGCACTCAATCTGTGCACAGAAAAATATTGCTCTCTTGTAAAGCAAATAAAACCAGGAAAAAGCTTATAGTGAGACAATATATCTTTCCCCCCCAATCTTCTATGCAGATCAATACAAACAGCTCAAGTTGATTGAATGTAATTCTTTGCCCAGATCAGATCAAAACCATAAAAACTAATGCACTGAGGTAGTCACCCAGTCTTGCTTTAAACATAAAACTTTTTCCCTTGTAATGCATTAATTAATCAGGCAATCTGGTTGGTATATAGGAACCATCATTTACATTCCCATTTGCAAAATGTGTGAGAGCTTGTTACATAAATTCATATGTGATAACTTTTTTGAAGTTTCATTTTGATGGCAGTAGAGCTTGATAGTTCACTTTCTATATGCTTAGGTCAGAAATTACAGCTTCTCAAGAAATGCCTTCTGCACAGTAGCTGAGTCTATGTTATTGTAGAAGCATTACTGCACATCCCACATAATCCAGTAAATACAGAACCTTGTCTTTAAAATATTGATGAAAAGTGAAACAAAAGTCAACAGAGGCCTACTTGAAAAGTGTCCTACTTCCTCAGAGCAGGTTCCATTAAAAATCTTAGTTAAAAGCCTCTATTAAAAGCTTTTAGGAGCAAAAGTGCCTTGTGTGGCCCCCTGAAGCCTGATGAAGCACCCACCAGAGTGATTTGTAGCTCAGGGAGGCACAAGCACCACAGTGGATGTTAATTGCCATCATGGCAAAGTCTCTGTCTCCTTTTTTTCCCCCTATGGTTAACATTTTATGGGCAATGAACCACAGGAAATAACTGCTGCTGATTATAATGAAAATGCTGAAAGCTCTTAAATTATGGCATCAGGCAGGAGCAGCACTGATGTAATTACTATGT
Source organism: Phylloscopus whistleri (assembly GCA_017589585.1). Taxonomy (NCBI): domain Eukaryota; kingdom Metazoa; phylum Chordata; class Aves; order Passeriformes; family Phylloscopidae; genus Phylloscopus; species Phylloscopus whistleri. The sequence goes on from JADMLD010001220.1 coordinate 889,694, forward strand.
TAATGATCAAGTAATATTTAAGTACTCCTGTGTGATTTCCTAGTATTTTTTAGTACTCATCTCTAATGTCCTGTGGAGGGTTGAGGAGCTGTTGCCATTCCCTGCTGGGTTCCCATGCAGAGACTCTGATAGCTGTGCTAGGGCTGCTTAGGGCTCACAGCAGGGACCAGGACTCCTGCTGCTGCTCTGCTCCTCAGCTGGAGGAGTTGCCCATAATCAACTCCAAGAGCCCCTTCCATCCTGCTGTAGGGGTCCAAAGAGGCACCAGTGCTGTGATTAGGTTAGGGTTGTTATAGGAGAGTGGAAGTCTCTCACCATTCCCTCCTCTGAGTCCTTTTGTTCTAAAGGCAGAACCAGGAGACAAAAGGCAAGGAACCAGAAAGGCCTCTTTGGCAAATGAAGTGTGCAATACGCACCCCCTAATTCTGAATTTTCACTATGCTACAGGCTGTGTTTGACACATCTCTTGCAAACTAGCATCTGGTAATTTTTGAGGTATAGCAGTCATGTATCTAGATACTTTTGGGAGGAAGGAAATAGACTGCAACTGTGGTTCTAGTTTGACAGCTGGCTCCCAAGCACACCTGCCATGGAACTTACTGCCTTGACACCAACTGCTCTTCCCCTGACAACCTTGAGCAGAAGGCTAATAATTATTTACTGGGAAAGCAAGTGTTATAATGGTATTACTAAAAACTTTGTTCTGTTTTATTTTGTTTGGATGTTTTTTCTTTCTGCTTCTTTTTTTTATTATTTTTTTTTATTCAAAGAAGCCTTCTCCAGGCCTAGTGATACAGCTACAGGTTTGGAAATCCTAAAAATCTACAATTAGGTCACAAGTTAAGGAAGTTTGCTTTTAAATTGATATGATAAAGTCTTAGAATCCAGAATGTTTGTGCTAGAGCTGCCAAAGCCTTTGGACCACAATGAATTTTAGAGCCTCCTGCACAGAAAAGGATCTGTATGTCTGCTCTGCTATTACTTGAATGGAAAAATTAACCCTGAAATTTCCACATGTGATATTTAATCCTTTGTGTGTTTGTATTGTGACTATTCTACTTGGGGAAACTAAGTCTAAAATGTCATATGTGTGTTGCTGAGCACTGTACCTGTCACTTGAAGCAGGGGGGGCTTGCTCCAGAGACAGTGATCCTGGTAAAGTAAAAGATGAGTGCTGCAACACATCATTGCTTTTCTCTTTAGAAGGAGCAACCCACAGCTCCACTAAAAAACTCTGATACTTGTCAGAGCCTGATGCCCTGATGCTGGTGGAGCAATACAAACACAGGACAAAATGAAATCCTGCTACAGTAGGGAAAAACAAATGGATGCAAAAAATGGAGGACTGAGCAAAGTGGAGAGATCAAGGAGACAGTTTGTGAAAGAGACAACAATCTCAGAGCTTCTGCAGTTTAGTCATTACTTACACAAAGCTGACAGCATGACAAGAGATCTTAAAGAACAAGCCAATAGCTTGTCCCCGGGCTGAGCAGTCCAGGGAGGTTTATGGCTAATTAACTCCAACTGAAAGCACTGCAGCCACCCTGCAGCTTTGCTGCACTCCTTCCTTGGCTGCAGCTTCCCTGGATATGTCCTGACCTTGGAGACACACAGGTACACAACCTGAGCCCTGAATAAGGAAGACAGAGATCTCCCCAGGAGGAATAAGGAGCAGAAGGTGAAAAGAAAAAAAAATAACAGGATTACTGTGTGAGTCAGAAAGAAGGGGAAGGAAGGAAGGAAGGAAGGAAGGAAGGAAGGAAGGAAGGAAGGAAGGAAGGAAGGAAGGAAGGAAGGAAGGAAGGAAGGAAGGGAGGGAGGGAGGGAGGGAGGGAGGACCCATTTGAGTGTGGAGGAGTTGTAGAGTAGGCCAGCAGAAAGGGGCAAGAAAATTCCTCTTCCTGAAGGTATAAAAGATGCTAAATTCAGGACCCCCTCCCACCACACCAACTCCAGCACAGAAGCCCTGCACAAGCCACAGCCATGGCAGGAGCACAGAGCTTCTCACTGCACTTCAAAAGTTCAACAAGGACAGCGATTACGTGTTTAAGCCATAGGTCAGAGAATTTTTTCAGAGACTGGGAACAGTCAGACTCCTAGTGTCCCTGCTCAGGTTCAGCAGGTGAGCACCTCTATCACATCACCCTTTCTTTGCAGGATAAAGTTGCTGGAAAAGGGCCTGGCTCTTCTCATCCATATGTCTGTTCAGGGCTCTGCCTCCTTTTATCCGAATATCTTACACATCTTTGACCAACCAGAATTTCAGTAGACTTTTGACATGCTACATTACTCACCAAAGATACCTTCTGTGCTCCTTTCATACTTGTCAGGTGTACAGAACTTGGCAGGGATTCCTGAGCACTGCTTATCTGTCATCCTGTCACTGCTGGAAACACGTGACGGAGGGACAAGTATCCCTACAAAAAAAACCCCAGATGACTAAAACACAAGTAAACACTCGAGATAATTTTGATGTTTTTCTTACAGGCAAGTATGTGTAGCTTGAGGACAAATATTTGAAGATGCTAAATGGCAAGCAGAATTAGTTTTTCTGTAGATAAATGTCTTTATTTAATTACAGAGAACCGAGTGGCAGATTTCTTTTAGTATTAATAGATGCTTTCCCCATAAATGCCAATTCAGCAAAGGGATTCTTAGTTTGCAAATGTGCATCACTAATTTTGATTTTTCAGTCAGTCATCTCAGCCTGAGCATAGACATATACATTCTGCACACACAGAAATTCTTTCATCTTCTTCCGTTTTACAGAAAACAGTTCAATCCTGTACATTAAGCAGATGTTGTAAGAAATTGGTAAGTATTGAAAGGAAACCAATTGCGAGTAATAATCTGAAACCAGAATTTTGCTTTTTAACAACACTTCAGGAGGTCCATAAGCATATTTCAAATGATATTTTAATAACAGATGCTTAAATACTTTTAAAGCAGCACTGTAATTAGATGTGTCTCTTTGAAACTTTCAGTTAAATAATTGCCCACTAATGTAAAGAAAACCAGCTTTTCACTAAATAATTTTGCTTTCATCAGCTGAGATTAATACACTTAATAAGCAGTTGTTATTAAACTAAACATTCAATAATGAGTCATTACAGCCTGTACTAAATTCTTAGGGCCAAGTGCTGCAGCTTGTACTCCTGGAAGTGGGCAAAGTTTCCATTGCCAGAATGGGAGCTTTAACTGAATATGAATTGTAGGACATGTCTCAAAACTAGCTTGAAAAACTAATAAGGGAAAATTATGCTGTGCTGAAACTGAGCTTGAAAACAGAAGTTTCAGCTCTTACCTATTGCTTCTGCCTGAAGTCATATACTTGCATTACATCTGCATATATTTCTTGCACCATTCATCATGGTAAAACAGCTAAAAAGGAGGTGTCTAGTCCTAACTTAATGGAATTTCAATTGAACATAACTACTCTAAAAGTCATCATAAGAACTAAGGAATCTCTGGAGATCTTGCTCAGTTTTTGTTTCTTGAACATGATCTAGGTTTTGAGTAAGAATGCCATTTAGATCTAAAAACAGATTTTAAAATCACCTTCGAATCAATAAAAATTCTGCTAAAACCAACAAAATTATGAACTCGGTTGACTTAAAAGAGAGACTTTTGTAAGATTTTTTTGTCTTAGAGACCACAGGATACATTATAAAGTACATATTTTTCTGCATTTTAAAGAAGAAAAATTAGCATCTTGCCTTTTTTTTGTGAACTAAAAATCTTCAAAATTGATGTGATCAGGTGAAATACCTGAATTTCTAACAGGAAGTTAAATGGTCTTATGTATAAATATTTTTGTTTGAAGTACAACGTTCCATAAACATTAGGAAATATTCTTTCACACTGTTGAAAATGCATTGGTTTTTAGTAATTATAAAATTTTTAAATAAGAAAAGGTGTCAAACCAGTTGCAAATAGTTCCACTGAAGTTTAAGTATGGCATTTTAAAAGACCTAGGAAAGTTATAATGATAGAACAAATACATAGCACCACTTGGTGGGGCATTCCAGTTCATAAAGATCTGAACCAAAGCACTCTGCTGGCCAGATGTGATAGCTTTTTATTTAATGATTCATGTTGCATTTTTTGTACATGAAATTTGAGTATTAACTCTGCAAAGTATTTTCACTAGATCAGTATTGGGTGTAGGAGTTTTAGGTTTTGTTCTTGTGTACAGCTTCTGAGCTGCATAGACATCTTCTCCATCACTTGTTAGCAAGAATTAATTTTTCAGCTTTAAAGCACAAATATTGTACCTTCTGCTAAAGTGACAAGGATATGCATAGATATATTATCCTTGTGAGACATGAAGCTAATAATTTGAATTTGAAAACAGTATTCTGTTCCTTTCAAAGTTTAATACTTGTAGTTAAGAACAATTTAGTACAGCAATAGTCCTTGAAATGTTCAAATGCTTTTGAGACTTGATCCCTGAATTACCACTATAAAAAAGGAATTACTCCCTTTTTTTCTTCAAATAACGTTGTTTGGGAGTTCAGGCTGCACAGTGCACAAATGCCTCAGTGTGGATCCCAAGTGGAGTTTGTGCTTGTTATTTAAATGAGTTGGTTTTGAGCTTGTTAAGTAGAGTGGCATTTGAGCTCTCTCAGCCTAGAGCTCTACAAGGTGAATGACTTGCACAAGGACTCCATGGCACTCCTTTTCAATTTACCTTCAAACTCCCTCAAGCCTTGAAAAAATCAGTTTCACTATAACAAGAGTTTAGCCTTTAACATGCAAAGCTCACAAGCCCTTAGTCTTCAAAAGGCCAATTTAACAAGAACAAGAAGAAAACCCACAACAAAAACTTGTTTTGTTAAGTCTGCAGGTGAATTGCATAGTTAGGGGAAATTCTAGATTCTCCCCAAGTCTGACTTTGGAAGTTTGAACCTAAAAGAAGGAAAGGTTAGAGGATTTTTTAGCATCAATGAATATACTGATATATGAATTAAGTCTTACTCAATACCATATAGGTTTAAAGCAGTTTCAATGAATGAATAATTAAAATCACTGAAATATAATTAATGGAGTACACCATTGATTCACCAAGGGCAGTAGTGGCAAAACATGCCACTGCCTTTCTTTGGGCAGAAGAACTGGTCTGTGTGTTCAGGGGAAATGACAGGCCTAATTTCTCTATATCCTACTTAGGAAACTGATCCACCTCATGAGATTGTGCAGCTCAAGCTGAAGAACATCACAAGGATGGCAAGGAAGGTAAGATTCTGGCTAATGGGAAGCTAGTGATAAGTTGTAAACACTGGGAATAACAAGGCTGCAGAGGATTTATTAGTGGAAAGGTTGATCTGGCATTAGATATCAGTCAATATTTTCATCAATTATGTGACAGAAAATGAGAACACGCTATTGAAATCACTCATGATGTGAAGCTGAAAATCTTTATTGGTATGGGAAGTGAACATTAAGGTAAGGATTGCACTTAGGAGATCCTGCATAATGAAAAGTTTTTCATCTGTCCCAGAGAAAGTTTAGCAAAATTATCATCTCATTCAGGACTGCTCAGTTTGGTGTTGTATTTGCATTGCAAAAATGTTCCAGAATCATAAACACCTACAAGGGCTTTGGCTCTAGTATTTTGAAGCACAAGGTTATTTTAAAAGGTGGAGATTGTGATGATCTCTGTGGATCTGTGAGCGCATGCTACCACTCTAAGAATCAGCACACCCTTGCTGGGAAGCAGGTGCACACTAAAAATGAGCCCTCTGCTTTGGTTTTTAGGATACAGGCCTCAGGTCCAGCTCACTGCATTCCTGTAGGAAATCTGAAAGTTCTTGCATTTTTCTCAATACTGCACCAACAGGCAAAATAATACAGGCTGTGCAGTAATTAATTTATAAAAATAATCATCATTTGTAATTATACCATCACATGAGAAAATCATTATAGGCTGTGTAACTAACCTGATAGAGATCAACCATTCTGCTCTGTCACCTGCAGCTGTGGGTACTTGGGCTGAATGTGATCCATGCAAAGTCACAGAGACAAATGCTTGAAGAAATATTAGGGTGGAACTGCAAGCTCATTCTCAACAATTATTATGTTTTGGTGTGTTGTCAGAGTCTGAGCTTAAGGCCAAAGCTCATTAAAGTATTGTCAGACTGCTACAAGAAGAGAACAGGAAAGCACAGCTACATGGACTTTCCCACTCAAACCCATGCTTTGAATGTTTTCTGCATTGTTCCTGACAAGCTTTAAGTTGCAGTATCAGTCATGTCTAATATGTTGAAGGGTTGGTAAGGGAACTAATAAAAGCTTGCTATTGATCAGGCATGTGCTTTGTTATAAGAATCTGCAATAATTTGAGTAGCAATGATAGTTTCTAAGAGAATTGCCACATACGTAATGCCAATGATTTCTAGTATTTTCTGCTCCCTGTGGGAGGATGGACATGTATTACTGGAATTTGCTGTATAATGATGCACAAGAAAGGCAGTTCATAGTCCCAAATCAATTCTTAGCTGTCTTTTTACGATCAAGACTACATGTGATTAAACTTCAGAGTAGATACAAACGCATGCTACCCCCACTCTAAAGAAATATTTTAAAATCTCTTCAATAATATTTTTTCATGGCTTTATTATTTTCCCTACATATTACCCTTCATATTTATTCTTTCCTCTTTATGCTTAATGTCACAACAGCCCTCTTATTAGAGAGTAGAAATGAGCTGAGACACAGACTTGTTGCTTATCACAGCATGAAAAGGGCCCTGGTTTATTCCTCTTTACAGCTCAGCCATCCTGACCCCAACCATTCACTGACTCTGACTGCAGCAGCTCCTGCTGGAGGTTTCCCTTGCAGCCTCTGACTGCTGGGTATTTCCTGCTGAACTCTGACTGCCGGGATCAGTGTGCAGGCTCTGAGTGCAGCTTTTACCCAGCCAGACTGTGACTGCAGGTTCCAACAACAGCTCTGACTGCACACCCAGACTGACCTCACAGCAGTGATCCTCCCCCACCCAGATAATTCTTCGTCATCATCCTTTCATTCCCTCTTTCTCGAGGTTCTTCCTCTTTCATGATTCCCCCTCACCTGCTCACCCCCTCCCTTTTCTCACACTTATCTTTATTGGATACAGCTGTAACTCATCAGGGGTGAGGCTGTATTGGGTAATTAACACAGCTGTTACTTATCAGGGGCAAGGTCACCTGTATTCCCTTCTCCTACAGTTTAACACATGTGTTATTAAGTCAATGAAATTTGAGAGTACCTTATGAAAGAGAAATGGGCACACCTTACTTTACTGAGTAGCCAGGTGCAGCTATACCAAATTACAGGGTAACGTCTATTCTTACAGTGGGATAAATCTGGAGTAAACTAGCTCAAATTAGTAATGTTGATACCTTTTTGCACTGGAATAACAAGGCAGGACTTGGATTCAATAATTTGTCATAGCAAAAGAAATGGGGAGGGCAATGTGCACTTGGTCAGCAGTGCATCAGTGACAGGTACTTGAACTAAATGCAGCTCACAGCTACCAGTCATTCCCAAAGAAACCTCCATCCCCCATTGTATGTTCTGTTTCTCTCATAAGTGTCTCTCTTTAAACAGATTTAACTTTCCATGTGGTCCTGTAAGCCAGCAAATGGTGAAGAAATAAAACAAAAAGTTGTGAACTTTACTATTGGATTGACTAGGTTTGCTGATAAAAAGCCTGTATCTAAAATGAAGCCATTATAGGCTTTTAAATTAATGCTCCAGCTACCATAGAGCAGCAGCAATGTATTTTAGTTACAGTATTTTTGGTTGGCTGAATAAAATAGCCTATTTACTTGTAAATCTTAAATAGAAGCAAAAACATCCTAAGTGACTTACATAATGATCCTTTTAAAGAAATGATGAGATATTCACTTCTGAACCTATTCATGAAGAAAAATTAATACAACTATAACAAGAATGGGTGCATTTACCAGCCAGATGACAGAGGAAGGTTCTAATAAAAAAATCCATACTCATAATAATGTCAATTTTCTTATTCAGAAATATTCCTGAAATGAATTGTTAGAAGTGTTTTTCCTATTAAGGATGCTTCTGTGGGTGATGCATAGAAAAAATTAATTAACTTAACCTCCCATTGTACAGTGTTCCAACTGACATCCTAACCTTGACCCATCTGCTCCCTCCTGCATTACATTCACTTGTTTATTGTGTATTTTGGTCACCTGTATGGTATTTCCCCATTCCACATGGAATTTTGTAAAGTAGCAATCATGTTTTGACCACTCTGGTAAAACTGGTATGTAGAATTATACACTGATACATATTTTTTTATATATATATGTATATATTTAAAAAAAGGATGTTCAATAAAAAGCTTAACTGAGAAATTTAGATAGTTATTTACTAGACAAAACTCTGATCCTCAAATGACAGTTCCTTCAGCATTGCACAAATAAAGAACTAAAGAAATACATTAGAGTACCTATTTTATTGTTTTGCACAGTGCTTGGCACAGTTGCAGTCTCCACCTCCCCAAAACTTGTGAGTGAGGTCACTCCCTGATTTTCACTGGATGCAGGAGAATTCTTTTTAAGCACAGCCCATAGTGAAGGAGCTGGTGAACTGCTCCAGGGAGTCTAAAGTGACCTGGAAAAGCATTTTCAAATCTGTGTTTTCCTGTCCACAGGGGTTACAAAGCTAAATCTGGATTTGCTGTGGGGTGAGGGGCCTTGCAATTGCCCCTGCAGTATGGTTTGGGTGCACTGAGGTGCCTGTGTTTAGACTGGGGGACGCTTGAAAATTCTTTTAGTTCTTTGACAAGCACCAGGAGATGGAGCTCCAGACTGCACAGCACAATTTCTTGCTGCCAGAACAATGAAACCTGTTATTTCTGCACTGTTAAATGCTTCTTTCTTTTCAGCTCATCATTTACAGGATTTCTTTAAATCATCCCTCTACTTATGGGAATTAAATGCTCCTTCTTTGAAGAACTGTATTAACCCCAGGGAGCAATTGCTAATGTTTTTCTTCATAGATCTACAGCCTAAAGTTAAAGAAAAAAATCTGATTAGGGAGAAATCAGAACAGACATTGATTTAAAACAGGTTTTGGGGATTATTCTGGTAGTATACAGCAACTTTAACTCTATCATCTTCTCAGTTTTATGAGTATATGGAAATGCTCAAAAAGTAATATTCCTTGGAAAATACAATCAGGTACATCCCTACTATCTCCCTTTGGAAATGGAAAGCACAAAATTCTTTATGTAAAAGCATAGTAGTTAGAAAGGGGAGAAGGAAACAAAATGAAAGTTCTCCATGACACAGCCTGTATATTCCTTCCCTGGCATTTCAAAAATGCCACATTTTGGGAGTTCTAACAATTTTAGGTCACATTTAATCACTTCTGTAAAGAAATCAGTGAATTTTGGAGCTGTCTGAGAAATCATCACCTGCTATGGAAGTCTAACCAGAAAACTGCTCTCATATGTAACCTGAGAAAAATATTGTAATAAATCTCTTAAAAAGTGAACCCTTCATGAAACAAAATTAGTTCAATTCTGGTTAATGTCCCACCTCATGAGAAGCCTGATACAGCAGTTAAGCTTATTTTTAACTGATATTTAAACTTAACGTGTATGCACATGCTTTGATATCTAGTTGGATTTTTGATACCAATCAGGGAGATTGTGTCCAACATCTCAGAGCTGCAGGTTTCTCAGAGCATGTTGCTATTAACATTTTCCCAGTAAAACAGTTACATGTTGAGAATAAAACTTATTAGTGTGATATTAATTCTGGAAAAAATAGTCTACAAAAGAGCTTTATGCTAGTTATAAATGTTTGGCATAGGAAATATATGAAAGACCAATTATGGGCTGATCAGAAATATCTCTTGACATTTTTGGAGTGCAATGTGAGAAGGGTTCACGTATTTAATTATGACTTTTTCAAATAGGGTTCTCCAACTCAATGGGAGACACCACACTTACTGTTTTAAGGAAAGATAAGATTTTTATGATAGGGGGAGGGAACCTGTCTTCAGGCTGAAATGGTTATCAGCTTTTAGATCAATCTCCCTTATGTAAGTTTTTCCATTGGTAGCAAGATATTAAGATATTTACAGCCAACATATATCACACTGAATGGATTGTATGAAGGAAGATGGAAAATTGAGAGTATGCTCAACATGCAGACTATAGAGTTTTCATTAAGAGTCTAAATAAGATAGCTGTTAAATAACTTACCTCAGACTGTCTTGCCAAAGACTAGAGAATGAAATCCTGTTGTAAGCTTAATATTTCTTTTTCATATTTTTTAAATTGGACTTACCAGTATACCATCAAAATTTCATTTTCCTAAATTACTCTTCCATGTTATACTCAAAATAATTGGAAATAGAAACAAGAGCATATGAAATATCCTGATTTGTGAAATTCATGGCATGAACTGGCCATTTGGGCTCCTAGAATGATGAAAAAGTTATATTGTGAGGCCACAGGCTGCCCTCACACCCTTGTTACCACAGCACACCTGGATGTGATCATGGCAGTGCATCCTGAGGGAATGTACAAATTCTGCTTGGACCAACTGCCCAAGGCTGCAAAGAAAAAGAGGAAAACTCACTCTAGTTAGTTAATTCAGAGCCCTGCCTGTGGTCTGACACCAACACAGCTGCCACCTCTGTGTGCTGGTGTTCTTGTTCTGCTGCTGGGTCCTTGTGCTTATGTAGAATGCAGCTTTCTCTTCATATCAAAACATGAAACGGGGCTCAAGAAATGCCCCCAAAGTCAGAAAAAATATTACTTTAAATGTGTGCAGCTTCCCAAACTTTGGCCTGTTGCAGGTAAGTGATGCAAGAAAGAGAACTAGTTCCAGTTTTGGTTATTAAGAGATGGTCAAATAAATAAAACACTGCTGTATTAACACTACTTCAGATATGTTATGCAGTCATGAAGAGAAAAAGCTTCTTCTGGTCTGTAGAATTGTAAGTGCTCCCTATGTGAGACAAATTTCTGTATCAAAATGCAGTTAACAATGCAAAATGATGAGAATTCCTGTTTCAGTATGATAACAGGATCACAGAAAGTGCTCTTGTTGCTTCTAGAAAAGAGGGTGGGTATATATAGAATATGCCTGGTAGCAGCTTCTATAATTAACATTGAAAAGTAGTTAGCATTGTAATTCCCTGTTTTCAATCACTTATAGCTTTATGAAACATCTCCCTTTTGTGCTGCAATTTTTGTCCTGGATTAACGCCAATGTCAGCATTTTAAAGTATGAAGAAAGAGTCTTCTGTATTCCTGAGAGGACTGAAAAATACACACTCACAGGGGTGACTGCTCCCTGCAGTTCTGTGCCCCAAAGTTCTGTTTGAATGTTGCAGTTTGCCAAGGATTGGACCTTGTCAAGGCCCCATGACTGTCCCAGGAGTCAGTGTTAGAGATTTGTTCATATGGAAAAGGAATAGCATGTACTGAGTGAGCTTATGCTCAGGGAACTGACATAGGGATTTTTTTCCCCCACTTTCCCCACAGGAAGATTTGTTGGCTAACAAAACTAGAAAAATCCATCCAAGCTCCCACCTTTCTCTTTTAACTAGCACCAACAGCTGCCTTACATGCTGATAGTCTTAGTTGCTTATATTTTAGTATGCTTATGTTTTACATTGGCACTTGAAAAGAAACCAGGCAAAGTTTTCATATCTGTGCAGCGCTCACACACATACTTAAATATTGTCCCAATTTAGAGCAGAAAGAATGAAAAGATTTGAGTGTGATCACAGTTTTCATAAATACCTGCAAAGTGTAGAATTTTGATGTGTCTGCAGTCATAAATATGCCTGTTAAGCACGCAGTTTTTAAAGGTCAGTTAGGACTCTTTAAATTTCTTGTAATTACCATCTTTATTCTGCAAGGATAGTGTGTGCTCACTTTTAAACTATTTGTGAAATATAGCAGCATAAAAAAATTCCCTAGGTGTATAAAGCTACAGTTTAATCCACGGCAAAAGGAAAAATGTTTTGCCTAGCAAGCTGGTAGAAGCCAGGGTGCTCTTCTTACTAATTGATGTAAACACTAAAAATAAATTATCTCACCTATGCATGTATCCACTTTCTTGTGGAAGTGCACCCAAGGAATCTGTGATGTTTCTTCCTTCCACGTTCAATCACATTTTTGCCTTTCAAATACTCAGTAGAATTAAAGCCACAGTTTCATGGAGAGTTTAAGGGATCTGCTAAGGTCTTCTCTTCCTCTTCACCTCCAGCATCTCTGCCACCCAGGGAGATCCAGCAAATGCTCTAGCTTAGAAAAGAAAATAAAAACTTTTATATGGGCTACTCTGCCCAGTTTGATCTGCTGCTTTTAGGCCCTTGGCTCTGCTGATCCAGAACTTATTGCTCTGAGCCCAGTTTCTCTCCAATGAATTCTCTTCAATTCATATTAGAAATGGAAGAGAGAAGTGATGTAACTCCAAAACCATTATCTTCTCCCCTGTGGATTGGTACATGAACATGAAATTGGTACAATGTACATGAAAATGTACCAACAAACCAGCAGTGTCTACAGATTCCCTGCTATGCCAGCAGCTGTACAAATAAAAGCACATATATAAAGGAGTCATAATCTTGGCGAAGTATAAGATACAACAAGAAGAAAGAGCATCTTGACTAGCAGTAATTTTAGCTCGATTTTGGGCAGAGAACCTATGGATGTAGTGGCCACACTACAAAGGCAAATCCCTCAGTGCATTGTGTTCAGGAGCAAGAAAGTAAAACTTTGCTCACTCAAAGGTGTTTAATGTTTTAGGAGCTGGCTTCCATTTTCAAAATGTTAGGCTGTTCAGAGTCAAAAAATGGCCAGATGCATAAATATGTGTCAATTTGGAAAAGGTGCTTTAGAAAGGCCCCCAACAGCTCAGGAGCTGACTCCAGTAGATGCAGATGAGTCAATCACTCCTGCCCAGCTCTGAGCACCACACACAGAGCTGCTTCCTGCATCGCAGCTGACCAGACAATTTCTACAGTTTTTACCTGGCACTTGTTTTAAGTAAAGAGAGAAGAAGGAGACTGTGTATTTTAGCCCCCTTCTTTTTTCCCTGATTTTTAATTAAAAAACAACAAACAAACAAACAAAACCCCAAACAAACTAATCTTTAAAATAATTTTCTGCTGACCAGGTCAAGTTGCTTAAGTTGTGTATTAAAGGTACCTGATTCCCTGTGCATCTGCCTGTACTTGTGCATCTCCCAGACCATCCTGGCAGTTTAAACACTGGGCCCCTTCAGCTGAGTCTGAGGCTTGCCATTGCAAGCCTGATATCTTTTATTTTACAACAATAAATGCTGCAAACAGACTAAAATTTTTTCTTGATTTTGTCTCACTGATATTGATTTATGGTTTCTGATAGTTTTCTTCTTCTTTGGCTCCACAGGTCTCTCTTAATGATTTTTCCCAATTAGGATTGGTACATTTAGCCCAACAGAACTGGACAGGATTCCATTTGTGCCCATAGTACAAATTTTCACTTGGATAAATCAATTTTCAAGTGAAGGAAAACCCATTTCCTTGTCCTCATAAATGGTGTAAATGGCCAAATCATCAGAGCTAAATAGTGGATCCAAAAGACCTCTTGTTTGATAACCTCTTGCCAGCCTCCAGGCAAAGAAAGACTTCTCTGGCAACATTAGAAAACTCCTAAAGTCAGAACAACAGAGATTCAGCAAGTGATACTTCCTGTAAATTATCCAGCATATCCCTACGGATAGGAAATATGAATCATGGAATTAAATGACAGGTCTCAGACTGATTTTAGCCAGAGGTTAAGCCAAAGGCTAAACTTGTCCTTACTGAGTAGGAGGCCACAGGCGTGAGGCTCACAGCTGAAGTGTCTAATTACTGTGGTTAGATCAGGTTGCACACTGGCCTTGGTGTGTGCTGGCTTTCTCTGCCAGCTCTGAGACAGTGCTAGCGTTAAGTTATCTCTTTTAAAATCCTTTTATGGTTATTGATCAGCATTTGTCCAAGAACCTTTCAGGGCGCACTCAAGGGTTTTACATAAATGATTGGCAGAAAACCACAAAAAGAAACTTGGTGTGGGTGAGCATCAAGCATTCAGTGGTCTAAATTCAGATTTGGGTATTCAATTTGGATAATAGTTCATTACAGCACTGAAAGTTGTGGCCATTGGAATAAGGAGCTCCTGAAACAACCAAGGGTCGAACCCATAACTCTCTTTTCACACATCTTCAACCCAATTTAAGGGTGTTAGCTAATATACACAAACTTGTAAACCTTCCTGTTTCTGGAGACAATGGTGGTGCTATTGTTTGATGTACCACTAAGTAATTGCCTGATGGTTCTGCTTAAGTAGAAAATTTGACCTTTTTCTATTTTTTTTGTTTTGCTACTATCAGTAAATTATGCCCAGCTGAACTCTAAAAGCTTCAAGCTTTTACTCTTCTCTAATGAATAAGCTATTTACTTCATTAGAATGATGGTAGGCTTATAGAAGTAGAGTTTTCACATGGCAGTAAAATGGTGTGTGAATGTTTTTAATGGCACTTCAAGATATCCTTCTTATATTCAGAAATTTATTATTATTCCTTCAATTATATGCTCAAGATAGAAGGTTAAATATTATCAGGTTGTCATCTCATTTATATGTAGGATTATATATAAATTGGAGAGACCCTTTTAATGGCGATACTTGCTTCCATGGTTTGCTGGTGGCATGGCCAATGTGCTGGATGAGTTGTTTTCAAGGTCCAACTCATGCTTGCAACACTGTGCTCTGGTACTCAGTGACATATTTTAGCTACCTCAGTGGAGGGGATCAGACTTTGATGACAAAAAATTGCAGGTTTGAGGCTTTTCAAGACCTCACAGAGCTTTGTCTTTCTGACTAGATTCAATTCCTTCATACTGAGTTAGAAATTTTGTACAAAGGGTGCTGATGCCACCTGTCAAACAAAATTCCTCATTCTAATAATTCTTGGAAATCAGCCTCACTTTTTAAAGAGCAGTGAGGTTTCTCTTCTGCAGCTCCATGCTCTCTGGAGGCTATTTCTTGACAGGTTGAGTATGATGGCTTCCAGTTGTTCAAAAGTATGTCTCTTGCCATCATTGTACATGGCTAATTGCATTTTATAAAAATGGTTTGCGAGTGATTTGTGAGGGAGATATGCATTATAGCTTGCACTTCATGTTCATTTCCAAATTCATTTATCTCACATAAGTGTTTTCTAAAAGTCAAGAACTAAAAAATATAACTAGGAGTAGTTTTCAGAAGTCTATTACTGCAAGTTCTTCTACAGGGAAATGAACAAAATAAAGTTTAAATGCTTCTTCATTGCCAATAGCTCCCCTTGATCCAATTATAACTTCTTTACCTAATGTTACACAAGATTGATTTAAAGATAACTGTCCAGATTGATCTGAGAAGAAATGCATTAAAACATTTATGTTATTACAATATACACAAAATGCATTAAAGTAATGAGACCAGCCTGACAGAAACTCACAAAATCAAAGACTTTCACAGGGGAGGTTGAAATGCCATTTTTAACACACCCAGCAGAGAGATTACAGCTTTCGTAGAAGATGAAATTACATGCTTTTTTGAGGCTCCCTAATAAAGAATCACTCAGGCATATTGTAATGGTTTCAAAATTATATGGTGTTTTAATCCTTTGCATTTGTCTTTGTGTTATGTAAGTTAGATTTCTATCAACATTTCAACACCCTGTCTTAGTCAAATTATCATCTTTTCATTACTTTTTCTTTTTCATAGGAGTAGAAGTGCTTATTACTAACTGTCTCAGTTCTAGAGACCCTTCTTGTTCTCTCTTTCAGGAAATTAGTGGGGTCTTTGTTTCAGCTTTGGTTTTAGATCAGCAGTAAAGTATCTTTACAGATGTTATCAAAGAACTTTGAAAATTAGCCCTTAAAACCTAAAATCAGCTGAATGGCTGTTTGTAACAGCACAAATCCTCAGATTCTTCTCTCAGAAGCAGTTTCTCCAGCTCCAAGCCCCATGGTAAGTTAAGCAGTTGCAGCATGAGTGCTATTCAATACTCAGCACAAAGTCATACCTTTTGAAGAACAAGAAGTTTTTACTGTCAAAGCAATGGTGAGGGATAAGATGGAGGTCTAATAAATACACAGGATGAATTGAGAGATATGAGTATTAAATATCAAGAAAAATCTGAGCATTTACATTTTTCTCTAATGCATTTTTTATGTTCATAACCCTTTGCATTATACTATATTCTCTGAACTAAGAATTTCTGTGTGTCAGAGTAAATGTGAAGGATAAGGTGAAAGTACCATAAATAAAGTAGATGAGCTGAAAGATACGAGTATTATGCATCAAGGACAAAGCAAAGCATTTTTACACTAAAGCCTTTTTAATATTAATTCTATTTCACTATTTTCTGATTCCATCTATTGCTAAAGCATACAGCTGGTCAATTGTCAATGAATGCCTGAAAGTTTAGCAAAAATCTGAGTAATCTGAGTACAAGCTATTTTTATAAATGAAGAGATAAGCTAAAAATTTGTTTTGAGAGGAGATAGCTTCTAGGTTTATCTGCAGTAACTTTTCTGGTGTGGGCACAGGTGGGCCTCAGCTCTGATCTGGGGTGTGTCATTTTCATGGCAGGTCTAGGCTGTAGTTTAAGAGGTGCCAACCCTTTCCCATTCACCCTGTTATTAAACAGCAATCTCCATAAAAGATTACATTTTGAAGATCATCACTGTGCAGTTTCCAGAAAGCACAAATAGTCAGTTCTTTCCTGATCCTTGCAGGCTGGGACAAAGGAGAGTTTGGTTGCCTCCTTTGGCCATCACAGCCTGTTGTCTGTGAGACCTGACCTGGGCCTTTTGCCTTTGTCACTGGCAGTCAAACACGTGATGTGGTGACTGGCTGGAGATGGGCAGCCAGCACCCACCAGGAAAATCTGCGTGTCCTGGCCATGCTCAGGTGCATCCAGGGGCACTTCCTAGGAGAAAAAACCTTAAGGACATTAGGGGCTGCTTCTGTGTTTCCATGTTACAGAGATTTCAAATGCACTTCTGGTGCCATAGCCCATTCTTCGGCTCATGCTCTAGATGAGACAGGATCCAGGTGGAGGACCTGCAGTTCAGGATTTTATGCTCTCCTCCTCTGAGAGTGGATGCAACTGTCTGGCAAAATTTGCCCCTGAAAACTCGAGCTTTGTCTTGTGCATATATACCAAATGCAGCGTGAATGAAAAAACGCTTGTGAAAAAATCACACTCAGCGTCAATTAAGGTGTGGTTCAGAACGATGCAGTTGAATTTTAAAAAGCTTAATGCTCATTAACTGCAGAGAGTTTGTTGTGTCTCCCCAAACCAAGACACGCTGCTGCTAAAAATTACTTAGTTCTTGAGGACTGGTTCAGCATAAGAGTAGCATGGAGTATGAAGGGCTATAGTTTAAAATAACTGCTGACGGAGAAACTTCTGTGGGAAACCTGCCAGGCTTATAAAAGGAAAAGATACCATAGCAGAATATAAAAACAGATAAATAATAAATTGCAACTTCGTCTGGAGCTGTGGAGTGTGCTAGTATTTACGGTTTTGAAAGGTTTTATGGAGAAAATATTTTATTTTTTATGTTGTGAAATATATAGCAACATAAAAATGTAATGGTTGGCTTAACCTATAAAGAGTTTTTTAATCAGTAAGTTCCTGACAGAAGGTGGAATTTGTATCTCAGTACAGATTTTTTTTTTTTCTTTTAATTTTCGAAGTTCAGGATGCCTTGAAGTTGCCTGACGTTATAGGATAAATTTTCAAAGCTCCATGCAGGAGAGATGCCAACATGAAAAACATCAAGCAAACGCTGAGTTATGTGTGTGCATCTTCTGTGTTGTGTTTTGATAATTTCTCTCATATATCTGCATAAAGATAGGGTTTGTGAGCACGGTGAAATTATAGATTGAGCTGGTTATTTTCCTTCTTCCACGTTATGTGGAAATTAATAAAGTAATTAAATGTTACATTTACTGTTCATTGAATTACTTGGTTGTTTGGTAATTATTAGTGTGATTACAAAGTGACATAAACAACCGTGTGGCTCAAATGTGCAATTATGTACAATATATGCTGAGCTGACACACACAGAACATATTCCCCTGATTTTGCAGGCAATTAATAAGTGCTCATGCAAAGCAGCTTGTGCTAAGAGCTGTAAATACTGCAACAGAGTCCATTTCTTGTTCAGCTTGTGCTTGTGTTTGCACTGAAGCACACTGCCAGTGAAGTCAAACAGAGGCAATTTGACTTGTCCATTGCTAAATGTCATTTAAGTGGGTGATAAAGGCAGTTCTGCTCACTAGCAGCTTACTTGTCCTGCTGCTTTGTCTCTCCTGCTGGGACACCTGTATATAATGTCACACTGTTCTAAGAAAGTGGTAATATTGAATTACCAGGGATTTTGAGGATTTATATGATTCTGGCTCTGGTTTCTCTAGTAACGTTGCACAATTCTGAAAAAGAGAATTTTTCTATGTTTGCACATGGCAATATTCATGTTATTCTTTCCTGTTTTCTGGTCTATTTACTGTAAAATAAGACTACATGTGACTGTCACTACTGTCTGCTTTTTGATTGTAAAGAGAGGAGGTGCTCTTCCATTTCCTGAGATAATTTTTGAAAAGGCAGCAGTTGTTCATCAAAAATGAGTGAAGTCATGGCTCACAAGGGTGAACCACAGCTAACCCATAAACCACACCTGTGCAGTATTTTGTAAGGGAGGTCAGCCACAACTAAATCCTTTTATACCGGACATCTGGTGGGTTCCACCTTTGCTAGGAAGAAGTAAACACCCATACACCTTCTTTAATGTATCTGTGAATATGGAGGCCATCTCAACTCTGCTCCACTTTAACTGCACTGGCTTTGCTGACTGGGATGCATATTAAGCCTAAAGAGCTAATGCAGGTAGCAAGGGTGACAATAGGACACATTATCTTCTTCTGTAGTCACTCAAATGATGCAGAAGAGAATGAGCCATCCTGATACCTCATTCTTTCCCCTCCTTTTCTTTTTTCTTCTTACATCCATTCTACACAATGGTGAAATTTCATGCTTTTCACTGCAGTCAAGGGTTTGGCAGTTTATGGCTGTGTATAATCCATTACCATGTCTCGACACACTGGTTATTCTCACTAGGCTGGCAGGGAGATAAAGAAGAGCAGCATAAAACTACGACTGTATGTGTATGTTACAGACATTTTCTTCTTCTTGTAAGAACTCTGGAACCTCTGAGGTCATATGACCTTGAAGAAAAATCTTCCACCAGTGCCACAGCACAGTAAGTTTGCTTCACCCTGGGCTGATGACTTCAGCTGTTTTCTGCATTGACTCAGTAATGTCTATAAATCTTGCACGTTTTGCTGCTAGTGCAGGTCCAGGTGTGGCGTTTGGTGTCACCAGTTGCTTCTGTTTCTTCAGTCCCTTTGGCAATTTGAGTCATTTCCTGAAGAACTTGTGCAGACTGGTTTATGAGAGCATTTGGCTTCTGCAGAGAAGGCAAAGCAGAAGGAAGCAAGGGAGGAAGAGGCTTGGATCTGTGTCCCAGACAGCTCTGAATGTGAAAGAGCCAATGCAATTCCAGTCTGTGGGTTCCAGTGTTGCTGGGCTCTGCTGTGCCACACTCACTGTGACCTTCAGGCCTGTGCTGTGCTGCACAAACCTCCTGGCCACAGGATGAACACGCCCAACTCAGCGAGCAGAGGAGTCTGTGGCAGGTCCTGCTCTATTCCACCACTGCCTCTCCTCCAAAGGCACTCCTTGCCTTTAGCCAGGAGTGCAGCAAGGAGTTGTCATGTGAGCACCCTTGGTTTTGACTGTGGAAGGGATGAATAGAGTGGTTTTTGTGGAGGAAAGTCACCCAAGAAGTTGAATGACAAAGGGTAGAATCTCTTTTATGGACATGATGTGCTGCACACACAGCAGAGGCCCCATGGGCCTCTGTTTAACTGCTCATGGTTCCTTGACTGTCTAGAAGGACACAAGATTTTCTATGCTAATCTCTCCTTGTAATGCCAGCTCTAATAAATGGCATTAAGTTGCCCTCCACAAAGCCTCAGAGGCTTTCTTACTGCAATTAACAGACCAGCACCTCCTGCTGCAAAACACCCACACTCTGGGGGATCAAGAGCAAGAAAATAGTGCTCAAATGAAATAACCTGAATATCTTATATAGTCTTGGATGAACTACTGATCTGCGCTGTGACTTGGCACAATAAGCCCCAGGTGAAGGTATTCCGTGTGTATTATCATTAGCTACAAGTGAACAAGTAACAATGGACAGAGCCAGGATTTATTGAGTCCTGGCTCATTAAGAGGCAGAGGCAGGTAGGCTACAGCAACGAAGTGGGATAAGCCATGCAGGGGATAGCACTCAAATTTAATGCCAGGAAGCAGCTTCTGTTAAGATGAAAAGACAACATTCATCCTGACATTTCTCATGCTTTCAGATTTTATTTTTCTTTTTAACGTAGTGGCAACCTATGCTTTTGGAGGCAGAAAATGGATGGTCTGAGTGGAAAACCTGTAAAAAAAAGAGCTGCTGCTATGGCCCTGATCTGCCCTGCTGGGTGCACACAATGTGGCATTGTATTAAACCCTTACAAAGTGCTGTTGCCCTCCTAGGTCTGTGGCTTTTTTTGCAGGCTTGTAAAATGGTATGCAAAGGGACAGTTTTTAAACAATACAATCAAGCTATGTAAAATAATTTGCAGTCAAGCAATTAGGCCAGGGATCTGGACCAGATTTAAAGAATCAGATTTGTCTCTGAATGCTAAGGGGAACAGAGGAGAAACTCTTGAAGAAAGAAATAGCGTTAAACTAATACTAACCCAGTTTCTGGATTCATTTTCTAATTGCCGTGTTCTTGTTGTAAAATGCTTAGAAAAGCAGAAACAAAATTCAGTGTTTTCTCTTCTTTCACCCCTTGCCTTGTTTTATTTTGTCAGCACTATGGCGTGACAGACAAAGACGGCAATGAAAAACCTCTGATTTAGCTGTTTCTCAAACACAGCATCTTGAGAGCTTGCAGGCTGATATCAATTCTGATATATGTATCAGGAAATGGAGTCATCATATTGGTTTTGCTCATGGGCAAACTCTTTCAACTCCTCAGTGATATTTGTGTGAATGCTTTCCTTAGCTCTTTTCTGCAGACCCTGACAAAGGAGCCCTTGCACTCTCAGAAGTGAGTGCCTTTACCTGCCACCCTGGGTAAGCTTTCCTTTCAAGAGGTCTCGGTACCTTTTTCCATTGGAGAGTTATCCTTTTCCTCATTTTACTGCAGTAACTTTGGGGGCTGGCAGAAAAGCAGGCCTTAACACATATTTTAGACATGGATCTCATCTCTTTCTGGACACCTTTTGAAAAAACGATGGTAAACAGATATGGAAAAGTCAGAGCATACAATTGTCACTGGTGTGATGATGTCACTTTATGCTGTTGTTTTTCTGTAGGAAAACCAATAAGGTGTCACCTTTTGATGGTCTGTGATACACCAAACACCATCTTCCATTAATTTCCGTGGGAACAGAGTGCACTCAGTGCAATGTCTGTTTGGCACTGGAGTCAGCAGGAATGATTTTTTCGACCTCGGTTTGTTCTGGACAGGGTCCATGGTGTCCAGCAGTGAATTTATGGTGCCACCTAAACCCTTCAGGGTATGCATGAGTCATCTCTGTGGTGCTGAGGCAATCTCAGTAAATAAGAAGAGACAGCTTCTTCCTCCACAGGTGAACCAAATCCCCAAAGTAAATTTTTTTTTTCCCCCAAGGAAGCAAAAGGTTAATTTGAACTGCTCATGGTCTTCCGTGAATCAAATGAAGTAATCCCATGCCTGAGGTTTAAAAGCATCCATAAATTAGAAGGGTGTAGTGTGCAGATCAAAAAGAGGGTTATCAAAGATTAATAAAAAGAGAGAAAGAGGCAAGAGAGGGAGAGAGACTGCTAGAAACCCTCTCATAACTCCAACCTAGAAAGTACAGTTCACTTACTTGGGGTCCAGTTAGCACACACTGTATTGTAGATTCAGGGCAACAACATAAAAACATCAGAAAGAAGACATAAGATAATTTGAGAATGCGGAAAATAAAGTCAGTTAAAAACCCCAACAAAATGAAGAATGAGTTGAATATATGAGAATATGTGGAGAAAAAAGTAAAAATCTAAGAAAAAAACTTCTCAGCTATTTTATCCCATATGAAGCCTATTTTTTAATGCCAGCTCTATCTGAAAGGCAAATTATATAATGAAAAGAAGTGGAAAACCAGCTTTTTTTCTGGAAAGAAATTCATTAGATGGAAAGAAAAACTGATTTCTTAGGGGAAACAAAAAACTGGTCATGCAAAGGAAAAAAACTTGTATCACAGAAGGAGTAGTGAAGACTCTTTGAAACCAACACATTTTGTGTTCTCTAAGGGTGACAAAAATTTCCCCAGGCCAAATTAAATTGCCAGGAGTATTGCAGGGGACTGTTCATGTGTCTTGTTTTTAGCTAGTAACTAAAGTCCTCTACACCCTCTATGTTTCCTGTTAAACTATGGGAATTAGTTCATGGCACACTGTGCAGGGTACTGGATGGGATTTAGGAGCCACTGTGCAAGGCAAACAGTGAATTGTGTCCTTTTGCAATGGAGATGTCACAACAGTCCCCAGACCAACAAGGCTTTCATCTTGCTTGTTCCTGCACATGCCTGACTTGGTCCACTTGGGCAGAAGCTGTGTTGTCTTAATAAGGCAGAATCTTTCACTCACAATAAAAAAAATCAAACCAAACCCACAATTATGCTATTGAAACACTGCATTTCAATTACTTTGCATGCTCCCCTCTGGTTAAAATTTTATTGAAGTGAGCAATCTTCAGGAGTTCATATTTTGCGCAGCAATCTGTGTTGCCAAGCAGCAGTTGGAAGAGCAGAAGATGGAGCAGAAAACCAAAAGACAATGCAGAAGGAATTTCAAAACACTGTAGAAGGGTGAGAGAAATCTCATACCTAATTTGTTTTTTTCATAGATAATTGTTTATGATTGAAAAGCATGGGGAGAAAACATTAACATTTGAGTTGGAACAAGCAGATTAAAACTTCCATCTCACAGTGGCTGTGAAAGTGTTGACCTTCCAAGACTGCAGCTGGATCAGGGTCTTGGCAGATCAGAGGAGTGGTCTGGCACAGCTCTCAGCTGCCACTCGTGACACCCTGCCAAGGTGGAGTGGCTCTGTGCTAAACAAGAAATCTCTGTATTTCACCTCCCCACAAACAGAGGCAGAGCAGTTTCATAGGAGAGGGAATAGATGGTACAAAGAATAAAACGCACAGCAAACACCTGCATATTTCATGAGGTCTCATTTTCAGTGGAAGTCCCCATACATAATGCTCTGAACGTATCATCTTTCTGAGAGTTTGGCTGTAATGTGAGGGAGCACATCATCTTGGATTGTGTTACCACACACAGCAAATGCTTTTCAAGGGTTTTATCTTAGCAAGCAGATAAAGGCCTTGACCCTGTGCAGAGAGTTGTGAGTAAGCCCTCATTGGTGATACCCAGCAGCAGCAGGAGCTCGAGCCTGTTAGTACCTGCAACACTGAAAGACCCTGGCCCATCTCTCCCTCTTATTCCAGCTTAGCTGGGCTCAACTGGTGTCTGGTGTGTCTGCTCCACTGAGGTCAGAGCCTGTCTGCCCATCTCCTAATTCTCTTTTGTCCCCTGAATTTCTCTAGAAAAGAATGGTCAGTATTTTAAAAGCTGTGCAGGCAGCCTGCCCTAAAAGCTGTGTGCATGTTTAGGCAGGCCAGTCAGTAACCTGGCTCTGCATGTCTATCAGTGGGGAGATAACCCCCAATGCTGACACTTTTTGGGCAAGGTTCAAAAGGATGCACTCAAGTCAGCATGTCTGCAGCCTAGTACTTTTGCCTTACTTTCAGATTATCCTGTGACTTGTCACAGATTTAAACAATGCCATCATCCTTGTTGTCCTCCACTGGAAGTTCTTTCAGTGACCAAGAAAAGGATGGCTTCTCCCTCCTTTAAACCTCCTAGGAAGGCCCTGATCCATCACCTGTGGAAGCACAAATGAAGTGCCCTCTTGCCTAAACGAGCATTGGACTGAATCCTGAAAGGAGACCAATGCTCATCTTAAACTGTTTGGTCACCTTTCTTTCTTTGTTGTTGAACTTGCCTGCAAACTGCTGGAAAACCTGGACTGGTTATTCCAACAGCCACAGTTGAGCAGATTGAAGTCATGTTAGTAAGTCATCAGCTAACAACATCAGTGAATATGTTCAGATTATGTCCCTCTAATGTGATGCTAATTTATTGCTGAAGCATCGTACTTGATTTTTTTATGTGTCAATAATTAAAAATAATGATTTGAATAAGAGACACGGTGGTTCAATTAGAAAACTGGAAATAAAAATAAAATAAAATAAAATAAATAAATAAATAAAATAAAATAAATAAAATGTGGCAGCATGGAGATAACAGGTAATTAGCTTTTAAAAATGCACTCAAATCTGTCATTCAGTAACAGAAGTTGTCCAAAATATGGTGAATAACAAATCAAAACAATTGTTCCTCACTATAACTATCAATTCAATTAAAGTCTAAAACAACTTTTCATCATGACTATTCTGAAAGCTTTGAAAACTGCTGTATTTCAGCATTCCCATTCATGGTCTTCAGCTTCTAGAAATTCATTTGAGAAAACAACCAAAAACCTGAAACATAAACCACTATCAACTTTGTATTCCAAGAGAAAGGCATTTCAAAGTTTTATATCTACATTAATCACCAGCTGTCAGTTAAATAGCTAAATAGGCCAACTCTAAATACACCAAGATTTCACTGCTGATGTTTTGAATCTGCATTTAAATCACCCTTCACTCCCATTCTATAAGCAATGAATGTTATTCCTATTTTCTGTGAAGTCATGTTCCTAATTTCTTCTGAGCCTGCACTGAGGTCATGTCCTGCATGGTACCAGAGGTCATGCTGTTACAGCCAGATGTCAGCACATGGAACAATTCCTGCTGTATTTTGGGTATGATATAATAAGCAAGATTCCACCTCCTGGAAAATATCTATTAGTACAGCAATGGTTCTGTTTGTTTGTAGCCCAGGTTTTTCATTGTTCCTAAGCTTTTATTGATTTTTTTTTTCACCTCAGTGTTGTGCTTTGATTGCATAAATGCATGCAGGCCTCAGTATGCATCTGGAGAGGTATTTGTTATTTATACTGCATGTGATCACCAAGCTAGTTATAAAACTTCAGTCACCCAGCCAGGGAGCAGAAACAGTCTCTCACAAGCGAAACATTCATTTGCACAGCGTGCTCCATGCATAGATAAAGCCAGGCCTCTCAAAATGGGCACAGGCTGCATTATGCCTTAAAAGATCTTTGTACTCTTACAGAAGATACTAAACCCAGAACCAATAGAGTGTGAGGGGATTGCCCTCCAAAACAGAGCCCACTTTCCCCACACCCAGTTTTGCTAGCTGGCTTGTCCAACAGTTGCTGCTCAGCCAGTTTTTGTGCTGGGGAAAGGTGCAGAATGAGAAAGGCACCTCCCAGTGCATGTGCTCTGTGGCAAAGGTAGCACCAGTGTCTGGCAGAGACATGCTCAGCATGGAAGGCTGGGGCAATACTTCAGAGGGAATGTGAATGCCATGAGAGCAGAAATGACAATGGCATGCAATGGGATCGTGCCCTTTTAGAAAATGTGGCTTTTACATCTGCATATTTGAACAATGTATATTTGCTGCAAGGCTGCTTCTTAAACATCTCACTTTATCCAAAATTTTGCTTACATGCCATTAAAATTTTGGTTCTAAGTTGCTGTTCAGCTGTCTAAGGTGGTTCTAAGGTGCTGTTTGAAATTACATATAAGTACCCTTGAGATTTTTACTCCACAAATCAAGGTAGTTTGCAAACCAAATTCTCATCTGTGAAAGTGTTAGTGGGGCCTTTTGTACATGATGTTCTTATTTTGTTGCAGTTGTGATAAAAACTGTGAGAAAAGGCTTGATTTGACACCCTTAAATAGTTTCAATCAACAGGAACATTCAGCATCTTGCAGAATAATCTAATGTTTCCAAGTGCGAGTATTGATGAATAACAGCTCACAAATTTGGAGTGGTACAGCAATCCCCTCTCTGATTGTAATTGCCACCAACTACCTTTGCAAAGTGAAGAGCATGTGCCTGTGTGTTTGCACACCTGATAAAGAAACCCAGGCTCTGACAGTGCTCTGATTATCAACGGCACAGCTGAAGCTCTAACTACAGAGGGTCTAAATAATTCATCACTGCACAAGCTGGAGCAGCAGAGACAGCATTGCTGGGTAGGACAAGACTCATCTGTCTCCACTGACTGCCCTAATCCATATTTTCAGCTGTAGGGATAATGGTAAAGATGTGCACATAATAATTTTCTAATATGGAATAATTAAAAAATTATTTTAAAATTAAATAAGTGAAAAACCTTACAAAGAGGCAGACATTGTTTTCACAAGAGTGTTGTTACATCTGGAGTATCTCTCTGTCTCTAGTTAACATATATTACATGTTTTTGTGTAGATTAATTCCCTATTTAATGTATTGTTTCAATAATTAAACTAAGCACAGAGATTTGAGCTGTCTTCTATCTTCCTTGTGAAGAGTTAAAGCCTCTTTATTTTATGCTGAGCTGGAAGAGAGTTGAGGAGGTTCTTTCCTACCCTTAATGACTTTTTATTCTGACAGTTAAAACTTCCAGTCAGGAATTTTCCTTGGGCTGAACATCATAACCATTGGGGTTGGAAAAGACCTCCAAGATGATCCTGTCCAACCTTTGACCAGACACCAGCTTGTTAACTAAAGCACAGCACCAGGTGCCACCTGGAGCTGTTCCTTGAACACCTCCAGGGATGGTGATTCCACCAGCTCCCTGTCCAGCCCATTCTAATCCCTGAGCACCCTTTCAGTGAAGAAATTCTTCTTGATGTCCAGCCTGAACCTCCTCTAACAGAGCTTGAGCCCTTTTCCCCTTTTCCTGTTGTTAGACCTGAGAGAGGAGACTGAGAGTCACCTTGCAGGATAGAGAGGGATAAGGACAAGATGAATAGACCCATGATATTCTGAAATCAACTGAAAAAACCCACAACAAACAAACAAACAACCCCACAAGACCTACTTACATGATGAAGTAGTCCAGTCCTCAAAGTGCTTTGTTGCTTTGTGTCCTCAGTATTGGAATTGATCTTTCATCTTCTGCATATTCTAAGGTAGAGTAAAATACAGTGGTTTTTGAAAGGTTGAAATAATGGTTGTTGAAAAATAAAGATACTTGCTTTGTAAATTCAAATTCACAGTCAAAAATAGTAGGAGGTTTATATCTGCCCCCAGCAAAGACACTAGAAAGCAGTTCACAGTGGGTGAATATTTTGAAGATTATGAGGAAATGGTTTACTTTACCTGCATAACCATTTTGTAGCCTGATTCAAAGGCTGTTTGTGTAACCTGAAAATCATGTCATGGTTGTGAATGTTGTTTGCCCTGGAAAAGAAAACAAGAGTAAATAAATACTCATTCCATCTTAATAAACATATCAATAAATCTATCCTAGGTAAAAGTATGCCAATGATCCTGGAAGTTCAAAGCCAATCTTCTAAA
Organism: Phylloscopus whistleri; assembly: GCA_017589585.1. Lineage (NCBI taxonomy): Eukaryota > Metazoa > Chordata > Aves > Passeriformes > Phylloscopidae > Phylloscopus > Phylloscopus whistleri. The sequence continues at coordinate 917,374 of JADMLD010001220.1, forward strand.
CATCCTGCAGACAGGACTTATCCCAAGATATTGTGCAGCTGGAATGCTGGGTCTTACTTCAAATCCATAAATCTCGAGTTATCCTTTTGTTATCATTTGCTCTTTCCACAGAAATAATTTGTTACAAATTAAGTTTTAACAAATTGCCTTGTTATCTTTGCTGTACAATCAGTTCTTCCAAACTACAGGCACAAACCTTTGGAAAGGTTTACAGAGATTGATGTGGTGCATTGGATGTGCATCAATAAGCCAAGACTGCTACATGTGATTGTTTCATAACAATTATCACAGATATTTTAAAGTCAGCTTTTCTTTCTTTTGGAAAATGTGGGCTGGAAAAAGAAGCAGCAGACTTTTAAACAGACTTTATGATTATGACTAAATTATCTTTTCAGAGATATTTACATTTCAGCCCGCACCTGTCTTTCTTAGGAGAAACCACACTAGTTTCTTTTCTTTGTTTTTCTTCTCCCACTCTCTGGCCCCCTATTTATATTTGTATTCCTCTTTTATGGCAGGGGATAACCTCAAGCAGAAGGGGCACACAGACTTTCTGGGACCCATCTTGTGTTTACCCTCTGATGTCCTGTGGGCTTTCAAGTGATACTGCTCTCTTTCAGCCCCTAGTCATCCCCTGACAGAAATATTTAGTGTGCACATTTATATTCTTTCCTCCAGGATACTCACTCACAAGACTGTCATACCCACCTCAAACAAAAATATATGCCCTCAGGAGCAGGATAATCTCCTGAGTGAGCAAGCTCAGGGTTTGAAAGGGTGAGTTATTCCCATGCTGACTCTGGCCACAGGATGTCAAACTTGCTTTAGTATTTTCAGGGAGCAATTTGCATAGCACCAGGCTTCACTGTAAAGGCTTCTTTTTTTTCTGTTTGTATCAGCTTGCCTTCTTTAAAAGAAAAGGTTTTGTTGCTGTCCTTTTTGATGGATTCTGCCAGATGTATGTGATCTCTGTGATCTCCCAAGCTATTCCAGGTTAGCCAGACCCTGTGCAGCTGCCCAGGACCCTTCCAAGAGGATACCTGCAGCACTGGACCAGGCACTGCTTTTGGAAGTTCTGGAAACCAAATCTGCACTCTTAACCTGATTGCTCAAAAGCAGAGGTAGATTAAACTCTTTATACATATAGTTCTGCCTAAGCTTTATAGGGAAAAGGCTCCACTGAGTTCAGTGGGGGCAGGATTAGGATGGAGCATTTGCACATTCTGAAAACAAAAGCAATGCCTGTAGGGCTGCCCAGGATATCCTCACATTTTGAGTGACATCCATTTCCTGCTGTGCACACATGCAAAACCTGCATCTCCTCAGTGAGGAAGAGAGAGCATCATATTTATTTTATGCCTGGAGAGCAAGCCAGCCTACTGGCTCCTTAAGATGCACATTAGATTTATGTCTTCCTCTAGGAATTAATGGAACTTCAAGAATTATGATGAATGATATGGAGTGATTTATGGATGTCCATCAGAGTTAGTCATTTTGCTTGTTGAGGAAGTTTCCAGGTTTTATGAATGCTGCTTTTGCAGGTTCATTGCCTCTTATATGAACAATAAATATCCTGTTTCATGGTGGAAAAATGGCTTGATAAAAAAAAAAAAAAAGGCAATGTCACAAGGAACATTTATAAACAGCTTCAGTGTAAAGCTGTGATCTGATAACAGCCATTCAGAAAAAACAAGGAACTGTCGTGCTGGAAAGAGTCCTTCAGAGCAGAGCAGTGATATATAATAAAAACCACTGCTCATATTGTGGATTGGGAACTTGCTGCTTGACCCTACTTGCTATAAAGTTTGATCCTTCAGTCTCTGATCTTTCACACTTGAAGCCAGTGGGAGATTTTTCATCCTAGTGCTAAGCAAATCACAGGACCTCAGTGGAACTAATCTTTGGCTCTGTATGTCAAATTAAGCACACGTGTGAAGGAGTGACAACAGAGAGCCAGGGCCCACCTGAATGAAAACACTCAACAGTGAATCGTGGAGTGGAACAGCCTTTGTGGTATTTGCTCTCATGGGGAGATAGATGGCTTTTGTAAGCTCAATATCTTTTTTCATCCCAAGGCAGACACTTGGTGCTCATGGTTATGTTTGCAGTATTGTCTGGGCCAGACAAATCCAGCCCTCCTCACTTTCACACAATGAATTTTCCCCTAATTTAATGGGTCTGGGATTTTGATCCTTTGCTGAGAAATAATCCCAGATAAAAACTATCCTGTTGGCTAGATCTGTGGTGGTGATTCCTGCACTATCTAATTATATTCTGATTTATCAGATTTGGACTGTAGACCATATCACCAAACTGTTTGAAACAGTTAAACTGTAATGAAAACACCATTCTACCTCTCATGCTTCTTTCCTTCCTTTCAGCATAATATGGGATAGTGGTCTGGGTAGCATACCTAAAATATTGTATTGATTAGTCCTGCAAAGGAAAAAGACTTCCTGAGATACTTTTCTCGTCCTTATAATAGAGCTTTTGGCATTTTTTATTAATTCTTTGAAATACGAAGTTGCATAAAGGCAAGTTTAGTAAGTAGTCCTGTGTTTTGGATTTACCCTCAGTCAAATGTCCTCAGGAAAATGAAACACAGCAGTGGGATGTGGAGGCTTTTGAAAAAAATTACCATTCAAAACAGCCAACCTCAAAACACTGCTCCTGGGAGGGGCAGGGCACAGCATGGAGATGGCTGATGCCTTCTCACTTAGGTATCACTTTTTACACTGTTCATGGCACTTCTGATGCTCAAGTGGCCAAACCACATCCAGCCTAAACATCTGCCTGATCTGATTCTGCAAAATGATGTTCTCTGTAACCTGTTTATGAAAGTGACTGTTGTTACCTAAGGGCAATTAATAAATACCTATCCACTGCTACTGTGTCCTAGTTCTTTTAACTCAGTGGGCCTTGAAATATGTTTTTCTGAATTTTATGTTGCTTAATGAGAATTATTTTAATACCTAGGTCCTACTTCCTAGCACGAGGGTTTCTCAGTCCTAGGATCTATTAGAGTAAGTAGTAGTGGATATTCATAAAAGCTTACTTTGATTAAAACATGGTGTGAAATTGAGATATACTATGAGTAGGATCAAACTGGATAAAGCCCTCCAATAACTGTCCTTTTCTGTCAGCAGCACCATGGCTCTGTGTCTCTGTTTTTGCTCCAGACTCTAGATTGGGTATAGGGCACTAAGTCAATGAGGCTTAGAAAGGATTTTTCAGATGAAAAAGTCATCTTTAATTTCAGTTATAGTGCCTGTTGATCCCCAGAACAAATATTAACTCCTCAAGAGATGCCATAGCTTTATGAACAGGAAAGCTCTTCTAAATTACATTATATACTCACATAGTCCCTAACAAGGTGGCATGAAAAGTTAGATGTGAAGAGCAGCACAGATCTAGACTGGTGTTCAGAGCAGAGTTATCCATTTTCGGTTCTCAGTGTTGATGACTGTGTGGTATTCCATGAGCTGGAGGTCTGAGGTGTGAGTTTCAAGACTATGGGGAGATACCTGTGCCTTCACAACCTGGAAAGAACCTAAATGTGATCGTGATCTGTTTTGGAGCTTAGGAATCCCTACAAGACAGGGACTTCTTTTAGGAGTCACACAGCTCAGTCCAGACAGGGTATAGCTTGGTTTATAATGACAAAAGCAATCAAACTTGGATGCATTACTAATTTGTTATATGGGAACATTTCTATTTGTTTAGTTCACGAAGCATATTTCTCTACATTTATTAGAATCTTGATTTTTTTTTTTTACTATCAGGTTTACCATAACCTTCCTGTCAATATTACTAAATTCTTGTTGGACTTCAGCTGCAACTTCCTTAAAAAAGACTTTTCTTGTATGTTGTGCAGGCCTGTGCCAAATTCACCTGGGCAAGTTTGTAATGTCTGTATTTTTGGCACTTTCTTTATTTTCTTCCTGGTTTCTAAGTCTTTAAATGAAGAGATAATTCCCTCACTGCTATTGAACAAAAGTGTGAATTATTGTCGGTTGTATTTTGTAAACTATTGAACACCATGAGGGGAAGCCTGATTTCTGTCTTAAGAGAAATAGTTTTGGATATATAACAACTGCAGGATGTATTGTAACAGTGTACACTGTCTAACTAAAGCCCTTTTCTCTCCATGTCTCCTGTGTTGCAATCTGTGATCTTTGTGACCACAAGGTCACTGCAGCTGAAATTCTGCCTTTGTTCAGAGAGGTGATGGCGTAGGTGAATTTGTTATGTTCTCATTCACTCTCTCACATACAAGCAGGAGATCCTATTGCTGTTATTTCTTTCCATATTGGAGATAAATGTGTTCCACGCTGTCAGATGCAGATTTTATCGAGAAAATTGTAATCAAAGCTACTGTAAAATAAAAGCACGGGGCAAGCCAACCCTCTCAGTAGTAGCAGTAAATTAAAGATGTGGTTACATTGCCTTGTGCTGCTTTTGTGAGTAGATGTCACTTGGTGAGATTTCTCAAGAAAAAATATTTACTAAGCTACTTCCAACCATTGAATTAATCTTAAATTATTGAATTATTTTTCAAAATATGACATTGTGTTGGTCTGAAATGAAGGCCTAATCTTCAAGGTCTATAAGAAGTTGTAATCTTCATTTATATAAGATATATAGCAAAAAGTAACTAACACAGGCTTGGTAATTATGTTGTTATCATTTCACTGACACCCAGAGACCTGTGCTGATTTGCTTTGGTCCTGAAGTACAAATCCAGGAGCACACCTAAGAGAAAGGTGTGCTGCTCTACCTGTGGACAGGTCATGGTGCACAATGGCTGTGAGCACCCTTTGAGTATCCTATGGGCAGGTCCTGCCCCACTCTGGTCCTGCCTGGGGCACTTTGGGATGCCCAAGGCTACAATTTCCTTTCATTCATACTTAGTGGCTTGCAACAACGTTCTGGGAAAACCCCAGATTAAGGCTTCTGTCAGATTTCAGGAAAAAACAACCCCAAACCCCTTTAAGGTTAGGTTCTGTTTCATTACATGCACCAAGTTGCTTAAAATTACATCTTTGTTTTCCTGGCATTTAGTAAAAGCTGGTCCACAGAGTATGCTTTGGTTGGGACTCTAAGTTCCCAAGGCAACTGTTAGTGATTTTTGAGAATTAACAGGTGAATATAAACTGTTACACTCTAACAGAAAAGCTTGTTCTTTTACTTCCCAAATCCTTCATTTTTCAGTGGTATGCCCCAAAATCTGCAACCCTGTAAGCTCCTATCAGTGGTCTAAACTGCATGTACTCAGGGAGAACGAAGAAAGACCAGCATGCAGGTGACCTGCAGGCTACACAAACTTTCTGTCAGGGGACACTGAGATTAAGTTGATTTAGTCAGGAAGGATCCCTTATGATTGCTAATAGGTGTGGTTTTGGATGCATTTTGTATAATTGTCCATGGGTTAAAAAGGGCCATTTCTAGCTCCCATTTCTGCAAAATGCAGTTATTCATTATGATAAGAGGAGCAAATTTTATTGGGACCTCTGCCAGAGGATGACAGCAACATCACCCTCCTCTCTGTTTTTCATATTACCAGTGTGTTTATTTGAAAAGCCAAGTAAGGCTCTTTCTGAAGAGGCAGGAAAATAGGTGAGCCCTGCCCTGAAGGTTTTGTAATCTGCAGATCTAACTGAAAAAACATGAAAGAAAAAAAATGTAATATCCATATTTCCCCATCCCATATTTGCGGTCTCCTTAAAAACAGCTTGAGCTCTAACCATGGCAGGAAAACTTGCAGGACTGTCAAATGACCTCAGGGAATTTATGTTTGTTTCCAGGACTGCAATTTAACTGCATCTAAGTGCAGACTAAAGGGATGTCCCTGTGTCCCTGAGCTCTCCTTTGTGCTGGCATTAATAGCTGAAGGATTGTACAGGGAGCCAGTGTTGTAAATGATCTGGTAGTTTTTTGTCAGGTCACTTTTTCAACCAGGCCACTTCCCTGGCCCAGCTTCCTCTGCAATCACAGCGCTCTGCTCTACACATTGTCCAGGACTTGGCAGGCTGGAGCTCCCTCCCTAGTAGCTAGCCATGCTTAAATTAGATTAATCTGATTGTGAGTACGCAGATGGAACTCTCATTTTACATATAGGCAGTATCCAACCCTGAGTAAATATTAACAGCAGTTCACGGAGATGTTTTTGGCAGGAGGAGAGGGAGGAGTGCTCCGTGGCTAGTTCTGTAGCCCAGCGAAGGTCAAGGAAGCCCACAGACCCTAGAATGGCTGTCTAATGTCACTGGGGTTCCTGGGAGTCTGGTGTCAAGGCATTGTGTGATATTAAAGGCCCACTTTGTGGAGATGTCCAATAATAGGAATGTGGAAAAAACTGCAAATGAATTCCAATGAAATCTGCAGCTGTTGCACCTATAGGAGTTCAGACATGTAATGCTGATGTTGGCTAGGGTCTCAGAAACACCTCAGATGGTGTTCAGGGTCAAGGATGTCGAATACTTTTAAATTCCTGCTTTTTGAAGTCAGACTTTTCATGCTTGGGGTCCTGATTTATGATTTTTGAACATTTAGGTTGGCAGCAGAGAGAACTTTGTCTTCTCATCCCTGCACCAGGAGTTTCTCCTGGCTGGGATGAATGGGATGGAATCCTCATCAGTCATCGTCCCGTGGCTGACACCACCCTCACAGACAGATGGAGAGCTGAGTCTTAGTCACTAGCCCAAGCTTCAGGATATTTTCCTTCACTCAGGATGACGATGATGAGCAGAGCGAGCTATTTTTCCCCTCCATTTTTTTCCCCAACTGCTGTTACAGAATTTTTATCTTTAATCATTAAATAGGCAACCATTCATCAAGCAAATCTGGTGCTTCTCAAAACACCACACAGCTAAAAGGAAAAAAAAAAAAAACAAAAAAAACAACCCAGCATAGGAAGATAGATGTAACTGATTGTTTAGTTTATCTTTATGTCCAAAATGACTAATTGATTTTAAGTGATATTTTATAGAAATAGTTGAAATCCAAAGCTAAAACCTCATGTAACAAATCTCAGCACAGATGGTATTGTGGTTGCAATCAAAGAAAAATGGCATATAGTAAATGAGTAGAGAAGATTTCAAATCCAATATAGTAAGCCTTGAAAGATGGTTGAAAATAACAACACTTTATATGTTCAGAAATTAAAAAGTTGGCTTTTGACAGAAATAGCACAAAACCTGGCCTCAAATATTTAATCTGCCAACCTGAGCTAAAGATACTCAGGGTAGGTGTGGAAGTGAACCTTACATAAGTGAGGGCAGATAGTAGGCTCTTTGCTGAGTAACAAAATAAATCCTTTAGTCTGTACCTAAAATTATCCTTCTTACTCCCTGTGTTATGGAAGGATCTTTGAGGAATAGTATTGAGATGGTGACAATGTTGATTTTCTGGATAAAGGGAAATACCTGCTTTTGGCCTATGGAACAAGCCAGTTTTACGCCTGGACACTTTAAGTTCAGCAGTTCTGAATTAGTATTCCAGGAATAAAGAGTAGCTCCGAGTTCATAAGCACCAAAATACAAAACCAGACAACACAACAATGAAGCATAAATTCATGAGTGCAAACATGCCCTGTATAGAGGAGGATGTGACAAGGAAGAGTGGCACAGAATTAGAAATGAGGGCTGTAATGGTTAAATAGGCACAACTGGAAAATCTGCCTGGACAGAATACATTTACTGCCAACTCTGTGGAGAGGCTGGAGAGGATGGGTCTGCATGGAATGTCTTGGGCTAAAAGACCTGAAAGCTGAGTGTTTCCTTGGAATGTTTCCTCAGCACACTGTGGGATGTCCAGTGGATGTGATTAGGAGCAAAGACAGCCCACCCAGCTCCAGCAGTCCCTGGGCTGTGGATGATTGGCAGCTGAGGGACTGTGAGGGGAAGTGTCAGACTTTGTGCCGTGGTCTTCATTTTCTCCCCTGGCCATCTGCCTTCAGCTGCTGCTGGGCGTTGGCTGCTGGCTTGGACAGATCCTGGGTCTGACCCAGTCCACATTTTCTCCTGCCAGGAGATGAATGTTGTCAAAGTCCTTAACAGCAACAATACGTTTAGTGAAAACTTTGGTGTCCTTCTGGGAGGTGGGCAAGGTTGATGTTTCACAGAACTGGGCAGATGTGTGCAAGCTCCTAGGAAATCAGTTGAGTACATAATAAACTTAATAAATAAATTTACCTTTCTTTAATGAATAGGAGCATTTGCAGTGTTGGTTTTGGTAGGCATGTGCTTTGCACACATATGTAGGAAAGGATTAGGTTTAGGTGGAAAGAAATTAATTCAAACTCATTGACTCTAGCCTCAATAACAATATTCTATCATAATATATTCACATTTTATGCTGACTGCCCATTAATGCTATTTCTTTTACCTATTCCACTGCTGCTGAGGGATATATTATTTTCTACAGGACTCTGACAGGCACAGACAAGTATCTGCAATGGGAAATCCTTTACCTCTTATTATCTGTAGGTTTTGTTAACTCTTCTAAAATAAATTTTAGGACAGTCTGAGAGTCACATTCATTCCTATTCTATATGGAATGAATGAAGCAACAATTAAAATAATGTCTGTAATGGTTACTGTCTCAAGAAGACAGTATTTGTTTCAGTTTCAGGATCATTTACAATTTCCATGATAATGGAGCTGACATCTAAAGTAATTATTCTCCAAATAAATAATTAAACTGAGTAAAGCAGGGCAAATTTAACTATTTATAGGAGGTGTCCCAAAAGACACTAATGGCAATGATTTTTTTTCTTTAAGAAAATGGGTTTACAGAATTTCTGCAAGTCATTACACAGGACAAAGAAAGACAGCAATGTCCTCTGCTTTCAACTAGAAGCCTTGAAGTGGCAATCAGTGCTTTTTTTGCTGCAGCTCAGACAATTTCAATGTTTCATGAAAATTATTACGGAAGTTGGCAATATCCAAGCCTTTTCCAGTTACTTCTGCTAGAAAAGATAGAAAATTTTCACAGATAGAAAATTTTCACTGCTTTGATGGAAGGCTGTAGATCACTAACAGTTAAAGGATTTTAGCCTGTGTTCTAGATTAATTTACTAGATTCTCCTAGTTGTAGAAATGTACAACTGGAATGCATAAAATGTGGTGAGCTGATTCACTGAAGTAAAACAAGGATAAGATTCTAAGCTGGCCAAGAGCTTTCTGTTAGAAGAGTCATGTGGATTTTAGCTTTTGTGTGTAGAAGAGATACAGAGACATTTTAGGATAAGTGCAATATAAAATGCATCACTGTGTTCGAGGTTCATGTAGTAAATAACGCATTCAGAATGCTGCAAGGTGTGTTATTTGCATTTCTATTTTATTAAATCAAAATTCCAGTTTTAGTCCTGGGAAGAGGAAATTTTTTTTTGTCGTAGTCAGTGTAATGGTACCCTGGGCAGTGTTAAGAGGACAGATAAGAATAAAGGTTTTATTGACAGGATCTTTGAATTTTACTGTCTTTTAGTACCACAAGGAACTTTCTCTGCAGCCTACTAGTCTTTGACTTTTTAATTTATTTTTTTTTTTAGGTAAATCGTTACTCATTAAATATAATTAATACCAAGAAGAATGAGAGAACTCAATTAAACCAATGTCCTCTTGTTTAAACACAAGCATTTTCCCAACAGTTTCTCTGGAATGACATCATCTCAGGTTTCAAATTAAATCTGACATCTAACCTACCATTTGGGACACTAAATATATGATTTTCTCTAGAGAGAAGCTGTCTGCTCAGTTGAAGTGCTGCTGCACCAGCAGTGACCTACCAGGAGAAGGAAAACTCAGCTCTCAGCCTTGCTGCCAAGCTGCTTTATATAGCATTTGAAAAACACAGAGTTGATCCTGGGAAACGGTTCCAATCTGCTGTTAAAAATTCTAAGGGGTGGCAGTGTGGCTCAAAGATTTGCTTGTCTCACATACAGAGCTCATGTTATCTCCTGGCCATCAGAGTGAATGGCAGGAATGCATCCACTGGTTGTGGATGGTTGTGGTGTAGCTGGTTGTGTTCCAGCTAACCCAGCTCTGTGAAAGGGCCCAGGCTATTAACCTGTGAAATCATGGGCAGTTTCTCCTGTTGCACTGCCTCCTTGGTTCCCAGGGTGATTTGGGGTAAAGGAAAGAAGATGAATAAGTCTTTAATTTCCAAAACCAGTTTAACTTTCATAGCAGAATTTAGGCAAAGTAATAATTTCTCTTACAGGTGACAAGTCCTGCCCCAAAATTCCCAGTAAAATGCTAAACATTAGAACATGCTCTTGAGAAATTTGAGCAATTTGCATTTGATTTTTACATAGCAGTGATGGTCTGAATCAAAGGGATGTTTGCTGGCTATAAATCATGTTCACCATGGCACTTCCCCTGGCGGGGAGCTCGCAGTTGGTGATCCAGAATGTGTTAGGATGGCAAGGAAATGGGCATGCAAGAAAAGTGAGTATTTCTCCTCTTGGCCAGCTCACCCCTGGTGCTGCAGAGCTATCCCAGACCTACTGACACATGCTGCATGTGGCAAGTATGAAATTAGGATGATGTGTGGACTCCCATGTGCACGGGGCCTGTGTGAGACTGACCTGGCCTCCCAAGTAAAGTTTTGCAACTCAATTTGAACTTGAAAGGCTCAATTTGCTTCTGAGGAACTACTGTAAAACTCAGAAGGCATGCAAATAGGCAGAGGGCTGCATTTGCTGTCTTTTCCCACCTTGTGGATGATTTATAAGCAGTTTAACTGTTAGGGGTCAGTTCTTACTCCCATCTCAATTCTTTTGCAGGTAGGATCATCATTTTGGTCAGGCTGTTTTCTCCTTTGACTTACTTTATCAGAAGTGGACTGTTAATTGGAGCCAGGGTTTGGCTTCCTTTACTGTGAAATATAATTCTGTTATCACTGCAACCACATTCTTCCCTAGGTGACTTCCACTTTGGCTTTAATTATTTTTATTTTTTTTTTAATTCCCATGAAATATAAAGTATTTCCTTACTTGGGTAAGCTGGATAGCCCTTTGGTCTAAACAGAATTCTTTCATTTTGAGATTTCTGATATGCTAAGCCTCTGTGAAAGTTTGATAAAAGGTATCTTTGAGCCTTCTAATTAATTATGTACAAAAAGTTGACAGTACTCTACTGGGAGGTGTTCCTAATAATCCATGCATGTAATATAGTGGGAACATTGTTTATAAATATAAATGAATTGGAAGGTTTGTAACCTTGGAATAATAGAAGATGAGAAATCAAATCATGGCTGGCAACTTCACAATTAAATGTTCCAAGATTAAATGACCTACTTGAAAGCTACATTTTTATCTTTGTTTTCCAGTAAGTAGAGAAAAAATAATCCCTGTAATAGCTCCTTTAAGCTCTTCCTGAGAGTGAAGCAGGGAAATGTTTGTTTTAATATTTCATATCTCCCACAAATGAAAAGACACACTCTTACAGTTTGGCCTAGCTGGAAAATGCACAGTTCACATCATGCCTAAAGAGAGGGTAGAGAAGGGAGAGAGAGGGAAGGTGTCAGTAAATTAGCTACACAACAGTGGCTAAAGGATATTGAAAGTCACAGGTAGGGAAAGCAAAGGCAGTCACAAAACTGGAAAAGAGAGTCTGTCTCTGGGGAAAGTGTTAAGAATATTAACAAAGCAAAATGAATCCAAAGGTGTAAAGACCAATCTTCAGATCAAATTCGCTTCTGTCATCACAGCATTTGCTGGATTAAGAATCCTGTTACCACTGGCCAGCATGGATTTAAGGAACCCCACCTTATCCTCATCATCAGTATTGCACCTAGTTTGCTTATGCTTGGCAGCAGCAGAGCAGCCACCTCCTGGAGAAGGAACAGCCTGTCAGTAGTGCTGGGTCAGACCACAGAACCACACCTTTGCAGCTACTGCTTCAGCTCTGTTCTGCTGCCATCGTTAGAAGGAGCAGCCACAGCCTGAAAATCACATTTGTGTCTGTTCTCATCAAACTTAAAAAGGATCACCTTGATAGTCCCAAAGTTAAAGAAATTGAGAATAAAAATCTACCTTTTAGTTGTCTTCTCTCAACGTCTGACTGTTTCAATGAACAACTCCTTCACAAGGCTACTGCAGCAATAAAGGGCACAAAGTGGCTCAAGATTATTATAGGGAGTGATGCCCTAAGTTTCAGCTTTCATGTTTTTCAGATTCTCTGCTGCCTAGGGGTGTAGTTCTGAGCCTCATATTAAGTGTTAGTAAGCTCTCTTCACAGAGTAGGGAGACAAAACAAATCCTTTTCCTGCTGAAGACCAAGGACAACTTTCAGGCCCAAAAGCACAAACAGCAGTGGCTGAAGAGAGGAACAAGAAGGATGAGACCTCACAACCTGAAGCTCTAATTGGACAATTAAACCCCAATATGCAAATAGACCAAAACTTGTAAAAGTGTAAGACCTTGTGACAGGCAAGGCATTTTGTGACCATTCTAAGTCCACCTTGGGTGTAGCCCTGGTCAGGCCTCATCCTGCCCGAGGTACCCTGAGGCCTTTCCATAAACACCTACTTTAGCTCTGTCCAGTTGCTGTTTCAGGTCAGCCTCCCCAAAGCATCAGGAGAAAATCCGACTGAGCAAACCCCACTGTTCTCCCTGCTGCCCTTTGCCAGGCTGAGGTGACCTCTCACTGCTGCTCTGCACCAGCAGCAATGTTTGTCAGGCTGCTCCGAGCTGGCCCAGGAGCAGCACCACCCCTGCTTGCTGGAAAGGCCCTCGTGCAACTTTTCCTCTTTTGAAAAAGTGTTAATTTGAAAAATCAGCGAGCTCCCTCTGGCCCTTTCTAATCTTTGTGACAGCACTTAAAGCCTCAGGGTGCTGGGATTACTTTTAAACATTAATTTCCATAGAAAACACTCCTGTTTTTCAGACCTAGAGAACAAAATACTTAACCTGCTGCCTCCTCCTTTCTTCACTGGCATGTACAGTGCAGCTGATATGGTTTAAAAAATCTTCTAGACAGCAAAATTCCCAGGAGTCATGTTGTAGTGTTTTGCTGCTGCCATTGACCAATGGACCAACAGATTTGGGAAAATGCTGTCCTGCTTTGCAAGAACACCAAACAAAAAATGAAAAATAACTTACAGCTAACACTTTGATGTTCATTTTTCAGTATGTCAGAGGGAAATGCTCATTTAAGAAATAGATGATTTTATGTCTGATTTTGAAAGCAGAGCTCTGTTTGGGATCCATCTCCTCATTTCCATATGAGTCACAATAAGATGCAAAGCCCCAGAAGCACACAGTGGGCTGCAAACAGCAGATGCTGAGTTAATCTCCAACCCGTTGTTATTCCTTTTGCTGCTATGCTTGTTGCCCCCAAGAGATTTTTATCAGGGCAGACATTACAGTTAATTCTTCAGGGATATGGAGAAATATCTAGGGACAGTGGGCCTTGAATCTCTTTATGTTTATTTAACAGCTGATTGTTATTTATTTATTTGTTGGAGTTTGTTTTTTTTTTTTTTTAATAATGCAAATATTTGAAGAGAAGTACCTTGTTTTATATTTGGAAACCCAGGAGAGAAAACATGTGGCAGATATTTCATGACTGTATTTTTAACCTTCACATAGGAAAACTGGGAAGGAAATTTGCACTTCAAACTATAGCTGGAAACAAACCACCCACATACAGAGATAATAAAACATCAAAAGGCCTGTGAAATACGCTGGCACACGTATACGTGTTTAAAGGTGCACAAAAATGAAGAAATCGGGAACACAAAACTAAAGTTCTTTTCCAGCTGTAATATTAGTTATAATAAAGCAAGGCACAAAATTTTTTAGCCTTTAACTCAAGCTCAGCTGAAGTGATATGGTAAAAAGGAATGTTTTCTTTTGTATTCAGATTGCTGAACATAAACATATCTGCTCATGGGATTGAGAATATTGAAAGATGTAAACATTACTCAGCCTCATTAATTCTATTTGTATTGAAAATTGTTGTCTTGTGCTCTGGGGAATGTGTTGTTTTATTAAAGTGAAAGTTCTGAAAACTCGTCATGGAAATGTTGATACCACATTACTCATGGTCTCAAGGCTCAGCACTCTCCTGTTGAACCCAGCAGAAGGTTCTTTCTGACTTTTGCCAGGGTAGCGTGGCTGCAGGAGCAGTTCCACCCATGATCCCCTCACATTTTGACATGACAGCACAATGGGGAAAATGGAATTCTGCAGTGTGGGCTGTCAGAGAGGTCAGAGACACCACACAGCTGCTGGAGCACCTGTGCCACCCCCTCTTGGTCAGCCACGGAGATCCCTGGAGGGGAGAGGCTGGCACAGCTAAATATGTGGGAAGTTGGAGGTCAGATTAGTGCCCCTGGGACAGTCCAGAGGAGATTGCTGCTACTGAAAGAACCTCCAAGAGCTTTTCTCTCCTGTCTGCTGGCCGTTTCTCTCTTGGTCTTTCCTGGGTTTCTCTGTGAGCTGGGATGAAGCCCTGGGTGTCCCAGGCTGTCAGAAACAGAGCAGTCCTGCTCTGCCCTCTGCCCCTGACAAGCAGTGCCACCCCAGCACAGGGCACAGCATCCCAGGGATTGCTGCTTTTGGCATGTGGCCACTGCTGAAGTGCATTGCCAAACCCAGAATTTTTGACCTGAGTTTCCTTTTTTAACTTTCCATTTGATAGGTTTTTATTTTATTCTGCAGCTGTTGAAGTGTAGGATATTAAAATGAAGGTTGGGAGTGCTGGAAAAATCCTGTACAGTGAGCTGTGCCCCAGTGCCTGAGGTCTCGTTTTGAGGTAGATCTGTTATCAGACATGAAACTGGAAATACCAGCTCTCACTTGATGGGCTTTTCTTTGGTAGAGGAACAAAGGTACTAAGCATCTGTAGCTGATAGTCATTGCTATTTTTATATCAAAGCTTCCTTATCTACTTGGCAAGTGATTCGGGGATTTTCTCTCTCTCCTAGGTGCCCCTGCAATATGTTTGTTGTAATCTCTCACATATCCTCATTACACTTTTTGCTCCACATTAATAAGAAATGAAAAAGTCAGGCTGCATTAGTTTTCTTATCTTATCCATCTCCTTTAAGAATTCCTCCCCAAAAAGTTAAATGACCTCTTTTCACTTGACTTTCTCATTTCCCTTCCCCTACAAGCTTTTCTTCTCATTCCATGCTCACATCTCTGCTCTGTGACCTGAGCTGACCTCCCCAAAGCTCTTAACAAAACGATTAAATACAGCATTGTTAGCTTTCATATGTGCATTGCACACACCAGCATTATTCCTATATGTATAAATATACTTCTGCTTAGCTCTTAATCCTTTTCTTGTGTCCCCCTCCCCAGGTTTTTATGCAAGTGGGTTTGCTTTATCTGTCCCAGCAGACGCTGTGAGCTGTGATGGGCTCTCCTTAGCACTTCTGCCAGATCTGTTCTGCCCTCCTGCAAAGGCCAGCTCTGATGCCTCACTTTGGCTCTGCTGTAAAAATTATCTCAAACGCTGATGGCTTCTAACTCACAAGAAACAGAGACAGGCAGAAGCTGTGATATTTGGATTTGGACCTGGATTTTAAGTTCTACGGAGTTCAGGCTATCTTGATTTACCCTGTATAATGATAAAGGTTGCAAGTAAAATAGCAACTGAGGTAGCTCTCATTCTAATGATAAGGAAACTCAAAAGCCTTTAGCTTGGCACCAGCTTCTTCTGTCATAAAGATTTAATTTCCAGTTGACCATTTGAGTTCTTGATTAGCAAACACTGGCTTTTGTAATGAGATGGGAAACTGCTCAGAGCCATGTGACTTCTCTGTGAAATGTTAATGTGTTTCCTTTTCTGTACCAAAGGGGGAAAAAAAGAGTGATGGCGTGCTTTTTGGTAATGTACAACCTTATTTCTAGGTAACTCTGACATGATCTCAGAAAAAATATTGTTACCAAAGGGGAAAATAGCACCTCTGTGGCCTTTCCCAGTACCAAGAAACAGTCCATGCAAAACTGGCACAGTGGAGGTCTGCCTTGTCTGGGCAAATGTCCTCAAAGGTCTCTGAAACACCACGGGGTTCATTGCTTTTTCACACCAATGATACCAGGGAATTTTGGCAAAGTGCTGATGCAAAATACTATGAGATGGCTGCAGCAGCTGCTATTGAGTCACATTTTACTCCTTGCCTACAGTAGCATGCTTTGAGCCCCATTTCACAGACCCTAAAGGGGATGTAAGGAATGCTGTAACCCTCACCATCTAGGAAAAAGGCTGTTGTAGGATAAAAAACCAACAACAACTTGTCTCAAAGAGTATTCCATAATCCACTGACCTGTAGGCATCTGACATGCCAAAAGAGGAGAGGGCAAAGTGAGTCTGTCAATCACAGGAGCTCCACGAGACCCAGAGGAAATCAGAATGCTGCTCAGAGCATGAACTGAATATCCTTTCATCTGCTGGCATTGGAGAGACCAACCTGCAAGTGAAAAAGGCACATTGACAGCTGTAAGCCTTTTGGTCAGCGCCTCCATTTTTCTAAAGCAATTCCTTCAAAACATACAGTTCCTGGATTCCTTTTTATGAGCTCTGCTATCAGTTATTATGTTGGTATGTTCCCTGCTCTTTGTGAGCAGCAAGTGGTGAGAATATAAACCAAAGTGCTGCTTCTGAGCCTGTGCCCTTAGCAAATCAGATTTTTACATCAGTTTTCTGCCTATTCACTTTCAGGTTTGTTTTTTTTTTTTTAAAAAAAAGAGTATCTTGCTACAGCTCACACTAAAAAATTCTCTGTTCCATTGCTGGTGCTTTGGCACAGCCTCCAGCCTCCTGCAGTGAATTGTGTCTGATGCAGCTTCGATCCACAATATATCTCCTGTTTTCCTTCAGTTGCTCTCCATTTTCTTTTAAGCTGCTAGCCAATAATCCTTGGAAGGACTTTTACACACATGCTAAAAGTATGCTTTTAACCAGGGACTTCTGCTTGCCTGTGCTGTGAAAGACAGTGAAAAAGAGGACAGGGAAGCATGGTGGGAATTTTCTCCCCCTTTTGAGGCCCTCCCGGAATGCTGCTTTGGAGGGATGGTGCTGCCCAGTGCTGAGGTGGTGTTGGGTTGGATGGCTGTGGTGTGTGTGTGTCTGTATGCAAACAAAGGTGCTCCCCTTCCTTTAGCAGCTATCTAGTAAGGAACCCAGACACTGCCAATGGCACTGCCATCAGGTCATTTTTATGCAAGATGCAGGTAGGGGAAGGGCAAAACCACATTATCTCTTGTCTTGGTTTGACAAGACAGGTGTCTGCCAGGGAAACTGGGGTTTCCCTTAGAATAGAGAATGCAAACCCCCCACCCCTGCCAAATTATAAATTTTCAATTAAGGGCTCTCAGGCAAAGATTTGGGAATAGGAATAACAGTTCTTTACTAGGAATATCAATAATACAAATGTGGTAGGAAACAAAACTACCCCACCAAACCAGCAAACAAACAACAACAATTTGGGAAAGCCCTGATAGAATCAGAGCTGCCACCTGGCACCCTGTTAGTCAGGGTGTTGGAAGCAGTCCAGAAGTGAGTCCTCCTGGGGTGGTAGACGTGGCTCTGTTGGAGCAGGGACGATCCTGTAGCCAAAAAGGGTCTAGGAGTGAGGAGGAGGAGTCCAGGGGTGATGAGGAGGGGTCCAGGGGTGAGGTGATGGTGAGATGGGGTCCGGCGATGATGAGATGGGGTCTGGCGAAGATGAGATGGGGTGCCGTCTTCCTCCCAGGAATCGGGGTGAAGCAAGTGAAATCTGTCCCCGGCCGGCTCAGTTTTCCCGGCAGCAATTGTAGACTCCCCCCACTGGGTGGGGCATCCCACAATAGGACCATGCATGCAAATGGGGCTTCTGGGGCTCTGGGGGGAGCGGGTATAGTCCGGGGGTATAGTCTGTTGATGGCCCATTACCCAAAAGGCACCCACCCCTCCCCCCCGTCCCCCTCCTTCCAAAGTTACAAGAAATAAAGAACAATTCCCCAACTGCTTTCAGCAGATGAAAATAGAATACACATTTTTGATTCCATAACCCGGGACATCTCTGTAGACTGCACTTGTATCACGGTTTTGTAGTTGTTTTAAGTTGCATAAACATGCAATCTCATTTAAATCCTGGCTACTTATCCATGTGTACTGCTTCTAAAGACACTACTGCTACCTCTTACTGTGTCATAAAATTGCATTTATCTTAAAATAGAAATCCAAATTTTGTTCTAAACACTTTGCAGGTGTTAAAATTGGTGTTTTAAATGCCAATTCATCAAGTATTGGAAAGTCTGCCTCTCCTAACCAGCATGTTATGAGGATCGTGAGCCACTTGGGATTTGTGGGGGGTGTGTGGTGCTTTGCGTGTGTGTAAAATTATATGAGATAGATTTTGAGCAGCATTGTTGAGCAGCATTTCCGAGCAGCATTTCCTTTTTACTGCCTGGACACACAACACTTTGTTATCCTGTTGGCTCCCTTCAAGTCTTGCACTGAGTAACTCTCTGGTGTGAAAGCTGATGTTGGGGGAGATAATAACAAACTTGGACACTCTTTATACTCTTGGGTGTAAGGCTGCCCTCTAAGGATGAGAATTTTTATTTCCCAGGACTTTTCTGGATGGTTCTCACCTCTGGACATGATTGTTTAGCAATAAAGACCCAAATTCTGCATGAGGAGACTCACACCCAGAGCTTGTGTTGCCTCACAAGCAAGAAGAGAATAGTCAAAACAACTGTTTTGAAAGATTTAGGATCATTAGTACTGTGCTGACCTTGACAGGCCATTTCCTTCCCATGTAAGTATGAACACTGCTCATGAATGGAAAAATATGCAAGAGCTACAGATTAGGAACATAAACTGTCAGCTTGTTGGGCTTCATGTCCCCCTTCTCTAACAAAGAAGGAAGGGCCATATCATGGATGTGAACAAAGTAAATGTCACATAAAGGGAGAAAAATGAGTGTATGAATATTTGCATATGTACGGGAGAGAAAACCTTGGGCAATTTTCTTATGGCATTTCTTTGCTCTTGAGATGAATTTTAAATAACAGGAAGTAATTCCTTCTAGGATTTTCCATAAATTATGATTTATATAATTTTGCCTCAAAGCAATTCCTGTGATATATAGATAAAAATATATCAATATTTGGGCAGATACATCCGCTGTAGATGAGTCATGTTTCTTCAATTAAAAATGTATTCTTGATGCAAACATTTTCTAAAAGTTGTCATGGTCCCCCATTCATCTCCTGTTGCATCCTCCAGTTTTCCTACACTTAAAAACTTATTTTTATTAAAATAAAATGTTTGCAAATGTCCTGCAGATTTTTGTTAAGTAATTAAGAGCTAGTAAGAAATTAATGTATTTTTATATCGTTTCAATGTCAGCTCATGAATTGTGTTGACATTGCAATCCTGTAAGCTGAGTTCTAAAGGAAGCAAAAAGTCTGGCAGAGGATTTTATCTTGCAAATGGGTTGTACAAGTCAGCCCCAGTCACATGCAGTGACACTGGTTTCTGGAATACAAGACCCAGTTGCAGATTTATTGAAGATCTGTACCCTTTCCTTCATGGGTGGGGTTTGTGGTAAAAAAGATCAATCCCGTTCATAACACAGTGCACCTATTCCAGCTTTCCATTTCTATACATCTGTGCTATTGAAAGCAAATCTGCTGCTCCTCTTTATTAGTGGGATACACAGCGAGTCTTGGATGAAAAAATGTTTTCCAAAAATTTGGCAGGAATCTGTAAATATACTTTTAATGCCCTAAATCTAAAGAGCACGGTTTTCAACTCTACAGCTAAACATAAGAGTAGGTTGATCAGTGGCTCCCATCTTTGGTATTTGTTTGTATTTTTGACCATTGTTCTTGAAACATGTCCTTGTATTTTCTTGACTCTGTATGCTTTAGAATTAGGTACATACATAATTCAAACTCAGAAAAACACAAGCTAACCTGGATCAAAGAATAATAAATTTCTAAGGATTTCTTAAGCTCATAGCAATTTCCTCAAATGAATGGGTAACATAAACAGAGAGGTTAAAAAACCTTCCACACTTTGATTACAAGAGGCTGGATGTTGTACAACCTTTTTTGCTGGTGTTCTCAAGTCACTCAGGAAAAATTTTGTTCACCAAAAGTGGATTTTCCATCAGGAATGTTTTAGTTTATTTGAAAATAAAGCTTGTGGAAGTTGATGAGAAGCCTACACACTATCCCAGAAAATAAGAAAACAAATCTTTGGAAATATTCAAATTTCAGTCCTTTATACAAAGCCGTTTTTTGAACAGACTGCATTCTGTCTTTCTGTTTCCCTCGTCTTTTTATAGATCACCATATTATGCTTCTGTATAGAGTTAAAATATTTACTTCTCACTCTTGTGTGATAAATAAAAGAGCTGGCTTCCTATTCTCATTAATTCTGCTTCTTCAGTAAGTTCCAACGGTTAATTAATGAATGCCACCAAATAGTTTCTGTGACATTACTTTAAGCCATTGTTCAGCATAATTTTGAACTCAGGAGTCATACCAGTTCTGCAGCAACCCATCAGATGAATGCTGAAGGGATTGGCTCCCTCAGAGGTAATCCCTGTTGTCACCACGAGCCCCTGTCAAAGAGAACAGAGCACAGTTGGCCACACCAGCTCCTTGCTAAACGAGAGAGTAAAATAAGGATCATGCAAAAGGAGTGAAGCTCTGGTAGAAATAAAGCAAAACAGCATTAAACCCTTGTAAGCTTCTGCTTCTTTTGGGTCTTGTTAATGGGAATTTTACTTGCTGTGACAAATTACCCTGCCAGTAAGGTAAGTCAGGGTCATTCTGCCTCCTTCCCAGCTGTGCTGCTGGAGCAGACACAGGCTGCAGACAGCTCCTGGCCAGCCGTGCTTGTCAGGACCAGGAGTCTCTGCTCTGCTCCTGGATCCTGGGCTGTCCATCAGACGGTGTCTGAAGGGATGAGTTTGCCAAGTGTTTTGGAAGGAGTCATTGGAAGGAATGGGGCATTCAGTTTTCAAAGGATGGGGTTTGTGCCTTGTGAAGTTTCTCACTATTACAGATAATCATGAGTTTTAGTTTACTTTCTTTCCAAGGTAACATAGGAAGAGCTAAAATACACTATAAATTTGAAATAAGGAGCATGTCTCCAGGTTCTTCATAGGATAGATATTGCTGTTGTGCAAAGGACAGAAAGCACTGTACTTTCCGTTTTCTCCTTCCATCAGCCTTTGGTGATGAACAGACATATATCTTAAAACTATTGCACTTGCTTCAGTAAAGCTGGATGTAGTGATACCAGAAATGGGTTCTGCAGGCTGTTGAAGAGATTCTTCATTGAAACTGGCAGTCACATTGGGAACCAGCTGTTGGCTGTAGGTAGATAATTTTAAAGTATTTTTGAAAAAGCTAGAGCATAATTCTAAATTTCTATAGCACAAGCCAAGATAATTCCCTGAGCAGTCTAACCAAGAAAATTGCACAGGTTCTTGCCACAGTACTAACAGATTTGATACAGCTTTTCTCTGCGATCCCTTGTACTGGAGAATTAAAGAAAACGTAATGAATTCTGTGTGGGTATTGTAACTGGGACTCAGGGTGTGAAGGAAAAAGAATATATAGCATATGTTCAGTTACAGTCTCAGGAAATAGTAAAACCTCCCTGGTATATAGAGCCTGTAAAGGTGCTCTACTGCAGCTGGCCATCGTAATAATAAAATACATTTTATGTGATCACAGGCAAGTTCTCCCTGTGTGTTGAGCAAATCCCTCTGAGCTTCTGCTTTATAGATACAGTTGTATTTATCTACATTAAAGGTTGCTCGGAGACTTTGAGGTCTTTGTGTGAAACTTGTTATTGTAGAAAGTCAAAATAGTATTATGCAATCTTCAGAGTAAAACCTAACTTCCAACTCCCAGGGTGTTACTGGCTGAGAAAACTTTACCCAGGTGATGGACATTGAGGTGTTGTGAACACAGTTTTGCTGATAAAGTAAATAAGCTACTACCTTTTGTGGTTAAAGAAGGATTTAAACAAGTAAGGTGCCAGCTTCTCCTATTCCAGTAGGTTTAACATGAAAGCAGAAGCTGCTCCCCACCTTCCAGGAAAGCTAAAGTATATAAGCCAAAGTATATAATATAGTGTGTTTTGAGTAACAATTATTCACAACTTTGGCAAATAAAAATAGCGTACCCCTAATTTTGTACGGAATCCATTCCAAGTAAATAATAATCTTATTAGAAATTCCTTTATTTAGCCTTTCTCATAGAAGTCTACTTCTTGTACATGACAAGACACAGAATTTTCAAAAATCAACATTAAAATAGCTGTATGTTTTGGAATAATAAATTAGGAACTATGGTACATTATAATAAAAGTAGTCTTAATTTGCATGTGCTAATTAATTTCTACTTTATTACATCAACATTTGGGAGTAGTAGCCTTATTAACAGGAATGAGTTTGCTTGTAGTCTGAAACTAAACACTGAACAAACTCAGTGAAGGTGACCCTTTTTCCTTTCAATTATCAAGGTTAATTATAAAATTAATTAGGTCAATTTTTACCTTTGATTAGGAGAATTTACCTTCTTTTAGCTTTGACACAGAACCTGCATCTGCAGTGAAGGATTTTGCCTACTGTACTAAACTCAGTAGTTTTGTGACATCCTTTTAAAAAACTCGTCCATGTTTTTGCTGCTCAGATGATGTCAGATTACTGAACTCAAATTAGAGACTGTGTATTTGTTTTATCTTGTCATTATCCTTTTCCTGGTCTAATTCAATAATGAAATCTGCTTTTATGAAATAGTTTAACAATTTAACAGGAAACAGATTAAAAATTAATTGGTTTCTGTTCTTTTCATGTACGGCCCCTTATAGTTGCAGTTATAATCTAGAGCACTGAGTCATCAGTAGAATATTACCTTTATTTCTGATTTGCTTTTCCCCATAATTAGCCTGATTTCTGTTCTTTGGCTCTTATAATGAGGAATAGCTGAGGACATTAACTTTGCTCAAATATTCTGCTGCTGTCTGGCACATTCTAAAAGCATTAACTATGGTTTAATCTTGAATGGCACGAGGGCCCCAACATCATAGATGTGCTCAGGCTAAGCACAGGCATTCTTCTCAAGAGCTTGTAGGCTAAATAAACATGGGTTAATTGGCAAATACAAAAAGGTCTGGAGAACAAATAATTATCTCATTTACTGGTGGGTAACAGAAATTTTAATTGATTTGCCCTCTGTGACAAGTCTGAGCCTGGATCAATAGTTTAATCTGAGTCTGAAATTTATTGCCTTAATGAGAAGGACATCTTATTTCAGCTGTAATATGACCCTTTCCTGATTAAGCAGACTGAGAAAGCATTAGTAGTTAACTTCTGCAACCTTCTGCCTCTTAGAGGCAGAGGGACTAATTCTGCAAGGTAAGGAATCAACAGAGGGACTAATTCTGCAAGGTAAGGAAGCCTTTCCGGGTGGTGGCAAATATTTCTCTTTCATTGCCAAGGAATTTGAGGTCTTGGTAATAATAATAATAAAAAATAATACAAAAATTCTGGTGTATTTTCTGCTTAAACATGAGAAGTGAAAGTGCCAGGTCAAATAGGAAAGGATCAGGAATGGTTTGCATCCGGATCATAAGAGATAACTAAGCAGCTGGACTCCACTTTGTCATTGGAGGGTACAAAGAAATCCTGATGGGACAGCTTCCAAAGGAAAGTTCTGGTTAGTCTCCTTTTACTCTGATCATCCCACTTGTTTTCTCTGCTCTCACACCTTCACTATTCCCACATTTTGTATTTCTTCTCACCGTTATTTCAGATATAGCCTTCCTTTATGTCTCCCTGTTTCCAAAGCATTTTAGATGGCCTCTGTCAGGAGTATATCAATAGTGCAGTTGTAACCCTGTCTCCCCATCCCATTCAGCTCCAGCCTTCAGGGCCTGGTTGGTGCTTTACTGCAGCCCACTCATCATCAGCCTAAAGGGGTCTGTGCCACTTCTCAACACTGCACACACAAGCACCTCTCAGCTGCACCTTTTACAAGTGTGATTATCAGCCCCCTATGTCAGAAGCTAGTTCAGAGAAGAAAAATGGACCCTGTTCTCGTCATGTGATTGGGAGCACCCAATGCTCCAAAGCCCAAGTCGATGCCTGCAAAAGTCTCATACCTTGGTGAGTAGCTCCTTTGGTTTAACCTGACATAGCCATTCTAGGAGCAGAATGGCCTTCTTATTTTAGCATGATTGACAGGCAGCCAGCATGCTCATCAGCCTCAGTGAACTCTGCTTCTATATGAAGATCCATTTGACAGCAACCATGAACTCTTTCAGCATAACAAAAGTCACTAAAATATTTAACACTCTGCCTTTAGTGGGAGGGGCCATCCAAAAAACACCAACATTTCTGTTAGGCTTAATAGAAAGTAGATCCAACTAAATATGTTTGTTTTCCTTATCTCAAGGCTATCAGAGACAGGGATCTTTAGTTATCATAATTATAACTATAAGCAGTTAGAAGGCGAGGATTGGGAGGATTATATATATATATGTGTGTATATATAAAAAAAAGTTGCAACAAAAGTCTAAATAGAACCCTTAAAATTTCCTTTCCCCCTTATCTCATCAGTTTTTGCCATATAAAGATTTTTTTTAATTAAGAGATTATCAAAGTCTCCTTTCTTTCTCAAATTATCATATTGTAGCTGGCTTTTAGCTATTGAGCAGTTTGTTTTTCCTCTATCTACTAGTTTGCACCTTCATATTTCCTGCTTTCATGTCATTACTCCATATTTTCACTCCTGTGCCTTCCTGTGGTTTCTCAATGTCATAATACAACAATATCCATTGGCTTTCTCCTTGTCTATTATAAACTACATATGTGATTGCCTTTGAGTATTAAAAGCAGGGGTGTAATAAAATTCAAATGTTTGTTACTTCATTGGAGATGAAGACCAAATAAATATCTCCATAACTATGCCCTTACCTTTCATTGCCCATAGCTGTGGGCTATGGGTAGTAAAAAAAATAGAGCAAGTTGTTTTCTTTTGTGAGCAATAGTCAAGAATGTCACAGTCAGTAAAACTCTGCAAACTGGCAGGCAGCTGCTTGGAATTTTGTTGGGAAGTATCTCAGATCCACCTTTCTTTATAGTGTGGGGAGAGCCTGTCTGCCCAGTGCCTAAAGCTCAAGCAGTCTGCAGGTGTCACCTGAGGAACTCCAGCTGAGGAGCTGCACACTGCTTTGGTGCCACTGGTTCTGCTGACTGGTTTCCTTTTGCTAGAGGAGGTTAGGGTGCACTGGCACACCATGTAACCATCACAGAGCTCTGCCTGTGCAGTACAAGTCACAGGAAAGGAGCTTACTTTTTCTTTTAATAAGTCCAACTTGTTTAAGCATGTACAGTCCCGGCTTGCCAGCTCCCTGCTGCTGTGGCTTAGCTTTTGTGCCTTGCCTTGTCCCCAGATGAGTCCCAGAGGTCCCTTGCCTACACCCCAAGCAAATGTCTTAACTGTTTGTTAGCAGAAGGGGAACACTTCTACTAAACTGCTGTGTAACCCCCAAAATGGAGCTATAGGTAATCATATAATGATAATTTCAGTCATTGTTTTATCCTTGCACTATTTAGCAAGAACTTTGAGGCTTGGAAATACTCTTGCCAAGATAGTCACTTCTTGCCATATTCAAAATGTTTTTGAATGCAGTTAACAAAACACTTCCAAAAGCATTCTAAATACTCAAGGAAAAAGGAAAATTTACTGTTACTTATGGAATTGCAAGGGGTATATTCCATTTTCCCTGTCTACAGATGTAGAGAGTCATGATCATATTAATACTGGTATGGGTCAAATATTTGTGTATTGACGAGAGAAGGGGAGCCTCCAGCATCAAGTTACAGCGACCCAAACTTGGAACAGATTTGGGTTTGATTTGGAGCGAAGATAAACCCAGTGGCCTGGGCACCACTGCCAAACTCTACAAACACAACTGAATTAAGGTGGAAGGAGATGTAGGATCAATAGTGTATGGACAACACCAAAATGAACACATTAGGTATATAAGCCTCTCAATCATAGCCAACTTTTTTTTTTTTTTTCCCTGTAATTAAACCTTTGTTTTATGGTTTATTAACTTACCATGCCCACAGAGAGGTGCTTTTGAAGGGAAAGTCACCAAGAATTACAACTGTGTAACTAGAGTGCATTTTTAAAATACAAGTCAAGGTAATTTTGCAAATGGACAGTGCCTTCTCATTGAAAATTTAATCACCCTGTACATGGGGTTGATAGCAGAGCTAATGTCTCCATTCATTTATCCTTTCATCTTGGGATGCTGCAGCTCAGTATGGAAGAACAGCAGAAACCAGTGCAGTGGCTGAGGCAATTATCACAGTATTTACTGTGCTTCATGTGAACGAGACTGATTTATGTGGTCTGCAGGTAGCCTGGAGGAATGGTCACTCAATTTCCTTTCCCCTGGTGGAAGCTCAGGATCAATGCAGCAGACAAAGGGAGCTTCACTACCCCAGTACCCTGCGTTCATTCTTCAGGCAGAGCGAAGCTCCAGTTTGCTTCAGGGTACCAAAGAGCTGCAGCTGTGGTGTTCTGCACTAGAACACCAGTGTCCACAAACTCAATCAAGTTTCTTTTTTTGCTGGATTTCTTGGAGAAGTGATGACCCAGAGGTAGTTACGAAGATGTTCTCTGTCCGGTGCATATTCCCTGTTCTTTGAATATGCGTTTTAAAGCCGGAAATTAATAGGAAACTTTACAGCATTTTCCCTAAATTATCTTGTCTTAAAACCTGAAAGAATGCTTCTCCATGTGAGAGACATTGCAAAACCACAGGCATTTGCATGACATTCGGTGTCCTTTTTACTATCTGCTCTTGGCTGACCGCATTTAGCTGATTTTCTTTATGACTACCGGAAGGTTCAGACATTTTATCACTTCACTCCAAGTCTAAGATCCCTTTTTTTTTTTCAGCTCCCAGTAATAGTGTGAAACGGCTTTCCATTCACTTTTATCCAGAGATGCAGCCCTGCTGGGGCTGCAGCAGATCAGCAACATGAGTGATCTCTCTGGGCTGGTAGGATGCACCCCCTGCTCCTCATGCCCTCATCCTTCAATCAGGGAAAGGGGGACTGAAGAAAGCTCCACTAACACACAAATGCAACTTGTTCATCACGGGGAGGGGAGCTTGCTTGTGGTTTGTTGTTGTTGTTGTTTTGAAAGGCAAAACAAAGCAACACAGCCCGAGGGGGCACCAGGATTCAAATGCAGAATTCTTGTGAATTAGCCCCCCTCGGAGCAATACACAGCGGTTTGTTCCTTTATTGATATCCTTCTAGTTTTGAGGAATCTCAGCTAAGAGGATGAGATTTTTCTGTACCAACACATCCAGGAAGGAAAGTTCTATTGCAAATACTGCAGAGTGACATCTCATGAGTGACAAGAAGCCTGGAAAACGTGAGTCTCTGTGTGAGATAGGGGAAGGGACAAACCCAAAGTCACCCTGAGCCTGTAGAAAGCTGGCTACAAGTATAACCTAGATATGATGGTCAGACAAGCCTGTGCATATGTGGACAAATTTGGGCAGAAAAATTAATGTACTTAATCTAAAGAGCAGGAGCCCTTAAAGAGAACTAGATATTTTCATTAGGAAGAAAAACATTCCTGAAAATATTTAATGGGTACATGGAGAGACTAGAATTATAAAACATTTCTGACTAACTCACCAGGATACTGAGAAGAATTTATATTCTGCAACAGAACTCAGGATAATTTGTGCTACTTTCTTCTAATAAGACACCATAAAGAAAGAAATGGTAATTATGCTCACTTTCTTTATATGCAGATGATAGATACCTTCAAGTACTGCAACAGCTTGCTAATGTAGCCCTAGTATTTGAATAAATACCTGAAGTAAATACCTTCATGAAACCTCTCATAAACTGCCAGGTGGGTAAGGGGCTATTATGAAAGTAGCATAACTTGCTCAGTTTTGTCTTTGTACCAGCTGCTCCTGTGCAGGTCTGTAGGTGAGAGGATCAGGGATCACAGGCAGACACAGAGGTTCAAGGAAAACTGCACTTTCCTGATGAAAATTCACATAGGCTGCACCAGAATATGAAGACCAAATATGCCAAGGCAAATTCCTGTGAGTTGCAATTTAGTTTTCAGTAATTCAATGGGGACTACTAAAACTATAACCTTCCTCACCAATTTTCTTGGAGGTCATTTGGAGGCCAACCTCAAGAACTATTTGTTGCTAACTCAAATATCTAAATGTGAAAGTCTTACCATTCAGTTTTACATGATTATGTTTTTAAAAGATCCTGCTATCAATTAGAGGACAAATTTCATAATTAAAAAAAAATCCCACAGTGAAACCTATAAATTGTTTGTAATCATCTCTAGTAATTCTCAGAGCAGACAGCATGTTAGAGCCAGACTATGCTGTATTTCTCCTTCCTGTCTCCTAAAGGAACCAGCACTGAATTGAGCACCTTTTGCATTCTAGGTTTCTCAGAAATTCATAATGATCTCAATCTGATTTGTCTTCTTACCTCCCCCAAACATCATAGCAATCTTAAAATCTGATGTCTCAAAGTCTCATTATTCTTCTGAGAGAGTGACTATTTTCCCATGTCATGGTAGCTTACAAGGCTGATTGTTTCCTTGGAGCAGGCTGTGTGGGGCCAGGCACTCAGCCTTGGCAGGGCAACACACTTGGGTGACTTTGTCAGTGACAGGGTGGCTGGAGGAGCAGGTACCACGTGGCAGTGCAGCTTCTCCTTCTCCTAATGTGCCATCTCTCCAAGGTCTTTTCCTGTGGAACCAGTCCCAGCATTATAAATCTGAGAGAACAGTCAAAATGTTACTCAGTTTTCCTTCCAGAGGAATGATTTTCATTCGTCATCTGCTGATTTAACATTTTATTTTTGTAATGTTATTTATTTAAAGCACTTCTTCTTGGCACGAGATGTTTGTTTGTTATCTAAATGTAAGTGGGGCTATGGATGCTCTCAAAAGAACACTGACCTTTAAGCATATGTACAACATCTGTAGGAAACAGCTGGAAAAGCTATCACTTGCTTCTTCAGGTAAAAGTGCAAAGTAGTGCTCCTGCAAACCCTCTCTTTTCACATCCTGCATCACATAGCAGAGTTATTCATTAAAAGCTGGAAAAAAAAATCCTCTGTTGGCCTGAATATTCTAATACAGAATATTAGGTGCCCATAGGTGAAATTGGTAGTGCAAAAAGAAAAAGAAAACACCCAATGAGCCTTTTTTTTCCTACTACTTTTAGCTTTCAAGCACTCATCTGCTAAATAACCTCCTTTTAAGCATCCATTTTTCTCCCTGCTAAATATGTGCTACTAAAATTAATCCACCTGGCTAATCATTCCTCAAGCATTTAAACACATTAGCTAATTGGTTTGCAGGGGTCAAAGCAAGTGGTTGGTAAACCTCAGATAATGCTGGCAACATTCAGAGATTCAGATGGTTATCCAAAATTTACCCAAATTCATCTCAGCCTCCTCTGGCTAAGAGCTCAGTGAGGATTGCCATTTTTTATCATTTCAGGTTGGCCATCAAAAAGCAGCAGGTCTTTTGCTCGTGCTGCTGCCTTACAGTTTTCCCTAAGACATTTTCTATACAGACAAATGCTTCTTTCATACATTTCAGGTCATATGGGTGAAGAATCTACCTAAAAGGATGGCAGATTGAGAATGGCTTTGGGTCCTGGGTTTAGGGCATCATATTCTGGACTTGCTTATGGAGCTGTGTCAGGTGGCCATGGCAAGGCACCCATGGGTGTGCACACTGTCACTAGCTCCTGATTCCTTGAGTGCAGCCACTGCAAGAGCATCCACTCAGTGCTGGTGCCTAGGTTTAGGGATATTTTCCCTGCAGGACACAGCTCATGGCACATGAGCCCTGCATGGGGACTAAACCAAACCAGTCTTAGGCCAGGGGAAAGTTGTAAAGATTTGAACAAAAGAACAAGCCCTGAGCCTCTCCAGCCCCCATTTCCTCTGGTATGTTCCTTTGGCTGGACTGAATATCCAGAAAATCATTTGAAACAATGTTTTGTTTCCTGAGGCATGCTCTCTCCTTGCCTTACAAGAGTTTGCTTTCACCTCAGCCACCATTTAAGTAAAACTGAGCCCAGTTTCCTGAGCTACAAAGGCATTTCTCTGCTGTCTGAGGCTCTTTGTGTGCTCTCTCCCTCAGCCCTCAGGGCCACTGTGGCAAGCAGTCACCTTTTCTTCCCTCAGGACAACCTCCCCTGTGTCCAGGGCCAGGCTGGCTCCTGGGAGGATGTGTGGGTTTGCTGAGGGCACCAAGCCCAGGCTGCAGGAGCAGGGGTAGCCCAGCACATCCCCTGCTGGGGCAGGGGCAGGAGAAGCCAGTGCCTGTTTGCCAGGCTGTGTAAGCATGGCCCAAGCACAGAGCCTGGGACACACTCCCCGTCCTGCACTCGCACCCTTTGGCCCTGCTGCTAATGTGGGGGTAAAAGACACTGAAGGTTTTGACTGTCCCCTTTGGAAATACACGAGCACTCTCCCCCCTTCCCCTCTCCCTGAGCTCTGGGATGGATTTCACTGTCTGAGTGATCATAGAAAGTTTAACCTGCAAAATTATGCGCTGTAAATGACAACCATTTTACTCTCAAGGTGAAAGACTTGGAGACAAAGAGAAAGAAAGAGAGCCAGTTTCCATGACAACCCAATGAAACTTATACACCATAGGAAAATGTCATTTTCCAAAAAAGACAGAACTTCATGGACAAGAGGTACAGTACATCAGAAAGGAAATTGCAGTTTTAAATGAAAAGCTCATTTGCATTTATGGTTTTGAGTTTCATTCTCTAGTTACAAGACCCAATTGTAGACAATTTAGTAGTGAAAATTATATTCAATATTTCAGGTGAATAATGTGGATTACGGTCTAGTTCAGACAGAAGTTCACTGTGGCAGACTTGGGTTCAGAGAACACAGGTGTGGATGGATTCTGCTTTATCTGGGCTTATGCTGCAGCATCAGAGAAGTTGCTGACATTTTACATCCTCTAAGAGACCTTGCAAAGTCAGGATCTGGCCGTAGCTGCTGAGATTCCTGCCATAGCTTGCAATTTCAGCACCTGAAGTTATACCTCCTAGATTCCATGTTACCTGTGCTGCCGTCAATCACCATCCATTGTAAGCCACATTGCAGAGGAGAGCATTTTATGATGAGCATTAGCGTCGTAATACAGCAAAGAGCATTGTTAATGAAGCATGGAAAAAGAATAAATTCAGCTAATGGGTGTATGTGTCAAATTTCAATTAGGGATATGTTGGAAAGCGAAAGAGAGCGATGAGCATACAAATTAAACCTTTGACCTTCAGAGTAAAGGGAGAAAAGCCTGAGAGAAAAGGGGGATGTTCAGAGATGTTTTCCTGGCTGAATGCTGAAAAGTCTGAGTACAAACTTCGAAGTACTCTTGTCTCTTTAATTACCATTATTTAAGAAGTGACTCAGAAAAATTCTGTTTTGATTCAGCTGGTTTGTTGACAGCTATATTACTGTTTGTGCTATTTGCTGCGTGGGGGAGAGATAAAGATTGGGAGCAGTTTATGGTGATGGCAGACAAAATCTCACCTTTGTGAAGCCTAGGAAGAGGATATTAAAGCTTATCTTTCCCTGCCTGTGAAGTGCTACTGGAAGGATCCTCCTTCTCACTCCTCTTAGGCTTTCAAACAGATCTTAGTTGAGTCAAAGGTGTTTAAATGCATAACCTGATGTGCATGGCTTTTGAATGCAAATAAACAGTGGTGGGGGGCTTGCAGCAGGAGCAAAGCTGAGCAAGCTGCAAGGGTTGGACACGGCTCAAGGCACCTGGCAGCTCACATTTGCTGTGATAGTGAAGGCAGCCATAGTTCCCATACACAGCAGTGAGTTCATACAGGTGCTACTGCAACCCTGCACATGTGATTCAACATCAGCTGCTCTACCAAAGCAGTGTAGGATGAATTCAGCCTGAGCTTAATAAACAAAATTGCCACTACATGTACACATGTCAGGGTTACATTCAATTCATTTTTCTGCATGAGGAGTGAGGGTCTGTTTCACAGAGCACTGAGGCTTGTGTGGAAAACTGCTGAGACCTGAGCTCACGTCCATTTCCCTGGCAAAAGATGCTTTTCTGACTTGTTGACTGCTAGAGAAAGCTTCCTGGGATGCCTGTGTGTGAAGCACACCTCAGGACAGCGTTGGGACACCTCTGCCTGTGCCCTGTCAGATTAAAAACAGCAGGCAGGAAGTCATCTCTCATTGCCAGCCTAGCAGGGAAAGAAAAACCCGCTTGTATTATTTCCCCACAATCAATTAATACAATTAATACTTCAAGGTTCCAAAAATAGGTGAACATTTGGCCAGGAGACCAACCCTTGATAGATCTTGAAGTGTTGCCACCATGATTCTCGAGTTGTTGCCATGGGATTTCATTTCCCACAAAAGTCCGTCATTTTGAGGATCTCCCTCATCTTTATTTTGCCCTTTTTTAATCACAAAAGGATCCTCTGGATCCTTCACAGTGCAAGTCTTTCATCTCATTTCCAGACATCCCTCCTGCCACCTCACTGCTCCGTGGGTGCGTGCAGACAGCTGCAGGTTTGAACACAGTGCAGGGCTCTAGTTTGTGTCAAATTCAACACAGAAGGCAAGGTTATAGCTACCAGCTGGGTAGTAAAACCCTGAAAGCCTGAGGGAAAGGAATCTCTGTGTTTTGGGGACAGCTCAGTGTCAAGCAGCCCCAGACTCACTAGAAGGATCCCATGTGGGCCTGGAAAGACCTCGATGCCCTCTAGTCAGGTCCTTCATCTCTACATTTGGTCTCCATCTACAAGCATAGAGCAGATTTTTCAAAATTCACAATCCCTCTTTGGAGTTTGTAGTAAGCATATGTAAATGATTGCTATCAAAAGCATATATTGCATAGAAAACTGTGTTTTGCTTCTTCAAAAGCTCATGTAAAGACTAGAGAAATGTTGAATTTATCCTTCATTCAGAATTACTAACATTTTTCTTTGTAAGTTTTCAGCTATGACAGGCATCTCAGAAATATTGCATGATTATTCTTGGCATCTGATAATGGATGTATGGATAGCTAATTATCCTGTTAAATCATATGACATCACTTTTGTTTCGTGACTGAATGATGTATGTCCCTGTAAGTAGGTAATACAGGAATATTTCTTAATGACAAAATTTGCTTTGACAAATCCTGCAGCCTGAAACCTTAAATTCTCCTAATTCCCTATGGCAGCACATTTTAAGACAGTTTTTCCATGTTTTGTATTTACTTTCAGTAAATAGAAAGAAAATATTTTCAGAAGGGTATCTTCTCTAGTCTAATGAACAACCACACATTTATTTGTGACTATATTGATTGGTTTTAATAGCATAAATAGGTAACATTACTGTTATTGGATAAATATTGTTCTGTGGAAACATATTTCCAGTCTTAATATTCTCATTTACAGATTAGAGAAGGAGGAATCTTGTGTGAACTTCCTGCAATATTTGTTTTCATCTTCTGTTTAAGTGAAAATCCTTGCCAGAAAACCCATCAATAAAATATTCAGGGAAGTTTTATTTGCTCTAGTGTATTGAACCATAGGAAAATACAATCCTATTTTTGAACTTTTAAGAGCAACATCTCAATGAATAGGGGCTTTCTTTAAAAACAACCCCCACACAAGCTGATGTTCTCCATGCACTGCAATGCTCAGATACTGCAAAGGAGGTTGGATATCTGTGGGCAGATACAGCAGGTTGGCACAGGAGTGTGAGGTCCTCCAGTGTCTCATCTGGACCTGACACACAGATGGAGCAAGGAAAGCAGGTGAGGGATGCAGCACTGTATTAACTCTGAGTTTTAACTGGCTGCATTGGTGTTACCTGCGGGTAACTTTTTTCCCATATTGCCAGATTTTTTCCAAACACCTTCAAGCTTCAGATAACTCCTTTTCCTTTCCACAAGCAGTAGAGATGATCAGCTGAGGGCTACAGGCTTAGTCCTGTAAGGTAAATTGCCCACAGCTACACCACTTCTTACTGCTAAAGTCAAGGCTGGAGATCTTCATCCAAAGCTACAGCTCATTTCTCTCTTGCTAGTGAGGATGGAACCTGCCCTACCTGCCAGCTATGGATTTCCTCGTTGATTAGGAACAATATCTAATGCAATTTAAATCTGACACTGGGGTGGTGTCACCGGACATGGAGACATTCCTCAGTACACGAGAAGGAGGAGTTGGGTAAGTCAGAGAAGAAATTAGCCTGCTTTAATTTAGGGCTGGGTATGCACACTGCACCAACAGCTCAGTATGCTCAGAGAGTCAAGTAGATTAAATGCAGCAATTTATTGCCAAGATGAAGGACTTAAGCACAGTGGATATATATGTGTTTATGGTTTACACCTCTAACCTTGCCTCTGTTGTGCAGACTTTAAAATTGCACTAGTGAGAAGAGGATGAGTATGGCTATCTTCAGGTATAAAATGGAGGGGTTGGGAAATTTAAAAGACAGAAGAAATGAAGAGTGTGAAGAGTCCTTCTTCCACTCAAGGAATTTTTCAGGACCTTTCTGCTATTTGATGCAACATAGATTTCTACAATACATTGTTAGAATGGCATGAAACATAGATTAATGATTGCATTTTCATCCTTTTGATGTGCCATTTAATGAGGTGTATTCCCTTTCATACTCGACATCAAAAAGACAACCGCTGGAATTCTTCACATATTCATCAAATAAGCTTATGTTTTAAGAGGTATCATCATCTAGGCAAGAGAATGCTGCTTTTATATCCACTGTTTTGCAGCTGATTTGATACAGACAGTCTAATATTAGTGTTTACTCACTAGAGTAATTGAAAACGTATGTGCAAGTACTGCAGCTCAAACCCACTCTGCTTCCCAACCCCAAATGAAAGGGAACAAGGTCTCCCTCTCTGTAAGTTAGATTAAGTTTGCAATTTAAAGAGCTTTTAAGCACACAGCATACTTTTACTTTACAGAATCTGTAGCTTTCGTTTTAATCAATATTCTCTTTAAAGGGTCCTACTTGTAACACTTCCAGCTTTTATGATTGTCTACAAAGTCAATACAATTATTCTGAAAGCACTTGTTAGGTGGTATGTTGAAATGATGTCCAGTTTTCATAACAATGGATTTGCTTCTGCAGGTAACTGACTTTTACAAAACAATCATAGCACAGGTATCTTGAGCAAGTTTGGGCTTGCAGAAAAAATTACCTCCTAGAAAGACTGAATGACCTCCTAGATATACTGAATCTGGCTCTGCTGCTGAAATGATTTCATTTCACCTGAAAACCATAAGCATATTGGTTTTTCAGTTCAGACAAGTTTTACAACTTTTATCACTGATTGTGCCCTTGTGTTGGCCCAGTCGCCTATCACTGTTGGAAGAACATGGAGAAGCCTCCTTCCTTCAAAGTCCTTGTTCCCATTGCCTTCAAGCAGTTTTTTAGCTGTTGGTTGGCTACAAGTGCAAGGTTTGATTTTTACACAACTTTGCAGTGGGGATTCTGGTACACAACCCTCTGGGGGGTCAGGCTCTCACCCATCCAGGCACTGCCTTGGACTTGTTGCCACAACAGTTTTATTCCCTGACATTTCTGAGGGCTTCAATATGGTTTGAACAATTGTCCCAGTAGATAGCAGTGTTGCCTAAAATTGTTGGGAATTTGTATGAAGAAAGCTTTCTACTACATATTCCTAAAATTTATGCTATACCTTAAGATTATTCATTCAAACACAATATGGGCAAATTGCAGGATGTCTCCCAAAATATAAGCTGTAACAAATATGGATTTCAACATTCATTCCTACACATTTCTGCATTTAATCAACCTGTTCTTCTCTACGCCACCCAGTCATTTAGTGCTTAAATTCTAAAGACATTTTACAAGACCTGTGGAATAATTTTTTAAAATATAATGAGAGAGAAAGCTCTGTTTTGTTTCAGGAAAAAAACAAATTCAAATAATGCTCTCTAGTTCTCTTTATAATGATTGGATATGCAAAAGCTGGTTTTAAATTCTGTTACTCATCTCCAGCAGCAGGCTCAGCTGAAGGAACACAGGAGAGTTCTGCACAGTGTTTTGCAGATACATCATTTTTCTGAACTAAGGTGAAGGTTAGTTTGCATAGAGCTGCGTGCAAGTGAATAAGCACAGTCACCAGTACTGCTGTGCAATTTGTTCTTTCTCTTATTCGTGCAATTTGTTCTTTCTCTTATTCCTGGAGACTGCACAAATGCTTTCCTTTTTTTTTTAATAAATACTGGGATTATGTTAATACATGCCTATTTGTCCCTGAATAATTGCTCACCTCTGACCATAGCTTCGGGTCCTAAATTTAACTATTGCTTTCCCAAGGTGGTAGTAGGAAGGTGATATACATCCAAAAAATGTCTGATGTCTATTTATGAGCAAACCATACTCATAAACAAGGTAGAGAATTGCTTACTTTTTGCTTTGGGAAACGTTCCCCAATTTTCTTAAGTTTATTATGTACAAGTCCTCTTGCCATGACAGTGTCTATATCTATCTATCTATCTATCTATCTATCTATCTATCTGCCTCTCTTATATGCATACATCTATCTAGATCTCTTATATGTATATATCTATACATACATATATATATATAAATGTAATGCATGAAATCCTGAAATGTTACACTGAGAGTTAATGCTATCCACAGTGTTTGAAGATTTGAGCTAGCAGTCCATTCTTCCCACAGACCTTAGAGTGACAGGTGGCTTTGAATGAGTTTTTAAATATATCTTTGGAGATTTAAAAATAGTTTTATAGCAGAAGGCAAATATACAGTAGCTTCTCCTGTGAAACTTATCTTTCAGTTGGCAATAAATAGTGTATGGCTCAGGGATTTTTGATCTAGTTTGGCCTATCCATTCTGTTATACCTGAAAGGATTGCTTTAATATGCTATTGAGATGAGCTCCTCCTCTGGAAGGTCATTAAATGGTAATGAATTACCAGCTTTCCTTATCCTGCACTGAAGCCCAGCAGCTCTCTCAGACTGCAGTGCCATCACCAGGGGTCTGCAGGGAGAGGCTGGGGGAAGCATTTCAGGCGAGGGGCTGTGATGTGTGAGCATAGGGCAGCCAGGGAACCTTCCCTTCATCAGCCAGGCCACCTCTTTATCACACAATGGACTGCAAGACTGTATCTTTCGCCTGTGACTTTCTAATGCTGACTTCATTGAGAAGGGTGACATTTAAAATCTCACATCTTTGTCTTTAATTTTGTTTGAGATACTCTCCTCCCACACCCTCAGAATTTTATTTCCTTTTTAACAAGCACCCTATATGAATACTATCTGGGTAAAAGTGATTTTAAAAAGAAACAGTTTTGTTTTGTTGCTTTTCCCCCCTAAAACATTATATTATATAACAATCATAAAGAACAACCAAATATGGTTTTTCTAAGCTGTACCTCTAATTGAAAACTTTGTGTACCCCACGTCTCCCTTTCTAAGTGTAAATGGATACTTAATGAATAAGACGGCTGACTTGAACTGAAATGAAAATTGAGGTGAATCCTGGTGAGCCAGGATCCTGTATTGTATATTGATGGAAGTATTTCATTATTTGATGTAGGTAAGATAGCTTCTATTTCAGGATAAATATTTATCCTGGGAAAAAAAAAAAAAATTACCTTTTTATTTATTCTTCAGGGCAATATGTGTCCTGAAGAAGAGAGTCTGTAGTGTTAAGAAATGCCAGCTAATAGATGGCATAGAAGACTGAAGGTGAACTACATGTGAATTTCTTTTACACAGAACGCTTCAAATGCTGGCAGTAACACAATCATTCTGATAAATAAGCCAAAGAGTAATTACTGAGCACTGGGATGGTTAGCTACCACCTGAAGGCATAATTCCACAAGACAAATGCACATGGACTTTGACAACAGATAAGATTTCTGATTTCCTACACAGCAAAAAACTCTCCCCACCCTGACACTTTACAATAGCATTACTTGTTTGATTATTATCATTCATCTTTTGCATTATACAGAAAATTAGTTCCAGTGGAGGCAAAACACCTTCGAAATTACCCACTCTTTCTTTTTTAAAAGTAAAAGCTATTTGTCCTTATACTCTGCTCTCATACAAAATCCTTCCAGTCTGAGACATGGGTCACATCCCAGCTGAGCCATAGGGCTCACTTTAAAGTCCAAAGGAAATTTCTGTGGGTGATCTCTCTTATTACAAAAGAGAAACTGAGCTGGCTGCAGACATCTCACCAAAGCTAAAATTCATCAGGTTTCTTCTATTCTAAGCTACTGTGTCTGATTTAGGAAATAAGCTGGAGAAAAAAAAAAAAATCATGTTTGGCTCATTCAGATACCACCTATAAATATAGCTAATTTTATACAGGTTAAGCATGGTTGTAAGGTGCCAGGAAAGTACATGATGCATAAAACAGGCCTGCCAGAAAATAATTCTACAGTAAATTGTACTTTTGCTTATAATGAAGCTATAGATAAGCTACACAATGAGGCAAGTCATGCCCATATTGAACCATTGAGTAGCGCGCCAAACCCGTGATTATTACTTCATTTTTCTTGATTCCCTTATTTCCCACATAATTCTCTTGTTTTCCACTTTAAAAATGTTATTTTCTCTACAAAGTTCATGAAGGTCAGGAAAAATATTACTATCAGTATATACTGTGAATAGACTGAATTTTTTATCTTGTTCTTTCAGTCTTGCAGAGTAACAGCAGGATCAAGTTTTCAAGATCCACAGATTTTGAAACTGAGAGCACCCATAAAAGGCTTGGTGTGATCAACAGGTAGAGTCTGCATTTTCACTTCTGCTTCCTCTCTGGTGGTGGTAACTTTTAAAAAAACTTGAATATAGGATTTATTATCCTACTTAAGGAGGTGAATGCATTGACATTCTCCATTTCCATTGGATGAGAAGGTAAGGAGAGGGGCAAGGGCTGGTCACTGCGGCCACTTTGCAGCTATTCCTGGTAAACTGCTCATCCTGGCAGGTACAAGTTTGGTATTCATAATGCCATGTGCCTGTTTATGGAACAAAGGTTAAAGGCACATTTTAACAGACATTTGCTTTCTAAGCTTGCTTATTAAAAGGAAACAATGACTTTTTTTCCCCACTTGATATTATAACATAATGGGAAGCATCACAACCAGCAATTACTTTCTGAGCATGTGCCTAGATTCATTACACTGTATTAGGAATAAAAATTTATCTCTGGTGTCATGTTATTTCTAGTAAATGAAAAATAACTCCCCTCCTGTCAGTTAAGCTTAGCCAACATTAAATTAGCACAAAAGAGGTCAGAATCAGGCCCAGAGTTTATTCAAAATATTGAAGAAGAGATAGGGAAGTGTTTTACCTGTTATTTACTTAATTTTGTGTTTCACCAAACTACTCTTACTAGCATCAAGTACAGTGACTATATTTTAAATAAAAATAACAAATTACAAACCTGAATACATTTCATCTGTGTAAGCCATGAGCTAGAACTTGCTTTCACTGCTAGGACTGGAATTAGCAAGGTATTTAAAAAAAGGAAAAATGATTATAGGATGACTAAAGAAAACAGTAGCAAAATATGCACAGCTAGAAGACCCTACATTGAGGAAACAGTGTACAAAACCAACAGGTACTGAGACCTCAAGTGATTGTTGTTAGAGCAATGTGCATGCTGAAAGGATATCCTCTACCTAATGCCATAAATCCAAAACCAAACTATTTTCTTGCTACATTACCTTCAAAGATAATAACTCTTAAAATAATTTTGAAGTAAAAACCAATCATATAGTAGTTTATACTCTTAGATTTGGCCTTAGTCTCAGTGTGTCTGTGAGGGTGTTCTTGATTATTGCTTGCTTGTTTGAATATAAATTTCTATTAAACACATAGCTGACACACAAAATTCACATTTATAAATAGTTTCTTATTCCCACAAACTCCAACAATCCTTGGGAGAACTCTGGCCTCAAACTGCTAGCCATGCAATTAATTGTTTTTCCGTGGTGATTGGAAGCCTCAACACATTTTGCTATTTTTTAATCAGAAACTGTTTCCAAATTAAGGATTCCTGCTCAGAATTTGTGCCTGTACTTCGTGCTTTCCAAGAAATTAATCTTAATAGGAAACAATCAAGTAAATGTACATGCATTTCAAAATCCATATAGTTTAGGACCTGTGGAGATTTTTCATGTGAAAAGCTGCTGCTTAAATTAATTTCACACATTAAAATGTTTCCCACCACTTTCCCTGTCCAGAACTCTTTGAGCAAGACAGTGTAGACAGAAGGACATTTCTCTTAAAATGAGGATTTTACTGCATAGATACCAGGGCAGCCTCACACAAGGCTGTTATCTTTTACTCTGGTGACAAGGTGCTAGTCCGATTGCTGTAATTAGGGATTCAACACATTTTAATATTGGAAAGCAAATAGCATTCTTAGTGCAAACCTTTACTTGGGGGAAAAAAAAAGAAACAAACCACAGTAAGCTATAATTCCCAGAAGTCTGAGAGACAACATTTTAAAGCTGGCAGAGCAGAGATAAATGAAAAGAAAACACTTTGAAAGTATGTTTCAAGCAGAACAATAGAAAACCAACAAAGACTTCCATTACCACATTACTTCAGAGCTGTAAACCTGTGCATATAATTTTTCTTAAAACACACCCCATCTCCTCTGGGGGGTCACCACCCAAGCAGCCTCAGTAGCAGCTGCCTGGGATTTCAAGAGTTTAGGTGACAAATAAAGGAAATCCTGCAGCTGCTGACTCACTTCACACAAAGGTAATTGCAGATGACCTGAGCAAGGTCCTGTCTTGAACAAAATCAGGAAAAGTCACAGAAATGCACTGAGACAGTTTCTGTTTCTCAGTGTGACAGCTGGTAGAAGAAAGTTAACTATCTCTTGGGTTTTAAGCCATTGGTGAGAGGAAGAACATCCCGCAAAATGTGTCCCTCTGGCCAATCAGAAGTGAGAAGGTGGTATCTGGAAA
The DNA here is from genome assembly GCA_017589585.1 of Phylloscopus whistleri. Classification (NCBI taxonomy): domain Eukaryota; kingdom Metazoa; phylum Chordata; class Aves; order Passeriformes; family Phylloscopidae; genus Phylloscopus; species Phylloscopus whistleri. Next base: position 958,424 of record JADMLD010001220.1, read on the forward strand.
TGAGAGAGCAAATCTAAATAACAGTCTGCAAGGTGGGTGGAGGAAAGTCCTTTAATTAGGGTAGACGTGCTGACTTTTGGAAAATAAATGGTCAGGTCCCATTTTGTCCTCAAATGCTGTGTGGCCCTGTGCAACAGCAAGACCTTACAAGGAGATCAGTCAGCAACACAGAAGCTGCTAGTTTGGGAAATCATAAATAATGCAAAAAGCATTGCCAGAGAGGATTTATTTTTCATATGTTCCCACAACTGATAGGGTTATCTCCTCCAAGCCTACTTTCAGAGTTAAGCACCATGACATTCAAGAATAGCAGAGGAAAAGCAGCACACTTCACACAAGATGCACCTTTAGATTCTTCTAACTACCCTCACAACAAAACTTCATACACGTTAAAATGGCATCACATGAGCTGAAACCATATCAGCCAGGAACTCATTCTTCTGTTTTCTTGGAGAAATGATGGGTTCAAAAGAACTAGTTCAGCTAGGGTACTAATTGGTTGTTTTGGAATCTTTGAAGTGATAATCTAAAACCATCAGAAAATACAGGCTTCCTCTAAAAAATAGTAGGATCACAACAATACTAATGGTTTGGGGACTTTAAAGGGGCAAAAAATAGCTGGATTCTGTGGAGGAGTGTAATTTTTGCATGCATTATCCAGAGACCCTCTATCTTAGGAATATGTCTTTGCAAAAACAAAATGAAATTAGGATTTTTCCACGGCAGTTTAGAAGTGCTTGGAGCTGCTACTTCCATTAGCACACAAAAGCTGAAAAAAAAAAAAATAAAAGCAGGTGGTACAGTAAAATATTTTTTGGATCAGACAGTTGTTAGCATTGTATAGGTGCCCCTGATGTTGCTTTCCAAACCCAGTTGTCTGCACGTGGTTCTGAATGTTGCAAAACATGGAATCCCAGAATTGCCTGGGTTGGAAGAGACCTTAAAGGACATCTAATTCCAACTCCTCAGACATGGGCAGTGATGCCACCCTCTAGACCAGGTTACTCAGGGCTCCATCCAACCTGGCCTTGAACAAATAAATCTCTTTGTGTATGAACAGGTTGCTCCCTCTCCAACATGCAGGGAGAGCAAGGTACAAATCTCAGTTTTATGGATCTTAGGTGGCACAATATTGAGGACAACATCTCGGAAATCCCACCGAGACAGATGCCAGTTCCTGATTTCCCCAAGGTGGAGACACACTGCACCAAAGGTATTTATTGAGACTTTTTGCCTCAGGGTAGGATTTAGTACAATCGCTTTAAGATGAAGGCAACTGCATAAAGGTAAATTTCCCCCCAGATTTAGAACTATCTTGATGAAGGGAATTATTGATTACTGATGAAGTGCTAATACCATGCTAAATGTAATTTATTCAAGATGTAGCTATGCTGCTAACGAACAGAAACATTACCATGCCTGAAATTTACAGGATGATGGAAAAAGTAAAGCGTATGCCCGAGGTGGTTTTACAAGGTATGTGAAGATATTTTTTAGTCAAAATAGTAGATGAAAATTCAGGGCTGCCATTTTTAACACTCTGTTGTTCCAAATTCTTTATTTGGTTGGAATGCAGGAAAGAAGGAGCATCACAAACAGGCTATTGAGTGATCAGCCTGGTGTGGGGCCATCCACTGAACCTGGGGCAGGGGTTGGGGTGCACTGCCTGGGTTTGCACCAGAAGCTCTGGCATGGGACTGGGAGCCCAAATCCTGGGATGTGAGCCGTGCAAGGGGATGAAGGTGGCCTTGAAAGGGAGAGGAGAGCAGCTGGCTTGCTGACAATGTGGTTTTCAGGGGAAATCTGTAGGTTTTGTGAGAGCCACAAAACAGTCAAACGGAGCTCAGAAAGGTCGAGGAACTTGAGGCAGCAAAGTCAATCCTTCTCTGTGGTACTAAAACTTTACATGGAAATTTTTGCAGATGACTTTTACCTCTCTGAAAATAGAAGCTGATAATGAAACTGTGGACTTGAATTTAATGATCCTAGTGTGAAAGGGCACCTATAAAATGATTTCTCCTTTTGTTGGCTGCTCGTAACCAACAGTTTAGGAAAACATAAACAATTTACAGCAACAAAAGGCATTTTTTTTCCCCTGACCTGAATGCAGTAATTGCTACATTTATTTTATGATTCTCTTTTTGGAAAGAAATAAAATAAAATCCATGATGAGCAGAGCAGAGGGCATTTGGAGCCAAACAAGATAAGTGACAGATGGTCACTGAATGACCACACAAAGTCATAACATCAGAGATCCTGGAAAGGACTTTGGTCCAGGCAATGAATAACATGGCATAGTTTCCTAAACTTAAATAGGTACTTTTGAAGCATAACTCTAAAATCACCCTGAAGTATTTTTAAAACTCCTCAATATTGTGCCTGTGGGGGGAAGCTATTTTTTGTGTGTTGGCGGTGATTTCAGGAGTGAATTTTGGCAAGCTCAGCTGAGTTCCCTCACTGCACAGTATATAGTAATGTTCATTATGATTATATCAAGTACTATCCATTTTGTGCAGGATTAAATTTGATCTAATTTTGAAATGAATTCAAACTCCTGATACCCAGGTGCATCCTGGAACCACATTTTTCTTTGTAATTAGTCCATGACTCCTTGGTGGTTAATTTTGATGGTTAATTTTTTTTAATTTTCTAAAAAATTCTTATTGCATTTTATATTATTCCTTTTTTTGCATGGAAAACATTTAACAGAGCAACAAATGGGTCCTCTAGTCTACCTGTTTTGTTAGAGGGCAAGAAACCACAACAATGGACCACAAAGATTCCCTAAGCTCTCTCAGTGCTTTGCTCCTGAAGAAGCAGAATACCTTTCCAATCTCCAGGGCTGAAGCTCTGGAGAGTTTTGAGTGCTAAAAGTTTCTAATCTTTTATTCTGCTTCACTTATCTGGCAATACATATTCATAAGGAAGGTCATTATAGCAGCACCCAGTAGTGTGGCTCCAGTTTAGAGCAGCGGCACTCAGCGCTCAACAGCCAAACTCACAGAAGCTCAGCAGCCAGGAGAAAGCAATATTCTGAAACCTAATGAAACCAAAAAAGTTTTCACCTACATTATTGGGCTACCAGGGGGAAAGGAGCTTTCGAACTTATTTGTGTCTGTCTTCCTAGAGATTTTAAAAAGGCATTTTGCCTTGAGAGTGCTCTGGCAGGTGCTGCATACCTGTGTTTTTCAACTGCCAGAGGAGTGCTGCACAGGGCAAGTGGGGACAGGGGGACAAATGTCATGGATTCAGAGAGCCTGGCCACCAAATTTCAGAGAAGAGTGGGCTGAAAAACAGTGCAAGGATCAGGTTTGCTCTTCTGCAGCTGTGGTTTGTGACCACTCCTGATGTTGGTAACAAACTTGATGATACCAAAAACTTTTGGTGTAAGACAAAAGAGCAGCTAAATGAGCTTTGAGTACCAATTAGATGCAGAGGATGCTCCTGGAGACTTCCTCAGGCCACCTGAGATTGAAGGAGCTCTGCATTTACTGGGGTCACCCCAATTCTGTCCACTGGCCCTAAATGCAAGCATGAACAAATGCAACACTGCAGCATCCCTCCTGCAAATGACACTTCTCAAACACCCAAAACCCCCAGCTACCTTTCAGTTCCCTGCCTCACATCACTCTATTTGTACCCTCACTGCAGTATAAAAGAATTTTTCAAGTGATTTATAGTTTCATGATAGTAAAACTGTATACCAATTACTTCAAACTAATGTATGCTAGATAAAATATTTCTAGCATTCAAACAGACGTACTTTTTAACATTTCAATTAAGCATTTAAATGAAATTACTTTATCATTACATATATCGATGTCAACACATTTCAATGTATAAAAACTGTACGCGTGTTTGGATAAGTGGGTGGCAGTAAATGCATAGCCAGTGTATTTCAATACCACAAACTGAATATCAACTGTTTTGCCAAAGCATTAGTTTGACTCATTAGATTCGAGTGCCTGTGAATGTGTGAGAGTCAAAGAACAACAGGATGAGACAAAGGAGGGCATTCCCACCCCCCAGCACGGAGGAGGAAGGCCATTTCCTCCCATTCTCACGTATTTGTGCCTCAACAGGAGGAGCATGTAATGCTGCAATACATTTTCCTGCACGTAGCTACAGAAGCAAGTGAAAAGGGAAAAAAAAAACCCAAACAAACCCAAAAAGCAGCAGTGAGTCCCTTATATACAGTCTGGGGCTACCAGGGTGTGAGTAGGGATCTCATTCCCGCTGCCTTTCTAGGACCTGGCAGCTTCTGGAGGAACCCTGCCCTGTGTTGGTATCTATCTCTCGTTTTGGGATGGAGGATCAAGTGTCCTGAGTGTTTTTTCCTCTCTTTATTGTCAGCTTTTATCTCCTCTGCTCTGTGGGGATGGCTGCCTCTGCACTGCAGTCAGGGTCTCCCACCTTTTATTTCAGTGATTTTGAGGTAAGATTTTATTGTATCCCTATCACCATTGTGGTCATGGAGACAATTTCTGTACCTTCCCTGACTTCCCTGTGTTCTGCCTGGGATATCGATCTGAAAGATTATTTCTTCTCCTCTGAACATCACCTTCCCTGCTCTTGACTGTGTCTGACACACCTGCCTTTGGCCTCTGAACCCGTCCTGGCACTGAGCAGCTCTCTGCAGGCTTACCTGAACTGCATCTGAAGCATCCCTACCAGCCTTGTGGCAACTTAATTTTAGGTGTTTTTGAAGGAAGAAGTGATTTTCCGTAGCTCAGATCACTTTTATCAGAATATTCTTAATATTAAACAATGATGCCATTCAACGAGTTAAAACTACCACCCTCCAGAGACTATTCAAAATTCAGTAACCTTGGAAACAAAATAAAAGGCAATTCTGATTTAGTTGTTTAAGATGGGGAAGATGCACCCTTACATATGTGAACATATTGTTAACAGATTGGTTTAGGTTGTTCTTATTTTCCTAATTGTATGGCTTCCTTAAACATTCCAGTGTTAGAAAATACCACATTTTATTCATATAAGATTTGTCCTACATTACAGAACACCTGATCAGGAAAAAGTAAGCAAACACATCTCTCTGAAACAGAGTCAGAAAATGGTGCAGGAGCCTACAGACATTCTTGTCCACTGACTATGAACAGAAAACAGCAGTATGCACTCTGGTGATTTTTCAAGGCAAACTGAGTAGTCACTCATTATTATTTCCATATCTTATCTTTTGGAGAGTCTCTAAACTTGCTCTATCCCCTGAAGAGGTGTGCATTTCAGGGTAGGAATCAAAACAGGAACATTCCCTTCAAAGCTGAAGCCTTTTATATCTCCAGAAGATGAGCTGTGTGCTAAGAGACAAGTTGGTGAGTCTGGACAGTACTGCTAAACATGGAAGTATCTGGGACTAATGGGAAAGGTTGAGTGGCTCTGTGCCCCGGCACCCAGCACCACCGAGCTCCCTGGTGCTCTGCACCCTCCACAGGGCTTCACAGTTGAATCTGGCTGCCTAAGGTTTCCTTTTTGCTTTTGCAAATTATACCAAAGTATTACTCTCATTCACTTACAAGGCTTGAGGCAGTAAGCTCAGGCCATCTAACAGCAAACTGCTAAAAGTGCTGTATGTTTTCTTTTTTTTTAAGTTTGTGAAATAATTTGTTTCCCCAAGCTAGTGATAATATGGATTTGGAGCACAGCTTTCCCAGATTTATTTAATAAAGGGTTACCATTTTTCTTCTAGCAGAAACAATCAGAGAAAAGAAAGCTATTCTCCTCCACACAATGGAAAGCAGGATTATAGAATAAACGCAAGGGAGATAAGAAAGGTGAATCAATTTAAATGACCTTTGCTCAAGCTTCATTGAAACAAATGAATAAGAGGATTTGTCTACCAGAAAATAAAGCGGAAATAAGAAAATAATGGCTAAACAGCAAACTAAAGGAAAAATTCTAATTATATTGAAAGAGATTTGCCAGGGTTTCTTAGTTTAAAATTAAAAACAGCTTAGAGTATGTTGAAACATGTATAGATTAAAGCTGAGCAAACATAATAAACCCACTTGGACAGCTAAGCTAGGAGTAGGATAGAATGCAGTGCTTGCAGCTGAGAAAAGGCTTTGACTATTTGCACCATTAACTTTCTAAAATTTAGTCCTCCTGCCTTATGGATCAACTGTTTTAGAGATTAATTGGCTCGCTAATACCATAAAATCCCATTTTTTTATTTCTCACTTAGGACAGGAGCCTAAACAGTCCATTGCAAAGCTAGGCAAAAAACCCCCTATAAGTGGAATTTTAATGGTGCCACAAGCAATAGCTGTAGAGCTGAAGGCCTTGAGTGCTGGCTAAGCCCTGTCCTGGTGTACGGGGTCCTCAGCCTGACATTGTCTGGCTGTGCCCAGCAGAGGTTTCCCTGGGACATGTGCCAAGGTGCAAATCCCTGCTGTCCAGAGCTGGCAGGTGCCAGACAGCACCAACACCCCAGCAGCTCCTGGAACCCACCCAGAGCCTCTCCTGCCCACAGCCAGCTCAAGGCTGCTGCTGAGCACCCTGAACAGCACCTGCCTTCCAGTGCTGGGCAGAACCTTATGTGGGTTGTTTTTTCTCATAAATATTTTTTTTTCATATCTGTAAAAAAATCCCACCTTAAATAAGCAAACTGCATATGCAGTTCTTCTGGTGCCTTTTTTTTCGTTTGTTTAGCTTAAACCTTAAATCTTTGCCTCCTTTTGATACGACAATCAACCAACTAAGACCATTAATTACATGGTGAAAAATTTCTTTCAGTGCACAGATACCAGGGTAATAGGTTTGAGCAAAGTCATGGAATTTGGCAGCTTTCCTTTCCTAGCAAGATTATGTCAGTGCTCCTAAATCCATCGATCCAGTGAGACAGTAATTAGTTAATTTAATGAGAATCAAAGGATTTTAGCCTGCAGAATTTACAGTACTAACAAGACAGGTTATTTTTGGAAGCTCTTTCCAATAAAAACACTTCAATCAGCCAGCAAGAATATTGTCTCTTGATTAAAAAAACGGAGCATTGTTTATTGCTGTCACCACAGGGTTTGGCTAACACTGGAAAATATCCTGTGCTTACACTGGTTTTGGCTACTGCTAGAGAGTGCCTGTTTTGTTTTAAGAACATTATTATGAATCACCTTTGTGAACATCTTTTTAGGGTGCAGCCATGTGCATGGATGGTTCTGCTTCTTGTTAATTATTTTCCCTCCAGAGAGGAGATTTCTGCTGGTGCCTGATTGCTGTGGCTGCCAGGGGCAATGCAGTGGGCAGGCAAAACAGAGCTCAACTGCAAAAGGCAGATTTGCTTCACAGCAAGATATGCCCAAGAAATATTGGTTTCAGCTGAGGGGCTCCACACAAGCCAAACATGCAGGAAAACTGTATTGAGCTTGCACCAGCCTTGAGACTGGCTTTGCCATATCTCCAAAGCACCATTAATTGTTCTGAAGAGACATCCTAAGCTTGGCAATTTATTTAACACCATGGAGATGTAGCACTTCTTCTAGTAGCACAGAGAAGCAAAGAAACCTAAACTGCTCCGCAAAAGAACAAACCAAATAAAATCAACCAGGAACCAACTAAAGGAAAAATGCAGCCCATGAGCTGAGTTCATTCACCTCTGCTAAGCAGGGCCAGGTATAAAAGCATCTGAGACAGACAGACAGCTGGATATTCCCCACATCCCCCCATTCCCCTCCCAGATTTTTGCTGTGCAAGGGACCTCTGGTAAGAATATATATTCTGTGGAGAAGTGTCTCTTGCAACAGCAAGAAGTCAGGTGTAAGGGAGTCTCCACAAAATGTGAATTATTGGAAATGCATACCTTTGCTTTTGTGGACCATGCTGTGCACAAAGGTGCTCTGGAAAGTGGAGATATCCCCTCATCTCTGGAACTGCTTCCAGTTCTGGCTTTCACCACAGAAAGGTTCTGGCTCCTTTCGTGGGTGATTATGCTTATTCTTCAGCACACATATTGCAAGCAGCCTGAACACTTCAGATGGCTCTAAGGTAGAAAGGTGAAGATGAGAAATATTTTGTGGCAAAACTCTCCTTACAGTATAATTATTTAGAGGGGCATGAGTTCCTGAGGTGTTTATTTAAAAGCATCTTCAATTTACAGTCAGCTCCAGAATCACTGCATAATATCCCCATCATGGAAGTAGTCACTTCACACACAAATATAACAACTTTTTCTGTTGTATTCCTCTTTGCTTACATAAAATAGACATTTGAGTATAAAAATATTGTGATTAAACCGGAGAATTTGTTGGCTGAGTACTTAAACAATTCCCTTTCCAGAGAAATAAGAACTATTTAAATAAAAGAGTCAATGTCTTCTCTGAGGATGCTTTAAAAGATTATTTAAATCTTATAAATATTTAAAGACCTACATAGAAGTTAATGGATTTTTAAAGAAAAACAAAACAACGTGTTTATGAGCAACAGCATCTTATCTTTTACTAAAGCAATTAAATGAAAGAATAAATCCTGTGTTGTGACTGTATTTTGAAAATTACCTTGGTTGAACTAGATTGTATCTCTGTTGAGATGCAGTCAGGATTTTGCTGAAAATAACACTGATGTTTTTCAGCTTAAACAGGTAAAGCTCCTGCTATAAGAAAATCACATGCCCTTCAAGAACCAATGTGAGGATGCAGGTTTCCCATCCTTCCCTTTCTTTGATGTAAATAGCAGGCCCTGGCCAGTGTCTGATTCCCATGCTCATCCTACATGTCTGAGGACCAGACCTTCATGGTTTTATATTTCTGAGTGGGTTAAAAAATAAATTAATCTGATTAATTCTTTAAATAAAACTACTCAGTGCAATCACTTGTTTCTCCCTGATGGTAGTGACTGAGTATGTTGAATACGTAAAAGTTTGTTTGCAGAGATCCTTGGGCATTTGAAGGTGAGCACATATTCAAGCCTGTGGAGTGGTGACTGGTTAGATGGGGCCTCACACAGTGTATCTTGGTCACTTGTGAGCTCCCCAATTTCTACAAAATCTCAGCTCTGACAGAAGGAAAACAAATCCAAACATCACCAACTTTTATCATTCAAAACCACCTATTTCCTCTCTGTTCTAAATAAGCATTTTCCATTTGGTAATTAAGCTTGATTATGAAGACAAAAACATCATTTGCACATATTTTTAAGACAAAATAGTGGTCTGATTTCATTTACTTCACCGCAAAGCTGGTGTGCACCATGTCTAAGTGAGAGGAGAGCAAAAGCCTTTTTACCATTACCCTTGAATCTGTAGGAAGTTTTAATTATGTGAATAAGGGTGGGGAGGGGGTTGGTTTTATTTTTTTTTTTTCAAGGCTCTGCTTTATTCTCACTGAACACATTGACAAATGCTAAGATGAAACCTCAGCTGAAGGAGGTTCTGCAGAAATACTGGCCCCCTAGCAACACTGTTACTATGCACAAGGAGTACATAAAACCTTATTCCCCTAAAAGACCGCCTTTGAGGATGGAATAAAATTTTATTTTAAAATAAAGATAAGGTGCTTGTAAATGTTTCACGTACCTCTAAATACACTGTAAGCACAATTTGAATAGAGGCAGGATTCACAATAGAAACTCGGAGTGACGACCGTGGTACGGAAGCAGATAACTCGTGGAACCAGAGATACAGATCTTTTCTGTGAAAGGCATGTCTCCACCACCATGAATCAGGAGAAACAGAGCATTTGATTTTGAGTCCAGAGAAACAGAAGCAAAGAGGACAAAAGCATTCACAAAGGGGAGCTGCTATAATAAGGGAGGGCACGTGAAGGGGGAAGGCTTTTTGGCAGCCATGGAGAGGCCTCGGCCTGCACGGAGCGGCGCTCCACAAAAGGCAGTCCTGCAAGAAAGCAAAGTGAATAGGTGAGCAAAATGAATCTTTTCACTGGCCAGATGAAGGATGCGCTCAGAACAATGTGCCTCCAGGAATTAATCCTCTCTCTCCTCTCTCAGCAGCTTACCCAGGAAGTAGAGCCCACAGAGTACTAATGATTGCAGCGAGTTAATGAATACGTGCTGTAGTGCTGCAGCTTGTGAAGCATCCAGCAATTTTTTAAAACTGTGATTTATCCTCCAAACTCTTGCTAAGGAAGGATCCTATCACTGTACATCTCTAAGCAAATTCTTTGAGCGTGTTGCTTTTAGTGATTGCATATTTTCTCTTTGACCAAAGCTTTTGTAAGTTGGTGTACAGTGCAGTACAGGTCTCACCAGGCATGTGAGAACACCTTCACCAAGAAGCACAGGGTTGTATCCTTATACATTTGGTCATCAGAAACATGGGGCTTCTTTCTCTTCCAACAGCACAAATACACACAAAAAGAAGGCTGAGCTGCTGAGAACTTAACTGAGGGTCCTCCATGCTGATGTCCTGGGAAGAAAGACCCAAGCTCTGCTGCCATCCATCACTGTAAAACTGGCAGGGCTCTGGCACTGATCAGCTGTAGTGTGCAGTGAGTAATTTTGATATTCAGAAATGGTTATTTTGCACCAATATTTCCCATGGAAGCAGAGGTCTGAGCCCCAAATGGCTGTACCATAGAAGCCCAGCACTGCTGCTGTCACCAGCTCAGAGGGACGTGTGCCCAACAGGCTCACCAGCTTCTGCCACATCCTGGCAGCAGGAATATGAACAATCCTTAGGAAAAAATGTGGGATTTTGCTTCCTCTCTAAAAAACACCTTTTCCAGCAGCAGGCTTTGCAGCTTGTTTTACTTTTCCAGCTGAGCACACCCACTGCAGATGCAGCCTAAGGTAGTGCTTTTCATTTTGTACACCCACATTCACAAGTCTCTCTCATTGTTCATGCTTTCGACAGAGGTTACCAATTATACTGTGTGTCGTACATGGCAACTGTTTACAAGAAAATTACATTGTTTATATATTTTTCCTACAGTTAACAAATTATCTTAAATGTCAAGTTGCTTGATACAAAAATAAGAGAGCCTACAGTATGCTTTAAAGCACTGCAATTGTTGGTAAATTGCACTCAGCACAGAATTAGAGACATCATTCGTAAGGAAAACACTTTCCCAAGGGATTCATCTGACATCATAAACTATGAAAATGAAGGCTTAACCATTTATAAATGTCAGCAGAACAAAACCACTCCATTTTTGGAGCACAATTAGTCACGTGCAGTTAACTGTTTAACACTTGCACTGTACTGCTATTGATCTCCGATTGCTTTTATGAAATTAATTTGATAGCTGTACATTTATCATTAATTGTGCTGTGAGCGTCAGAGGGGATTGAGAGCATGAAGGAGGTTGGCTCACAGACTGGGCCCACTAGTTTTTGGCATAATGAGTAAATTGAGCCACATCTCTCATTCTGCATGCACAAACCATCCATAACAATCATGCTTGTCCTCACCACTGTCTTCTGTGTCACTCTGGCAGCAGTTTTTATCAGCTAGGGCCATTAGGTATTGAAAAAAATCAGTGTTTTCTGTTTTCATACAGAGGTGCTGCCAGTCGGGCTGTGGCTGCCTTGCAGGTGCAGTTCAGGGCAGCAATGACGCAGCACCCACTCCTCTGCTCAGCCTCTGCTGCATGCTTGGAGCATCAGCATGGCAACTCCAGCGCTCTCAGCTCCACAGGCAGGTTGGTGAATCCCAACAGGTTCAGATAACACTCACCACCCCAGGAAGTTGTTGTTGGTACACTATTTCACTGACCAGTGCCTTTTCTCCTCAAGGCTGATTTCCTGTTGGGAATTTGTTGTGACCCATCTGGAAACCCAACATATTACACAGTTGTATGTACAGCTGCCACTTCCCCTCATTCTCCTAATAGCCTTCCATAAAATAATCCAGCTCTGGTGGGCAAAAGTGCCTCATTTCAATGCCCTTGTTCTCCTCCTGGAATCCCTTTTGATCACATAACATACATGAGAAGAGATGGTCTCCTGCTTCCATGCCTGCCACTTTGCTTTCTGACCCTGCACTGCTACATTTCAGTAGATGGAGAGTATGGCCTCTTCTGTAAAGTAACAACTTGCTGGTACTTGGTACTTCTGATATAAACCCTTGGTTTTTCCCAGAGTTGCAATGACAAATCATAAATATTTGCTCTGGTCTTAATAATGAGTACCATTCCAATGTTTCAGAAGAGCCTCAGTGCTCTTGCCTGTATTCATCCTGTTTCTGTGGAGTAGGAAATGGGATAGACAATTCACACAAAATTACACTGGCAAACCACAACCCATCCCTGCGCCACACTTTAGTGGTGTCTTTCTCTGCCTTTCCAGCAGCAGATCATCAGCCACCACAGAAGGAGCTTTACTATTAATTATGATGGTAATGTAGTATGATTTGCACTTGCTTCATACATATTACATATTTCAGATGGATAATAAGGAGAACAGTGTAAATACTCAAAGAAAAGGCATAATAGCTTATAATACCTAGACAGGGATTCCAGAAAGAGAAAGAAAAATATAGTTGTTGAGAAACATTTTGGGGAAATCTGAATCAAAGAGTCTTAACAAAACTGACTGCAGGAAAAGGAATTAGAACAGCCCCTAGAAGCATGCCATTTCCAAGTATTTCCTTTCAACTAACTTGTGATTTGGAAGACGAGCATCCTATGCAGACTGGTGTCAGAAACGAGATTACATTAGAAGGAGGGAAAGGAGAAAGGAGGGAAAATGTTCAAAATGAGGGAAAGGTGAAAGAGATGAATGCATTAAAAGCAGTGAATTGTCACTCAAGACACAGTGACAGGACTATGACAGGTAAATAGAAGGATTTTTTTTCCCAACAACAGAACCATTTCAAGAATGTTTCACTGTCTCTTCTTATTTACATTAATACGCATTTGATCATTACAAACTATGAAAAATGACACTAGCAATGTTCTTCAGCTACAAGGACAGTTAGTGTTCATGAAGGAAGATTGGGCTACAGCATCCCAAAGTCCACAAACAGCTGATGACAACTGGATGATCCCAGTCAAGCCCTGCACTCCGTGTGTGCCTTGTCTACAAAGTGAAGATTGCATTTGTTATAGCTTCCTTTCTCTGAGCGTTTTATATGGGATACCAGCCCATATATCAGATCACTTTTCATTATCTTTTATGGTAATGCTTGGGCCATATATCATATTCTCTAATAAATCTTAGCTTTGCCAGCCCAGCAGAGTATCATAACGCTACCTTTCAAAATACTGCTTTTAGCAGAGGATACAGAGGGCTGCATCTTTCACAAGGGTTTTTTTGCAGTTTATCAAAATGAAACATGACATCTACTGTAAATGATATTCCCATTTAGTGCTTAATGATACAGCTGCTTCCTCTCATCCACAAATTCTGATGGTTTGCCAAACAGATATTTTGTTTAGTGACAACCTGTATGCCAAACTGAGAGTTTGTCATCTTCAGCCTATCAGCAATGGAAGCTGATGCAATTATGAGTTGGGACTATGAGTTAAAATAGCCCAGGTATTACAAAAGAAAAAGCACTTGCAAATACTGGAATTAACACCATGCTGACTTCCAGAAAAAAAGATTAGCTTTAAAATTATAGATGCCATCAGGCTCTGCTACTGTTTTTCAATCTAAGGGTTAAAAAAAAAAAAAAAAAAAAAAAGAAGAAAGAAGAAAAAGGAAGTGCTCTGCCAACAATAACTTGACCAAGAAGCAACCATTATTGGCATGGAAAATGTGAGAGAGAACATAATAATAGCCAAATAGCCATGTGGACACATTCAGAATTTCATGGGATTTGGGGACAATAGAGCATAAAACAACTTGTTGCTGCAGCCCCAGTCTGTGCCCTGTTCCACAGTCTCTGGTCTGGTATCACTCTCTGCTGTCCAATGAGCAGCAGGGCTCAGCATCCAACATTTAGGCAATCAGTTTCTAATGATTTTTGACAGGCAGAACATGCAAGTTACAGTAGACCTATGGCAAGGTGTAATTTTTGCAAGTTAAGCTAAAAAGGGCTAAATACAGTTTATTAATTGCTGTCTAAATTAACTTTATATTTCTTATTTTTGTTCTTCTCTTAGACTCTAGAATCTTTCAAAGACATTTTCTGAACTTTGATGGAATCAGTGGACATCTTGGTGTAAATTAGCTCTTACCTCCACTGAGACAATAACCTGAAGGAGATAAATATACATGATTTTGTTATCAGACAGAGTCAGTAAAAACTCCCACATTTATTTTGTGACTGGTATCCTGACTGTACATCCATAAAAAAGAAAAAACCTCCAGTTTCATCACTGGCTTTTGGGCAGGCTGGTGTGTGGGAAGTGGGCACGGCCTTCCTTCTCCATTCCACTGACTCTGGAGGTGATCCTAGGGAGCAGAGGCTCTCTGGCCATCACTCACGGGCCTTGCTCACACACATCTCTGACAATGCATTAAGCTGTTACAGGCTGACCATGATCCCAAGCATCCCAGGGCCATGGCCTTGTCAAAATAAAGCTGACTTCTGGATGATGCTCCAAATATTAAGATATTGGAGGTGCTACTGGAAGAAGGCAGAAAGCTTATTTAATGTGAGCCTTTCACCTGAATTTCCAACCATTGCCATGCTGACATCCAGTTAAAGGAAGGAGACAAAACATTATTCTTTTTCTTACCTGTCACTCAGTACGTTTCCTCCTTAGAAAGCTGATAGCTCAAGAGTCACACCCTTAGAATGATGTTTTGGCTCCTGTTCCAATGAAGAAAGCATCAATCCATTATTTTGAAAGATTGTTTGATATTTAAAGAGAAATTCATGGATTTTTTTAAATGTTACATCTTCTAAGTGATATCTCTACAGCCACTTGAGAAGACCATTTCTATGCCCTTACCCAGTCTCTAGCTCTGCTGAGTTCTCTTTCCGCCAGGATGATCTCTTTCTCCCTGATACCTCAGAAAGGCCAGGAATGAGGTGGTCTTGATGAGTGCAACCACTTCTACACATCCCAGCCTACACTGTAGACTGAAAGCTGGATCCTCTCTCCTGTCCCACCCAGGCCACCAAAATGATGCTCATTTCCCTGTGCTGTGGCTGCCTGTGTCTCCACAGGGACGTTGGTGCTTTAGCTGCCACCTGAATGCCATCCCTCAGCCCTCTGCCTCCTGTCACCACTCCAGCCTCACTGCTGTGTGCCACAGCACAGGGATGCTGCTTGGACCTCAATCACCATGATAACATTGCCTTCATTTTCCACTTGCTGTTCTCCAAAGTGGTTTTACTTCTCTCCCTCCAGTTCAGCTGGCAAATGAAGAAAAAAGTAATAAAAAACATCCATTACCTCAGACATTCCACGTAACTCTAGTTCTTTGCTCCATTCTCAGACCCATCCTGGAATTGTGTGAAAACCTTTGCAGTTATTAGTGGAAATTTACTTCACAGGGACAAAATTCTCCAACTCAGCAGCAGAAGTTACATTAAAAAGAGTTTGTCCGTGTAAAGCTCTTGATGAAAGGAAAATGTGACAGCCAAATTGCCTTCTCATCTGTGCTCCTCCTTGGCCTGGCACAGACTTCATGAGGTGAATGGAAGGGCTTCAATTGATGTCAGTGGGCTGGGGATCCAGTTCTTGATGTTTGTGCTTTGAGGGGCAAGAGAGCAAAAGAGCACCTTTGTACTCCCTCTGTCTAGGTAATTTTAATTGTGGCAGTGGAGCGAAACAGCACCTGTACCTAAAGGATAGAAAAGGGAATGTTAAAAAGGGGCTGAGAAGTGCTGCAAGACAGGAGGAACTGCCTGTCAGGGAAGATAATGAGGACACTGGGAGGTGTGTTTGGTGTGTTTTTCAGAGAATGTTTAAAGAGCTGCTGGCTCTTCTCTGTGTAAGTACAGTGTTGATTTTAGTTAATACATCCAGTGGACATTTATGTCCTTCCTCACTGAGATGGAGATATCTGCTCCTCCCCAGCTCTCCTCCTCACTGGCCAGCAGCTTCTGCTGGACACAGCTCCCAGCCTCTCTGCTCCCAAGAGCAGGGCCTAATCCATCTGCCAGACACACCTTTTCTCCTCTGAAACACCTCTCCTGCCTCCTCTGTGCTGAGACGTTCCCTGGGGATGCAGGGCAATTTCCCCCTTTCAGTCTCCTACAGGAATTGCCCCCCATAAATTATCTGCAGGATCAGCCTGGACATGCTGCCTGTCCCTGACGATACAGGGAGCACATGCCTAGAGGATTAGCAAGGCAGCTGCAGCTGCTGCAATTTTCCCTCAGGACAGGGGATCCAGTCTATCCTGCTGCTTGATCCTTAAAATAACCTCTATATTTTCCTGCTTGCAAACTAGTTCAATTTTCTGAAGATTAAGTTCTCTCTACATTAATGAGGAAGGAAATCAGCTTTCTTGCAAGATGTTTCTTTAATATTTCCCTCAGCCACAAACAAATGTAAGCTTTGAGAAGCTCTCTTTTAGCAGGAATGCCTGAGACATGAAGATGCTCATACCCTTGCTGGTATTACAGGTCACTGCCCTTCTCAGCACTTACCAGAGCTGAAACACTAAATAGCTTGTTATTTCTGTTTAGAAATGTGTCTGTGCTTGCACCCGCTAGTAACCCTAGTGTAGCAAGGAAAGATTAAACATTCAAGCAATTTAGCTTAGTTCCAGTTCATTTTCAATTAACAGGAGAAAATCCTCTCAGACATAATAGGCTGTATCTGGTTGGAGGTTAGTTTATTTGTCTGACTAAAGTAAGTATTTAGGCTTACAAGTTAAACTCACTAATGTTTTTACAAATGTAGTTTATTAAATAAAAAGCATTCAGAAAAAGCACAGGAAATTAAAACTGATTTCAGAGGTATTTTCCCTTTTCAGGAGCTTTTAAACAAGTAAATACCCTTAAATGAAATCCATACCAAACATTTCAGGGAATAAATTGTAGTACTGTTATACAAGGTTTTTTCTAAACTTTTTTTCCTCTAACCTTCCTATATGTTCATTTGCTTTACTTAGAATGTAAAACCTGCTAAGGACCAATTCAGCTTGTCTTCAGGCTGGGAAGGTTTCTCCAAATTCCCATTTTCCCTAACATATTAGGCAAGATGATGTCTTCTGAAAACATCTTTCTGACTTTATAGGCAAGACCAGCCCCAGGAAATAAGGAGGTTGCCTGGACAACACCTTCCCTTGAGGTTTAATATCGCATCATCAAACAAAAGCCAAAAATTAATCTCTTCACAAGCTGATGTTAATTTGCTAGGGAAGGCAAAGATTTCTCTTCATGTGGCAAATGAAATCAAGCAGTTTCCACAGGCAGAGGATCAAAAAGTGTAAGGGTGGAGAGGAGAGCAGATGCACATCGGGATTTTTGAGTAAAATCTCATATAAATACCTGAACTGGAAAACATACATATCTCTGTTTATTAAGGAAACCTTTCCAAATGAACTTTCCCCAAAGCCAAAAGAACTCAGACTGGAACTTCCTGCTTCACCCATTCCCAAGCTGCTAACTTTTATGGTTTTATGTGTTTCTTGTGTTTTTCCCTGTCTTTGAAAATTTATAAAACCATCCTTTAATTTTTTTTTTCCCATGGAATCATAATGTCTTCTGTAAAAGACAAAAGCCATTGATGGGTGCATATCAGTGTGCTGCATTTAGAAAGGTGCAATGAAAGAAACAGGATAAGAAAAAAGCATGAAAATGCAGAAAGTCCCAGAGCATTTATAACCTGATACACTTTTGATTTGCACATCTGGCAGGAACTCTGGTAAGAAGTAATGAGAAAGTTACAGAGGTATGAGGAATCAGCAGTGCAGAGGATAGTTTGCATCTGTGAGAAATGCAGGAAAAAACCCCACCATTCTCATTCAAGCTGTTTTGACAGAATTAAAAAGGAATACTTTCACAAAACAAGAAAGCATCACAGTCACCTTTCCTCCAGCAGTTCTCATTGACCAAGCATTTCCTCTTGCCTGGTGACAGAAGGAAAAACTGTGTATCCAGCTCCTCAGAGACACAATGTGCTCTGTTCCAGGGCAACCTGTATTTAGGAAATCAATTGAAAGGAGAACGATAAACATTTAAGATTCACTGGGGAGCTAATGATCCTCTTACAGCCCAAAGACACCACAATTACAGTAATCTTTACACAAGACTGAGGACTGCAGCTCCCACCCTGAGCACACACGTGGGAAGCCTCCTGTGGGGCTGAGGGCTCCTGACAAGCCAAGGTGAGACCAGAGAGCTGTACCAGAGGGAAACAGCCACTCTTCTGGGGTGAGAGGGAGCTCTGGTTGGTGCCATGCTTATGATAAATGGACACAGCTTGTTGTCTGGGAGGCATTTGAGTCCTTTTTTTTTGTTCTTTATTTCTGACTCACCTGTACATTATTTTGGCATCTTCGTACTTTGCCATCCCCCATTACAAAATGGAAAGATGAGGAGATGGGAAAATAACCACTCTGCGACATGGCTGCCTGCATCTAGGCACAAAACCTTGCTGTGGGGGCAGGTTTCTTCCTTTAGAAAACTGCTTCTTTGGGGTGGGGTTTCCCATACAAAGCTGCCTTGGTGCTCAGGGAACCCAGCCTCTCCCATCACCTCCCCACTCCTGGCCATTTCTCAGACTCTAATAAGGAAACACTGATAAGGTTCAGATGTGGAGCTGGCAGCCATAAGTCCCAGTCATGCTCTGCCTGCCAGAAGGCTTCAGAAACTCAAACATACTGAGATTTAAAGGGTTTCCAGTGACAGCAGTTTGATTTTTCTTTCCTTTAGCAAATCTATTTAATCTTTCTTAGTTGTTCTGGATAGACAAACACCAGTTAGAACCACACACTTTTGGATTCACACCTGAGTCAGAAATGTTGCTCTACTTCTCTAATTTTATCTACTTGTTCTGCTTAGCTTGTTTACTTTCTGTATTCTTCCAGCCCACTTCTGTTTGCTTCGTGATTTTTCTCTTAGCACACTGCTATTCTACCTTCCTAAAAATAAAAACTCTTAATTTTCCTATGGAGTGCTCTGACTCCCACCACTGCAATTTATAAAGAGCTGCCACCACATTCAAGTGCCAATCTTCCTCAGTGAACGAGTGCTATACATCCTTCTGAAACTTCAGATTCTGCACCAGGTCTGACAGACCTAGGCTAGGATAAGAACATTTTGAAGTCAAAATTGGATGGATTGGATTGGAATCTCTTTCTGGCAGTCTGTGTGTCCCATGGACTGATTTTTTTATCTGTCTGCTGTCCCATAATCCACATTCACCCTTTATAAAAGAATTCATCTCTGTTTTGCATCTGCAGAAACAAAGTGCCATAAATAATTCACCACCTCCCCGCTTGCAAGTCGGCCTCTTTCTGGAACTTTGTGCAAAAAAGAGACATTTATCAGGTGTTTGATATATGTTTTCCTCCTTATTCTACTTGTTCAGAGTCTGCCTCCTCCCTCCCAAGCAAAACCAAAAAAAAAAAAAAAAAAAAGTGACATGCTTAGTCCAATAGGAAATTTCTATTATTTACTTCAAAGAGCATCAAATACGATTTTGGAGCCTGAATACTAAGGTGGCCCATTCTTGATGAAAATATTTCACTTGAGTAACTGCTTTACAGGGTTAGAATAACAGAATTAACCAAAGCTTACTCTGCTCCCCCTCTCCTTTAATGCCCAGATACAGAATCACAATTTATGCTTTTTTGAAGACCAGTTAGTCTTCAAACCACAGGATTAAATGGGTAGTTAATAAAATATCTCCATGCTGAAGCCATCACTTTTGCTTTAATTACTTTACTTATTATTTAATTAATAAGGACAAATTTGTAGAAAGCGTTCTCTGCAAAATAAGCAATCTCATTTAAGAACATTTTTCACTATTTAAATGTACAGATCGTAGAAACTCTGGTTAAAATTATGGTGTCGTACCACTTTTGTCTCTATTTCTAACATAAGTGAAGGTTTGCATAGTAAGTTATTTTAAGCAGTGAGCAGACTTAAGTCAAGACTGATGCAGTTTGTCTTTCCCAATCAAAAAACCTCACAGAAAATCCACCGACAATCACCACTGCAAAACCCCAGCACTATGCTTGTGAAAGGAAACCAAATGACTTCTCAGGAAAGAAGATGGGCATCTCAGCGGAACCATTTTAATCTGAAGGGTAGCAAATTGTGTGACTGAGTGATTTGACTCCAAAGCAAAATTTATGCAGTGAGGACGTCTGGGAACTGCAGGGTAATGCTCAGTTCCAGAGCCCAGCTACTGGGACCGAGGCAGCTTTTTTCCCTCAGAGATTCTTTTGAAAAAACCACAAACCACCACCCCTAAATCTGAGATAGAAATCTGAATTTTTCGTTTGTAAGAGGATTTTCTACAATTTTCTGATTGGTTTTCTCACTTTAACCTTCCTGCAGAATTTCCATCCTTTGACCTCTATTAGATTCTGTACATGGAGTTTTCTTTATTGTAACTTATAAATATTGACATTCATGATGAGTATTAGGAGAAGAGACTTGAGGTTTCCTTTTACAAAGTAAAAAGTTCGAGATGGAAAATCTTTTTCTGACTCAACCAGAACTCTTTTGTATGTGAAGAATTTGAGTCTGATGTTACTCTCGTGCTGGAAAAAATGTAGTCTTTGAAGTCACTCCATCAAAGCCAAAAACTACACAGTAATAAAGAAAAAATGAGCTGTTTATGTCTTCTTTTTTGTTTGTTTCTTGCCTTAATCTGAAAAAAATAATAAAAATCACCTGATTTATGTTTGTTCTTTGTGTATATAAGGCATGACAAATACATTCAAATATGCAGACCAAATACAGTTCTGATTAAAAATTCAGGATTCTTTCCTTTCATTTTCATGGACTGAGTTTCAGCTTTTCATTTTGATTTTTTTTCTTTTTTTGAAATTCACATTTTCCAATGTGGTCCCCTTTATCTGGTTTATTACTATTTCTCATGTCTTGAACAGAAATGGCAAGTTCTGCTGCACTCTTGACATTAAGAATCAGAAACAGATCTTGAGTCAAAGTAAATGAAGCTCACGAGTTTCTTTCCATTCTGTATCTTATGACATGAATGTGACTCATAGCCTTGAAGCAATCGTGAAATTGTAAGAAACACATAAACAAAGGGGAAAATCATACTCTGAAGAGGACTGAATTAACTAAAATGAATTAACAATTTTCCAAGAAATTAGATTAAATTAATTTTTACAGAAAGAATTGGCAAATGATTTCAAGTGAATAAATACAGTGGTAAAAGTGGAATGTTGGTGTTTTACTCTAGGATGTTGAAAAAAAAATTAGAGTATCTAAAGTCTGAGTGTTTTTTTTTTTTTTTTTAATTGTGTAAAATTAAATTACAGTGATTATGTTGAGAAAAACAAAGAGATGAACAAGGCACACATTTTGGCAGGGGTTGAATGTAGCTATGCCAAATATTTCTGCACAGAAAGATCATACGAGCAAATTTTAAACTGAGAAAAAATGTCAGAGTGGGCTGCAAGGGTCACCATGAACTTGGTTTCTCCTTCACTTTGGGTTTTGGGCTCGGGCTGGCCTTTCCTTGCTTTGCTCTGTTATTTCTGTTCCCACAGTTAAGCAGAAAGTTATTCCACAGTGCAGAAAGCACCTGGAATACTTGTCAGTGACTTCTGACATCTCTGTGGAGGATTCCCCAGATTTCCTCTGGCTGAACCCAAATTTCCTTCCTCATGCCATCCTGGAGACTTTCCCACCTCCCAGGGCTGGTTTAAGTTTTTTAAATGTACCACTAGCAGCAAATTACCCTCAACATGCTGTTGTCGAGGCTTCATTGATGAAGGCATGTATTTTCATTAACAAAATGTCTTTCCCAGGTATTCTGTGAGTTCAAATCTACACTGAGCAAGTGGTTTCCCATGGCCTCTCATATCTTTTGACTCTTATATTGTGCCCTTGAGAGCAGCTTTCCTGTTTCTGCCATGGCAAGGTACCAGCAAGGACACAAAAGTGCCAGCAGGAAGGTTATTGCAGCTGTCCCCAGAGCAGCCAGGGACCTCATGTCATCCAGCACACAGCTGGAGAGCTGGCACCAGCCAAATGCAGAGTGCCTGGACTCAGGGCTGGTTTTGGGACACCAAGAGCAACTGTGCACCCAGTGTGATGGAGGAAAGGTTGAGAGAGACTTTCTCTGATTCAAATATAGAAAATGATATTCATCTGAACAAACAATAAATATACTCCTAGAGAAAGCATGAGGAAAAGTATCACCTACTGAGCTCACAAGAAGAGAAGCAATGGAGATTGCAGTAGGGGATGTAATGGTTAAAATCATGAGGGACAAGCTGGTGGGATACCAGCAGGAACATTTACAGTGGACATATCTTCATCTCTGAGGAGTCTGTCCCTCTTAAGGGCTCAGCACCACTTTTAGTGCTTGGCATGCTGACCTAAATCAAATCGACTAGAGAAGTCAATTTGCTTTCATTTGGGTAGGGAGAAAGGACATGTTTTCATATCCCAAATCTCTTTGGGGACCTGAATTACCTTTCTTCCCTTGCAGTCCGAAGAAATATGTGTTCATTTCCTATGCCTGTGCGTGGTTAGTGGCTCCTGGGGGAAGGAAAAAGATGTTCTCCTTGTTGCCTGGCTAGCATTTTAGGAGTCCCCAGGGGTGTCACAGTCCTGTGCATCCTCAGGATGACAACCAGCACGTGTGAGCACGAGCAGATCAGTGAGAGACGCTGCTCAGAGGGAAAGGAGCTTTGTAAATGATCTCTCCTCATCACATACAGGACCTGGAGCTGCTTTTGCCAGCAAGCAGCACGACTTTTGGAAGGGAACAGTCACGAAGCAGCCACGCTGAAGACAAACACACCAGCCCTGCAATAGGGGTGGTGGCACAGCAGGAGCAGAGGAAAAGTGCAAGTTTCATTTCTTCTTCTAAAGTGATATTTAAAGGAAGAAGAAGAAGCAGAAATGTCAAAAGAGTGCCTTTTAATTATGATAGGGAAAGAGTTTATAGCTATATCAAGCATGGAAGGTGTAAAACCTATTTTGAAAAAGTGATTATTAAAAATCTGACTTCACGTACAAAAAAGTTATAAAGCCTCCTCATTTCAAGATTTTCAAAAAATAAGCTGTGAGGAAGTTTTGTTTAAGAGCACAAGGCTTAAAGTGCAATATAATTGAAAGAAGATTTGATCTCTAAGAATACAAAGGATAACCAAAATTAAAGAAAATCTAACAATCTTTTAACCTCAAATAGACTTAATAATTTAAAAATATATCTTCCTACATCACCTTTCTGGCCCATCCTTCAGTTTTGATGTTAGTGGCATGTTTGCAAAGGCTATGGAGGCTTCAGTGAAATTACCTCCTCTGATCAAAACAAAGGTTTCCCACCCTTCCATGTCTTGCTCCATCCGTGGTGGCAAACAGACAATATAAATAGAGTGATCCCTTTCACTCTCCTCTCACTGACTAAAATGCAATCAATACCTCATCATCCTTTCCTGTGCACAGCAGTGCACAGGTTATTTAGCTTCTAAACACAACTATTGAGACTGCCAGCATCAAAGGAAAAAGCAGGATTATCCTGCACTAATGTGCTTCTGGCCCTAATGTGATGGCCTGTGGAAAAAAGTGGCCTCCACCCTTCTGATATCCAAGCTGCATCAAGGCTTTATCAATTCCTTCCTTTCTGTCCTGTCATTGCTTTCTTTTCTTGTGGGAACTGAAGAGGCTAAGTATTTCTTTAATAATCCCTAACTGAAGACCTCCAGCAGTTCCTTCAGCAGCTCATGTCTGAGAGGATCTCTGGGCTGGATCCTGTTGGAATCCAGGGATTCCTTTGGATACCCTGGACTGTCAGAAACCTGTGCAGGGGGGTTTAAAACCTGTACAGGGGGGTCTGGAATCTGTACAGGGGGGTTGGAGACCCTGGAACAGAGCCCAGGAAGGCAACGGCTTTGACTTTAGTCCATGGGAGAGACTTACAACATTGGGAGAGGAGTTACAAGCCACAAAGTGTAATAAAGAGTAGTATAGTTTACACATTTGGGTTTTTAGAATAGGAGTGAATGGGGACAAGATGGAGGATTCTGGGTGATGCCCTGGGGTCTTCTCCTTCTTCTTCGTCTGCATCTTCTGCAGTGACGGTGGCACAAAGTAGCTTTAGAGGGATTGGGTTAGTGTAGAAGTAACCTGTTTAGTACAGAATGTAGATATTGGTGTGTAATTGTAAAAAATTAGTATGTAACTATCTGTATAAAAATGGACG
Organism: Phylloscopus whistleri; assembly: GCA_017589585.1. NCBI lineage: Eukaryota > Metazoa > Chordata > Aves > Passeriformes > Phylloscopidae > Phylloscopus > Phylloscopus whistleri. The sequence goes on from JADMLD010001220.1 coordinate 982,594, forward strand.
ACAGAGCACGGAGTTGTCGCCTGTTGCCCGTGCTGTGGCAGACCTTGGCCAGGCACAGAGAAAAATGAAATTATAAGAAATAATAAACAAAGCGAGAAACCTTGAAAAAAGAACATCTGAAGACTCCGTGTTGTTCCGTCATTTGGCTTGGGGCTTTTCAGAGGGCAAAGGACATCTAAACCACCCTGATCTCGGGGAAGGGTGCACCAGCCCCAAACCCGAGAGATCCACTCAACGCATCACTGCCAGAGCTGTGGCAAAAGGAAGAGGGATTCTGGGATCACCTGCCTCCTCATAGTGCCCAGAGCGAGTTCAGGGGAGAGGAGGGTCTGGAGTTCAGACTCCTTTTAGAGAGTTTTCTGTGAACTTCCACTGGAGCTCAAGTGTTCATTTCTGTGGTGTGGGGATTGGCAGCACACAGTCCATTGTATGTTCTTGGAAAAAGGAAGAAGCCTCCCCCCACTTCCAAATGGCTTACTCTTGCCTAAGCTCAGTTTCAGGATGAAGAAGGAATTTAACAGGTGCACTCCTGCTTAATTTGATTCAAGCTCTATTAATGCTGTGAGATTTTCACTAAAGACCAGCTCTCTTGTGCTCCTTCTTCACAAAGAACATGCATTTCTAGTGTTCAGTGCTATTACACTTCCTGGCAGTTTCTGTGTTCTCCAAAACATCTGCAAAGCAGGTCAGGTGATCTTGTCCCACTGTGTGAAATATAATTGCAAGATGCACAACTCAGAAGCATAAATCCATGCTCAGAGAACCTCAAAGTTTGTGTGATGGCGTTATCATGCTCTGCAAAGCTGTTGACAACTGCCAAATACATTTCATTTACATTGAAGTCTGAGAAAAATATAATTAGCACCTCATATTAAAAAGAAAGCAGCATGCTGTTGACAGTAAGCCAGGAAGTTGATAAACACAACTTCCTCAAATTAAATTTTCCTGAAAAACCTAGATGAGGACATAAATTCTAAAGAGGTTGGTGTTAGCAGCTGTGCAGCACAATCATGATGAAACTCCAAACCCTAACATTATCACTTACTCTTATAACATATATTTTCAGAAGATTTTCAAATTACATCAAGCAAATGTAGTGTTTTGGGTTGAAGGCCTCTGAGTAAGGGATGGTTTGCTAAAATTAACACCACTTAAACAAGAAGCACAGAGTTGCTGACAAACTTGTAATTCCGGATTTGGTTGCCATCCGGGTGTACTGCTCAATTCAACATCTGCTGTGACTTTTTGGAGCTATATGGAAATGTTTAAAATTGAACAAATTGAGATTTTCAAAACTGAGATTCCCTTAACAGGCACAGCTCATAAATCTGAGGGAAGATGAAGGGACTGATTCCTACAAGTACACCAGAAGGATGATTGTTTTCTTTGACTTGGTCCCAGATGATAGCCCCAGTTATACAAACATAAGGTTATAGTGGGGGCAAGTGCTTTCAGTGATGACAATTGCCCTGGCAGAATGTTACATTTCTTCTGAAACTGAGAGTTGAAAGGACTAAGGGAAATATGAAGAACAGAAATTCCCATTATCATTAATTCCAACAATCCTTGTGGATAGCTAGGTACACCTGGCATCATGATGCAGCTCAGCAGTGATTGCACAGAATTGTCTGTTGGCAGTTTGTGCAGAGGGTGAAGAAGGATTTTTCATTTCATGCATCATTTGCAACTCCCTTCAATAATTCAGCAAAGTCAATACACAGCCTTGATGCACAGTTAGGAGAAAAAGCCTGAAGCAAACAAAAGCAAGTAATTCAGAGAGTGACCAAGCATAGCTAAATCCTTTTAAGCTCTGTTCCCCACTGCTGCCCTGCCCTTTTGCTACATACTACATGAGAGCATGTAATTAAGTCCATTGCAGTCATGGAATTTCCTTGCCATAGATACATAAGGAGCAGACTCCCCTGTATCTCAGTGATTTTAAGGGACTTAGTAGTGCCTTTCTTTGCTCAGACATTCAGGGTTCAGACTGCTCATTCCCCCATAGCAGAGACTACAGAGTTGTCTTGGTAGAACATTTAATCCCCAAGAATAAGAGGGAACTGTCTTTCAGACAAGTGTCTTTGCCCTGACCTCTGCTTCTCAAGAAGGAGTGAGAGATGTCAGGAAAAAACGGAATAATACAGAAACCAGGAATCACTGCAGAATGACCCCACAGCCCATAGACCCAGGTCAAACAGGTCAGGACTTACTTCCACTGAGTGGCCAAAAGCCCAAATTTGATACATATCCTACTTCCCAGGTGTGAATTTCCACCCTCAAGGCTGGGCATGCCATGTAGCCATCCTAGAGCAGGCAAAGGGCTGAATCAACAAAGCCAGACCTCCTGTGAGACAAAGCACTTCTTTATCCTCTGTGGATTACTTTTTTTTTTTTTTTTTTAATTCAGCAATGTGACATTCAGCCTGCCACAGCATCAAGTACATGGATAAAGTCTTGTGACTTTGACAGCCTGCATGACTACTGAGAAAATGACTAATGCTTCAGACTTAGAAAGGGAGAAAATCATCCCACGAACATGACACACAGGTCTAGAAACCCCACAGAACAGACAAGAGGAGGAGTGAGTCTGGGATGCTCGTGAGGCTGTGCTTCTATGTGGAGAGGAGGGTAAACTTACCACAACACTCAATTACTTTTGCCTTTCTTTCATTCTCAACCTGCTTTCCAGACACTGCTGGTAAAACGAGTCCTTCACTGCTGGGACAACAGGAAGGAAAGCCTTGGTCAACCACTGCAAGCAGGAGGCAGGGCTGGTCCCAGAGGCTGCTCAAGAAAAGACTCTTGGAGAAAAATGCAGGCAGTGATCAGGGGGTTAATTTTTCTCAAGTTTTCTTTTGAAAGAGGTTTTCTTTGCTGCTAAGAATTCAGATTTTTTTTTCATCTCCTGCTCCGTTCTCTTGCTTCAGCAGAACACAGCAAAAAACATTTCATTTCCTTTCCTGCCTAGTGGGATGCTGAGGAGATGTGATCTCTGAATTGGTATATGTTTCAGCTGGCCCACATTCGCAGCAAAATTTATGACACATGCCAGTGCCTCCAGTAGCTGATTGGATATGGCCAGGGAAATGGAGAAAGCCTCAACTCGCCGAGCTTCAAAAAATGAACTTCACTTAAATGATGTATTGTTGTTTTGCAGGAAAAAGGAACACCTGGCTTGTACAGTGGGGAAAAAGAACAAAATGCAACATTCATAAAAATGACTGAAAAGGGACTGGAGAATAAGGTTATTTTTGCTTCCACATGAGAGAACAAGCCACAAAACAGGGTTTGCAATTATAATCTGGCATATCTGTTGCTTTTGTTTGACATGATTGCATTGGTATGTCCACTAATTCAGTTTTAATCTTCATTAACACCTCCTGCATTTTTCAGAACAGATTCAGACTGTCTGATGCTTCCCATGTCACTTGGAAGAAGTATCAGGAAATTATTATTGCTTTTCTTACTACACTACATAATTACTTCTTCAGATATAAAAGTCATTTATATTGTATGAATGAGATTTTGGTTTTGCTTTTCCCACTGTACATTTTCAGTGCAGATGTAATGGTTATATCCTCAAATAAGAGAGAGAGCAAAACTGAATCTAGGAAGAAAAAAGATTTTTATATGAACCTTCAGTGCAAAAGATTTGCAAATATTTTTAGGTAAGTTAGAGTTTAAAATGTTGAGTAAGGAGCACACTTTTAATTCAGCTAAAATAGGAGTTAACCCAACTTGGAGGAGAGAAGCAGAGAGGCATGAGAGGAGAGTGAATGAGAAAAGAGGTAACTCCTTATCTGCTGAGCTCTAAACAGAATATCAAATGCAAAGTATGCTTGTGTGTATCTGCTGGATGGATCTGTATTTATGTATACATGCACAGAAGAATATGTAAATCAAGGCATATATTTTTAGCAACAGGATATGCTGTGCTACAACATTCACTAATTTGCCTTTCCTAAATGCTACAGAAAAGCAAATCCTGTAGCAAATTCAGCATGAAAATATAGATTCCATACCATTCATTAAAGCCAGACCAGCTCTTTGCTAGTAAGTAAATAAACACAGCTGACTCTGAGTCCTATTTACATGTAGACTCCTGCACTCTGCACTGAGCAATAAAAAATTAGATTACTTTTAATGCTTGGTGTGTTAGGAGATCCTAACACCAACGTGTGTGATGTTCCTGGGAGGGCAGGTGCACCTTTTGGCTGTCCATTACAAGCATGTAAATAAAGGGTTCTGGCACAGGAGCTACTGCCTGGGAGCATTAATAGAGTTACTGCCTAGAAATCCTAATTGCAAATGAGCAGCTTCACCTAATTGGCCCAGCAGCACCAATACAGTCAAAGTACACCCATCCTCACTGGGAAAATGTGATGCCCATTTTGGTCTGTGCTGTTCTTGGAGATGGAATTTGAGCCTTTTTTCTTGGGAAGCAGAATCCGTTATGATGTCTATCGCATAAAGAGTAATTGCTTGCCAGTAAGTGCTGGTCCTAAAAGAAATATATTCTGAATTGATTAGTACTCAACCACCCATCCCTGCAGAGAGCCAGGGAGTTCTGTAATACCTTTCATAACTTTTCAATTAGATTTTGATTTGGGAGCATTTTTGCCTCCTGCCATGGAGGGAATTGTCTGGCAGAGTGCAGTGAGGAGCAGAAAGGAATTGTGAATCCTCTCGACCCACTGCTGTCAGGGGGGCTCTGGCAGGCTGGGGTGCCCAACACCATGGGTTTAAAAGCTGCCAACATACTATTTTCAAAATAAAAAGGGAATTAAACAGTGCTGCTAAATGCATGCCATTACATGTGTCCCTTGGTTTTTAGTTTCAAACATTTGGTACGTGGGTTCCTCCACATTCTGGTGCTTGGGGAGACACTCTTTCCGAGATAATTCAGTGATTGCAAGCATCACTGCTCTCCTATTTCCCTGGCTACAGTTGAATGAACTGCTAAGAACAATTCCTGAGACTGGGCAATCCTACTCTGTACATTAGTCTGTATAAACCAGGAGACATCCAAATTCCTGTCAGTCTGAGCTGTGGGGCCAGTAATTTTAGAGAATTACGTATGAGCAAAGTGTTCTAATGCAGAAACCAAAGTCAGCTTCAAAATGATTTGCCAACCACAAAATGAAATAAACTGGCTGGATGATTTGTTCACAAAAATTAATTCCATCAATTTTACCACTTAATCTCCTGCCTCTCAAGAGGAATCTGGAAAACTCAGTGCATCAATGTATACATTTCTGGAGAAGTATTATGCGAAAAATGTTCATCATAACATACCATCAACACAGTTATGAAAGCACCTTGAATTTGTATTTCGATAGAGGAAAGGAGACGGTCATATGCAAATAACATAAAAATATAACAACAGTGATTTCTATGTATTATAGAGAAAACAAGGCACTTTCAAGAGGCAATTGGAAAATAGGATGCCAGGCACACTGCTTTCATCAAATCAAAGATGAATTGTTCAACAAAGGCCTGATGGGCAGACCAAAAATTAGCCGCTGTTTTATCACAGTAATTACAGGGAAAATTTGAAAAAAATATATACTGATAAAAAATCAGCACAGGCAAAGAAAAGAAAATTCCTGACCTGCTGATTCCAAAACAGTAGCCTATTTCTGTCTTTTTCAAACAGCAACATGGTATAGCAGTTTCAAGACGTGTTCAGGATAAAAGCCTGTTTCTTTCACAAGCAATTACAAATATTTCATTACCTTTGGGAGAGAAGGAAAATGAAGGACTACTATTTTACCTTTATTTCTATCTCTGTATTGATTATGACAGCTTTTAAAGCCCAATTTCAAATGTGAATAAATTTTCCCAAATAGCCTGATTCCTTCACACAGTCTCCCTATGGTGTGGACGTGCAAAAGGATAACACAGTGTGGGAGACTGGGAAAACACATTCTGTGCAACCATGTCAGGATGCTCTTTCACACAGACAAATTGTCAGTGGAGCATCTGCAGGGTAGTTTTTAACTTAAGTCAGGGTAGTTTTTCCTCTGATGTCCTTTATTGGTGATCTCACAGCCTGTTTGCATCGGAAGGCAGTTCTGGCAGAGGAAACACACAGAGCTGCAGTTTAGGCTCCAGGGAATGCTTCAGCACTTGCTGATACCCAGGGGATGCTGGACCTGATTTGCTTTCCTCCCTGCTAACTCAGAGCTTACTTGTACAAATTCTCTCACGTTCTTCAGAAGAAAACAATTTCTGAGAAAAATATGTGCAAACCATCTTTTGACAAAGTCAGTCAGCACGGAAGAGATTTACAAAATGAGTAACAAATAAGAAAGAGATTCTGACTCTCCCATGCCTTTGTTCCTGAGGGGGAGCAACACCACATTGCCTCCTCCTAAAAGCCACATCTCTGGTAGGGCCTGGCAGCACAGGACTGTCCCTGAGGAAGGGCACGGGCAGGTCACAGGGGAGCACTGTCTGAGAAGCTGCAGCAGCACCAGTGGGTGCCTCTCTGAGGAGAGGACCCTGAGCTAGGGCAGGGCACCCTCCACTTGAGGGTGACTCATGTCTCCATGCCACTCAACAGAAAATTAATGCCACCAGTGCACAGACCAGGGCCTGACTTTACCCTAATTCCCATTTGATTTTCTCTGAAAGGGAGTGATTGCTTTCAGGAACAAGCACACTCCCTCTCACTGCCTTCAGCAGCTCAGCTCTCAGGGAAGTGGCTTCAGTGCCAGGATCTCTTCCAGACTTCAAGCAGCCTGAGTGGGACACGCTTTTTGTAGCCACAAAACACAGCACCCACATTGCATTTAGCAAGGATCAGCTGCACGCAGAAAATTATTTTATACAAACTGCAAACAGCCTTACCAACCCCTGCAGGAGGGCTGGAACTGAAGCCTCTGTGTCTTTCAGCCTGTGGCCCAGCTCTCTGGGTACAACCCTCCTGCTCCAACCAACATGAGGTCTCCCAAGAAGAGAATTTGGCAGATTCAGCTTCCTCTCCTCCCATCCTGCCCTGGTCAGCCTCTGGCTGTGAGCTGAGCCTCCCTGTCCCTTCCCTCTGGCCTGACAATGGTCTTGGCCCCTCACTCTTGTTTCAAAAAGGGCCAGACTACAAGGTGGCTGCATAGATATCTCTCAAAGCAGTTGTAAAGTTGTTTGGGTTTTTTAGTAGAGGGGTATTGAAGAGGAGTATTTGAGGAGGGATGAAAAGCTTGTAAAAGTGGTAATTTAGGGGGAAATCAGAGAAAAAACCCTCAAACTCAGATTTTGTGCAGAATGGAAATATATTGCTCCACTTCTGTCACTTATGTAAAACCCTAATCCTGGAATAAAGACACTTTACTTCATTCCAAGCACTAAAGCCACAAGAGGTTGTTTTCAGCTTTGGGATCAGCACATCCTTGGATTTTTGTGGCAGTTGTCTCCCCCCAGTCCCTGCTGTGCTCTGTGCAGTTGAATTGCTCCTTGCATTGCTTGTTCTTTCCCCAGGAAAATACTAAAAGTGCAACAATCAAGATAACTTTTTCTACAAACAGTGAAAAAAAGACTTTTTTTTTCTATTTGGCATTCAGCTTCACAGCCTAATTAATTAGCATTTGTACAGCACTTTGAAAATACGAGATGCAATTGAAGTGCTAAATATTATTATTAATATTAGCAGTACCACCATTTTGCTCAACTGAATGCATTTTCCAAAAGATTTGCCACAGAACTGACTTGCTATAGACTTGAAATGCACTTGGAGTTCCTTCACCATATTTGATTACAGTAAGCCAAGTGGCTGGCACATCTGCATGGCTGTGCAAGTATTTTTTTGTCTATTAAAAAATTAAATCTCACATAGCACAATTTGTTCTGAATCTTTCAGCAAGGCAGAAGATAATGCTTTGCAGGGCAGTTTTGGGATTGTTTATGAAAAGGACTCTGAGATGCTTGGCTGCCATAAGCTACCTTTCATTTGTATGTATCCAAATATGCCATCCAGAGAGAAAAAAATCTCCTCCACGAGCTCTTGTAATTGTAACTTTCTCATTTAGCACAGGAACTGCTGGTAGTTAAAAGGCACAAACACTTCTAAATAGGTGACTGATCCCTGTTGCCCTCAATTTAAAATATAGCTGTAACTTGTAAACTCCAGAGCTCCCAGGACACATCTTTCTTCATTTCCATTTTGGTAGCTGCTGTTTTCGGCCGTGCCAAGAGAATATCTGGCCTTAACCTTCTGAATCAGTTTCATTTCAAAATCAATGACTTTTACCCCGTGCTGGCTATTTGCTGCTCTCATTCTTGCTAACACATGTCTAGGGTAGTGGCTGCAGTCATCATTTCTTCACCCAGCTGCTTATACCCACATTTTTATTTCTGAGCGAGCCAACCTGTTCTGCTCGAGGTAATTTGCAGTGGCTGAGAGCTGAGTAGCTCTTGGCTGCCTTAGGCCAAAGAGAGTCTGCAAATGACTGAGAGACTAAATCATTAATTCCCTGTGGTTTGCTTGTTGTGGTGGTCCCAGAGGCTGTCACAGAACAGGACACACACCCAAGACATATGGGCTGAGCTGGGGCCAACCTGACTCTGAAGGAGGCGAGCTGCAGCTGCCAGGCTGTGTGCAGGAGCACCTCAGGAGCACTCTGGGAATCTGCTGACAGCCCTGCCCAGGAGGGGTGCCCACCTCCATGGGCAGAGCTGACTGGTGGCAGCAGTGACTCTCTGTGGGGTCTGCTCTGGTCCCACAGTGCCCATTCCCACCTGGGTTTCGCAGTGGGAAGCAAAAACCCTGGGCTTGCAGGAGATGGAGATTGTAGGAACCGGGGTGGATGGAGATGAGAGATCTCTGGAGCCAAGGCTGCTCTTGGAGCAGTGGTTTATTGCACAGGGTGTGGGTGAAGGGGCCCTGCTGGGAGCTGCCAGCTCAGAGCAGGCCCGAGAGAGAGAGAGAGAAGAGCAAGAGTGCGAAGAAGAGTAAGAGAAGTAAGAGGGCGAAGTTCCCGTTACAATACATTAAATCTTCTTCTCTACTGAATGTTCTAACTTACACCAACCAATCTAATACAAGATACAAATCCTATAGCATTTACATACAGCCTATAAGAATCATTACATTACTATACTGTGTTATCTTTTAAACCCTAAAAGCTACTCTTTGGACCCCTCTTGCCAAGCTAGTAGGGTCTGCTCTGACCCTTGGACTTCTGGTGAGGAGAAGGGCATTGTTTAATCAAAAGGGGATTACCTTCAGCCAGCCACACTGTTATTCTCCAGTTGTCCAGTAACTGAGGCTTTAGACATCAAAATTTGCTTTCAACTCTATTTCACTTATAGGTTTCATATTCTCAAAACCTAAGCAGTCATATTTATAAGGCTTTCCTTTTTCATCTTCCCCAACAGAGCTCCCAAAGCCTTACCCAGTTCATGTGTGCCACTGCAGTAGGAGGCATGAGGAGAGAGGGCAGGGGGCTGAACACACACTTTTGTGGACATTTAGGGCATGACTAAATCTAAATGTTTTGCTTAATACATGCATTGATGCCAACTTCATTCCATATCTTCTCACCTCTCAGACCTCACCTAACTCCAATGGTTATTGCTGTGGTGTTAGGGGAGACGATTTTCACAGTTGCAAGGAAGGAGGAGAGGGGAGTTTCATAGGTGCAAAAAAGCAATACATGCAATTTAATTCAATAAAAATGAAAATGGGGCACCAAGGCAGAAAAATGAGTAATAAAACTGGAAATCCTGATGCCACAGAATTTGTGGGGCCCAAGATTGCACCCTAGACTGTAGAAACTGCCCATTGTAATTAACAGACAGGCACATACCCACAGCACAGCCCACAGGAGATGGGGCAAAGAAAAGTCAGACTTTTTGGGCTTAGTTAAGGGATATGAGTCCAGGAAACCTGACAGCAGTTCTCTCTCTAAAAGTCTTGAGCAGCTGATGGATCACTACAGACAGATAATGTCCCTCACAGCAACAGCAAAACAGAGCAACCTTGAACTCGGAGAGGCTGACAATTGTCATTAAATGCATGGTATTCAATCATAAAAATATTTTGTGGTTTTAGCTCTTGTGAGTGTTTCACCCTTCTTTTCCAAATCCCCTGAGACAACACATCCCTTCAAGATGCATAAGAGTGAAATACAAAGACCTTTCAAATATCAAAGCTGTGTGGTGCAGTGTGCAGCCAGCACTAAAGTGCTGATGAAGATTTGTTTGATAGCCTTCTGAATTCTGGGGATATATCCAGAGCCAGAAGACATATTAGAGAGGCTGAATCATAAAGCAAAACCCAGATACTTCATTCATTTCATGTGCGGGGTTCAAAGGAAAGACCCTGTGAAAATGCTACAAAGTGCTAATAATACAAACCTCATAAAAATAAAGGAAAAAAGAGAAAATGCCCAAGAAACAAAAAGCCTCCAGAAAAACACATAATAGAACATAAACCCTGCAAAGCTGGTCTTTGAATACAAGATTGGCATAATGCATTTTGAATCTTCAGTCGTACAAAAATGTCTTTTTGCATATGAAAGGTCTTTGTAATTTTTGCTATCATCACTATAAGCCTCAGATGCATTTGCTTTGATTTAGTAAACAATAAAAAAGAAAGAAAAAATCCTAAGTGCTTTTCTATAGATGTGTAAAGATGCTCTTTAAAAAATGTTATTGCTTCTCCCCCCATACCAGTTGCAGAGGGAACTGCCATCCATGACTGGGTTTTGATTGTTCTTTTTTCTTTTTCTTTAAAAAACTCCCACAAGCCCCGGACTCTCAGCCTTGATGACTGAGCTTTTCTGAGGAGAAAAGGAAGGGTGTGAGGAAGGACAGATAGAAGTGAAAAGAAGTTTAAAACCCCCTTAAAAACAGGGGCAGTTGGGAATATTTAATAGCAGAATATGAAGTAATTAAAAAATTAATAAAACAAAGTATATGCCACTTTCAAATTCAGCCAGGAGAAACTATTAATCATATTTTTAAAGATATTGTGTTTTGAAACCAGTGGAGAAAGTGAGTTTTGCTCAGAGTTTCACTTTTGAAAATTACTGGTCTTTGTAGCTGTTTTCTGATTAATTATTTTCCCACCTATTTGTATTTAGTTAGCGTTTGAAAGAGGCATGAAAATGCTGCCCAGAAGAAAGGCTGTTTGGTTTTACATTCCTTTAAAGAAAAACCTGTAAAATGACAGCCTGAACTTCAAGGGCCAGCAGAATCCCACAGCAGGTGCCAGCAGCCAAGAGCAGATCCAGGATGCTCCCGTCTGCACCCTGCAGCTTCTTCCTGCTCCTCAGGCACCAAATGATGGAGCAAGACACACAGGGAGGTCTGGGATTGAGGTGGAGAGCAGCAAATGGATCCCATGCTCTCAATTTGCCCAAATGCCACAGCCCTCACCCAAGGAACTTTGCCTGGGCTGTGACAGAAAGGCTGGACCACAACTGTTTTATGGTCAGCTGCACAAAATAACTATCATGCTTCTTCAATGTGTTTTCGCTCCTTGATATGATGAAATCTTAAAGCCTAAGCAGAGTTCAAGAAGCTCATTTAATTTTAATGTATTTTATCCCTCTAACCAGAACAATTTTTTCTTCAATTACCTTTAACAGAAATCTAATCTAACAAACAAGAACAGCAACAAAATATGTCATTACAAATGATTTTTACAATTTTGTTGTTGCTCTGATTTATTATGGTGTCAAGTTTTTCTAATTTTGTTTGCTGATCACACTTTTAGGAAAAGGTGTCTTTGATTTGCAACAATTGCCAGCAACACCTATGTAAATATTCAGATGTAAAGAGGCAATTTCAATGGACATTTAAACAGGGTAAAACACCTGCTTAGATACACAGAGTAATGAACTCAGGTCTGTTTACCAATGGCTTTCCAAAAATAATACGATGTTGTACAAGGCTATTACAATGTACAGCTGATAGCCAGAATTTAAAGTGGGATAAATGCTTTCTGGCAAGGTCATAAAAGGAATCAATGCTGGAAATGTAGTCTTTCATCACAGAACTATGCAGATAATTGCCAGGCAACAAACAATATGCTGGCAAATGACCATTTTTTCTGTCCTTAAGAGATACAGGCATATCTACCCTTGCAAATGCTGTAGTGCAGGAGCAAAGGGTCTGCAGAGGCAAACAGCTCCTGGGCCTGGGATTTTTGTTTGGGTTGTGCACTTCTGCTGGGGCTGATCCCGACTTTGGATGTTGGTGAGTGTTCTTCAGGGGTGGGAGGGCTTCAGGACCCCTCCTGCAGGTCAGCTCCCCCCAAAGGGCACCTGGGAGGTGCAGCCCTGACTGCCTGCCTGAGGCAAGAGGGAGTGATCCCACAATTTCCTTCGCAAGCACTGTCTTGATCCAAAAGCAGACACAAGGCAAAGTTCTCCTGCCTACAAAGCCAGCCCTGCCCAGCACTGCACCAGCAGTGCCCAGGTGTGACAGCCAGGTCACCTCTGTGGGGGTCAGCAGCACCACAATTGTGCCTGGCCCATCCTGGAGGGGGAAAACCTTTCTCTGCTTGGTCTCACATACAGCCCCATGTGCCACCCACCAGCCACACATTTTTGGGACCATTTTAGGGGCTCCCAGTGGATGAGTTAACCAGGGTGGCACTAAACTCCTATTGCCCCCACTGTGACCACCAGGCTGGAAGCATCTCTCCTCCAGCCAAACAAACATTTAATTGAAATAAAGATTCTAAAGGCTCCAGTTGCTGGACACCATCTACTAGAGGTGTACCTACAACTTTGCTGGTTGTTTTTCTGGCCTTGATTTCTGCTACTGTGTCTCAACTGCAATAAAAATAATATATTGACTTTCATTTCAGACCCTGAAGAAATACAGAATGCAAAAAAACAGGATAAATTACTTTTTCTTCAGACGTAAATTTTGGTTCCCAAATGGATATTGATAAAAAGAAAATATTTCATTGACTGGTGGTGACTGCTTTCAAATTTTTACCTCACAGGAAATACTACTTTAAATATAGATCAAGGATACAGTATGGAAAGAAAGGGAGAAGGAAAGCCATGGAAAGCTCCAGGAACCTCCTGCTTCCTCTGGAGGTGACACCACACAGCAAGAACCACCCTTGGAGGACATGCAACACTTACTGGAAAATGCTCTTCTAAAATATATCTGCTCAAGGCTTGGGACACTGGGGTTTCCCAGCCCTGCCAGTACTCAGCTCCAGCTCACTGCAGTTATCTGTTCAACTCAGATAAAACCAAACAAAAAGATGCCCCATAGTTTCTTTAGGGTTTTAAATCATTTAATTTGCATGATGACCAAAAACAACAAAGAGGATTGCTGTGTGGATTGCCAAAATAACTGTGCAACACTTGCAGCGAATTGTCAATTAAGAGCAATTTGACTAAATTAAGCAAAGTCTGCTAATCACTTTTTGTGTGACTTTGTCAAGCCCTGTTTATATCAAATTGATGATTTTTGTTTTGAAAGATTGAGGGAAATGATTAATAAAATCAGCTGGAGCTTGAATTTCTTTATTCAAAAATTGCTTTGATTTTTGTCAGGGCTAAAAATCAAAGTTGAAATCCTATTTCAGAAGAGTCTTTGCATTTCTACTTCTAGACTTAAATTAAAATAGTGGGTATCAAAATTTTACTTCAACAACTTGTCAGGAATTTCCTTTGTTCTTCCCCAAACCTCCAGAGTCTGTTTCTAACTATCCACGTTTGGTAAATAACTTATATAAACAGTTTCCAGATGAATATAAATATTTTACATTCAGACAGCTTATTTTATTTCTACCCAGGTGCATCAAGGTTGTTTTATTCTGTATTTATTCATAAAGCAATCATTACTAGTCCCATGGGAGGAGCACCAGCAAGGCCATACCAGAGGCTTCCCAGCAGAGGGGAAAAAAAGGAACCAAACCATAATGCATCTCAAAGGTCTCTGCTTTGTTTATTCCCTAAGTGAAAATGTGGGGCTAGAAGACACGTTTTTGAACTATACCCATTTTCCTTAAATCAGATGAATACAAAGGCTTTAGAAAATACTCTTGTGGAAAACAATTCATCTACAGTCACCCTGCACTCTCTGAAAATTGAAACACAGGAGAGAAGAAGGGTGACGGAAGGCCAGTGGATACTTTTAGCTTCTCTTTCAGATTCAGAAAAAGCCTAAACCCAGCTTCTCCAGGAAAAAGCAGGAAAAGAGGGTGTTTATGGGTGTTTATAGATATTTATTACCATGCAAAATGGAGTAAGAGTTGTGTTTCTTAGAGTCTCCATATCCACCTGAAAAGGTAAGCACTCATTTGGTAAAGTGAAAGGTCTTTCATGTCCCACTTCTTGGAGATAAATCAGTTTTCCTACAAATGTCCTTAAATAGGCAAAGTTTTTCACTTTGTAAGCACGAGGTAGGACATCCCCCAAGGCTCACCTAGGCAAAAGCAATTTCGTAGCTCTTCATATTCATTAAAGACCACATTTAAATATTTTTTTCATGGATATGTGGATTTGTTACTCACATCAGTGTATCACACTGATGATTTTTAAACCTTCATAGAGTAAGAAGCAATAGGAAAGACTCTTCAGAAAGCAACAAGAAAATCTGTCAAAATCATAAGCCATGGATTTTTGCCGCTGGCTTTTAACTGCTGAGCAGCAGGAGGGAATTTTCTGTTTGCAAGCCAAAAGCCAACTGTCCTTCTTAGTCCTGCAACTAGGGAAATGCAAAGCCTTGGGATAGAGCATCATGCCTTTTTTCATCTAAAATTAATATGAAACAACACAGAACCAAACTTCCAGTTACCTTCTACTTAAGCTCAAACACTCATCAGTGGATGGAAGTTTCTACCCACCTTTGAGCTTGCTATTCAGCTTCCCAAAGGGAGGTTCAGCATCCCCAGTATTTACTGCCCTCAAGGCAGAGAGGCCCCTGGGTGCCTTTTTTCCCTTCCAATGAAGTCACCTGCTGTGCTCCCCACATCCAGGCAGGGAAATCGGCGAGCGCTGCTGCCCCGCTGCGCCGCTTCGATGCCGCTCTCCGAGCAGGCACCACGCAGGGAGGGCCATATGTTGGCCCTTTTTCACTAAGCTCAGTTTGGTGCTCCCAGGCTTTTCTTAAAATACACTGAAGAGAGATGACATAGAGGACATTTGGAAATGCCTGATGGCAAAGTGGGAGTGCTTGATGCTTTTCACGCCGTGTGTGTGTGTGATACTGATGCCACTCTGAATTGCAGACTTCTTTTAGGGCCAGGTTTTTTTGGAGGGGTTGGTCACACTTTCCTTCCCCTAGCAGTGGTGTTCTTGTAAAACAAATACACATGACATGCACAAGCTCTGAAATGTAACAGCACTGCCTGTGGTCTGGATGCTGATGCACAGAAGAAAACAGGTTGAGGCACTGATCCTGAGACTACTTGGGTACTTTGCCTTTCAGAAAGGGATCTGACCTTTAAACAAATTTTCACTTGTAACATGTTCAGCCACACTTTGTAGCCACTGATGATGGGCTTGACTTCTCCATTTTGCTTAAAGAGAAACAGAATACTCACATGTATTTGAACATCATGTATGAAAATAACTAGGATGGCTTGGCACATTTGCTCTTCTCTGAACTAGAGGATCTAAGCTCTGGTGAATTTATATGATGCCTAACTTGATGAGCTGATGATTTGAGTTTTTTAACCACAATTCCACTACTCTGAGTGAGATGAACTTGGAAAAAATAGTTTCATTCTGAAATGACATCAAGAATTTGCTGGTTTGAGGGAGAGAAAGCAAAAGAAAGCATAATTGCTATGACATAATGTGACCCAGCATATCATAAACTGCATAATCATGACATGGGGTTACAAACTAGATGGTGCATTTGAAGCAAGCACTCAATCAGACCTGCCCTGTAAGATCATATTAGCAAAGCAAAAATTCTGGAAAAGCTGAGGTTCAAATTTACTGAGAAACCACTGCATTGTGTCTCAGCAACATCTCTTTTTTTTCCTAAGCTAGACTATAGACAGGCTGTAATAGTGGTTTTTGAATGCCATCATTTGAACTTGACAGGCAACTGCCAGGTGAAATGAAAGGAGATTATCTTTTAGCAACTGCCCTCTCCATTTCCCAAAGTAAATGACCTTCAACCAGAGCAGCCGTGAAAATCGGGGCAATCTAATCTTAAATGTGAACCCTGTGCTGAAAGAGCAGTGGTTCATATTATAAGTAGGATGCAAAAATGCTTTGAATCATCATCAGATTAGATGAAAAATGCCATTGTGTTCAAAAAGAACAGCTACTACACAAAGAAATGTAATAGAAAAGGGCTTAATGTCATAGAGACAAGCTAATGGGCTTCCCCATTTCTCTCAGATTCAGGAAGATATTGTTTCCTTTGTTCACTTTTTCAATGCAGATAATTTTCCATAGATTAGCTTCTGATCTACTTTAATTAAAAAAAAAAAGAGAGAGGCATGCATTGGCTGACACATAAAAGCAACTGCAATTTCTGTATGTTCTCTTTGCACCTCTCTCCAACCATCACCTGTACCTCTTCTATGACCTACGTCATACAACTTGAAATCGTTTCCTTGACATCCTTCTTCCACTTCCCCTGAGTGCCAATGTCAGACATCAGTCACCCATTTTCACCTGCTTGAAAATTAGTTTTAGGGCTTTCACCTGCCATCTTGCTTTCATCAATCGTTTCAATTGTGTAGTAGGAATTTTTGGCTATCTCTGTCCAGACCAGAGGAGTCATCCTCTCAGTCCTTCAATCTCTGCTGCAATTTGGGGCACTTGTGCCCTTCCCAGTTGGAATGCTGGAATTTCACCGTCAGCTGGAAACCACTTCTTATTTTATCAAAGGACAACCCATCTGCTGTGCAAGTGAGGCAGCAGCCAATGTTTGTTGCAGTACTACAAAAATGTCCCACACTATTTGTGGATACCAAGCCTGTGCGGTTTTCCCTCTACAGCCACTGCTAATAAGGCTGGCGAGTCTCTGTCCCTTGCCAGGTGACAGGTACGTGTTCTGTATAACAGCTTGAACTAACAGAGATGATCCCAGCTGGCCAAGCAGAAATCTTGATCCTACAGCCACCCTGAGGAGTTACTGGGCTAGCCACATGCATCATTGCTTTTACTGGAATGCTCCATTCCTCTTCCAAGTTAAATGATCCCTGTACCTTCGGGAAGCTGGGATTTAAAAGGCAGAGCAGAAAGCAGCACTGTGCTCTGTGCTGCATCTCAAAGCAGCCTAGCAGCGGGTGTGCAGCAGTCTCTCCTCCCTGCCCTTCCTGCTCAGATGTGTGCCTGCTAAACCCTGCAGCAAGGAAAGTGGTCACTCTCTGTGCCAGGGGAGCAAACATCCTTGTCCTTGTGTGTGCCTCTGACACACTGACATCCCATCTTTAAGTCAGAGGTTGAGCAAGTTTCTCGTGTCAAGGGCTCCAGTGGGTACCTGAGTGGCAGCAAGAGAAACACAGGGCTGCCTCTTGTTCCCAGCTCTCTGCTGGATGCAAGCACAGTAAAAAACTAAAAGATGGGAAAGGTTTTATTCCAAAGCTTTACTTCCAACAGCACATTAATAATCAAATTAAGACTGAACAGAGAACATGGCAAATCATTAAAATGCAAATGACATCACTGAAAGACATAAAAGATGAAGGATGCCCATTTTGTGCGTGGTTCAGTGATAGACACATTGACAGAAGCGATACTAAGCACAGACTGGTGGAGTCTTTCTAATGTGATTTTAAATGCCTGATTTTTTGGTAGGAGTTTTCTGCCTCTGCTCTATGATATATGATCTTTGTTGTTTCTATATAACATAATTGCCTTCAAGTTCTCTAGCACAGAAGACAAAACTTTGGTGAGGGCAAGCACAGCATAGCAAGGGATGTTATTAAAACCTGAACTGCACTGAGGAACTTCCAATACTGACAGTATTTCTGGGGGAGAATCATTGCATGGAAAGGGGTGACGGGATCTGGGAAGCTCTTTACACTTCCTGCCCCATTCTGTCACTTCCTGGAACATCAGTCACAGACCTGTGCCAAGGCAGGTTTGAAATGGGATGTAAATTCCCCGAGTGGAAGCATCCCTGGGAACACAATACAAGGTGGAGGTGCCAGTGCAGGACTGTTGAAAGCACTCCTGCAGGTGGCTCAGAACCCACATCCACCAAATGTCCTTCCACATCACAAAAACAATGCTCTGCTTCACCTTTGCACCACAAGAAGCTGAGAGCACAGCTACTTATCTCTGCACCATCAAGCATTTTGAGTTAATGGCATAACACCTTCTACTGGGCACCTGATCTGATGCCACACTGTCTGTACACTGGGGACAAAAGCTCTGTCTGAGATTGCTGATTTCTTTAATGCAGATTAACGTGTTATAGCCAGCCACTACATTACTTTCTAATCTGCTAGACACATGAGCTTTCTGGCATTCAGAGTAGCCCTTGCTCAGGAGCTGCTGAATGCTCAGAGGAATGCAAGTCTGAGTAGTCATGAACAGGCATCACATAGCAGAAAAAGGTACCCTGTCAGGTACCTCAGGCACAGCAGCAATGAAATGTCAGCTGCAGCTCTTTTTGGTTGGAAAGTGGTGAAGCATCAAGGCAGGTTCAGTGTAGAAAGGAATAAAGAGCCAGGGAAAAAATGTTCAGGATGTTTGTGTACTTAGAGGCTGCCCTGTTTGTGTGTGAGGTGATGGATGATTGTGTGCCTGAGCCCTGTGTGCCCACAGCAGCAGCCACATTCTCCAGACCTGAGCAGTGACAGTCCCTGCCACTTGTGCTAACACCCATTAGATCATCTAATTAGGAGTATTTCACCAATTGGTTTGACTCAGACTGGAGGGAATCAGGAATTTTGGTGTCTCTCAGACCCCACTGGATTAAGAACAGCAGCCTGGTGTCAGGCAAAAGCCCCTTTGGCTGCACATAATCACAGCACTACAGGACTCCCTTTGCACCAAGACACACGAGTGCTCTGTTTGCAGGACAAAGAGGGAATGCAAAAAACATTACTTCCACATACTGATTCCCTGAAAAATAAAATTACCTCCTAGTACTGCTTTATCTTCTTTGAAAAGAATTACACATATTTTTCTTCATTACAAAAAGCTAAATCTTTGTATCCTCCCAGCTTTAAACGCTCCCGTGCAGCAATAGATAAAGGATGTTCAGAAATTAAAATATGTGACTTGTATAAATACATAATGAAACAATTGGCAAAACATTACAAAAACTAATATCCCTACTGATAGAATACAGAATTTGAAGTCCCCTTTAATAAAACTAAACATTTGGTTTCTTCAGAAGAAAAAGATTCTAAGACGCTTAACAGCATTAAGAGAAGAGAATAAACTATTGTTAACTTAATTTACTTTATAAAGAAAGTTAATCCTGCAAGAGTCATTTATATCTTTCTGACTCAAAGGTGCTACTATGATTCACTTTCATTCCCAACTCCATTTCAGTATAATGGAGTTTAGATGTGCCTGTGAGACTGTTGATTTACCAAGCTGTAAGTTGCACGTTCTACATTTTTAGACCAGTCACTCAAAATCTTTGCAATGGTACCTTGTTCTGGGAATGAGTTTAATTTTTTTTCTCTTTTGGGAAAGGCAGAGGAAACCATATGGCAAAACTACATACAACCCTCCCATAACTGTTCCAAAAAGCACAGGGACTTCTCTTGTGATATTTTTAGGTTTTTACTAATTGTAAAAGAGTTGTCAAATCCACTTTTCCAGTGCTGTTGCTGAAAGCATTGCTAGCTTTTCCAAGGGTGCTTCAGCTAAGCAGTGATTTTTGGCTTGAATTTTTTTGGCTTACAAAGACCCACCACCTACCAAATGTCAATTTTTTAGTTTTTCACTAAAAAATCAAAACCAATGATCTTTGTCATATTTCAAAGTATGAAGCATCGTTACAAGACTGATATTCAAACTTGGTGTGGCAACAGGCTTCAAAGAGTAGAAAACATTTTTTTTTGTTCTGTTGGCTTCACTGCTACTCCTGACTTTCAGATTGGCTGAAATAAACATCCAGCTTTTTCACAGCATGAATTGAAATTGCAAATTAAATTGCTTCCTATTTGCTTCATCTTAAGCTACCCACATACATGCAGAAACTTATTGCATTTAAACACAAATTTATCAAGACATCCACGATAGCTTTTAAGAGACACAAAAAGATGTTTTACAAATGTCATATTACTTTTGAGAGACAAAAGAAATATACTCAGCAGAATAATTTGAGACTTAACACAAATCCCATCCATGCTGCAGGCACGGCGTGCTGGGATGTGATGTTGCTTTTCTGAACTCTGCATGGCCATCCCAAAGGTCCTCATTTGCTAACTTATTCCATTCCACGGGGAAAATGCACTCAGCAAAACATCCAGCCCTTATCTCACGATTTCAATTCTTCTCTTGCTCTTATCTCATAAAAAGTGTCCTACAACTTGGATCCCTCAGCAAGTGTAAGACAGAGGCAGAGGAAAGGAGTGAAGCTTATTACAGTCTAAGTACCACAAATCCTGGCTTTTGATTTATTTTTACACGTCTGCAGCACAAAAAGGGAAAAAGCTTAAAAAAATTGATATGGAATATTTCAAAACACAATTGAGACGTAATCTACATAAAAATTAGAAATAAAGCAAAGAGAAAAATTTTGTCTTTGAGAAGCATAATCCTCTCTCCCAAAAGAGACATCACTGTGTTACATTTGAAAAATACATAAATAGGCAGTTTCTTAAACAAGTTGGTATTATTAAAGCCTTTCCCTCACCCCTAAAAAGGGGCAAAACTAGTGCAGCTTCAGGAAGTAACATGCTGGCGTTTCTTCTAATTTGCACAAGGACTCCAACACTTCCCCCTGCAACTTATTTCTGTCACATAAATAGGGAGATGTGATCTGTCTGCCAGTCTGTGTGTAGCCAAGACTAGGATGAGGAAATCTCAACTTTGTTTCAGAAACTGCTGGTATCAATGATCAATGAAATACTTTTTTATTCCTCTTTAATACTTAGCCTACAGCGAAGAGCCTGAGATAACCAGTGGCCAATCAAGAAGGGATTAAAAAACTCATGTTGTTCATGCTTAATATTTCATCTGATCAATTTAATCAGTTGCAAAGTTACAACATTTTTTCCTCCCTGACAAGAGAGGGAACAAATTCCTAGCTCTCCTAGAGGCCATATAAAAATTTAATATGACTGCTTCCTGAGCACCCATCTGCCTCAGTACAAACAGTAAAAATGTGAACAGGAAAAAAACAAGCCGTAATGCTGCTCCTGTTTTGATTTAAGTGTGACACTTATAAAAATAAAAATGAGAAAATCACCTATGACATGGCCTCTGTCTCCAGTTTTTTTGTTTCACCTTCTGAGCAGATGTACCACTTTTACATATTAAGCAGAGACCAAAAATCTTCAAACCTATCACTGCAAAAAGGATTTTTCTTCAATTAGGATCCCATATGTTTCCACTTCTAATAACCCATGCAGCTGTATGCTAAACAAAAAGCTGTGAAACCCTTGACTAGCTCAAACTAAGATGTTTCATTTTGTAGGTCCTAATTATCTGCCTGTAAATCTTCAACTTTCAGATTTCACTGAATCCAGCTATTAAAAGTCAGGGAAGACAGAAAAGTCTCTCTCTGCACTCCAGTTTTACCACAGGACTCTTGCTGAAATCTTGCTTCCAGAAGGATTTCTGAATTACTGTCCACACTGAGGACTTTTTCCTTCAATGAAGGAAAAACTGAGATTAATCTTAAATTTTACAACTTTTCTAAAACAATAATTGAGAGAATCTACAAAATAATTTTGTAGGACATCAATCTACTTTAAATGCTTCAAGAAAATTAAAACTCTTGTACTTTCCACGTTAGAGATCCTTTGGCTCTTTGGATTCAGAGAATGCCTAAAGCCTTTAACCCAGAAAGTCTTAAATGAAGATAGAAAACACTATTGCCCTTGATGAACAACACTTAAAAGAGTTCTGTGGGGTTTTAATCTTTTCTAAAGGAAGAAAGATTAACACAGGAATTTACTTGGTTCATGAACATGAGAAGAACATCCAAACCCAGGAAAAAACAAACAGAGAAAAGTTAATCTTCTAAACACTTAAGCTTTAGGCCATTACTAAGCTGAAAATGCAAAACTCACAGGAAAAGACTTTCAATCAGAGAGAGCCACTCCAGCCTACATTTCCAGCACAGAGTCTTCATCTTCCCTTCTATCAGCCCTCACTGGCCTGTGGGACTCTCCTTTACAGCCCTCAGGGTTCACATACTCATCTTTTGCACCTGCTTTCCCTCCTCGCTGCAAACCAGCAGCAGTGACTTGCCCACAGGTGCATGTGTTTCTTGTTTGGGCTTTGCCTGTTTTCTAAGGTACCATCACCTTACGGAGTCAATTCACAAGTCTATATCTGGCTCACCTGTGTTCAGCACTTTTCCCCTTTTTTAAATTTTTTTTTTCTTTTGGTGGGTGGGACAAGCACAAAACGATATTTTTTTTTATGTAATTTTTACTGGATTTTGTGTTTCTTATTTAACTTGTTACAATTCCTTGCAGAAGGCACTTTTCCTTCCCCTCACTCCAGAAACGCATTTCCCATTTCCCACACAGATAAGTGCTCTTCTGCTCCAGCGTTCTTGGCACGCTTGCTGAAAACTTTGGAATGAAAAATAAATGAATATGAGAGAGCATAACGTGCTGTTTCTGACACACTTCAGCAGTTTTTCCCCAGAAGCCCTTGTGTGCTGCCCCCTGGCTAAGGCCACACACCAAGCCAGGCAAAAGCCACCTCGATTCCTTTTTCCTTTAACAGCACTATCTTTACAGACTGAAATTTTCATTTTGTTTTACAGGCCCCTCCCCTGCACCAGCCTCCAGAGAAGATAAGTTTTATCAACCCAACGTCAGCAAAGTGATAAATAAGGGCACAGCCTGCACGAGGCAGATGCAGAGGCTTGCTCAGCAGCGCAGCCAAATGCTTCAGCAGCTGATGATTGAAAGTGGAAGCTTAATGGAGTGAATGTGAACAAAGAATTAGAATAAACACCACCTTCTGAAATAGAAGGAAGCAGCTAAATGGCTTGGGTGAGACAGGAAAGCAGATGTAGAGCAGAGAAGCAGTTCTGCAAAGCCAGCCTGGGTTCCAGATTCCAGTTGAGTCATCTTTGTCAGCCAGAACAATGACAGCCTCTGTCTGGGTGGCCTCCCCTGCATCAGCAGATGATGGGGAAAACACATGCTCCTCTTGCAAGAGCTGATTTACTGCAGGAAAAGGTGGTTTTCTGCTCTCCTGCAGAAATCTTTTAATTGAGCACTTCCCTTTAGGACATGTCACCACAATTACCTGTAGACACATACTAATGTTCAAACTGATGGATCTTCAGGCTCCAGCAGGATAAGCAGAATCATCTATGAAAGCTGGTCCCAGATAAAGGAGAAGGGAAGGATTTTGTCCTTCTACAACTGAAGCAGCTACAAAGTCTGGGAAGAGATTTTGCACTGGTGCAGCTGAGTTGAACCATGACGTACCACACTAACACAAATCACTGCAAGTGTTACAAATATTATGGCATTTCAAGAGAACAGATGCATGTGGCTCTGCACATCCTCCTGCAGGAGTCCTTCCCTGGTGGGACTGTCCCCTGAACCCACACAGCCAGAAAGGACCACTGGGAAAGGATTGATTGAACAGACCGACCCCTGACCATCCTGATCTGAAACAAGGACCGGGCTTGCCCCGAACATGGGATTAGCAGCAGGCCACATGCACAGGGCACAGGGGTGGGTGAATCCTCACTGTTTGCCAGAGGAGGCTGTGAGAAACTTGGCAGGAGAAATGAAAGGGCACACTACTGTCCAAGGGAAAATCCAGGGGAAACCAGACTACTGGTGAAGGGATGGGTGAGAAGTCTGACCTGCTGGGCTCAGTGAGAGCAGGGGATAAATGCCTGCGTTGGGAGGGGATGTTGGATTTGTGCAAGAGCCTGGAGCAGAGGCTGTGGTGGGACTGGAGAAGATGAATCTCTGAACCCCAGCCACACACCAAGAGATGAGGCACACAGGCCCTGATACAGCTGGGACTAACAGGACATGACCAGTAAAGTGTCTCTCTGTCATTTTTCTCCCAGCAGTGGCCTTGCAGAGTGTGTTTGATGAATATGAACAACCATAAGCCAAGAATGAACAGACCTTTGTGCAGCTTGAAGGCTGCCCATGAAAATAATGGGCCAAATTTTAGTATAGATGAATGCTCAAGTAGACGTCTCCATACTTTGCTAGCAGAAAATATTTGGCTGCTGTCTCTGGCAGTGAGGGCAGGGGTGGTGCCAGCTGCCACTCGGATAAGGCAGAGACTAATGGATTTCACCATCAAACAACCCTCACTGAAAGCTGTCCAGAGATGCCTGGATAGACAGCATTCATTAGACAAAAAAGAGGGATTTCTTTTCTAGAAGGGTGAGTTGGAAAGCACATCATTCCTGCACAGCTGAAGGAAAACAGATACTACTCTGGCCTGACTTCTCTTCCCTGCCTTTGAACACAGCAGCAGGGCTGCTGCCTTGTCTTGGCTGTGTCGACAAGTGGTAATTACAAATATGTGTCAGACCTTTGGTGTTAGTATTTGCAGATCACCTGATCACATTTTAGAAACAACAGAGTGTGTTCTGTACTTACCATGTTTTAAAATGGATTAAAAAATTTCCTTGGGAGATCAAATACAAGTCAAGAGACTGAAGTCAAGTCCAGTCCTTATTAATTATGATTATAACACCATTTGACTTGACACAAAGGAGAAATTGCATTCAAATCACTTCCAAATTGTTTGCAGCATGGATGAATCTAACCAAAACTAGAGAGGCACCTTTGCATATTTGAGGAGGGAATTACTGTCTACATACCAATGCCCAGCACAGGTAATACACAGACATTCTTTTTAATGGCCAGGTTTATGCAGCTAATTCCTCACATTCAGCACCGAGTGTACAATAATCCTTCTGACAAACGAGTCAAGAGGCAGGGTGCTGCTGAGCATAATATGCCTTATTGCCTTGCACACATCTAGGACATGGAGATGAGTGAGGATTAATAGTCACAATTAGGAACGTAAGAGCAGACTGTGGATTGTAAAAATAATTAGCAGGTTCTGAAAAGAATTTCCAGCTCCACAAAAATGTTTTAGTGCAGAATGCATTTGAAACGGAAACAATAAAATAGACTCAGCGATGCTCCCCCCATAATGATACTTTGGGGGATTGTTAGGACAGGATTTGAAAGCTTGCTGGCTCCTTAACACAGATGGCTCAATGCTCACAGACAGCCAGACACCGTGGCCTGTTCAGGGGGTGGCAGGCAGACACTTGGCTTCCCAGGGCAGTCTTGGCCACACTGTACCTGTGCTCTTGCCCTCAGGGTTGTAGCACTTCATAGCCCCCCAGGGTTAATGCTCCCCCAGCCCTCTGCTCACAAGGGGAAATGCTACAGTGTGTGAGCACCTGACCCACAGCAAGGATGGGGCAGGGTTCTCCATGCAGCACCTGGGCAGCTGCCCTCTGCTCTGGGACCAGGGTTGCCCCTGGTTCTTAGGGAGAAAGTGGCTGGAGAGTGGCTCCCAAATCTCCTGTGCTTTGCCGAGTGCTTCTGGCATCCCAGTTTGGTCTGGCTTTGAGCTTTGCTAAAAAGGGAAAATGTGGACACTCATCAGGAAGTTTCAGTAATCCTGAAACTGGATTATAAATTTATATTTTTAAAATACAGTAAGAGCTATATTATCTTTGTTTGACTTTTGGCATTAGAGGAACTTAGGATTTCTTCTTAAAATGACAACTGAGATGCCCCCATCTGTCAGGAGTGCTGGATTTCAGCAAAGACCCCACAGATTCAGAAGCCTTCAGTAAAGTGCAGAGGCTGGTGAAACGAGCAGCATGGAAGCAGCCAAATTTAGAGGCCATGCTGAAGCTTCCTGGCAAGAAGCAATGCTGGCTGAAGGCTGAGCTGCAGGGTACCAGAGCTGCACTGCTCAATGCTGAGGCACCTCCAGAGCAGAGCCCTGAGCTCCTGCCCTTTGCAGATCAGCCACTCTCCAGCTTCTTTCCAGGTGGGCTGTCTCTGGGATTTAAATAGCTAAAATGCCATTAAAAAGATCATGAATCATTCTTGCTCAGCAGTATTTGCCTTTCTTTTCTGTTTGAATAGGTGACTGTTGACTATAATTCCTTAAGAAATGGCAGTCTGTAATTTATCTTTCCAGAAAACTTTCCTCTCACTGCTATCCTTTCACACTTTCCAGAAGACAGGAATGGTGAAAATACTCTGAGAAAGAGTTAAGAAGCTCCAGGGTGTCTCTCAGATGACAGACTTTAACAGTAAAATGAGGGCTCATTGCCAGTAATTTCCCTCAGGTGTACCTTGCTTCTGGCAGGAGACAACATCCCTCCAGCCACGGACCAGGCAGGGCTGTCTTTGCAAACTTTGCAAGTCTCTAACTTGGTAATGAATAAAAAATTCTGGCAGGAGAGGAGCGTATAATGATCAAGTGTAATGAAATGGTGACAATACATCTTGCCAATCAATAGGAACACTCTCTTTGTAGGAACATATTCCTTATTTATAGATCAGCTATCTCGTGCTGCAGAGAGGAGTCAACAACCTTCAGTCTGATTTAGAAGAAAGACTAACTGATAATGTGAAATTACCTGGAATACCTAGTTACAGAGATCAAAAAGGTTGCTTTGGGTTTGGTTAGTGTGTGTGTAAGTTCAGCTTTAATAATCATATTATTCCAATATAATTCCCATTGTTGTTGTCAGTGTGGAGTGTCTAAGTGCCTAATGTATCTAACACAGATGTGCCAAAGGGCTACAATTAAATCACTCTGCAGTCATCTTCTGGTACCAATCAACTTTTTCTCCTCCTAATGAACAGACACATGCTGTTTTATACAGTCTGATTGACTGGGTGATATGAAAACATAAAGTGGCAGAAGCTGGTGAAAAGTATTCATTATTCTCTGTGTTTGGAGCTGAAATACAGTGAGTAATTGTTTCTGATTGTGGCAGCCACTCTTGTGCTGACTGATGAGTGCTACAGCACTGGCACAGAGGTTGTGCTAGACAGGATGGAAACTCATTTGTGAGACCTTCATGGAAGTTAAAGCATCCCCAGTGTTTTATTTTAAACAGCAAACAGGGCTTTGAATTAGTAATTTCCTACTGCCTGGTCCACAGAAGTCATCCTCACACCTTTGGCAGATTTCTAAGGAGTCCCCAATCCAATGTTACAGCTCAGCAAGCTGAGACAGAGGGGGAAAAATCAGGTTTCTCAGTACCTTTAGGCAGCCAAGCCAGTGACCCACACGCCACAGGAAGCGTCTGTCACACTCTGCTTGCTCATGTCAATGCAAGAAGCTTTTTTCCCAGGGCTCAAATATGTTGCATTAAAAATGAAGGTTGGTGACAGGACCAGACAAAGAAGGAGGCTCTCATCTGATGAAACACACCTCCTCAATATCTAGGTGCCCTAGAGAGACAGTAAATGACCATGACCCAGTACTACTGCTCTGAAATCTCTGTGGGTCCCTGGGGTGGGGCAAACCTGTCCTGTTTGTTCATTGCTCTTCAGCAACACGTGGTAGCCAGCTGGGTTTGCCTGAGAAAAAGCCATGTCTGTAGGCAGCTGAAGCAGTGCCCAATATCCAAATACCCCACACAGGGTAAAAAAGCAGAAGGAGAAAGCATTGTTGCTGAAGCAAGGGAGGGCAGTTGACATAGGAGGGTGATACTTGTTGTGGAGGGATGAAGGTTGACTAAATTATGGTCCTCAAATGCAAAAGGACATCAAAACCAAAAAGCACTCTTTGGAAATGCCTGGCTATTGCAGCTACTTTTAAAGTTAACACAGTAAAGAGCAAAAGCAGTGAGAAATGAGTGGGCTCTAATTTGGGCCAGATATGAAAGCAGTCACTTCCTGGTGAAGACGGAGGTGGGAACATGTGCCCACACTCAGCACATCCCCATGCACACTGCTTTTTGGAACTAGGCAAAAGACGAAACAAAACCAACAACAAAAATAAACCACACCTTTTCACCCTGAAAGAGGAGGAAAGGAAACATTGGAATTGAATCTCAGTGTTGGTTGAGCATCTACATGCTGGTTGCAAGTACTCAACTTGATTTTCCTGAAGAGTAGTAAACTTTCCTTGAGCAAAACACTCAGAACAAGTGCTGGAATCAAATTAGAAACCTGTGTCTTTTGTGAAGGAATTATAAAAAGGAAATAAAAAAAATTCCACTCATAATTTTCATTTGACAACCACTGGTTCCCATAGAGGCTGTTTTAATACCATATTGTAATGACACAATTACATTAAATTCCTCAGTAGATAATCACAGTTTTAAATTAGTTAAAAATATTGCTGTGCTCTTTGGAGGGCTTTGCAAGTTGAACTGCAATTTTTCTGCTTTGCTTTTTTTTTCATCTATTTTTGTTTGTTGGTGGGGACTGCCAAAGTTTGTGTAGATATTTAAGCCCAAGACAGCATCTTAGCTTAGCCATCTGTGAAAACAAAACTGAGTAAAAATATAGCTTTGAATAAATGAAGCACTGAGGGAATTTCATACTCGATATAAATAATTGCAGATATAGCTTGTTGCTATGCAGTTAAGAAAAACATTTCTGCTTGGTGAGGACTCATTTCTCTAAAAGGTTCCACTTTCAAACATGAAGACAAAGAAACATTAATATTTTTCCATCTTCCGCTTAAAATGTACACGCGAGATCGACGCCTTCCTGTCTGCTTTGATAAAAAAGAACACAAAGGATCTGGAGAGAGGCAGGAGAGAGGAAGCAGAGGCTCCCAGCAGCTGATTCTCACTGACTCCAACACTTCCCATGGCCTCAAAGGCCAGAGGCTTCCAACTTGGGGCCCCATCCAGTGGGGCTTAAAATTTGGGTTTCCCGTGAAAGGTCCAAGAATGAGAAACAGAGCTTTCTGATTTTTGGGCATGTCAGGCATAAGCTTTGTGAAAGGGGTACTCACTTCCCAGGTGCAGCAAGAAAAGTCACTTTATAATTAGCACATGGGGAAAACCCTGAGGACACAGAAAGGAAGGGAAAGCAAAGGCTTTTTCATTTCAGCTCTTGGAAAGTGACACATTTTGTTGCAGCGCAATATTTGTAAGGAAGGGTTGGTTTTGGAATCTGTCCTTGAACAATTCATCACAACTCTGTGTTGAACCACGATCCTGAGCCATAAGCCTCAGCTCCAAACCTAACCAAAGCACAGACTTCCTAGACATAATACACAGAAATTACAGGCTTGACTTTTTTGCAGGAAAAGGTGCCTTGTGCTGGCCACTCTGAAAGCACAAAACCAGAGGCACTCTGCTGCTTCTGAAGTTTTACAGGGCAAGGGTTCACATGCCCTGGCTGCCACCCACAGCCCCTGCCTGTGCCCAAACCCCCTCATCTCTGTGGAGCAGGGAGCACAGAGCTCTGGCTGAGGAAAACAGGGGAAAGCTTAAATAATGCAGCACAGCTCCTTCCCCACATGCTGCCTTCATTTCAAGCCTGAGAAGGAAGGCTGTGAGGATCAGAGCACCTGTGTAATAAGGCATAAAACCAACAGCTATTCTGCTTCCATCCATTCTGTGTTTCCATTTCAGGTCCTGAAGGGTTTTTTCTGATCATTGCTTTAGACCTGCTTTGTAACAGTGCACAGGGCTTTGCTCTCAGTGAGCCCACAGCTCCTTGCATGAATGCTTGGAGTGCATATATGTGAGTACATTTATGCATATGCACAGGGGGAAGAGCAAAACCAACAGCTTTTTTTCAGCCCCTGAAAGGCTCGACTTTTTTTGCTTCCTTGTTTGTCGTTTCCCTGAGGAAAAAAAAAACCAAACACAAAAAACCACCAACAAAAAACCCAACAACAACAACAAAAACAAAAAACCCACAACAACACATTGGACTTTCTTGGCCGAAAGCTGTCATCTTCAATGAAAAGCTGATTATACCATGGAAGTAAATAATAAAAAGCATGATTCTGTCTGCTTGTCTGGACTAAATTCTTGAAAAAAAAAAACCCTCAGTTGGCACTCAATAATTTCCTCATGAAAAGCAGTGTTTTCTTAAGGAAATTGTGACAATTTGCTGTGGACCAAATTAATGAAGATATAATCTGTCTTCCCATTGAAGATGTCGAATTTGCATGCAAATAATTGTGGTGTGAGAACTGGTGGTGTCACACAGCTTTAATGATGGTTTGCAGTAAAAAAGCCAGGAGAACAAACACGGGCTCTACAGCTCCTGCAGGTTGCCAGTGCCTTATTATTGGCTCTGACCTTCTAATTGCCTCTCTATTTTCTGCTCCTGGCTGCATGGTGAATAACACGAGTGCTCTTTCAACTCCTACGTGTTCCCCGGGTGCTCCCCCCTCTCTCCTCTCTCTCTCTCAGAAAGAAATAAACTACCAATTTAATGACTAACTAGCTTGTACTCTCGGAAGAGTTTCCCGAGCTTTTGTAAAAAACGTTGAGCTTTGAACACTTTTCAAACAGAAATCACTGTTTTTGTCTCTCTTTCTCTTAACTCTCTGTACATCCCAGTGAGGAGCATTTTAGTTAGAGCCCTATCAGCGCCGTAGGTACAGCCCCCCTGCCTCCTTCCTGCTGCCAGCGAGGAAGGATGCTGCTCCTGTGTAGTTAGAGCAGTAAACAGCGGGTGGAGCTGGAGAAATGCTAAAGACCAGGGCGGGGGGCACGGTGCGGGTCGCGCCCGGCAGCCGGGGTGCAGTCGGGGATGCTGCGGGTGGGATGCGGTAGGATGCGGTGGGATGCGATAGGATGCGATGGGATGCGGGTGGGATGCGGTGGGATGCTGCACCACTCCCGGAGTGACAAGCACCGTGTCACCGCCCGCCGAAGAGAGCCCTCGGGCCTGCGAGAGCCTCTTCCAAAACATTGCGGTGGTGTGAGTCTCAGGAGGGGCGGGGGCGGCGGAGGCGACCCCGGTGGCGGCGGGCCGGTGCAGTGCTGGCCCGCAGCCGTGAGATGTCACTGCGGCCCCGCGCAAAAGCGGCACCGGGCTAATTTGTCAGACGGACCAGAAAGGCTGAGACGCGGCCGCTTCCCCCCCAGAAGTGCTTGGCTGTCGCCCCGCTTCCCTTTCCCGTGGCTCCAGTTCTGTCCCTGTCAGAGCCGCAGGGCTGAGGGCGCCCGGTGCCGCTGAGGGCGCATTTCCGCAGCCAGAAATGCGAGGCATTGCTGCAGCTGCTAAAGTGCGGCTGCTTCATACAGCCCTCTTCTGAAAAGAGACCACCAAGCCTCAGACATTTCTCTGAGAGGCTTGACAGAACATTATAGAGTCGTTCCCTCTAGATTTCTAGCCTGACCTGACGTTTTCAGACACGGTAACGAGGGATTTTAAGCAGTGGCCCAATGTACCTGTCATGCCCTGCTTGCTCCAGTGTAGTTTTTAGTCTCGTCTGCAAACTTCTGATTCAGCAACTACATTTAGTTGGAAGGGCAGGATCCTCAGTGCTATTTTTGACCTATCCAGAGCTAGGCTGGAGGATGTTCAGCTCTTCAGTGTTCAAAATAAATGTAAAAGCATGCTAGCAGGGAGAAGACTTCATTTTCTGGCGAGTTAAATAACTGCTTTCCTGACGCGTGAATCCCGTGTGCTATCCTGAATGAAAAGTTCCATCCCCAGTAATTCAGGGACAGGTGTGCTTCATCAGCACTCAGAAATTCCTCCCTCGTCGAACTTTCAGGGCAATTGCATGCTTTTCACCCTAGGTGAAAATGAGGTAAATGAGGTTTATCCCTGCAGCAAAGCCTTCAGAAGACCGGCACCGTCTGCCATTACACGAGGACTGCAGAGATAGAGATAAGGGAGAGCAAGCCTAGGAAGCCTCAGCGAGGCACATAAATATGCCTTGTATTAATAGCTGCTTATTAAAACAGGTTATAAAACACATTTTCAAAGTTCAGACAGTGATCACCTTAGTCACGAATGTCCGAGGAATGTGCTTAGATCAAAGTTTTATGACCTCTATTTATTACAGCAGATACCACTAGCCGAAAATACCCACTTTTAAAATCTTATTACTGCAAATTCCTTATTTAGGCCAGTGACTTGACATTCTTGCATGAGTGAACATTTAAGTTTTTGCCTTTTTAACCTCCTAATCCTGGTGCATAAATCTTTTATACCCAATTCTATTCTGTGTGTCTTTTTGGTGTTATTGGATTCTTATCTTTCATTCCAGTCTAGGTTTCTGGTTTAATATATTAAAAACTTCAGCTCAGCTTTGCTTTCTTTATTAAGATACAAAAAAGGTAGAAGCTTATAGAATGCTGAATGAAAAGGACAATTCTTTTTTTTTTTTTAAAAGGAAAATGAAAAAGTTTTAGTTTAAAAAGAAGGTTGTATCACCCTGTCATGTGGCACCCCCTTATGACTGTCATACAAATGCAGAGAATTACTTGTGATTTTAAGCAAGAACATTTTCTCTCCCTTAGCTGCTTTGGCTCAGAGAGTGAGGTCAGGCCCTGCAGCCCTAATTCTACTGGGAGATCTCAGCAAGCTCTTCCTTCTCCAGAGTGCTGCTAGAAAATCTCTCCCTGGGTGCTGCTGACAAGGGTCAGTCTATGGAAGGACATGGACCTAAAATTCTCCTTTAATATCCTGTGTTGTCTTCTCCTACAACTTACATTACAGCTGGGTGAAAATGCAAAATCAGAGCTCTTTCCACCAGCAGAAAAAAGCAAAAAAGTAAAACCAACCAAACCCTAAATATTCCTGTGAGTAGCAAAACAAGATAAGTCTGATTTGTGTCTCAGGAGTGGTCTGTTTTAAAGGTTTTCTTATGACAAAGAAAGGCTGACAGATGAAAGGCTTAAAAGAGATGAGAGAACTGATGGTAACCACTTTGGTTATAGGGTGTTTGTATTTGGAAAATCCTGGCTATACCCACGAGAGGAGCATGTCAGACTAACAGCATGCCAGACTAGCTTACAAAAGGCAGGTCTGATCCTTCACATGGGTACAAGATGCCTAAGGGATGGATGAACTTGCAATGATAGCAGGATCCCACTACAAATTAAAAATTTATCCGTACAGAATTAGACGCTTGAGCCACTACTGGACATAGAAAGAGAGGTGGTTAAAATACAATTTTTCTGAAAAGATGATAGTATAGAATAGAGAGATTTTTATCCACATTTAAACTTGACCTGCTTCAAATAAAAAAAAAATATTGTTCATGCCTGGAGTATGCCTGCAATCATATCAATTCTAACATCAAGAAGTTTTCCTTCCCTTTAAACAGGGAGGCTGTTTAAAATTTGATATATCTATACATCCCCAATCCCCTTGTACCCTGCCTTTCTGTTGTGTGACTTGGCCACACCATCCTCAGGGACCCTGGTAGCAGATGGAAAGAGCAAGATTGGACAAACCCGTGAACTTCACATCTGGATGCACAAAGCATAACCCAGACACAAACAGTAACAGAGTACTACTCAGTATTAGTGCCTTAGACCCAGACTTAGCTGAAAGTGATCTGTGCTCAGGCTAAAGGGAAAGGGTTGGGCAAATGGGGTTTGTTTGTAGGAAGAGCTGACCAAGGAGGCTGCCAGCCCAGGGTGAGATGGCATCCAGGTGCCTCAGGGTGTCAGGAGGGAAATGTCCACATGGCATTGCCGTGCTGAGTGCTGGGACACAGCCACCCCAGTGCTCTCATGCACCTTTCCAAGATTGCTTGTAAGAACCTCTGGAAATCAATCTGACAAATCTGCACCAGAGCTTTTTAGGTTACACTACTTATTTTCTGATTTGTGATTCATCCCTGTAAAAAAACAAATCTGGAGCACACCTGGGTGACTCTTATCTCTGCACAGCTGCAGCAAACCCAGAGCGTTTGTACGGGTTATGGGAGACACCTGAGTCCTGGGATGCAGGTTTCCCAAATGAAACCCAGCTGTGATCTGATCCAAAAAGTGGGATTCTACCAGCTTGGTTGTGCTTCACACTCAGGGTGGTAAAATCCTGACAGATCTCACCATCATTCCATGTGGCGCTGCTATAATTAATCCCTGGTTCAGCTGCCAGTTACTGCAGATGCTCTTCTGCAGATAAAAGGGGAGTTCTTCCCTACCCTCACCCCTCTTTTAATTTTGTGCAAGTTCCCTGACCTGGAAACCTGACATTTTCTGGTTCACACTTATGCACATTTCAGCTCTCCCCCTTGAGTCCTCTCTGGAATCTGTACTGACAGGAAAATGGCACAGACAGTAGAGTCTGCACCCACCCAGAGGAAATGCAAACGACACAGCCCTGTCAGGATGGTCAGCCTCAGTTATTCCCCCTTTACTACCTCAACTAATTTATTCCAGTATCCACTTCAAACACGTGCTTTCCTATGCAGCATTTTCTATAGGCTACCCAGCTCCACTGGTTTGCTGCCCAGGGACAGCAAACTGAAAAATTCCCCCAGCTTTAACAGAAGAGGAATACTGGATGTCTTAAAAACCCCCCAGACTGCAACATAAGTTTTCCCTTGCTTCTTGAAAGAAAGGGGGAAAAAATAAGAAGTAGGTTCTCTACAAGCTGGCAAGCCTGCCTGCATTCAGAGCACTGCAGAAACTGCCAGATAATACTGGATTTGCAGGAGAATAATTCTGACATACGGCTGCCAAGGTCAGTCAGCCTTGTGCGCTGGGCTGGCAAGCCAAACTTACTTACATAAGTAATGGCCGTCGGCAGTCAACTTCAAATTTGGCACACACTTCTCCCCCTTCACCCTAGCGTAAAAGGAAAAAACATATTAAACTTGTTCTGCCTTAAGCTGTTTTTCCCTCACTTGTTTATTTTCTCCATCTCTTCCAGGCTGATATGCTCACAACTACTGCTACAAGCGTAAAATCCAGCTTTCAGCAAGGGCCTGATGGTTTTCCCGGTTTCTCTGCAGGCTGCTGGGATGTTATCTCCTTAATGGTGTAGAGATGCCAATAAGAAATGGCATGAAAATAAGTTGGGTCACCACAATCGAATGCTGTGATTTCATCATGCATTCCTTGTGTCCATCTCATGCCAAAACCCGAGGGATATTTCATGTTCTTACCAGCAGCAGCTGCTGCTTACAGTGGGGTCACCACGGGGTGAGATGGATGGCTCTGCTGTCACCTGGGTTAGCCCAGGGCAGGGCAGACACAGGGCACACCCTTGTCCCTTGCAAGGCAGCAGCACTCACAGGGGCTCTTGCAGGAAGCCCTGCACTCCCCAGGCAGCTGGGGAAGAGCTGGGCACCCTGGGCTGGGCTGAAGTGGGGCTCCAGCCCAGGGTGGGTCTGGGCAGGTCCCACCTGGGCCTGCTCTGGGCCATTGGCACCATCTCCAAGAACTATTTCCAAACTACAAACTCTCTTTCTCTCTCCCCAGAGATGGCAAGTTGCAAATGAAATAGCAGGGACAGTGAAAAAGTGTTTAACAGGAGCTTTAGGAGAAGAATAGAAGAATGTAGAAATAAGCCCCCGCCATTTCTTACATTATCTGAGAGCTGTTCAGCCATGAATTGTCTGTAATAATTAGCATGAGAATATCTCCTTGATGACATTCATACTGCATAAAAGGGTCTGCATTTCCTCCATCAAAGTGCATATTTATGAACTGAATCTCCGAAAGATGGAGCCTTTGATAGTATTATTTGAATATTTTTTGCATATGATTTAGAAGCTTAAACTTCAAGAAGCCCTAATAATAAAAAAGACTATCAGGTTTCTGCTAGTCACCTCTGTTCCTGGTAAACACAAACACATATATGGAAGTCACTGTTTAAATATGACAGTGATAGACTATGCAAGATAGAATGACACAAAATTTACTTTTGTTCTTCAATGATCCTGAGAACAGTGGCTTAAAAAACTCAACCTTGAATACTGAAGCCATTACATGGCATTTGGTGTTCTCAGTTCTCATTTGCTTCTTGACCCTGACGCCAAACTATTTGAATCACACTAAAAGCCCCTACTTTCTGTGTACACTTGTGAATGTGCGTGCTACTGCCCCTTTGCTGTTCAGTACATCTTATTTTATACACCTGAGTACTACAATTTCTCATAACAGCCTTGATGTAAAGCTGGACTCATCAAGGGAGGGATTATAGGGCTGTGAGGACATACATGTGTCAGCAGCTTGAGTAGCCTGAGTTTGGCACTCTTCTCAGGTGTCAGGCTTTCTGGAGCCTTGTCAACAGAGCCCGCCCAAACCTCACACACTTGGAGTTGCTCTGGCCTTGTCCTGGTGCTATTTCCAGCCCTTTGTTTCAGCACCTACACCAAGTAAGCACCTGCAAGTTTAAAGACTTGAAATCTGAAAGGCAGTTGGCAGGTACTGAAGTGTTTATAGAGAAAATATTCCCTTTGGTTACTGTCCTTCCAGCAAAAATGTGCACGCATGTGACAGCTGAGGCCGAAGGGGCAGCCAGGGAGGGGCTGTGTGTGTGAAGTTGTGTTCAAGAGGTGATGGGCCACCAAACCTACTGCCAGGGGATCCTTCCCAACTGGTTGGCAATGCCCATTAGAAAATATTTCCCCTGTGGGCTATATTTGCTCCACCTTTGGTTTGCAAGGCCCTGGTGCCACTGGTGAAAACATCGATCTGTGCATGGTAGCATTGGAGCTGCAGATCTGTGCATGGCAATGTGAAGAAGGTTTGGTTTCTCACTAGTTTTAAAGGTTGCCAATGAAAAGCTTGGAAAGTTGAGGAGAAAACAAAAGGAAATGTTAGTGAGGTTTGGCCTCTCCAAGAGAGAAAGAACTTCTAGAGTGATATTGAAAACGGCAATGTTGTTACTACACGGCACTGCCTGAAAATCTTCCCACAAGGTTTCCACAAGGAAAAGTTTCAAAGCTGTCAGTATTAAGAAATTACAATTCCTGTAGCTAGAGTCTTATTTTGTTAAAAAGCCAACTATTTTGACTTGTGTAGTTTCAACACTTATATTAGACAAATCCTCTGACAACTGGCATTACGCATTGCTAAAGCTCCACTTCTAGAATAACATATATTTTATTATTAACAATAAATAATCTGCATTTAATTCTTGAATGCAGATAGCACTACATTTTAGGCACCAACAAAATAATGAGTAGTGCATTTCTTACTCTTAGGGATGAGAACAGTCTGGATGAATACTGGCTAAATCTCCATGCAAAGGAAAGGAACCAATATTTGCTAAACAAGTAACTATTCAAGGCGTCCCGATTTTTCTGATAATTAAACAGAATATCTGAAATGAAACAATCCACAAAAAAATCTCTAAATGCATAAAAAAATTCTGGAACTATTACAACTTTACCTGGCATATTCAAAAGAGTTATAATAGTAAATGCTGTTTAGATCAAGCATTGCTTGGAGTAATCTAAAAATGCAGAAATTTAGCACATCTCCACTTTCTTTTTTCCCCTTCCACTCTAAATCAAAATAAGAAATGAATGGGTGAAATCAGTCAGAGAATGGATAATAAGGAGAAGATGTTGGCCTGTGCACCACAAACACAAACCCTGTAAAAAGCTCATCCTGATCAGAAAACCACCACATCATTCAGAATATGCACAAGTGACTGGGTGCTTTCAGAAAATGTTAATTCCTTACCACCAGAAATTCATCTGGGAACACACACATCAGTTTTGAAGGATGGCTTATCTTGGATCTGAAACAAAGTTTCTGATCAGGAAAAAGAAAGGA
This sequence comes from Phylloscopus whistleri, assembly GCA_017589585.1. Lineage (NCBI taxonomy): Eukaryota > Metazoa > Chordata > Aves > Passeriformes > Phylloscopidae > Phylloscopus > Phylloscopus whistleri. The sequence continues at coordinate 1,020,331 of JADMLD010001220.1, forward strand.
TAATTGATGGTTCAGGTGTTTTCAGGGCACCTGGGAATCACCCCCACTCTATTCAAGTCTCCATTTTGCTTCTAAAAGGAAACTTCAATGTGAACCTCCCAGGTGAACATTTTAGCTATTGTCTAATCTGAGACGGGTGAGATCTCACAAAAAGAGCTTCACAGAGTTTTAATTGCATCCTGACTTTGTGCAGGACATCTTTTGGATGCCTCAAAGAGCTGCTGTGACATGAGAAGGTGTTTTTGAAGACTGGCACAGGCCCCTGCTCCAGTCCACTCCTCTCCTCACCCCTCCTCCCTCAGCAAAGTGAGCAAGAACCAGGAGTAAAGTAAGTTCATAGTCTCATGCTTATAAGGTTATCAGAATAAAAAATCACCCACATGAAAGGAAGAAAATAAATCCTATTACTGTTAGGACTGATTCAAAAATCACAGTTGTTTTACTGATCATTCTTATTCATAATTCAGCTTATATAAAAGATGAAGGAGAATATGCCCTACTTTTCCCTTGGTGGTTTCACAGCACCTCTGTTGAGTGGCTTTGCCATGAAAACCAGTGGTTGCTCAGTTTCCCCTGCTGTGTTTTGGGTCTTCCCCAACACAAAAGGAGAGAAGAAAGTCTGGAGAAGGGGGAGGAGAATACAAACCAAATGCCTCAGGCAATTACAGCCCTCAGGGTTGTGCCAACCCTTTTCTTGATGTTTGCCTGGAAAATGATCAGTTGGCAAGGTGTTTTTCAATTAAAAGGAAGTATTTGCTCTTATCAATGACTGGAGGACAAATCTATCCTCTAATGGCTGTGACTAAGAGTCCAAAGGCTGCAATCTCCACGGAGCAGGAGCCTTCAGACAATGTAAAAATGAGACAATTATAAAGTCAGAGCTGTGGTGGCAGAGAATGAGGGTGAAGTCTTTAATTGCTCATGTGGTCACTAGCACCCATTTACTCCTGCTAAGGGCACAACCTCTGGAGGCAGCTCTGAGGCCTGGGAATGCCAGTGTGACTCCAGATGCACACATGCTGTGCACACCTGTATGGCCTCTGCCATCTCTGCAAGTTGATGTCATTCCAGCTGGATCTACAAACCTTCCCACTACCCAGCCTCTACCAGGCAGGTCAGGCAGCGGTGCAGAGGCATGGAAATAACCTGCCAAAAAGGCCCTGTTCACTTATTCCTCTGCCCATGTATGAAAGAGGAGCTGGAAAATCCATTTTCCCTCTCAAAACCTTCCTGGCTTCCTACCCTGTTGATTAATGCATCCCAGTGACACCAGCCATGTCTATGTGGGTTTTCTGTTTGCATATCCTTAGCCATTTCCAAAGAAGTTGCTGCTTCCCATAAGTGGGTCTGTTGTACCTTTTTTTGTGCTTTGTGATGATTCCCTGCTGCTGCTTAGTGCATTTGTGTGTGGGCAGACCCTTGCTGCCTCAGAAACCTGTGCTTGCCTCCCTGAGTGTGACTGTGCTCTATTTCTTAGGACTTTACAGAGAAACAAACTCACCCCAGAGCCTTTCCTGACACTGCTTTATTTTGTGCTGTACTTTGGCAGCTATCAATAAACATCCTCAGCTGCACAGAGCCCAGAGCAGTAAATGTCTCCTGACATGCAGGACACACCCTCTCCTCTGCTCAGATCACCTGAAGCAGTGAGGCTCAGCTTGCTGCCACCCACCTGCGATGCTCTTGCCTGTTTTCTCTGTTTGCTGAACCTTTGCTTTGTACTGATTTCACTCCCATTTTCCTTCAATTATGGAATCATTCTACCTGACAACACTGCTCATTCAGTTTCTCCCTCTGTAATTTCACGTGAATGCTCTCCATACCAAGTAGGATCTATTTTAAAGGTCTTTTGCTCTGTGTTGTTTTCTATTTGTTCCTCTTGTGTATTCTGGCCAGGAAAAATCAAACAGAGACAGATTCTGCTACTTGCTCTTACTCATGCTACAAAACAGCTTATTCAGGAAAGAGCATTCTGCATGCATAAAACCACTGAAAATCTGTGCTTTTATCAGGAAACAGAATTGGAATACATGGTACTGGGGCGTTTCACATATCCTGTGTGGTCTAAGCAAGAGCTATTAAAATGCAGTCAGTAGTGCAGTTTTGTGTGTTGTTGTTTTGGGGTTTTTTAAAGTAGTGTCCATTTATCTGTTGATCCACAGCAATTGACTTATACGTTTTGACAACTCACAGCTAAAACCAGTAATTTCGTTTCTGGTGAGCAGTTTCCCAGTCAGACATTGAGGACTACTCCCAGGAACTTCTGCACCACAGAATAACTCTCCAGCAGGAATAGTTCATGGCCCCTCAGCAATCTCAGCAGTGGGATTATTTAGCACTCCAAGACACACATTCCAGCTGAGGTACTCACCTGACCCTCTGGGCTGGAGATCAGCCCAGGTAGGTGGAAGGTCCTCTCTCTCCTGCTGAATCTAAAATGATATGCCAGCCTTCTCTGACCTTCAGCTCTCTGATGGAATTTGGGGTCCCTTATATTATTATGGCATTGCCAAAACTGACCCCAGCCCTGAAATATTCCAGGCCATCTCCAGGAAGTATTTCACCAGGATGGAAATGGGCTCTCCTTCACCCACACCACAGACATTGGCACCATCTATTCCTGCCAGTCCCACCCCACCCTGGGAGGGACATGTCCTCAGGAGCTCCCTCCTCCCATGGGGGCAGCTTTTATCCCCCTCACTTTGGGACACTGCTGCTCCTCACTGCCCTGAGCCCACCACGCAGCTCTGCAGCCTTCCCAGCGGGGGCCAGCTCCTCGGCAGGATTTCCCAAATCCCGGTGTATTATTTAAAACCTTTGGGGGAGATGTGTTCCCAAGCTCACACGTTGGTCTCTCCCACTCCCATCCACATAATGGATGACACCATTTAACTGCTAGAGCACACGATCCATCATTCCTCGCAGCACCACAGGTGCACTGGCTGTGCCATATGGCAACTTCTTAGACTTGAACAGCCCCTTTGCATGTGCTCACAGCAAAGGGTATTTATTCATCTGCATCTGGTGGCACGTGCTGATGTGCTTAAGACAGGTCAAGTTTTTTAAGCCTCTCCCCACCTGTCATTTTGAAAGTCGTGGTTTAAGCTCAGCTGATGATCAGCTGTCAGGGGTTTACGGCCTGCATATGTCAAGCTTCTATCTTTTATCTTAGCCTTGGCAATAAAGTTTTAAATAAAAAATAGTGGTAGGAATAAGACCTTTCTCAATTAACTGTAGAAGGTTTTGACTTTTTTTTTTTTTTTGATGTGCAGGAACATTTACCTTGGTGATTTCCAGAACAGGGAGGGAGCCAGCTCCATCCTGACCTGTTTAGTGCCCTCAGCATTGATCCAGGTCCCAGATCAAAGGGGCAGCACTTTAAAGGGTGACCAAGTCCCTGCTCCCAACAACAAGCCTGCACTGGCTGGAACTGGAGACCCCAATGTCCCAGAAGCAATATTGGTAGTGCTTCAGACAACTCTTCACTGCAGCTTCTGCTCTCAGTTTCCCTTAGGACTTGAAAAATAAACTTCCTGCAGGAAGGCTTGCCCTAGGAGATTTGTGCTCTGATTTAGGAGTCTTGAGAGTGTCAGAGAATCATCCAAAAAGTGTGACTTCAACTACAGGGCAGTGAGGCTATGCTCCCCTAGAGCTCCATCCCTGCCACATTCCATCAGAAAAGAAACCTGTCAGACTCACTTAAACCCCCCCACCACATCAACCCCCCAAAAAAGTACCCCCAAAATAATATTAACAGGTCTGATTTTTATTCCATTGGAGACCTGCAGTGTTCTAATTTTTAAAAACACTATGCTTCCTCACACAGTATGAAATAAAGGAGAACTACTTAGTCCTTTTCTTTTTGCAATTATAAATTGCCCATCTCCTTCTTGGAAATTAAAACTGGGCACTGGTAATCATTTATTGTTTTACAACAACACACATCTCTTTGATTTAGGCAGCATTCTTCACTGTGGTTTAGGCACTGATCGTAATTCTGTGAAAGAACCAAGCAGAGGTGAGCTCTGCTGAAAATCTGAAGAGATTTAAAACAAAAAATTACTTTTCCATTTTATGGCAGGTCTTTAAAGTGGTATTTCCCCTCATCTTATCCTCTGAAACCTGCTGGAATTTTAAACTTTATTTCCCCTTTTTTATTTAAATGGACACTTACTTCAACATCTTTAAAGCTATTTAAAGTGCAGATATTAAACATGAATAATTGCCTTCTGATTTCAGTGCATGATGAAATAAAAACTGACAATGCATGTCTTCTGGTGACATTCACACCTGCATCTGTGACAGAGACTTGTAATTTGATGAAAATTAACTTTACTCTGGACTAGAAGGGCAAGTTTTTAACCAGCTTCAGTATCATATTCTGCATCACTTTTTTTTCCCTTACATGGGTCATGGGCTAGCAGGAGGAAAAGGAGTGGATGAATAGATGAAATCTGAACACTTTTCACTCTTATCAGCTTGAGGCATCTCACTGATTGAAAAAGAAAAAAAAAGTACAAAATGGATGCCTGAGCATCTTATCACAATATTCTTTAGAGAAGCAGTAGGAAGAGAGAGGCTCATTCATCTCCATGATTCAAAAACCCAAGTCCCTCTGCTACCTCCTGAAACAATCAGCAAAAAAAAAAAAACAAAACCAAACAACCCCTCCCCCCCAAAAAAACCACAAAAAACCCAAAAAAACCCCCCAAACAAAAACAAACAAACAAAAACCCAACAAAAAAAAACCAAACAAAAAAAAAAAAACCAAAAAAAACCAAAAAAACCAAAAAAACCAAAAACAAAAAAAAAAAAAAACAAACCCAACAATTCCTCCCTGAGTCTCCCTCAGCCTCTTTCTTCCAAGCTGACCACTGCTCACTAAAGAGTTGAAAAGCTTGTGGTGGGGAAGAAGTGAACCTGAGAAGTTCAGGCTCCGGTGAACAGAGCATGCAAGAGAAACAACAACGGTGACATTGCTGTGTAAATGAGCCGTGAATTATTCAGGCCCTTTTGTGAACACAGTCAAGACCTGTGGGAGTTAAAGGATGGCTACCAAAGTAAAAAGTGTATTTTAATGAAATATAAATATTAGATGGAATATCACATGGAAATACTCTGGAGTCTTACACATCATTTCCAGGGAAGGAAAAGGCATATTTTTGAATCTCTTGAGGTGCCAATTCATTAATTAGTACGGATATGAAAGATATATGCTGAAATGCGTCAGTCAAGCAATTATCAAGGAAGTATAATTTGAGAGCATAGTCTGGTGATGATAAGTCACTCTTATGCTCATTTACATTCACTTCATTGACAATTTATTTAGGAGGATATAAACAAGTAGAAGCAAAGAAGGATCAAGTGGCTCCTGAACAAGGTCACTAAGGATTTTTTGGGGACATGGCACATTCCCCTTGCAGAGCACTGGTGTGGCATAGACCCCGCTGCAAGACCCAGGGCTCCACCACTGTTGTCCAACCTCCAAACCTCTGTGTGTGCTCTTTTCTGTCCTCATTCCCTGTCTGCTGCCAGTGCTGCTCAGCAAGCCTCTTCCCTTGGTCAGACTGTGAGCAGGGCAGTGCAGAGGACAGTAGTGCTGCTGCCATGAGAAGACTGTGCCTTCTCTTTACAATATCTTTCTCTGAGGTTTGGAAAACTCTGAGTTCTCACATCCTCTAGCAGCCACTCCTGCTTCATGTAATAAAGGCTGTAGAAGTCAGGTCAGGCTTTATTCCCTAAAATTTCTCTATTAGCTATGTGCAAGCAGTATAAATGAGGCTGATGTCAGGGACCTTGTCCCTTTCCATGAGATTCTGCCTGATGTAGTTCATTTTCCTAAGACCTGAATAAGAGAATTTCAATCTATGAAACTTGTCAAGGTTAGAATAGTTCATATTTACATTATGTTTTATACCAAATATAAATATCTGCCTTACAGTTATTGATGTAGTTATTTTGTACCAGTTCCTCAGCCAAGATGAACCAGTTAATTTGACTCTTTTATTATTATTTGTTGGCTGTAAACGTCCCAATTGCCACCTAAAATATTGTTTCTCTTATGACCAGACCAGAAGGACATTTGTTAAAGTTATTTCCTTGCCAAGGATAGGCCCACTGTCATATTGGTTTTCCATGCACCATTATCAGTAAGAAGGGTATGGGGTGAAGACACTTCCACTCCCATTCTCATCAGGATCAAGTCCTTAGAGACCCTTATTGTGTATCTGTGACAGCACCTTCATTTTCAGTGCGCTCTTTCAAGTGTGCTGTAAGCCCTGCCCCATCAGCTTAATTTTCTCTTTCAGCTTCTGAAGTGATTTTTCAGGACTTTCCACACCTACCCTGCAAGAGGAATGTTCATTCCTGATTATTTTCAGCATTGTATCTTGCTTACAACAACATGCAGTGCTAAAACTACGTGCAGGCTAAAGAGAAATCTTAATTCAGAATCTTCTGTGAGGCAGTATTTTTTTTTTTGTGCAGCTTTGGCAGAAGAAATCAAATGACTTCTCCCACTGACTTCTTTCATTCACTCCTTGAACTTTTCCATACATTTGCTGCAGCCTGATTTCCTGATCTACATTTTCCTTTGATACTGACAAAAGGGGATCAAAAAGAGAGGCTTCCCTGCAAAGCAAAGGTTTCAACCATGTCACATGGCACTTTCTATTCCATCACATTTGGCAGCCCAAAGTGTCACAGTCAAACATGACTCATCATCATGCCCCATAACACATGCAATAAATGGCTTAACTTTCTCTTTTAGTAGCCTCGAGGTAAAATGTGGTGCTGTAGATAGGTTATCTTGCATAATTACCGCTACAAAATTGAGGCCACTTCCCATCTTGCACTTTTAATAACCCGTGCTTTTTAATCTCTACAGTTTACTTATTTGTTGGGAATTTGTCATTCTGATTTCTGAAGAATTGAAAGCAAAGCATCTTTTGAAACTGTATCCCCACTGTTTCCTATATTTTTGGCTGAGGAGAAAGGTACTTAGGTATTTTGTGCCTGTAAACTACTGACAGCGAATGACCTTGGTGCTGAGAGGAGCATCTCACTATTTTCTGGTGAACTTATAGGTCTGAGGAGCCTGTACTCAGCTTTCTTTCAAAAACAGCTGAGTAGTCTGAACGTAAAATAAAAGAATCGGTCTGGCAATGTTGTGAACTGAAAGATCAGGAAAGGAAGTATTTCTGCTTGCTTTTCAGGAATATCACGTTTCTTTTTTTCTGAGGTATGGGCTAATTTGGGTCTTTTGGAGTGCTGCATTCACCGTGTAAGTGGCTTGTAAGAGAGAAAGGCAATTCAGCCGGTGAGAACTTGGGCAATAGCAGCAGGATGCAGCAAGTCATTCAGAGAGGAGAAACTCAGCCAGACCTCTCTGGTGCATCTGTAACACAATTAAATCTCCATAACGACCTTCATTAGGCTCAGCGTGTAAGTCAATACAAACAACTCTCGACTTGATGAACATTTTCCCTCTAAAAAGTAACATTTCAGTTCTATGACTTTTGTACCGTTTGAGGCATATGCTAAATATTAGAATGCCTCATTCTCATTTACCCTTCACATTTTAAGGTGAAAACTCTGACCTAGTGCATTCTAATTACTTGGCTTATTAGCTTCACATTATATCAGTAATGGTGCGATAGCCAACATAATTACTAGGACTTGAAAAATTATACTTTGCTGTACTATTTCATGAACTGTGAGATGGTTCTCCCTTCTTATTAACTTTCTTATTTAATGGGTCGACCAGATTTTTCATCTACCTACACCATTGATCAAAAGGATAATTTTAGATTTTAACTGCAATTGAGAAATTGCCCCCAAAACAGTGAGATATGTGGTTTTTTTTAGAGGAAAACACACTCGTTTATTATTCTTCTGTGTTTGTTATTGACAGGCCACCACAATTAGGCAGTTACTGCATGCTGCTTGAATGCTGTTTTTAGCTTTAAAAGCTTTGTGAAATTTAGAGGTAAATTATTTTTGGTCCTTTTATTCTTTCAAATTTTTAATTTTGTGGTCACTAAAATTCTGGTGTCATCCCTGCCTCTTTTTTTTTTTGTTTGTTTGTTTGTTTGTTAATTAAAAACTTTTTTTCTCTTTCTGGAAGCAAATACAACTTTCCACGCCTTTTTCCTGTTTAAGTAAAATGCTGACTTTCAATCCAAACCTGGCAGGATTGGCGATTAATCGTTCAGCAGTTCAGACCAGGAGGTGTATCTGAGTATTGTTCTGATCTCAAATACTTTTAGCTTAGACTATGAAGATACAGAAGAGATTGTTTTGTTGTGCTGGGCTTTTTTTTTAATGGAGACTCCTGCTGTGCGAGTGGTCACACAGCTGCCCTGAGGTGTTGTAAGCAGATTATTGTTGCCAGGCCATCCTGAAAGGAACATCCCTGGTCCTGGCTGGCTAGGGCCTCCTGTGGAATGTGCTGGTTTGGTCCTGAACCAGACTCATCCATCTCACTCTGCCACTGGCCCAGTGCTTCTGCCCACCAGGGAGAAGTCCCATCCAGTCTCACTGCTGTCCACGTGTCCCTGACAGAGCGGCACCTCGGAGGCATTTCTGGAATATTCGCCCCCAGACCACAGAAGCAGAGGGTCAGTGCACAAATGTAAGCCAGCCGTTTTCCAGCAAGTCATCTCAGAAGCCCCTGGACTGAATTAGTCAGCGAACCATGGCTCCTACTCTTTTTGGAAGCAGCTGCAGTAACCTCCTGGCTTTTGGCAGATGGACCTGCACTTTTGCAATGCTGTGACAGCTGGAAGAGTTTGATGCTGTCTTGACTCAACATATCAGTCAGAAGCTTTCCCTGTGGGGAAACCTATGTGTGTTTTAGGCTTGTTTAGTTGGAAAAGAAATAAAGCTGAGTCTTCAGTAGTTTTTTGGTTTGTTTTTCCCTCTTTTTTCTTTTCTAAGCAGGAAAAGAAAATACATCTTTCATAGCTTCCTAGGTGAAAGGGAGAGTTGTTGGGAGAGAGAATGACACAGGACTTTAAGGTTCCCTCTGAGAATTTCAGTGAAGGGATAAATCCCTTCCTGTCTCATCCACCTGAACAGAAGATAAAGTGAAATTGTGCATCATCACCCGTAAAAAAAAATCCATTCTTCCTGTGCAGCTGTGCTATCAAAAACACCTCCCCATTTTCATGACTGCACCTTTAAGCCAAGAGGAGATGGTGTAGAAATGGCCAGTGATTATTTAATAAATAATAGGAAATTACTTTTTTAATGTAGTGGAGAGCCCCTGGAAATGTGTTCTTCCTGCAAGATTTTAATGGGGTGCTACTTAATTCTATTGTGCTTGGTGCAATCAGTTTAAAAGTTCTGATTTTTCTTGACCTCTCTGCATGAGGAACATTATTATAAAAGGAAGTATAATAAAAAAAAAAACTTCCAGAGGTAATAGTAGAGACAAAGGTAAGAGGCAGTGTGAGCCTGAATGTGAGGCACCAGTGTTAGTGCAGATCTACAGGTGGCCTGACACATTCCTACTTGAGTGATTAGGGCTCAGCTCATGCTGCATTTGAGATTACTGGAGGTATTAAAGCCACAGCCCTCAATATTAAAGAGATGAAGGTGAAGGTTGAGAAATTTCAGTCCCAAATTGGATAAATTTGCCAAGTCTCTGGCTGCAGTGCAACACTCATTTATTTGCAGGTGAATTTAACAGACAGGGTGTTGAATGAGGAATTACTTCCCAGAGTGGTGTATTGAGCCAGGTAGAATCTGCCTAAAGCCAGAACAATGGGTTGCTTTTGTGCTAATTTCTGCTTTAAAAATGATTAAATGCACCTGATATTTTATGTAATCTTATATATTTAAATTAATATGAAGCTCAAACTGTTTTTTCAGAGTTCTTTTTTCACTAGTGCGTGCCTATGCTATAATATGCATTGTGTAATATATAACTGTGTATCTTGTGGTTTCTTGATAATTTCAGCGAGAGAGGCTTTTAAATTAGCTATTAAATTGCCATTCAGAGATTTGATCATCTTCTAATTTCCGTACAAAGCCCTCCACAGGGGATAAATCTAGTTTAAATGTTCTCTTCTTCCATGATTTTATACTCTAGCTGTAAGATGATACAACATTCCTGCATCTCTAACTCAAATACATTACAAGAACCTGAAAGGTTTTAGCTCAGCCTTGTCAAATAAGTCTATACTTCAATTGTAAATGTAACCAGAAGTAGGAAGAAAACCACGATTTCTGGTGTTGTTCAGTTCTCTTACCCTTGGTCACAGGTGTGAGAGCAGAGTATTCTAAAAAAGTACAAATGATGGTGGGGTTTTTAAATAGTTCTTAATGCCAATTGTCTCCCCAGGTTCCCTTCCTTACTAAAAGAATTGAAATTCTGCATTTTATTTCTTATGACTTTTTTTGGGGACAGATAAATGAAGGAAATTTGCAGATTTTCCTTGGGCTGAAAGAAGGCTGAATTCCCTTTCTTCTCTTCATGGAACTATGGGGAAACCTGAAGGATAAAAATGAGGATAGCCCAGTTTTGTCTGCTTTGTGAGTTTTGCCTTGCAAGATGCTCTCAATCAAAGCTATTTGGGTTCTACTTCCTGCTGCAAAACACCTTTCAGTAACGTGCTGATGGACAGAGAGGAGGGAATTGTCATCTTCTTCTTAAAAAAATGAATACAAATAGAAAATACAATAAATCAAGGTTGACCTAGCCTATAACAGTTAAAGTAATAATAAAAACCTGAAACACTGTATCTGAAACTAGACTGTTCTCATGCCCATCTTTTGCAGCTTTACTGAGTTCATTTAGTAAAAATAGAGATTTATGCTGTTGCTAAGTGTTTGAGCCTATAATTGCAAACTCAACATGCAAGTTCAACATATACCTTTTTTTTTCCTGGTTCCCATAAATATTCAAAACTTACAACTTAGATATCTTTTCACGATGTGTGAACTTTTCTCCAGTACCTGCATTAGCTCAGCAGAACTGGCTCGAGTGACAGGACAAAGCTGTAATTTTGATACTGTTCTCCCTTGAGAACAAAGCAGCATTCAAAACAGCTTTTCAAATGTGATTCCTTTCTGTGGGTTTACCGCTCTGTGTTGCCTTGACCATTCACCACAGGCACGTGGTCCATTCTTTTCTCATTCCAGCTGCACAACAAAATAGAATTCCACAGGCTGTAAGCTGTGATCCACCGCTAGGGCAGAAGGATAAGGATGCTTTTGTCTGTCTCTATAATGGACTAATCTATTCCTGGGCAGGTTCCAGAGTGTATTTCCAATAAATTCTCACTATCAAAAATTACCCAGACATATGTAACCCCCAAGGCTACCATTAATTTTGCTTTTATACAGATTATAGCAGACTAATTATTTGTTCCCCTTGAGGTTCCCACAGACAGGGTGTATCTACATCCATTGTTAAAGACAAGCATGTGCCTCTCCAAGAGGAGTATTTACCTCTCAAGCTTTCCTTTCCTCCTTTGTTCTTCCCTTGTCCTCTAACACTCTCAGAAGCTATTGTTATTGGGTACTAATTTAATAAAAATGCAGGAGATTCTGACTGAAATGATAACCACCAAAGCTATTCAATTGTTTTTCTGTGTAATGACTCTGATTGAAATTCTGGTTGCAGCAAAGATGAAGGCAAAATTTCCTTGGCTTCTGCAGGGGTCTGGAATTTCATCTAAGGTGAATATTGGTTTTGATTTAGACACAAATATCTTATAACAGTTTCTGATTCACAAGTCTCGTCCAGCATTATGCCATATTAAACAAGCCAAGAAACCGTAATCTAAAGGATATTGTCAAGTGGAGGCAGAACATATATTCATTTCAGGTGCTGTATGCTAAATACAAATCCCTTTGCTTGGCATGTGACCTCTACCAGGAGATAACATTATCAGGTGTGTCCCATGTGCTGTAGAGATCATCGCTTTCCAGGCAGAGGAGGACAGCAAAGGAAACAGCAACAGACCAGGAATGAAAGCAGCAGCGGAAGAGGAGAGAAGCTGACACAGCAATTGCCTTGTAAATGATCTAGAGATACTTCAAAAATACATGAATTCACTTCTAAGGCAGCCCTCCCCACAAGCAGGATCCATCCTTTCCAATGTACTCTTCAAACAAAACACGTGCAAATAAATCCCAGTTTTACTTTTTATATTCTGCGCTTCCCCATGTACTTATGAGAGGAAATGACCAAAACAGTCAAGTGAAAACACCTACAGCTTAACCAGCTAGTTAGCTCTCACTGTTTCTGTAAACAGGTGAGAGTGACCTCTTTTGAATGCATCATTTCCTTGCAGCAGGAAGAGCTATCTTGGTACTGCCCTTTAAAGAAAGGCTTAAAGTGATTTAAAATACATACACACACATATGTGTCTGTGTATATGTGCATGTATCTACCTACTTTTTAATATATTTAGGTTATGTGGGAGCAGAGAAGGGATTTTTCCTGTTCTAAGCAATTACCCACCCTATCAATACGTATATATTTCAGCACTTACTTTTTTTCTCCCCATGAAGCCAGACCTTGAATATACATGTTTATTTTTAAGTAATCGCAAGTTACCCATGAAATGTTAAATAGGATAATGAACTCATTAAGCATTAATTGCTAAGGCAAGCGGCTCTGGTGCCAGCATGATCTGTAGCAGAGCTCTCACAGGGGGTGTTCCCAAACTAGGGGCAAACTTAGGAGAAGTAAAGAGAGCCAGCAGGAGCCTGCAGCTGATGGGGCCAGGAGCAGTAGCAGCCAAACCCCCAACATGAAGAGAAGCAGCCCCCTGGGGAGTAAAACCAGGGCACAGCACAACAGGGTGGGTGCTGAAGCCCTGCCAGCTCCATCAGGGAGCAATGGGACCTGCCCAGCAGAAAGCCATGGCCTCTCCACGCCCTGCACCCACCACAGCTGAGGCAGCTGTCCAGGCCAAAACACACTGCCATTAACAGAAACAAAAAACGCCTTTATAAACACACCAGCAACAAAAGAGGGTCTAAAGGAGGATTTCCAGCTTTTTTGGGATCTGGGGGAAACAGTAACAAAGGACAAGGGGAAAAGCCCAAAGTATCTAACTCTACCTTTGACTCTGCTTCCCAGTAAGACACTAAATCAAGTGCACGGTCAGTCAGTTCGTGGTAGGCACCAAGCTGGGTGGGAGCACTGACCTGCTGGAGGGCAGAAAGGCTCTGTTGGAAGATCTGGACGGTCTGGACTGATGGTCTGAGGACATCAATCTGAGATTGATGGTCTGAGGACAGTGGTATGAGGTTCAACAAGGCAAAGTGCTGGATCCCAAGCCTGGGTTACAATAACCCCACGTAGTGCTACAGGCTGGAGGCAGAGTGGCTGGAAAACATTCCAGTGGAAAAAGACCCTGTGGTGCTGGTGGACAGCTGGCTAAACATGAGCCAGCCCATGCCCAGGTGGCCAAGGAGGCCAGTGGCATCCTGGCTTATCAAAAAGAGTGTGTCCAGCAGGACTAGGGCTGTCCCACATGGGGAGGGGCTGCCCAGGCCAGTGTTGGAGCCACCACCCCTGGATTTATTCAAAAGACAGCAGATGTGGCACTTGGGGACATGGTTTAGTGGTGGGGGTGGCAGTGCTGGGTTAATGTTGGGACTCAATGCTCTTAAAGGTCTCTTCTAATGTAAATGATTCTACAATTTTAAACATGCCACGTAGTTCAGGCAGGAAGCAAGCTTTTCAACACACATTTCCTGTGAGTTACCACCAAACACAGAGCGATTTGAGGGAGCTGAGAAGACCAGCAGTTAAGGTGGTTGCACAGGACCTGGCAATGACAGGACAGTTCATCATCCCCCTGCAGACGTGTCGGTGCTGCTGCTGAAGGATCGTGCCTCCCTTCACATCGTTAGAGGAGTGATAAAACATCTCAGTGGGAGGGAGGACGAGGAGAGCATGAGGGGATGGTGGGTGACACATCTAATGAAGGCCATTAACGTATCACAGTTAGATTTTCATGGAGCAAGGGAAAAGCCATTAGTCTTTTGTCTGTGTCAGCTAGCAGAGAGAATGTGGAGCAAAGTCACTTTTCCTCCAGGAATTTAAATTCCCACAGAAGAGAGATCTTATCTTCAGGCTCTTCCTTCACTTCTCCACAAAACACAAGGGGAGCAGTTACAGCAGCACTCCTCTGTTTGAGGATGCAGATAAAGTGCATGCACTTGCCAAGTCAGGCATGTTAGTTTAGATTAAAATTGCTAAAGCTTAGAAGTCGGTGTAAATATTTTCCTTTAAAATACGTTCATTTTGTTAAACTTTGAGTTTGGAATTGTTAAATAGGACAGGAAAAAAAAAAACCCTGACCAAAAAAAAAAAAAAAAAAAAAAAAAAAAAAAATCAGGCCAGGGCGAGCATTCTGTTTGATACAAAGCCTTTTCTTGGTGAGAAGGATTACTTCAGTGAGAGGTATCAACAGTGTGATCTGATCAAATTTAGATGGAAATTGTTAAGGTTTATTAAAATTTACTTTGTATAGTTCTAGTGGCGGAAAGCATTTATTTCATCAGAAATCCTGCACGTATTTGGGACCCTATCCTTGCAGACAATGATTAGGTCAATAACAAGTATTTTGTTAATTCTTGTTCTTTTGCAACACTTACTGAAGTTTTACTTAGCAGCTTACTTTTTACTCATTAGTCTCTGTGACCAAAATAGTCTTTTAAACATTTTTAATAATTAGCTGCTTAACAATCATCCTAAAATAAATTCTATTTTGAATAACTGTAAGGTAGTATCTTTCTATTAGACAATACCTTTCTTTTCAGAGTATTTCATAAAGTAAGGGAATTAAATGACCAGTCTCTGACTTGAAACCTCAGATATCCTGAAGCCATACTTTCTGCTTCATCTGTGTCATGAAATCACATCAACAAGGAAAGATCCCTGACAACTCAGGAGTCTATTCAAAGTGGGGCTCAGAATCTAGAGATACAGATATGCAGATGGCAATTTTTTTGTAGTTGATGGGTTATCTAACCCAATAGTGCTGGGGAAGAACTAACTACAAAGAATATACAGTTTTTCCTCAAGTATTTTTTTTCCTCCTAAGGAATACTGAAAAACTGAAAATAGCAATAGCCACAAAAAATAAAATATACTTTGTCAGAACAGTCTTGTTTTCCTAGACATCTTTTTCATAAGCAAAGTGCTATCAGATGGCATTTGTTACCAAATGTAAGTATGAGTAGCTGAAAGTGACCTCAGCCATACAATCTGCTCACTGAAAAATGAAAAAAACCCGATTCCCTTCCTTCTTGCCTTCTTCCCTTACTGCAGAGCTGGAGGTGCACGTATTAAATACCACTCTCTAGTGACTGGCAGAAAGAATATTAATATCCCAGCTGAGAGGGCATTGCTGCCATGGTATGGGGCCCCTTATAATGAGAGGATCAGCTGCAAATGATAACACTTGTGAGGAAGGAGATAGCAGCTAGCCTGTCCCATCTTATTCCCCATATGTTCCTGTAAATGTTTCTCCTTCACTTGTTAGTGCACTTATTCATGTCTGCAAAGACTGGCCGTGGTCAAGTCCCATCCTCACTGCAGGGCTCAGAGGGAATGGGCCCCCTGGCTCCAGATATCCTCTAGAACTGAGAAGAGATCCTTCAAGAAGAGGCCAAAAGGAAGACATAGAAATGTTTTCATTACAAAGCCCTAAAAATCTTTTGTTTACCACAGTTCCATTCTCTCTCAGTGCCTGCACTCAGCTCACTCATAAAATTGTCAACAAGACAACATCTGCATTTCCCTGTATCCCTCCAAGTCAGTTATAACAGTAATAGCTCCGTCTGCCATCATCTCCAGAACTGATTAGGAAAAGAGATTACAGAAGCATCATGACAGGGACTGTTCCATGCTGCTGATAGCCTATAATTTCTGAGAAAGGGTTGCCCTCAGCTCAGTCTTTGAAGGAATGAACTTGAAATAAAAATAGACCCATTGAAGAATGTACAATCTTGCTTAAGAAGGAAAAAGGTGGAGGAAATACAACCACCCCTAAAAGGAGTCTTAAACTGTCTGGAATAAAATATTTTGAATGAAAGACTGGGGCTGGTAAACATACTGAAAAGGGCAGAGAGCAGAGCTCTACCTCTCCTGGGAAGACAATTTGATAGGAAAGATAAAGACTGGAAGCTGCTTTAGTCCACTCTAAGTGTTGTATCCTGCAGGGGGTTCAGAATATAAGTATGATCCTAACAAAGTGAAACCTGTACAAGACATCAGCTTACAAAATTATCTTAACAGGAGATTCACAGGTTTCAGAAGGAGCTCATCTTACTGGGGAGGCAGCATTCAAACCAGCACTTCAGCTCCCAGCTGCATCCTTTGGGTGGGAAATGAGCAAGAATGATTATTCCAGCATTGCCATTTACATCTCTGCACCAAGGCTTGTATCAGCACTTACCCTGCAGAACCAGGATTTTGAAGAGTTTTATTACCTCCACAGCAAAAAGTTTTTTTCAGGGTTATATTTGATTCATAAAGCCTGTGTGTGAGAGAAATCTTTTTCTCATGAGTTTCAAAGATGCAAAACTGACTTCATTTTAGGTTAGGGATATAAATATTAAATAAATGGACATTTGCAGGTTTTAGAGATTGCCACATTGCTCTAAATCAGTGCTGGCTTCATAAATGAATTTGTACAATAGTCAAGTTACTACCATGGTCTAAATCAATGTTGATATAAATTAAACTGATAAATATTTATGTTATCATCATGCTCTGGAATTCAGTATGACTTAATCAATAAACAGGGTTGTGATTTGTGCCAGGTGGCTAAAGAGCAGAGACACTTTCTGGCCTAAACATTTTACTACCCATAATGAAAAGAATTTACCAACTAGTCTATAATTACTCAGCTGTGGTTGAGTTGAACTAGTAGAGTATCTTTTGAATTTTGAATTCCAGGTAGGAATGACCTAAGTGCTACCACAGCACAGGCAGCTCTGCCACAGGGATTTGCCCTTACCCATCATTATTCAAGCAGGTATGGCCAAAATATTAATTTCCTGACTTTAAGAAAAGCAAACACGAAAACCAAGCAAAATACAGGTCTTCTACAGTTTTCACATCCTTTCAAATGACACCGAAATCATCTATTTAGAATACAGCTCACATATATATCAACAGATATTTCTCTGCATGAAAACCTAGCAATGAGTTCAGTTATCCTTTTGGTTATGCGTTCCAATTTCAGATCTAGTTCCACAGAAGTCCCTCCAAAAGACACAGCTTTGAGAGTGTAGGTGCTAATTTAAACATGGGCCACACCAGGATGCTAATTAAGTTCCAAAATGCAATTTTTCACAAGAAAGGTATTCACAGTTATTGACCATTTGAAGTCACTGCCAAATCCCCAAAGTGATCAATTTAAAATAATAATGAAAGTATCTGCCAAAATTAGGGACTGGAGGCTAAATATATTTAGAATGTACAGAATAAGGAGTGAAGACGTAATTTCAATGATTTATTTGCTCTGTAGCAGCACCTATGAGTACCACGACAGTCCTTGCCCCAAGCACTGAGCAATTACAGTGCTATTAAAGCAAAATACGTTTAGTGGATGGCACAAGTCAGGCCTGCATGGGGAGCACGTCAGACTGTAACACTGCTCTTAAAGTACTGTTAAAATACTTCTCAAAATACCCTTGAGCCACAAGAAGCAATCCTCCCTCAAGTCCTGCCCATTCACAGTATGAAGCCCTGGGAAATGCACAGGGTTAAATCTGGGACTTGATCTGTTCAACATTTTCCTAAAGCTCATGCCAGCTTGTTGTGTGCCTCTGATGAGATTTGTTTATCTTTTTAAGCCACATAGTCTTTTGTTTATTAAACCACCACCCATATTGCCACTTTTTAATTTTCTTTTTGACACTAGACCTTCACACTCCTGACTATTTCTTTTCTGGAACAACCTTTCATCACTTTTATTACCTTGCTAAGAGAGGACATTCTTTCCCTTCAAATCTTCTGCAGGCGGTCTTCATGCACATTTTTAAACCAGATTCATGCAATCTTGGTAATGTATCAGTCATTCCCTGGCATCTCTGACAGCCTGTGAATTTATTGGGCACATAGTCTGGTCTGTGACTGGCAGAAAAAACTATGTGAAAAGCATTTGCACAATTTAATACAGGGCACATCCAATACTACATGGGATAACAAGCAGTGGTTTCTAACACTCAGCAGGGGGAAAGATGCCAAAACCTGGGAACGCGTTTTGGGCACAGTGAGGGACATGGAGCATCTTGCTGCAGCCCTGTGTTTGTGTCAGGGATCATTTGTGTCTGGTGAACAAGTGCCTTGCAAAGTCATTGATGAGTCAGCCCTCATCACACGTTCAGCTGGCTGTGGTCCTGAGGATATTTGGGAATTCACTGAAACGTTCTCCATGGACTCCTGCTGCTGTTACTAAAGAGTCCCACTGCTGGCAGTGTCCAGCTAATGCTTCATGCTGACAGACATTCTTGCTCTCAGCCAAGGGTGAACTGTTCCCTTTCTGGCCTAGGAAAATTTCTTCGCCCATCCCTCTGCAAGGAGATCTTTTCTTGTTACTTTTCTTTTCCCACATGAGCTTGAAGTCTTGCTTAATCTTCTGTTTATTTTCTGTCTCCTTCACTGGCCAAGGGGACAACCTGAGTCGAGTGATTTTTTAAGAGGTGTTTCTGTCATCCCAGCCACATCCCTTGCCTGCATAAATCACTGCAGTTAAGAGTTACTATCTTTGACTCTGTGTAGATTCTTCCATTCTGAATTACGTATTTTTCTCTGTTAAACATTTTCTAATACAAACTCAAAATTTACTTCAGTGCTTTATTTTCGCAAGCATTTATTTGTTGTTTCTTCTGGGTAATGCCCTTTATTGCATTTCCATCTAAGATCAGTGCATGTTATAACACTTTTGTAAATCTGACCTTTTTATGGAGCTTGAATTCCATCAGTAACTCGGAGCTGAAATTCTTTTATTGGGATAAACAAAAGATTGACTCTGCATATCTTAACTTTCCTTTTTTACCCTCTTCCAGTCTGCCATACTTAGGTGAAATTACTAATCCCTACCATGAACAGACACTTGTCCATGACTGGCTCATTATCTGTACTCTTGTACTTATCTTGTACTGTGCAGTCCCTTGGAGAAAGTGGTGGAAAAAAAGAAAGCCAAGAGTACAGATAATGATAGTATTGTCTGTATCATCTGACAGTCGAGCTACTTGTTTATCTGGTAAGATGGTATAAAATGTTTAAATTTATGTGTGCACTGGACAGCAATCATGCCACTTTTTCCAGAGAAATATTAAAAAAAACACTAGTAGGAGTACTCACACTGTTCACCCAAGGCAATAAATTCTAATTGTACACAATATTTTTTTTTAAAAAGGGCAGGAGCACAATCTAATGTAAAACAAGGACTATCTATTGTTATTGTTACTGTCTAAAATCAATGTATGTTTCCTGGATACTAAAAAGAAACCAGCAATATCTTTATGATTTAGAAGCATCATTTATAATGAACATTTACATGACAGTTTGCTGGTTACTGTCCTATAACATGAGCTTCAGAAAATATCCTCCATGCTTCTCGTTAAAGAACTGGTAATAACAGAAATGACACAAACATCACAGGGATGTTGTCCTGATATCTTATAATAATTTTTTACTCCAGCTACAAGTTTGCAAGTTAATGTATTCTCCCCATGAAAGCAGGAACTCTAAAGATGCAGTGTCACTCACAGACCCCAGTGCAATATATGCAAAATTTCTGCAGCCTGCAATGGTAAAGCCCAGAAATATAGTTTCTAGGAAAAACAAACAAACAAACCCAAACCACCAAAAAAAAAAACCAAAGAAAGAGATTGGGAATGCTGGGTAAACTACCTGCCATGAGTCAGCACCTAACTGGGCAAGCAGAGTAATGATACTTTGGACCACACCAAAAGAAAATGGAAGAAGGAATTGGGGTTCCATGAGATGATTCAGGCTGCTTGTACTTGGAAATAAGGCTGCCTGCTCTCCCAGCTGAGGGAAAAGCAATAATACAAAGAAGTCTAATGGAGCCTTGCCAAAACTCATCTTTCTAAATGGCAACCTGAAAGCTCACTTCACATGAAAATCAATATATCACTGTTCAAGATGAAATACAGTCAATTACCAAACAAACAGAGACACTTCTTTTGAACATGGGGGATTGTGCTTAAGGAAAATAGAGAAATAATCTTGCAAGAATATCATATACTAAGACTAGGGAATGTTTAACCTTTGAAAAAATAATTAACTAACAGGCCAAACTACCAGTTAGCATATATTAGCAAAGAGAAGCACATCATCAGGCAAGAAGGAAATGTCAAGCATTTAGAAATAATAAAAACTGAGAAAGATCTTGGCTTGAGGTACAAACTCTGCAATGCTCAGAGATTTTTATTGCTGAGATATCTGATCCAACATCCTTCTGTTTGTAGGCTCCAGACCAAGAAGAGTCTCCTTTATTCAACAGAACTGCATTTCTGCTTATTCAGAAAACCTTTTCCTCCTGTAAGTACATTCATAAATGTGCCATGGTCCACACCAACCATATTTTTTGCCACAGTAGTCCAATCAGAAGGCTTTTCAGACCTTCTCTTAATTGTGGAGATGTTTTTCTAACTCCCAGTCTGAATTTGTGACTGGTCTGTTGCCTGTGTTTCCTGTCCATGAGAAAACTCTGCAAGTGCTTATATTTTTAACTCAAAAAAAAAAAAAAAAGATTAAATTACGTTCCCTATTAGACCTTTTGCTGCCAGGCTGAAGCCCTCTTCTGATAAGAAATCCTTCCACTTCCAGAAGAAGTGCTGCAGATGAACTCCCCACAGGGTATTGTGCAGTGCCTCTATTGATAAAAATCTCCCTCAGTCTACCCCACATTTAACTTGACTCTGCTCAGGGTTTCATCCCATAAGCTCCTGCTCTGATCTGCTTGTCCTTCCTTCAGCTGTTCCCTGCTCACGGCAAAAAACCTCCCACAGCAAAAACTCCTGCAGTGCAGCTCAGTAGAATGAACTTCAAAGTTATCCACTCTTTCTTCTACAATAATCTCCTCCTTTTTATGGTCAATGCTGCTGTCAATCCTCATCCAGGCCTGGGACACATCAGGAGATGGCCAGGGAAGAAGCACAGGCTGCCTATCATGGACTTGAGCAGAGATGCATCCAGGAGGAAAGCAGGAAGCCAGCAGAAAGGAGAGGAGAACAGAGGTCAGGCATCCTAGGATGCACAGTGGAAATTCTGCCAAAAAATAATAATGTTCTCAGAGATAAAGAGCTGCACAGGTTTCTGAGACAGATGTTAAAACCTCTAGCTTTCATTGCTGGAAACACAAATCCATGGGCAATTTCTGGCCACATGGCCGTTCTCAACCCAGCTCTTGAGGAAGTGTTTCCTTACTTTACCCTGGGGGTCTTTTTGCACTGTCTGGATTTGTTGGTGGCTGTTACTTCAGTGTGCACTGATCTCCTGGAAAGCCACCCTGCCACACAAAGGAGGCTCCCAGGACCTCCAGAAAGGGAAGCAGCTCCAACACCAGAGTGTTTCCCACCTTGGCTGCTCTGGGCAGGAGCCACTGGGGTGGTGTCCTGTACAGCCACGAGGATGGGAACCTGCTCCATTAGAAATCCATGCCTTCACAAAACCCCTCAGCTTTCCTTTTGTTTCTGCTATTATAAGGTAAGAATCAGAGAGAGATGTTTTTCTTGGATACCATCAAGAAGTCCTCTGATTAAACATTCTTACTCTCCCAGACCCCAGATGTTTCTGATAAATACATTTTGGGTTTGTTTCTAATAGGAAAACCTAACCACTCCTACGGCTTTGAAGGCAGAGGTGAATTCTGTCAAGCTTTATTGTGATTTATAGACAAGACTATCCAGTTTTATCACTGTCTGGTTAGATGGTGCTGCAGTACGTGACAGCCTGGCACATTTTCCCTCACCCTCTAGGCAAGTCCAACCCCCTTTTTTTTTCCTTATAGATTACAGGTGTGAAAGACAGGAAATGTAAAATTACTGGGAGCTTAGCACTAAAAAATAATGATCCATTATAGTGACATCATTAACTACTTCTACCTGCCTGTTATGAAACTCAAAAATGCATTTGGACAAAGATGTCTGACATAATTTGGGGCATCTGGAGAGGCTGGAATAATGAGGAGCTGCACCATGAACACACACACAAAAGATTTCACCTTTCTTCCTGAGTTAGTTATCTCTGAGAGAGGAGACAAGCTCAGAATTGGTATTTGTTGTTGTATGCAAGTATTTCATATCTGCTGAAAGACTCAGATTGGAAAATAAATAAATAAGTAATTTGACAAAAAGAAATTATAATCACTGACTTTGTCAGTGAAATCCCTTTTAAGACATTTAATTTTGTTTTCAATTAAGCATGAACATAACCCCAGTGAGTATCAAAGGTCCATGGAGAACATTTAAGGTACTTCAGGGCCTGTGCCTTTCTTATAAGGAGAAAGTCTCTAGAGAAGGTTGTACACAGAGCTCTTACAAAAAGAGCACTGACCTCATATATACTTCTACCCAATAGAAAAGTCTGGCCATACTTCCTGAAATAGAGAAGAGTAGAATGAGTCCATAATATCGGTATTCAGCTTTCTAATGAATAACTGAAACCTGTCTTTTTCAGAAATTAGTACTTTAAGCTGTACAAACAACAGAAAAATATTCTGTCATGTTTTTCAGCTGTCACCCTCACTTTTCTGGTGCATTCAGCCATTTACATTCCTGTACATTCTAGGAGCTAATCAAATTTGGCCAAAAATGAATTTGACAGGAAGTACTTACCCTGATAAGACCCATTTAGTGATGAAATAATGTAGTTGCTGGGTAGT
Organism: Phylloscopus whistleri; assembly: GCA_017589585.1. NCBI lineage: Eukaryota > Metazoa > Chordata > Aves > Passeriformes > Phylloscopidae > Phylloscopus > Phylloscopus whistleri. The sequence continues at coordinate 1,043,226 of JADMLD010001220.1, forward strand.
TGGAACACCCTTGCTCAGCATGCCCTAATCACTCTTGTCATCTTGCTATTTTCCCCTCATGCATTTGCTCTTGCCTTTGCATGCCTGTAACAGACCATGGCTCACTCCTGAGTCACAAATTTCCTCCTGTCTATGCCTCTCTTGTTTTTCTCTATCTCTACCACAATCTTAACTTTTTCTTTTGTCTCTGCAGTGTTGTTTAGCTTGCTATGCTCTCCTTTTTTTATCTCATTTCTTATTTCAGAAGCTTCTCTCAAAATCCTTGTTGTCTTTTTCACAACTTATCAATCTTCCCTTCACTTTCCCTTCTCCACATCTGTCTACCTCCACATGTCCCCTGGTATTTTTATGAAACATTCACACGTGAGCTTCAGAAAGGCTGTGGGCAGAGCATCCCCGAGGGAGGAGAAGTGGAGGCTCTGGTACATATGGCTGGGAGCCAGAGGGGTCTCAGCCCTCCTGGGCAGTCAGTTTAGCCATTTGTCTTACACCACACCTCCCCACAGTGCCCTCTTCTTGCCTCTGAACTGCAGGCACGTGCTCTATTTTCCCTGACACAGCAATGTGCTCCTGAGATAAACCCGTGCAGATGCATCCTACAGATTGAGCTGGGAGCCTCCTCTGAGCTCCTGCCTCAGCCCCTCTGCAGCAGTGGTGCTTGTGAAGGCACACCAGGTACCATCCCTCAGTCCCCAAGTCACAGCACCAGGGCTTGGAAGTGTCAGAGACTAATCTGCAACCTGAGAAAAAAATAGGTACCACCAAGAACAAAAGTATGTGTGTTACATATGGGGTAAAACCTATTCAGACAGCAATGACCTTGATTTCAGGCCAGATCCTCAGTCTTCCTGTATTGACATTTTTATGGTCAGAAACAACTGAATCAGTTCAAAATAGCAATTTAATCACACCTTTGCTGATGTGGTCCATTTTATTTGACAATTAGCTCACTCACTGGCCAAATTTCAGCAGCCTCCAACTATTCCAGCAAGAGGCCAAAATGCTGTTCAACTTGTAACGAGAACTTTCTGTACTGTGTTTATTTTTACCATTGCATTATTTCCCTTTCTGCCTATTTACTTACACTCCCATAGGCACTTTACTGAGATGTGTCTTGACAGCCAGCTTTCTCTGTTATGTCCATTTGTGTTGGTTTGTTTTTTTCCTAGAATGATTATAGCAGCTCATGCCTGGAACTTGCCATCAATGACATGTCAAATCTCTAGGTTGTTTTTCCGTGCTCTGATACGACAGGAGGCAGAGTTGTCTTTCTCCAGAGCAGATCATTGACTCTTCCTATCATTTATTCATGCATGATTTGTTCAAGAATAACAATAAAATAAACCTAACAGAACAGTTTCTGAGAAATGCCAGGATTTTGCTTCCAGTTCTGGCCATAGATTTTCCTCTATATTTTTGCATTGTGTTAAATCCATATAGAACATCACCCAAAGAAAGAAATACCATTATTATTTTTATAAATGAATCTTTACCTCCATGAAGGTTAAAATCCCTCCCATCAAGGTTAAGCTCTGTCAATAACAGGCAATACATATTTGTGCAGTAAGAATTTGTCCATGGCTTAAAGAGTTTTTAACAGTAGGATATACAAAGACAAAGAGAGGTAGAAAATATTATCCCCACTATATCCCTCAATGGGCAAAGCAGAGGGAAAGACCAGGTAGTACAAGGCAAACTGTAAGGGGGTTTAATGGCAGAGAAAACTTGTCCTGGGCACCCTGAAGGTCCCCACCACTAAGGTCAGCCCCCTCTCTACACCTACCAGAGATTATATTAATTTTACTCCATCATAGGAAGGCACCAGTCTGAAAAAATCCTTTTTTCTGAGTGATACAGTGTTGTGATGATGTGTGTCAGACACCTTTCCCCACGGTCTGTAAGCTGAGGGGAAAACACCATGACAAGACTGTAAATCACACTCCCAGACAGACATGCCACTTAACAAATATTGAGCAGATTCATAATATGTGCTGTTTAGCTGGAAAGACCACCATCCTCAAGTACTTTTGAAATGAAATCTCAGGGGATAACAGGAGTCTGGATGGGGGTGTTGTAGCCACAAAGAAAAAGGCAGCACTCATTAATTCTCTCTTGAGCACCCAGTTCTGCTCCCTGCAGCCAGAGCCCCAGCGCACGCTGCCCTTTCCCAGTCACCCCAATATCCATCACAGCCCTGTTCCCACAGCCCTGACACTGACATTCTGAAAGCAAATCATCAGCTCGCTGGCATCTCCATTTTGTTTGACATCCGGCAAGACAATGAACCACTGTGACAAATTACTAACATCAGAAATCCCATCAAGGAATATTGTGACAAATAGAAACTCTGCAATTACTTCTTTCATGGCCCTCGACATCGTGTCTGCAAGCAGCATCAATCAGACCATTCAAGATACGATTAGACAGTCTCTGAAACCCCTTTGCACTCTCCAGATGTGCCATTACATGCTTTACTTGAGGAGAACTGTTACTAATTTTAATATAGATCTTCTAATCTTAGATGATATTTTGATCTTTTTTCCTGTTTTGTCATGGCCCTTTTTGTCAGGAGAGAATCGCAGAAAGGCTCTAAGGTGCATCTTTTCAAGGGTAGCCTCAAGTAATTTTACTCAACAATATAAAAAACCACTTTATCATCAATAATGTCCCTTATCTCTACTAACACTTTTATATAAATGTTGACAATATATCTAAACCAGAATGGTTTACAAAAGAACACACAATGTTCAAAGACTAACATATGGTAGAAGTCTGTGGGGTTAAAGTCTAGTACAGTTATTGCACCTTGTGTCAAATAAGTTCCAAGAAAGCATTAATATAGAGTCTCTTCTTCTGAAACTAACATTCGAGCTATTTATTAAAATACTTGATAAAGCATTAAAATGAATACTCAAATTTTTGAAAACTAAACTGTCAATGTTTTTAAAAACCAATAGTATTGTTTATTCCTGGAGAAACCAAAAAATTCCAATTTTTTTTAAATCCTTCAGCAGGCCCTCAGTGAAGTCAAACTTAACAACAGAAATGGAAGCCTTGTGGCTGTTTATGAAGACCGGACAGAGTTAAACAGACCTTCTTGAAAAGCAAGTATGAGCTCCTGCCTGCACAAGGTATTAATTTACAACATAAGAATTATATAATGAAGTTTAAGGGACACAGATCAGCTTTTATGGTGGAACTGTATCAGTGCACTGACAGATAAATTTCTCTTCACTTCTAAAACAGAACAACTTAAAATTTGTATATGCTGCTTAAACTGCATACTGAGAAACTGTAATAGCTTAGAGAGTTATTTATTAGTTCAGTTTAGGTGTGATCCTAACACACTTCTGGTACTCAGATTTGAATAATACTGCCAAAGGTGTCAAGGAGTTAAAGCTGAGATAATTCATCTAATCTGTACTTGGCCATCCCAAGTTTGGGTCCACTAAAGCCTAATTCTAGAGGAATCAGGACTGTTCCAGATTTTGTCTAATAAGCAAGCTACACACAATCCAAAAAGGCATTGAAAATGAACTGTGAACAAGTGCCACAACGTGAGACATTAATGTGACTACATAGAATTAAAGAATTAAAAATTCTGTTAAGAATTCACAATATTTTAGGTTTCACGAGATGATTTCACCAGTTAACAGCGTTTGTAATTTTCAGCTGCTTAGCACTCTGGAATAGAAAACACACTACAAAGAGAATGGGTGAGTCACTAATATTCTTCATATCAAATACAGAAAATCAATTCATGTGAACAGCAACATGGGCTTGCTTCATGTTTTCACACTTCATTTCCACCGAGCTGAAACCACTCCAGACATTTCCAGCTGTCAGCTCCTGTCCCACCAGGGATCTGGAATGTGCACTGAGGTGCCTGGAGAGTTCTGGAGATGGAAGCAGTTGGGTGGAAAAGAGGGGCCTGGTACACAGTGGCAGAGGAGACTTTCTGGCAGCAACAGGGAGTGTGGTCTGGTGTGCACAGTGAATGTACAGAGGTTACACAGGCCTTATGGATACCTGGTTTTGAGCTTATTTCCTAAAACTCATTTATATGAGTTTTAGGAAATAAGTTTTGTTGTTATATGTGTGTTGACCTCTTGAAGAGCTATATTGGTGACTGTCTAGCAGGTATTTTAAAGGGATCAGTTAGAAAGGTTTTTTTAATGTAGGTAGGAGATTAACTCCCTCAATAATGGGACCTCCCAGACCATTGGCATAGCCATGCAATAGTCAGCCCTGTGCTTCTCTACTTGTCAGGACCATCTAACAAAAGAAAAACAAGAAATGATAGCTGGTGGGGAATCTGCTACTGTTCAAAGAGGTTTATAATTTCAGAGCAAAAGTTGCTCTGTCTTTTCAAACCTCTGTCACAGACTTGTGGCTAAGCTCATTTCTGCTCGTGTGGTCCTGAATCATTACAGATTGTTGGCATTCGGTGAGAAACTGCATTTATCAGGAAGGGATTTGTGCTATCTGATGGGAAAGAGCCCATTGATTTTTTCAACCTGCTACAACAACTGCTCTTGAAACTGAAGAGACCCTGTAATGCATTAAAATGCCACAGATGACCAGTAATAATTCAATGAATACTATTTTATGCATTCAGTAACAGCTTACACACAGCATAAGATATTGAAGGATGAACGAAGCCAGTGGTTTAATTGAGTGTAACCATTGCATTCTTAGTACATTAAAGTACTTTGCTGGGAAAGGGATCAGGTAGGAGTTGGATGAAAAGGACATGGGAGTGTCATGGGAACCTTAATTTCACTTGCACCAGCAAAGTGAGGGTATTCTGAATGCTAGAGAAGGAAACTGGGTCAGAAGGCTTTTAGAAGATAATCCCATTCACAAAGTCACTGAAGATGGAAGGATGAATTTGGAACTGAGGGAGTAACTCCATTAGTTGGTGGTATTGGGGAGCTTTGTGCTTCTTATGAGCTTTGAGTAAAGCATGAAAGCCTGGTAACTTTTCTCAGGCTTTATAAGGAAATAACTGGGACAATTAAAATCTGTTAGCCTTACACAATTAGATTAGTCAACAGACTACACATTTGTTTTTGAAGCTGCTAAATCCAAAGATAGCGTGGCCTCTCTCATTAAGGTCTGATTTTTTTCTTCTCAGCCAGATGAAATGAAGAGCTGGAAAAAAGAACAATGGAAGGAGAGAGCTAAATGATCTGAGAAAAGACTGGTACAGCACGATGTAATGGTTGTGTGGTAAAGGATGTGTGGCAATGCATTATGCTTGTATATTTTCTACTGACTTCCAGTCTTGTCAGCCCTCCTCTTGTACACTGATGCATGTCCTAGCAGCCCATTTGTGTTTTACTACAAAGATGTGGAAAATGCCTGGAATCCCCTTGTGTTGTGATGAAACTGAGCTTTCCAGCCTTCCAGATAACCTCAGCTTAAAGCTCTCTTAAAGATGTAACCAATCTGCCATGTTAGGAGTCTGGCTTGAGCCAAAACTGAGTTTAAGCTTTTACTCTCTGCCTCATACTCTTTGGAGGTCTAGAGGGACAGAGAGACAAACCACACATCTACAGTAAAATGCAATGAGATTGACCCGTATAGTAAATACGTCTCTTAACAATATTTGGTTGCTTAAAGACTTTTTAGTAAAGTCATCACTGCTTATAAGATATATTGTGTCATCTGCGTAACTGTTGTTTTCAGTATGTGCTCCACTATTTCCTCTGAAGTTCTTCTACCCCATCATCCTGATGCCACAGTGACAATAGGGGGTAAAGGAGTTAGGAGAAGGCTGACAAAAAAGTTTCTCACTGACAGTATGCTGAATTCCAGCATAAAGGGAGTTTCCTGCTAATTTGGAAGGTGGTCATCAGACCTTAATATGGCCACACCACCTGAATGACCAAGGAAAGGCACAAAGCAAGAGTGTGATGGGAAAGACCAACAGAGTGGAAGGTTTCATGAAAGCTGTGTACTACACCATGGCCAATCAGCTCAAACACGCACACCTCAGCTACCAGGGGCTAACAAACTTTGCCTCAAGAATGCACCTGGATTTAAAATGCTTCACTGAAACAGAGGAGGCAGCAAATGTTTGATATTTACTAAACATTTAAAAGAATCGTCTCTTTTATACTTAAAACTACAGGAAAATCCTTCCTCTCCTCTGCTGCTGGAAGCATTAAAAAATGCACCTATGATTGTGTGAACTCCCATTTTCTGCTGCAGCAAATGTGTATGGATCAAATGAGCTGTTGAAGATCTGTCTGTAGTTCATGGATTCATTTTTGAATGCTGTTGGCAATAACCAGATTTTTCTTTGCTTTAATGGTGGAGCTTGGCACCCAAGACATTACAAGCCAGCCCAAGACAAACCAACTGAATTTGGTCTCTGTGTGAGATGAACTTCTCATATTTTAGGTCTTTTCACACTCCTCTACCTCACCTACCTTTCATCCTGCCCTCGTTATCTGCTTCTGTCCTGTATCTTAAAGCTTAACCTAAAGCTTATCAAACCGAAGTGTAAACCCTCATTGAACACAACAGACTTTGGGTCAGGCCTGTAGGGATTAATCAACATGGAAATGGATCCCTCCTGTGAGCTGCTGAGTACCTTCAGGGCTCAGTGGCATCAACAAACCTCACAGGACCAAGCCCAGAGCTGGCGGGTGGCACCAGGACTGATGGGAGCTTGAGACAGCTTTTGGATTTCAGACGTTGTGGCATATTGATCTGACAGGAGGAGAAGCTACTGTGTAGGTATGGGGAGGTTCTGGGGAAGTATTTCACGGGGTTGGAAGCTTCTTAGGCCCATCTCAAATTTTAATTTTAGTTATCTTAATAGGCTTTTCCCCCTCAAGCCTCTGGGGGTCTAAGGGAGGAAAAAAAAAAAAAAGGGATAATAAATTAATTCAGGTTCATGTTCTTTTGTGACTGCTCCTACTGAGCACAATAAACTGACATGCTGCTTTTAATTAGCATTTAGTTAACTGCTCATTTTTGTGCAGAAACTATGCACCAACTCCAGTCAACACAAAGGTGCTGAACTGAGGACAAGGAGATTCTGCCTGTAGAAGATTCTGGCAGGGTGTAATTATTTAAATAGCAACCCTTTAGATTCAGTGCTTGGGCACTGATTCAGTCTGATTTGAAACCATACAGATAAAAACAACAAAATTTGATCAGAAATCTAGTTATTATTGATGACTTACCTTAGGTAAAACAAACTTTAAATCACTATCAAAGAATAGAATAATAGAATATGCTGAGTTGGAAGAGACCAATAAGGATCATCAGCATCCTACTCCTGGCCCTGTGCAGGACAGCCCCAAGAGTCACACCCTGTGCCTGAGAACATTGTCCAAATGCTTCTTGAGCTCTGCCAGGCTCGGTGCTGGGGAGCCCAGGGAAAGCTCTGGGTGAAGAACATTTTTCTAACATCCAGCCCAAACCTCCCCTGTCACAGCTCCAGGCCATTCACTGGTCACTACAGAGCAGAGATCAGTGCCTGCCCCTCCTCTTCCCCTCACGAGGAAGTTTTAGCAGCAATGGGGCCTCCCCTCAGCCTCCTCAGGCTGAACAGACCAAGTGACCTCAGCCGCTCCTCACAGGGCTTCCCCTCAAGGCTCTTCACCATCCTGGTGCTGCTTCTTTGGATGCTCTTTAGTAGTTTAATGTCTTTCTTACATTGTGGTGCCCAAAACTCCCCCAGCACTGGAGATGAGGCAGCCCCAGTGCAGAGCAGGACAATCCCCTCCCTTGCCCGCTGCCGATGCTGTGCCTCATGCCCCCAGGACACAGCTGCCCTCCTGGCTGCCAGGGCACTGCTGACTCATGTTCAATTTGACACAGATGAGGATCTCCAGGTCCCTTTGCTCATCTGCTCTCCAGCCTCTCATGCCCCAGTCTGTCCATACATCCCCATCCCAGCTGCAGAATCCAACACTCGCCTTTGCTAAACTCCCCATGGTTGGTGACTGCCCATCTCTCTCATTTGTTGAGGCCTCTCTGCAGGGCCACATCTGCCTTTGGGGGAGCCAACAGCTCCTCCCAGTCTTGTATCATCTGCAAACTTACTCAATAACCCTTCAAGTCCTGCATGCAAGTTGTTTATGAGACATTGAAGTGCACTGGGCGGGGGCAGAGCCCCACAGAGCCCCACTAGTGGCTGTACATTAAAACATAACAACCCAAAACTGAGCTCAGCAATCACTGCCCAAAACCACAACAAGCAAATTAATGATTAACAAAAAATTAAAGATCCTTTTGGCAAAAAAAGGGGAATGAATCCAGCTGTTAGCTGAATTCATAAATAGGGCAGTAAAACTTCTCCACAGACTTGCAGATGGACATGTGCATAAAATGAGCTCCTAGCATGAGAGACTTGCACGTCTTTTCAACTGAGGAAAAAATATAGCTCTTGCCATTTCTTTCCAGAGTTGGGAAATCCTGAAACACTATCTTCTTTCCCAGGTTTTAAGAAAATATTGAAAATATTGACCTCCTTGTTTGTCCCACCTGCTGTACTTGGTCATTATTCTCCAGACAGGTGCCTGAACCTGACAGTGAGCTGCATTAGTTGGAAGCCACTGAAAATTTTCCTGTATCCTGTCTTTATTATCCTGGGAGATTCAACCACACTAGCTGTCTTTGAAGAAAAAGTTTAACAATTTCTTCCAGGTAGAAACAAGGCATTTATGCTTTTAAACTAGGAGAAGATTTTAGAAACCAAGATTTTTTTACCATTATTTCATAATTATTATTGCTAGGCATAGCTTGGTGTACCTGAGAAAGTCTGAGTAATAATCATCCCTGAACACCTCTCTACATGGCTTGTAAAATCAGGGCATTTTTGAGCACTGAAAGGTTGCTGGAAAGTCACTCAGCACTACCAGAGCATCATTTCATTATTATAAGGCTTGTTGTATCACTTTCATAAAGGCAAAAAAATGCAAAATGGACAAAAAAGGGGATGCAATATTGCAGAATAGTAAAAATCGTATTTCAAGATATTAATCACACTGAATCCTGTGAGGTTTTGGCAGACAATAAATGTGTGATAGATTCATCTCTAAAATCACATGCATATTATGAGCATAATCCTCACTTTAATGCAGGGTCATAGAATTTTACAGCCTCATAAGCTTGCAAGGTTTCACCTGGAACATCAAAACAATTGCTAAAAGCATAATAAATTCTACAGCTAGCCATCTGCTTACCCTCCTGACCTTTCAAATCTTATAAAAACCCAAGCTCATAATTTTTCACTCTATAAATTTCAACCTTTTTTTTTTGTTTAATACAGTATATTCAGAAGGTTGCTTCATCTTTTCCATGTAATAAAGGGGATCTATTCCATTTGATAATATTTTGTGGCAATAAACATTTTTTTCTTGAAAGGATTTTGAGTGCTGTCTCTGGAGCTAATGGGATTGTGGGGCACTGCCAGTTGTTTTCTGGTTGGAAACATTTATTTTGAGTCATGCTCTTCTTGTATGCATTCACCCAACAGTCCCTATTGGAAATTACATCCAGCAAGTGCTCTGGGAGGAGGTTAAAGAGCACCAGGGTCTGTTTCCTGCCCTAATCTCTGGAACTGTGAATCACTCTGTTTTGTTTTTCAGAAAGTCATAAAGGTTAAGGTTTCATATTTCTCAGCACTGAAATATTGTATCTTCCCCTGATATTAATATTTCTACTCCAGATAGACAATTGGGAATATAAAACCCATTGGTACAGTTTTTTTAAGACCTTGTATGACACAAATACATTTATATTGCCAAAACCCCTTTCTCCAAAAGTGATCCCCATTTTTTTTAGGATTTTTAATTTTTTTTTTCCCTATACCAACTACAATATGCATGCTCCTATGGATATCAAAGAGCCACTACTTAATATTCAGAAATACAAAGTGAAAAAAATTTTTGTTATTCACTCACATTAGTTTTGACAGTTCTTTCAAAGACTCTACATTTACCCTCATCAATGAATCACAACAAGAATTGTAAATCCACACACAAGTCTGAAAGTTTTGATTTTTAAACAACAGCAACAAACTTTCTTAGATTAGCATTACCAATTCTCCCGTGCCCCAAAATTCATTTGTAGCCATGTTATTTTGTGCAGTTTCCTGACAAGGGGAAATCTGTGCAGTCTCTCCATATGGCTGTCTCCCTTAATAACCCTTGAACCTCCTGGCCACTTTTAAAAAGGCATAGCTTTCAGAGGTGTGAAACCACTGCAAATATAATGAAAACAGTTGACTGTTGAAGAGGGATCCAAATTATTGCCTCAGCTGAGGGAAAGATCTTTTCCCATTCTCAGAGATAAGAGCCAGCAAATCAGCACACATGTGCTCTGAACGAGCCACAGCAATTTGTCCAGCCAAATGAACTGGGGATGCTGCAGGGAGATAGGCTTCCTGCAAGAGGGAGATTGTCAAGGAATAATGAAAGAACCAGAGGAAACTGGTTGTAACTGGCAGTGAGATATTAGGGAGTATAAGGTAAAAATCCTGGAAAGAACAGTTTTTAAAACCAGGTACTGCTCACAAAACAATTTTTCTTTAAAATAATAATTAGACTACAGTACATTAGAGTTCATCTCTTTATGAGCTTTACTTCACAATATTTTTAAATTAAAGGTGTGAGTCGGTGTTTAAAAAAACCAGGTGAATACCTGCCTTTGCACCATACTGTAATGTGCAGGATGTAGGAATCTGCTTCTGGGAACCATGCAGCCAAAGTATGTCAGGAGGAAGAGCTCTCAATTTGAAATCTTGACACATTCAGTGAATTAAGGTAGCCCATGGTTCTGCCTGACAGCAAAAAGATTGTTTGCTAATAAATCTGCCAGTTGTACTGTGTTAGTGAAGCACTAAATGCAAACTCCTCCATGAGAAAGTGAGGACACTTCCAGGGGCTCTCCCACCACAGGAGAGGACTGACACTGGCAGCAGTGGAGAAGGACAACTAAAGAGAACCACAAGGAATACTTTGGAAGAGGAAGAAACAATGGGTTGAACATGCATTATCTCCTGTTCATTACAGCCAGTGAAACAGAGGATGAACCAGTGAAATGCCATTTCTCCTCTGTCACAGTTACAGTCACAAGGCTGAGGCACCTGGCCTCAGTGTGTCTTGGTCTCTATGTAATGTGCTGCCAGTTCTTGCATTTCCATTTTCTCTCATTTTTTGTTAATTTGATTGGGAATCTCACTCTCTGACCACAGTAAATGTGGTCAGAGGAAGTTATCCTTCACATTTCTTATGCCACCTGCCCAAGTCACCAGCACCAAGGTGATTTCAGAGTGGTAATTCCCACGCACATGCAGTACCTGAAGGCACATTTCCCCATTATTTACCTGCTACCTTTCTGCAGCTGGAGCTGCATTCATTAGCAGGAGCTGAAATTTGGCCATTTCTAGAATGTCACCCTTCTAAAACCGACATTATTTGCCTCAGTTCAAAAATTTATCTATTCCAAAGCTTATTTTCATCTTGGCTTGGACCTAAAACATAGGCCCAGAATCCCTTCTTGTGTTTCTTTTCTATGGACAATAAATAGCCAGTGCCAAAGTTATCTAAAACCCTGTTCTCATCTTTGGGGTAAAACTGTGACCTGGATAAAAGTGTACCCAAAGCCTAACTCATAACCTACTCTTCATCATGGACAGATGCTCCCAGACCATGCAGAGGATCAGGGGAGGTCTGGCTGGTTGAAAATCAGTTCAGTGAGTAGTTCCTATTGGATACAGACAGATATTATTTATTGCCATTTCATTTTTCCACAGTTTATGTTTGCTTCTTTCCAGAACATCCATTGGAAAAGACAGTTCTTGGCTTCCTGCAACAGCCAACATTTTTCTGGTGTAATTCTTATCATGGAAGAGAACAAATAGAAGCACTTTAACCTCTTTTCTTTGTAAATAAAATGCAAAAAAATCTTCTCCTGGAACAGATCCCACTTGGGGAGAAAGAGACAGGCCCTCCAGAATAGCCCAGGAGAAAAATAAAAGGCACTTGGGGAGAAGAATCTTTCAGGATAATAATCCAAACCAGCTTAGGGGTCTCATATTATATCCTTTTTGGTCACACAGCCTTCAGTAAGGAAATGTAGTGGCTGGGAAAGGAGAAGTAGTCCTGGAAATGAATAAACATCCTGAATATCAGCAGCAGTTGCCATAGCACGTGCAGTATCACATGCAGCATGCAGGTCACTGTGCTCTTTTTGATCTGTTAATTACTGACAACCGTTTCAGCTGATAATTCTGAAAGACATAGGAAGTTGTGTTCATAAAGAAATACCATTAAAAATTTAGTAAGAGGGGGTTTGAAACCAAGAATGGCTGCTAATGGTGCAGTAATTAGGTAAAGCAGAGATGAGGAAAGCTAAAGAGAAAATTAATGCTTAAATACATAGAAAAGGAAACAATTTTCAAATTATGATTACCTACAATTTCAGTCATTCCACTTCTTATTTAATCACTTGGGGAGAATGGATAGCAGTCAAGATTTATTTAATGGCACAGTAAGGAACTGGGCTTCATCTTTCTTCACCTTAGATATGAGTGAGATTATTTCTAACATTTAGTTCTAAGAAAACAGAACCTTAATTCAGGATTCCAAACAAAAGGACAGAGTAGAGGTTCCATTTCTAGTGGAAGGAACTTCTCTGCCTCATGCAAACAGTCTGACTAAGTGACCTTGTGGTTTGGAATGTGACAGAAGGGATTGCTCAGTTGAAAAGTGATTTCACTGGCACTGTGTTTGTGACCCACTAGCACTGCAGTCTTCAGTGGGATAAACTCAGCTTAGCAGGAGACTATGCTGAGTGCTTGACCCACCTGGACAGAGGTTCCTTCAATGTGCTTCCCTCACTCCTCCTTACAAGCAGGGTCCCTTTATGTCCCAGGGAACAAATCTGAGAAAGTATCACACACTTAGACAGCAGCATAGGTGCAGCAGCCCTGAGACACATAACCATGAGAAAGGAGCTCATCAGCACTGCCTGGGCAATAAGTTCACCCTCACGTTTCAGATCTGTGTGTGCTGGCATTAGACAGACTTCAGACATATGCTCTACCTGTGCCTCCTTTCATTCTGTGAGACACTTGTCAGCTTTGGTGCTTCAACCTAATTTGAATAATTCCTGTTCTTCCACGCTGATACCAGGTTTGCTTAAAGGAAAATTATTTTATATGCAGAGGAGAAAATCACTACTGTAACTCAACCAGAATACAGCTGATCAAACGTTAACAAAATACTACCTTGTTACATTGTGAACAAATAGAGCATTATAGTCACACATGCTTCAAATAAAATCAAAACAAAACCAAACCCATATTACACATCTTTTATATTTATTCTACATAGGTCTCATTATATTTTTTAACCATTTGGGTTTATCCTTCAATAACATAATTCTTACACATTGGAAATCATCCAGTAGCCACTGTACAGAACAAAATCTTAAAGACCAGATCCAGTATCAAAGCCTGACTTCTGAGAATCACACCCTTAAAGGGGAGGAGGAAATGAGAAAAACTAAATAGACCATTGAGGTGAATGATGATTGTTGAAGGAAATACCAATTATTTTCGTTTGCTCTGGTTTTTTTGCCACAGTTGAGAAGCTCAATAATCAATACGAATTGTTATTAAACAAATTGCTACCAAACCAAAGAGTAGATTTAGAATAATGCAAAAAAATTAGAAATAATCCAAAATCCATATGCACAACTGTTGGCTTTCAAAAATGCAAACTACTTAACAGCCTTGGAAAACTACATCAGCAAAACCTCCTATGTCATCCTGGGCTGCCCTCCACCTCCAAATGTCAAAGCCAAAGGTTTGATTCACAAAGATGCATGTGCCCTCCACAAAGCCAGCACTTACCAAAAACAATTCTAACAAGTTCTCTCCACAGTAATATAAACCAGATCTCCTTCTTTTCTTTTCTCCTTGGAAACAAGTTTACTTTGAGCTGGGATGAAGTTTTGACTTGAACTGAAAGTGGATCAGATGGATCTAATCCTAAGGCCTCATCAGTCTTCAAGGAAAGCACTCAGCATTTTGTTTTTTAGCCACACTATTTGCACCAAGTGAGAGGATCCTCACCACAAACAACTCAGGGAATGGTGTCCAGCAAGGTGAAGTGCTCATAGAAATCTGGAATTTCATGCAAAGTTTCATTGGCAGAGTTTATGAAAGGAGTATTACAAAGTAGTGTGTGGGTATGATAGATTGCTCCACTAAAGTAACCAACACAATGGTGTAAAGTTTGTGTTTGCAGACTGAGCAGTAGATGAGTACAGGAGGACAGGATGGCAGCAATAATACTCTTTACATTGTCTTTAATGGCATTCACCCCAAAGGCCAGCAGCAAGCTTGCTTTACACACTGAATCCTTGATCTGGGATCTGTTTCACTGCACAGCTTGTGCTACCTGCTGCTTCTCTATTAACACTTTAAATGGTCCTCATTCTCTAAGAGAAGGAATACCAGAAATGAAAGAGAATTCTCAGATCTAAAGTCACATCAGCAGCACTAGCCAAGCTAGGAAAAAAGATGATGTGTTAATATCTCTGGAAGGGCCTAATTATGAGGAAAAAGTGGGGTATTCTCCTTGTCAAAGCACTAAGCATTACCTGTGCAAATACATGTACAAATTTATCCCCTCTAAGAAAACATGGCAGCACTCCCCTGGAGAAGTAAAAAAACCTAGAGAGTTTCAGGGTGGGGAAAACTTTCCACTGAGATATCCATCTTGTATCCATTTCTTGTACACTCTTGGGGTAATACAAACAACTAGCCAAAATATACCAAAGAGGATATTTTGGTTTTTGTTGTTGGAAATCCTCCCTACTATCTTTTCTTGTCTTTGAGCCTCCTCATTATTCTCCAAGTTAATTTTCTTCTAACTTAAAATTTAAAACATGGAAGATGGGGAAATTTGTCAGCTTGCTGACAGCATGCATAAATCTTGAGGGCAAGATCCTCAGGCAATATAAATATATCAGAGCTGTAAATGAGGAATCCCCAGTGATGTACCAGGGCAGCTCCCACCTCCTTCCATTTGTCCATGGGGCATCAGGGCTGGCAGGTTTGGGGATTTTTTTGGAAACCTATGTTGTCCTAATTAGCTATTAATCAGTGCCATTAGATGAACTATGGTACCAGTGCCATTAGATGAATCTGTGGTAATAGATGCATAAACAAATGAATTATGGATAGAGAGCTGCCAGCATGTTATTTCTCTTTTTAAATATCTACTTGCAGGATATAGACCTGTGGAACAGCAATGATGAGAACATCCTGGTATTCAATAATACATGAAATGCAAGATGTATTCTACCCCTGGAATATACCTGTGAGTGAGCAGTAGCACTTATTTACAAATACTTAAGCTGGGGAGCCAATATTTAAGGGGACATTTGCCAAGTATCTGTCCAAGGCCATACCACATGAGGTTCTGATTTGTGAAAGAGTTGTAAAGGAGATCAAGACTTACTTTGCTTAGATCCTTGGGTCTGTCAGTCCTTACTCAAAGACTGTGGAAAAACCACACACTCTTTGTAGATGCTGTAACAATCCAGCCTGGCCAATGAACAAAATAGCAGCATAATTGAACACTGTAAATTAGTGTGACAAGTAACAACCTTCAGAGCAGAGATTTCACTATCTACAGGCTACAGCAGAGCAAGACAAACTTTGCTCTTGACTGCATCGCTCACATGATTAGTCATTTTTAGTGGCCTGAGAAAATTAATTTTCCTTGTAAAAAAAAAGTATTTTTATTCCCTATTTGCTGTATTGGCCTACAGCTATTTATTTCTTTTAAACTTTTAAACACAATTCCACTAATCACACAGTTACTCACTTTGAGAGAAGGAAATTGTTATAGCATTTGTTCGTATTTATCATTATTCCAAGAGTTTTTTATAATTATTATGGTAATCACCATGAACCATATTATTGTAGCACACAATTGTTTTCTCAGTGCTTGACATCTCTGATTAATAAAGTTAAATGGTTGTAGATGGCCTCCAATTTCCCAGCCCATTGCTGGCTTTCCTTTGCATGCATCAGTGTATTCTATCTAAATCTTCATGCTCCTCTTTCTGCTGCCTGCAGGAGATAGAAGCTGTGAGCAGCAGAATGACTGTGTTCCCTAGTAACTTGTACCTTCCCAGGCTGCATTCCTAAGCTTGTTGTGGGGATTTTTCCTGGCAGATATGCAATTACTGCTCTTTCCCATGGCCTCTCCTCTCGTGCAGGGCAGGAGCCCTCACTTCTGGTAGCTATTTCCTATTAACCAGTGTTGCTGACCAGTAACATCCTCCTTTTCACCAAGCACACCTGCTCCCACCCTGCAGTTTCACGTGATGAGACCCAACACATCCTCAATTTCCTGCTGCACCTCGCTCACAAACCCCTAGCCAAGTATCTTAAAGCTAAACACATTAAAGGTCACACTCAGTCATATTTGTTCAGGTTTAGTTCACAATATCCTTTTGCACCACTCTAGATGGTCACTCTGTTTTCACACTTCTCTGCACTGAAATGACAGCTTGGGTTCTTCTGGCACCTCTGAGGATATCAGAGTAGTGAGCTTTCACAAGGTGCTGCTAGAGATACATAAACTGTGCCCTCGATCCTTTGTGTGTCCAGAAGACCACTTATGTTACACCTAATGGCTGAAGGAACAATGTAAGTGCTACTTTGCATTCTCAGGCAGGTTAGTTATCACCAAGACACATCCTTTTTGTTGCTGTAGAAATCAGAAACAAAGCACACCATTTTTTCCTCATTTGAAAACTAATACAGGCCGTTTTATGTGGCCTTTAGTTCCCTGTTATTATCCCAGACTGAAAATCAGAAGATGAAAAGACAGATTAAGTGAGGGAAATCAAAGGAAGGACAGAAACACAGATGTGTGTGTGGAAAGGACTCTCCATGTTTTCAGGCTAACAGATATCCACAGGACACATATAATTATGAATGTTTGTGTAATACTGAGACTTTTAGCCTTTTAAAGTTGTGTTGTTTTTTTTTTTTTTAAGAATATTTTTTTGGAGATGCACAGTCAAAAAATAGAACTACCCCCAAGCCTTAGTGGGTGCTCCTATGACCCTACAGAAATACCATTTTTTCCCCAGAACAGACTCTTTGCAGCCATTAATGAGTCCTGAGAGTGAGGAAGGTAAAGACATTTTCCCATCAGGTTCCTACTGCAAATTGTACATGAAAATAACTGAGGCAAGAAGAGTTTGGCATCAGTGTGGGTTGAAGCAAAGATCTATCTCAAGAATTTAAATCTGTGATCTTTGATTCAAGAAATCATATCCAATATGAGAATATCTTTTAGCTAGAAAGGCTTTTTCCCAGATAGAAGCAGGATAGTTCGAGTCTTTTGTCCCAAACATTTTAATGGAGAGTATTGGCAGAGGTTAAATTAGCATTACTAGTACTGTGTGTATTTATAAATGTTGGTGTTGATTTCAATTTCACACTCTTCACACATCATTCATTTTTTTCCCCAGATGGAGATTACTTGCAACACAGTGGGTTGTGTGTCATCTTCTTGTACTTCCCAATTCCCTCAGAAACCCTCCAGCTGAAGGATTTTGTGGTTGTTTTTTTTTTCATGCTCTAGGACAAAGCAGCATGGGGAGCCTCTCTGTCACTAAATGATGTTATTTAACTAGAGTTTATCACTCTTGGCTACCAGGACACCAAAGGACAACTTAAGGGGGGAAAAAAATGAAATACCAAAACCAAAGGAGAAGTGATGGATTATTCTGAATGTTTTGTATCCCTGGTAGACCCACTGAACCTGCCAGCTTTTCCAGGGCACATTTGAAGACTGTGAGGATGGATGGTAACAGGTTTTCACAACACAGGGTGCAGGGAAAAGAAATATCACAAGCAGGAAAAAAACCCCAACTCTCTTAAATGACAAATGACCCAATTTGTTCCTCCCCAGTAACTGTGGCAACTTGGTGGAGATTTGCAAATCTCTGTCATTGCTGCTGTGAATTGGTTTCTTGAAATGGATCCTCACTGTTCTTAAAGCCAGGCACGGCAAATTGCCTGTGAGTAGTTTTGGGTCAGGTGCACCAATTTTCAGTTGCAATTATTTTTTTCAGCTTCTGCTTACTCTCACACGGCCTTCAGTCAGCTTAAAGAGAGTCAGCACGGACAATAATTTGCATTGCAAGGAATGTGATACAGCAATTAGAGAGGATGAACGTTTCAGATCAGGTTTCTCTTGGTTTGATTCTCTTCTGATACTTTTACTGTGCTTCACCAGATCACACCCCCAGCTCCTGCATTTTGTAGAATCTGGGCAGCCTTTCAATTGTCTGACCTTTCAGTAAGCCATGTTTTCTCCAGATACTAAAATTGAATATAATTTCACCCTATTCAGTATTAATAAACTGTAAACAACATCATTGCCTATTCTTGGCAAAGTGCCTGAATTAAATAGCTTTCTTAATGTATCTTCTATCTGTATTAGAGCTATTTAAAAGCAATATGCCAAGTGTGCTGATGATAAAAAGACCATTTTTCATTCATCTGTTTGCTTTTAAGCTCCACATATTCCCTGTGAATGTTTTCCTTAGCATAAACAGTTGCCAATAGGTGCCCCTTGTACATAAAATACGTAAATTACTATCTAGTTCTACAAAGAAATCACTATTTTCTTGAGAAAGGTTGTCAATTCTCCTTAGATAGTAAAAGCCTCGTTTCTCTCCACTCCAGTGAAAAATACCCAGTTGGACAACTGATGTGACAGAAGTTTTCTTTGAGCTACTTGTACTGATGTGATCACTTTTGGAAAATACCAATTATAATTCATATAGTTGCCCAGGAGGATTTTTAAGTGAACAGATGTTAGCTAGAAAACTTGGAAGAAATAACTATGAAACCTTTGTATTAATGTTGACTATAAAACCAGATAATATTCAGTAACCATCCATAATCAACAATTAAGCTCATTTATTACAGCTCTGTAATGAGCTGAATAGTCAAATGCTAAATCTTCTATCTTGTGATTATTTTAACATGAACCAAAGAGATTAAATTCTGAAGCACAGAGAAGCCCCTTTTCCCACTTGGTTAACAGAACTATGTCAGGAGTGAGTTTTCTGTTGTATACTTAACAGACATTTTGAACACAGGTATCAAGTTTTTTATCTTTCTGCATGAGGGAGAAAGAATGACAAAAATTAAGATGCAATAACTAGAAAATATTCTGCCTAAAGAGTAAAGGATGTGCCCTTCCCAATTTCAGAAGACGATACAAACACTAAAAACAACAAACACCAACCTCACATCAATCTGGAGCCCAACAAGGCAAATGCTGAAGAACAAAAATGTAATTTCAGCCCTTTTACATCCCTTCCTGAAAATCTGGAAACTCTTCACTGCTTAAGAGCCCAGACCTTGGGTTTCAGGTGGCAGCCTGGGAGGACCTGAGGCTGATTGTGCAGCACGTGGCACACACTGGAGACAGCCAGGGCTCTTCCTACAGTGCAGTCACGTTGTTCAGTAATGAAATACTGATTTGCATCTTTACCCAGTAAAATTTCATATAAATATAGGTGCTGATAACATAACATTATTTATGGATAACAGCTGTCATATTCCCCAGCTGTTTGCTTGTTGTCTGCTATAACATATGTTAATTTAAACTTTCACCAAATGCCATGGATTGTTTGCAGTCCTCCAGCTGCAGCTTGGCAATTTTTTCCTTTAGGTTTCTGTTGGCTCTGGAAGTGATTACACAGACAGCCCATAACAACATAAACAAGCCTTGTGTGGCTGCTGAGCTCTTCGTTAACTCGGCTAAGTGAATGTTTGCTGGAACAAGCAAAACAGGGAGAGAATGTATCTCACTTATTTTCATTTTTTTTGGAGGGATTTCTGGATGCTGTCAGTAGAGAAAACACAGGGGACACTGGAGTCAAAGAAATCTATAAGTAAAAAAATGCATCACACAGAACAGATTATTATTTCCTCAATGGCCCTGAATTAAACGAAGTATAATCTACATTTTTAGATAAATTGTGTTCTAAACGCCATGTTAAAACTGAGGTCTTCAGTTTACAAAGTCAACCACAAAAATTTAATTGACCTAACATGGCAGGACTGTGTGACAAACTCCACAATCAATAAAAGGTTGCCATATAATACAAAGGAAAAAATAGTACAAACCAAATATCACAGTCTGTGCACAACCTCTAATGCATTGCACAGTAGGGAAAAAACACCAGAGAGCAAGGAACAGTCCAAAGCAGAACCTGAGGTGGAGGAGGAAACAGCAAGGAGGATTGACAGGACTAGTCAGGCATCTTGGATTTCTTTCTCATGGGAAGCTTTCAATCAGAATAAATACCATCTGCATGCTGAAAGCAAAGGCTGGTGTGGAGGGGAGGCTCTGGTTTCCTGTACCAGAGCTTTTCCACCCTGTGCTGCCTCTTCCACAGCAGGACACTGGCATTTCTCCAAAACGCTCAAACACTAAAACACCTCCTGCTTTCAGTGCTCAGAAATGATATTTGAATTACCCTAAAGGTCAGCCTTGGCAGGCACAACTACTTATACCTGCTCTTTGGAGCAGGGAAGGATCAGTCTACAGAAATGAGACTTACCCAAATGTACAAGTGATAAGATGATGCCATCAAGCACAATACAAATATTCATCAATTTAAATATGAGAGTGAACGGAAAAAGGTATTACCTCTTAGCTTTTCATCCTGTTTTCAAATCATATTTTAAGCTTACCGTAGAACAAATTCTCCATACACAGATTATGTTTTAGTTTGTTATGATACCAAACCTCTGTAGAAGTAAGGGATAGTGGAAAAAATTCCTATATTAATTTTACTACAATCAAGGTGTTTCATGTAGCAAAAAAAGAGTTGAAGATTAGAAAGTTGCCTGATGTTGTGGTACAACTTGCCACAGCCTGGCATTACTTATTTTAAACAGTAACTGTAGAAAAGAAAGATGGATAATATTGGTGTAAGGGGCTTCCATCTCAATTTGGGTAAATCAAAGCACTTATATGTTCCACAGGACCCCAGGTTTTTCCTGCATAGGTGGCTTTGTGTCACTGACAGAGTTACAGGACCAGCCTCTGGGAATCCCTGTGAAAAGCAGGATCTGCCTGCAATGCACCCAGGGAACAAATATTCCCCACTCTTCCTCCAGCCAGGGACATTCCTTCACCCACTAAAGTATTTTGGGACATTTTAACTTTTCTGCAGTAAAGATGCTTGCCCCAAATAATTCAATGTTGATCAACAGAGAGAGGGTCATTCTACTCCTACCTCTCTTGCAGAGTTGTCCTACAAGGAATTTTACAAGCTACTGAACTGCTCTAATGTAAAACTCTTCCCCTTCAGCACCATATGCAGAGGCTGGAGCACTTAATCCCTCTTTTCAGTAGCACTCCTCTGCCAAAAGTTGCTGAATTAGAAAAGGTTTCAAGCTTGTTAATATCCTGCCAACTGACACAAAAATTAAATTTCATCCAGTTGAATAAGCCTCATTTAGTCAAGGGCCATTTACAATTTTTTGGAAAAGCTTGATTGCACCATCACAGTTAAATACAACAGCTTATCTCTGATAGAGTCACCATATTCTTAATATTGACTTAATCCCTGAGCACAAAGCTTAAAGGAATGGATATTGCTGAGTACTGATTCCACAAAATGATGGTGCAAGAAGCTCATTAGAAAATAACTTTTATTATTATTATTCGGTCCTGAAGACCCAGTCTGCTGAAATGCCATCTTACCCTTCCACCAGAAGCTTTAGGTCTCAGATTATCTGGGGTGGTTTTGTTTCTGCTTCCAAACTGAAGCTTGTGTTCACAATTTCCTGGTTAGTGTCCATAATGAAAGTACTACAAGTAGAACAAAGACTGTAACTGGAAATGAGGTGCAGAGTGCAACTTCACTCAAAGATGACTCCTCCCTGGAGATACAGTTACTTTACCCTGAATATGAGCATCTTATTTGCTCCCAGACAACCATCCCTTAAGAGATAGAGACTACTTTCCAGGTTCTGCAGGTCCCATGTTACAGCACCCTTTACCAAACAGAGTGGGAAATGTGATATTTTGTTGATACAACCTGTAAGGGATAGAGAGGAGGGACAAGAAAAAGAGTTTGCTTTCACTAGTACCCACAACAGAGCTCTGTGCTACCCTTGCTGAGCAACCCAAACCTTGACAGTGCTCCTGTTACAGGTTCAGACATATTTCATTGAAGTAATATCTAAAGACTTAATGGAATTCTTAAATATTCAGCTACTTTATCACAGGAACATGTTCATGCTTGTATTTTGCTTATGAACAAATTACTCCAATAAAATATTTATTTTCAAATAGAAAATGCTAAAAGCACTTAAGCAACTGTAGTGTCTTTAAAAAATATGTTATGGGTTTCAGAAAAGTTCTATTACTACAGACTTACTCTAAAAATCATAATTTGACATAATAATCAGGCACTGACACATTACTAGACCTTTGATGCTCTTTATCAGAGCATCAAAATCCAATTGAAAAAAACAGACAAAAAAAGAAATCATTGACAGCTGAAAAGGAAGTGTGAGTGGGAAGAGATGAATATCTGAAGGAGTTTGTTATTTGCATTACAATAAAATACAAATTTTTGTGAAAGCAGCAAGTGAATGTGCATGGAGGGGGGTGTCAAGAACACCTGAAATCCTTTCACTGGAAACCTTTGAGGTATCTCACAAATACTGCTGGTTAGAGATGTCAGGAGTGGTTCTTACAGGGTAATGAAAACAAAGGAGAGAGACTAGAGCTGCTGCCATGTGAGGATCCTGCCCTACATCTGCCAAACCTTTTGTGACTTGCCTGCCTTGTCTTGCAGGTTATGAACAACAGAAAGCTTTTGTCTATGGAAATGGAACCACACCTCTGAATCAGACAGCTAAATCTGGTGGGCAGCATCACTGTCACGAGTCCTGCATCTCTCTCCTGGTGTGTGTCACAGGGACAGGGACCTCTCTACAACACCTGCCACCTGCAAGGACCTTTCAGATTCTGCCAGGGCAGCTGCTTCAGCCACGTGGCACGGGCACAACCAAACCCCCTGAAGCCAGGGGCCCACTGGTGCTGGGCATTTCAGTACTGATTCTGGATGTGCCTTTTGCCAGTGCCCATGTGCCACAAAAAAGCTTCCCTGGGTTCTCTGGCTCAGAGCATGTTCAGGATGCAAACCACAGTGGCCTCAGCAAGGGATACCAGAGCCAGGTGCAGGACACTGCAGGCACCCACTGCCCTCTGCACTGGCAGCCCCTGGCAAGCAGTGACTGACAGAGAACACAAATATCACAAGCACCAGCAACCATACACAGCCAAAGGCTGATCCAGGTCAGACCCCACAAGTAATGGCAAAAGAGGGAACAAGACATTGCTTATCAAAGACAACAAAACAAGCAAAACATTTTGTACAGCAATCAGGTGCCTGAGATGAGCATGCACTAGTGGAACCTGAAAATGTATTTGCTCTAGAAAATACTTTGATTTAATAATAATATGTGCTATACAGACAGCACTAAGCAGCAAAGAAGAATTGGTATCAAATATCTAATCTGATCTTTCTGCAGAAGGTCTAAGTACACCCTTGAAATGGTTTAAGTTACAACATATTTGCACCTTTCTTCATAGGAACACCTCTACACGTGAGAAATACTGTCTTCTCCAAAAATCCCTCTGTAACTTGCCATAAAACAAGCAAAGTCTCCAGACAAATACCTCAGCCCATTTTTCTAGAAAATTTCTGTTGAGTACATCAGTCAACAATCCTGACAGCTCCTGAAAGTAGATTAGATTTTACTTTTTCCTTCCTAAATAATTTGACATCAGATATTTTACTATTGTGAATCGCATCTAGGAGTCATTAACACACAAACAAGTAATTGCTCTTAAGTTATCCTGATTAAAAAAATACCCCTAATCTCATAAGAATGCAACAGATGATGGTCACATACATTATAACCACAGAAATGTTTTGAAAAAATGCTACTTCCTCCTTGATAGTCAGCCACTCTCATCTCACATTTCTCTGGAGAGAAATTGCAAAAGATCTGAGCACAGTCAGTGCCCTTCCCACCCTCAGCTCATCTCCTGTGACCAGCTGTTCACTCATCCCACAAACACCCCACAGTACCAGGAATTTTCAGGCTACCAAGGATTTCAGTAGCTCTCTGCTCTGACCCAGTTGTCATCAACAGATTATTGCCAAAGTCTTATCCAGAAGTTTCTCTCCTTGTGAGCCCTGTTGCCTGGTGTTGTGTTTGAAGATGCCTGAATAATTAATTAACTCCTTGAGCACACAGTGAGGTGCATCTTGTAAAAACATATGGGCTGACAGGATCCTTTTCTTTGTGTCTCTGTAGGTGGTTTCTTATGTTGGCTGAAAGTCAATCCAGTATTAAACTATACCCCAAGATTAGATTTTTCCATGGTAAATAATTCAAGTTAAATCAAATGGCTGCTCCTTTATAGCTCTTGGGATATTCCAGTTAGTTTCTGCCTACAGAACAGCAGCAATCTACATTAGCTCAGTAGCCAAAGGTGGGATGACAACTGCATCTGGCATCTGAAGGGACTTTATACAAGGGAGCAGCAGGGTAAAGCAGGCAGAGGTAACTCTGACTGCTGTATCCATGTCCATGGGAATAAAGATGGAAATTATGAACCACAGATGGATCAGAAAAGACTCGATGGCTAAGGTCTGAGGAAGAGGTAAATGGATAGCATCCCAAAAGGATAGAACAAGTGTAAAAGCTGGTCCAGGCTCCAGAAGGAACAGCCTTTACTGAAAGAGAAAGGCTCCCCAAATACTTGAGCAAGTATACAAACAATGTAACAAACTCCATCCCTAAACGCCTTTGCATGAGCGCTTTTGCTGTTTTCCAGCATAAATCTTCTGTTGCTCCCAGCAGCACTCTGAGCAGAAGATATAAAGGGTTAAACATTAAAGCAGTGATTCCTATTCCTGTATAATTCCTCTCAACACTGAGTTTGGTTATTCCTAAAATGTTGTCCCTACTTTAGTAGCATATCATGACTATTTATTTCAGCGTTCTTTTGTGTTTTCCTTTCTAACACTGTATTTAAAACAGAGGGTTTGAGGATGAATTATTCAGCTGGCTGCAGAAAATGTGCTTTAAAATCTTATTCTTGGGGACACTGAATGCATATATTACCCTGGAAAAATTCAAATCCAGCATCTGTTGTCCTGTGTGTTTTACTGGCTAATGATGAGAACCTGGGGGGTTTGTTTACAGCAGGGCTTTCTGGATTTGTTTGTTTGTTTTCCTTTGTTTCTTTCACTCAAAGAAAATAGGAAGTTGAAAAACACTATTAATACGTTAATGAAACTATTTATGGGTTTTTCACAATTCACTGATTAATTTAGGTGGTTTCCAAATTACTGTCCTTTACTTTTATTTCCCCAAGTTGCCTATAATCTGATTTTGTAGTTTGACTTCTTTGGGACAGGACTCCTGGAGGATCTTTTCTATTCTTGTCTGGGAGAAAATATAGCGAATTCTAAATCCACAGAAGAAATAGGTGGAAACTGTAGTTCACAGGAAGTGTTTGAAAGCAAGGAGGCTGTTTGTGTGCACATGGGCATTCAGGAAAAGGTTGCATTTATTGAGAGAAATGGTCTCTTACACATTGGTTAGGAGCAGATTTTTGGTTTGCCACTGAAACCAAAAGAAAGGCCAAGTGTACAGAAAATAACACTTGGCATTTTTACCCTTCAGGATAAGGGGAAGGGCAGCTGCTCTGTTTGCTCCAGAGGCAGAGCCATGCCTAAACAAGAAGGGGTGAAAGAGCTGCTTTTGTTTTCCCTGCCTATTTTTCCTCCCCACAGGTGCAGAGACCACAGAGCTCTAGGGGCTGCTGGGGAGGAGAGCACAGAATGGTCCCAGCTCTGGTACCACAACAGAGCAGCACCCAGCCAGCTCCTTGCAAAACAGAGGATGCTCGTGGCTATGTGAAGCCCTATTGGCTTCCATTTTCATCTTTCAAGTTATCTTTGGTGTGGTTTGTTTTTTTCTAAGCCATACTGGACATCTTTCAGTAGTGTTTACGTGAAGAACACCACACTAATTCCAAGAGGAATTTATTAAGTGCCCTAAAAATCGAGCCAAACATCTGCTGAGCTAAAAGAACTTGAACAAATCTGAGCAAACGAATCCCCAGTCTCTAAAACACGCCAGGGCCTTCATGGTTAACCTCTGTTCCACCTGCTGTAATGATTTTGGAGAAGATGAGAAGATTCTGAAATCAAACCAGTAAAAAAAAGAAGAAAAAAAAGATATCCACAGAGGGAAAAAGTTTTAAGAAGTTCTGTAGGTTACAGTTGCCAGGGAAACCACTTTGCAACAGCCATATGGTCAGAAAATCTATTTTCTTTGTTCTCTAGGGAGGAAAAAAAAGGAAGTATTTCGGTGCAGAGGGGAAGAAAAATCCCACAAAAGCTACAGAGAAAAATATTTGCACAGATACACTTAATCACTAATGAGAAAAGATAAATGATTTGCCAAACTAAGCTACAGAGTTCCAGCCCTAAATAGAATATTAATATAGGGGATGCAAGGTCCTTTCTGCTTTATGTTCATACTTTGAAATGAGCAGCTTCCCTCAGTATCAAAGCTCTGTACTGTAGGTGTGAACTCTATAGACCAAAGGATGATCCCAACACTGGCTTTAATTTTCTTTGTCACCATTTCTCCTGTTGCCCTGTGCTTTCAGCACAGGCCCTGCTGCTCTAGCAGGCACCATGGTCCATAGATGTGCCTTTTTAAAGCATTTGCCTTTCAACCTTCCATATTACCAGGTTTAAGCAGAAAAACTGAGGGAAGGGCTGGAGGGGACCTGTGGCAGCATGTTCCTTTTCCAGCCCAGCTTCTGACTGCCTGCACCCCTGCCAGCGCTGAGGACCAGAGCAGGCCCCATGGGCAGAGAGCCCTGATGACCAGGGGTAGCCAAGGGGCTCTCTGCCACCTGACCCCAGAGAAAAAACCACATTTCAGCTTGAAAAGTTGCACCACAACCAGCTGTTCTGTGCAGTGATGCAGAGGAGTCCCAGAGACCCTCATAGATCTGCAGAAAGGGATGATGAACCTGTTTTTTGTCCATAAATAGAAATAATGTTATTGGACTGGATCTCTTTCAGCTCACAAAGGGTTTCCCTGTAGAATTGCTTTCAAGGCAGTCCCTGCTAAGATGCTTGGAAAAGTTATTTAGTTTCCTAATAATAGCTTTGGGGAGGGGGAAAAAGCCTCTGAAAATAAAAAACCTGCAAAATAGCAAAGATGCAAATCTGGTCTTATTCTGACCACAACTGTTCAGTCCCACTTTTCAGAGACAGGTTGCCCTTCTGTTCAAACTGTTTTACTCTTATAGCAATATGTTAAACCTAACAGTTTCTGCTCATTATGAGTAATGGATATTTACATGCTCTTAACAGTGCTACCTAGTTGTTCTCCCAAGCCAGGCTTGGACACATGCACAGTCACAACTTCTGTTGTAAATCACAGGCCACGCTGACTTGGCTGGTGTTACAGACCTGCCAAAGGAAAGTCTAAGGTGAAAACAAATGCAGGCTACACCTCAGATCTATTTCTGATTCTCTGTTTGCCCCTGTGTCAGGCAGCAATAAATGAAATCCTTACTTCCTTACAAAGTTGGTGACTCTGGGATTTACTGTATCAGTAATGCAATGACATTCTCTCCTTCCCAAGCAGGGTTTTTGTGGGGTACTGAGACACGGCTTTCAGAAAAAGCCATAAAAGGTATGTGGGTACCAGGACATAGGGGATTTGTCCTGTCAAATCTGCAAATATTTACAGGAATAAAACAATTGATGCCAAGGCTGGCAACCAGGATGAAAGCATGCTCCCTTTCCTCTTAGACTCACACTGATATTTCATCTGAACCCTGCACCAAGCAGGCTGCAGTGCTGAGTGAATCAATCACGGCACAAATACCCCAAGGTACCCTGCTGCCTGTTATGAGACTGTTGATGGGCCTTAGGAAGGATGCTCAGAGCAGCAAACTCAGATTCACAATAGACATCTACAGTCTGGGAGCAGGGAAATGTTTGTCTACATTTTCAGAAAGAGGTGCCTGGAAACCAGGCATCATCAGAAGCAAAGGAATCTGTAATTGAAATGTGGATTTTCTATCATCATTTTTTGAGCTAGGATTACTATCTTTTTAACTGTCTTCTGTTTCTCTGGAAAGCCTCCAGTCTCAGGCTTTCACTCGTGGCCTTGACCCAGGAGCTGAGCAGTTCACAGCTATCCTTGGCACTCGGCAGCTGCTGCCACCTCCTGCACCCTGAGCCAGCACTGAGGGGCAGAGGACAGAAGAGTTTCCCAAAATGGACCAACACTTGACCCTTTCTTCTCAAGGATCTCTGTGGCTGGGCAGACTACTCCCAACAAGGACATTAAGAATATTTTTGCTGGATTTTAAGCTTTCATCTGTGAAATTAAGAAAGGCTCAAAAGGCTATGGTTGAAGTTATCACTTGAAAGAACACCCTGGGGACCACCCCTCTATCAAAATATTCCCTGGTTAAGTCAACCAAATGGCAAAGTGAGAGCAAGGACCAGCCAACGGTGGCAGAAGTCTTCAGGCAACATTATTAGAAAAATCATCTCAAGTGCCCCTGTTATTCACCACACCAGTCACTTCAGTTTCAAAATTAACCTCTTCTACCTACTTAGCCCAGGCATTTACTGTGGCTTTCCATTCTGTAACTGAATCATTTTTCCAAGAGCACAGCTGAAGGCCTGGTAGCTTCAAGAGGCTTTGCTGCCAAATGAGATCATGGATTAACAAATCACAGAAAAGATACAAGTACTGGATTGCTTCTTGTTTACTCAGACCTTTCCTCAGGCCTACTGCCAGCTTACCCAGTCTGCAAAAGGAGTGACTTGGCAGGCTGCTTTGTCCCTCTTAACATTTATTCTGGCAAATTTAGCAACTGATATTCTCTTTACCTGGTGCTTTTGCATTAAAATCCCAGTTGAGGCTTCCAACTGAGAGTAGTTTGCATAAGTTCCTGAATTCCTGCTTTGCAATCTTTGCATCTCGTTCTTCTGACGAACATGAAGATTGCTCCTAGCGATACCTGAACCTAAAATGAACCGAAAAATGTATTACAACTTTAAAGCTTGCCAGGCAGTGGAGGAGAAATTCACACCAATCCCAGCTCTCAGAACAGCTGTTGTGACAAGGTGATACTGCTAAGGAGTCTCAAAATAGAAGCCAAGGCAACTACTCTCCCTGTAAGGGTTCTGCTGTGTTTTGCGGTCTCCAGCTGGAATCTAATTGCAATTTAAACCCAGAGCACAAACCCCACAATATTTCCCACTTTTAAAAGTTCTTTCAAGGAAACAGAGAAAATGAAATAGAAAATCATAATCTAGATTTTCTTTGAATCAACATGGATTCTCCAGAGATACAGCAATTCAATTATCTTTTCAGCTGAATTTAGTGAAACACTTTTTGTTAAATAAGAAGGTGTCAAGGAAAAATAATACTTTAGTTCATATACTTCCCATTATGCTTTGTGGGTCTTTTTTCAAGTCAACAGCAGATGCTAGGTATGGCTGAAAAACTAACACACATTTTCACAGATATGTGTTATTTGAAACCACTTCATATTTGAACTTCAGGAATTCTTCCACATCTCTCTCAGTGAATTATCTCAAATAACATTCTGATAATAAAGATGATTGACACAATTGTATTTATACTTGCTGCCTGCCTACATTCCACTCTCAGGGGTTGCAGGGTGCAGCTAAAAGTATTGTGAGCACAGATTGGTCCATTCAAACACAATGTCCTTGTCTTGCATCAATGTATTTTCCTATTTATTTTTAAACCAGGCTATGTTATTTGCATCCATCTGCATTAGCAAGGTAATATCTACATATTTCCTTGTGGCTCTGTTGGATGTTTCTTGAGAAAGGACTGCATGTTTCTGCCTCCTGATTATGTGCTGTGGATAATCTACTCATGCAAAGAGCAGCTCATTTCTCCTGTCCCAATTTGCCATATCAAACATGAAATACAAGCTACTGGTGGTGGCAGAAGTCTCAGGGTCTGGGAGTTCCTTGTGGATCAGATCACACTTCCTGTGCCCATTTTTAAATTTTCTTCCTAATGTGAGTTGAAATGATGTGAGTTACCCCATAAAAATGTATCTATGCAACCTCATATTTATTTTTCCCCCACTGCCTGTGTCAGTATTTCTTATGATTCCTTAACTATGCACCTTGATCAATACCCAGATAGAGGACCACGAAAAAAATCATAAAACCATAACCCGTCAGTCACCATGAAATCTGTTACCTTTCCACCCTGCCCAAACCATGGAGGTGTATGACCCTAGAACATAAACCATCTCTTCCAAATAAAGAGGAACTCCTGTCTCCTTCAAAAAGGAGATCTTTTGGGAATTTAACCTCTTGGCTGTTAGAAGAACCTGCTAAAACCAGGTTCATTTTAAAATCCAGACACCATTTTTAGAAGCTCTTAAATATTCAAATGTTCAGGAAAACACCACCACACATGGGACATTGCTCAGAATTTACCTGAATGTTTTATTTTCTCAATTTTGTCTTCTACACACTTCCTTACTAAAAATATTGCTCTAAGACATAATGAAAAGTAAGATTTAGCCAGAGCATATTTTGCTTTGAGGTAAAATTAGGCATTTTCTTCTTTCATAAATACATAAGAAAATTTATTGCAACATGCACCTTTGGTGAACCTCATCTCTGCTCTGTTCTCTTATAACCTGTGCTCTTCTGCCAGGATTATACTGGGGTATGCATTTTATTTGGTAATGGATACTATTAAGCATAAGGGAAGATGTCAATTTAAAATCTCACCTTGCATTCCTTTCTCACCTTTCATTCCAAAAGTGCAAGTTTGCCAGTATAATCAAATTTAGAACTTTTGATGCTTTTGTGCATGTTAGTTCAGAAGTTCCCAGGCCAATGCCTTTGCCATCATCCACACCAAACAATTTCTCTGGCCTTTTAATCTAGAGGCAGAAATACCCGGTTTTCTTCATTTAAAACCACATATTTCACTATCATTCAGGTTTTGAAGACAGGTGTTAAAATCTCCATTGAAAAAGAACAGAAGTGACTGAAGTCTGCAGGTTATTTTTGCTTCAGTGAAACAACTTGATTGACAATTTGCTACAATTAATCCAGCTCATTCCAGCAATGTTAAATATCTCAAAACAAGTTTCTGAAAGGAGGATTATTTTTAGCTGAGTGAGCCTAATTACCTGTTCTAGATAAATTGAGTATTTAAAGAGATCTCAGTTCCCTCCTCCACCTAGTTACACATAAAGAAAAACTCACACAAATTTTTATCGACAAAAGAGACATTTTGGGTTGCAATTATTATTTTTATACCATTATTAGTAACAGAACAGGAGTCATGATCCCTTCTCTATTGTCATTATGGCAATGTTACTTCTCAAAGCTTCACCTGTAGCTCTCTCACTGTACAAGTGACAAATACCCCTAAGTTATAGTTTTAAGTACAAGCCCTGCAGTGACATCTGGTATTGAGCAGAGGACTAACCTACTTTCACATTGTAGCTCTCCCTTTGATCATGATACATCTCTACAGAAGTAGACCACAACCTTTTGCTCTCTTCATGCTCTAATGAGGGCTAAACTCATTTGTATTATTACCTTAATACCACATGATGGCAATGGTAATAGTTTAATCAGTCTGTACCTTTTCTTGACTAGCCACACTAATTCTTTCCCATTCAAATGAACGCTGGGTTTAATTGAATTATCAGTTTTTAGATAGAGATCATTATTAGCCCTCTATTTTTTATTTCTCCCATAGACTCACTCCTAAAACTGCCTTTTAAAAAGTGTCAGTGCCAGCAGGAGCCTGTAGAAAGTGTTTTCAGATTAACAAAAGGGTGAAGATTGTGGGAGTTTTGCTGTGTTCACTCCCAGCCCAATGGGACCCCTCTGAAAGCACAGAACTGGGATGAGCTATGCAAACACTGCACTGTTTCCTTCACCATGCCTACTTGGTCAGGAGTGTTGACTAGTTCTATGGATTAAATAAGGAAGCAAACACAAGTGGTGAGGCACTGCCTTGACCCTGGATTTATATCTGATCCTCAGGCTCAGATAGAGGCCATCACAGGTTGAGCTCCTCTGTACACAGCTCTGAAAAAACCCCACACAGTAATAGACAGCTCCTGAGACCCAACTGCCAGTCCCTGCATTGGAGTGCATAAAATCCAAATGTTCAGTGCAAACAGAAGCAGCACAAGGGTCATGCAGCACCTGGCCACAATTCAGCTCAACTCCCCACGGCTGGGTTAAGCTGGGTAAGCTTTCACAGGTTTTCCTTTTTAATCTAATTTACCCCAGTTTTGCTTCAGCCTCTGCTTCTAGATACTTCCCCCCCACCCCCCCCCCCCCCCCCCCC
Source organism: Phylloscopus whistleri (assembly GCA_017589585.1). Classification (NCBI taxonomy): domain Eukaryota; kingdom Metazoa; phylum Chordata; class Aves; order Passeriformes; family Phylloscopidae; genus Phylloscopus; species Phylloscopus whistleri. The sequence continues at coordinate 1,075,765 of JADMLD010001220.1, forward strand.
CGCCCTGCTTTGAGGTTGTAGTTATTTCTGGCAAAAGTAGAGAATGCAGAAATTGAAAAAGAAATCCTGAAACATGCTGAAGGCTTTACATAACAGGTGCAAAAAGGGTTATTGCTCATGTGAACAATAATAACAGGAAAATATACCTACAAAGGGCCTCAAAGCCACATGGTCCCTTCCTTGACCTCAAGGCAGTAGCATTTTAATCCACACAGCTGCTGACAGACATTTTTCTGCCTTATTTTAAGGGACTCCTCAAAAAGCCTTGTGAACTCCTGGCTATTCAAAATGACTCTCCCACCACCTTTCAGATTACAGCTTTCCTCCAGTCTGTGTAACAGACATGTTAATGCTCAGCCATTACAGACTGGACATGGAGAACACTGTTACCCACCTCTTTTTATCCAGCCTTCAAGAGTTCTGGGGATTATTTTATTTTATTCTTCCCATCTCCCTTTAGATATTTTTACCTTACTGGAGGACCTTACAGCAGAGCAATCAATACCCCTGGTCAAAAACCAGCCATGCTATTGAAAATCCTGCTTATTCCACCTCCACTCAGCTAATGTAGCTCCAAAATTCTGCAGCTCCTGAAGCAAAGCTAATCTGTACACAAGACAGCACATATTCAGGGCACCATTCATAATCACTGCATTCTGTAATCAAAGATAATGTGCAGGGGGCTTAAAAAAAAAGCTTTCAAAACCCATGATCAAATAGATGCAAAACTAGCAACCCCCATTGCTTCCTCCTTCCCCCAGCGTGTTACTCAAGTGCATATGAAAGGACGGCTGGAGAGCTGACAGGAAATGTGGTTTGCCTTAATTTGAGGAAGCAGCCCATTGCTTTGGTGACTAACATACACATTTAATTCATGTGGCCTCTTTCAGGGTCTGAAATACAACACCTGGCTGCAGCTGAAGGCTGTTTCACAGTCACACTGTCAAACACAGTTTGCTGTATTTGCTCTGGGGATAATGAGCTTGGTTCCCATCATTTGGTATTGCCCAGGAGCTATCATTTTAATGTGCTGGACCGTGGCACAAGCCAAGTGAAAAGAGTGCTTGACACGGTGAAACAGATGTTTTGAGAAGCCTTTAAACAGAAAGGGTGCGTCTAGCAACCCTGACAACACCAGGGGGCTGCTTTAAAAACAGCACAGAGATACTGAGACCTTTGGAGCTCATGGAAATGGATCCAAGTTCTGTACCCATTCAGGGGCCACAAAAGCTAAGCACGTGGTCAGATAGAGGAGTTTTAACCAATTCTCTCAAGATGCTCTAGTTGACAGATCACAAACCCTTTTATTCTGGTGGACACCCATCCTTGTTCCTGGAATGCTCCCAGAAGCATCATCTGTGGCAAGACTGTATTATGATAATTGCAAAGTTACATTAGCCTGTGTGGAGTCTGTGTAGCAACGTTAAATTAAATTTCTCATTGGCTTCAAGGCTTGCTATCTGTAATTAGTGGCTTCTGTTCTTTATTACGCTGATCAGTAGTGCAGCGCTATTCATCACCACAGTCTTAGTTAATTATCCTTGCTAATGATTTTCACTGCGAAAATAATCTACAGGTCCCATTTGCAAAGATTGTTTTGTGTTAAAGTGATTGGCTGGTAAGGCACCACCGTGTGCTGACAAGCTGGAGGTAGGAAGTCACTTAGCCTGTGAGATGGTAGCTTAGCTGAAGCAGTCAAGAGAAGAAGAAAGCATTATGATTTCAATTTGGCATTAAGGCTGTTCCTGTTGTCTGCCAGATGTGCCAGAGGGTGGGAGTGAGATGATGTAACAGGGCACTGAGGGGAGCAAAACAGAAAAAATAAAAGACTTTAAACTTCCCTGCAGTTTTAAGCAAGCACTGCTGGTCATCCTACAAGAGCCAAACATACCTTTGTGGCTAACCTTGTACTGGACAGAATGGACAGCATCTGCTCTGAGGTTTAAAGCAGAGGGGTTCTCTCCCTGCTGGCTGATCTTTGCCCGGCAGATTGGAGGTTTAGCCAGGGATGTAGCTTGGTAGACCAAACTCAGAAAACTGAGATGTGACAACACTTTCTCAGGCTGGAGGAAACTGGCACAGAGCATGGAGCCAGCAGAGGACAGCCATGCTTTACTCTTCATGCAAATACAGGTAATAGATGACTTTGCCTTTCCCAAGGATCTTCTATCAGAATCAAACAAGTTTTGTTCAACAATTGCTTTTGATTACCTGAGCCCCTTAACAGCTATAAAAATCCAAAGATGAAATTTGTCATGCAACAAAAAGCCCAGACTGTGAAATTAGACAACAGCAGCCTGCCACCTGCAATCAGTATTTGTTCTGCACTTGGGGACAGGAGCAACACACATCAATTCACAGAGCACTCTGCACAAGCAGTACCCTCAACAGTCACACCGATGCAGTGAGGAAAGAGGTGAAAGGACTTGCACAGAGCCAATGCCATTTGTCTCTGGAAGACGTTACAGCACATATGAAATCACCATTATGACAGGGGCCATCAGAAATAATATACATTTCAGCAAGAAAAGAGAACCTGCCAGGTGGGAGCAGAGAAAATGAAAAGGACAAAGCTCAGTGACAGATGTTTTTCAGAAGGAAGGTGCCCCTTGTGACTTCACTGAGTAAAGCCAGTAAAGGTGAGGAAGGCCAAGGTACAGCTGGAGCTGACCCTGACAAGGGATGCAAAGAACAACAGGAACTTCTACAGGGATCTCAGCCAGAAAAGGAAGATCAAAGAAAGAATTCCTCCCTGATGAGCAAGACTGGGAAACTGGTAGCAATGGATGAGCAGAAGACTGCTCAGCTTTGTCTCTGCGGGCAGCAGGACAGACATTTTAGGGTATCACACACTTATTCAACAATGGTGAGAATCCCACAAACTTCACAATTTGTATCTATCAGAAATGCTCAGAGAAGGAGCTCTCTTTACAAGGGAAATGCCATTTTCTTATGAAATGGAGTTTCACAGGCTGCAAAACATGAGTGCCCATTTTTACAACTTGAAGCTCTTGTAACAATTAACAGCAGTCATTAGCAAACACCTTCAAATACATTGTCAGTGAGGTTTTCACCAGCACCGACCTGTGAAATTCCTGCAAGTACTTTACTGCTGAACACATGACAGAAAATCCTCCTTTCTGTCTGTGAAGAGAATCAGGGAATTCACAGTGTAGAAGTTTGGGTGACAACACCTCTCTGGTAGCCTCTTTATGGGTTAGGAGTAAATTACATTGTGCCTTTTTCAACCCCAAATGTATTGGAGATTTTGTGTGTGTCTAACTGCTTGTTGCAAATCTGCAAAAACTGCAGCATGGAACATGTACTACCTTTTTCATCCTAAATGTGTCCAGTGCCCAAACTCACTGCTTTCCTCAGGTGCTTGATTTTCCCTGTTGAAAAATAAATATCCCAAAATAAATATGTTTATATTTCTATGAGTTTTCTCTCTTCAGCTGCTGGGAGCCAAATGAGGTGTGATGTTGATTTCAATTGGCTTTGCATGAAATACACAGAACAGACCTTTGCATTTCTAGTGCTGGGAACAGCAGCAAGTGAAAACTGCTTTCAGGGGAGGCTCAGGGTCTGCATCTCCCTGGTAAATGGTGCTTTACTGGGTGCTTCCAATGGTTGCAAGATGTCCAGTTTGCTTCTCCTCTCTCTCTGCTAGACTAACACACAGTCACAGAGGACTCAGGTGCTAGAGAACCACCAAAGGCTCAAGAGTCCTTTGGACAGCCCTCAAACACATATCAAAACATAGAAATTTCTCACCTTTCATCCTGAAGAGTCAATTGGCATTTATTTCTCCCACAGGTGCTCCTGGGAGCCCCTCTAGAGCCTCTGGGAATCCACTGAAATCCAGCTGGACCTGCACATGCCAGGATCACCCCAGGACACGTCTGGCTTTTTCCTTCCTGTACTGAACTCACCAGGCCCTTTGTGCCAGAGCATCACCTTCCCTCCCAGCCTCCCCTGAGCTCAGACCTGAAGTTCAGGCTGCAGTGACCTCCAAACCAGACCCAAAGCACAGGAGTAGCCTCCTCCTACAAAGTGTACCTTAGGCAATGCTTTTGAATGATGTAAAGGTATAGACAATAGATCACAGGAATACATATGGTAAGATCTGAGAGCAGCACAGGTGGCTTGCACAGGGGAAAAGGAAGCCATGAGAGAGACCCTGCAGTTGCAACAGCAGTGGATGTCAAGTAAGATGTGAGTATGAACATTTTAAAGATGCTGTGAATAAGGGTGAGAGAAGCTAACTTGCTTCCCTTTGAAGAGAAGAGAGGGAAGAGATTAAGAAGAAAAACTACACAAAACACCCAGTGGCTCTGTGTCTTGGCAGGACTAAGGTGAATACTCTGCTTTGGGAGTCATACACAACACTTCTGCTTGCAATGTAGGACATACGGGCTGAATAAACATTGCTGAGAAACTGCAGAATCATGACGCTGGAAATGATACTCTGCAAGTGTTTCTGCTTGCGGTGCTCTCTAATACCTGCCTATGAGGCTTTTTGTCTGCCTTTCACCAGTAAGTTAAGATATAGCATTAAACCCCGTGAAAGAGGGCTCAACAATCCGTTTAACGATGCTCAAGTGATAGACCAGTTCAGATACAACAGTTACTCCTAAATTCCCGATTTCACTACATTTGCATCTCTAAAGCTAAACAAAGTGCCACCTGAATCTCAGTATTGTTTCAAAGTTACACCCTCTCAGCCCCCTCCTTTTACCTTTTTTCCTTATTTCTCAACCTGAAAAATTACATTCTAGTTTAGGATCAGAAGTCCAGAAGGAACAATTATAGATTTCATGCTAAGTTTTTGCTTTCCTGAAGGCCTTCATTGTTAATGAGCCTTTTTATTTCTCCTCTCTCAAGCAATGTCAAAGACTATGGAGCGTAGTTAAGCCATAATAACTCCATGCAAAACCCAGCACAAACAGTTTCAGCTAGACATTAAGTCAGGTCCTAGGACAGTTATATTGCTGGATTCCTTTGGACTATGAGAAAAATATAATGAATTTTACTAGTGTGTTATTTATTTTGGTTTTCCATTAGCCAAGAGCTTAACTACTCTCTAATACCACTCAGGACTAGCACATCTGCTGGAGGGTATACAAGTCACCAGAAGCGATAAAAGGGAAGGGAAAACAATACTTCAAGTGTTATTTACATCTTGGTTATTTATCAATAAATGGCAGACGTGTACAACAAAGAAGGTTTGAGCATTCCACAAGATGACTGGTGGCTTCCATCACCAACGAGTGAGGTGCAAGGGATTCTCACTAAGACAGCAAAGATGTATTGGTTGTGAAAGTTATTACCCTCCCTGCTCCCAGTAAGTCATGGAAGGAGGCTGCCATTGACAACACAGCAGATGAAAACCCAAGGAAGGTGACAAGGTGGAAAACCAGCAAGCAGCCAAGAGAAAATCAATTTGCTGCAGGGGGTCTAGAGACTGGAGTGCCACACATCAAACTATCTTCCTTCCACCTGCCTGCAGGGAGGAGATAACCTTCCCCTTCCCCCTCCCCCCCCATTATATCTTTAAGTAATAAATTTTGAGCTGCATGTAGCACAAAAAATAAACTGCTTTCTGTTGTCTTCCTTTTAATATTTAAGAAGAACTGGGCCATTTAATTTATCTTACTCCAGTCATTGTGCTCAGCTTAGAAACTTTCTGCCTGGAGGTAGCCAGGCAAGGTTTCACACTGGAGAGCTCCTCCAATCACCCTCTCCCCACCTCGGCTGGGTTGCATGAACATACCAGAGCATTCCAGAACCAGAGCACTTACTGAAATCAGAAAACAAAAGCCATTTTGTTCTACTCTAAACATGCAGGAAGCCTTGTCAAAAGGAGAAAAGAAACATCTTCCCACACTTCAACTCTCACTCAGTAACTTGGGATTAGAATAAACTTTCTCTGCACATAAAAAAGCACATTCCAACTGCAGAGCTGTTTTCCTCCTCAGCTGCAGTGCAATCTGCACATCCCTGCCCGAGCAAGTGAAGCAGTGCCAGCTCCCACCAGCTGGAGAGCTGTCCCAGACGTTCGCACCCAGGGAGAAACATCACAGGCTGCACTTTAAATAGATTACACTCCTCAATATTTTATTGCACTTGAGCAGTTATGCCTTTCTTTGAAGCAGAGCTAGTGATGGCAATTTGTTTTTCCAACTTCCTGTGGCACCATAAACTCCCAACGACAGCTTCATTTAAAGCTTGGCTCATAGGAAGGCTTTACTCAGACCACAGGGGTGTCCATGGGAGAGGAAGGACACAGCCAGCTGAATGGCAAGCCTAGGAGACATTAATATCTTATATTTAATATATCAGGAATACATTTATCCAGTGATAAAGGTTTTTAGAGTGTAAACCCCAGTTCAAGCCCCCTGTTCAGCAGAGGAATTGGGTTATTATTTTCATCCTTATTCATGAAAGGGTGAGAGGACTGTCTGGGCTTCTCTAAGATCTGAGCAGTTGAGAGCAAATGACTTTGGGCACAAAGGAACCTGGTGGTTCCTACACCAACAGATACATCTGTGCCAGCCACCCACTGCCACACTGCTCTCAGATGACAGAAACAAAACAGATTAAAGCTGCTTTTGTTTTGAACTGTCCTCTTTCTGAACATTACCCTCATGCTTTTGAAGGTTTCAGATAAACATTATTGGAAGTGTAATTCTTGTTATTGAAAAGAGGTTTAATGTGTGTGAAGAAAAAAAAATAGGTTTTGTAACGATAAGGTAATAGCTTATTGTTGGTAACATTACAAATTATTAGCATCCCATTAATTGTTTTCCCTTCAAAGTAGGTCTAATGTGAAATTCTTGAGAAAATTAATCCTTATTATTCTTACATGCATAGGAGACACGAGCTCTGCTTTAGTAAATTGAGTTTTGTTAAATTTACGATGTTTCTACCAAATCTGCTTATTTTCATCTTTCCAGGTCACTTTCCTTTGTTCTGAATTAATATCTAATAGCAGGTAATGCAGACAGAATTGCCAGAGTGTCACAATAAATTGTTATTTAATTGTGTATGGATTAGTGATAAGGTTTCATATCCATCTTCTCTCAGATGTACCAGCAACTTGAATTATAAGCAGGGTTTCTGGCTCTTAAAAGGGAAAAAAACCCCCAAACCCTCAACAAAACTCATAACAGATTGTCAGAGCAAGACACTGGGAATCTCCACACTGATTACTGTACTGGAGAAGAGGGTTCCTCAGATTCTGCCCTCTCCTGCAGGTAGATTTTGGATAGTAAAGAAGAGGATGCCAGCAGAGCACAAGAGCAGCAGGAGCTGTTGGTTGATCCGTACTGTGGAGCCAGCACTGTCTCAGGGAACACCAAAGTGCCTTTTCCTTGGGCAGCTGCAGAAATGCCCCAGCTCTCCTGCTTAGGCAGAGAAAGAGCTGCTCCTCTGGAAGGGGACAAATTAACATAGCACAACATTTAAAGACTGAGGCAGGTCTCAGAATGAGGCTTATGTTAATATTTCTTCTAGTTGAAATAGAACATTTGCAGCTCTTCCAGAACATAGAGGCATCAGGACAGAGAGCAGCTAACAAGGAAGACCCTGAAGCATGGCTTGCTTAATTAAGATGAAAAATTTTGCCTTTGAGCAGGAGAAAGCAGAAGCAGATGTGGCTGAAGGAAACACCAGTGAGAGCTCAGATTTTGTCTCTGAAATGAAAGCCAATGTCACCTTCCCTGTTTGCAGCCAGAGGAGGTTTGGGCACTGCTGCCATCCAGCAATGGGCACCCTCCAGTCTCTGACAAATTCCAAAATACTTCAGTAGAAAAGCAACTTGCTCCATGCTGGAAGATAAATGCTTTTTTAAATTAGATCTTTCAGCCATAAGAAGTTTGAGAACATTATGAAGTGACCTGGGCTGGAATGCATTTCCTTAACATTTTAACATAAGTTTAAACTAAACTGTGTTATAACAAAGAAAAATATTTATGCATCACAAAAAAATCAAACTCTTTTCTAGTAGTTCTCCAGACAAAAAAACTGCCATTATTTTGGGCAGAATCTTTTAAACTTTCTTAGAAACCTTTCACATAATTAGATAGCATATCTGCAAGTCAGTGGTAGAGCCAAATTAAAACTAATGACAGAACCGAATATTTTTTTTTACACAGTCTTCAAAAAAGAGAAATATTTGTCAAAACTGACTGTGTAGGAATAGCTTTACTTCTTGAAAAGCCATATTCCAAGATACACCTGAAACACTAAGTGACTGAATAGCAAAGCAATTCCCTAGGTAACATTTTCAAAATATGCCTTACTAATAACATGCTTCCCTTTAACACCTCACTGTGCCTTTCTGAAGTTATTGAGTATAATGACACTAAATTTAACCATGCCTTGCATGTCAAGACATCTAGAACTAACACAAGTATATATACACACACACACCAGTAGATTGGCAAAATAATTTATGCTTGATGTTAGAACAAAGCCTTTGAAATTTCTGTTGAATTAACATTAAATTACAAAATTCTGAGTTACAACCAGAAAAGCAGTGCTTTAGGTGTTTGACAGCTGTACTTGGTTTTCTTGCTAAGTAAGACTAGATAAAATAAAGGAGAGGAAATGTACTAGAGGAGGCCAAGAAATAAATTCCTCTCATACTAATAATGAAAGATATACCCTGTTTACAAGAGATACTTCCATGGCCTGGTTAGCAGGTTTTTCTGCTCGTCTCAAAACTTTGCACTTCCTCAAAAAATAACATGCCAGGCAACTCTTTCAGCTGAAATTGTCAGTCTAACACTGCCAGGAACATTCAAAGTCACCTTCCTCAGGAAGCCACACAAAAATTCAGACGATCAGCACCACTAAGAAAAACATGGATGTGTCTAGATGGCAAAGTATTTCACTGATTCTAAGATAGAAATTTCAAGCAACAGTGATGCTCTTATATCAACATCTAAGAAATAGCATATAATGATCTGTGCTTTCAGAGATGAAAGAAAAACAAATGTAAAAGGTACTAAATAAAAGGAGGGTGACACAGGAAACTTGTTAAGTGTTGCTTAGCAAAGATGCATTTGTGCTATTTGTATGGATGACACACACATTATCTACTTTGATAGAAGAATCACATTTATGTTTACCCAGAAAAATCTAAAGGCTTTAACTGAAGCACTGCTGGCTGGTTTACAGGAAACTGGTTGCCCTTGAACTTCTGGTTCAGTACAAAGCAAGTACTGACACACATTAAAAAAAAAAAAAAAGGAAAAAACACTGAGCAACTTTACTCAAACACTAGTTTTGTTTTATGTTTCCTTCTTTTATTATTGTTAGAATAACATAGTGAGGATGTTGAAAGAGTGTTTTATTTCCTGCTGCCTCTTCTTTAGCCAATACTTTCTGGTTTTTTTCCACAGCCTATCATTCTGCAAACACTGGAACCAAAAATAATGCAAGCTTTTCTATACTTCCACTTTTATTTTCCACACTAAACTTTTAAGACACCTCCAGGTAAAATGAGGGTTAAATCTCTAAGTATTTTGAGGACCCGGACATCTTTCCAGAGCTGCTTAGAACTAGTAATTGAAATGCGTCTATCAAATTGAAATAGAAATACATCCTAACTGAATATAAGACAATGAGATTTTATTGGTGTGGCATGCTAAATGAGTGCTATGTAAGAAGGAACAGACCTCCTGGTTATGTGTCTGAAGTGACAGGCGCTCTGCTGCAGATCTGATCCTGCACTCATTTGTTGTTATACCACATTTCAGGCCAGGAGAGGCATGGGGCTGTCTCTCACACACACCCCTGCTCTGAGGCAGCAGCGAGAATTCACCTCAGTTCTTTTTCACTGAAATTAGACACCTGGTGGCTTAAAATAACATTTTGTTTGGTTTTATCTCTTCCTCCCATGGGAACACAGCATAAACTCAGACAAGTATAAGACACAGTTCATCAAGAACTACCCTGATGCGACCCATCACAGAACTTGCCTTATTAAATTATAGTGCTGGCCCTTTTTGAGTTGTTTTCCTTAAAATCTTTCTCTTGTAGCAGGTTTCCTTTATCACCACATCCTTCAAACACTGAAACCCCAGAGAGGGCTCTGATCAACAGGGACATAGAGCACATTCCCACACTTCCTCAGCAGGAGCTAACAAACCTGGTGGGCTGTGCAGCTCCAGCAGGGACAGCCTGGGACACCTAAGGTGGGATCAACTCCTGAGCTAAGGCTTTGCAGTAAAAACCCACTCACTGGTGTGAACCAGCTCACGGGGAGGCAGGCAAGGTGCACTCAGAGTTGTAAGCCAGGGACAGCCGTCCTGGAGAAAGTTATTTGCATTAGGGGCAGGGTTTGGTGTGATGGTCACCACATGTCCTGTTGCACTGGACACATTTCATGTTGTACAGCAGAGGGCAAACCCTGATGATCCCTTCTGACAGAAAAGCTCACCATTGCTCCTCAGCCAGCAAGGGGCTTTGAATGACATTGGATTTTTATGCCTGAGTCAGCCATGTCACTGTAAACCATCTCCTCAGTGCCAGCATTAAATCAATACAAGATTATATATCAAAAGAGTAAATAGCTCAATCAAGTCACTCACAGATAGTGACAAGACAGACTCCCCTTTTACAGGCCAAAAATAAGAAGAGTGATTCTCCATTAAGCATTAGCTCCATTTGTTCAGCACTCCAAAGAGTAAAATGTACAGAAATTGGTGGTGCTGAAAAATACTCTATTCTGACTAAAAATACCTTCACACTCAATCATTAAGACTATGAAAATGAACAAAGTTTTTTCCTTTCAATTAGAAATTTATATTAGATCCTCAGCAATCAGACATCTCTCTCCTGTTCTCACAGTAGACCTACAGCATTCTCTCCGTTACAGGAGGGTGGGAGGCTTGAGCTCACAAGGAGCACAAAACATCTTGCATGGATCAATAGCTTTGGAAGAAACAGGATTACCAAATATTGCTGTGCCACTGGAAGATTGTGTTTGTCAGCATCAAGTGGGCTGTTCTCAGATACTCCTACTGATACACATCTTTAGGAATAAGTGTCCCAAACCAAGAAATGGGGAAAACACACCTCTATTTAGGTCTTTATCACTTTAGTCTGGTATCTGTCACCTGTCCTGCTAATTAACTGTAGCATTGCTACAATTTGCCAGGGCAAGGATGGCAGAGTTTAGCTGCTTTGCCCCACCCCTGAGTTGTGGCTACATGGCAAAAGGTGCACATGTTGTGCCTGCTAAATGAGACAGCATCCCCTGTGCTGCAAAAATGCCCACATTGCTCCTGCCTCCAGCAGCACAGAGAGCACAGCCCTCAGGAGCTGACCCAGCCAAGGGCAGTGTGCCTGGGAGCAGCCACAGCTCGTGGATAACAGCACATGGCACGCTGTTCTTTCCCAAAGATGCTTCCAAATGTCCTCAAACATGAGCTGGCTGTGCACAAAGAGGGCTAATGCAGCAAGTGCAGGCTGGCCCCTTCCAAATCCTTATACAAGTCTCTCTTCTATAAGCCAGATCCATCCCCTAAAACCAGCCACATCTTCCCTAAGAAAACATCTCCCAGCCTGGCTCCAGCATGCTCCCACACAAGCTCATCATCACTGATGATGTTTCTGTGTTCACCTCTTTTCATTCTGTCTGCCATGGATTTTTTTTTTTAATTGCTCTCACAGAAAACTCAGCAGCCTGTGAGGGATACACCCACGGCATTGTTATTTGCACATTTTCTTCCATGTATGCTTAACACAGCAATGTGTTTATTACAGTCTTGCTGTTTATTATGTGTTGTTGCCTGAGTGACTGTGCCTCTAACTTCTATTAAATTAACAAACTCAGCAGTAACATTAGTACCCCCTACCCTGCTAAGTAAAAAGAAATGAGAGTAAGGAAAAAAACCCCAAACACATAACATGGAGTATTCTCACTCAAAAAGCTTTTCCTGTTCAATAAACATAATCCATTTACAAGTTTGAAATATAACACAACTGTTTAGATAAAAACCATACATGGCATACAGACAATTATTGACACACTTAATCAGATGGTTATCATTGGGTACAAATTCCCTGCAGTGGAAGGGTTTGTAAATATAAGGACTCCAGTAGCATTCTCAAGTCAGTAGAACCTGCTCCCTTCTGAAGGCTTCATGCTCTATTCTCACACCTAGAATTAAATGTGCTTCAGTTTGACACTCTCAAGTTCTCTTGGAGAAAAGATTTTGATCCAGATTTTAAATGACTTCAAATCTTGTTATAAAGCACCCTTTCACTTTTTAGCTGATTCTGATTTTTCAACCCTTCATGCCAAAAACATATTTTGAATTTACTATTTTTCACAAGTTCACAGGTGTAGTTTACTATTGGCTGCAAGCTAAAAAGCTTCAGTGGATGATGCCAAATGTGAAGAACTGCACAACAAACTAAACATTACTGACCCTCCAGGGCAGTTATAATGATCAAGGGAGTTTAAAAGCTGCTGCATAAAAATCAATGGAGTTTTGAACTCTCCTTCCATCACAGTAACATTGGGCAGCCCCTGACAAAAAGTCTTTAAACAAATCCTTTTTGACAGTCAAACGTATGAACTTCACAGTCAGGTACAGAAACATCAGCAAGCTCAGCTAGCAATTCAAATGCCTTGTATGCACCTCAAGTCCAGATGTGTCATTGCTTTACTGAAAATGTCCACTTTACACAACTGTGCCACACAGAATCACCTCTCAGGAAGCAATGTCAGGTAGGATGCTCTAACATGTTCATGCCTCCACTTGCATAGAATTTTGCTAACTTTTGTGATTTTGCTCTTCAGGACAAGCAAAGACAAGTTTTGAAGACTGAAAAAAAATAGGAATCCCAGAATATTTGTTTGGAGGCATGTCAAATAATAGGATTGTCAATACTCATACTGTGATGACAGTGGATCAAGGACAATCACAGTAAACACAGAGCTGAACTTTACCATGCTTAAAGCAGCCTACATAGCAAGGGAAAGTCAGCAAACTGCCTGATCCACCTGGAGCAGCTACAGAGCTGACTTTTTAAGCAGGGAACACAAGAGGCTCTGCTGAAAGCTGTGTTTTACTGCCTCCAGCTACAGACAACATCACCTTCAATCAAGCCCAGGCAGGTTTTGCTCAGGCTGGGGATGATGCAGCCTCCATGAACAAAGAGATCACCATCAAAGGTGCAGCTCTGAGGCAGAGCTGGGGGATCCCACACAGGCACTGAAGCCAGGTGATCCATAGCACTGTAAATATTGCCATATTAAACTAGAACCGTTCAGGCCAACAAGTGCTCCATCACTTCTTCAGATTGTTGAAGTACCATATGTCAAATTTAAACAAATCTATGCTGCATTTGTTACCCAGGTACATTATCTTCCCCATTAAATTTAACAAGTCTTGGGCTGCATTCTTCATCACATTAAGTTTTGAATCCATGTAACCACCTAAAGATTACATCCCAGCTTAACTAGGAGTGATGGGCCTCACACAGGAACTGCTGGGTGAGATCTCTATGGTGTGGATAAAGCAGAAAGCCCAAGCAGCTGATATTCGTAGTCCCTCCTGATCTCAAACCCAGTGGCATCTCTAAACTCATGTAATGAGAGCACATGTAACATTTGTTTGTCACCAGATTTAAGATTTCTGATGTAGTCAGCAAGCCTCCCTCACAGGCCCTTTACATACAAAGCAGAGCTAGAATCTGACCTTATTATAGCAGGATTTGATGGCTTTATTTTGAGCACATCCATAAAAGATCATTAACATCTACTGCTTGTGGTTTTCACACTAGCATATGCTTTCAGTTCAACTGCATGCAGATAAGACACTCGTGCTTGGTAGATAATTCTCTGTACCATATTGCTCCAGTGTGCTTGCTGATACTCCCCAAAAGAGTTAATGAAAAGATTTCTGCCATATGGGAGTGGTCAGGGTTCACTCTAACACGAGGAGGCTCAAAAGATGAACACAGTTATTTGTGAAGATACTAATTTCACCTGATAGCAGTTTTAATAACAGTACAGTTTTCCCTCTTAATGCCACTTCTGCTGCATTACTTTCTTTCCATTGCACAAATGGGTTAATTGTTAAAATTACACTTGAGAATAGAAAATAAGGTTAAAGATGATCTGCATCTTAGGATACTCTGTTTAGCCACCAATACAAACTGGTAGAGTTTCACTGAATAAGAAAGAGAATTTTGGGAGCAATGCATGGGAAAGCCTAAACATGAAAGAAGAGGTTGAAAAAAAATCACAGTAAATTAGAAAAGTTACACACAATTAATATTAAAACCCCACAGCACTACAATAAGCCAAATACAGTGTTGCCTTCTACACAATTAAACACAGAAATAGCTCAAAACCACTGCTTTATTTTTCTTTCAACACACTCCTGACATTAGTACACTTTACTTTTCTCTTGGTTTTGTTCAACTCCACAAAGAAAGTCCACAGGGAGAAGAGGATATATGAAAACCAAATAGATCACTTATGTCAGGCTGGATTCTCTGCCTGGTGGGACTGGTGGAAAAGCAGAGTTGCTCACTCAAGTTCTACTAATGCCAAGTGCTGTAAAGAAAAGAAAATACTCCCCCCCCCTTTCTGATTCACTCCGTGACAAGAAATTAATGACAAAAGACTACTTCACGAAACTTTTTTTTTCATTTCTCCATTTCCAACCTGCCAATTATCTGCCTCCACTACCCTTTCTTGCTACTTTACAGCTCCCATTCTTAGCTGCCTTTGCTATCTTCTTCATCCTATCAGCTTCCTTTCAGTTATGGCTCCACTCATCCCAATATTTGAAACACAATTCTTGGAACGATTTTACATGCCTAAAGGCTCAAATTAAGGTAGATTGTTGCTCTTGCCATTCAGATGTGCTGTGCACTCCTACTCTTCAGCCCAGTTCTATGGATGTTCTGTAAATGTCAAACCATGTTTTCTTCTTTCCACCAGAATCTTTCAACTGTTCTGTCCTTACCCTGTATTTATCACCTTTATGTTTTATGAAGCTCTTGAAAAGAAAAAAGCCACCCACAGCACTGTATGAATTCCCTTTTTCTTCCTCTTCTGCCTCCCACAGTCTCCTTTCACTTTAATCATTAATACAGTTTCAAACTACTTATCTTGATGACAAGCGTTAAGATATTCATCCATGGTCAAAAGCCAGAGAAAAACATCTCTGCTTCTATACATACTAGTTGTCATTATTCATTCAGATTCTCCAAATTCTTTCATCAAAACGAGCTTCTTCCTTTATCATCTGCCAGCCCTAAGAAACTAAGCCCCTTGGGAGCTCATCTGTTCTGAGAAATGCTGTCTTAAGTGTGCCTTTATTCTGTATTTTCACAGAAATGAAAAGAAAGTTTCAGGAGCTTTATCAGTAAAAAATCATGAACCCTTGTGAGTGTTGTCAGACAAAGAGAGGGAAAAAAACCAATCAACTTAATTGTTAAAGTGTTCAAGATGCAACATATTGGCAGCTTTGTTTACCGGATTCTCTCAGTGCCTCTCAGCACACTTGCATATAATATATATTTCCAGCTACAGCCCTGCTATTTGCCTGGATATAATCACCATGGGCCTCGCTTTTACCTC
The DNA here is from genome assembly GCA_017589585.1 of Phylloscopus whistleri. Lineage (NCBI taxonomy): Eukaryota > Metazoa > Chordata > Aves > Passeriformes > Phylloscopidae > Phylloscopus > Phylloscopus whistleri. The sequence continues at coordinate 1,091,378 of JADMLD010001220.1, forward strand.
ACAAAGAGGTGCTCAGTTAGAAAATATCCTTATGTTGCTACATGAGCAAAAGAAACAGAACTGAAAGACAACAACAACCCCCAAAGCATGCAGTTTAAAACATGTTTTTCTTCAGAAGCAGAAACATAATCTGAATTTCAAGGGTGGCAGAGATAATTAGCTTAAGAAAACATGTGCTTTTATTATTAAATATAGCCACAGGATTTGTCAGCAGCATCACCTGAGTGATTTATATGCAGACAAGAGTAGGGGAAAAAAAGTCAAGCAAATACCAACAGATCCATTAAGCAGGCATGGATTTCATTTATATGAACAGCCATAAGGTAAAACATTCCACCAAAAAGCAACAGATACACGAGTTGTCCAATTTTACTGACTAGGGATAATCTTTGAAGATTTTATCACCTCTCTACTTCCTAAATTTGAACTTCAATTCCACCTCCAAAGCTGAATAAAACAGAACCCCCAGAGCCCCCCTACTGATGCCTTGAGAGGTTACCTAGAACAGAGGCTAGACAATGCTGAAGGAATAAAGTAGGTTTTTAACAAAAGGCCTTAAAAGAATACACCTTGGGCAGTACAAGAGCCTGGCCGAGGCTCAACCCAATATGGATGGCATGTCATGGGTTTTCACACTTTTATAAGTTTTTGGTCCATTTGCATATTGGGGTTAATTGTCCAATTACAGCTTCAGGTCATGAAGTTGCATCCTCCCAGTCTGCTCTCCTCAATTTGCTGTTTATACTTTTTGGGCCTGAAGCTCTAACAATGTCTTTGAGTCTCAGATTGGGAAAGGATTGTTTTGTCTAACTAAACTGTGAGGAGAACTTACTAGCACTTTATAAGAAGTTCAGAGTGAGATACTAATGCAGCATAGAATCTGGAAAATATGAAAGCTAAACTTAAGGCATCACTGAGCTCCCCTTTCCCCAGAGCCCAGGTGGAGCTGGGGAGCACAGAACCCATAGGGGGGCTCATGTATTGCTGGTTCTTTTATGGTTTGGGTGTGATTGGTGAAATCTTTCAGCTGAGGGACCCAGGTTTGGCTCATTGGCAGCAGCTGTAGGTAGTGAACTTCAGATTAAATCAGAAAGCACAGCTGACTTGCAGCTTCCCAAGCAGGGGAACCAACAAAGAAAGGAGTGAACAGGGTAAATGCTCACATGTGCATTTGGGAAGGGGAGATGAGACTTCACAGAGTGACAGTTTATGACCAGAGACAGCCTGTGGGCCACACTTTCCCTTTCCTCTGTGAAGAAAAGTGTTGCTTTGTTGAATTTTAGCTATTTCATCTTCATAAAGGTAGAAAAATGTTATTGCAACATCAGGATGACTGCCTGTGGACTACAGGAGTGGATAACTATCAGCTATGTATTCACATTTTTCTCTTAAGGAAATTTGTTACAGCCAGCTTCCCAGTTTGTGTTCCACCTTCTGTTCCAAATTAGCACCGAGGGCAATGGATGCCAAATGTAAATTTCTATTTGTTGCTCTCAGACCACTCCCAGTGCCCAAGAGCCCTGATTTGGTGGTGTCAGCAATGAGTTTTTGATGTAGATGTTCAGAGCTGCTTTTCCACCTGGCTCTTGGAGGGCAGGAACTGGTGAGATATCTGAGGGCAGTGATGGCCATGAGTGCACAGCTGAGGTGTCTTCAGCCTTTGCAGCAGCAGGAACTTAAACTCTTCATTAGCACAGCAGCCTCAGAGCAGCCTAATTTGGATTATACCAAAGCCAAGAGAAGTGCCCTGCCCCATGTGACATTATAACTTCATTTGGAATTGGTTAGTGTTGGACATAAAATGCCCTTGAGGCTGTCTGCTGCTTACAGCTTAAAGAAAACCCATTTTAGTGAGACAAAGAGGAAGTTCTTTACAGCAGTGATATACAGTTAATAATGTCAGTAGTGGAGGCTAATGTGCAACCATTAAAATGAGATGCAGAGTTTCATAGCTGCAGCTATTGTCTAACCATTGAATTTAACTTTTTTTCTTTTCTTCCAGTATCCATCTCTATAATTATACATCTAATATCTCCACTATGGATTATTTATAAGGTGAGTTTTCCCCTGATTTTCTGTAAGACACACTGGCAGCCAATTGCTAATTTAAGAACAGTGTCTCAGCTTGTAGGAAACAGGCAACAAAATTTTTGCCCCAAGTACAAGAGTACATGTTATTATTGCTTTTTTTTAGAATAACTCAACTCTACCAGCCCTAATGTCTTTCTTCATTTATATTGCAGTTACATTTGGACTTTTTACTTCTCAGGAAGTCTAAAAAAGGGAATGCATGCTCCAGTTTGTGGACAGTGATGAATAGCACTCATTCAGCCTCCTAATACACCCTGAGGTGTCAAAAATATTTGCACATGTGTTTCATTAATAGATAAATTAGGGTCTAGCTTGCAAGGAGAGTGAGACTAGCAGAGGCAGGATAAGAACACTAAACTCATTTCTCACTGTGATGAAAAACCTGCACATTCTGGATTTTTTACGTTGACTGAATTGCATTTTCTTACAGAATACTGCTGAATCTCCATGTTAAGAGAGATCTTGTGCTCTTCCCTTTTTTCAATGCTGCCTTGTCCAGTGTTGGGCTCTTTTCTTGCTACATGCAATTCTCTCTTACTTTTAAAAGGAAAAAGAGTGATTTTCTTACCGACTCTAACACTCTGTCAGCTGAAATGCTGAATGAGAAACCATTTTTAGCAGTTTGCTCATTTAAATGTCTGCCCATAGGTTTATTTCATAAACTACATCGTAAATGAGCTGAAAACTCTCACATCTTTCTAACTCCTTCCACTTTCTGCTGAGTAAGGCAACCCAAAATCTAGACCTGAGGATGTTTATTCAGCACCAAAGTCCTCTATCAAAAGCTTTTTTATTCTTCTTAAGTAGTCCAAGTGCTGAAATAATGCTCGGTCTCAAATTGACAGACCTGGTGTGCACACAAGGTTATACTCTGCTTGCAGAAATGAACAGTTCCTTGCTTCCAAAGCACTAATTATAACAGCACCTGGCAGCAACACTGGAGATAGGGGCCTGTCAGCATTTTCTCCAGACCCTCTGATGTAGACATTTATAGCTCAGTCATTTATACTTCCTTCAGCTTAAAACTTTATAGAGAATTTTTAGTGGCACTTTTGTCAGGTATGCTTTGTATGGCCAAATTCATTTATTCAGTCCATAAAATAGTGGTTTAGATGAAATTGCTGAGGTGGACTTCAATTGGTTATTTTCCCCTTAGTATCTTTAAAGAACAAGAATTGATAATGAATTAAAAGAACTGAAAAAAAGAAAAAAGAAACTGATTTTATGTGTGTACACTTGCCAAATATACTCTTTGAAGTTTTGAGGGGTTTGAAGAGTTGGGAGTAACGTCTTGCTCAAAATGACTGGATCATATTTAAAAATACATTTTTATAAATAGGTATCAATTTCAAACAAAATAATAAAAAAACACAAGCACACCAACTCCACGACCCGATTACACACTTTTTACCCCATATGTGATCTGAGAAATTACACAGTGGATATCCTGTTTGGCTGTAAAATGGGGCCATTTCTGTGACACCCAAGCAACTTTATCTAACCATAGAACTGAATTAGGGCAGAATTATATATCCTTCCTCCTGTATCCATCTGTATTTTTTTAAAAGAAGAAATGAAATGAATTCAATTATCTCTTTTAGACTGACACACTATAATCAATTCAGCCTTCAAGCTTGAAAAGAATTCATGTCATCCAATTTGGCTTAATCCATCTGACCTCTCCTTAATGAGAAAGTGTTTTTAACACTAAAGAAATATTTTATATCATCTAGATAAATAAATGGTACCAACTGGCTGCTACCTCATGGTACACCTTGTTAGTTTTGTTTATGTAATTTCTGGTTCTCTTAAAAATATACAATTAATATTTTATGTAATTTTAGTTCCATGTACAGATTCAGTTGCTTGCCAGAGCTTTTCTCGTGCCCCACTAGAAAATGAAACAAAGCAGAGAATTATATTTAAAAAAATTAAAATAAAATAAAATAAGAGCAGCACTATCAAGGTTAAAACTTATGCATTTCCATAGAAGGTTAATCTGTTAACTTTGTGTCTAAGCCACTGTTCCAGTGTTTCTCTGGCAGTTGTCGTCATTCTAAGTCTTGCATCCAGCAATATATAAAATGTGTATCAATTCTAGAGTTGACAAACAACATGTACCACTGAAAATAATTTCCCAGCTCCAAATTATGAAGAACAAAAGCCAGGACTTGACTTCAAAACAAAACACAACCAACCAATAAAACCTAAACCGAAATGAACTAAGATCCCTCCCAGCTGGGCTCAGGCCTGGCTGCCTTGGGCCAGGACTGCCCTGGGAGGCCTGATGTGACCTGATTGTACAGGACAGGAGCCTCTGAAAGGGGATGGGAAGGACCACACAGGGGATGAACACACACTGAACATCTATGACTGTTTCCAAGATTATATTAATCAGGCTCCTTGTAATCCTTCTGGTAGCCTGATAATTGTCTCAGTATTCCCATTATGAGTTTTTTAATTATTAATTCATGAGGACAGGGGTTACAGCACTGGGTGATACATCAAAAGCCTTCAGCTCAGCTGTGACAGAAGAATCTTTGGAGTCCTATATTGAAGCTCAGTATGTGATGAGGTTTTTTGTCTTTTGCCCTGAGGCAGAGTCAATTGTTTTTCACTGGCAATAGTTTTCTGCTAACCCTGTGGATAAAATTTATTGGATTTGGACCACTGGTTGTTAAGCCCCTGGTCAAGAATCCATCTATTGCATTGTTACAGTTTCATGCTCTTCTTTCTTATCCCCTCTTAGGCCTCGCTCTGTCCCATTGACATATTTTATTTCCCAACTAAACTGGGCCCCCAGCATGCTTTAATTTGCTCTTGAGTAACAAAATGTATTCATTTGAAATGATATTTCAAAAAATATTCCTCTCTGAAACTAACAAGCAGCTATTATATGTGTACCAAGGACATCTAGAATAAGAACAGTAGAAGATTCTGGTTTTTAGGGTGTACAGTATGAAAAAATGCACAGTGTACAGAACAGAATAGACAGAGATACCCAGTGGTGGTGGGGGATGACAGATGTTTCAGAGCAGGAGCCCTGGCTGAGCCCTGGCAGGAGGCTTGCAGGCAATGCTTGCCAAGCTCACCAGCCTGTGGGATGCCAAGGAGAGGTGTTCCAAGGTTACCCTTGAATTCAGGCAGTGCCACAGCCCAGACCTTCCCTTCCAAAGATCCCAGTGCTGAATCCCTCCTTTTGGAATCCAAGAGTCCATGAGGAGCATAGTAACCCAAGGGAAGAGTACAAAAGCACGGATATCTAACCCAGGCTCTGTAGAACATTTAGATTTTCAGTGATAAGTACCATTATTTACTAACTGCTCTCTACTATTTGCTGCTCTTCGTTAAATACTGCTGCCATTTGTCTTTTTTTCCAGAAGAATTAACTAAGAGATACTTCCTGACTTTGTAGCCTGATTCTCTTGCCTGGAGAATCTGCTTTTACCACCAGTGCAGGACTTCCAGGCTCCCTGATCACATCTCAGTGTGTTCATAAACACAGAGAGGGAAATCTGTGACGTGTCTCCACTGATTGGGGTTGCTCAGAAAGCAGCCAGGCCCTCCAAGCATTAACACATGGTAATTTTTAGCTACACCTAGCTCACATGACATATTATATTCCCAAACCATTTCCTTAACCATGATACTCGCTTTTTAATGAGCCATTAGAAAAGTAAATGAAAACCTTCAGGTGTGAATGCTAAATGAAAATGTTTAATAGAAAAAGATATATAACGAGAAATTATCGTCTGTAAATAGTGTTGAGAGAATTAGGTGGTGGAAATGCTTTAAAATCTCGGCCAGAGAACAAGGTAAAGTGACATTTCCTTTGGCAAGTTGAGCCAGAAGGATGTGTGCTTCATAATCCACCTGAGTGATGGACAGGGCAGTCAATAAAGCAGCAGCAGATGAACAGGGACAGAGCTGGCCAAAGAAAGGCCAGGAGTAAGGACACAGCCCTGCATCCCCAGTGGGACAGACCTTCATGGGCAGGAGAGCTGAGGCAGCTCCTGCTTCCTCCCCTCCCATCAGTGCTCAGCACAAGAGACCCACGAGTGGTGCGGTCACAGAAGAGACCAGAGGGTTTAAGTGGAGACCTCTGTGTGAAATGTGAAGCAACGTCTCCATACAGATGCTGTGTGAAAGCTGTTCAGAGGTATATTTATAAATATGTAATAATATTCATTTGTTGTTATGAGCATTCCTGGCTAGAGGGATGTTTACTGCCTCAGCTGCTACACGAATCAGATGGGAAGTACAATGAATTCATGGTCCAGTGTCCACTTATGCCATGTCAACACACACCAGGACACAAACACATCTCCATGTGACAGGTGAAGCAAAGCAGATGCAGCCCAGACAACCAGCAGACCTTGCTGCTCCTTTCAGGAGTGGGCTGAGCACAAAAGCTCAATACATGTAGGAAAACAGATATATTTCCTTGTGTGGGAGGTACAAAAAACCCCCCAAACCAAACAACCATAAGAAAGCTATTTTAGAGCATTTCCAAGTAAATTCTAGGCAGTTTCTCCAAACCCAGTTTATTCAAGTTTTCCCTCAGTAGGTATTTGTTACTCTGTGTGCTCCTGAGAGTCCATGGCAGATCTACTGCAAGGCAACTCCAGATGTAATGGATTCTGCTTTTAACTTGGACATCCCCAGCTTGGGCTCCAAGAGGATAGCTATTGCATATCAAAGGATATAAATAAAACTGGGTGACTAATGAAGCCAGCCTTGTTGACCAGATGGCAACACTGATTGGAAGATTTGAGAAAATTCCACAGGCAATCATTTGTTCACATAAGTGACCTGACAAACACTTATGAATAAGGAATGAAGTAATAAAAGTCACATTCTTCTTATGGATATTTTCTAGAGCTGGAAAAAAAGGCTAAATTATTTCAATAAATGATTTTTTTTAGGAACAGTTTGAGCAAATGCAGACGTAATAAATCAGGTGATACATGACCCCCTTGGGTGGCCATTAAAACAGCTAGTGGACAGCAAATAACATGTGCTCACTCGTGAGGTAGGGATCATATGACAAAAATCTTCAGGAAAAAAATCGGGCTTATTGTTGGGAAAAAATAATTTGCTACATTTTAAGTTGAAATAATGGCTTAGTACCAGGCTACATATTGAATAAAATGTCTCTAAGTACATTCATTTGCCTTTTCTGGTCATTACCTGCTCTAATACTTATATTTCAAAAGAAAAGTGTAAGATGCAGCCCTCAAAAATTAATTTTTATCAAACTAAAATCATCCCAAAGACTGGAAAACTGCAATGCAGTGACTGGAATGAGAGTTAGAGACTTGAGGCTGGTTTGTTCCCTATACCAACCTGTTGTGCCTTTGAGACTGTTTAACATAAATATGTGATGAAATCTAAACAGAAACAGTTGGTTCAAAGGAATTGGAGGTTTCTGACATGACTCAGCCCATGTCAGTAAAGCAGAAGTTTACAATCAGAACTCACTTGGAATCATTTTGAAGAAGGCTTTCAGGAGAAACCTGCAGCCTTAACACCTGCAGTTAGCCCAAAAACATGTGGTTGTTCCCCAAGCATTTCTTGTCATCGTTTCTTTGAGCAACACAAAATAAATTGTGTCAGCTAAACAAGCTGATAGCAGTGATAGAAATGTCCTGACTTTGCTGAGGGATGCTGAAATCCCCTGAAGAACCTTTTGTTGACAAGCTTGCTCTACCTCAGGGGCATAATTCCACAGCAAAGTTTGTCTTTATAAAGTTTTTTTACCTACATCTGTGATGTCATAGAGGAAGAGACTCAGGAATTAAATTCGGGTTTTGACTTAGAAAATTCTCCTGCTTATTGACAATGATTGCTTTTATGCTTCCTAAGGAAAGGAATCCCTTCAGAGTTTTGTGAGGAAAAGCAAAATTGAGAGGGGCAGGTGTCTGTGAGTTAGGCATTGGATCTGCTGTTTCCCACATCCAGGAAAAGGCCTTTTCCCTCTGTGTGAGTAATTGAGTACTGGGTGACAGCAGAGGCTGCTGTACAGCCTGCTGATGGATGGTTTGGTGTGTAAAGCACTACAGCAGCTCCTGCACTGCTTCATCTTTGCTGTGTCAAGTGTTTCACTTAGGAGGTTCTTACACTGGTTTCTATCTCCTGTTTCATTTGAAACACCATTTAAGCCAATGGCCATTTTAGCAAATCAGATTAAAAAAAACACGTGAAAAACCACCCCAGCAACCTTTGCTGAAGGTGCCATTCCCTGCTGCTGAGTAAGACTTATAAAAACCTGTTCTCAGATTCAACATGGGCTTGTTTTGGGAAGAATTCACAACAGTCCAGCAGCCAGCTGGAAAAGTGTTCTGGTTTCAGCTGTTACTTTTTTACCTATTGGCTATTACAGTGCTGTATTTTGGAATTTAGAATGAGAATGGGGTTGATGCCACAGATGTTTTAGATGTTGCTGAGCAGAGCTTACACTAACTCAAGGGCTTTTCAGCCCTCGCAGGGACAGGAGGGCACAAGAAGCTGAGAGGGGACACAGCCAGACCAGGACAGCTGATCCCAACTGGATAAAGGGATATCCTGCACCATATGGTGCTCAGCATACAAAGCCAGGGAAGTTGGCTGGGGGTTGCAGCCCTGTTCAGGACTGGCTGCACATCAGGCATCAGGTGATGAGCAGCTGATTGCACATCCCTCTTAATGGATATTTTTTTCATTACAATTATTTTTTGTTCTACTGAGCTGCCTTTATCTCAGTCCCTGGGTGTCACCTTTTTTCCAATCCTCTCCCCATCCCATGTGTGTGTGAACAAACATCTGTTTAAACCATGACCAAAATAAAACCCTGTTGCCCTTCTTCATATGGACTGAGAGGCTGTTAGAGGTAGAGAACCAAAAGCAGAAATATGGGATTGCTCTGATCTCTTTTGGAGACATCAGAAGTGTTCCCTTTGTCTGCTAAGAGAGCAGGGGCAGGCCTGAGATAAAACTAAGCACCAGCTTCATAGTGCTGCTTCCAAGGGTCACAGATTCTGTGCTTCACAAAGGCAGTCGGAGATTTTAATTAACATGGTATGGTTGCCTCCATCAAACAGGTTTGCTGTCTTTCACCTCTAAGATTTATCTTCTTCTAGAGGTTTAAACTAAGAGTAATTCTTGTCTTCAAGCCTATATTCTGTACTGAGTCATGTTTATCAAATTCATGAGATGATCTTGAGAGTAAGGCCAAGCTTTTTCAGCTGTATAAATTAAACATGTTTTTCTCCCTGCAAGAATAGCAGAGCGGTGTCTGTTCTAAACATAATGGTTGCAGAAAGGGAGAAAAAAGTTCAATTGCATCTATAATCTAATCTAAATGTTGTGATTAATATCCCTCTCTTTTCATAGCCAGCCGTTTGACACTTATCCATGTTATACATTTTTTAAAGCTAGCAACTGCACAGATTTTTTTTTTCTAGGAGAATTAATCACAGCCCTGAATGCATGGATATTGTTAGAAAAGAATCAGTCCTAACAACCTCAGAGCATTGGAGTTGTTAGACTTGGTGGAAGAAGGCCAATCTAGCAAACAAATTCTGTCAAAAAAAAAAACCCCAAATGTTTGAAAAGCTTGTCATTTCTGCATCTGTAAGAAAATTAATCAGAGGTAGAACTAAGTGGAAAACTAAATGTAAAAGTAAATGATAAGGAGAATGTTAAGTAGTAAAGCAATGCAAAAATTGGTACTAGAAGGACTAAGGAGGTGAATTATTGTGGTTACAGTGTAGGCCTATTTTTATATCCATTCTCTCTGTGTAACTCTGTGTACAGCCATGGCAGACATCTAAAACATGAGGTGGTACCAGAAGCAGAGCACACAGACCCTCAGGATTCAACTCTTGTGCTTCCCTGTCTGATGCTGGAATGGAGCAGAGGGAAGTTCACCAGTCCTACAGATGGTGAGGGTGGGTAGGGTAGGTAGACACATGCAGAAAGCTCTCAGAACACATATACAGATCAATAACATCTGATTTGGAGGGACTGAGTGGTCACTGGGACACTCAGCTCTTTGGAAAGGACTGACCACACAAACACAAACATGGAGACTTTCCAGGTTCTTTGCTGAGATATTGTCAGAGCACTGGACTGATATTTCACACCTTTGCACCCAATCTTGCTATGGAAAAAAGATTTTTAAGATTAATTTCAGGTTTTTTTGAATACAGCTCCTCCCCCTCATCCTCCTCTGTGTGTTCATTCCTTCCCAGCATCCCCCTCAGCCCTCCTTCTGATTTGATGCAATTAATTAATAGAAGATGTTCTGATAATCAAAGCACACTGGTAATTCTATAACAATGTACTAATGATATGTTGCAAGAAGATCAGGCCCTAGTGAAAAGATTAATTTTGTTATGCCTTGTCTCAACACCAACTTACACCTTCATTTGGACCTGTTTCTGGCTCTGCTGCATACAGGAGGCCCAGTAAACTTGCTCAGATACAGTTTGCTGTCTGAAGCCTGGCAGATGCACAGATATAAATTTAATCAATTGTTTATCTCCAGATAGAATGATCTGGCTCTTAGCAAGTATCAGCATGAAGAAAAAGCAATTTCAAGTCAAAATAAAATGAACAGTTGGTTAATGAAACTGCTGGGTAATTTTGACTGGCTGGATTTTATCCTGTTGGGGAGAGAAATGCCCATGCAAGCGTACTGCAAGAAAAAATGGTCCAAGAAAAATGTCTTAAGAAAATATTACTTTCACAAATTTCTGCAATTTTAGTTCTCCAAAGCATGGACAATTACAATGGTGCCTATATTTTACTTTTGGCTCAAACTCTGGTTAATTTACTAAGGTGATTGTATAATGTTGTTGAAGTACAATGTGATAAGAATTAAGTATCAAATTTTAGGGACCACTTTAGGGTATAAAAAGTCCCAGCAAACAGATATTTTTGGATTGCTTCCTTCTGCATACAACACTCCATGCCTTAAGCTCTCCTCAAGCTGGCAAAGCTCTGTTCATTTTCTTAATTCAACTTCAAACTCTTTGACTTCCTTTTATTCTGCTTATCAAAACTGAAATGCTCTTCAAATCACCAGTGAATTTAGAGTTTTTTTCCCCCATGCTATCAGTAAATGTTTTTGTCTCCTGGTTTAACAAAGGCTTTCAGTCTGCACAGCAAGTTGTAGGTTTCTTGCCCCCATTGCACTCAGGAAAAACACCACCTTTATCTCATCAGCAGTGCTAATAGAGGTTGTCCAGGCTTTTCACAGAGCATACTATTGAACTGTCAGACAGATCCATTTTCCCTCTACAACAGGCATTCTTAATCCCCTCACCCTTTTCCTCCCTGCTTTCAGCGGGATTTTCACGGGGTATGTCACTGCCTATGGGACTTTTGCCCATTTATTGCCAAACGTTCCAGCTTTTACTCCCTCTGGCACAATGCCAGGACACAAAAACTATGCAGGCAATTTAGATCTGAACTTTGTTTGAATTTTTGATACAATAAATATCACGAAAGTCTCAGTTATGTTCTCATCACTGTGATCCTTATTTTCTGAGTCCCAAAACACAGGACATGGCCAACAACTACTTGCATGGAAGTGGTTTGAAGAGATTAACTTCTTCATGCACCCTGTAGGGAATGTTTAAGCTCTGATTTCCAGAGAAAAGAAACGGGTAGGAATTCATCATGGATGATAGGTTATTTGCCTAATTATTGCCTCTGAACCTCATTATGAACACAGACTTAAAAAGCATGAAATTTAAGAAATTAATGAATGAGTAAAAAATAGGCAGCTTTGTTGGTCTGAACTTACTCTTTCTGTTCTCCTTATGTCTCCCATGCTCTTGTTTTTGAGTCCTTGTTGCTCAGATGAAGTAACAGATCTATTTAAGACACTTTGTCCTGACAAAAATATTTATCATCATTTAAATCTTTAAAAATGTTTATTCTGTTATTGGGTCACAACACAGATGGAGGTGGGAACAAATTAGAGGCATCACTTCAGAAAGCAGGAAAAGTTTCTTCCTCTGGGGATCCTAATTTTCATAAATGGGCACGTGTGCTGAAAGGCTCCTTATTCTATTCTTTTGAAAGTCACAGTGTGTGACCTGCAACTGCTGCATTAAACCATGACTGAAAAAAAGAATGACAAAAGGTGCTTTATGATTCAGTCCAACCCAATCTATGTATTTCTAATGCAAATGGAGACATTCAGGAAAGCACATTCTTAAAAAGCTTTTTTGAAAGCTTTCCTATCTGTAGAGATGGATCTTTTTATTGTGGGTGCTTTGGGTTTTTGTTTAGATTTTTTTTCTTTTTTCTTTTTTTTTGTAATTTTTTGTAGTCTGGTAAGGGAGTTTATATTACTTACTAAAAGATGAGCACTGGTGAATTATGGGTATAATCACATAAAGTATCCATTTTTCTGTGCTGATTCTTTGTCTTATTATGTCACAAGAGTGCTCTTTGATTTGTAATGCCAAATTTCTCTTTGAAAAATAAATTATCCTTCAATTGTAAGCCTTAAGTTTCTCAAATTTACAAGCTCTACAAGCAGTGCTGTCACTTGTCCACTAAGCTTCCATGCCATGCAAGCTCATTTCCAAATATGCTTGTGCTGCCAGGAAAAAGGAGAATAAATATTCCCGAGTTCATGGGCTACAATATACCAAGAGCTACTCTCTTAGAAGTAGCTTCCTTTCCCTTGGTTAAATCCTCATTAAGAAACCCTGGAATAGTATACCATTTCTTGTTTTTGCTCCTCATGCTCATCAAGACAAATGTTTTTGATTACTGCTAGACCAGACTTTGCTACAAGTGCTCAACAATTGCATTATCAGTCATTTTACTATCAGTCTTTACACCTCATCAGTTAAAATACATTTTGTCCCCACGGTGTAATTACCTGGAGTTTCTTTGCTGACTTTTTCCAGAATTAAATTAATGAGTTCTGCTTGCTAAAAGAAAACACTACATCCACAGCTCCATTTATTTGATGAATCCAACTAAATAGAAGTCAGCAATTTGATTTGACTAAATGGTTTCTGACAAGATGTTGGAGTTACAATGAAAGAGGCACTTGGCATCCTGTGGTATCTTCTATCCAGTGCCTGGAAGGTGATTGCATTAGTTTGTTTTTACAACACCCTCTGTTAATTTTAGTAATTCCAACATGACCAAGAACATTAAAAAGTCATTTTCTGTGTATGCCTTTCATTTTCACTAGGCCTTTAAAATAAAATTAACTTCATCGGTCAATCTCAAAAACGGGCATTCATATAGCAAATGATAAAATCTCAATAGACACAGTATATGTTTTTCTCAGCCTCATGGTTCTTGTCATTAATTCTTACATAAAACTTGAGAACAAGAGGTCATTTAAATAGCTTGAGCATATTTAAAAGGTCTCCAATCACCTGCCAAGTGGGTTATGCTGGCATGTAAGTGTACAGCCTGTGCACAGGTTGTATTATTTATCATAAGACCAGGGAGAATTATTACAATTTATGTACCCGGGCAAAGTTTCTTTGTCTGCCTGGCACCGTAGGACTAAGTAATGAATGCATCAGCATCATGTATTTTCCTGTAGTGTCAAATTTCCAGGTTTTTTTTTTTTTTTCAAATCTTAATTTTCCTGCATAGTGTATCACTTCTGAGGGACAGAGGAACCGCTTTCCAAACATGACACTCAGAAGGAAGCCTCTTTCCCAAAATTGTTCCTTTTCCATGATGTGATGTTCAGCTCTCATTGCAGGACCACAGGCTGGGCTGGCTCATGCCAGACAGCTTTGGATACATTTATGCAAATGATCAAATCTGCGAAAGTATTTAATGAAAAAGCATTTGAGAATAACCCAGTGTAAGGAAAATAATTCTCTCTACACAAAGTTATATGATCAAGCAATTATTTTCCTTCAGACTTTGCAGGCAATTTCCAAAACAATCCTGCTGCCACACTTTGGTACGGCTTTATTTGAAGATTTACTGATGAGTTTTGCCTTTGCAAAAATCAGAGTGGAGATATCCTGCCTGCCTATCACGTGGATGAATCAAAGGTGGTGGGCAAACAACTGAAAAGAAGCACCTTGGAATTTTATTAGACACATCCTCAGGAAAATTTCTAGATAAATGACAGGAGAGTTGTGCAGACTTAGTGCACAGTGGGGAAACTTCATGTCATGGAAGAGGCACTGGGACAACCTGTGACAGAACACCTCTGGGAGCCCTGTAGCTTTCAGGTATGTTTTGGGGACATGAGACAAGAGAGAATGAATCAAAACCCAAATCTTAAACATCTCTTTCCTTGCTCAGCCTGCTGAGATGCTTCTTTTGCTACTGTTGACTTTTCATCCTCTGCTGCATGGATTCTTATGGGTTCCCAGCCCCTTGCCTTCCTGGTGCCATCCCTGCCTTTGCAAGATTCCCCAGGGAAGCAGCAATTCTCCAAAGTAAAATAAATTGCCCACATTCTCCAAGACTTTCCCATTAATTTTAACTCACTGCAACACACAGTTCATATCTTCCTTTGCACAGAACTGCTAATGAACCGATAGGAAATGTGACCTTTTAGGTCTGTCAGGATGGAAGTAACTGGGAATTCATCACACATGATCAGACCCCATGGTGCAGGCATTGCTATCACAGACAGAGTCATGTGCCACAGGCCAATATTAAAAGACAAGAGTTCCATTAGTACTCACTACAACTAGGATCAAAAATGCTATTGATTTATGTAAAAAAAATAAAAATCCATAGTTTCCTAAAGCCTTTGGGGTCTTTTATTTGTCTTTTTTAAGAAAACGAAAATTGTATTGCTGGAACACGGCAGCCCTTTCTGGTGACACTACATGTGCTTTACAACACTGGTATTAAGACTTGAGAGGAAACATACACAAATGCAGGGTTTAGACTAATCTCTACATACAGCAAAATATCATCTCTCCACTGGTTGCAGCCATCTAGGTGTTATTTAGCTTTATTTCTCTCATTGATTTTATCCAAAACATGCAGTTGCAGGATTTTCTACTGTGATATTTTTTCATTCCACCTTACATTGTTTTTAAATCACTTTAATAGTTCCTACACTAAAATTTTTAATTTTTTGCAGCAAGTTGGAGTAGATTGAATTTGAGGCAAGTATATTTACTAATTCTGCAAAAAGACCAGACCTTTAGTTATACAAAAATGTCTCTCTGCCAGTGTAATATAGGCTAGTAAATCATCCCTGTGACATCTCTGCCTTTGTTTCTGTGGAGCAGACAGTGTTTCAGGGGTTTCTGTCAATCACAACAGCATCTGTTTTTCCTTGTGGATATTTCCACCCACAATTCATGGGGTGTGTGTTCAGAGATAACAGCTGATCTAATTTCATGCAGGAAAATGCATTCAGATAAGGTGAGAGGGGCGTAATTGAGTTAAAATCTGTCTGCTGTGTGACAGCAGAGATCAGATACAATCTTCATACATTTTGCTAAAATTGCCATTAATAACCAGGGATGAGTGAGAAATGGACTTCATGGTATTTTTTTTTTCTCTGAATGGTTCTCCAAAACAATGACTTTCAGTGCTAATTACCTTACAGGAGGAGGTTCAAGTTTCCTTGTGGTATAGTGCCATCCTTCACAGAAAGTAATGTAAGTGCACTTCTCTGAGGTCCAATAGACAGTTCAAATGGGGAAAATGCTGTGGGTTTCTGTACTGTTAGTCTTCTGTGAATCAGGAGTGGATGGAATTTGTTTTGAGATGTGTTTTTCTCACTGACATCAACACAGCTAGGTGAAAAGCTTGCTAGGTTTCTTTTTTTATTATTATTTTCCTCAAGATTCTGAGGATCACAACATGCAATTTCTTATTTCTGTTACCAACTCCAGTACCCACAGGGCAGCAGACGGGTGTGCCTGTCTTATCACGAAACAGAACTCAAGATCTATTGCTCTCCTAAGTGGACTGAACAAGACATCTGTATTTTTTTCTGGCACCTTTTATTTTTCAGGTAGAAGGCCAGCACTGTGTACAACTACTCTAAAAAGGCCAGCCCACAATGAATGAGGCATCCCTGAAGCAGTGGGAGAGCAGAGCAGCAAGAGATTGAGGTTGTCCATCCCACTGTCACTGATGGTGGGATGGAGTGAGAGGTGGAAGAGGAGTGTGCAGAAATAAGATTCTGTTGCACTGGGACCTCACAGTGACCCTAGCCAGAGAGGAAAGCCTCATTAAGCCCTGCAGATCAAATTGAATTCATGTATGTTCTGAATCCAATAAAGACTGCATCTAGAATCCCTCTTTAGCATCTGCCTCCCACAAAAACAAGCAAACAAAAAACCAACCAACCAAAAAAAACCTAACAACCACCCCCCCCCGCCCCCCCGCCTCAAATAGTTCCTAATGCCTCAGTGCATCTTTTGTCCCTTTTTCTGCAACATATCCAGGTTTCAATAAAACATATTGGAACTAACCTGAACTAATGCTAAGCGAGGGAGCTCAGAGCCAAGTTCTCAGCAGGGGAAATGAATTCCCACAGATTTCCAAGTACATTTAGCAGGATGATTTTGATCCCACTGTTACTTGCACACAACTATTGGTTTCCCATGGGATGTAATCCAATATACTAGGTGTGGGAAATATCTAACCTGCAGATTTCAGGAAGCTATAGAGGATTCAGAGAAGTGCACTATGTACTTAAGATGCTCTTTTGGCCTTCTTGAGACACCCGTTGATTCTTTTTCAGGGCCACTTTAAAGAAGAGATAGGGGGCCAGATGGGGCAGGATGGCCATTCCTGTGTCAGGTGGAGCACTGATCTCTTCTTCATCACAGTGTGAGCAATCCCTTTCCTTCTGCTGTGCAGTCTCCCTTGAAATCATTTGTCAGAGGTCACACCCTGAGTCAGAGGATAGCTGAGAATAGATACAAAGAACCTGAACTTCAGTTTGTACCTACCAGCAGACTTCCTTTCCTGAAATAATCTCAGATTTGAGACTTGGAGGTAACGTTCCTTCTTTATATTTGACACACAAAATATTCCACCCATTCAGTTTCTGCTATTTTTCTGAAGAGAAGATTATTATTACTTTCAAATGTAACTTTACGGGTTGGTTCCATTTGCGAGGCTATCTGAGAACCTGCAAGCCGTGATAGAGAAATTAATATATGTAGGAATATTTAAATGCACCTGCAGGTCTAAGGATAAGTGAACTTGCATTATCATGTATCTTTTCTAACAACCCAGGAATTTTATCACCAAAACCTTCACTTGGCAGAATCCAAATATGGATTCTCTGTGTGTGGATATCAGCCCTGAAGGCCTCCAGCAAACCCAAGATACATTTGGACCACAGTAAATGTTGCCTGCCTAAACTCATCTCCACATCCATCGTGATCTGCTTTAGCACATGGCAGACTCTCTATATGAAACCGACTGTTGACACTTTTTAGATTTACTCTTATGTTTTTCACTGGTGATTAAAAAAAATAGTATTTACGTGTTTCATTGGGAATTTCTTGTTGATCTGTTTATGGAAATTAGGGTTTGTTTTCTTTCTACTTAAGGACTTGATTTTTAAAGCTGTTTTACCCCACTTCACCCTAAACAAGAGAATGTTCTGCCACACATTTTTCTGAATTTTATATTGTGATCTAAATGCATTATTCATTAATATGTGTGAGTGGTAGGATTTTCAGGAACACTTCACACTGGCCTGACATTGTTACTATGGGTTTCTGATATTTAGACTTTTTAAAACAATGTACATTCATGTATTACTTTTGGCTGCAATGCTGAAATACTTAAAACACTCCACCTTAATGTTTTTCACTTCTACAAGTGAATGTAATTTCTTTATAATTCTGATGGATCAGACTACTTTAGTGATCTCATACCAGTTTATGCTATGAATGGTTATTAACTTCATTACTAACATCAGCAACAAAGGAAGTTTTGATTCTGCAGCTTCCTGAATCCTTTTGGGTTATATACCCTCTCCTCCTTTCCAGGCTCACAGTGAACATTTAATTTGTTTTCCAAAGATACCTTACAAGTTTACCTTGCTAGTCCCACTTAACTATTCTGTCATAAATCCACTGGCATCAGGTGAATTTTAATTCTTTGACACCTTATCTACTCAGGAGCCATTTCAAAGCCTTTTAATACCATCTCTTCATTTCACTCCCTGTCCCTGCCACCAGCCCCTCTAGTAATTTGTCCCTGAGTCATGACTCCCTCAGCTTCTTCTACAAAATCTGAAAGAAATGAACCCAGGCTCCCAGGGATATCAACCTTATCTCTGTCATTAATGTGTTTTTCATCACCTCTTGGCTCCCTGTCCTCACTGTTGTGGGCCTGGATCTTCACTGCTTATGCTGCTCACATGCTCCTTGTTGCCTGCCTTTTGTATTTCCTTTGCTGTATTTATGCACTTTTTTCTACTTTAGTTCCTTATCAGGTTTCTACACAGGTTTAGCTTGTAGCTTTGTATACCTTTCCTCATTCTTTTGGCATTTTTAAGTTCCTCTAAGCTGCTCTCTACTCTTACAAATCACCTTGCTAAGCTCTTCACTGAGCTGGAAAAATCTTTCCTTAGACATCTTTTCTCTTGTGTGGACCTCTATCCAAGCAGCAGCTCCTTGGCTGTGCTGGCCACCAGCAGAGCAGTGAAAACCTCTGTACATAAATCTGAGAGATGGGATTTGCCAAGTCCAGGGTAAAGTTTATCACACCTGACTCTGGTGTGGCTGGGCAGCCTGGCTTTGCAGGCAGGCTTTGTCCTCAGGGATTACATCGTGAGGCTCTGCAGGGCCAGATCCTCTGAGAAGGTTGGTGCCTTACTGTAAGGCAAAGAATATAAACCTCCCTCCCCTGAATTTTAGCCAGCTGGAGGATAAATTCAGATTTAGGTTAAAAAGGGGAGAGTGGTGAACCTGAACTCCCACAGTGACTGCAAACAGCCCATCTCCAACAAGGATTCCTGTGGGACACGGTGAGTGGGCTCCAACAAGAAGCAAATGCTCTTGTGGGGTTCCTGTGTTTGGCAGGGAAGGCTGGAGCCAACAATTCCCTCAGGACGGGCAGGAAGTGTTTATTTACATCTTGTGCATTGCTACACCACATTCACCTATACACTAAAGTTTCTGGGTTTATGCTGAGTTATTGGAGATTTCCTCCTCAGCTTCAACCTGCTGTGCAGGCTTGGACAAATTATCCTCTAATATAAGTATTTTTTATCTTTAATTACCTGACATTTCCCTTGGTATCCTCTCCTGTATTTTCTCCTGTTAGGGAGATTTCTGTTTAAAATAAAAGCTGATACCAGCCTGACAGGAGAGAAGCCAAATGAATTAATAAAATCTCAGGCATCCTGCTGAACAGATTCCAGTGCTATTCAGCTCCTGCAATCTGAACCACTACCAGCACACTGCAAAGACCAGCAGGTAACTCTTCACCATTCTTGACAAGCTTCAGTTTTGGAAAAAAAAAAAGGCTCCTGGTGCATTGCAAAGTTATCATGATAAATGTAGAACTTCCCAACATGTCATATGTCAAATTTAGAGTGAGCACAACAGGTAGATATTAGGGTGCTGTTTCATTACCTGGTCAGACTCAGGGTACTGGGTCTCCTTTGCCTGAGACATGCTGCCTCTGCAAGTAGAGTCACCAAGGGTTGCTGTGGTGCAGTTCAGTGCACGGTGCAAAAAGTGGGCAGACACAAGCTTTCAGGAAATGAAAATGGAGATGCCAAACCTGAGGAAGAGTGAATGGATACTGAATAGAGGAAGAAATACGGAAAGGAGAAAAAACAAATCTACATCAGCTGGAGAATGGGGTTATATTTTCCTTCTGAGTTCCAGACTCAAGGCAGGAGCCCTGAACTTTGATTAATAAGAGGGACAGAGATTCTAAAAGGTAGCAATTTCTGTAACCTTCCTCTTGGTGGTTGCTTTTTAATTGGCACACATCTGGGCAAGTGAATCTCCATTATCCCATGGGCTGTTAGAACTTCAGCACAGGAGGAAATAGTTCCCTTGTTTCTTTACTGCTTATCTGTGTGATTGTGGATGCATGAGACCTTGGGACAGAGGGGACAAAGGGATGGCAGTGACACTGTGCCTTGGCCCCACTGCTATGGGTTGTGCTGCTCAGCAGAATAAACCTCTTCCTTTCTCAAGGTGAAGAAAAACACAAGAATGAAACCTTCAAACAAAAAATGACCCTTCTATTCTCTCACTCCCATCTGTTGCTTCTTTACCTTTCCTTTGCTTTTCTCTAGTGCCAATGCTGGCAGACACAGCAGGATGGAAAGAAATTAATCTTCACCCACTAAAATATGTTTTCTCAGAGTGAAGTCTGTGACTTGAAAACCAACTCGACCTAAAAAACCCCAAGCACACATAGGCAGGAGGTTTTCACAGTTGTCTGATATATTTTTCAAATGTTTGCTGAGGCACCATTTCTTTCTCCCCATCTTTCTAACAAACAGGACCCTGTCAGCAGCCAGGCAATAATGAATGGCTCTGGGTGGAAAACAAACCTCTCTGAAAAGTGGTCCACTGAAAACCAGTTATTTTTCCTAGGCCCTGCTGTGTGGTCAGGTTGGTACACCAAGTGCCTTCTGTGGATCACCCACTTTGCATTCTTTTATAAATGGCATACCTCATCAAAACATGTCAGGGTAAAATTTTTAGTATTGTTTCAGTTGATTTCTGAGTCGAAGTGGTGGGAGTTTGTTGATGATTGTGTAACCATGGTGTCCCTCGTAGTCTCCATCAGCTTGAACATCTACTTCTTTTTAATTGCAAATATTACAGCACTGTTAGTGGGTTTTATATTTCTGTGCTGCTTGCTTTCACTCTCCTGACTAGATCAGGATATATGCAGAACAGTTAAATTTTCCATTTTATTGTACAAATCACCAAAGAGTTTTTCTAGACTACTTACTGTGACTGGGGACTTTTTTTTTAAAACACTTGCATATTGTGTGTTCTGCCCTAATAACTTTAAAACTACTTGGCTAATTCCAGCAAAATTTGGCAAAGAGAGAGATATTTTCAAGCATCTCAAATTGTGATTAGTCTAATGAAAATAGAGTAGCCAGAACCTGTTAGAACTTTTACTGAGGATGAGTGAATTAATTCAAGTTGGAGAGAGATCCTGAAAGCCTTGTGTCTTCAGAGAGAAAAATATAACAAAAATCCAAAAGAAATGAAACAATTCACTGAATTACACACTTCTTATCCTAGCCAACATTGTTGGACACTGTTATTTTTCATTCAACTCATGTTTCACACAGTAATTCTTATCAACCAAGTAGGACATAAAAATGCTTCAAAAGGCAAAAAGGAGATTTTACTTTTTTTATCTTGAAGACTCTACAACCTCCAGCCACTGGACAATGACATTCGGAATTAAGTGGTTACATCTGTAAAAAAGGGCCAACTCAATCTCCTTTCACATATTGTCCTTGGGACAATATTTACTCTTAGAAGCTGCTACAGCCCTTAATTAGCTGCAGCCAGGCAGTTTGTGGCAACTGGATTCCAGCTGAATTTAGCATGAGTCCCCTGGGCCTGCTGAGCAGTGCACTAACATCTGCACACCAAAAAGTGCTGCATGTCCTCCCCCAGCAGCCTGCCCATCACAGGGTAGAAGGAAACACAAGGAAGAAAGCTCCTTAGCATGGGATGTTCTGAGCAAACACTTTCTCTTTCACTCTGTTGCTTCAATATTTACCTGTCCACCCCCTCCCCTCACACATTTACTGTAATAAATGCATTAAACCAACAATAATCCCACCTCATCAGGTTCTTTTCAATCGACTTTTTCACACAGGTTTCAGTTACCTGTGTAGGAAGTCCTTGATTCAGCTGCCTACGAACTCACATTTGGTTATTAGCATGCTATTAGTAAGCATATCCTGAGCAACAGTTAAAAGCTGCTGAGTTATATGTTCAGTATTGCCTTGGACCTCATTTTCTCTTTTTATATTCTTTATAAAACATCTTTATTTTAGACTGCTGGACGGTAAGGCAGCACTCCCTTGACAGTTAGCTGGGGTTTGAATGACCAAGAACTGCCTAACTGGGATGGAGCTGTGAGCAAGTGACATCATTGAAAACATACAGCTGTTTTTCTGTATAACTGCTTGTAGTTTCAGTGCTGTGGAATGCCTGAAAAGCTAGAAAGTAGTAAAATACATGGCTGATATAACAAGAAGTTGAAACAGTTCCTTTTTTTATGCACTTCTCATTTGAGAGGAGCTGTGAATGAAATTCTTCTAGGTTAATGGCAGTAATTTTAAATTTTGAACTCCCTGATTCACACTTGGCTTGGTTTAATCATGTGTTATTTATCTAATAATTTCATCAAGAGCATAAAAATGTGTGCACAAACACTACAGTGGTGCACCTCTGATCACTGTCTTTCAAACCCATACAGAAGTGCTTTTAAGGAGGCAGATAAGTTTATTTTTGAATTTTCATTGTGTGGCACGTGCAGTGTGTGCTTTGTGAGCAGGCAGTAATTTTCTGCCTCAGGAGCTCATAACCAAACACAACTGGAAAGAGTTACATACTAAAGAAGCTGCTACTGGGTGTTTAAGGAGAAACTTGGACTTTGGCAGGTGGGAAGAGAGAGGCTCTTTTAAGTGTCTGAGGAAGACCTAAGGAAGTTGTGACATCAAGTGCAGGGCACTTGAAGAAAGCAATTTTAAAAAGTGAGCTGGGAAAAAAAATGAAAATTTGGAATAAAAGAGAGCAGAAATTAAGATGGAAAGAAGTTTATCAGGATTTTGAGAACAAGTGTCAAAGATGTTTGTCAGAAATACCCTGATATCAAGTCTCGAACTTTCTGCTTGTTCACAGAAATGGATTCCTTTATTATAAAATTTTCTGCTAATTTAAAAGGGAGCCTGATGCACCTTGACAGATACAGAGGATTTAAGTTTCATTTGCGAGGTCTCAACTCATAAAGAAGAACAAAACCAAGCCAGGGGCAAAAGCTGCAGATGAACATTATATTCAATCTCTGCTAACCAAAGCCCATCTCTGAAATCTGCTCTATTTTCTTGCTGTTGCTTTCAACTAGAATCCAGTTTAACATTAAATCATGAGTAGTTGCCTATTTGCAGGGATGTTAAGGGGTGGAAAGAAAGAATGAAGACTTGGAGCAATGATTCCTTTTCTGATGTACTTGCCATCATCGCTTCTACTCCCTATTTTAATTTCCTGTTACACCTGTTTAGCTGACTTTGCCATCTACAGAAGGAGACATCAATTTTACGAGTGCATCCAAACAAAGTCTGTGAGGTGTCTGCATAATGCTGCAGGAAGCTCTAGTGGCAGATGCAAGGATACAGCTGCAGCATGGAGCACAGAACTCAGCTTTGTTACCCACTCGTTATTTCCTAATTTGTGTGTACATAAAGCAGAGGCTCTAATTCTATCTCCACTGAAAACCTTCAAAGTCAGTAAAAGTTGTAAAAAAGGTTTGTGGGGTAGAACATTGCCTAGGCAGAACTTTTTAAGCAGATGTACTGAACACCATTAGGGCTCTGCTATGATGAGCTGCAAACATTTCAACTTTTCAAAATAAAAACATCGTGGCTAATGTTATGCAAATTACAACAACGCTGAGTAACTTTCAGCACCATCAAGGGCTTCTGCTTGGAAATGGAAACATCTGTGAAATTAAATTGACAGAACCGGGTTGTTTTTATTTTTTTAGAAAACAAATCGGTTTCACTTGCATTAGAAGGTAGCAAAAACAAAGAAAAAAAAAAAAGGGTAAAACAGAAACCCCCCAAAACTAAGAAAGCAACTAATCTATGAATCCCATGAACACCCCATACAGAATTCAGCTTGCCCCAGACTCCAATTTCTTAGGTAAGGCATCCTGAAAGAGGTCTACAAAGTTTCAGTGGTTTGAATGCTCTCTGATGCACTTACAGTCCAGAACTCTCCAGGGCATTAGCTCATGTCTCTTCTGAGCTGGGCTCATTCAGAGGTATGTTTTTGATTCAGGGGGTTTCCTCTACTGAGCACCTGTGTCATTCAGAGGGGCTAAGGCCATTGATGGAAGCTGTGTCAAACATAAGGTTGAGCATTTTAAAGAATTTTTTAAGGGGAGCTTGGAAAGATATCAAGGAGAGATTTTTATGCCATACAAGTGTATTTTATTTTCACATCTAGTCTCTGATGATGTGAAAAAGGGAAGAGACAGATATTGAAGACAGACGTATTTTTAAACTTGAAATGATTCAAGCTGTCCTCTGTATTTTGTGGCTCAGATCAATTCTTGCTTTATCTTGCTGTATATTTTAATCTCAAGCTGACTTCCATCTACATTTTGTTGTGCTGTGCTTTTTTTTTTTTTTTTGTTTTTATTGGCATATTGTTAGCAAATGGAGAAAGGATAAAACAATCTCCAGCAAAGACTTAAACATATTTTTGATTTTAGTATCCATTCCACGAAATAATTCCCTCTGATGTAGAGGCCATGATAAAAAGGGACATCTTTACAATATTTTTGGCTGGGAGCTGTTTTTGACGTTGAGAAATTCAGCTCATATGTTTTATTTTCTTTATTGGCTGAAGATGTGCTTTGTGCTGATGAGGTTTGGGAACCATAATTTCATGCTCTGTCTCAAAGCAAGAGGCTGAGTTCAGTCGATTTTGTGCCTGTTTATCTGTCAGTGCCATTAGAAACTTAGTCCTGATGCCAGGGTTTGTTTTGTGAGCCGAGGAAATGCTCAGGAATGAGGGCTCCTTCAGGGCACTGCTGCACCTGGGGACACCTCCCCGTGGCCCCCAGAATAATGCCCACCTCCCTAAAATCTTTCTTTGTCCTTCTGTCGTCACGGTGACGTGCAGTGAAAATGAAATGCTGCAGAGGAAGCACACAGCCTGTCCATAGCATCTTTTGGCTGATGCTTGACAGAGAAGTGGCAAAGCTCTCTGCCGCACTTGAATCCTCAGTGCGGAGTTTGCTCCGAGTTCACAGAGGTGGGCACACAGAAACTTGGGCTGAACACTGAGGATGTGTGGGAGACAGTTAGGAGCCCCCTCCAAAGGCAAAGACAAGTCTTTTTCTGTTTTTCCCCACGTTATCCTGATGGTGAGTAACCTACACTTGTCTTGTTTTGTACAATATTGCTCTCCAACACATAAACACACACACCTCCTGCAGAATTTTCTGTTGAAATTTCCATGAGCTCAAAGACACTACACCTGGCAATGGTTCTTTCTTCTTTGATATTTGAAAGAACACTTTGAAGGTCTTTTAATTACAGAAGTTATCAAGAACTTGGTATTTTTTGCAGCTCTTTCTCATTCCTGTGTATCCTTCTGCTGTAGTATCTGAACACATCCCTGCAGTTTTTCATCCCTCTAAGTCAAAACTGCTGCATATTTATCACAGGAAGATGCTTATGCCTCAATTATAAAATCATGAATTATGCTACTTAGCCCTACTTTGGAAGCACCCAAAAAGCTCATGTTTTGAGCTTTCTGCATTTCTAGAAACTGGTTTATTTTCCCTAAATAAATTCTCTTAATTATCGTGTATGGAAAATTATTGATTGATGTCAGCTTTGCCCCAAGAAGGTAAAGTAGATTCAATGATGGAGCAATGCCATTTATTGAGTGTTTTTCTCTTAACAGCACAGAAATCAGCAGTTTATAATAAACTTCTGTCTGGATCATCGGCTGAAACAGACATCAGTGGGACAGTCCTCCATGTCTAATTTGCCTTTCTGGAGACATTTTTAGATTCTGTAATTTATGATACCAAGTTCCAGAGTTTATGTATGCTTCATGAAAAGGTTTCCTCTTTAATTTGCTCCAAGCCTATTTTCTTTTATTGCCTTTACTTTGATACCATGAAAATCATTGAATGCCTTCTTTATTCATGATGCATCGCTTATTTTTATTTCAACACTAAGAATTCTCAAAACACGTGAAGAGCAGCAGTAGATATAAACTCTTTTTTTCCCTAAATAAGCACAATATATATTGCTTTTAAATATGTCTTCTCTTGCTGAATTGTGAATATTTGATACTGTAGTTTTAATCCAAGTCATATATCTTTGATAACCTGAGCTGTACAGTTTAGGAGGAAGTACAGCTATTAGCTAGTGTTTATTTGCTGTATAAAAAAACCCCTGAATAACTATTCTGGAAACCAGAGAATAAGTTATATACTCATAATGCCTTACATAGGAATTTTGAAACACACAGCTTCATAAGAAAGTTGAACCTACCAAATCCTCTTTCTAAAACCATGGCACATTCTGCCCTCACCCTTTTCAAAGTGGTGTGTGAGAACCTGATTCTCTGACACCAACAGCATTTCTCTCATTGTCTTGGGCAGTGTCAGCATTTTTTTGCCAATTGCTTATTTAAGATCAAGACTAGTTGTACTATGAACTAAAAACTGGAATTGGCAATCAGCTCTCCATTTTTGTTATTAAAAAAAAAAAAAGAAAAAAGGAAAAAAGGAAAAAAAAAAGAAATTCAGTGACCAGACTCCTTACTAAAGAAGAGGAATAACCACTCCTGCTTCTGGAAAGAGTTGAAAGACATTGCACAGAGGGTATAATTATTTAGCTGCTGGTTATTTGACTGGAAGATAATAATTCTGCATTTGTTAATCACACTTTGTTGTTGCTAATGCCTTATTTCTATTGGTCTTGCATTTCAGAGTGTTGACTTATTGATACATTTTTGTCATTTACTTTTTTGGATTCATCAGTGTAGCCTGTTGCTATATCAAACTATTATCACTTTTTTGGTTTTAATGCATTTTGATTTATATTTGAAGCAGTACAAGAGTTTATTGGTGGCTTCACTATTTCTCTTTTTACAAGATACTGCAAGAAATTGTTGCAAAATTTAAGTCAGAGAAATCTGGGTTTATATCTGGTTATAAAATAGTGCAGTAACAATCCCTTGATATACTTGTCCCAACCTGAAGCAAGATATCCATTGTGATGCTGATCTGTATTTAATTATTTTTCATTTCTTGTAAAACACGAATCCTAAATAAGAAAACAGAAAGCCTACTTTGAAAAGTGAATAATGTTTTGGCCCTGTAAAATGCAATTGAACATGAGGATATCCACAAGTGTCTGAGAGGGGAAGCAGGAACAAGTGGTCTCACAGGAGAGAAATGCAGCACAGGGCTCTGGGTTTTGTGCTAAATACCAACAGCAGGAGTCTGCAGATCTCTCTGGGGCTACACCAGGGCACGCTCTTGGCTCACTGAATATAAAGTAAACAGCTCTGAAAGCCACAGATGTTTCAGTCACAGGGTAACATTATTAGGTATTGGGCACTGTCTATCGGATCGTCTACAAAAAGAAATCTGAATGGAGCTAATTAACAGAGCAAACAATCATCAAAGATCTGACTTTGAAGGTACTCTTGATATCTCTAGTTTCTTCTTAGTCCAGAGTCATCTTGATTTTCAGTGTGATATTTGTTTATTTTTCCTAAGAGGTAAACATACTAGATAAAAGTATCCTAATACTGAATGCCATGTTTATGTCTTCCTTGAACTATTGGTCCATGGCAAACAGTAAAATAACATTCTTAAGGTTATTCCATTGGTTTGCAAGCAAGCAATTAAAATATTTTACTAAAAATCCAAAGCCAAAGTAGAAGGAAGCAGTGCATGCAGGCACAAAACAGTGGTGCAAACTCACACACAAAACCCAGCGTTACTTAACACCATATTATTGTAGCTAATTAACATTAAAAATGCATCGAGTACTATATAGAACAGCAACAACAAAAAAAAAAGAAAAAAATAAGTGCGTCCTTAAAGAATAACAAATCTGTGTAAATAAAGTAGTTATTTGAAAAAAACTCTAATTAAACATTTATTTTCCTGTATTTATTAATAATGCCTATGTGTGCATATATATGTATGAGTATACTTAGATACACACAAAACCAATGTATTTTCCCTGATTACAGTAATCTTGGTGCACACACTTTTCTTGTGCACATAGAAGTCTCTTTTGTGCCCTGTTGGTATCTTGCAGCTGATATCATTCTACCGATGATGAAATTACATTTCTCAGACTGACTGTATTAAGCCCTCTGCTGGAGAAGAGTTATACAAATGCAACGTGATTGAAGTCATGATAAACAAAATAGAGAACTTGAGAGGACATATGCAATATTTATGCACAAGCATTAAACAAGTCAAAAACCAGAAATAAATATATTTTTCTTTACATCCCTGTTTCTTGGGTTTTTTAAATGCATGAAACCATTTTCTTGTTTCACACACAGTACTTGAGGTACCTGGCTCTAGGAATAGAGCTTTATGTATTTTCTTTCTCAAATACTCTGTAAAGAAGACAGATACTGCTCTTCTCACTTGTAACAGGAATATAATTAATATTCAGGATCATCTTGAATTCTAGAGCATACAAAGACTCGAAACTGATTTACCATAATAATCTTAGGATCTCCCTGGAAATGAACTTTCCGTCTGTCCTCTCACTTTGCAGCTGTTGGATGAAAAATCCCCACATTGTCCTGTGGAAATTCTTCAGAAAGAGAAATGGATGGAAAGTGTGACAAGAGAACTTTTACAAAGTGCAGATGGCTAAAATTAGGTCGGTCATCAACTCCATTACCCTCTAGTGTAAGGTCTGAACATATGAGGAGGATTTTTAAAACTTTCACAACTACTTTAGAAAGAAGGGAAAGAAAACATCTTGTTCATCTGTGTAGGAATGAACTGTCCCCAGCCACTGCTTTGGGGTATTTTTTTCTGCCCATTTCTAGTTTCTTTGCCCTACGAAGAATTATTCTGGATGAAGAATTGGGCCCAGAGATACTTTGGAATAGATTTCTGGTTAAACAGGTAGATGAGCTCACTTCTCAGACCAAATGAACATGGGGAGCTAGGAGGGAGGAGAAAATTTTAGAGAAGATGTGGAAATTCTTACCTTGATTGACTGATTGATTGCATGCCTTTGGCTTCCAAAGACAGGGAACAACTTGTGGTCTGTGCAGATGATTCAGCTCACAAAATATATTTACAGGTGAGGAAGATATCATGAGTCTGTGTTGTATATTATACTTTAAAATGCATGTAGAATCTGCAAGTTGATCTACAACACTATTTTTGTAGGATGAGAAACGTGCTAAGCACAGGCAGAATATTAGTATCAGAACTGTCTAAAACTGTGTTTCTGTGACACTTTTATCTTTCAGCCCTTTGGCTCAAGTCGAGTTACAGGCATTAAAAGACATGCAAGAACATAAATTGAAAGTTTATATTTCTTAACAAGCTTTGCTATTTTTTTTTATTTTTCAATTTTAAGTTGACTTTTTTCTCATAGTTTCTCACTAATGATGATATTGTGCAAACCCTTGTCTTAGGGCATTGCCTGGATTCCAGCAATCACAAGATCTTCACTTGTTTTGACATTCTTTCGTTCAGCTGTCTAGTTTCTGAGTGACAGTGACCAGTTAGAAATAGTGCCAATGAGGTGAAAAATAAGCCATTTACACTCTGAAAATGTCCTGTCCTTGCAGACCAAATGTGTCCCTTACCAGGCAACATTTCACTTGCGCAGTGAAAGCCAGTGAAGTGTAGCACATTGACGTTGCATATATTTTTGACTAGACTATATACAGGCAATAACCACGGCCCCTTTTGCCCTTTGGTCTTATAAAAGAAGGCAGAAGATGATAGAAAATTGAATTAGATCAAATATATGCACACGTTATGAGAACTCTGAGCATGAGGATTCTCCTTAGTACGTATTACATATGAATGAAGCATTCTTTTCCACTGTAAATTAGTATGAGTTTGATGTGAGTGTAGGAAACAGGACTGCAGGGAGTCTAGAAGTGCATTGTCCTCCTAGTCAAAGTCCAAGCACATAACCTTGTGTCAAAATTAAAATATGCAAATATTTTCGATGGAAAATTTGTGAAGATTTTGTTTAAATTTTTTGTTGTTGCTGTTCATTAAGTGAGAAGGAGAGAAGCTTCAGGATTTCTTCCAAACTTCCAAAATAACACATAGGATCTGCAGAGGTGCTTCAGGGTTTGATAATGGCTTTAGGTGTTTCGACCTCCCCAGACCTCAAACTGCGTGAACATACTGCAAATTTGCTGTTGCTATTTATTGTTGGTAGGCAACAGCCAGTGCAGAGCAAGTGTAATTAAGGGGTGCTGCAGTGCAGCAGAAGGAATGCTCTCCTCTGCCTAAAGGAATTAATTCACCCTCAGGTAAGGCAGATCAACTTTTACAGCTTACTCTGGCTATGAGTAATAATTATCAGGCTTGATAAACTCCTGGGTCCTGCCCATTAATGCTGGCAGCCTTTCACAGATCTGGCATGCCCACTGAGGGGCACACAGGTGCCTGACTGGAAACATCCCTTGGGGTACTTTGTGTGGATCAAGCCCCCTACCACTTGCCACTCTGAAAGGTAGCTATAAATAAATACTTAGAATGTAGGTAGATCTGAGGGATACCCATGCATATACAGGCTAGACATTGATGAGAACCAATGAGTTAAGTCACTGACAAATTCAGTTTCTGTCTGTACATGCACTAAACCAAAAAACACTGTGAAAAAGAAAATTGCAGTAAATATGACCTAGGCATTAATTAAGAAAACCCTGTAATGACCTCTGATTCTTCTCTCTCCAAGAATGTAGAGATCCTTACTACCATGCCAGGTTGTAGGACACACTACATCAGGACTGCCTAAACTGCCTTCAGGAGCAGGCAGAGATGAGATGAAGGGGAATGGCTTCAAACCGACTGAGGGCAGGTTTAGATTGGATGGGGGGGAGACATTCTTTCCTGTAGGCACTGGAACAGGCTGCCCAGAGAAGATGTGGATGCCCCATCCCTGGAAGTGTTTGAGGCCAGGCTGGTCGGAGCTCTGAACAGCCTGGTCTAGTGGAAGATGTCCCTGCCCATGGCAGGGAGTTTGGAATGAGATTATCTTTAAGGTGCCTTCCAACCCAAACCATTCTATGATTCTATGATACATGAAATACCTCCCTCACTGCCCCTCATACTCTTGTAGGTTTTCTAGCACCCTCACAGCAAAAGTCTTTATATAGTCATGGGAAATAATCCAGCTACAGAGAACTCTTTCTCTTTCAAAAAGATTTTTCAGCCACAATAACCTCTTGATCTACTTCACACCTCCACTCTTAAAGGCACAACATGTGGGTGAAAATGAGTGACCAATGGCTTTTGCCACCAAAGTGGGACACAAATCAAACATCTGTGCCACTGCCACATCCCCTTGTAGAGCCTTCTGAAATCATGCTATGACTCACAGTATATGAAAAGAACAAAATACAATGCAGATTGCTCATTTTGGTAAGGAAACTAACCAGCCGTACCAGAAACACTACAAATGAGCTCTCCAAAGTGCCCAAGAAAGAAGTGACATAGCTCTGAGGAAAGAACATATCTGCAGCAAATGGGACTGGTTGTGCTTCCTTGCTTCCTGTGAACACTGTTGCCAGAATGGTGATTTATTGGTTTCTTGTGTGAAACTCAAACAATGAGCATGAGAGACTCTTTTTCCATAGGAACTCTTCTAATGACCATCTTCATGACATGGGTGGATAGTGTAGCACCAGGAACAGCAGCATCCTTTTTAAACAACCCAGATATGAGATGACTGATTTCTTTTTCCTGACACTGTTTTGGAAACATAAACACAAGAGTCATTTTTCTGACATACTGCCAAGACAGCTCCAGGCTTGGAAAAGTTTTTAAGAAGTAAGGATGTCTTTTCCATGCTCCTCATTATATAACTTGCTCTTAGATAAGTATCACAAAGAGCCATACAGCAAGAGAGCCAATTATAAGTTAAGGAGAGAAGTGAAATTTCTTGGAGAGAGATTAAAAGAAAAGGTGATTTTTTGTCCTGGAGTGAATAAAGAAAAAGGGAGTTCCAGATAAATAGGGAGAAAAAAAAAACCAACCACAAATTAAAAAGTGACTTCTGACCTTAGACTCAGGGAGAGGGATAGAAAGGGACTGGAGGAAAGATCTGGATTGGATAGACTATACTGACTGGTGTTTTCTATTATAACCAAAAAAAAAAAAATAAAAAATCTTAGTCCTCCTTAGAGATAAGAAAAGATCTATTATTCTAAACATGCTATGTGTCCTAAAGGCAGCAAGTTGCTGAGGGTAAGGTAAATAATCAGTTCCTTTATTTTGTATGTTCTACAATGGGTAGAAACTGTATTTTCATCTCTTTGACAGTAAGCTTGTAGATGCACGGCAATGCTCTAATGCTAACACATTTTAAGAGGCTGTCCTGAGTATTGATTTGAAAGTATTTGCACTGAGACCTCTTAAAGCGAGTGGAAAAAGAAGTTGTAAAGCACCAAATATCAAGTTCTCCTTTAAAGCTTTTTTTATTTGAAGTTGTCATGGACATTAAAGATGCTGATGAGTCAAACACCTTTTCTTTTCACAGGGTGCCATTTCTGTAGAAAGCAGGAATACGCACAAGAGATACTATTTTTTTCAAGCAGTTCGTTTATTCAGCATGGTCTGCAAGACATAATGCCTTCAGGGTGTTCCTCAGAAAGAAGAGTCAGTCTTCTTTAGGACTTAAAATGAGTAAGGGTTCTTAGGGTTGCAGAATCAGTCAGAAGAACAGACCAGTAACGTTTATGGTGAATCAGCTGTTTGCAAATGTACTTCCAAGAATCCTGAAATCTCGTCACAGCCAGGGAATACCACAACTGAGAACTGACTGGTATTTCTGATGTGCATCTTTACCCTGGAAACTCTGTATGGACCAAGCCTGGAGAACCTGTAAAAATTCTCACTACACATCCCGTCTTTCTGAGAAAGTCATAAGTCATAGTTGACAATTTCTGTGATCTTTACCTCAGAGCAGTGACCCTGCAGTACTGAGGAGCTCCGAGGATATTGTTCCTTCATGTTAACATTCAGAGTGAGTGGAATTTTGACTTCTGGACTACAGTCTTACAGACTATGCCAGGAGAGGAACTGATGCTATGATAATTGCCCATGTTTCTGAAGGATGTGTTTTGTCCTTGCTATTGCTGTCCAAAGGCTATCAGTGCTTCTACCCATGAGCCTTACCTCTGTCAAAAGTGGATAAAACACAGGGGAAGGTAAGATTTATTTTTTTAAAGGGAATGAAGGAAATGAGGCCTGTTGTTCCAAGGACCTCCATAATTTGCTTTTGTTATTTATCAGATTCTTTGTTCAATAAAGCACAGGACACCTGGGACCATGGAAGAGAAGAGAAAAAGGACAGGAAGTGGTCACAGCACCAAATGTTCCAGAGTTCAAGGAGTGTTTGGATGATATGCTCCAAGGCACACAGTGGGTTTCTTGGTGCTGTCCTGTGCATCCCTTCCAATGCAGGATATTCTGTGATTTTATGATTAATTGTGAAAAAAACAACTGCAAGAAAGGGCAATACAATAGGATGAGAAGTACTCTTACATAGTGGAACACTACAATTTAAAGAGCTGCCACTGCTGCAAGAAACTACTTAGAGACAGATCTATCTCACTCTCTCTCCTGTAAGTTTTCACATTCTATTTCACCCAATAATTTAAAAAACATTCTGTAAAAAGCTAAGACTCAGAGCAGCTTTAATAATCATAACAGGGAAGGACAAGCAAGGAAAAAATATGTATTTGATCCCTTCATGTTTAGCTGCACTGAACATTCTGTTTGCAGTGTGCATTTGCATTCTATACAAAGGAAAATTACATGAAATATAGAAAGGTGAAAATATGAAAATGGCTCTGAGAGGCCTCTGAGAGGCTTTACTCCAGTAAAACTCTTGAGGGGCCACCAATGGTAAAACTTGAAAAAAAAAAGATCTGAGGATGGCCAGAGTCCAGCAAAGCAAATCAGTTTATGCATAATGTTTCCAAGAGATTGAAGACTGCAAATCCTACATATCCAGAATGAAAATCCCACCCTGAAATCACCATACATTTCATACATGGAAGCAGATAGCTAACTGTAATCACTCACTAACAGGGCATTCAGCACGGTCCTGCTGCGAGGTGAGATTCCTACTTCTGTTGCCAAGACAACTCAATAGATGCTAATGGTGTAAGTTTATTTGGCAGCACTGCTCTGTACCACAGTGTGGATATTAATAGGGGGCCTTCAGGCATTCATAAAACATTTAGATTTTTTATTTTTGCCATTTTTTAAAGCAGGCATAATATACACACAGGTATAAAGTGAACAGGGCTCTCCATGGAAAACTAAGAGTACTCTTAAAAAAAGATAATAATGGTAATAAAATTAAGTTTATAGATCAAGTGAAGGATGGACTCTGGACCAGAGTGTCCCAAAAAGGCAAGAAAGTACTTTGTCTTTATGCTTTTCCTTTGTGGGGACTCTCAGTTGCTGGGACACTGACTTGCTAATGCAACAAAAGGATTGTCTTAATCCAACTGTTTCCTCACTTAGCAATACCCTGGAATTATTCAACCTTTGAGCAGAGGATAGAAATTCAATGCTGAAGGTGATTAAAAACACTTGCAAAAAATTTGGGATGTCCCCTTGCATCACCTTGCATGTTCAGCACAGTAAGCGGCTGAGTCTCACAAAAGCTTTTAAGACTTCAAGTGCCAAAGGCCACTTCCCATGTTTAGAAAACTCAAAATAAGCCAGCAAACCACAGAAACACCATCTGGCACCTGGACTTGTTGACTTTTTCACAGAAAGAGTGATAAAGTATTGGAATGGCCCGCCCAGGGAGGCGGTAGAGTCACCATCCCTGGAGGAGTTCAAAAAAAGGCTGGATGTGGCACTCAGTGCCATGATCTAGTTGAGGTGTTAGACCTGGGTTGGACTTGATCTTGGAGGTCTCTTCCAACCTAGAAATTCTGTGATTCTGTGATATGGTCAGGTCTTCATATAAAACCTTTTTTTTTCTTCTGAAAGACAGTTTTCAGGAGATTAAGATCTACAAATGCATTAGAGAACACATATTTTAGCTATAATTTTAAAACAGCCTTTCCACTGCTGATAGATGGTATGGTTGGAAATAGCTGAAGGACAACAGCTCTGTCCAAACATATTTCTCACTGTTACAGATGAGTGTGTTTTTCCAGTAGCTAGCTAACCAGAAACACTTCCCTTCAGCTTGTTGGCCTTTGGACTCCTTCGTTTTAAGAAGAGAAAAAGTAAGAAAGAAGAAATTGGGTTAATAGATGTCTGTGCTAAAGAGACGTGCACAACTTTGTCTCCTCAAGGGTGGGCCAGCCCCTGCAGTTAATATGCACCATGTAAGGGCTCCTGAAGCCACTGGAACTTGTTGCCAGAAGAACTTGAAGCCACTCTCAGTTGTCAGATTGCTTTGGAATTCTGCTTGGGAAAGCCTTCACCGACAGTTTTGAGGCCACAAGTGGCTTGAACTGCATTTTTAGTCATTGAAGTGCACAGGAAAATGCAACTAGATCCTCAATTTGACCTTGAAAAATGAAATGCTTTGAAGTGTAGGATTTACTTCACAGCAGCAATGTAAGAACTGTGTCTGCTGGGCTTTAATTTGGTATTGTCTGAAGCTCTTTTATCTTGCCAGATTTCCAAAGGACATTTACTTTCAAATCTCTAGGGAAATCCAGATTTCCAGAGGACATTTATTTTCAAATATCTGAGGAAGAGGAACTAATTTTCTATTCCAAACACATTGAAAGGCAACAGAACATAATTCTGTGGGTTTGCTACTCACATTACCTGATGAAATAATAATGAATATTTTTAATAAGAACAGAGGAGAGCTTTTCAGCTGCAACGAGAACCAGAATAATTTCATCATAATATCTGTCCTTGGATTTCTGAATGGTTTTGCAGAGAAAAAAATGCAAGTGATTCCACAGATTTCTAAATTTAGTGCTAGGAAGGGAAGATGTTCATAGCAAGAGTATATGGTGAGATTTTAATGGGATATATTGTTTTATGCAATACCTTTTAGCTGCATTTTAATAAAGACTTCAAAATGTGTTTGAAGGACATCTTTGCATATATATTTCACTTCTATTAACTGCAAAAATAGTGGACCTTCTATTAAATCTGTGTACTAATTTGCTGACTTTATAGAGAGCAATAAATATTTACATCATCAATGACATTAGATACCAACAGAAACATTGGTTTGGAAATAAATTAATGAAAATAAATACAAATATACAACCATTTAAAAAGGAAAAGTTCAGATGTAAATCAATCCATCCTGAAAAAGAAAGGACTCAATTTCCCTAGAAATTTGATATCAAATAAACTTTCCAACTTTTATTGGGTATTGCTTTTCCTTTTCCCTCTGACATTTTAGGCTTTCTGTAAGAGGCACCGATGTGTTTTCTACTCAGAGTTTTCTGTTTGGCAGAACTTTTATCACAGGCATACAAACCTTTTTTCCCCAGAAATGTTTCCAAGTGATCTGCTTAGAACCCACAAATGCCAGAATATTGATTTCCTGCTCAGGACCAGAGAAGAGACAAATCAGGATAAAGGAGAAGGACAGGGTTGATGGGATGTAGAGAAGCTCTTCCATAGGGAGTGGGGCAGGGAGTGCAGCTGGGCACTCACAGGGGAGCAGCAAGGGCTGCAGACATTTGACATGGAGATTTGGAGGTGTGTGTCTGGGAAGGGTGAGGATGGCAGCTGTCCAAGAGGGGCAGCAGGTCACTGCCCCTGCACAAGCACCTGGACTGACACAGATCCGTGTGTGGGGGCACCACCCAAACCACTGCCACACCAGCTGCACATGTGGCTGTTGCTGGGTGTGAGAGCTGGCACAAACCCCTGGTGCAGTAGTGAGAGAGGCAGCCTTTCCAAACTACACCCCGAAGGGATTACTTTGAACTGGGAACCCAAAAAGCCTTCAGAGTCTGTCTACATAAAACACAAAGTCAGCTACCATCATTCTCACTACAGCAGGCTTAAAAACAGGGCTCTGCCTCTCCTGTCATCCTGCTTCCAGCCCATTCCAACACACAATATGCCCCAGTGTGTGTGATGATCTGGTATTTGAGTTTATTGACAGTAGGAAACATTGTGGTCTTCCACACTGAGCTTCTGAAGCCTCACAGCTTTTATTTAAACAATCTTCATTGTTTCCAAATAATTTCAATGCCTAAGTCTACTGTTGCCAGACTGAGAGCTAAATAGTTCATCTTACATAGTTTAAGGAGTTCTCACATTTCCACATGGTTTGGCTACTGAAGATTGGAATCTGTGCCCTACTTCCTTATAGCACTCTCTGTAAAGCATTCTCTTAGGTTTGCTGGTTATTTTCTGTGGCCTATGGAACAAGCAGTCTGATAAACTTCTGACTTGGACCAAGAAATTTGCGGTGGACATGAATTCAAAGAAACAATTTCTTTCAAACTCCAGGGTGAATGCAAAAATTTTTATCTTAGATTCCTTTGCAGTGTGGGTGAAATCAATGGTGCCCTCTTGCATGTGCAGAACAATACAGCCACCAAAAATGATGCGTTTTCCTAGCAGCAGTTGAGTCATGAGCAACAACAAACAGCAGCAAATAAAACCCAGCATATACTCCAGCCCGTTTTCCCTGTGCCCATGGCTGAAGTCATAGGATGGTCCACTGCAAAGAAATAAACAATGAAATTGCATAAAAGCCAGCTCTGCTCTTTGAGAAGATGGGCCAATTTAGAATGAGTTTTGATAACAACAATGCAACTGCTGTAAAATACACTGTGTGACACTAAATGGCTTGACCCTGCTTAGTCTTGCTTTCCATAGCTGTTGCTCTAATCTTTGGACAAAGGAATGTGTTGTAATCTGAATTACCTTTAGTTACAAAAACAGTAGGAAAACAAAGGGTTCACACTTAACGATTTACCACTGGAGCCAGATAAGAAAATGCATAGTGAAATTCTTTATAACTGTTAAGCAATGTCCAGCACACCTCTCATTTTAAGAATCAGCTATTTCTTATTGACTTTGCCTTGAACAAAACCAAAGTTCTGAAGAAGGCTGAAATGGTCAATTAAAATCTTCCATTTTTAGTAGTTCCTTTTTCTGTTCAGTACTGATTTTTATAATTCATTTCTCTTGATACCCCCAGTGGTTCTCCAGTAGAACTTAGGTAGAAGATTAATGTATAATTTTCATGGAAGTTCTTGTACATATGCACTCACAAGCACTAGCAAATAACAAAAGCAAACTGGTAATGAGTTCCTTAGAACCTCCTCATACAACAGAAGTCAGGCTGTAAACTGAATTTCTAGCGTCCCTATTGCTAGAGCATGCAGAAGGACCCAGTTCTGTATTCATTAATGCTCATATCCACCCCTCTCAGCGTGAGGGTGGGGGAAGGAAGGCAGGATGTCAGCCTTTGAGGGCCTGGCACTCACAGCAGAAAGTTGTCATCCGTGTGGTGGATGGCAAAAGGCCATTTAAATGGCAATTACTGTAACACAGCCAACCATCCCAGTGTTTACAAGCCAGGCTCAAGGGCCCTCAGAACACTGATTTCTCCTGTGTGGAAACCAAGGTCAGGATGCCACTGTCCTTCCACAGCAGCCTCATCTCCGTCACATCCCCACCCCAACAGAGCTTCCAGGCAGGCAGGAATTATTTCCCTTTATGGGAATGCAGAGGGAGGGGAAGGAGGGAGCTGGACTGCTTGCTCATACCTCTTACATCACATTAACACATTTTTTTGCATTGAATGTGGCTAGCTAGCTAAGGGGATGGGAACGCAGCCCTCTTGTTTGGTAAGGGCCAGCTTCCCTGGCTTTTCTGGCTACAAGAAAGAAAGAGAGAGGACAACAACAACAGCAAAAGAAAAAAAAAAGAAAATGAAAAAGAAAGGAAGAGTAAAACAAGGAAGATTGGGAAAAGGGAAAAGCAAAGGCAAATCTGTTTCTCTGAACTCTTTAATTTCTCTGTAGAACGAGATCTGCGGCAAGTTAGCAGAAGGTGTTGCACAGCTCTGTAGCTAATCACCAGAACTGGTATCTTTTTTATTTAATTGCTCATAAAAAAAGCAAAATTAAATAGTTTGCCTGGTACTTTGTTTCCAGTCCTGCTGTCTTCAAGTAAGCATTTTCCAAGGAATCAAAAGATTAAATGTATTTTCCTTGTAACTGAGCAGACAAGCAACACATCTAACACTCACTGTTATGCTACTAACCACCACCATGTATATGTAGGTTTCTCTATGTGATCTTTAGTACCTATTCTTAACAATAACTGGTTTCTAGCTGAAAAGTCCCTGTTTCTGACACTTTTCTTTTTTTCATTGCATTATGATACTGTCTTTTTACGGCTATTATTTTTTGTGTAATTGGGCAAACTACCCTGAACCCTGGATAATGCCATGACTTCCACCGGCAGGGATCCTAGAGGGAACCTCAGAGCCCCAGTGTGGATGTGGAAGCTCCTGGGAGCTGAGTGGGTGCCCGTGGCCTGCAGGATGCTGTGCTCCCCCAGCACTGCCTGCCCTGGAGCAGGAACACCACGGACACGGAGAGAGCCCAGCCCACATTGCTGCCCTGAGCACTGGGGAAATGCGTGTCTGCCACTGCTGACTGAAAATTAGGGTAATCAGCTGCAGGGTGCATTTCTGCTCTTCTAATGTACGCAGATAATTACACTGAGCTATAATCACCTAATGCTAATTTCGACATGATACGGTGAATGAAGTTACAGAGAATGTTAACGCTGGCTTGAGGTACTTGGAAGATCTGTTTCCTGGGGAATCAACATGATGTAGAAGCATTTACTCGAGCACATATATATTAAGAAGATCAAATAATTTTTTCATGCCTTAAGATGGAGATTGGCACAGATTTCACCCATGTCAGCTACATATTAGTGCCCAAACTGTTGCAGCAGTACCTGTGCCACTTGTGTGTTTTATAGATCCTATTTATTTTCTGGATAACTGGAAAAAAAATATGAATCCCATAGTTACAATCAGATGGGTTCACTGGAATGCATTGTTCAGGCACATTATTCCTCTAGACATCCTTTCAAAGTAGCAATATAATAGGATATTGACTGCATATGAATTGATGGAAAGAATAAAGGCTACTTGTGACCAAATCATTGAACTTTTCTGATTCAAGTTTTGATCAATAACATATTAATTTAGAACCCTGAGCAGAAACCTTTTACCTTTTTCTCCCTCTCACACTTTCTATCTTTCTTTTATCAGTCTCTTATCTCTCAGCATTTAAAAGGGACCCCATCATGGTTCTGGGCAATGAAATGGAGGCAGTGAAATTGTGAAAGGTTACCAAATTGTAACTTTTATATAAAATGTGTTATTGTGTTGCTGTGAAAAGACTTTTTAGTTATTGCAAGATACCAGAGAATTGTGAGCCAACTTTGGAGCGCTCACCCTCTTATTATCAAACTAACAGCAAACACCATCTTTTCATCTGCTGCCGCCTGCCTTGGCTGACATCTTTCATGTCCCAGCCAAGCTGTAGGATTCTCAGCTCTAGGCACCCTCTCAGAAATGTTCAGCTATATATTTTTGGATTATTGGATTCTAAAAAATATAATTTCTGTCTGGTGGTAGCAAACAAAATGGAAGGGATTAGATTAGACGCCGTTTTACACGTAACTATGTACTTAGTTATTACAGGAATTACCAAGAGTGCCTAATATCTAAAGAAGTTATTTTTCAATTGTTTTCATGGAAAATAGGGAAATCTCAGAGCTGATAAACTTCTCTGTGATTTACAAAATCCTATATCCTGTATGTCATATATTCTCTGTATGACTGTGTATGAGTCATTGTGATTGCCAGTTAAGAAAGCCCTGGAGAACCATGCTTAATCTTAAAAATGTGTCCTTGTTTATTCAAAAGGACTAACGTGCTCAATATGAAACTAATGCCTTTGTCTTTCTGACCAGGAAGGGGACTCTTTCTGTGCCTATAGTAATTATATCACTTCAGTTCAGGAGATCACATCATTAGCCAGGTTTTTTAATTTTTTTTCTTGCCGCTGGAAATGAGGAGCTCTGAATAATTCCCTGATCTGTCTTTCCACTTCAGACTATACTCTATGTAAAGTTCCTAATTTGTTATATAATGGAAATGTCATCTAATGTGAGGTAGCCTGGTGCCACTGTAATACAAGTAATAAACAGCAATATCTCATGATCTAATGGCTTTTTTCTTCTACAAATAAAGTCAGTGGCAAGGTCTTATATAAAGATTCAAAGAGAAAAAATTACATCACGGTTCATGTATTTTCATAATTAGTCTCACAATGACCTGCAAACATGGTCTAATTTATGTGATTACCTGATCAAGTGAAATAGACTCTCTAAAGACTGTGATCTGCAATTACTGTAGACAAAAGTGCAGTACACTTGCTATGCATGTTTTAGCTTGCAATGAAGGGATTGTTTCAATGCATTTTTATCCAGATTTCTTAAGCATTTTGCATAGAGTTCATAACTGTTAGGAAAGAATTGGAGAAGTGGAAAGGATTCTTTCACACAGAATACCCCAAAGCACATGTGAATTTTTAATTAATACTATATTCCTATAAATACAGTTACAGCCTCCATTCACTTTGAAGTTAATGGATCTGCTCACATCACACAGTCTGACTGGGAAGGTATTTATGTACAAACATCCACACGTGAAATCATCCTGATCCGGTAGGTTCTTTTTATCCTATTTATCTAAAATAGCTTCAAACATCGAAGAGCAAGAATGAATCACAGAGAGGGCAGGGAGAGAGACTTGAAGTATTTTGGTGTTCTGTTTCTGGTCAGAAATACATTTTTCAACTAAATTTTATGAAACATTATGCCAACCACATGCTGGAAGTGACATTTTTCAGTGAGCACAATGGCCTATCTGTCTCTGCTTGGGAGGAGGTGAAAGCAATTAGTGCAGTTCAGATCCAAAGTCAGACAAGACATGCCTTGCCATGTTCCAATGCTGATGGGAGCTCACAAACAGGGAGTTGTGTCAAAGCAGATTTGTTTGGTGTAGCTGAGAACAAAACTCAGCTATTGACATGACTTTAGAGCACTGATTCCATATATCCATTTCCCCTTTAAAAGTAAGACACTGCTATTTGATTTGAATAGAAAATATTGAAGTTGAAGGAGCTGGAAGGGAGCTGGACCTGATCTTAACAATGAGAGTTGTTCCTCCTGCCCTACACTGCTCATCAAGGCAGCAGGGGAGGGAGTCAGAGATCCTTCTAGGAAACCTCTCTTTCAAAACTCAGTTTCCACAGTGCAGTTAGTGGTCCTGGGCTCTTTTTACACCTAAAGGCATTGCTGCAGAGTGATTAACATGGATGTATAAAGCTCCATTAGGCTCCTGGGTATCAGGACACTTGAAATGAAATTTGGATAACTATCCAACACAAGCATTCAGATGTGGTACTTGGTCAGATGAACCAAATTTTCCTCTTTGGAAAGGTTGCTACCATTTTCCTATGTCACAAGAGAAAATGAATGAGAGGAAGGACCTCTGCAGATCATTATCACCTTTGAGCACAATCAACAGAGGTCTGTGTGGGTATTTTTGAAATGTTTTCAAATGCTTTTACTAACCTACAATGGAGTCAACATTCCTGTCTTGGCAATCAAGGCTTCATGCTAAAACGAATTCTCTTGTGTTTCACTCTGCTTTGCATTTTATGCCATTCTGAATGTAACATTAGCCAAGGGTGCCAGTCAGTGCCTTTTTTTCCCCCTGATGGGGGCCTGCCAGGAGGGCTCCTGTGAGCACAGGGCCCTGCTGGACCAGGCTGGGCTTCTGTTTCACTTGTGGGAGGGAGAAACTTCCCCACCATCAGCTCCATGTGTGTGTGCCATGGCCAGCCTTCGTGGGGCTGTGCTCAGGTTATTCTCCCAGCCTTGCTGCACTCCTTCTGGGCATCAACATAGAAGTGTGCCAAAACCCAGTCCTTGCTTTTTCCAAGGTATTTTGAGAGCCTAACACTGAAAGCACCAGAGAAAAACAGAACATTAATCAAAATATCTTGCTGTTGGTAAAATTTTGCACCCACTGCATGACGAAAGAAAAGAAAAGAAAGAAAGCATGACAAAGAAAAGTGAAAAGGTTTTATTTCCTCTGTGTGATTTAGCAAATAAGATGCAGGTTGTAAAAAAGCTGATAGTGATAGTGGGTCTGG
Organism: Phylloscopus whistleri; assembly: GCA_017589585.1. NCBI lineage: Eukaryota > Metazoa > Chordata > Aves > Passeriformes > Phylloscopidae > Phylloscopus > Phylloscopus whistleri. The sequence continues at coordinate 1,134,601 of JADMLD010001220.1, forward strand.
CTGACACAGAGGTAGTGTTGGGCAAAGAGATCTCTCCAAAAGTTCAACTGCCATAGTAAAGCCTGCATAAAGATCTTACATTTACTCCACTTCCATTGCTTCTATGAAATACAGATCACTAGGAAAAAAGTGAGAGATAGTAAGAAACAATGAGGGACTGAACACAAAAACAAGAGGTGTAAGAAATTCAGAACATGAGGAAAAACACTGAAAAATAATATCATTCCATTATATTTTCTTCTTTTCAGTTGATGTAAATCTGCTTCTCAAGCCAGGAAGGTTTTTAAAAAAAAAACCAAATTACACAAGAGACTTTTTAAGTGAGGTTAGCCAGCGGAAATGCAAAAGTCACCTGAATAAAATACATCTAAAAACTAGCCTAAACCCCCAACAAAACAGTAATGTGTTAAACTGACTTCAAACCTCTCCTCACAAACCCCCAACTTATCAGTGAGAAAAGCAGATATCAGACTTTCACTGGACAGAGATAAGTGCTTCTTCCATTTTCATGTGGGGTTTTTTTTTTTGGTTGTTGTTTTTCTTTTATTTTTTCCTGCTTGAGGCATCCAATGCCAAAAGGAAGATGACTTACAAACAAACGTGCTCTGCTCTAAACCCAGTGTTCTACTCTAAACACTTTGAATTTGGCTCTTGGGAGTCAGTGAGGAATTTACTGAGGAAAAAGGGAGATTAAATATTTTTTTCCTATTTCAATTGTTACAAAGTAGTGACCCAGCAAAAGCTAATTCCTGCCATTTTAGTCATTCCTCATCTCTTACTCCTCGGGTCAGTCTCAGCTCTTAACTCATTGTGTCAAGTAGATTGGGAGGAATTTATTGGCCTTGCCTATACAAGGAGTAGAGTTTTAGGCTGAGTGCACACAGGACAGCTATGAAACAGAACTAAAATATGCCATGGGTAGACAAAAAAACTGAGTAAAATTCCTAAATATTTGCTCATGAACAATATCCAAAGTCCTCAACTCTGTGAAATGAAGTAGATCTACTTCTTTGAATAGTTATTTTACACCTTCAAACATGATCCTGAAAATGGAGTTATTTTTGATTCTTCCATTTTCTTTAAATAATTGCAATTGTAGAGAATATGCTAGTGGTATGCAATGAAATCTGAAATTTGAAACAGATTATATATTCCAAGTGGAGAACACTGCAATTGATTTATTCAAAATGCAACCTATCATTATGAGTCAAGGACTCTCAGAAACATAAGGGTTCTGAATTAAAATGTCACTTTTTTTCCTTTAAAAGTAGATATTAGCCAACTTTCCTTTCTTTATATATGGTCTGGCTTAATTTGCACAAGCTTTATATTAAATAATACACCTTAATGAAGATAGTTTCTTGCTAGGAATGTTAACTCATTTTGCCATTGCCCTAGGAACACTGGCTCTGCCTCTGTTATTAAAAAAGGCTCTATTTTCCAAGACAAGGAACTGGTGTATTTTATTTTACCTGAAACACTTCTATATACAGGGAATAATTTTTAGAGTGGTCTATGTTTAAATATATATTTATCACGTTTGCACAAAGGGGAAGGGTGGGCCCATGATGGCTGTGCTGATGCAAAGCTTTAAGAGATCTAGGGTTAATTTGATGACTTCTGCTTTATTTATGCAATTATCTTCAAAAATGATTGGCACTCAAAATGTGGCACAGGTAGGATTTAGGTGTTGAAGTCCAGAACAACAACCCTCAAAATCTTGGCTTATTCTCTGCAGGATCTTCACATCATTGTCTCAGAAGAAATATTGGGCAAAGGCTGCTTTTGGATGCTTCTCATTCATCTCTAGAGCTTGTGTCAAATGGTGAATACACAGAAATAAGTCCTAGAAACCAACATGCTTTTTGAAGGACTTCTACCAGGAGCTCTAGTACCATTTAAAAAACTATCAGATCAGGAGACATCTAGCTATTATTTGGAATTTGGTTACATTTCCAAGCATTTCTTTACTCTCTACTAACATAACTATTACTTTTCATAAATGAGCATTATACAGTAAATATTACTTTTAATTAGTTTTTTGCGTAGATTTTTACTACATCTGATTCACTTTTATAAAATTTTGTGTTTGTTTTTCCTTGTTGATGCATTAACATTTTTAAGAAATTTTCAATGCATTTCAGTTTTGTGCATCAGAAATGTTATTTTTAAAAATTACCTTTTAAATGTTCAGCATCTGTTTAGCATTGAAATGCTAAATGCTCAGGAAGCTGGATTTGCTTTCCCAAGTACATTATTATGAGACATAATAAATCATAATTAGAATTTTAGTCTAATATATTATTAAAGCAGTGCTGCTTAACTGTTCTGGCAAATGCCACTGCTACTGTCTTAGGTCTTCAATGGGCAGTATCTCAATTTAATGGGCTCCTCATAAACCAGTTGGGAATTTAAAATTTATTTTTCTTCTACATTTCCTAAGTAATTTTAAGCTTCTGGTTCTGTGAAACCAAAGCATTTTCCCCTCCATAAAGATATCTGAAGCTTCAACTGAACCAGACTAATTTTTGTAAAGATTAATCACCAATTAATTAAATTTTCAGAAAACACATTCTTGAAGAAAAAAATGGAAAACCAAAATTACCAGGAAACGTTAGCATTTTTACATGCATTTAAATTAAGGTTTTGGAAGCTGGGGGGGTTGTATCATCAGGATTTACAGCAGGCTAGGGTAAAAAGTTACAAAACTTTGTGTCAGGAGGAGGCATTTTTCTCCCTTCTGCATTTCCCAAAGACAAGAGAGCTGCAGACAGGTGGCACTTTGAAAGAAACCCGTGTGGCCCTAGGGTGCTGTTTTCTTTGCTTGGTTTTCAGTGAGACACAGGATCCTGATTCAGTAAGGCTGATATGAACACCCTACTGATGCAGTTTGTTTGCCAGAGATTTTTGGTAATAGAGAGTGGTTTATACTGAACCAGACACCCATTTTCTCTTGGCTGCTATTCAGAAGCATAATTGTTTACATAAAATATTTTTTTCAGTTTTTTTTCCCTGTGAATTTTAAAGATTTCCTTCACCATATGTAGAGACAAGGAAAGCAAATGATGCTGACAGCTACTGGTCTATAGAGGTTAATCTCTTTTAAATGAAACATAAGGCCAGACCTTTCTTGTTAGCTATAAAATATTATTCCCACAGGTTTGCCTATTTTCAGTCTTAAATATCAGGTTTTCACTTAATTGCTTGAGAATACGTGTGCTGGAAACACCTATTCAGAAATGTTCTGCAGACCTCCTGCATACACTGATCTGCTGTAGTACACCTCATCCATTCAGAGCTGATAATGCCTCCAGCAAATTCCTGTGAAAGATTTTGTACTGCAAGGTCCAAAGAGGTTTTTTTTTTTTACACTTGTTAGGATTATCTACTACAGCTTTTGTTTAATGCTCTTACCAGTTTGGTGTTCCTAAATAATCCTAAAAGCCGTGCTGGGATTCCTTCGCTTATTTAGCTGTACATAAAGTTTGAGGAACTAAGCTCAGATTTTTATAGGGAGATTATACACCAGGCATTTTATTCCTCTTTTTCACATCCTGAATGTTTCCAGGATAAGTTAAAGATACTATAAATCAAACCAATTCAAATAGTGATCATGTGTAAAATAAAGGGAAATTGGCCCACATGAAATAGATAAACTGATGTGATTGCAGTTAGACAGTGGGTATATACATGCACTCTTACCTCTAGGGAGACAACCAGAATGCAAAGCAAAACAGGACAAAATTCCAGTCTAAATTTCTTATGCTTTCACCTAAATACATTCTTGCACAGCATGCACTACTCTACTGCAAATTCTTTCCACTGTGTTTGCTCATTTTTTATTCACCCTTTTTAATACAGAAAGCTCCTCACAGCTACAAGAAGGAATCTGCACAGCCTCTCCAAACAGGCAGGGCTGAATGAGCTGGGGGGGAGAAGTCTGTTTCACTTGTTCACTGAGAACTTTCAGCACAGAGTCACACAGAGAACCCAAGAAGGACCCCTATAAAGGCATTGTCACCAGGCTAGTACAGAACAGAGCCTCGAGGGAGTTGGGGCAGTGCCTGGGAGATGATTTCAGGGCTGACCAGGGCTGTGAACTTACAAACACCTTCTGCACAGAAGCCTAGGAAACCTCACCAGGACAAAAAAAATAGCTAAATAACAAAAAAACATGGAGAATCAGAATATATCCAGCACCTCAAAGGCATAGGTTTTACACTTCATCTGCACTTATTTTCTCTTAATACTTAGATTTGGCATGTATATTTAATACTGGCATTTTAACCTCTTCTGGTAATTATATTTCGTTATGAATAGTACACCTTTGATTGATAGATGGAACTGACACTATATTAAGATTTTGACCCCACTTCCTTTAAAGTCAATGACAAAAATCCCATTGCCTTCAAATAGCAGAGGATAAAGCTTTAAAGAATAACTTTTTTTTGTATTCATATCAAATAAATTGCTAATACCTAGACACTGCTGAAAGATGATGAGTATTTATTTATGGGGAGACACTGGGAGTCAAGGCTGCCTCAACTCTTGCCACAGAGGCTTCAATTTCAGATTTCTTTGCTATTTGAAAAGATGCTGTGGCGGGTTGACCCTGGCTGGATGCCAGACACCCACCAAAGCCACTCTATCCCTCCCCTCCTCATCTGGACAGGGCAGAGAAAATAAAACCAAAGACTCCTGGGCTGGGATCAGGGCAGGGGGAGATCACTCAGCAGCTGCTGCCATGGGCAACACAGACAGGACTTGAGGACAGTTGTTTGTCTCCCACACTCTCACTGCTCTCTCCCCTGGCTGCAGCTGACCAGGGCTTTCCCTGTTATCTCAGAGGGACTCTCACCCTCACGGATGGGCGCAGCCTGGGCCAGAGGTGGGTCCATCCTGGAGCTCCAGCAGACGTGGAGGAAGCTTCTGGCAGCTTCTCACAGAGCCAGCCTCCTCTGCCAAAACTTAGCCACACAAACACCTTTACAGACATGAACTTTCATAAGCACAGGCTTGCCATTTGAAACGAGATCCGTGTCAAATGAAATGAAACTATTTTACAGAGGCATGCTCATTTTCTATTACTGTGCATTCCAAAGTATCATGGGACCTTTGCTACTGACTGCAGCACGTCCCTGAACTAATTCCAGAAAACTGACAGATTTATGGAAAGTAGATTTCAATATGTTGTTCCTTCTCCCCTTGTTTCATAGAACAACAATATTGTATTTATAAGTCTTGCTTTCTGTAGGCACATATTTCCTTTTGCACAGAGGAAAAAGTCTATAAACAATGGCCCTACCGGGATGTGGATAAGGAATTGTCCTCCATTAGTGGGACAATTAATTATTCCATGTCAGAAATGAGAAAGGAAAAGATGCAGGACTGACTCATACAGTGCGCTTCCCATCAGCACAAAGCTGGTGGGGGGTTGTTCAATGGGGCTGATGTGGAAAATACATTAATAGGTGCTCTAAGTGCAGAAAAAAAATTGAGTCTGGGGTTGCAAAGACATATTTTTCCCACAAAAACAATGCTGCCCAGGTCCTAACCCTGTTTTGGCCCGTGTCACCTTTTATTTCCCCTCAGTTTTGTAGGTATGCTTTTTTGTGGTGTTTTTACAGCACGGTATCACTCAGAGGCAGGAACAAACAGAACTTCTAAGATACCATAGGAGATGGAGAATATTTAAAGCAGATTTATTCATGGAGACACACTTTAAAGTACAGAGAGAAGAATCATTTATGTGTAAATCATTGACTCATATAGTTTGCATATATAAGTTGGATTAAGTATAATGAATCATGAATCCTGAAGTGTGAGTCCCCTCACACTCAGAATAACAACTCTCAGTATTCCAGCCCCAGAATTAATTTGACATCAGTTTTTATGCAAGAGCTGTTTTCTAAAATATCAGCTATCTTTTAAAATAACACTGACATGGGCAAAGTGGTTGTTTTGGAGGCTCTTTAACTATGGGATTTTAGAGGATTATTGGAGCAGGGCATTTTAGAGAGTGACTGGAACAGAGCTGGGCTCATGCTGCTGCAGTTGGCAGGTGTCAGGTACCTAGTGGAGTTCACCCATTGGGTTTTGGGCCCCTGATAAATCGTGCTTGAAATTGGCCCTGGTGGGAGGCACACCTTAGAAAGTACAGAGCTAAACTTCATGAGCAAGCTGATAATCCCTTCTCCATGTTGTGGCTTTAGCATGGTGGCTTGGAAAGTCCCTGTTTTGCACTCCTGTACAGCTCCAGCTGTCCCTGGGATGCCCTCATACAACAGGGGCCCTGTGCAGGGGAGGTCATGCCCCTTGCCTGCCCACGCCTTTGAGAGGAGCATCTACTGCTGCAGCCTGAATTTCTCTTCTGCAAACAGCCACAGGGCCTGCCACAGAGGGCAGGGAGCCATTACCTCCTACCACGTGGAAATGATTAAAGAAATAATCATGATCTGCACTGTCCAAGTTATGGCCCTTCACTTCCCAGATGAGTTAAATTAGTACAATTGCAGCCTGATTAAACCACATCTCTTGCATCTTAATTTCCTTCTGGTGTATCTGGCTCAATCAGGCTCCTTCCAATAGAGTCACATTTCCATTTAGAGTATCACACCAGCCTTGCAGATCAAAGTGGACATTTATCAGAGTCCTTTTCAATGAACAGTTATAATGGAGCTCTCAAAAACTAATTTAGGATACAGCAGCCTACATAGATCTTGTTTTCATAGCAAGTTGCTTTTAAATAAATGTCTGATAATGCTAAGAAAATGAAAAATGAATTTGCATAGGATGGGTTTTTTCTTAAGTCTGCTAAATGTATGCAGAAATATATTTATCTGATGGGATATATGAGGGAATTGGATGAACAAAAAGGTCTCTTCTATCTATAAAGATATGTGGTGGTAACCAATTTATGAGAAATTATATATAGTGCTATGTACTTACTGATGGAAACTTAAGAACATACGTCAATGATAAAATCACAATTAAAATCTCCTTAGATTATTTTTCAGGGAAATGTAATTGTATTGTTAAGTAGGTTTTAATTTCCACACTACTTAGGCACATAGCAAAAAAAAAAAAAAAAAAAAAGAAAGAAAGAAAGAAAGAAGTTATTAACATATATAGAAAGATGTAGAATTACCCTAGGAGGGTGTAGAAATGCTTTTCTAGGGCAGTGACTACTTCATTTTGTTGGATTGTTGAGCATTTTTTACCAGAATAAGTCACAAAGGTTTGATTTGGGAGATGATTTCTTAGTTTGTGAGAGATAAGTAACACAAATACCTTAGGTGCATAAAAGTGTGAATAAAGCCAAGAAGACACAGAGCTATAGCAAAGATTCAATGTTTGTTTCATTAGTTTGCTCCTCAAGTAGGATGGGGTGAACCAGAACTTTGCGTGAAGTATGAGTCTACTGTAAAATCTTGGTAAATATAGATCTGCAACAGCAAGAATATTCCAATGCTCCTGTGATTAGCTTAGCTTTGAAACAAGTAGAAAAGGATGCTCCAGGATAACAGGAGAGTATAATTAAGTTGCAGAGATTTAACATATGAATTACAAGCTAATCATAATGATTTACCTATACCATAGCTGGAGGCTTACAGAGATGTTAGTAGATGCATTGTTGTTGTTATTTTTACTACTACCAAATTCTGAAATATTCTCTATCTGCTTTTGAAGGGTTCTGAGTTCTTATTTCCTATTTCAACATCAGGATGGGATTTCGCAAATAAAAATGCATTGCTAACAACTAGAATCAGTTAGCAAAGTAGTTAACAGGGAAATGTGTGGCTAAATTTAAAATGTATTTTTGCCATTACTGTATCACTTCTACCTTCTCTGAATTCCAGCTGATCTTTTCTGTTCCCTTCTAACTGGGAAGCAAATTGTTAAAGAACAGAAACTGGGCAGCTAAAATTAGAGGTTCAGTTTTAGAGGCTGAGTTTATTCTATGCCATCAGTGTGTGCTGCTCACATGGTGAGGATGGCTTTGTTATTTATGTACCTCAAATGTAAAACTGTCACTTTCTACACAGTCATATAATGGGTCATCCCCAATTTGCAGTTTCACCCTGTTTCAGGGATTTATAAACTGAGAAGTTGAATGGTTCCCAATAATGTCCCTAGTGTTGATTTCTTTTTTTGTGTGTGTCCAGGTCTGATCTCATGCTTTTCTAATATTTTTACTGACTCTAATAAAAGAAACAAATGTTTTTCACTTTTTATCTTAATTTGTTAAGATTAAAAGTCACACAGCTTTTTACCATGAGACTGAAATTCAGCTTCATTTCTAATAAATAAGTTAAAGAAATTAAGACCATCTCTGTGATCCAGACAACCCTTTAAACAGAAACGTCACACACAACAATTTAAAAAATTCTACCAAATTCAGCAGAAGGAATCAGAATCTCCACAGTTCATTGAGGTCATCCAACCAAAGTGAATCACTTGACAGGCTGTTTATCCCATTGTATTCCTGACTTGTGTCTGACCAGCAAGGTTCAGGGACATCCAGGATTTATTAGAAACAGAGGTCATTCCCTAAAGTATATGACATGCTATTTTCAGGCCACTTGTGCTGAAATAGAGAAAGATGTTGTCTCAGGTGAGTCAGGGATTTAAAAGCCAGCTAATATGTCAGAGAGGATCCATGAGGTTTGTCTCAACTGAAGAATTATTACAGGGGTAGAAGAATTTGCTTGGTGCTATGGTCAGGTAGTGAACATTACTGAGATCATCTGAAGATACTCTTTGCCTTTGGCAGCAGTTCACACCTTGCTTCTCACCTAATATCACATTTTAAAATCAGTAGGCCCAGCAGGAGTCTTATAATAAATTGTTTGTCATTGTCAAAACAGCCTCTGGTGCAATATCCAAGAAACATCAGTAAATAACTCTGCAATGCAACCACAAGTTTTATCTGGTAGTAACACTCGATGCTAACCAACTCTGCCATATTTGACAATGACTATATTAGGTCAAGCTATTTGCCTCTGATATGTATAGTATTAAATAATTTGGCCAATTATACTCATGCCTTTGCATTCATGTTCTCAAGCAATTAAGTAATTCTGTCCTGAACTGACTGAGTGTCCATTGGGCTATTCTTCAGATAAGAACAGTTTTCAGAATAAAATTGGGACATGCATCTTTTATGAACTCCAGTGATTTTCTTTGAAGAGAAAGAGAAGGAACAAATGGTGGTTGAGTTACTTTTTGTTTGCCAGTAGTTACATCCATGAGATCAACTTTGCCTAAGTATTAGTGCTGGATACCATAGCATATTGCATAGTTCATTTTTTTTCATAAGTGACCTTATAAAATGCGTGTTTCTGGGATGCTGAAAAAAATTCCATTGCTTGCCTACGAGAAATTTGAAGATTTGACTCACTGATACATTCCTGATACACCAGGGAATGTTGGGAATTACCCTAGACATTAAGAACAAGATGGTGAAGGTATGTTGAATCACTACCCCGTACAGAATAATTTTATATCACATATATTTATGTTTTGTCAACATAAATTTCCCCTGACCTTTGTCTCTTAGATACACCTAAGTTAATAATTTAACGTTTACTGATATTAATATTGATGGCATCACACCTTCTGCAATCGGGGGATAAATCAAGGTCTTCCAAACTGATTGGGAGAGTTTGTGCTTTCAAGAAGACTTAGGGAGATCTGTCTATCAGATGGTAAATGCTTAACTTGGCTTGTGTAAAGATTACTAAATTAAGCATCCAAAGAAGTACTCATACCTTTCTTGAAAAACCTTGAGCCCCATGTGACTGCAGGGTAGAAATCACAGCTGAAAAGGTGCTAACATGTGAAGTACCTGAGACTCTTGAGAAGCCCACAAGGCGAGAAGCAGTGACACCCAATTTTACTGTTTACAGTTTTGCTGTGTATGTATTCATGCACAATTCTGAATTGATGACACACTCTTTGCATCGATTAGTCCTGATACAAAAGGCAGAGGGAAAAATGTGTAGTCATAAGGATGAAGTTCCCAAGTGTCCTACTTTTGCAGTATTAGTGGTATTTCTGCAGATTCAAAAGGGATTACTCTTGAATTATTGCAAATGCATCAACAGCATTAAAGCTGAGGGTCCAACACAAACCTAAAGAGTAAATGTACATTCCTCTCATATTTACACAAACATAAACCCATAAGCTTCATCCTAAATTCAGTTTTATTTGTAAACTATTCAATAACCAACTGGTATTTCTACACCTGTCCAAGCTCACATGCACTAAAGTCTATAAATTTGCTGTTCCCTAAGAGCAGTGTCTCACCCTGTAAGAACATCTGAGCTGTGCAAGAAAAAAGAGTTTCTGTTTTCAAACCATATGAGCTGGCATAAAACACTGAATTAATATTCAGGCACTATATTTATTATACCTGACAAGAGGTAATAAGGTGTTATTAATACGTAATAAGTATCATACATTAGGAATGTAATGAAGATGCAGTCTCTGACTTTAAACCAATTATATCATTTCATTGCTTTATGTTGAGAAATTTGCCCAAATTTTCTACAGACTTCAAAAGGAATAGAATCAATATGTCTTGAATATTTTGTTTTGCAGATCTGATCAAAATGCTGCCAGTCTTTCTTGTGAGTCTCAGTAGTGATTTCTAACTGAACTCAGAGAGAGATACATGAATACATTGCAAACCCATCTTCACCTTTAACAGAAGGATGCTTTTGCAAAAAAAGAAAACTCAGTGTGGGACCATACCTGCAGCCCAGAAGGTCTGAAAGCCAAAAGGTGAATTCAAAGCTACACACAGTGTCTTATGGAAGCCTTATTCCTGCAATTTCTCTGCTTGACAATGGCAGTATTGTGGGTGAGAGAGAATACCCTGTTTCCCCACTTCTTGTTCCTTGTGTAGATCTTTCAATATTTTCTTTCATTAACCTTTAATTAAGATTTTAAGACTCTGTAGTTCATTGGAGCAGCTCCAGATTCCAATAGTAGGTAAATATTAATATTATTCATCACTGTCATTCAAACCTAATATTCTTTCTTACCTCTGTTGGTTTCCACATAAAAAAACCCCATCCAATTGCAAGTGTTATATTTAACTAACAAACAAGCTTGCCTGTGGTAGTTCAAGCTAAATATTGAGAGGAGGATTTATAGCCTACTATATTGAAAAGTTGCTGGAAAGGAAGATGCTGCTTGAAATAAGACCAAGAACAAAAATGTGTGACGGGTTAGAGTTGCTGTTAATAATTATTATTACAACTGTCCAACAGTACATCACACAGCTGTAAGCACAGTCACAATGCCATGACAGCTGGGAGGTTGCATGAAAGGAGTGGTTAGGGAAGAGAACCTCTAGCCCAGAGGTGCATGGTTAATCCAGAAACTGGATTAAGTGGATGTGTGCCTCAGGGCACACAGGTGATTTAAGGTCCTAGGAGGAATTTTTGAGCTGTGTCACATTTGAGCTGTCACTATAACTTTTTGACCAATGCAATAATGTTTGTACGTGTACTGACTTGCATGGATTTCTCTCTCACATGTAGAGGAAAGACAGAAGCATTCCCAAACAATTCCCAGTGCCATAAATGTGCCTTAACACCAGGTCAGAGCAGCACACATTGTCAATCAGAAGAAAGAAGGAAACGTAAGAAGCAACCAGAATATCATTTACTGGTCTTGGTCTAATGCATTTTTAGGCTTTTCCAAACCTACATGAAGACCAAAATTTAATCCTGATCCACCTTCTCTGTTATACATGAACACAATTGCCTGGTTGTGGCATTTTGTGCATTGGAAGCATCAGTTTGAGCTCCAAAGAGAGTAACTGCCTTATTTGGGTTCACACACATAACTTGAGATGAAAGCAATTGAAAATAAACCATATGCTACATACGATGCCTTCCTTCCTTCCTTCCTTCTTCCCTTCCCTTCCCTTCCCTTCCCTTCCCTTCCCTTCCCTTCCCTTCCCTTCCCTTCCCTTCCCTTCCCTTCCCTTCCCTTCCCTTCCCTTCCCTTCCCTTCCCTTCCCTTCCCTTCCTTCCCTTCCCTTCCCTTCCCTTCCCTTCCCTTCCCTTCCCTTCCCTTCCCTTCTCTCTTTCTTTCTTTCTCTCTTTCTCCTTTTCTCCTTTTCTCTCTTTCTTTTTTTTTTCTGGGAGGAGTCATTTTCCTTCAGCCATGGGCTGCAGTAGCTCTCCTAGAACAGTCTGGCACTGGTGGAAAGTAAGAAGAAGAAAATGAGAGAGAACATTGCAAGAGAGAGAATGCCAGGGCATCTTCTGTCACTGAACCAAACTTCTCTACCTCCTTCTGTACCTACTGCCTAAGAATCTGAGAAAAAACAAAAATCAATTAAAAACTGTGCTAAGCAAAGCAATCTCCAGCTGATGCTGAAAATGTCTGAGATGCTGCAAAGCTACAGAAAAAGAAAGATGGTAATTCAAAACAAGCTATAGAAGGAGTATGGAGTGATTCAGAAGTCTCTTGTAAACCAAAGGTCTCACTCTTCTGAATAGATGACTTTCATTAATTTTTTTCCTGCATGATTTTTAAAAAAATGAGTCAGCCTATTAAGATCAAACAAGGGAAAGGAGGTGCTGTGTGTGCTTAACTTTCTCTGCCATCTATGCAGTTATTAATCCAGTGCAGAAAATAAAATCTTCACAAAACATACTTGAGACACACACCATTAAACAACACTATGTTTTGAATTAGTAGACAATATTCTATTATTAGACAACACCACGTTTTGAATTTTAATTTTTTTCTAACTAGTGATTCAAAATTTTAGCAGAAATAGTTTGAATAACTGAATAAATGAAATTTTAACTCATTCCTAAAAGCTATTGTCTTGCACAAATAGAAAAAAAAAATGGATGTTAGTATTTGGGTTCCCTAAAACTTCTCTCTTAATGAAAATTTCAATGGCCTTCAGTAGAGTCTATCCACAGAACAGAGTCAAACAGTTCCAGTATCTGCTTTTCCCTCCATTTGTGGAAATATATGCCTGGGGACAGCTTCTGTCAAGAGAAATAAACCTCACCAGCCAGATAAAAGTGGGCAAGCAGGAAGCACATTAAAAGCAGCATCTTGCACTGTGAAAGGAAAGTGATAAGAGCTGATCCTCGCTTTCTATGGCAGATGATATGCCTGTAAACGAGCATTTCGTTAATAGCACCTAATCTCATCTCCAGAGAACCTGTCTGGACAACATGATTGCAGGTTTTTGGGTTTTTTTGGTTTTTTTTTGGGGGGGGGGGGCGGAGGGGGATGGGAGGGGGGACGGACGGGTTTGTTTTTTGCTTTGTAGCAGTGTTATTTTCTGTTTTAAAGGAAAAAAGAAACACTTTCTGCATTGGCAGTGATTATGAAGAAGGTTGGTATCACTGCATTTAAGCAGTGGTTTCATTTGTAAGGGCTTGCATGTGCAGGAGTTCTTGCTCCTCCAGGCAAACTCGACCAGCCTGGATGGGTACCTGCTGCCTGCTGGTGCACTGCTCTGGGAATTTAGGGTGCTCAGCATCACTCCCCGCAGCGTGGAGGCAGACCACAGCAAAGACTGCTAAACAGCCAGCCGTGTTTAAATGGGGAGAAAACCTCATACCACTCTGCAGGTGATCAAAGAGTGTCCTGGTCAGTTATTTTTAATTTGGCACCTTTGGAATACAGAGCTGTAGAAATGACACACTGCAGAAACATGGACCACAGCCTTTGTGTGCCACTGCCAGTTTTTGTAGGACTCCTTGCTGCCTGTGGCAGTGTGAACTGCTGAGGCTCTGCACTCTGAGCCAAGGCAGAGTGCCTCCTGATCCCCCATGGGGAGCGCCACCCACAGCCTGCTGCTGCAGCTCGGCAGGACACTCTCTGTGCACTTCATCCTGGAGTTTCTGAGTGATTGGATTCATAGCCCCGCTGAAGGCTGCTTGGAAAACAAGACCTCATTTTGTAGCACATAATGTGTCTAAGAAACGGGCTGTTGGGAATCATTAACATTGTAGACTACAGGGGTTTGCCAAGCTGTGAACAGTACCACACCACGTACTTTAAAACCACATCTGGCTTAAGTTTTCCTGAGTTTTCCTCTTAGTCCTTTGGAAAAAGCTCCTGATCTCTAGGCAATGAATAATGAAGTCAGATAACCAACAGCAACCTTCTCTATTGCTGAAATGAACCAGAGGTATATAATATATGACTAGTCAGGGTGTCTGGCTTTTAAACTGGTACCAACAAGAATTATTCTTGTCCCTTTGGAGGAATAGATAACATCATAGCTGAGATTTTTAAATCTACTCCCTGCTCATCTCTCACTGCAATTTGTGCTGCTCTGGTTTTCTGTCTAGACCCTTCTGAGCAGAGTCCAGCTCACTGAGCAGTAGTCAGTTAATGTCATCCCTGGCTCTCTGGACTGTGTTTTGTCTTGAAATGCGTGTGAAAAAGTAGACAGTGTGAGCTAACTTATACTTATCAAGGCTGACAAAGCAAGAGGAAATTCTGTTGAAGGAGGACATGGAAATTTAGCATGCAGATGACAGACAGAAGATATATTAAATTCCCAGGGTTGTGTGGCCAGCGATGTCTCTCTTTCTCTGACAGATCCCCATTTGTTATTTTGCTTGTTGCCCTTTTGACGGTAATTTGCTTCTTCATTTTGGTCATTCTCAGGCCTCCTGATGACAGGCACATGAGAAGAGAAGTGCAGAATATTTTTCTTGGCCTTTCTGGACTCCTGGGCACTTTTCAAGGAGAAAAGAGTAATGAGAATTCAGCCTATTTTTTTTTTTCCCCTTCTGAAAGTGCTACTTGAATACCATGAGGAGGAAGAGCCAGCATCTTTTAATTTCACACACTCACATATGTGCATGCAGACACACACACACACACACAAACCCTCACAGAAGCAAGAGAGTGATGCCTGCAGGGTTCAGGCTGAGCTGAAGAACAAACTGTTTTAATGAATATTTTGATCAATCTTGCCAAATTGATTTAGAGTGTGAGCACAGCCTGGGAATTTTTCTCATTAGTAGTGAACTTCATGTTGGAGGAACATGGAGTGGTGAGCTCATTAGTATCAGGCTGCCTGTGTCTGAAGGCACACACGGTGACAGGATGACACCAGTGACGAGAGACAGGGGCTGCAGTGCTGCATGTTAAAAATATCCTTGCAGGGTGGCTCTGAAATATTAATTCTACTAACATAGTTCTTACAATCAGTTACCAAGAATTAATAGAAGAGTGAGTTGAGTTGAAAGCCTTTCCCTACACGGAAATCTGCTGGCTCCTTCGGCGAAGAGCGAAACAAATACTGCAACATCTGCCTTGGATTAGCAGCTTGTTTGCTTCACAAAGAGGAACATGCAGCAGATGTGTTACACAGGAAATCACAGCTATTTCTCTTTACTGAGCAGAAGCATACAGGAGATTGCCACGCTGGCTTTGCCTGTAATGCACCTGTGCTAGCAAAACAACGCTGCAAAGAAATAAACGAATAAAAATAAAAGCAGCAGTAGGAGCACAGGTAAAAATAAAAGCAGCAGTAGGAGCACAGAGGAAACAGGCAGACCTGTGATGCCATACTGGACTGGCAGCCAACCTCATTTTCCCCTGATTGTAGCCAAAGCATGGCAGCAGCAAGGAGCCCTTAAGGGGCCATGACAGAACAACCTGCCAGCTGAAAACATTCCCTCCTAACCCCCCCTGAGTTAGTGGTTGCCTTATGGCCTGAAGCATTGGACTTTATGTCCTCTATAAAAGCACTTTATGCTCTCTAATGTAACGAGGTAACTTCTGATTGTACATAAAAACGTCCACTCTTTGTAAATCCTGCTACAGTCTTGACCCCTGTGATACCATATGGCAACAAGTCCCAAAGGTTAATTGTAAGTTTTGTAAGAATGTCTTCATACATTTTAAATCTGTTGCATTTAAATACTTTTGAATACCCTCCTCTTCTTCTGTTGTAGGAAAATTTATAAAGAAGTGTAGACACTCTACAATATGCAATTCTTACACATATCTCAGTATTTCCCTTCTGCTATGCTTGAAATAGCCCCAAACTCACCATGAATTGAGTACTTTTTAACACCAGTTTTTTAGTCTCACTGCCTCTGTCCTGTATTTGAAACAGATAGCTCAGCAGTCAGTGTGTCATCCCAAGAAAAGTTTTTATTTCAGCCATTTTCATCACTGGCATTATATATAAAGGTGGTTCCTTTTTTGCTACCTCCTAATATTTTTGTCCTCCCTTTCACTGACTAAGACACTTAGAGCAATATTCAGGATGTTGCTTTATTTTATTTATTTTTTCTTCCTTTTTTTTCCTAAAGAGCTGTTATGAATTTCGAAATTCCAGGTGTGAATTTATGACAGGGATGCAAAAATCATTTTATCAAGGTTAAGGAAGTTGTATTGGTCTTTCTATCCCAAGATCAGTGTAGCAAACTAAGAACAACCTTTATACTTAATGTCAGTGACGAAAATGGTTAAATTTTTTGGAGGTAGTTGCTTGTTTGGGATGACAGCCTGTGGGTCTCAGCTTGTTGTTGAAGAGAGACTGAGAAATAAATTTCAAATTTTCCAATTGTCTGCAAATCAAAGGTTGCTCTTGGTCAAACTCAAATGAATTGTTTGGATGGCATTGATTGCACTTTTCAATTGAATGTCTCCTGATCTTTCTAAAAGAATATTTCTTATATTTTAATGATCAAAATTAATTATTGTTACTGAGTGTTCCTTGACTATTATTCTGGGTTTTTTTGTTTTTAATTTTAATAAAAATTTAACAATGTCACCATTTTCTGGGTTTTCACTGTATAATAATCCTCATTCTCTTTTATCTTTGTTGCTGTACTGTAATGCTGTGCAGTTTTGCAATGTTTCATTACTCATACTATTTGCAGTTGTCAGTCTCTGAGGAGGATCTGGTGCAACTCCAATTCTTGTCCTTTTTGTGACAGATGCCTTCCCCCCCCCATTGTGTGTTATTAGCTTTGCATTAGACCTGTTTGAAGAGCACCATAAAAAGTTATGTGCTAGTTTTCAGCAGTAAAAAATTTATGCACGCTGGAATTATTTATGTACTGTTAATTGATGTGAAACAATTTGCAATTCTTTTTTTTTCATAGTCAAATCAGTAATTATGTTGTAAACAACCAAATCATCTGCACTAATAACTTAAACATAACTGTATATACTTTTAATGATCAAAGATTTTTTTTTCATCTAATTTAATTCCCTGTGATTTTAGATACTTACTTTCCAATATAACCAGGTTTAAGAAAATGCACCAATAATTAATTTTGAGACAGGATCCAAATCATTAGCTTTGATTTATAAGTAAAACTATCTGGGTTTAAGGATACACAGAATAAACCATTTTCTCAATAAAGTATTTCTTTTCTTTAAGCAGCACACAGGATGAATTTTTTTGCCTGTGTACTACTTAATGTGAAGTTATCAGTATGAATTCAGACATGCTCTGCATTCTCCTTTCACCTGTCAACAGACTAGTTGATGTGTTTGCTCAATACAGCTATGTCTTTAATCAGGGTAAAAAGATGTAGCTTGACAGAGCGTAATTATTTTAATTGCTGTGGAAAGACAGAGAACTAAATTATAGGAGAAATTTGATTTTCAAACTTCAGTGTGTTCTAGAACTGAAATAAGATTTCAGACACCCAACAAAATTGTGAATTCTGAGGGTTGTTGTTTCAAAATTACAATAACTTTTTCTAAAAGGACCCATCCAATAATAACAAACAATTCCTACACATGTGAGCACTTCTAACTTTGGAAAGATTTGGTTTTCAAGCACTTTTAGGGTTTCTGTCATACAAAATAAATGCCAAGCAGCTTGTTCAGCAACCATGCAATATTTTCATTCCCGTTTGTCTACCCTTAAACACTTTCTGTCATGGGTGGGCCCGTGTTCATTTGACCATCACACTAAAATGAAAATAATTTTGATGGCTGACATCACTCCTCCAAGATGTTTTAAATTGTCAGGAAAAAAAAATTAGAAAGGAGTCCTTGGACTTCAGGTTGCAAGCAATCATTGTTGAATGGTGGGATTTTTGATAAACTTAATGTTTATTTCAGGCTGGGACATATTGGAGCCTTTGTCAGACAACCAAAGTTGTGCACCACTTTCCCGTGTTTGCTAGGAGCAGAGCCATCCCCTTGCAGCCCATAACTCAGGAGATTTCTCAGGTGCATCTCTGGCTAGAGCATGAACACATGAGCGCTGAGCAAGGCCAGCATTTGCACATGGAAGGCAGCAGCTCTTTGCTGCCCAGGGGCTCTGACACAGCCCTGCCACGCTGAGTGAGTGACTGATGTACACCCAGGGCTCTCCAAACCCACCAGCCAGCTGCAGCCCTCTAAGGGCACTTGTGGCATCTTTGTTTATATTCTTATACCCTAAATGGATGTGTGCTGTTTTCACTTTTTGACAACTTAAAAAAAAAATCACAATTTAAACCAAAAGACAACCTGTGGAGTCAAGGCCTTGGAGGCTTTTCCTGCCTGCAAATATTTTGATCTGAGCTCCTGCTCTCACCCTGCCCACAGAGGGCTTGGCCCTCAGCTAGCAGGAGGCTTTGTAGCTCTATTAGTTGGCATCATCAGAAGACACAAACTGGTTTTATTTTTCGTCTTTTCCACGCTGCTTTTGTGTGCAAAAGAGAAGCTCTGGGAATTTGTTGTTTGACATGCCAAGGAAGGCACCATTTTCAGGCTTTATGGCACATAGTTTAGGTTGTCACTTAGGTCACACAGCTTAGAAATCTTTTCCCCTAAGAAAAAAAAATATTTTGAAATCTCTGCATTCAGAAATATAACTGAGAAGCAGAAGAACACAGAAATCTAGCCCAAAGAGCTTATTCCCCCAAGTGAAATGGAGTAGGTGAGAAATACTTTTGATTCTCTTTGACACTTCCCCACCTATTTCTTTTATTTATCATCTATTCATGAGAAGACAGGGCCTGATACTGTGCAGGCTGCACAGAGCAAAGGTTTACTTCTAAGCAAAGCTGACATAATTTAAATAAGTACGGTTGGCAAAAAAACCCAAAAACCAAACCAAATCAAAACCAGACACGTTTTTAGATGTAATAGTTTTGGGGTTCTTGTTTGGTGGTGGCTTTTTTTGCCCCCACAGCTATGTTTCTAATCAATACTACTTAGACAAGGGCTGTAATTTCTTTATATATTGCTCCAGATAGATAACAACCACAAAAGTTCTCACATACTTGGGAGACTATTTCCACAATTCCACGGACTGAAATTGGCTGCAAAAATAATCTTAAAGCCATTTGAGTAATCTTGCAACTGTTAGATGATTACTTGGTACAGGGACTGATGGAAAAGGTAACGCTTTTGTTCAAGTTGTCAAGTGACACCTGGAATCCCTAAAGTACTTGTTAAAAATCAGTTTCCCTGCAGATGCTGCCATATAAAAGCTATTTTTTTTTAAGAGAAATGGATCATAAACCCTATGCATATTATCCAGTCACAGAAAGTCACTGCTATAATTATTAGCTTTTCCCTGACACATAGTATGGAATGCTGTTTGAGGCATTGGAATTGTCAGTGCCTTTCTGAGTGACACAAGGAGAGTAATCTCAGTAGAGGTTTCTGTATGTGCTTTGTTTTGGTGGGAGGCAGCAGCATAAACAAGTGAAAAATCAGCACATGGAGGGTCCTGTTACTGATTGGTTAAACCCTCTGGAGCCCTCTGGCAAACAGAAGAGCATTTCCTCATGAAGGTGATTATTCAAACCAAGATGCAACGAGCCAACAGGTGGTGGTGGTGAATACTCCAGTATCTTCCATGGACATAGAGCCTCAGACCCTGTGATGGTCTCAATCACAGGGTGAGGTGAACACTGATTGCTAGAAAAGATCCATTGTAGCTAATTAAACATTAAGCACCCTCTCTTCAGGCCTTAGCAGGGCTGAACCAGAATAACTCCCTTGAAATGAAACAGTTGTCCTATGACTAATGTTATTGTTCAAAGGTGTTCCCTGTCTTTGCCTTGCCCTGACTCTTCCACATCCTTTCCTACAGTTCCTTGGGCATGTCTGCCTGAAACTCATCAAGAATTACAAACCATTCAGGCTGTGATAAAACTTTGTGGAAATGCACCCCTCGAGTGAGCATGGCAGAGAGTTCTCAGGACAGGACACCTGGGCACCAGACCATCAAAGCCTGAGAGGAAACAGCCAACAAATTACTGCCTCTGCAAGAAGTTTGGAATGTTTCATTCTATTTCTTTCACATATTACTGTTGCATTTAAAGCTGCTCAAGCTGACAATGTTTTCAATTGAAAGCTTAAATGAGAGACATGGAAAGATCCCAAGAAAGGGTTTATCTCTCTTTAAAGTTATGTCATGTGAGTTTGTGTTACACAGTTGCAAGTCTTTCTAGATGCCATTTTATTCACAATGAGTACTTAAAGCTTCTTGTAACCCTTAATTCCTTTTATTTATGCAAGACTATCAATACAACATCTGCATCCTTGCTTCCTAATAGCTTCGTTTATGGATCTCTGTAAGTAGTTTTTTTTTTTTTTTTTTTTTTTTTTTTTTTTTTTGTTTTTGTTTTTGTTTTTGTTTTTTTTTGTTTTAATAAAGAAAAAAATCCAACACAAATTATGTCTTAGAGCAAGCTAAAACTAAGTTTTTCAAAATATCACCCATTTTCAAGTAAGAACTAATAAAACTGGTGTTTTAAAAGCTCAGCCAGCCAGCTTTGGTGAGACAGCTGTGAGAAGTGCCTGGAATCCCACACTCAAGGTGAAGTTCTTGTCTTGGTTTTGCAGTGGAGCAAGAGATAAGCCAGGGCTTACAGCTGACCTAAAACTTGGCTTAGGGCTGACCTAGGTCAGGTGTGAGGGAGGGGGGAGATGAGAGGTGGGCTGACTGGGAAAGAGCACTGATACAACACTGAGGTAAGCATGATGGTGGGGGTGGTTAGAAGGGAAAATAAATAAAAGTAATTGCTAGCAGAAATGTGACGTGATGGGAGAGGAAGCAAACTCCAGGTTCTCGGCAATCCTGGCTGCAGGGACCTCAGGGTGAAGCTCTCAGTGCACCTCCTGACCTGTGTGCAGCCAGGACTGAACCTGCTTTGAGTTTCAGCTGTGAAATACCTTGTGGTGTGCCTGAGCTAACTGGGGAATGGAGGGATGGGGATTTCAGGGAGCAAGAACCTGCTCCTTATAGAAAAGAGTTGAGAGGCTGCAGCTTACACCTTCATTTCTCCTTAGGTGTGTGTGCAGTGTGATGTGCTGCTCTGTGCACAGCAGGGGATTTAATAACATCCTTGCTGGGGGTTTGGAGATTTCAGTGTTCCACCCCTACCTTTCAGAACATTTAATTATGTCTCTCAGGCAATAGAAAGGACTTTTTAGAATTATTAGATATGTCATTATATTATTAGATATGGTTTTGAATATATGGGCAGGGCTGTCATTTTGTAAGTTTGTCAGATGGCAGGAAACAACAGAGAATAATGGGAAAAACATCTAGTCCTACCTCCATATAGCTCGTATTGCTCAACTAATTACCCACCACTTGTAACTGGGAATTTAGAAGTGTGAGTATTGCTAAAAAAGCCTTGGCACTGTTTAGAGCAACCTTCAGCTGCCAATTGAAAGCTGTGGGCAATACAGGACATCCTACACTGGAAGTTTGGATAGAGATCCCAAAGAGCCCTGGGCTTAACATCAAGTTCTGGATTTCCAGTCTGCACTCACTGCTGGTGAATGGATATTAGCAGAGCCTGAACAACAGCTTCTTTATAAGTTCAGAAATAAATAAAAATGTAATTCCTAATCTTTGTGTATTGTTCAACTCAGAATTAAAATGTCTTTTCCACTTGTATAGCTTCTACTTCTACCACAGTCAGTGATGTCATATCACTATAGAAAGACATCTCTTACAATTGTATTTTACAAGGCAACTGAGTGCCAGTGTCACTGTGCAGAGTCCCTTGACAATTGTAGAGACATTTTCCTCCAGAATATTGAAATATTCACTTTTACATGTGCATTTTCCTGGAAGCTTATCCCCTAGAACTTTTAAATTAATGCTCTATTCTGATCACCAGGCGTACAGTTTGGTAATGTCCTGTTGTATACATTGAGTGTGAAGGCACACAAAATGTGACTCCCATCCTGTGAAGAAGAGTTTATGTGTGAAATATTAGGACCTGAGTTAGTTTACACCAAGGCAGCACAGAAACCTGTCAGGAGGTGATACAGAATAGATTCTGCAGGGCAAAGCATTTCCACCAGATCTGCTCCACATCTTTTCCATACTATGGCTCTGATAGCCATACACTGCAGCACATCACTCACCACAAGAAGCACTACATCATTCTAGAAACATTCCATCCTGCACTAAAGGATGGCACTGAGAAATTTCACTGACAGTCCTTCTAAATTTCTCTTTTTATTCCATTGTGTTACCATGTTGGTTTTGGTCTCCTTAATCCCATCTCACAGATTTAGACAAGTATTCTTTTACTCACTGAGAAGTCAGGTAGGGGGTAGTTTTTCCAGGCAGTGCAAAAGATGAATTATAAACATACACTAGAAACATACTCTGGACCAGATATTCATATCAATAGCAGATAAACATGAATAGATCCTAGATCAAGGGGTTTAGGGTATTTGGGGTTCAGTTGTTTTGGTTTAACTATCAGCTTGTCTATAGGAACTAATCAGCTGTGAATACTAAATGTTCTTAGCAGAGTTTTTTTTGGGCCCCTACAATGCTCTAAATTTATTTTTGTCCCTTAACATAATACTTCCTGTAAGTTGACCAGACTGTACCACAGAAACTCCAGGCAGAAAGCTGATGAACAACAAAAATCCATGGGTAAGACCTCTCCCTCAACTATGGAACCACCACACATGCTGTTGATGCAGCCTTTGGTAAGGCACGGGCACGGTGCCACCACAGTGATGTTTGCATAACCAAGGTGCAGATGTGAGATGAATGGCCAAGATGAAGGCACTGGAGTGCAAATCACCAGGAAAAGGAAGAAAAAATACCCAGGTATATTCATGCACAGGCACTCACACTGATATTTCTCAAGGTGGACTGGTTTGATAAAAATTATGACCTTTTTTTCCTCTACCCTATTTTATTTTCCAGCACTAAAAATATTGCAAGTGCCTGAGGTGTAAGTCAGAGCAAACCTCCATTATCACTCCAGAGACTTGGCACTTTGCTCGTTAGGCTTCTTAGGATCTGAGTGACCTTGTTTGGTGGGAAGGCACAGATGGAGTCTGTCAGTAAATCTTGTTAATGTAGCAAGTATTCCTACTGTTAGATGAGGTTTGCACCTCACAGGAGCGTTTCTAGCCCGGGTAAACAACCACTATTCCCTCCTTCCAATGTCAGCCCCCTGATTCCCTGCCACCAGCTACTCCAGCATTTGTTTTTACTGTGAATTACCAAACAAAGAACATCTTGCTGTGGGTGTAGGATGATCTTTCTCTCAAAGGCAGTCATGCACCTCATTCCTAGAGAAACTGATGTTTACTTTTAAATTTGGATGTGTTACCTGATAAACACTAAAGCTTTCTTCTGCTGTGAACCTTTTCCTGAGCTCGAGAAATACTTCTACAACAGGAATGCAGTTTTTTCCTAAAGTCAAACTCACACAGTTGTACTATACACTATAAATAACTAATATATAAATAATAAATAAAATTTTTACCTATGAATCAACTTAAAGTGGTCTAAAATTTCAGGATGCAGCCTATTTAGTGTCAGTGAGAAAATAAAAAGCTGCTTTTAAAGTGCATTCAGCTTCTAAAGGGCAATGCTAAAAATGTGACACCACCTTGGTTCAATGAATGCCTTTGGGTAAAAGAGGAGGGATAGAACAGTAACTGAAATATTTAAGTAAAGTTCAGTGTTGTGACCCTGAACACCAGGACAAAATTCACGCTGAACAAGCAACCATATTTTCTAATTGTTTTGCACTGTTGAAGTACAGCAGCTAAGCAGAGTTGAATTTGGGACTTCCATTTTTCAGTCCTGTCCTCAGATTTATTTACTAAGTTTTCCATCCAAATGCAATTGTGAAGACATCAGCTTTGCATATTTTGAAATGATATTCCATCCTGGTTTGCAAATGAAAGAATCAGAAAATCAGATAGATAATCAGGCTGAAATCAGAAACTAGGATGAATCTCTATAGTCTCTCCCCTAACCATTTTGTTCTACAGGCTGGTTCAGGGCTCCAGCACTCAGAATTTTGAGCCTGAATAAAGAAAAAGAAGCATCCTGCTTGCCTAAGCCTGCCCCTGCAGGAGGGGCTGGCTGCAGTGGGGTCTGTAACACTTGATAGTTTGGATTGCTGAGAAGGAAGAAAAAGAACAGACAGAAGCAACCACACTGCTTTTACTTCTGCCTTTTCACCCCTCATCCCTCTTCTAAAAGCCAGCAAGGTTCTGCAGTGGAAAGCCAGCACTGCTCACAGCCTTAGTAAGGTTTGTTCCTGCTTGTTTGTTTTTAAATACGATAATTTATCTTCCATGTGTATTTTCTGCCAAGTTCTTGTTGCTTCCAAGCTTCCAACGCATTTTTATTAGTTAAAACTCCTCTGTGCTACTTGCTACTGTGGGGATTATAAAAAGAAATTAAATTTAGGACACCAAAGATCATCACAGGCAGAGGAATAAAACCTCCCTGCTAACTTAATTAAAACAAGAAGATGGTCTGATAACAGATAACATATTGCTAACTAGGCACCAAAGGTAGGAGCAGGCCTGCAGAAAAGCACACACTATCATTACTAAAATCTCTAAGTTGCATGGAAGCTGATGGCCAGACCCTGATACCACAGGAATGGTAAAGGCTTCTCAGGATCTGACAGGAAAGAAATGAGCAGAGTATGTTAAACAGATAAATGGGGCAGAGGAAGCTACTCTAGGCAGAAATGTGCTGGAAATGCTTTAAAGCAGAGTCCTGGCAAAGTGTTTCAACATTGCTGTTGGTAAGGTTTGAATCATTTGTTGGTGGATCTTGAGCTTGACTTCAGGTCTTTAGGCAAGTGAAATTATGCACTGGTGAGATCCATGACTTCAGAGATGTGTCACTTTCCTCTACCTGTGCTGAGGGGCTAAGGAGCCCTAAACACCTAATCTGTGTTGCTTGCTCATTTGAAACTACTCAATAGTGTAAGAGATAACTACATCTGTTTGCAGACAATACAACTTTAGATAATTCCTTGGGTAAAATCCTCCCTCAGTCTGTGCATGCAGATAATCTGCACGCTTCACAGGAAATATATGCTGGTCAGCATAAGTTCTGTAAATGAAATAATAATAAAAAATATAGGAATATATATTTTAGCTTTGCCTTTTCCTCAGTGAGGACTAATTGGAACTTGCATGTTATGAAGACTTTTTAAAGATGTGAGCTGATATTGGTGCCAGTTTTGCAGACTGGAGTGCAAAATCAGATTTATTATTTCTGAGATTGGTAGGTCAGGATTCTCAAGCCCTTTCTTTCACTTGTCCTTGTTCCCTTGAGCTATTTTCTTGTGAGAGTGGCTCTGTATTGCAGTGATCAGTGTATTCCAGGTGTCCTGTCCTGCATTGCTATTACTGTAGGTGCCTGCAGAAATGAAACAGCAAGCCTTAGCAATTCTTCCTGGTAATAGTTTGTTCTCATAGTTAATTGACACAGCCATGGAGGTAGAGCCTCAGATTGCTTCTGCATCTCTGCAGACACACTTGCAGAGAAAATATTCTGGTCCTAGGAAAACACCATTCCCTTCAACTGATAAGGCCCTGCAATGAAAGCCTGGGGCAGCTGGAAGAAGTGGAGCCTGAAATTCAGATTGCCTTCGTTTTATCAAAGCAAAACTACTTTTTTTTTTTCCCCCAGGAAATTCATAAGATATTTCAATTGCTAGTTGATTTTACCCAATTCATCCTAAGCCACCCAGATTTTTTGGTGAGGTGGTGTTTTTCCTTACAGGCAAATGCAATTTTCCCTGAATAAAATTTCTCCATTTGTTATTTTTTAAGCTAACTGGCTAAATTTAGAAAAGAAAATGTTCATCAATGAGTAAACTATCCTAAGACCAAAAACTTTAATGCAAGGACTATTTATCTCTCTGATGAGTTTCTGCATTGACCTCTACTTGTCAAATACTTGAATGATTGAGATGTTGGTTTCTCAAACACCAGGGCAAGTTTGCCACTGATTATGGTCGCCTGGAATTCTCCTGGAGCAATATTTTGCTTCACAAGGCTGGATTTGCTGCTAACAGTACAATATTATTTATTTGTTGAAAAAACTGTGCTTATTTCTACAAATTTGGATTAGGACTAGTTTGTTTCACATCAGTAATTGGTAGCTCACAAAATACCAATTAAATGTTTTCAGATTATTAAAAATACTGAAGGGTAAATGAAAAGTTATCACGACATCATTAATTTAACCATCATTCTTTACCTTCCTACAGGCCACTGTCAAGACCTTTAAAGCAAACTCTGAGAGCAAAGTTGATGAGTTGTTATTTTGGAAGGTTTCTGATTTCATTGACATCCATGCAAATCTAGTGTAACACCATTGAAGTGTATTGATAATTGAAAACTTTCAACTGAAACTGGTTTTATATGTGGGGAAAGTAAAATTTTTTTACAAAACTAGTCGTCCTTCTTAAAAAAAAAAAAAAAAGAAACAGCCAAAGAAAAATAAAACAACAATGGTCTGATTTTCATAGGAAATTTTATCAAAAAGTGATCTCATATTACTTCTCTGTAGTCTCACATGATACATAAAATAATCCCACCAGGAATCTGGAGCTTGTTAATGACTGGCATCAGCTCCAATGTCCTTGATATGTGTCATGGCATGGATTGTTGCTCAAATCAATACAAAGCAATTTCCAGTCAAGGGAAACAACTGTCCACTGGTTTCTTCTGATCCGTTTTCAGATAGTATCCCTCCAGCCTCCCATGGATTTGCAGCTGCTCAATTACAGTTTAATTGCATGACCCCCGTAGAGCGACACCCAAGGAGTGTTCAGGGTACGTGGTGACATTCAGAACAAAGCAGAAAAGCAAATGCAGTGAAGATTGCAGTTCACATAGGAAGGAAAAGCAGATGATGTGAAAATAAAGATGTCATGGCAAGCTATGGTTGTCACATATGTTCTTGTTTACAAAAACTCCAGGATGTTTGTATGGCTCTAAAATGCCCACTCTGCCCCATCAACTTATTTTAAGACACACAGAAATATTATTTGTTTCTTATATACAGGAGAAAGAATAAACCAGCAGAAAAGAAAACAACCAGTAGCTTTCACAGCAAAGTTCCTGAAGAATCTTGTCATTGACACAAAGCAAACATTTTTAGCAAGGCTAGCATGCTGGACAACATCACTGGGGAAATTGGAAGGCACCTTCAATATTCTAGATATTCCAGATTTGGGAATATTTACTATAATAGAAACTAGCCAAGAGTAGCAATTTTATGGCAGGTAGCCTTCAGACCTCACCATACCCTACCAAATACACCTGCTCCAGGGAATAATCCTTTTTGTCACACATAATTGTATTGTGGAGTTACAGGAAATTGGTTGGACAGAGCATTTCTACCCACTTCCCAGGTCTGCCTCCTATGAGGCTTCAAAGCAGGTTTAATTATTCCATTTGTTCCTGGCAGGATGTTATGATGGTGTTATGCCAAAAGGTTTGAAGAAAGGTCACTTAAAACGAGCAGCATTTATGGTGTGGCTTCAGATATTTTACTGCTTGTTTGAAACAATATTTGGACATTTTACTATTCACTTTGGAAACCATTTTATATACATTTCATATTACATCCATCTTAAGGAATATCTTAGAGCAGTTACTGTAACTTAAGGAGCAAACCAATAATATATATAAAAATGATGTACGCATAAATAAGACAGTGGAGAGCTAAGAAAATCATTACTATATCATCTTTTTTCCAGAATAATGTTTTGAAAGAGCAGCACATTTTTCTTTGTGGCAAGGCCTTTTTCCTTACCCAGTAAGATTCTCCTGTGTCTTAGGGGTAATCCATGCAATTTGAAGAAAGAGGTGAAACACAGAAAGATAGCATAATGAAAGTCATAGACTGACAGGGAAAGAAAGAGTCTGTAAAACAGAGTTGTCAGTGCTTGTTGTTATCGTAATTTTTATCACTGATCTAATATACAACATGGTTCTTCAAAATATTAACCATAAGCCACATGTTAAGTACATGAGCCAATCCTTCTTTCTTAGAAAATGTGTTTATTGCTTCTGTAGTTACTGAGATTCAAGCATACACTTCAGATGCTTTCCTAAGTGAGATTACACTGGGAAACAGTATATTCTAGAGATCTTGCTTCAAGTGTTTCCACTTTTGATTATACCTCCTCTCCCCCTCTCTTAAGAAACCCTCATTATTCAGAAATAAATCCCTCCAGAGCTTTCTTGGAGGGGTTTTTTTTTTTAATGATAAATGTTATAGAAGGGCAGATGTGTGCCCTGTCAGATTGTTGTAAAAGCACTGCTGCCAGGAACTGAAGTTTAGAACAAGAGCTGCATCCTCAGATATCACATGAGAAGACAAAATTTTTGGTCACGTTTATTTTAAAGCTAAAGAAGTTGTTTATGTAAAAAGCACTAAAATACTATAACTCACAACAAAACACACTTTCTCATATTAAACATTCTGAGCCAGCTTCAGATTTAAAGACAATTTTTAATTACTGCTATATGGAATATCACAACCTCAGTGCTGCTGACCACTTCCAGTCCCCTAAGAGGTATGGGAAAAACAGATGGGAATGTGATCTCTTTTTCCAGGTGTCACCCCATACCCTAAGTTTGTAAATGCTTCAAGCTTTTTAAAACAGAAATGACAATGTGTCTTATCTATTTCCTTCTCATCCTGCAGCTAAACCAGTTTGATTATCTCATATGCTTTTGTGTCTTTTCTCCTTACTTGCAGCGTAGAAGAATGAGGAAGTGTGGCTTCCTTGGGGCATGGAAAGAGCTGACAGAAATGTTTCCTTTCCAACTTGACCTTGTTCCTAGAAATATTCTGTTCCACAGTCACCTGGGGGACAAGCTGAGTGTCTCTTTGAGCCCTCAGGGTTTCTGTCTCCTATCAAGGACTGAGACCACATGAGAAAGACTGGAGCACACTCAGCAACAGACACCCCCAAACCACAGCTGGAGTGTTGGTGCACTTTCCTTGGGCAGGATTTGATACAAGAGAGTGCACCAACTGGAAGAGAGATCTGAAGTGATTACAGCAGGCTGCATTGCTAAAGAGCTACTCACATTCCACAAGCCTTGTATTTCCAGTTAGCTGAAATTACAATTCCTATGGCTGGAATACAAATGTCTTAACACAAGGACAGCAGTACAATCTCACCATGTTCTAGAGGGCTTTCCACAAACCACTTGGCAACAGCCTTATTCTTTCCTGTGCAAATGTTCAGGTTAACCCCACCAAGCATGATCTTTCAATACCTGCTCTGGGAGTCCATAATACCCATGGAGATAAGGATTTCTATCTGAAATTGTACTGTGGGCAGGACATCCCTGGATTCCTCTCCCTCTGTGCATGGGCTAGAGGAGATGTGATTTGACCACTTGCAATTTTGGAAACCTAGTTAGGATCCTAAGTCAGAAATCATAAAGCCAGTCCTGAATGCTGCTACTGACAGAAAAAAAAAAAATAAAAAAATCAGGCGGCATGTACCCGCTGAAGTAAAAGTTTGAAGTTCTGTCCAGTGACAGAGAACCTGTGGGAACTCTTATATCAATTGCATTTGGACAAAGCAGAGGAACACTCCTTCCTAGTGATAGAGAAGCCATTTACAGCCTGCATTTGCTGCTGAACACACAACCCAGGCTTTCAGCCTTTTGCTCTCTCTGTAGGGAGCTGGTACAATCAGTCACCTTAGACTGAGGCAGATCAAAGGTGTCAAAGTCTGGAGTCCTTTCCATCACTCTTCAGGAGCCAGCACTGAGCCAGCCAGGAGTCAACAGACAGTGCTTCCAGCATGTATGCAGTTCCAGTAATCCCTTTTATTTTGCATAAGCACACACAAACATCCATACCTGTGTAAGCCTGCCTTTGACATATCCATTCAGCACTCTACCTCATGCTTCCCCAGCCTCTCCCTCCAGCTTTCATGGGCAAAGCACCATCTGACTCCCTGGCATTCTGCAGAGCCACACTCACCAGCCTGCTGCGTCCGTTAAAACAACTCTTTTGTTGTTGTAGCCAAGAATATGTTTTTTCTCTCCACGAGGTAAGTCTCAGAGACACGTGGTGATTTCTGAGTTTTAAATTGTACTAGGTACAGGAGGTTTTACAGAAGGTCACCTGCTGCTGATTAAAGAGAATAACTCTCCTTCTACGCTATCATTTAAACCATTGTTCCTTGCCAGTCCTGTACCTCCACTTGCTAGGCCTGTTATTACCTTTCCCCAACCCTTTTCTACAACATCCTTCCATCCACAGATAGGAATGCAAATACTTTTGCTGATGCCACTATGTGATTTTCTTATGAATAGGGAAAATGTTTTGATTAAAAACCTTGGCATTATGTTTAGAATAATCTACCAATCAGTTTGTCAGATGAGGCAGCATGTATCCAAAGAGTTTACCATCATATCCCTGTGTTATCTTAATTAATGCAGTAAGTTCTGTGCATATAATTCACTATTTTCATAAGATATTGGCAGCTGACCTCATTTCTCCATGGCATTTTTTTAAGTGCATTTATTGTGCTGCAGCCTTAGGGAAACTTAGGGAAATCCTCTATTAGAAAGAAATTCACATATTGTAATATTTACCTATAGTAATTAGTCTCAAGGTGTTCTCAAAGATACAAACCAAAGGAATAGAATGAGAGTCCATGAAGACAACAAATTAGTGTAGTACAAAATATTATGCTAGGAGTATTTATCAAACTTTTCATGCATGAAAAGGAAATAAAAGCCTTCTTCATCAACCATTCCTGTTGCTATTCCTTTTTTGAAATTTGCTTTCCTCTGGCCAGTGGTTTCAGTTTGATTAGGATAGAAAGAAACAGAAGAAAAAAGAAAGGAAGAGAAGGAAGAGAAGGAAGAGAAGGAAGAGAAGGAAGCAGAAACTTCTTCTTACTAATTCACATTTTTAGTGAGGAGTCCGTAGCATTTTCTGGACTAAGGTGACACATCCTTTGAATTACATGAGCAATTAAAACACATTACTGTGGACACTGGCAACTCATTTAGAGTTGTAAAAACTACTTGAATATGAGAAGTTGGAAAGTACTCTTGCTATAAATTATTGATTTGAGTAGAGATTTCTGCTTCAAAATGTCTATTCCACTAGTCAAAGTTCTTATCTGACTGCTAACCAAAGCAAACAGAGCAAGCCATTTCAGTATCAGTAAGATGGCTTCCTTTTGTTTTGTGGGGTTTTTAGCTTATCCAGTTGACACGTGATCACAAAAAGGCCCAAACCCACCACAGTTATATCATCCACACAGGCTGTTGGAAAATCTTGTGACACTACTCTCTTCTACTAAGAACTGTAAAGACATGAGAGATTTTGCCACTCTACTAGACTTTTGCCATCTGGGTCAGATAACTTGCTGTGAAGAAGGGCAGCACATCCACAGACCATGGGTGTGAATCAGCCCCACCTGTGCAGCTCCTGGTGAGGCACAGGTGGGAGTGAAATTGCTCCCAGTGTGGTCACACAGGCTTGGGCTTGGCTCCACAGGGAGCTCCAACTGCTCCTCCCTCCAAGCTGAGCACCAAGATTTCCAGCTTGAGAGCTGTTCTGAGCTGTTATTTGTGGCCAGGTGGAGTTTGCTTATGTGAGGTGGGCCAGCTCACAGCCTGGCTGCTAAACAGGTTCCTGATTTGCACTAAGTCAGCTTCTTTTCCATCTGTCTCTTGGGGCTGCATGGATGCTCTCTGTTGTCTTTCATGCTTCACAGAGGGATGTTTTTAACATAGCCATTAACCCTAAGGCTGGCTCAAAAACTGTGCTTTCCTGTGGAGCATGAGAAGCAGCAGGGAAGAGCAAAGCACCTATGGTTCCTGGGGAAAACCTGGCAGGTGGTGAGAAACCCAATCCTCTGTGCACTGAGGTTAAATATCTCAGACGGAGTGAAAGGGCAGATGGAGTAAGACAGAAAAGCAGTTCCCATGTTGTACAGCACTGAAGTTTAGAAAAGACTAATACAGAATTTAGCAGGAAGCAACCAATGTGGCTGGAGACATCAAGGGAGGGACAACATTTTAAATCTACATTCTCACTTAAACAAGATGGTGTGAGTATCTTGAAGGCAGTATAAGTCTGAATTCTTCTGCAGTGTAAATTGCTGAGGTGTATCATACCATGAAAATGTCCCTTAGGACTGTGACCACATATGGACTAAAAAAAAAGAATGATTTTCTCACACCTTGCAATGTTCCGTGGGAATCAGCAATAATGTGTTACACAGAGAAAAAAAGGAGAGTACACATTTCAGCCAAGATCTTGTCCTCCATTTTAACTGTAACAGCCTCCCAGAAGATTTGCTCTTTAAAACTCATATTTTCATGCAATTCACCACACTTCATATTGCTCTCACTGCTCTCTTCTTCAACAGCTTCCTGAACACTTAATAATCTTGACTCTTGACATTTAAGAATCTGTTTTGCTTCAGAAAACTGCCAAACCCACCACACTAATCTCCATCTTACCCACCTCACTGCTCCCTTTCCCACTTATGCTCCAGATGGGCCCAGGAAAATTTTCTCTATGATTTTTTTTTATTTTTTCCTTTTTAAGCTTCCTTATCTAAAAAACCCAACCAATTCTTTATATGAAAATCTCAAAATTTCTCCCAGCTTTCAAGTCCCAAACAGTGAGTGCCAGATACTAGTTCTTAAAACTGCATTTAGTTTTCCCTGTCACACAGCTATTCTCCAAAGCTGCTGCTCACCTGCTTCTCAACCTTCTACATATTTTTGCTCTCAGCTTTTACGAGTCTGGATGCTTTTCCATAGTGCCCTCATTATTATCTATATTTCTCAGGCACGTTTGGTGATTCCTCCTCCAGCAAAGTGCTGACAGCAGGAAAAGAGAAAAAGAAAAGGCCAGTGCAGCTGTTCCAGTCTCCTCCCACCCCATTCCTCTGGTGATAGTCACACCTTCCTCTCTTCACAGACGAGACTTTCAAGTCTGTATTTTTCCAAACCATCATCAGATGGTTGCTTGTGAATACAGGGAGACTCTGTGGAAAATCCTATGGGATATGATGAAATAACAGTTTGATCTATTCTGGGATTTAGGAAGCTCTCCCTTGCCACACAAGATTTTTTGTCCATTACAAATACAGTTATGAGAAATATGTGTGCTCCTGTGACTGAAGCTGCTAGAGGTCAGGTAGGCTTGTCTCCTGAGTTTCAGATAGTAGGAATCAAGACCGGGACAGAATTTTGAATCATCACCTTTCAGGATGTTTTGCTTTTAATCCACACCTGAATCCAACCTCGGATCCAATTTTATTGGATAAAAATATCCAATAAAATTTTTATTTTATTTTCAAACAGCAAATCCCCATGACCCACTTCACCACTCTTGCAACTTGCCCAGTAAACTGGGGCAAAATAATAATGGTAAAAAAAAAAAAGTGAAAAATGTTACCTCTCAAAACTCTCAGATATTAAGCTGCCTACTACTGAAACTAACACCCAGTTGGGCTGTTAGTAATGGTAAAATGTTGTATTTATCCACGTTCTCGTGCCTACACTTACATCTAATCACATGTTTTTGTATAAATATACTTGCACATGCAGACACACTGTATAGGTACAATAAACATACTCAGAAGGTGTTTTACTCATTGGTTGAAACAAAATATTGAGGTGTGCCAGAGTCAATAGACAGAGCAGGGGAAGCTGTGTTTTATGCTGAGGAAGGATTTGTTCTTCTCTTGTTCCTGTTTCTAGTGGGAATGATTATTATTTATTAGTTCATCTTGATCCTACATGAAAACAAGTGAAACTTGTGAAAATGAAAACAAACCATTCTCTACAAGTTTAGACACATTTGGTTGCTTGTGCTCTGTTGGCCAAGCCAAGTAGTTTTTAATTTTGCCAGTGTTTGCAGGCTTATTTCTATATTCGTGTTTTGAAAATACGATTACAAAATCCAATTCACTGGTCGTGAACATTTCATCAAAATTTTGCTTCTCAGAAGCAGTTAGTCCGTGCCCAGAACTTAATGGACTCCAGTAGGAGATGTGAAGGATCAGGTTCTAAATTACCAAAAAGTAAAAACCAAACTAGGCACCAATAGCACATTGTCAACGTTTAATTTTTCACATCTCCCATTTTAACCAATTTTGTTTTGATATATTTTGGATAAATAAAAGCAGCATTGTGTTTTGTATAGAGCTTCCTTTCTACTGGACATGCACGTGGGGAAAACACAAATGGTATTTCCCTCATTCATTTTGGAATTGCTGTGAATTACACAACTGAACTTTATGTATTCCAAATATAAACAAACTGAAATGAGCCAAACAAACTCTTTTGGGATGCTCGTTGTCTTTATGAGCTGGTTTTACAGATATACAGGCAGTGTGATGCTGAGACAGTCACTGGAGGTTTAGGAAATGTTTAGCCAAAAAGTTTAAGAAGAAGAAGCCAAACATCACCTTGCATTTAACTAAAGTTGCTAAAAGTTCACAAGGAGATCAGGCTCCAAAGAAGAACATAGCTCTGAACCTATTATCCTACAGCCTACAAAATTTACTAAAAGATACATTATCATCCAAAGAAGAAAAAGTCTTTTTAATTGTCCCTTCAACCTGACAAAACAAAAACAAAAATCCCTTGCTACTGACAGCTGGAAATCGCCCTCCTGCTGCTAAGTAGCATAATGTCTGTTTGATGAGACCAGAGTTTGCTGTAGGCCACCATCCTACCCTCTCTATAGGAAAATGTACAAGTAAATAGACAGAAAAATAAACAGCCATGCTAATCTGTCTGTGTGTCCCCACCAAACCCTCTCAAATGGAAGAAGCTGAAGAACATGGCATACCCTGATTAAACAAAGCTGCAAAGCTCAGGGGCAGACTGAAATCCTCCTTCTCCTTGTGTTCCATCTACTGCAGCAGTTTCATTTGAATCAAAAAGGCAAAAACTCCAAGCCCAGCTGTTGTGAGTGCACTTTATGAGTCACTGAGCAGCAGATGCTGAAAGTGCTGTGTTTCTAAACACCTGCTGCTGAACCTGAATTTCCAGGGCACAGCATTATACACGTACAGAAAGAGCAGCTGACCAGGTATGTGCGACTAACAGCCACTCTTAGGGTAAAATCAGAGAGAGATTGTCAGCAAGAAATGGTAACCAAAAGCTCTGGAGCTACTACAAAATTTGCAGTAGTCCAATGGCACAGAACTTCTTCAGAAAGCAAAAGAATTGCAATTACTTAACTTACTTGAAGACACCATGACTTTTTCAAGATGTACCTGTATCTCAATTCAGACTCAAATTCAGTGCTTTCTTAGGCAGAGATTTCAGAAAATGCTGCTTCTGGTTGCAAAGCAGCATATAAAAGATTTAATTCTCCCCTTCTTCATGTACACAAGGGGTTTACACGGTCATTGTATAAAACCATTTACTGAACAAATTCAGTGTAAACTCAAATATTTCTCTCTTTTTGAAATGAGGGAAAGAAAGCAAAGATTATTTCTGAACTGGAATCAATTTGTTCTTCTGACCTACAGTGCAACATTCAAAAATTTATATTAATATTATTGATATTATTTTTTTTCATTAACCAGTGTAGAAGTAATTAAATGTAATTATCTGGCAGAAAAAGAAAATAGCAACATAGGCACTGCTTTAAGGTTCAAAGCACTTGGATTATAAAACTATGGCCCTTCTTGCACATACTCCTGAGGATCCCATTGTCCACACAGCCTTCCTGCTTGCCTGGGGACCAAGTGGACAGGCACAGATCCTAGGAAGACTTTTCAGAGTGGCTTCTTATTTCAAATTTTCCAAGTGTTTGTTGTATTTCTGGGTACAAACCACTACTGCTACCTAATCCTGGCAGCTGTGCACATCCAGTATCTCCTGGACAGAAAGTACAGCAGAGTAACCAAGTGACAACGTGTCACCACAGCTTAGGAAACAAGCTTGGCTCAAACAAAATACTCCTAATCCTCAGAAAGATGGTTCCTTGTGATCAAAGTAGAGAACAGTGCAGTGTCACAGGTAAATCTCCTCACCACCTTTCAGTATCATGGTTTGCCTCTATCTCCTTTATTCCCCCAAAGTATTTTCCTCCTCAAACTTATTCCCTTTCATCTCTGTTGGTCTGTAATGTTTCAGTGCATTTTGTAGCTGTTTACACCCATGTGAGGTGTGTGGCAAACAATGCTGAAGGTAAAGATCTCTTGGTACAGGATGTGACTTTGTACATTCAACATTAGCCCTGGTCCATGTCTGCTCCCAGGGGGCTCATTGTGCATTCACAGCATAAGAGGAACAGACATATACTTGTAACCATGCAAGAAACTGAATACAAAAAAAACCCAAAACAAAACAAACAAAAAACCCCCAAAATTTTAAATATACTGAATATACTGCATTCATCATCCAATCCCAGCCAGTGTAAGGTGGCATTGTAAAACAGAAGCCAGGCAGAATCTGCAGAATTTAGCAAACTTGACATGTTTTCTCACCTCTGCACACTGGGAAAACTGTAACACTTATCACATCTGTCTCCTGAGTGGTGTGTTTCACCTTTTAATGTCACACAATGCACCAACATACCCGGAGCTGTGGTGTATCTGCACTTATGTTTACACTCCCTGAAATATTTTTTTTTTTGTGGCCTGACATAATAACTGCACCAGTTGCTCAAACCTATAGTTCAAAAAAAGAGTATAGTTTTCTTCTGGGTTTTTTTTGTGTGTGTTTTTTCATTTTTGGTGTTTTTCTTTTTGGGTGGGGAGGATCTTCTGACAATCTCAGTTGTAAATTAATTTCTCCTTTTCATAAAATTTCTCATTATAACTGCATGTGGCTTTAATAATATTCTTTTAATGCTGTAGCTCAGTTGTGCGTTCCTAAAATCTCTACCTGGGTTTTTCACTTCATGTACAGCATCAAGAACAAATAGGGTGAATTTACAGACCAAAGCCATCCCTCATAAGAGCAATGTAATGAATCTAACTCAAATACTTTTGTGGCAATGTGCCCCTAGTTCTGAGTGCATTGCTCCTAGTGATTTCTGTCAGATCGATTTACTGATTCCATGCAAGCAGCCTGTATTGTTATCTCATAAATTCAGTTTACAGGTTTCTTTCAGCAGCTTTTTATTGTGTTGCCTACTTACCCCACAGTAACAAACCCCAAGTACCAACATCACCTGAGGCACCAATTAAAGCATCATGAAAGGCTAAAGTACACGTGGGAGAGTGTTGCTGAGCAGAGGACTGGTAATTAACGTGGTAACTTGATATATCTGCTCAGCTCTCCTGTGAACCTTGAACTTTGTGTGCCTGCTGATTCTTCACTGTAAGAAATTATAATACAGGTTAGGAGGCACAGCCCCACCGGTCTCAATACACTCTGTGATGCACTTCTGACTTAGGGAATGTTAGTTTGCTACAGCAAAGTGGTGGCTATGGTAACCACAAGGTTTATCCCCCAGTAACTACAGTCCATTACAGTCAGTGTCTGCTAAGGCACTTACCCTTACACGCTGAATGGGGTTGTTTCTGTGTGAAAACAACAGCAGCAAACATCCCTGTCTCACTGTTGTGCAGCTGTGTTCCTCAATTCCCTTTAAAAATCATGTCCCCTCTACATCTGATAAATTATTTATTTCTTTAATTCAACCTTAAAAAAATTGAACAATTATTTTGCTAAAACTGAACATAAATTTTCTGCCTCCGTAAGCAGAGAAAAATCAGATGCCATGGATCTGATCTAGAGGCAGCTGGAGACACAACAATTTTAAACCCTTTTTCCAATTCTGGCCTCTAAAAAGACATTTTTGAGAGCTAAGAAGAATGTTTATAGCATATTCACAGGCATGGGTGTCTATTCAAGTCTTAAATCTTGCAGAATTACCAAAATAGGAGATTAAATTTGCCCTTTTTCATTTACTAAAGGGGAAAGATGAGAATTTTAAGTGAGAAGACTTGTTTCCACAAAAGGTTAAGTAACTCAGCTGAAACTCCTGTTTAGTTTTTACCCAGGGGATCCCCAGTTACAAGAAGGCTCAAGTGACCCGAGATGACTCCTAAGCTCTCAAGCTCAGGCACATTCCTGCCCACACCCCTTGGAGAATCAGCTCCCTTCCCTTGTGCCCTCATTTCCATGCTGGAGACTCTTAAACCCAGGGGCTGGGGACAGGGTAACTTACAATTGCAGGAAATACCTCAAAATTGGGATATCCTCTCTGACTGAGAGGTGGCTTTGCTGCTGCTAAAAGAGAACCTTGTGAGCTAAACCTTGTGTGTACTGTCTCTTAAAACCTTCTCTCCTGGGTATATCTGGGTGACTTCTGAGGGTGGAAAGGATTTTTTTTTTTAGTGTAAAGTGTTCTGATCCTTCCAGGAAGTTCAGTGGTAAATTCAACAGCTGCAGGTGAATGCATGCCTATCCTTCAAGCCCCACACATTCACAGCTTGAAGGGTGGGCACAGGAAGCCACAGTGCATCAGGATTCAGAGTCTGAGGGTTGTTCTGGTTGTGACTATTCAGCTGCTTTCCAGGCCTGTTTAAAACAAATTGCACATACTTCAATCACCTGCTGTTTTTCAAACCTGGCCCATGCAATTCTGTGAATGATAGTGCACTAAGAGGTTACCTTGGGCGAGCTTATTGCCATTTTTTGCTTGTTTTTTAAGCATATTGGAGTTTCTTAAAATCTTTGACAAATGTAATGATCCAAAGCAGTAATTTCTACAGACATTCCATGAACTCTCTGTTTGCTAACATGTCTCAGTTTATGGAGTCACTGCACATTGTTAAAAAGGTGACAGTGCCAAGGTGGCTTTTTCCAAAGAATCCTGTCAGTTTTAAGGACATATGGGCCTCGGAGTGGCTGCATATGTCTGAATGGGAATATGCATCTTCACCGTGGCAGCTGTAAGATTATCCAATAGATTTTGTTCCCAGTTGCTTAAAAACATGAGTGCACAAACAGAAGCTCATCGTGATGAGCTAATTTAAACTTCTGTTACAATATTTCTAGGCTTATTTTTAATTTTCAGAATGAAGAATTGCGATGCCCCAGGCCCCTACTGGAGTTACACACAGCACCACAGTTCTGCTGGGAATACCTGAAGCCTGGGAGAAGCTGGCATACCATGGCCCTGATAAGAGTCAGAAAAAAACTTCCACCAATCTGACGTAAAAAACCCCCTCTCCTGCCTCAGCCACTCTTTCTCAATTTTTCTCCTGTCTAGGAATTGTGAAGTTACAGTGGATTTTACTCTCAGTAAAACCATAAATTGTAGAAAGATACAACATCTTTTTGCTAGTTATCAGCCAAAACTGTTTGTTTGTTTAATGATTTTATATACATTATTGTCAGCCTGAGTGACAGTAACAAAGATAAAGCAACAAAGAAAAGATAAATAACAGGAAACAGAAAAAGAAGGAAATAGTACAAACACTGTTAGGAGCTCCAATGGACCACAGACTAAAACTGAGGATGATGAATGTGATAACCTGAATACAAATGAGTTCCAAATGATTTTTCCTTGTTGTTCACACTTGCATTTATCTACTTGATTTGGGTAATTTGTATAACTGGAAGGTAATTTCCTGTTAAAAACATGATAAAATGCTTTCATTCCATTGTGTGTATCTCCATGCATGAGCTAGTCTGGAAAAGTCAGAAGTATGGTAATGAAGTAAAATTTTGAAGTCTATGTACAAATAAGGAACAAATAAAATAATGGAGAGAAAGCAAGTGGGACTGCTACTTTTCAGGAATTATTCTGTTTAAGAATCGCTGGTGAATGTAACTCCAGGAAGGTAACTCCAATTCATAAAATATCAAGGACAAAACTAAAGCACCCTTATCTTAATCCAACTTTTGAATAAGTTATACAGCCAAAGCCTTGACCAAGAAGGATTTTTAAATAATCCATGATCAATTTGGTAAGTGGTACTTTTTAAATATGAAAGAAAGTTGGAAACAGCTTTTGCACAGAGGCCTGAAAAGACACCCCACCACTCTCAGTTTACTAAAGAAGAAAAGGCTCAGCTACAATCTGACCCACATCAGATGGACTTTTACAGTGGGTGAAGGCTACAGTCTCTCTTGCATTAATTTTCATCAGATTTATGCTCTCTTTTAACTGCTGAACCTTGGCATTACTAAACTGGAATCCCTTACAGATCTATCTCAATTTATGTTGCATAGAGAGTCAATTGCTTCATGGAAGTCTGATGAGAAGAGGAAACAGAGACCTACTGTTTCAGAATGAGCAATATAAATTTGTGTTTGTAACAGCTGAAGCTGCCTGATGCTCTGCTCCAGGTTTTTTTCAGAGGTTCTGTTTACTGGCCATAAATGTTCACAACCCTTAGTCACTGAAATCTCAGCATGGTTTTATTTCACAAATGTAAGAGCCACCTCTGGTCCTGCTCAGACTTTGTGATGGGCTGTTAACCTTTTGCACAGATTGAAGTCTATATTAGTTCATCACCTGTAAATCCTCATTTTAAAGGAATTCCTGAAACAAGTTGCTTATCCTGGGGCCAGTAGCTGTGGGATACCTCACACCAAACATTAACAAGCAAAATACCAGCTCATATTAGGGCACATCTTTCAAGATTACCTCAGATCAAAGGCACAGCAATGGGACTACCTCCCCTCCTCTGACAGCAGGGAACAGTAACTTAGGAAGATTGGTACTCAAGGACCAAGGGAATTTGAACTGGGGCTCCCTGAAGGTTCCTTTACTAGAGATAAACAGTGGCTGTCAGTCTCCACAAGAGGTCTCTTACTGCATCAACAGTGATTTCCTCTTTGGGTGCTTAAAACCACTGAGACCATATTCCATAGCTGGAGATCCAATCCATAGGCATGTGATCCAATAGCTGAGCAAACCACCGTACTGGGATGAACAGATACTGCCTCAGGAGCTTGAAATTAAATCTGGGTTCGCTGAAATACAAGTTAAAAGTCTCATTGAAATCAAGGGTCTAATTTCATTTCAGATGGAATTTTCCTGTGTAAAAACACACAACTCTTTCACCTAATACTTCTTTTGCTATGTTACTGTGGATAAACCATTTTTCACTGCAAAAACAAGCACTTCTTTTTCCCTTCTAGTTTGTGGCACCAGTGAAATTGCTTTCATGCAAAGTCAGTATGTATGAAAACAGAACAAATCACATGCCTAGAATGTCCTTTCTTGTCTGTTATCTTGCACAAAACTCTGAAGTCTATAGAAGAAATCTAAAATTTTCTAAGGCTTTTGTGATTCTTTAGACCAGGACCCCACGGTCTAAATATAACCCCTAGGTTTGCTTCAATTTAACAAAAGAATTTGATGTTAAAATTACAATAAAATTGAAAGAAAATACAAATTTCAAAATTAGTTTAAATCCTTCAAAATGTGCATTTTTTCCAGAAGTATCTCAGCCTTCCTTAGGCCAGAAGACTCAGTTGTCTAATAAAGACTCATCTACATAATAATAACTACATTATAGCTTTCATGTAATAGCTTAGAAATACTTGATAGCAATATGGAACTAATTAAAAAAGGAACGGTTGCCTTAATTTAACTTTAACATGAATACAAACATTAGCATGAGTACATGTGAAAGCTCTTTGTGTATGGAGATGTTTGTGGGTTACAAAGACTGAGAGTTTACTTGTGATATTATTTGTTGACTGAAGGCAAATTAAATAATAAAATATGACCTCATTATTATGGAGTACTAACTTTCACCTGAAGTGTTCACATGTTTCTGTTTTTATGAAAGCACTCAGAGCTAAGGGTTAGCAGAATTTCTGAAAACCTGGTCAGCTGTTTGACATTAACAACATCCTTACTAGAGATGTGTTGGAAAGTCATAACCACAGCTCCACAAAATCTTGTCTGCACCGACCTTGCCACCGACCTGCTGGTCAACATACAAAACAAAATCTGTAGGAAAAATTGCTTCAAGGTGCCTGGCAACTGCAAAGGCATTGCGAACCTTCATACCTCAGACCTAGTAGTCTTGTCAAGAAGGGCACACCCTGTCCAAGGAAGGTTTATGAAAAGTTAACGATTCACACAACCTCCTCTCTTCCCAAGCCAACTTCTTGGGTTAACTCAGTCACAACCTTTCCACACAGGACCTATCTTGAGCATACACCCCTGCTTTAGTCAGGATTAAAACATAGTGATGTCTGAAGTCTAGAAATCTACCAAGCTAATGATTGTAAGCCTGCAAAAAGTGACACTTCCTAAATTTCAGTGCAACATTTTCTGTAGTTTGGTTACTCCGAGGTAGGTTTAAAAATCTGTGGATCAACACAATCATGTTGTGCAGTAATCATTTGATGTGTGTAATTTACATAATTGACATAATTTCTTAAGGAAACATTTCCATGATTTAACTTTTAGCACATTACACTTCAATACAGGAGCATTGCATTTTCTTGTGGGAGAGGGAGATGTCCCATATTTGCTGTTTCTGTTGAAGTTGGGAAATCATAAGAACTCCTTCTCATCACTACCTTTGGGAAGCTTGGGGTGGGAAATTTGAAGAATGAGGTGAGTTTTGAGTGAGAAAGGAATAGAAAGGAGAACGAATTTTATCCAACTGCCTCAGGCCTTGGCAAACACCCGTTGGGATTCATTGTGAGGACAAGCTAAGATCTTTATTTTCTTTGTTGTTAAGCCGTGAAGCTGCCTTCATTTTATTTACCTGACTTTTCAAACAAGACAGCTACCCAAGCACACTGCACCTCACAGCCTCATGAGTTCAGCAGAGTCAGACCAGACTGTTGACTCCATCAAACACCCAAGCCATGGGCCCACGATAAATGCAGGGGATGGCTGCCAGCACTCACTGATGCATTACCACTGCACGCAGACAAATCATTTTTCTGCTTTACATCCTCTGGAAACCTCTCACTCAATTGCTCCCTTCTCCTGGGAAGTATGGGGTTTTCAAAACTCAGCCAGCATACTTTGAGGCCGTCCAAAGGAGATAAACAATTATTGATATTTCACTTCATTCTTTGTAAATAAAATGCTTTGCCACAATGCACAAGAGCATGCCGAGTGCACACTGGAGAGCAAAGAGAAAATGTTGCCCTGTTTATTTTTCATAAATGATTGAATATGATATTTCTTTTATGTTACTGTACATTTTTCTCTTTGAAAGACATTCTAGCTGGCCATGCTGTAGAGCACATTTAAATGGCCACTACTGTTCCATTTTCATTGCACAGACCTATTGGCACCAAATCATTTGCAGCCCATGGGGCTTAAGCCTAGCCATCTAACACATGGATTAGAAGATGACACAAAATTACAGAAGAATGCATTTAATAAAGCACATTTCTCTATAGAGCTGATGCTAAACAAAATTCCTAATTTTTACTAGTGAGGGCTGTAAACCTGACAATGCTGCTATTCTACTGTTCATACAAACTATAACTCCATGTAAATAATTCATGTTTCATTAACAATACTAACAGAAGCTGGAACAATTACCAAAAAGAAAGTCTCTCAGTCACTATACTAACATTCAAGTAATAAAGAAAGTCCTTGTTTCAAAGACTGTTAAATAACTACTTAAATTTATTGAATTTAATGTGGTTCAGCTAAAGCCTAGCTTAAACTTGCTAGTAAATAAAAAAAAATTGATT
The DNA here is from genome assembly GCA_017589585.1 of Phylloscopus whistleri. NCBI lineage: Eukaryota > Metazoa > Chordata > Aves > Passeriformes > Phylloscopidae > Phylloscopus > Phylloscopus whistleri. Next base: position 1,178,500 of record JADMLD010001220.1, read on the forward strand.
TGAATTGTGCTGGTTCACACAATAAAATTATAAATCCACCAGCCATATTAGCTCAGATTAGCAATATAACAATGCTGCATTCCACAAGTTCTCCTCTGTCATGTTGGGTTGAATACATACACTATATGTGTCCTGAAAGCACTTTGGACTGCTTCACAATGAATTTAATATCTTGTTGGCTCTAATTCAGCAAAACTCATAAATAGAATTTAAGTAGGTGAATAATCTCTCTCAGCTTCAGTAGGATTTCTAACATGCTGTGAATTAAGCACACAGTTAAATCTTTATCTGTTTGGAAGTCAACTGCCACAGAACTATCTGCTTGGTGTGCTTACTGCAATGCACAGTGCAGTCTTAAAACGGTCAATATATTCAAAGTCGGACAATTTCATTTTATGAGGGAAATCAATCAATTAAAATAAAAGACAGTAAATGGAAAATATTTTAAAGAAGAAGATTTATCATGTTTTTCTCATTTACCTTCTTTAACTTCATATTATTATTATTATTATCTTAAAGGTTCTTCCCCAATTACCATTGCTAACAGGGAAAAGCTGCCCCTATTGCATTGCCATCTCCTGAATCTCTGTGGTGGTATTCCATCTGAGCTTTACAATTTCAGGAAGTGATAATAAGTTCATAAATACCCCAAGACCAACAAAATTCATTAACAGGCTAAGTCTCAAAACTGATTTTACCATCCACAGCACACAAAACTGAATAAGGAAATTTGATTCTCATTTACAAATGTTCTAGGAAAAGAAATGGCAAATGAAGAAAAGACCAGCATTACTTAGGATTGTCTGAAGGGTTGTGAATAAGGAACACAGGCTTGAAAGAAAAGGGAAAAGTAACCTGGAGAACTGCACAATAGGCCTGCTATGTATATATCTGTATTTCTTTGTCTTCTTCTCTTTCAGAAATGCTGATCTGACCAAACTACTTAAATGCAGACTGAATACACTGCCATAATTCTCAATGAAAAGTTTGACTTCCAATTATTCCGGATAGATTTCTTTACAAGGTTCAGTGTCTCTTGTCTGGCAGCAAGCCCACAGCCATGGTAGTTCACCTGAGGCTGCGAGCCTGTCAGATTCTCCTGAACTAAAAGAGGTCGAGCCAGGTCTCTGCTTAAATAAGAGAACATGACAGATTTGAGTCACTGTTCTACTAACAGTGTCATCCTTTGGATGATGCAGAAAAAGAGTTTCTTTAGCCACTGACAATCCCAGAGCAGTTGTGAAATGATGGTCTAATAGCCTCTGCGTCCTGGCCAAATTCCAGTGGACATGATTGCCTTTACATTGTGTAAAAATCCTTGGGATTTCAATTTGGTGTGGTTTCACTCCCTGTCAGTCCATTCCAGTGGTGGATGAAAACCCTGCATACAGAGGTCAGAGACATCTGTGAAAGTGAGGTCATTAGGTGAAGTTATTTATTTATTGAGTATATTATTAAGCTCTTTCATCTTAATGTCTTGTGAGTTGTTTTTTTTTTTTTTTTTTTTTTTTTCTCTTTTTTTTTTTTTTCTGAAAAAGCTGCTGAAACAAACTGTGTCTGCAGTATTAACTCTGGGAGAAGGATAACCATTCTAAATAAGCTTCTACATCCAGTTATTGAATTGGAAAATGTTAGGATTACATGTTCTCATATTTCAGGAAAATTACTGCTCTGCTTTTCAGGTTCCTATTCCTTCATCCTCTAAATACACATACCATATGTATACCATTCAATACCTTTACTCCAGCTTTCTTTCCTTTTGTCTCCCTTCCTTTCTTGCAGACTTTTTTGAACATGATTTTGAAGCCTTATGTTGAATTATGTTGAATATTCTTTCCTTTCCTTCTACATCTCTGAGAAAATAGGCAGACGTGATGGAACTTTGCTTGCATAAAGACTTTGAAGTGAGGGCACAGAATTCTCCTTTTAACAACTAGCATTTAAACCCATTTTTAGAGTGTACCACGGGGAAAAACAGCAGAGGGGGCACACCCCAGATATTGCTCTCAGTCAATGATTTCTTGTCATCTAGGTTGCACTGAGACACAAACCTGAGGCTGTTGCAAATTGTATCAATGGCCAGGTTTCAGATGCTTTAGGATCAATGGAGAATAAAGATTAGTTCAGGTTGCCCTCAAGGACAACGGAGGCTGACTTGAGTGTTATATCAGCAAGCAAGGCACAGCTTTCTGCAGAGGATCTGGCACTAAAATTTGGTTTAGTTTTCTCCTTCTCCCACAGATATCCTCTGCCACATTCAGCACATCCCCCTCCTGCCTCACCTTTTCCTTGTTTACAAGCCAGTGGAAGCAATTTACTTCATCTCATACCATGCAGCTCAATGGTTTTGCTGCCCTGATTGATGCAACATCCCTAACGTACAGGGATGTGAGCTTCTAGGAACTTGTAGTTCTGCTGAAGAGTTTTCTGTAGCTTTATTTTTGTCATTGTTATTTGCTGAGACATTTTCAACCAGCACTGAAAAGGAGAAACTGTCCTCTGGTGTTCAACACTCAGCTCCAGCTCTTGCTCCCAATGTGACTGGAGGATGTTTTCATGGCCTTATCAAGTTTAACATGGACTCACAGAGACTCAGCCCAACCCTAAGTTTTTAAAAATCCAAAATAATTTAATGCAACCTGGCATTTTCCTTATATCCTTTGTATGTTCTCATGCCCTACTGAATTTGATTTCAGAAGTGGCTTTATAAGGATTTCCACGGGCATGTGGAACATTTGACACCATGAAATGATTGCTTACCTTAAAGGGAAAATATCACCTGGAAAGAACAAAAGGCAGTGATCGTGTCAGGATGGAACAATACTTTACACCTAAGAGCAAAATGCAATCAAAGGGAACATTTGCTCTTGAGAGATTTAGAACACTCTCTGCTGGCGTGAATTAGCATAAATTCATTAAAAACTGCAGAATATATTGATCTAAAGTCACCAAGACTCTTTAAGTACTTCAGCTAACTGTGTATGTGAGAAAGAAAAGTAGACCTGGAACTCACATATGAGTATCTTGCACTTTACTATTTGGGGAGCAGAAATGTAGAAAAAATAGAAAGTGTTTTCTGCTGAGTTGTATGTCCTTTCTAGGAATGTCAGAAAGAAAAGAAATGCACATTTTTCTGCTGGCATTGACAAATTAAAAAAAAAAAAAAAAAGAGTTAAAGTGAAGCTTATTTCTGCAATGCCTTAAAGGTATATTTTGACAACTCAGAGAGTTTTCTGGTATTATGTTCTAGTAGCTTAAGGTAAGAATGTGAATTTTGGTGGCTTTGCAATTGTATGTGACTTTATTTGCAGCAAAACAAAGTTATAGAAAAGCAGATTAATTTGATTGCAAGCTACATAGCACGTATATTCAACAGTCAAACTACTGGGTAATCTCTGGACAGTTCTTGCATTTATTTATCTATTCGAATTTCAATTATCTGTACAATTCTTCAAAAAGAGACAGAGCCTCTAAGAACAGGCAAAATACTTGATGGATTTGTCTGATGTACACTTTCCTTCACAGCTTAACTTTACTTATCCAACCTAACGCAGTCCCAAGAACTACATGAGGGGCAGGAGAGACTGGATCCAGCCTTCCAGCTGATGCTGAAGAAACCACCCATGCAAGACAGTTACTTAATGACTTAAAAGTTCAAAATGCCAACACATCATTTTGCTGATACAGGTGAGGTTAAAGATATTGAGAGAGATGGAGAAGGAACTTAAATATAAGCTAGGAAATTCCACCAAAAGCAATATCAAAGTTATGATTTAAACCTTTTTATAATCAGAATTTTTTACTTCCTTGAGATGAGAGCAAATTTATCAGCTGGACATGGAAGTTAATAAAGTGCAGAAAGGACTTTCATGGGAATGGGTGGAGTTTTACATAGAAGACCACTGTGAGACGGATTAATCTTAAGTCAAAAAGTAAAACTAAATCATTAAATGAACATCTCTGTCGTAAGTTGAGCAACATCAATTACTTCAGGCTAAATTTTAGCTCTTGAAATACACGGGAATAAAAACCATCAGACTTTTTCCACTAGAACAACTTGTGAAGTTCCCTTGCCAAATCCTTGCCCTGGTTAGGGTAAATCAAAAGATAAAAAGACCTCTGTTTCTTATCTGGAAGGAGTTTGTTGCTCAGTTTACCAGGTTCCTTTGCATTCCTATCCACTGTTCAGAGGAACTCTAAATCCAGCAGGCTGTGTATGCCTTAGCAGTAGGATTCAGAGTATCAGATAGGTCCAGATATTGTCTCAAGCTCCAAAATTCTCCTAATTGATGTGGTAAGCCCTCTATTTGAACCCTTTTAAAAGATATTTCTTTTTTTGTGACACCCACCGTCAGATTTCTGAAAGATGAAGGCAGCCATCCTTTTCTTTGATACAGTGGATCCCACTGAGTAGAAAAGGTTCAACAATCAGCTCAGACTCTTTCTAAATCCTGCTAGACATTTGTCTACAAAACTGTGACTTAAGTCTGGTTTTCCTTTTAGCGCACACAGAACCAGCCAAACTGCCTGAGCCATCTGGGAGCTGTTCTCTTTGACCACTCACTACTTGCTGTTTGTGCTGCCACATTAGAAGACAAGTTTTTATTAAAACTGAAATAAGATCAACTCCTTTATTTTATCATAGCAGAAGTTTACCAAGCAGCTGTGTGGTATATGTTCTCATGCTCTTTGAGCACTGGGGGGTTTTATGTTTATAAACCTAATAATTTTCCACCAGAAACAGAGAAGTGTTTAGTAGACCTTTGCAGCAAAAATGAACAAAGCCATTGAGCACTTGAAAACTCCATGGAAAGGGACACAGTCATAACCACTCAGGCTCCACTTGATATAACAGGATTGGATTTGAATGGGCTTGACTGCAGAGGTCTGGGAAAGATGAGATTAGTACTGCAGGAAAATTACAGAGACTTTTATTTTATTGCTGGTACCACAGAAACTCTTATGGGGGTGGGATTGCTTCTTTGAGCACCATGCCTGAAGCAGGGAACTGATTCTTTCAACATTTTGGCACAATGTTTGCTGATACATTCAACTGTTCTGTTTGATGGGCTGTCACCATCTTCATCTTATCCAAAAAGAACTTCTCAATGTGATTTCAGCAGTGCTCTGCAGAGGAGGATCCCACAAAAAGCATTTAAGTGCATCAGACAGCACCAAAAGGGGCCCAGCTGGAATGCTGTGGTTGATGTGGAACACTGTTAATTTAGAGATATGGACCAGAATGCAAGTTCAGAAGAGAGTCATGAGAAGCAATCAGTAGCCTAGAAATTTGTACTTATGGACACTAAAAGCCATGGGAGTGATTAATAGTTTTAAAAAAAGAAGAAGACTATATATAAACTGCTGCTTAGAAAAAGTGGAATAATCTTCCTAACACGTCAGGCAAGAAATAAAAGCATAGACAGGTTTTTAGAAAACTGCTTTCTCCTATCTCAGCAGCAGAAGGAAAGAGATAGAAACTTTAATCAGAGGAAATTTGAAATCACAAGTTAAATCTGCCAGTATTCTCTTTGCTTAAATTAATTTGGGGAGGATTGCATCATTGATTTCCTGAAACACTCAACCTTATTTTTGATAATATTAGCAGTATGGTGCTGCTAATCATTCCAGCTTGGATTAATGACTTCAAGGAAGAGGATGTCCCTATTTCTTATCCTGAGAACAAGATGGAAAAGATGGAGAATAAAGAAATTTTAAATTCTTTAGGAAAGCAACAGAGTGCTCTTGCATTGTACTGAATAATAAAGATATAGACCTGCATGACATGTTGCTGCTTTGCCCTTATGTTCTTGTCACTCAGTGGAAAAGCAGAGTGAAGACAAGAGCTGAACCAGAGAGAAACAGAAATATAGAATTTATAAGGGAACTATCCAATATTTGGCTTAGGTCTTGTTGGTTTCTTTAATCTACTGGAAGCTTTAGCAGTTTATTTCCCGCAAGGAAAGATTTCTTCATAGAAATTTTTAAGAAATTTTCAAGATCTAATGTAATTTAATGAAATTTTCTTTTCAGAAGACAGAACTAGGGCATTTGCATTCCCAGTTTTGAATCTGCTCTTTTCAATCACTTTATTAAATTACTTTCCCTATGTACCAGTTTCCAGTTTGTATGGATACTTTATGGAATGCCACAATAAAAACCTCAAAGGCTACAGGATGTCCCGCTGAAAGGCAAAAAAAGCAAACCATTGTCAATAGATAATGCTAATTACTACCATCCTGTAGTAGCCAGAGGCTATTGGCTGCCCTCCTCCAGAAGCAAATAGTTACTTACCATGGGATTTTCAAGAATGTTCAGAATGCTTTAGTTTCCACTGACTGAAGCCACCACAGAAGGAGCAAAAAGAGAAGAGCTAAGGCCTTCTGATAAAATTTGAAAAGCCTGATCCCAGGCTGAACTGGAATGGCTCTACCAGGCCCATGGACACAGCAGGGGATGGCCAAGGAGGGGCTGCTGAGGGCACCCTTGGCCAGAAGGGCTGATGCTGAGAATTCAGAAAACCTGTAACAAGGTGTTGCTGCTACATGTAACCAGGGCTTTGCTCACCTATTTCAGCTGTGATCTTTTCCTCTTAAAGGGAATGCTGTGCTCTGGGAAACTGCAAAATCTCTCAAGGGCATGAGAATGCAGCTATTTTAGCTGGATGAAGAAATTCAGAAGGACTGTAATCTGGACCATTAACTATTTTTAATACTTCACAATGTTTTACTGATGCATTTGGGTTTTCCATTTTAAGGGTATCCTCCCCTTATCCCTTCTCCAGGATGTGACTCCAGTTTTATTAGATCATGAAAAATATGTCCTCTTCTTGCAGTGATGTGGCTGAGAGGAATAAAAGATGGCTCTGATGATATATACTCTCAATTGCACTAATAACATCTCATTTTTTCCCAACTTATCCTGTTGCTGCTGATAGAAGTGTTTCTGTTGCTGCTGTGAGGCGTCACTGTGACTATTGCTGTTCCCTTAGTGTCTTTTATGCTCTGGGATCCAATCCAGAAAAGCATTCTGTTAGAGGAGATTTACGTGGCCAGATTGCACAAAGAAAAATGATAACACCAACAGCAGCCCTATTTTTCACAAGAACATATTTACAAGTCTAAGGCATCATGCCAGAAATAGCTCTCCTTGTAACACGTAGCTCACTAAATCTAAAACCTAGCCCAGTCTTTGGGTTTTCTTAAATCTGAGTTCAAGAAGTTTCAATGTGGTCGTGCCTACCAATAAGCTGAAGATAACAAAACTTTCCAACAAAAAGCAAAACAAACAAACAAACCCAAAAAACCGAATTAAAAAACCACCAGCAAAACAAACAACACTCCTACATGCACACATTATACGCATTTTGACACATTTAACTTCTCTGCATCAGCTGACAAAAAAGTCAATAACCTCCTAGATAAGAATGCATTTGCTGGAGCAGTATTATAATGTTTTCTGTGAAGTTACTGGTTTAGTTATTATTTTGTGCTTTGTTGCCAGTATTTTGGTAGGAAACAGGTTTTTTTTAGTATTTTTTAAAACTTTTAATAGTTTTGAAATATTTCTAAATGTTCCCTGTCAGCCCTTGTGATTGCAAATCTGGCAGTCTAAAGTGTGCTTATACCATTCACATATATCTGTCACTTCACACCTGGCTTCCATTTTTGACCTGCATTTTAATTACTTCAGGCTGTTTGAGTAAATAAATAATAGAGATCTCATTCCTTATAGAATGGATAATATTTTTTATGCATACACAATGCTATTCTTTTTCTGGCCTTTCACAAGTTTTAAGATCTTCTCTCACCAATGGGTTGCTCTAAGATGCCATTTTCTCCGTTGGAAATAATAAACCTCATCAATATCTTTTCATGTTTTAATCTCAGACTAGAACACTGTCTTTGCCAGAATTAGACTATGATCTGCATTGCAGCCATCAGTATGCTCTGTTCACCTGAATAAATACACCTGTAAACTCCTTCTTGCAAATAGTGTACCAATAACTATCAAATATACTCCAAATTCTCATCCTAGTTAAACTGGTGTAAATTAGGATGAACTGAATTGACTGCACCATTCACCTTTTTTCAGGTTTAGTGTCTCTCACTGTTGTAAAACCAAAGCAATGGCATTAGTCCTTTAGCATTTTATACTTTTGCATAATAGAATGGAAGAGAGAGAGCACAACTAGTATGAATTCTGTACTTTATACAACAGTTCTTAGTCAATACATTGGTCATACTTTAACATGTTGTTTTCCCAGGACATTCTAAACTGGCACTGTTAAAATCTGGCTACAAAACAGCTGAACCAGCAGCTGGGATAAAAGAAGCAAGAGCTTGCTCATCTAATGCAGCCCTAGCAAATGTAACTGAAGCTGAGGAGCTTAGGAGAGTGAGACCTGTGTTAAAGCACATCACCATCTGTGGCACTGCTTTGTGCTCTGCCCCAGTGGCACTCAATGGTGCACCTGTACCCTGGCCTCCAGGAAGGATTTAAAATGACCTGGTACATACCTGATGGCATGCCAGTTGTGTCACCAGTCTCAGTTCAGGATCTGGGAAATTCCCATGATGTTTAGCTTTGAGATCAGTATTTCCCAGAGGTGCTGAGGGTCTGTGTGCTGAAGGACAGCACTGTCTGTCCCTCCTTAGCTGGGGACACACTCACACAGTCAGCACCTCACTCCCTGCCAGCTGCTCTGCCTCTGCACTCGCATCTCCTTGAAGGGGAGCTGTGCAGAGAAATCTGCTTTCACAATAACACTTCCCCTGACTGCTTTCCTTGTGAGTTTACCTCTCAGCAGCTAGCAGGATTTTGAAAAACTCACAAGGCCACTGGCACACCAGGAATGTGCGATTAGTTCTGATTTATAATAAATTATCTATGAATTCACAGTAGTTAACATTATGTTTACGTTCCTGGGAGTTGTTATTGCTAATACAGGCACAGCTGGAGAATGTATATTTTTCCTAACCCTAAGTAATTGCATTGAATAACTCCTATAGTGTCACTGTAGGTGTATGAAAAATCAAATATAGGGGAAAAAAAATCTACCCATGGAAATCTCTCCCCTCATTCTCCAGGAAAAGGACAATTTTAACAAATAATTATTCTCCCTTTCCTTTTCCAGAACTAATTCTAATGAAAGCTAATGTGGCTAATACAGTAATTATAATTGAATGATACATTTCAGGTGTGTCAGAGTCTTCCCAGAAACTCAGACAATGAATTCAGGTTTAAGTCTCCACGTTTTGAATTACTTCCTTAATCGGACGTGCTGCAGCAGGGCCGATTTGCAGCATATCATTCAGGATGTAATGGAGATGCAGGAACACGTGTGATGGCTTTTAAGAGAGCCCTAGAGAAGTGTTCTACAAAGGGTAGATCAGTGAAGCAGAATAGTGCAAATTCATTGCTGTCATACCAGGCTGCTCCTCAGTCTACCAGCCCAAAGGAGCCCAGGGAGCTGGTTTTGGAGATAGTTCCACCTAAGTGTTTCATTAGCTGTACATCTTTCCTCAGCAGGCTGGCTAAAGGACAAATTCAACGGCAACAAAAAAGTCAAAGCTTATTTGTCTTCTAAAGGACCAGAATGTGTACCCTAAATAAAACCAGACAGCTTACCAAGGGGTAGCTAAGATTAGAGATCTGGAAACTCTCTCTTATGGGTACCCATTGTCTGAGATGCTATTTATATATTTTACCTAGTAACTATGTGTGTCCAAAACACATGAAACAAGGAGGGAGCAGAACCTGGGACTCTCTCTTGCTTGCACATCACTAGGCAATAAATTGTAGCTGTCTGAGAACTTCCCCTGAGCCTCCAGAACTCCCAGAGAGCACAGCCCTTTTCCCCAAAGCCTGGAATTAGCTACGTCTTAAAAAGTCCTGTTGCAGGTGAAGAATTGACTGTGATTCTTCCCAAAGACAAGTGGTAATTAAATTCTGCATCCTGGGGAAGTGCTCAGCCAGTAAGTTATTGTGCAAAAGCACAGCAGCAGCAATGCTTCCTCTGGCCACATTTCAGAAGGGAAAAACAGCAACTTCCCACTTCTCCAGTGTTCTTCCCAGCTTTGTTCTCGAAATAAAATGTAATCCCAAAGTTCCCAGAGTCCTAAGATTCCTGGATTAAATTTTATTTGGGAGCCTCAAAGTTTTATATTAAACAATGCAGAGCTTAGGTCCCTCAGGCCTAATCCTTTACATATCAGCTAAAAATAAAAACAGTATGTAATATGCTACAAAAGACAAATGAGATTCTTCTGTAAGCAAAATTCTGGCTGGGATGAATGAGCTTCCCAACCTAGTCCAGAAAGGACAATGAAGCAAGTAGTATAATTTAGTGCTCAGAACTAGTTACATTTTACTGTTCACTCACACATCTCATTCTGGACCAGTGTAAAACACAGAATGATAAACCTCCCTGGAGACACAGAAGGAAGAAGGGCACAAGAAACATTACCCTGGGACCAGAACAGAAGCCTGACAAATGGAACTGGCTAGTTCAGGATGATCTACTTAATGGAGTAGAACTATAGGAAATGAATGAAGATGGAGGCCTAAGGGTAAAAATTGAGTGATATCAGGGAAATGGAGATGAAGTGTGAGTTTGGCAGGCTCTTACAGGATTAGGCTGCAAATATTAAGGGATTGTCTGCTAATCCCTAATTATTCTATTATGTATGTTACCTGTTATGCATTAGGTACTGCTGCTATCATTACCTTTTTCATCTGAGTGGTTATTTGGACTACCAAGATAACTAGCAGAAACTACAGCATCAAATGCAATTTAAAACAGAAGGGTTAAAGGGGAAAGTGCTTCAAGTCTTTCCTTCCCAATAGAGTATTTATCCCCAGAGGTTTGAAGAAGTGAAGATTTTATTCTGGCTAAAGTTTGGTTTTAAGCATTTAAAGTAATTTCTCTGGTGCAAACCAAGTGTAGCATGGCACCAACGTAATTTCTTCCACAGAAAGCATTTGTACCAATGTTCTTGTAAGACAGATCAATGTAGAAGATGTCATTCACCTCGAAAGGCAACAAGCATTTATTATACACCAAGCAATTCTAGTCACCAGCCTAACATCTCAGTTTTATAAACTTTTAACTATCCACCATTTTCTAGCTGAAAAAAACCAAATAACTGTTCCCTCCTTCTACTTAAAGCATATTACTCACAGTTCTGAGATTCTAAGTATTAATTTAATCTCATATTACCTTACTGAAGAAGGGAAAGTATGTCATTAGAAAATCTTTAAAAGCAGGAACTTGTTCCTAGTCCTTTATATACAGGTTGAATCTAAATACTTTTGAATTTGGAAACTAATTTTAAGTCACTTGTAGGCATTTCCAAAATGCATTACTTGAAGTGGTTTTCCTGTATGAGCTTGTGTTTACTTACCTAGTAAGGAGGGCTAGTTAGGCAATTAAAAAATAAAGTTTTTTATTGTTCACTCCTTTCTAATAATAACTAATGGGCAGAAAAAAGCACAAGACCTGACATTAATAATTGAAACTGTGTTCTGTATGGCTTCAAGCAATTACAATAGACTAATTTAAAAATAAGCACATATATTGCAATCTGTATCTGTTATGGTTAGAAGTATGTTACTGTAAATTTTTACACATGCCTGTGCTTACTCAAAAACACAAAACCCGATTAATTCCCCTGTGCTTTGTGTAGAGTAGCCTAGCTATTATGCTGAGGAGAATATGTTGCTTTACTGTTCCTTGGAAGGACTAAATATGTGCATGTATACACTGAAGTTTTCAAATCTGCTAAGGTGATGCAACAGAAATAGAAAAACTTTTCATTCCTATTGCTGGGCCTTAGTAACTGTGCAAGTTGGAACAAAAGAAGCTTCAAGAAAGAGAGGAACAAAGAGAGAAAGATTGTCTAGCCATTTCTATCAGGTAGGCCCCTCACATCAAATAGCTTCTGGGGAAGATACAAAAACTTTTGTGGGCTTTGCTGCAGAGCAAAACTTTCCCTGGCATGCACTGAGTTTCTTCTATTTCAAAACACTGTTAATTCTGTCCCCAATATTATCTATGAATATTAATTGTCTGTGTATTGGGGAATAGGCAAACCACAATAACAGAGGGTTCCCTACATTCCTTTGTAGCATAACACCTCAGGAATATTTTTCTCCCTCATACTCTGCATGTAGCCCCTAGCACAGAGAAAAGAAACAGCTTCTTAAAGTTCTGCTTTGAGCAGAAAAAAATGTATCCAGGGGCTTTAACACTGTGGAAAAGCTTGTTATGAGAACACCAAGATGGGCTTGGTGTAACAATTTATTATTATTTGTTGTGATCCCATTGGGCAAATTATGGGCAGCATGGTTCCCCTGCAACCTGTGAAGGTCTCTTACAAAGACAAAGAAGAGAAGACTGATTTGCAGAATCAAAAGGAAGAAAAGTTAGTAGGAAGCTCTTGTATACTCTCAAAAAGAAGTGTTTTCCATTTGAATGCTACAAATTACCTATTCCTTTGAAGCTAGTTTAGAACATTTCCTTGAGAAAGAATTAAAAAGTCCTGAGTAATTGAGGGGTAGAATTATTGGGGAGCTCTTAGATGAAACCTACAATACAAACTTCTGTTAGTCCGGATCTCCAAGTCAGAGCTCCAAGGGAGTGTGCTCTCAGCGACATTCTGAGGGCAGAAAAACCCTCTAGCTACATTTCCTGCTTCTTTTACTTCTTAGGAGGCTGAAGGGAACAGATGGAATTAATTATACACTGTAAAGCACAGTTTTGTTAAAATAATCTATGCTAGGAGTGTTTTGCCTAGATCAGCTGCAGTGTCAGTCTGATATTAATCTAAATCTCAGGTTAAACCAATTTAAGACAATTCTTTATTTGGTTGAAGGCTTCTGAGCACAGAGCTGGGTTAAGACCACAAAAAACCTTTTGTATGTATTTATTTCAATCCTTTTTTAAACTTTTGCTCGCCTCTCCTTTGCCTTACTTACCACAAAACTATGTTATTTTTAGTTCCTTATTGGCAATACACAATGATTACTTGAAGCAGAGATGCTTACATCTTTCTTTGTCTACTCTCACAGCAATTGCAGCAGTACTGGTATGAGGTGAGACAATTTCTGGCAATTTCAGACAGGGTTGGAAGGGACCTTACAGCTCATCCAGTCCCAACCCCCTGCCATGGGCAGGGTCACCTTCCACTAGACCAGGGGGCTCAGAGCCCCATCCAACCCAGCCTTGAACACTTCAAGGGATAGCTTATAAAATACATTTTCTCAACATGGCTCAGGTTTCAAAAAGGATCAGAAGAGGTCTAAAACATGATAGGTTATACGACAGGAATAATTGGTGATTATTTTCCAGAAATTAATTTTTTTCCTTTATATTAGATTTGAATGGTACTATCTTCTCTTTTGAGAAGTAGGCCCAGCCTAAGGATGCTTTGGTTGCCACTGTCATCGTAAAAATACCAGCAATACTAATAATAATGAAAATGGTGTTACTTTGTTAATATATTACTACAAGATTTTAACAGCATGTCTAGTGTTTTAAAGATGAAGCAATAAGAGAAATGTGATGTCGCAGCTTAAAATTAGAGATTCACAAATTCATACACCTTTTCCTGTCCCCTATGCATTCACAGAAAGAAAAAAAATTCTGCAAAATGTGTAGCAGAACCAATAGAACAGGGATGAGTATCATCTATGTTTGTATTCAGTTGTGATTTCCAGACTGTCTGCTTATCTAATCTAGTCCTAGATTACCATGGCCAGCAACAGAACACAAATCTTGCAAACTGTGTGGATGGATGCAAGTAGGTCAGCATGTCTGTCTGTGGCTAAATGGACAGTGACTGACTTGGGAGAGTGGCTCCCACACTCATCCTGAGTATGAATCTGGAAAAAGGGGCTTTGATTTCATGTAAAATAGTTTTACATAGAACACTTTACTTCTAAGACTTGTCATGCTGCTGTCAAAAAAAAAAAAAAAAAAAAAAAAAAAGGAGAGGAAAAGAAAAGAAAAGAAAAAGCAGAGGAAGATGTGAAAGTCCCGAACCAAAGGAAGGATGCTAAGGAGTGATGGAGTGTAATCCATCACTTTCACAATCTCCTCTAGTTAGGCTCAATTTTAGGTGTACTCCTTTCAATTTTTGACCTCCAGGGCAGAAGCCTTGCAAAAAAAAAAAGCCTGGCTCAGTAGAGGGGAGTCGTCCCTAATAAATTCAATTATGGTTTCTTAGTAAACAATTCTGCTCTTCTCCTGTGCCCCAGTGGTGCCCAAAGGATGCACCTGTAGTATCTCCTTTTCCTACAATTCCATCATGATGTGCTCTGCAGCCTGGAGCTGTGCTGCTGCTGGAGTCTGAGCTCACCAAACCTGCCTGACACAAAGCCAGGACACAAACTGCTGCCACCTCTTTTGAACCTCTCTTGTGATGCTCAAGTTCCCTGGGGAGCAGGCACTCTAATAAAGGTGTCTGCATTTTTATCTCTGAGGAAATGACAGAAAACAGGCAATTTTTCCTGTCATAATGACACCTTTAAGAAATGAAAGAAGGATTAAAAAACTATAACCATACTTCAGCAATGTTGTGCCTTCTGCAGCCCAGGCTCTCATTTTAATTTTCAACTAGAACAGAACACAAAAACTTTAATTGCTTAACAGTGATCTGGAAGGAATGAAGAAAGGTTTAAAGGGCAGAACCAATACAATCTAAATACTACATCATCATTTTAGACTTTGAGCTGTACAACCATTAATATGAAAATATGAAAATTCACTGAGGTCTTACTTTTCTCAATTTACATATTTATTAATTATATTTTTTGTCCTCAGGTAATCTGCATATACAACTTGTAATATTATCTGTCTACTTTGCAGACAGAAGTCTGAGTTATGGACTACGTCATTTATTTCAGTTGAGGGTTGGGATTTTTTTTGGTTGCTTGAGTTTGTTGTTAGGTTTTTTTTTTTTTAGTTTGAAAACTATAAAATATAATGAATATGTTAGAAACATCAAGTCTTCACAGTTGAATATTTAAAGGGGGAATAAAAGGAAAATAATTTTATTATCTTGATCATTTTCTCAACTTTCTATTATTTTAAATACTGTATTACATTTATTCAGAAAAAGCTCTTTTCAAAAAGAGGAACTACACATTTTTTTGAATATGAACAGAGTTGTTCAAGGGAGCTTGTAGCTGAATTAGGTCAAGCTTGACCATAGGTGATGGCTCATTATTGCCTTGAAATTCTGATCCTAGGCTTTTAGGCCATGGAGTCTTCAAGGCCTTTAGAAGAAGAAACAGAGACATAAAAAAGCAAGTAAAATGCTTTCAGGTTTCAAAAAGAATTAAAAGTTGTCAAGGCAAAGAACTTATAAGTTTACACTTGGAAATGGTTTACCATCAATCATAATAATTAGTGGTTGTTATCCTGCTTTGTTTGATAATGATGAACAAAGCTAAGCTCCTTCTGTCCTGACAGGATTTGAAGCCTCATTTCTGAACCAAAAACAGCAGAAAAAAAATGCAAATCTTCACAAAGCCCTGTGCACAGTGATTCAAACCTGGGAGGTGTTTCTCAGTTATCCAGCAAACCTTCCTAACAGGAGAGGAACAGGTGGAGAGAAGATTCAGAACCTCTCCATTCCCAGGTGTGAATTGTGATGGTTGGGAATACTGCCATTGCACCTCCCTGGATGCTGATGTGGATTCAGAACCCAAAGCCAGCCAAAACAGCAGGTCAAGCCTGTGAGATCTTGCCTTCCAAACCACAAAAAGCACGTTCTGTAGAGAGAACCTCCTCTCTAACCTCTAAGTTGAGGACTGGGACAGAAGTTGTAATAATCTGTGGCAATTAAGAACAATGTGCTTTCTCTTTTTGATGTCTACTGTGATTTCTTCTTGGGTGTCTACTGCTAATGCTAGAAGATAAATAAATATCAGTCTAGACAGTGCTTAGTGACAATATATGTAACTGTCTTGCAATCTGAGGATTTTTAATTTGATCTTGCACGCTTTAAAAAGATTGTGTTGAATTTATAGCATCTGTTGTCATTATTGTTATTCAGTATAACATGAACTCCACAATGCAGTTAAATGATCTCAGTTCTGAGCATGATGCAGACAGAGTGCAATGAAGAGTTCCTAATCAGAATTAGGAATGCAGATGCAAAATGAATGCATTCATAGTCAAACAGTAAAATTAAATTGCAGGTTACCAGGGGAATTAATCTTGATTTGCAGCTATTTATGATAAATAGGATTCGGGATGCTGGTGTCAATGAACTGCTCCTTACTGAAGGGAGAGATAAACAGCAGCAGCAGGACTTCAGGAAAATTAGCTACCAGACTGGTTAAAATAACTGAATGATGAGGTGCACCAATTAAAAATCATTTAGCAATTTGCATATAGGTAACTCACTAGAAGATCACAGATACCTCAGTTTCAAATTTGCATTTTATCTCTTTGAAGCATATAATAATTAAAATGGCCATTAGTGATAACAAGAATTAATCACATAAATCCTCTCATTCATTTATTTGACATAATAGAACCCAAAGTCTTCTAATGTTGTTTTCTCCCTTATTATAATCAACTCTATGAATCTACAAATTATGAAAATAAATGCCTTAAATTCCTAGAAAATATTTATGCCTCATGCCATGGAGATGTGGAGAAATGTCTGTGTGTATGAATATACCTGGCTCTTAAAGAGTACACAGAGGATAGGGAATTTATATCTAGACTGTGTCTGAAAAATACACCAGCCTGGAAACCAGTACCAAATGATCTATCTCTGTTATGTAAGATAATTAAGTGGCTTAATGAAGAAATTCTTCAAGGAGACCAATTTATTATAAACCACAGAGTTCTGATGATCATCAGAAAGGTAATATACTGCTTTTGAAGATCCAGAAAAGGAGGACAGACGACCTTAATCTATGAACCAAATAATACAGCACCAAATATATAAGCTGGTTTTAGGCAGACATCTATTAATGAAAAAATGTCTTAAAATGTGAAAAAAATAACAACAAAAAAAGAGTATTTTAAAAGGGTAATGATATAGAGCACAGACTTGAAACCTTAGCCATCTATTACTTCCACCTCTGAATATAACTTTCATACTCTGAGTAAACAATAATTTTGCCTTTCCTTTATGAACTCCTAGAATGCTTCTGATGCAACTTATGGCAGTATTTGCTTATGACTAGGAACAGTATTCTACCAGAACACCAAAGCTCAGGAGCTGAACAGCCACAAAAAAGTTCTCCAGGTTTTGTTGCATTTGTCTCGGAATTTATCTTTCATGGGAAAGTAAGGTAGCAGATATCATTACTAAATGAGAATCTTTAATTTTAAAGAAGAATTTAAATGCAACACATAAGGGCTGGA
The DNA here is from genome assembly GCA_017589585.1 of Phylloscopus whistleri. Lineage (NCBI taxonomy): Eukaryota > Metazoa > Chordata > Aves > Passeriformes > Phylloscopidae > Phylloscopus > Phylloscopus whistleri. The sequence goes on from JADMLD010001220.1 coordinate 1,195,889, forward strand.
CTGGCATTTTGCCAGGTACCTGCTAAATGACAGTCACTTAGAGTGCTACCAGAATTGAGTTCTGTTGCACAAATAATTGAAAAATGAAGTTTCAATGAGACAAGACTAGAACCCAAACTTTACACAGCAATCTACATTCATAGAAGAACACCCTTCCTCATTAAGGAGCTGAATCAGATGCATATTTAGATGGAGATGAAAGTGTCATAGCAAAATAAATGTTTGTGTGTGCCTGCATGTTCTATGTATGGCTCAGGAACGTTCCCATAAAAATAAGGCTGTATTTTCAAACTAAGTCCATTATTCAGGTGTTTATGTGAGTTCCTAATTCACAGCATTGACTCTTCCCCTGGAAGCAGAATTTTTATTGTTGTGTCTCCTCTCTAACTTAATTGAGTCCTCCTCTCTTAGGTAGACTATTTGCAGATATGCTTAGAAGAAAGAGAATTCTGTGTGCAGAGGCTTCCATGCCAGAGCTCAGCCTGTGAATGCTATGGCCTTTTAAAGACTCACTAATTGCATGACAAAACTTGAAATCTTTCCTCACAGGTGAATGGCTGACAGCTGCTTAAAGGCTACTTGAAAATTCTGGTGGATGCTTGCAACCGAGTTGGGAAAAAAACACTCTTCAGTTTCTTTATGATCAATGAGAAAATTCTTAATTGGCAGTCTTTCCCACTTCAAAATGAGCTTTGAAACACAGGTAAAATAGAAGCTAAAAAGATGCAAACAACAACAAAATCCAATGTGTGTTTAAAATATGGAAGACAGTGGAGGGAAAGCTGGGGCTTTAGTCAAACCTTCTGTTCATAATAGAGGAATATTTAATAAAGATGAATGAAGAAAATATTAGTGGCCCCAGAGACACTTTCTTGGAGTCCAGGAGCACTTTGCACAGAAAATATCTGCTGAAGTAAAGCTTATGTAGTACAGGATTCAGAGTAACCTTCCTGTGGGAGATATTAATTGTCCTAAGGTTCTGCATGTACACTGAAAAACATGAACTGAGATTTTTCGACTTGAATATTTGAAATATTTTTTTATAAATCTTGCCATTGCTCAGCTTGTCACATGAGCACGATGTTACAAAGAACAATGCCCAGCCCCAAAATTTTCAAAATAACAACTCTTCTGCATTGGTGTCTCTTGTTTTGATTTCTGTTAGAGTCAGGTGAGTGAGGTAATGCCATCTCAGGCAAAATTCAAGAATTTTTACCCACCACCAGAGGCTACAAGCCAGGTTTTTGAGCCAGGTAAGGGAAGAGGCCAATGAGCAGATGCTGCAAGGTGGGGTAATACTTTTTATCATGCCAGTGTGATCAACACTGCAACCACCACTGAGCCACAGACCTCTGAATTACAACAATCAAGACTTGTCATTGGTTCCATGGATGGTGGCATCTTTCTACCCTTATTCTTTCTTTTTCTTTCTTTTCCTTACTCATTTTCTTGTTAACTTTATGCTTTTATATTGCTATATTTCTACAGATAATAACCAAAATGGCTACATGCCATAACACAGCTTTATTAAAAATCTGTTTTAATATCTGATAGGTGATAGGCTCTGTGAGGCTACATTTAAAATGTAAACCCCTCAGATTAAATGGCCTGGTGCACATTGTGGCAGTAAAAAAAAAAAAAATAGAAAGAAAAAAGAACTCTGGGCAGCAGTGTAAGTAAAAGACATAATATAATAGATTCATATTCTTATAACCATCCTCAGAGGCAACTTGCATCAGTAATGGCAAAGCAACAGGTACAGAGTGCTGAAGTGGCACAGACAGGGTATTCAAATACAGACTCCATGCTTATATTTAATAACCACAGCAGGTGAACAATTGGATTTGAAAGGGAAATTAAATAGACTGACCTAAGAGCAGAGGCATTTATTGTCTAGCTCTGTACTTTCTATTCCATGATTACTGCAAAGCTCTTTTGTAAACCAATATGAAGGAACACATTACTGTGACTGTGCATCAGCTAAGCACAGTAGCCACAGTAGGAAATACAAAAACATTTTTAAAAGTCAAATTCAATCAGGTTTTACCTCCCAGCTTTTATATTCCCTTTTATTTTAATCTCTTTTCCTGCATGATGCCTGCTTTAAGCCTAACTTTTTTTGCATTAATGCTGTTTCTAAATGCCTGATAACACAATAAGGTAGAAAAATTAGCAAAGACTAAGAGGAAGACAGAACTCTCATCCTAGCCCCTTTTAAATTAAACCAGAAATTACCATTTATCTGGAACCATAAACAGCCAGCTACTCTTAAATTGCAAGACTAATTCAAAATTAAATGAAGACCAAAAACCTTCATGAGTTCTACAGTTTTGCAGATGAAAAATTGCTTTATGAGTTGAGACCATCACCATAACCCTGAATATGAGACGTAGCCAAGGAAAACAATTAGGAAGCTTCCCCTACCTGAAGACCAAACTCCAGAAACTAAGAAAATAAAATTACTTAAACTGGGAAAACATGTCAAAGTTATTGTGGAAGTACTAGTGACTAGTTTTGCCTTCTCTCCTGAATAAATGATTTGTAGCATTTAGCCACTGAACATTACACATTTTACTGCTCCTAATGCAACTGGCAGAGACTTCAGTGAGAACCTTCCCAGTCATAAGCCCATCTTTCAAAACTGAATGCAAATCATTGAAACCACAAGCAAAATAACACAGATTATCTAAGTGAGGAACAGAGGATATGAAAGCAGGACAATGGGTGTCACAGGTAATTATAAAGATGCATCTGGTCCCTAGTTACTTTTGACAAAGCTGGTTTTGTGATTTATGGCAGGTGCTTGTTTATAAACCTATTTCAGCACAGACACACTGAAGCACATTCATCATTCTGCCTGGTCTTCGTTATTGGATAAACGTCATTTAAACAGAACCTGAATCCAGACTTCTGCTACGTTGACATAAAAATCAGGATCTCCTATTTGCCTGCATTTATTTATATATTTCCATTGACCTACAGAGGTAGGGTTTGTTTGACAAAGGCTCTACACTTACCCCACAAGGAAAGCAAATCAGAGTGAGCTGAACTTCAGGAAAAATTGCTGGCAAGCAGTACTTCTTTTAATATTGGTATTTATTTTTCTGTCCTGCAGTTGTGTTTTGTGGAAATGCAGGATATGTGCAAGTTCCAGAAACCACAACTCTGACAAAAAAAACCCAGAATGCTTTTGGGGTATTTTGGGGCAGGGGTGGACAGGGGGAGGCTGGAGGTTTTTGACTTCAATGCCCTTTTTTTTTTTTACTTTAATGCCCTTTTTAAACTCACTTTTCAAGCTGTGAAATCTGACATAGTCCAAAGTTTTTCTTATCCTGTACCAGGGAAAGCTGGACGTGAGGAATTGCTCCATTACTGCGGCATGGAGCTGTGCAATTGTCTCATGTGAGCAGCACAGTTTTTGTTTCTTGATTTTTATCTCACAGAATATTTCTTGCTGGAAACAAAGCTAAACAAAGGAGTCCAGAAAAAAAACAGTGAGAACAGAATCCTTTGTGCATTGCCACAACAAGTACCCAGAGCCCACCTCGCTAGGGAAAGTAAAGTTATACAACAGTATGGCCTGGTTTTGTAAGTTTCAACTATCAATAAACAGCTAAAGGTAGAAAAAGGAAGTTGAACAATCTAGAATTTGTGCAAAAACAAAGCATATATTGAGGTTTTTAGGAAAAATTATGGTAGTAGGCAGCATGGTTTTTGTTAGAGTTATGGGTTTAATGCAGAAACTTTGAGGCAGCATATTTTCATGGAAGGAGGAATGAAAATATAAAGGCAATAAAAGCTGAATGGCTAAAACTCAACTGCATCATGTTCTTCTTCTGCTCAGTGCATTAAGCTGTAAGTCCAAGTAGTTTCCCAACTGTTAATCGTTACAGAACTTAAAGAACTTATTATGGAAAAAAGACAGTAAGGAATATATTTGTTAACGAACAAACAAAAAAGCTTTTTAACCACAATTAAATCTTCAGAAATTTCTCATTATGAAAGCCAAGCCAATCAGTGTCACAAAATGTGCGTTCATATGCTGAATATGTGATTTCATGATGAATAAATTGTTGTAACAATATTCTTTAAATCAGAGCACTGATTTCAGTAAGCAGAATAGAGATATATTTTCTGAATGGAAACAAGGCATACCTCAAATACTATCTGCTGTGAAGAAAGTCTCGGTCGCCAAGTGCACAAAAATCAAAACTTAGAGAGAATTTTTAGAAATAGCTACACATTTATAGGCCATCCTGGAGATGGAATGAACCACATGAATTATTGCCTGGCTTGGGAGCTGTTTTGCTGAATGCTGACGGATTGACAACATGACTACTGGAAACTTATAGGAATTATAAAGAAACTCACAGGAAATATAAAGTAAAAATGAAAGACTGTATTTCATTTTACTTTCAAAGTAACTCCATGTATTGGACTAACACAGAAAAAATAACTCACACTATAAGGCTTAACAAAAAAACCTTGTTGACAATGAGGCCAATAGTTGCAAGATTAATTTTAGGTCTAAGTAATTTCTTCACTTCCTATTAAAGACTGTCCATACAGTTTCAGCTGTTACCTCCTTTCTGTAATTTGGTTGCTGAATGCATCAGCTGGAAAGCTGCTTACCTGTAAATAAAGATATGCAATAACTTCTTGTTTCAGCAACAGCAGAGTCACAACATTTATTCATCATGAAATCACATATTCAGCATATGAATGCACATTTTGTGACACTAATCTAATGACAATTAGATCTGTCAATCTGTGACAGATCTAATGACAATCTATGCATTTCTCAATAATTTCAATCTATCTATCATAACATTATTTGCTATCACACATGAAAAATTAATCCTTTGCCTGTGAGTTGTTATTGAACTTACTGTACATGTCCAATGTCTGAAATTCATACTAAATCCATATGCTTTTGAAGGAACACAAAGCCTACTTTAGCACAGCACTACTGGAAAGAGAGCCACTGAAAGAGCATCAAGAATTCTTGTTGGCTCTTTCCCTGCCCCAGCACGGGATTAAATGTATTTATACTGTTCCAGAAAGACACTTATTCTTCCTGCCTGTAAAGATCTTTAGAGTTGGTGTGAAGTGGCCCCAAGCCAAAATTAGAGTCTTCAGGTCAGGCTATATTGCTTTTCATTAAAGAGAGCCTGTCATCTGGAAAATTATTTCCAATTTCTACTCTAAGGGGGCTTTGTTGTTACTATTATTGCCTGGAACAACATAACCCTTGAGACGGAGAAAACTTAAAAGAAGAGGCTTGAAACAAATCTCTCCTAAGTCCTTTGTGTCTTTACAAGGTAGGTCTCTCCCTTCAGGTTTGCCTTTAATCCAAGAACCCGGTCTTTTCCTGAAGTGTGCAGTCTGCAATTAAACTGAGCAGCATTCAACCACTCCATCCTCTTTTTCCTAGTCAGAGGCAGGCATAATAAATGTATTTGTCATTTTGCTGATCCCTTGCCAATCCTCCACATGTCCTCAAAAATGACAACTGCAGACCTCAAGTATCCACAGACAAAATTCATCAGGCTCACCAGATTTAAGAGCAGTTAAGAGTTCTGTTTTTTATTCTTTCCTTCATCAAGATTGAAAGGCTTTTTGGTTGTTGGTTTTCCCCTCCTCTACTTTCCTCTGCTCAGTTTACTTTTTTGCAAAGGTTGATGCAGGGAGAAAAAAAAAAAAAGTGTTCAGTGCACTAAAAACTTACTTTCTTAGCATCATCTGTCAACAGCCTTCATTCACTCAGCAGCAAGTGCACAGATTGCAACTTTGAGTTGGCCACTACACGTGCTGTGCGAGGGAGAGGAGGGTTTCTTCACTTTGTTACGCTGCTGTACCTCCTTGGAAGTGCCAGATACTCCAGCCAAATTTTACTGACAAGTTGTACATACCAAACTCCCTTTGGCATTACTGGCAGCACTGATTTTTTACATTGCTAACTAAAAATCGTGTGCCCTCTGCAATGTTTCTAAATAAAGAACGGTAGCAAGGTGACCTATTTTCCAACATACAGAAAGCCCAGAACCACCCAGTCACGATTCTTACCACAAAATCCAGGTACACAAGCAATTTAGTCACATGTTAAGTTTTTATAAACCCTGATTCTCACATCTTTCAGAGACAGTTGCTAAGGTGATGGACAAAGGACCACATGAGTAAGAGCTATAGACCTGTGATTACCACTTTATTTGCATTCCCTCTCCTTTTTTTTCAGGATTTTTTTTTCTGCTTATTTCACTGGATTTTTAAAATTCTCTTTCTTTTCAGGTCTTGCTGTATTGGATGTTTCTTTAGGGATTTCAGTTTCTAGGTTACAGAAGGAGCACTCCCCTTTCCTTAAGGTCTCATGTCTATTTTTAAACCTAACCTCTTTCCAAATCACATTTTTCACTTTCTGATGTGGAAAGAACCTTCTTTCTTTCAGCTTTACAATGAAAAACAACTCAAAAAGAAAATTCCCTCATCTTTTAGTCATATTTCAGTCATCAGCAGCAGTTACCTGCCATTATTGCTACGGCGGTGGACGTGAAAGGACCTAAATAGATTGTCCTGCTGTTACCTATTTAAATTCTTATAAAAGGCACTTCAGCATGGATATAGCCTGAATGTACTACAGCAAAAAGAATGCAAAAAAAATAATACATTATTCTGGGAATGGTTTGTATACAGGAACTCTGAAAGGATGAGCTTGAGTATTTTCCATGCTCAGAAGAGCAGAGAAGGAAGTGAGGGACACGCTGTGGGGATTGGCACCTTATGGTGAAGGAACAGTTATGAGGTGTTTAAGTCTGGGAGGGAATGGCCTTGCATTTCCTTGTTTTAGCAGTGCAGGGTGCCTCGGCATGCTCACATCCCAAACAAACTGCCTAGATCAAAGGACACCACTTGTAAGGGACAGGGCAAGCATTATTATGCCAGATGATCTTAAAACTTTCTGATAAATTGCAAGAACTGTGAATTGGAGAGAGATCTATTTTAAAATATTCAGGAACCCTTTCTGAAATATTCCCATTGATATAAACAAATAGGAGCAGAGCACTAAAGGCAGATGTTACAAAGGGGAACAAAAAAACTCCTTAACAATCCAACAGTTCACTTAATCTGCTTGAGAACCTGATCCTCACCAAGAACCAAAATTTTAAACATTAACTTTCCCCATCCAGCATGTTGGGCATAGGAGAAAAATGTGCAGTCAGGGAACCTGACAGATAAAATGAAATGAAAAAAAATGAAGTGAAAGCAGAAAACAGGACCTGCTGCAGCACATGGGTAGAAGTTATTGTCAGGTCAGTAATGAGTCTTTGTACCAGCCTCTCCCTGAGGGACTGGGTGCACAGAAATACTTAGATAATTCACACAACTGTTTGTTAAGTAAGACTAAGCCTGGATGAACAGTTCAAATCCCCCTTTTCTTTTTTCTTGATGACTTAAGACATCTTACACAGCCCTCGTTTTAATTATGGGGTTTAAACGGCAATATTATTTTCAGTTCAAGAAGTGTTTAGTTCACATTTAAGCTATGATAAATGTAGATCCTTTGTCCCTTTTTTGCTACCTTTACTTTGACGTATAGTCCTCTGTGTCTGTCAGGCTGCTGATTTCAATGGTCGGCTCTCTGGTACTAGCCCAAGAGAATAGTTGTTGAGGTGACAGACACAGGTACCAAATGCTAGGTGTAATACAGGTCATCCTTTGTCCTGGCCTTTCTAATTTTAGATTGCAAGGACTGAGCAGCTAGTCAAATCTTTAATTTATCTGCCTTATAGATGCAAGTTAATCCTTTCAAGATTGCCAAAAGAGAATGGATACTTTTATGCAAGAATAACAGAAAATATCAATTACGTTTGTGAAATATACACTTGTAAAATTGCAAACTTGAGTGTACAAATCAGAATAAACGTGCTCAACACATGACATTGGAATAGACTACCATTGCTTGACACACACTGGCTTTCATAGATGTTACTGAAACCTCACAGTTCTGCAACAGAGCAATCATCTTCATTGTAAGACTCAAACTACTTCTAAACCTTCAAGGAGAATGGATGTAGTGACCCTAATCTCAGATATTAGTTTGGACAGAAAACTGGTTGCTGGTGTAGCTTTCAGAAGTGAATTCAAGTTATATTAATGGACAGATTGAATCAGGAAATAAAAAAAAAAAAAATAATGTTTTCAGATCTGTTTAAATACAAAGATTTTTTACCAAGATTTACAGGCTGTTTGTAAAATACTCCTAGATACTTGTAGAAGGTTGTTTCTCTTCTCCCCTTCTCACCCCACCAAAAAAAAAAACAAAACCCAAAATGGGAAAATTAAAATTTGAATCCTCAGCTGCTTTGTTCATGCTCTAAGGTTCTTTTGGAGAACAATTTGCAAAAATATTAACCTGTTAAAAAAGTATAGAGAATTTAGACAATTCTGACTGCAGGAATTCCATAAGGAAAATATTTTGTAGTCAAAATATCTCCAGTCATTTATATTTTATTTGATGATCCAAGGATGGTGTGATGACCTGGTGCTGTCCAGCCTTAAGACATCCAAATTTTCCACCCCAGTCATACCAGTAGTGTCCCAGACAGGTTGTCCTCCATCCTAGCAAGCAGGACATGCCCACACTGTGCATTTTGTGGGGCACAACTCCCAGCTTCTCTGGAGGGACTCGTGTCACCTCCTGCTCTGAGGCTCCTCTGTAACCCCCCAGCACAGGGAATGGCAAGGGGAAAGCCCCAGCTGGCAAGGTAAAAAGCCCTGTCCATTTCAGCACTGCCCTTCTGGTCCAAGGAGGCAGGAGGACATGTGTGTGTGAAGGGAACAGTTAGAAATCTTCCCTAGAACAGGCTGTCATTGTCTCTTCTCTTGTTTGTAGAGATTTACTATGGAGACACAACTCAAAAATTAGTTTCAAATGTTAATGGAACTGAAATTGGACGATAATCTCTGTTGGCCACACCAATCCCTGCCAGCCTCAAAGGGAGGATCAACAACTCAGGATCAACCTGCCTTGGAGAAATAGACATCTGATAAAAAATTTCATTTATTTTGTAAATTAGGCTGAATGAACTTTGTGAACTTCAGAATACAGTCATAATCCAGACCACTTTAACAATCTATGCTGGATGCACAGCCTTAGAATCTAACATGTGGCTATAAGGGAGGGTCAAGAGGAGGAGCCAGCTGATGGAAACCTGAATAAAACGTACTGTAACTATCTCAACACACATTATTGCTACAGTGGATACTTAAACAGGCACGCTACTGAGGAAAACCTTCTGTATTTATAAGCCATAGCTTGTAATCAGACCTTTGAAAGCTGCATGCATTAAGCAGTTTGCCTGCAAGCCTGATAGAAATTAACTGACCGTGCAAACACAACCACAATGCTCACGTGCTTCCCTTACAGTCAACTCTTAGAAAATGCAGCCAGCTCTCTTCATGCAAGCTTAGCCTCAAAGGCTTTAATAAATGTGACTCCATGGCATCTTAAATAGCCTATTAACAGCAGTGGAAGATCAGAGAAAGCCTTCATGCCAAACAGTCTGTATGACAGGCAACAACACAGTGCACATGTTCTGAATACTCAACTGGAATTATCATAAACAGCTTCGGGAGAAAAGGCAGGCAAGGTGGTAGGGTGAAATCTGCTTATTGCCAGCAGCCACACAGCAAACCTGCCTCAAGTAACCCATTTCGTGAAAAATGTCAGCCACAGGACAAGGCAGAGGATGGAATTGGTAGGAAGTGCACATCATGCCTGTATACATGTATTTTACTTGGACTGATAATCTACATAATCTAAGATATAGCCCCAAACTAGCTGCCTACGTTAATGATCTAAAAGCAATCATAATAAAATAAGATAATCTTAACTATTCTTGGGCTGTCAGAGAGCTCTCTAATTGCTCTATTTAAATTGTTCCATTTCAATTAAATTGAGCAGGAAAAAAAAAGTAATAGAATTAAGTGCTTCACTATTTACAGTCCTTGAGTGAATACAATTTACGTAATCTGTGTAGGATCCCTATTAGCAGGGCTCACAGTAAGAAACCACAGTGATTAAATCATTAAATCATATCTAGGAAGAGAGAACATTCCCATTGATAAAGGAAGCCTTGATGAGATGTTAAAACAATTAGAACCATCAAGTACTTTTATGAATAGCAAGGACTGTGAAGGCAGAAAAGGTTTTCAAAACTGGGGGATTCACACTATTTTTACCCTAATACATTTCACTTTCTCTTTGGTTCATTATCACTGATACAATTTGCATCCATTTTCAGTCATTAAATACTAGTTCAGCTCTTCAGTATTTCAAGCCCTGGTCATTAATGTGAAATCATACAACTTATTCCCTCTGCCCCTCCTATCTTTTCCTCAAAGAGAGCACCCTTTTCAATAAATGACTCTCAAATTGCTGTTAGGATAGTAATTTCTAATTTCCATGGTTACATTTCCCAAAAGAGCTGCTGCTGCTAAGAAAAACACATTGGAGGGTGGCAGAATTGGAATAGTATAGCTGGCTCTTAGTTCTCATTCAGGGAGGGGGGATGGAGGTGTTGGTTGCAATTCCTTAATTTTGTTTTTTCTCCTTTTAGTAGCTTGGTAGATCACACCCAAGGCCAGTAAATGCACACATCAAAACATGCATCTTGCTGCACAGGTCTCGAAGACAGTGACTTATTCTTGTGTTTCCACAGTTTTGGAACTATTAGAATAGATAGAAAAGTTTATCAGGAACATCAAATCGCCCAGTGCCTTGCCAAAATTATCACCGTGAGATGAGGTTGTGGTATCACACACAAATAAGAACAGCCCCAGCTACAAGATCAGCCATGGTCATCTCACAGACATGAGGTTATAAAGCAACCTGCAGAGTTACTCTCACAGGATGTATTTTACAGCACATCAGCACATTGGACAGGTGTTACACATTTTAATTCAACTTCTTTTCAAAGCAAAATTAAAGATGCACAGTTATTCACACTGAAGATAAAAGTTACAAAGTAATTTTGTATAGAGGTCTGGGTTTGGATTATAATATCCTTACTTTCTTTAAAAATCTTAGATCAATCCTGCAAAAGTTTCTCTAATTTAGCTTTGAGCTTTGCTTTTACATTTTAAGCTGGGCAGCTGAAGCTGTTGGTCAGGTAGAGGATAAAATAAGATATTGCTTATGCTACTCTTGTAAAGGATCACACTGACTTCAGGTTTGCCACAGAAATCACGCAGCTCAATATGATGCATCCTGTAAAAAATGACAACATTATTTCAGATGTGCCTGTTGACACAACAGACAAAAAGCTCCTTTGAAGCATCCATTGGCTTATCTGGAAATCCTTCCTCGTTCATGGATCATTGACCAGAGAGACAGGTTTATCAGAGAAATACTGATTTCCCCCAGTGGCATAAAAACACTGCTATAGTTTTAGAGGTTCTCTTTAGTCTTCTCGACAAATTCATGAGGCTTGAAGTTCTGGACATTAATAAATAAAAACCTAAGAACAGTGGCAGTTTGGAGATTTTTTTCTTCCTTAGCAGAGAAGAATGCTATTGCAATTATGCAAAACAAACCTCTTTTAAACCTAGTGCTTCACAGACATTATGGAAAATATGCCTATAAAGAAATATTTTATTGATGATTTAATTTTCTTTCCAGCATAGCTGGAAATTTCACACCTCCATCTTCCTTTAAGACTCATTTCTCTATCAGTGTGAATTAAATGTGACCAGCATTTCCTTTTGCTTAGTAGGAGATGATTAAGGAAATTATGAGAACTTTTTAAATTGTGGCATTGCCTTTTTTAAAAGATGAGTCAAAGAAGTTGCTGGGATTATTGTTATTGTTAAAAAACCCACTGTCTACACAACATTATCATGAACTTCGGAAAAGAGAGATCAAATAATTAAAATATCTCTTCCTTTTTTTGCTTCTATACTTTGTGTGCCAAAAGTAGATTTAAAAATCATGGCTGTATTTTGTAATCAGGTCCCCTACTTCAGTTTCCCCCTGTCCTTGTTTTTTTTTCTGTGCCAGTCACTGTTCTGGCCTGGTGCTTACACTGCTCCTCCCTGCCTTCAGCAGATCCCTCATTAAGTCACACAGGACTGACTGCATGCTGAACTGCACCTTGGCCAGCTACACCATTTAGAAGTTTAACTATGGATAATTCTCTGAAGTCCAAGTGTCAGGACCTCAGCACACATTTTCTGTGCTTATTTGCTTTTCTGAACAAGCCCAGTGAGTTCATTAAGACCAGCAAAAATAAAAAAAAAAACAACTGTCTTGTAACGCTGGCAAGTTTCAGCCAGCTTAGGAGCTGAAAAAATTCTTGTCCCTTTGATCAACTCCAACAATAAACTTTTCTCATAATAGTCTGATTCTTTAAAAAAAAAAAAAAAAGAAAAAAGAAATAAAAAGGTGTGCACTCCATTGTAAATATTTCCTTTAGAGCAAGAAACTACCTAGAATGTTCAAAGCATTTGTCTTTCAAGGGGAGCCTCACAGACATATCTAGGTGGAAAAACACATTAATGGCAATAGAATAACTGCAAATATTGGGAGAAGGAGGAGTGTTTTTGCTACACTTCTGTGAAATTGTTCTTAAATCTCTTTTTGTAGGAGAAACTGACTGTTTTAATGAGGGCTAGTGCCTCTGGTGCAAGGTTTCATGATGAGCTGATGAAAGCCTCAGTAGGTTCCATGACTTAGGTAAATAAATGAGCATCTGAGCATTCCCACAGCTTCCTAAATGGGATCAGTGTATGTGAAAATGTACCCCAAAATCCCTGCACTAACATACATATTATATAGGGTTTGAAGCCCTCATTTTCAAATGTACTGATGATTTTGTTATCACTTGTATGTACCTATTAATGTAGAAAAACTGTTTGTACCTTTTAGGACCAACTCCTGCAATTTCAAACTGTTGCCTCCTCAAAACAATTTAAGACAGAAACTTCAGAACAGAAGGTAAAATTGACTTAAGCATTTAATTATCTTGCCATAATCTCTTTGCCCTACACATTTATGTCTTACAAAACATTAATGATTTTGTAAATACAGCTATTACTAACCTAATAAAAATGCTGTGCCAAATGGAAAATGAAGCCCGCATAAAAATGTAGACGGGTACTCAGGAGAGATGATACTCATCGATCTCCCAAAAATATGCTTGCCTGTATAAAACACAGCAGTTAACAGTGCTTTACATGATTCATAAGAGACTGTGCCACCATGAAAATAATGCTTGCAAACCATGCTTTCAGGCAACAGTAAGGTGAAGGCATAATGGTTCCTGCTGGTTTAGAGGACAGTAAAACAAATATTATCATATTCTCCACATCTGTCATAGGGACACCTTGAAAGTTAATCCAAATTAAGAAGAGGTATCAGTTTAAACTGCATTCATTAAACAGTATTAAATCTTGATATTGACACTCCAAGGATTAGAAATATGGCCGTGTTACTGCAGCTTAACAAGCTCAGCCCAAGTAACAAGCTTTGTATTTACTACTGCATTATAAAATGTGAGGTAAGATGAAGTCATTTAAACCTCTTGGCTGAATATATTTAATATCACATTTGCTGTGTGCTAACAGCATATGCACAAGTACATATTCCAGTTAAGCTCCTGCCTAGGAACTAATTAGCAAATGTCTATCTACGAATATCTAGACCCACTCTGACCATTGCAATTAACTCTTTTCATATGTAGCCACTGGAATATATTTAGAATTTGTGAGGTTTCCGAAGAGGTAACTTCATAGTCCTCATGCAGTTTCTTTCATCTGTAAAATTAATATTCCTCTGTCATTAATAACGGTATTTACATTAAATAGCCAAACAACCTCACCCCCTCTGCCTTCCAGCATCTACATCTTGCTTCTCCTTGAGTCTGCTGGTCTCAGGACCAGCATCTGCTGGTGGAAAGATGTGTGGAGTTACCCAATGACCAATTCAACTGATTCTGGGATAGTTTTGAATAGTCCATCATTGCCTAGCATTGCTTCTTGTAAAGCAAGCTGCCTTATAATGGGATACTTAAATCTTTAATGGAACAAAAAAAATAAAGAATAGGGTAATGATTAGCAGTACAACCAGCAATCAGTTCTGAGCAAATCAATATTAAAAAATGATTTCATGTACAATATCTCGCAAATGCAATGAAAAGTGAACAAACTGGCACTGCAAGTTAAGAATTATACTTCACTTATTGCATATCTGAGCCATTAGTGGGGGGAAAAAGAATTCATTCTGGTTGAACACACAGCAAAAATAAGTCTAACCAATACTTCATAGGTGTTTAAGATCCTGAATCCTTTCTTTGAAAGTATCAGGCCATTTTCATTAAGACACATGCTTAGAGGGGAGGAAATGCCTTTTTAAAAGGTCTCAGGCTTAAATGAGGCTTACAAAGTTCTAAACGTCCAAAGAAAAAAAATTGGTTCTAAGTGACTCATTTGGTTTGCACTGGTTTGTACTGAATGGCTCCAAAACTTCCTAAGGCTTTTTGTGGGAAAGGAAGGGAATTGGGCAGATCACAAAATTAAGTTCTTTCCTGAAAATCAGTTCAGACAGGTGCACCTTGCAACCTCTGAGGAGAAGGGCTGAACAACCTCCCAGTATTTCAGTTGGATCCAAGGACCACCCCCGTCTTTAGAGACTCCATAAGCAATTATCAGTAAGGGTTTTTTGAAACCTCTGAGCAGACAGAATGAGCATTCTCTTACATCAGTTTTCAACCTGTTGTTCTTCTGAGGCTAGAGACACTGCCTGGAGCTATACAGGCAGTGTGGCCTTGTTGAGGTCTGAGATGTTCAGGATCTTCGCCCAGGCTACCACAGATAAATCTCTTCAGTTAGATTCATTTACAAACAACTTTTCTTTGTGCAGTAACACACTGACCACTGACTAAACAGAAGACACTACTTTTTTTTCATTTACTTTACCCTGTAGGATCTCACTTTCATAGACGCCCTTAAACCAATCAGTAAAAATGTCATTATTTGGAAGACGAAATATCTCAGATTTTAATGTAAGATGTTTAGTCTAAATAACTAGGTATCACTTCAAAGGCCTTATAATCCATGTCATTACTATATTAGTTAAATCAAACCAGGTCCTATGCAGCATTCATATTATTTGCATTCTGAAATATTACATCTGTTTTAATTCAATCCCGTATCTTGGCTAAAGAACATGTGTGTGGCACACCAGACAGATTACATGGCAGATTCTGCTACAAAGCATCCTAGCCATACAGATTTACCTAAGCCGTTATTTAGGGATCTGAAACACTT
The DNA here is from genome assembly GCA_017589585.1 of Phylloscopus whistleri. Lineage (NCBI taxonomy): Eukaryota > Metazoa > Chordata > Aves > Passeriformes > Phylloscopidae > Phylloscopus > Phylloscopus whistleri. The sequence continues at coordinate 1,211,210 of JADMLD010001220.1, forward strand.
TAAAAAAATTTTTTTGTAACCTCCCCAACCTTGGTTGGTCCTTGGAAAAGAAGAGGAAATTAGGAATTCGCAGAGTGAAAAGCAAAAAATATTATGAAATTCAGTAAATTCTTCTGCTCATATATTTTAGCTAGAAAAGAAATTACCAATACAAGAGCACTGGTAGGTTTCTCTCCTAAGCCTGTTTATTTAGTGAATCATAATCAAAAATGTCTAAGTGGAGTAATTCCTATGGAGTATTTTGGATATTATACAAGTAATTATTTATTCCCAAAGCAATATATGTGTTCCCTAATAGATGACTTGCCTCTGCAGACAGAAAAAAAAAAAAAAAAAAAAAAAGTGTGGAAAGGGTGCTAATAATGGATTTATTCAGGTCAAAAATGGGACCATCAGAGGAAGCCTAAGGTGGTGAGTAAACATAAAACCAAAGTGTTCACATTTAGCAGCATGGGTTTTTCACTCCACATGTAAACCTGTGCTTTATCTCAATTGAACGTAAAGCTTAATGGACCAGTATTTTTCCACTACCAAAATAAATTTTTCCTTTCTGATTTCCATATGGAATTGATTTGCAGGTACATATTTGTGCATGTACTATTATATACATATAATGACCTGTACTTGTAACTGCATATTTCTAACTCTAGACTTCAGTGGACAATTTTTTTTTTAAATCAATTGACAGAACACCTGTTTGAGATATAACAACATATATTCTATTAAAAATCTTCAGTGTGTTGTGAAAAGAACATCCATACCTGTGTAAACATACATCAGTGACCCTTCCTCACCAGCAGGTCTCTTCATGTGTATTAAAAAATCAAATTCACCCTCATGTCAAGTCTTCCACTGGTAGTTACACAGAAATAGAACCTAAGCTTTACTAGATTTTGTAAAGTATTACCGTTTCTCCAATAATTATTTTATAATGCCTACAGTGGAATTTTATTAACTTTTAAGATTAAGTTGGCTTCAAAAGATGGCCCCTTTTATGTAGGTTTTCTTAAATTTTGAATTACAATCAAATGATGAGATTAATTGATTTGTGATTTTTGATATTAAGGTATAAAAATAGTAAAGGAGAAGAATCCTAAGGAAAGTGGTATTCATCTCTCTCACATAGAATGCATATCTGATCACAAAATTAATCTTCTGTGCTTAAGAAAAAAAGAAAGACTTGAGAAGAAATAGGAAGCACTAGGAGAATCATTGTTAAAGAACTATAGAACCAATTTTAAAATCTTTACATTTTCTGAACTGCCAGTAATTTTGTTCTGTACGTAAATAAAGATGGGGTTTGTATACTCCACACTTGGGGTTTGTATACTCCATACTTTTCTAACTCAGTTTTATCAAATAATGAGGTTAATTACAATAGATTAAATTGAAGCCTGAAAATGCTTAGCAATTTGCTTGTCTGAACATTGAGATTGTTCCCTCAAAAGGCTAAAAATTAAAACTGTGGGAAGTCAGAGCAAGAAATAATTCTCAAAACGTGGTAGCTTAGCAGAAAATACTAAAAGAAGTGAAATTTATTGTTTGAATCGTGCTTGGCCTGCAGATAAAAACCTGAATTCACTGGAAATAAGCAGTAGACTAGATATGGTCCGAGAAGAAATTAAAGTGAAATATCACCAAAGCGAAAGGAGTCCGCAAGGACAGACACAATATAGCACAGAAGAGAGGTCACACCGTGCTATGAAGGCAGAAATGAAAGATCAACTGTTAAAACAGCATGGACAGCAAAACACATTCTGCAGCTTTGTACAGGGCAGAACCCTGGACAGAAGCACTATTTTGTGAAATTTTAGCAGTAATGGGTTTAACTATGAAAGAAAAGCAATAAAGAAGGCAAACGCTTTCACCTGGAAGCCTTAACTAAGGATGGCTTTAAGCTGTGAGGAGGAGGCCAGTGCCAAGTGCACATCCAGCACAAAAAAAGGCTGTTTTGTTGCTCTTTACAAGGTTGTATGACAACACCAGCTTGGAATTCCCAGTCAAAAGTCAAGCCTCCATCAACAACAAACAACAGCTGCTCTGGAACAAGACATATGGAAAAGCAGGCTTGTGTCTGCTAAGCCCTCCTCTCAAAGAGACCAAAACAAACCAAGATTCTGTGCCTCTTTTCCATCACCACAACTCCCTGAACACACAGAAAATGATGGATCCTGAGCCTGACTCTGTCCATCACCTCTCAATAAACTGGACCAACATTGCAGTAATTGTAGGGCTAAATCCTGTAGACCCATAAAAGCTGCAAGCCTCTAGAAACAGCAGTCTCTCCAGTCATGAAGCAGCCTCACTACCAATAATCCTCCAAATATAAACTTTTACAGATTGAGAATTAATAACCAGGCAAATTAATATTTTTAAATTATTCAGAAAAATGAACCCTGTCATTCCACCAAACAAATGGATTTCCTATAGCAAATATAACCAAACAGATCTTCACAGCTGGCATAAATCATTATATTTCCATTAACTTTAATGGAGAAACGTCAACTTCCATTACTGGGACCAACTATAGTTAATATACTTGTCATGCATGATATGTCTCCTATATACTTTTCAGGTAAAAACATTCATGCTAGATTTTACATAAAAACCTTAAAAAATCCAAGTCTGCAATTACAAAATCAAAAAGTAACATTGCAAAGAAGACAGAGAAGAAAATATGAATCACTTTAAAAACTGAAAAACTTTTACGATGTAACATGTAATTAATAGGTGTCAAATTTACGATGTAAAAAGCGGCAAAAGAGTAGAAAACACATGGCAAGCTCTTCTTTGATAGATGAGAACAAAGAAAAGAGTTACGTCTGAGCCTCTTTTTCCTCTGCTCTCATCTTCCCTCATCCAAGGTAAGGCTTGACTCACTTGCCTTTAATTACCACGATGCCAGATAAAAAAAAAAAAAAATCCTCGAGACAAGAACAGAGCAAAAGGCAAAGGCAGCAAAACTGTCAAAGTGGCAGCAGTGCCCCCAGCAGAGAGGGAAAGCTCCCCAGAACAGGCAGAAAACCCAGAAAAGGCTGTGTGAGCCGTGACTCACCCTGTGGGAGATCAGCCTCAAGATGCTCGGGACACGAATGAAGCACTGCATCCCCACTGGCTGCAGAAAAGCACCCTGAGGAATAAACAAAACAAACCCTAAGAATAAGGTCATGCTAAATTAAACTTTCTTGCATTAAAACAAACCGGTGCTGGAAGTGCCTTTGCTGTTACTGATCAGAGCAGCATAAAAGCTTTCTGCACACAAAGTAGAAAAAAACACCTTATTTTTGTTTATCGCTCCCTTTTCTGCAGTTTTCATTTTGCTTTGAGCTGGGACAAGACCTTAAGACTTTATTTTAAGAAGGCCTAGAAAGATGCAGCAGTGGTGAACTCCTGCCAGGCCTCAGTGCAAGCTGAGGGAGGGAGGGAGGGAGAGATGCCAAGGTGTGGCAGCAGGGCAGGGTCTGGCCTGACACACCTGGGCAAGGGAGCAGCAGAGCCCACGGGGCAGCTCAGAGTGCAATCCATGGGCACCTCCCTGCAGAAGGCTGAGCCTGGGCTGTGACCTGGCAGCTGGGATCAGCATTAGACCCTGTGTGGAGCACTGGGGACAGCCACAGCTGGGATGGCCAGGCACGGCCATGGGGACAGCAAGGACAGCAGCAGAGCTGTAGCCAGCCCAGAACCAACTTGGCAGCTGGGGCTGCCTCAGAAGCTTGATGTACAACACCACCTACTCCTGTGGAACCAGAGAACACCTGCACCAGCCCAGCAAAGCCACACGCACCCATCAAGAAGCTGAGGAGAATCATGAGCAAATTGACCTAAAGGAGCACAGCCATGGTCCCAACCTGGCAATCCCAGGGCTGCAAGGCTCCCTTAAAGTCCATGGGCCCAACCCTGCAAAATCCCAGGGCTGCCAGGGTCCCCAAACCCCCAGATCCCAGCCCTGCAATCCCAAAGATACCAGGCTCTCCAAAGCCCAAGATCCCAGTCCTACAACCCAAGGGTTGCCAGGCTCCCCAAAGCCCAGGAGCCCAGATCTGCCAGGATCCTCAAAACCCACAGTTCCAGCCCTGCAATCCCAGGGCTGCCAGCCTCCCCCAGGCCCAGAGTGCCAGCCAGTCAATCCCTGTCACAAACTGACCCCTCAGCTAAACCCCACAGAGGGGATAGATTGTGCCAATAAAGTTTCTGAAAACATTTTTGGAAACTACATATTTGTAAAGCTGTAAGCTTAAGGAAAGAATGCAAGAGGAAAAAGCCCACAATTTTTCAGAAGCTGACTTCCATTTTATAAGAGGAGCAGATGTTTTATAGTAATTAAAGCTCATCTTTTTTGTACAAGGTGACTCTTGAAACACATATATACTCCAAGTAAACAAGTTTACTGTATTACTTTCATATGATGTTGATGATCCACAGTTTTCCTGTAAATCTAGCTTATACTAAAAGAATTACTTCATAAAAAAAAGTCTCTACTTCAGCTCATATGGTTTTTCATTCTATTGCTTACACTCCCTGCTAAGCCCTAAATAATTACTTTTACTTAGTCTGTCTTCGATATTTATGGAAACTTCCTCCCTATAATATAAAAATGAAGCATAGACATCTGAGATTAGTAACCAAATGAACCCAATGTTGAGTTGATTAAAACCTTCTTAGCAGCAGTGTACCACATTGTCACACTCATATAAGCAATTTTACATAGTTAGAACTATCCAATTACTTTTCCAAATATATTAGCAAAGCGCTGTAAACAGTGCAATGTGCTAGCTTAAACAGCACACAGTAAAATATGTATACAGTTCAGTAAATCACTGTGTCAAGTCTGGCTCTTTTCTAGCAATTATTGTGTCAAAGTCAGCTCGAGGTCAGGTCTGTGTGGCAGCTGTAGGATGTTTGCAAGTGGGAACCCACTGGGTCATTTTCGTGAGTGCTGATGCAGTGCAAGAAGGAAACAATGAACTTCATCTCCTAGGACAAATCCTCTGTCCCACCAGAGAATTCATCAAGGCCATGGACTGCTGGCAAACTAGGCAAGTGATAAACAATCTCATCTGTAGACTGAGTGTAGCTATCTGACCTGTACAGCAAGACAAAGATGATAAAACATGCGTGTCATCTGGGAGGAAAAGAGAGGTTACTCCTCACCAAAACCACCAAAGAACCCTACAGACCTACACGTTTCTGCAGCTGTGGCATGCTGATGTACTTTTCCCCAGCTGAGGACAGCCTTGAGTACAGGCAATTTTCTGTAGACAATGTCAATCTGTTGATTAAAACCTACATGTCAGAGAAAGTGAAAACTTGACTGCGAATGTGTGAATGATTCATTATCCAGATGAAAGGAGAGCTGCGCTTGACTGGGTACAAACATCACCAGCTTATTTTCTTCCAGTTCTACGACTATCTGCCATTTTATTTTAGCAAGAATAGCATAACAAAAAGGACTGGTGTTCTTTCTTTCTTTCTCCCCTTTCATTTTCAGCTGGAAGATGCTGTACATGGCTGACAGTTTTCAAATGAAGCATTTGTCACATTTAAGTCAGAATAACATTAAAGTCAGAACTCAACTTGCTTTTGTGATAGCAGGGAAGTCTCCACCTATGGTTTTTCTGTTGGAATATGAATGCTACTCGCTTTATGTGACGGCTTATCTGGAAGAAAAATTGCAACAGACCATTGCTCTCCAAAAGTCTGCATCTTCAAACTTTCCTGCTGTTTCCGTATTAGTTGTCAGTCTGAATTTTGTACAACTGAAATGATTTAAATGTTAAAAGACCAAAAATACATGTCAAATCATAAGTACTCAAGTCAATCCTCTCTTGCGTGCCTCGGCCTTCTTTTTTTGTTTTATATCATGGACATTGGCTTGATGTAACAGACTTGAGACTGCAAAGATTTGGTTTCAGTGAATGTTGAGAATGCTCAGCCCAGTGCTTCTGCAACTGAAGTGATTTCAAGTGGTTTTACTAATGAATTCTTAATCTAGTTTGGTGGAAATGTGCATTAAAAATAATACTGAGTTCTGGGATTAACATTTCAGAAAGAAATAAATGAAATGGTTGAGTTCAGAGCAGAGTAACAAAGGTGACCAATGCTTTTACTTATAATGAAATATTAAAAGAACTAGTGAACACAGAGCTGCACTGAGCAATAATTCAGGGGTTATAATGGTAGTGTAACTTTTCAATAGCAGTCCTCAGAGAGTATGAGATAGAAAGAAGGTCAATGAAGTATTTAAATCAGCTGAATCTAGTAGTAATGAGGAAAATCCAAGCAAAAGAAATTCTGAGAGAATGCTGGGGAAAAAAAAAAAAAAAAAAAGCCAGAGTGGTCTCACTCAGCCAATAATCTTCTAGTCAAAGGAAGAATCATAGAAACCCCACAGCAACAAAGCTTTTAAAAGTAGATCTGAAAAGAAAGTATAATGAAAAATTCCCTCTAAGTGACATTATCAATATAATAAGTTGTATCTGTACCTGTGTTGTGGCTGAATACACAGCTCTATTTTTATTTTAATACCATTAGTCAACGGTGTATCGTAATGCTTTACCTTGTGGTGATATTTTTGAAAACATACTTTTTGCAAGCATCTCTGGGAATAACAACCTCCAAAACGTTTGTAATTTGCAATCTAACATAGGCACAATTTAAAAACAAGCTCTCTATCAGAAAGTACTGTATAGATTTTAAAAGGTTATTTTTCAGGTTTAATCTCCAGTCTAGTTTTCTTATGCTCTCAAAACATCTAATTCCTCAACTGCAAAGGAAGGTGAGGAAAAGTTGTGCAAAAAGGAGAGCAAGTTGCTATATTTAAGGGAACAGAAATTTTAACCACTCCTATGCTGGCCATTTTGTTATAAGCCGTTGTACAAGCACATTTTATTTATAGTTTTTCTGAATCAACATCACCTAGATAATTGCTTTTACTTCAATGAGCTGTTCTGGAAGCTATGGAACAATCTCTTAAAATCTTAAGCATTCTAATTCTGCATTGATATAAGTATTATAATGAATGCTGTAGATTGACATAGGACAGCAACTGTCGGCACAAATTTTATAATCAGGATGTGCTACAGAGAGGCAAGGCCCAGCTGGAAGTGTTTTGCAGGTAACTGCTTGTTGTGAGTCCTCATTAGTGCTAAACTGGAATGGAGTCCTTATGGAAACTTGTAAAAACAATTTTAAAATAATTGAATTCAAAGTTATGGGGCACTTAAAATGTTCTCTAGAAACTGGTGAGCAAGACTGCAAGAGAGGACAAAGATGAAACAAGCAGCTTTTTGCTGCCTTAAGAAGCCATCACCTCTGAACTGGCTAGATCCACTCAAGAATGCTTTCAGCTTGATAACTGTGAATTGCCAATAATTGCACTAATGCCACCATTTACCATAAGGAATTCAGTTTCAAAGGGATGGATGGCTCAACGCTTAACACAAAACACCCTTCAAACTGCATTTCACATATGTGTGTTAGAATAAAGAAAGAAGACAATTCTATTAGTACCACTAAAACTTAAATGTTAAAATTAACATCTATGGTAGATACATGCTTTTTAATTTTACTCTTCTGCAAGAAAACTAATGGAATTTAAAGGATTTCAGCTATCAACTTGGAACTTTATTAAAAAAAAAAAAATCAACTTTTCCCAGATTCTGATTCTCTTTCCTGAATTACAAATAAAAAAGATATCTGTTAATAACAGGTATATCAGAAGGTTTTACATAGGTCTCAAACGCAGAGGAGTAGTAATTGTCATCAAGTTCCTTTCTTCCTCTTCTTAGGGAGATCAATAACATTTTGTGTCTGATGAGGACAGGGACCTACAAAGATGCCAAAGAAAATTCTGTCTTACAAAAAGAAATTAATTCTATAGAGCCATGTTTCCCCAGAAACGACTGTAGAAAATGTGCCAGTGAGGGAAAATTTTTAGCCTTCATTTCTCTAAATTTTGATTTTGTAAAAAAGTCTTACATTATTAAGTAGTACTACATTTTCTGTGTGATTGGATGTCAAGTCCCATCATAAACAGAACATTCTGAAATAATATCCCTGCTTAGTTTACGTGTGTTATGATTAGAGATGGTCAAAAGACAAGGAGAACACCCAGAAATAGGGAGGTTCATGCTGAAATGCCCACTGAATAGCAATCCCTTTTCTTATTGTTATTTTAGCACATTGAGTGGGTATCAGAGACCAGCAGGTGCTGTGCAGTTTAGTGTTTGTCTGTGCAATAATGGCCTCTGTGGTCCGCAGCTTCACTGCTGGATCATAATAATGGATGGTGTCTCATAACCATCTCTTACCTGCCACCCAAATGGCAATTACAGCCATTTCCTCACTGGAAACAGCAATCTCTTCTTTATTTGGCACTAAAATTATTAGCTCTTTTAAAGAGTTGTAACATGGATTAATCAATACAAAAGCTGTTTATATAGTCCTGATAATGATCCATTATCCCTTAATCTAATTCTTGAACTTCCTCAGGGTATGAAGGCATTTTTTTCCCCTTTTTAAATGAATATCATATCTTTAGTAATGGCACATGGAAAACCTAAGTAGGCATTCTCCCTGAGCTATATTACCCAAATCATTTTGTCTTTCAAGACAAGATTCATTTATGGCAAATAATTATATTCAGGAAAGGGAAGTAATAATGCAATAATGTATCTACCTAATACAAACAAGTTTAAAGTGAAGCCTGACCTAAGTGTTTGCTGAAATGCTGGAATTAAAAAAAAAAAAAAATAAAGGAAGTTCTGTCTGGACTTGATAAATCCTATCATCTGCTAACATGCCTGAAATAGCGTGGGGAGTGTTAGAATCTACTCCTAAACATGACTGTGCAGTGTGTGGATTGCAACCAGTACTACAGATATGCTCTGTGATAAATTGAATATGATGGTTTGTCACTTTAAGTATGAAAGCCAGCTCTTGGCACAGTCTGGCTTTTGAGTTCAACCTAATGTTTGTTTTAACTTTACAATTTGGTGATTAATAGTGTCATATCAAGTAATAAAATAAAAACAAACCAAAGAACCCCACCCAATCCCTCAACACAGCATGGGAGGAAGAAAAATGTGATTAATGAAGTAACTGCGTGACTGAAATCACACAGCAGTGACCTGAGTTTGTGAAGAGGTAGACTGAATATCTGCAGTTTGGATATCTAGAGATGGCTGTGAAAAACAAACTTTAAAAAATTAAGATAAAATTATGAATGCAAATTAATGTTGTCTTTTCTTTCAGATCCTTTTCATTGCACCATCAGTATTGTGCTAACTGCAGTAACTATTTAAAGCTTTGCAGGTCTTCTTTTGAGCAGAAAAGAACTGGACTTACATGAACATGACTCTCACAATGATTAAACATTAATTCAGAGAAGAGAAATACAGTATGTGAATTATCAATTCTTTCAGGAAACTCAGATCAAACTGACTGTTTAAATCATAAAGAACAGTTTATTCTTTAAGAATTAATTTAAATAGGAAATGAAAGTACCAAAGCAAATTTTACTTGTGCTCAAATTCTCATGCTTCAAGGTTCAGTGCCCCTCTACACAAAAGCATAAATATCTTTATCTCAGACTGAACGCTGCATTGATAAATAGAATTGGAGGTTGTGCCTCCTAGTGTAACATATGACAGAGCCTTGATTTCCCTGGAAAATACTTTTAAACATTTTTTTTTCTTTGTTCGGGTTTGGTTTTTCCCTTTATCCCTAAAAAGCTCCTAAAAGTGTCATCTGTTTAGTTAAGAGAGGTGCTGTGGGTTTTTACAGGAAGATATGAATTGGTGAGCCAGGTCTTGCAGCAGAATTATTTGAGACAGGTAGAATAAACCTTACTGGTGAGAGAGACTTTCTGAATTACCACGCGACATTAAGAGTATTTTAATCAAAATTTCACAAAATCAGAAAATGGTTGAAATTAGAAGGGGCTTCTGGAGGTGGTCTCATCCAGTCTCCTTGCTATAGGAGAGCTACCTAAAGCTGTTTTCTCAGGATCATGCCTAGACAGTTTTGAGCGTCTCCAAGGATGAAGATTCCACAGTCCCTGTGAACAGCTTCCAGTGCTTGATCAAAATTTGGGTTGTGAGTTGGGTTTTTCCACTACATCTTTCCTCAGTTTATTGGCACAGTTTATTTAGAACAAGTGCTCTTTCAAAGGCAGAAATTAAAAACATGGCTGCTATGGTTCTTCCTATTTGTTGATACAGAAAGTGGAGTTAAACTGTTGCAAGATTAAATATGGAACCATATATCTATAACAGTCATCTTCCAGTGACAACACATACTGGCTATTATCATGTTAATTTATAGAACCTTTCTTCTTTAATCTAGTAACTTCATTTGACATTCTAATAGATTTTCACCAGGACACTGTTGGGTGATTAATGCACTCAATGAATTAACAATACATAGTTATTTTTAGTGATGATAATCAGCTGTGATTAGTGACCAAGTCCAACCTTGACTATGTCAATATCAAACATGGTGAGACACAATTAAGACCAGAATAATATACTTTACAACCAGTAAGCCAATAGGAGCTGACTTAGTACCTCAAATCAATTTCTTCTAATAGGCACTTTAAGAAAATAATCAAAACTGCTTTACTCCGATTTGGGATTCCTTTCTATTAATTTATAACACATACTGCACTTTCATAAGCCATGTTTATCACCACCTTCAAAGGAATAATTTTCCTTTTTCACTTATTCCATCATCATTCCATAAAACTCCTCTCACAAACTTCAAAAAACATTCTCAGTTAATTTGTCATGAGTTAGCTAAAGGAACAGTTCATTTAAGTAAGTCTCTTTGTAGGAAAATGAAAACAAGAGTTGAAAACAGACCTTCTGAATTCAGGGCATTCTGGGACCCAAGAATTCTGCTCCCAAGAGAATTTATTTCCAAACATTAAACATGCATCTTTCTAATGAGAAAAAGAATGAAATATTTTATGTATTATATATATAGGTATATAAACATGTCTATATAAGCATAAGTGAAATATTCCCTCATTTCTTCTATGAACACAACCTTAAATGTGCTAAAGCACAGTTGGGATCTTAGTCTTTTCTTTTGCTCTCTTTTCACCATACTCTGGTGGGGTCTTTGCTCAGAGGGACATAAGAGTTTATGATGCATTTTGTTCACAACAGGATTATTATTTTGCTTTTCTAACTTCCAACAACATACACAAAGAGAATGTAAGGAGAAAATACACATCAGCAAATCAAGACTTTTTCTCAGCTAGCCCTTACACTCGGGGTTTTTTAAAAAATCTCAGGAGCTCAGTTTTCCCTCTCTGATGCACCAGGGCAGCATAAACTGAAAACACAGATTGGACACCCTGAGGCTGCTGTTGCACGAGGGAAGGGGGATACAGCAAGAGGGAGCACGAGCAAGTGGAGAGCAACACTCAACTCCAGCCCTCAGGAATTCTGCTTACAGCAAACACACAAACCAACCAAACAACCATAGCCCAGGTACCTATAGCAGACTCATCAATTCACTCCTAAGGGATGAACAATCATTTACATCTCTGCCTACCTCTTCAACATTAATGAATCATCAAATATTGCTTCTGGACCTCTCTGACCTTTCAATGATTAAGTAGCTGATCCCTATTGCACCATAGAGTGTTTAATTACTTGGAAAGAGCATTCTTAGAAATGGTAAAAACAGTACCTTGCATTGCTACAGACATTGTATTTCGATTACATATGGGTTCCTGATAAATGTGGGATGATACAACTGCTAAACTCCTACTTTAAAAGTCTAAAGCAATATTTCTTATCCAAGCTTCCAAATCAGCAGCATTTGTCAAATGGCCATGACAGGATGGCATGAATATAGTGTGGGAGGCACTAATTACAATAACTCTAAGCTGGTAATTTTGCATTTAAGATCTCTTCAGAAACTTTTTTCTATGTAAATAGAAATAATTACCCTCTCATTTTTATGAAAATAAATTTATCTGGAAATAAATAAAATAGTCCTTCCAAAGTATCTTTCCTATCACTATGGAGATCATTGCTTTTCAGAACAGAAACTTTCTTATCTACATTCATCTAAGGAAGACAAGATGTTTTTACCTCAGGTAGGTGAAATAATATTTCATTTATCTTAAATTCTTGGTATAATCATTTGGTGATTTCTAGGGGAGATAAAATTGATAGAGGTAAAAATGGAGGTTTCTGGCCAATCCTTTCCCATACTAATACAAAAAACATACAATCAAACATTCCAAATTCAATGTATAAATATAATCTTCAGGCACCTAGCAGGTACTATATTCTGGGTGAGGTCTACAGTGGTCTCACTAGAAATTTAAAAATCACAGAACTATTTTATTAGGAAATGATCAGCAAAGACTTTGTGATACACCAAATAGAATCAGAGAGGACAGAAGGGAAGGAGGAATGAAAGGCTAAAAGAACAACATAATTGATAAAGTCTGGGAAAAAACACCCAGAAGCAGAATGTAATTTCAGAGAGACATAAGTGGTGGAGATAATGTCAAAGCTGTTTATTGCTTTTTGCGCAGCGCGGGCGATAGGACAGAAGGCACACACAGAAAATGGAACGTGGAGCCAGTCACATTCCAGGGAGAGCAGGCTTTTCCTCACTGCACGCTAATCCATTTCTGGAAGGTGGAGGTCGCTCTTTTCATTGGTTCCCGTTTGTCTCACCAATGAGATGTTCTTTGGTAAAAGCAGGGTGTAAGCACTGGCTGAAGCACTTGAGAAATCACAATATTCACTTGCAGAGCTACGATTGTCTTTAAACAGCACATCTTAATGTGACTTGGACCTAGAATCACAGTTCATTTGGGAAACTACTTCCTAAAAGACTCAAAATTATTACAGTTGGATTTAGGTCACAAGATACTGAGTTAGGCCGGTTTTGAAAGAGCACTGTAAGAAGAAAAGCCCTTATCTATTCATGCCACGTTACTTTTTACATTGTGTATATTAGTGCAGAACCTGGAGTATGCCAAGAATTACTTGGATATACCACAAAACACAATTGCAGTTTATAAAAGCTCTCGGCCTGATGGGAATAAAGAAGGTTTTGTGTTCCTTTAAATTCCTTTAGTTACACTTCCTGTTCAGCAGCATGTTGCCAACCAAAACCTGTGCTGTGCTTGGAACTGGACACCACAGCAAACCCACTGTTTGGGAGAGGCAGCAGTGGTCTCCCTGAGCCAGCTTCTGGCAAAAAGGAAGAAATTTTATTCTTCCAGAAACAGCTCTTCTTGTCTTTTTTTTTTTTTTTTCCTCAGAACATCCAATAGTCATAACCCATACCCTAAAGCAAGGTAAACCTAGTTTTCTTTCAGAAGTCCTATTTAGTGTTTTAATAAATACCATTATAACTGTGGGGTTTCTTAACTCTAGCTCATAAGCTGCTAGTCCTGGACCTGTGTAAACTCTTTCTCTGGACCTGCTGTTTCTCTTTTCTCCTTCTGCAAGCCCATGTTCAGGCTCAACATGTAAAATCCTGCCACAGATGATCACCCGCTGCTGTAGCCATTGATACCAGCCAGGAGGTGTTTCCTTGGCAGCAGGATCCACCATGAGATCCAAGAGACCTGGAGGCTTTGCACTCTGCCTGTTGCTTCAGTAGAAAGAACTGCATTGAATCATCTTAGCAAATACATAGGAAAGAAGGCAAATTATCCAAAGGAAAGGACACCCTACTGCTCTGATGTATTTGTGACTCTTGGCTACATTCCTGTTGTACTGGGAATAATATTTAGCTGTTATTTGCAGCAACTTTGTGAGGAATTTGCAAAGATGAGCCTCGTATTTTGAGCTTTCAATCTGTTAAGAGTGTTCCTAGAAGAAAAGTTGCCAGAGAAAAAGCCAAGGGAAATCTTAATTTAGCACAGAGATTTTCTGAATTAAATCAGACAACAGTCTAATTTTTATTCAACCCTCACTAGCAAGCATTTTATTTTGGGTAGAATTAAGCAACATTCTGTATGTTAAGCCTGGTAGTACTCAGAATTATGCCCAAAAGTAGCACTCCAACTATACATGTCAGGATACATTGGTTTATGTGTTTTTGTACTGTGCTCTACACTGGAAGGTAGAACATTGCATGATGCTGTGGTGTAAAGAAAAGAGTTTAGAAGCAATGATCTATTTATAAATACCTCTGCAACTCAGGATTTTTTTTTTAATTTTTAAATTAAAAAACACTTTAGGAAATTACGACTATTTTATCAGAATTTTAGCACACACAGGTGTACATACTTTTCTTAGTGATTTTACTGAAAATATTCCCACTTGATTAAGCTCAGAAGATTATTATATATATGCTATATTTAAAATTTCATTTATTTGCCTCGCTCTTGGTGTTGAAAAATCTGTTGTTCTAAATTTTGATATACATTAGTAATTGAAGATTATATTCAATTTCATAATCTTAGGAAGCAAAAAATTATACGAAATGGAGATTTAGGGGGAACAATTGAAGATTTGTTACTCCTTTGTCTTCAACTTTTTCATTGTGTAATTAAGCCCACAGAGATTTTTCTGTGGTACCCTAAGAGAGGTACCCCCTAAGTACTTCTACATCAGGAACTAAACAGAATATAATTTAATTCCTCAGGATTTTGCTAAGCCTTCAAAATCGGCAAGGCATTCTGCAGAACAAAGACAGCTTTCACCTTTTTATAAACAATTTGGCATTATTCTTGATCTCATAGATTCTCACAAATTACTTTGATTCCTAAAAATATTATATAAAAAAATAATTAAGAGGCTTTCTGGTACTTGCTTGGATTATATCACATTTAATTGTATCCTATTCTAAATAAAATAATTCTAAAAGAATTAATGAAAAGAAAAAAAAAAAGAGAGAAAAACCGAAGACTTATGCTATCCCTTCTGTTTTTAGGGAAAAGGATCAAAAGTCTCATGGACTGTAATCCAAAGTTATCTTGAAAATTGGATTTTTTAAAAATATTTATAAGTTATCTCCTCTATTTTTTTTTTTTTTTGAAAGTAGGCAATAGGACTTTCCACAACTTATTCACTCAACCAGCATTAAGGGTTCCTGGATTTTTCTCAATTTTAATTGTGGGCATTGTCCCAGACACAGACTATGCCTTAGATGGTATTTCTTTGGTTTGACTGCCCCTGTGACAAAAAGCAAAACAGAAAGAGTCATTCAGGCTACAGAATTTTCCTCAGGATGGAAAAGATTTACAGTTGGCGGAGAGCTGTCTCTCTGTCCCATATTAATAAGTGACAAAACCCCAAAAACTCTGATTGATTCAAACCTGAAAGATTTCATCCAAAGCAAAACATTGCTGAAGTCCTTACCTGCCAAATTTACTTTTCAATTTATGGAGACATTACCTTAAGGTCATAACAATAAGTTTTCACTGGGCCTCACCTGATCAAATTTCACCCTAATTATTTACTTGGGATTGGCTGGAACTTTAAGCTTTCAATGACAGAACCAAACCATGATAATAAGCACAGGAGAGCGCTGCCTGTTCTGAGGACCTGAGCAGAAATGCCTCAGCTGCCGCCTTCCCTCTGAAAAGGAGTTGCATCAACGATGGCAAAAAAAAAAAGCATAAAAAGTGACAGCAGAATTTTTACGCGTAAGATTTCCATGTGGGTTTTAAGAGTGAGGTAGAAAGCTCAATTTACACTTTTTCATCGTTTCCACAAGGAGACAGGATAGCTGCAGTTCAGAGATCCCAAGCTAGGTACCTGCTGGAGGGAGGCAGTACAAATTCCAGATTTATCCTGCCATGTACAGTCACAGTGCTACTGAGGGGGCTGGTTCCGAGTACTACCTGCCTTTTGTCCTCACTCTAGCACTGTGTCCTCATTGATAAAGCTGGAGAGCCTCAGATGAGTAAATCATGTTATTGGTAGATCTCATATCATCTTAACAGCAATTAGCAACCACTTTTTATACCCTCTTGATAGGGAAAATAGCCTCAGAGTTAACTATCACTGAGGTTGTGCTAAATGCCTGAACTGTAACATAACATACACTTTAAGTTTTGCTCATGTGAGGAAAAGCTTTGATGAGTTTAGGGGAAGGCTCTGTTTACATTTGAAATAATGCTTTCCAAACTCTGAAACACACAAATGTTAAAAGATCCCTTTGCAGCTTTTAGAAATAACTGAAGGGAAGTCCAACAGGGTGTACCTTAAGGAAATAATTCCCATGAGGGAAAACATCCATCCTAATCGTGTTTAATCAGGAAAATCAGGGTGAGGTAAGATTATTTTGCTTTACAACGTCTTGTCTTTTTTTTTTTTTTTTTTTAATCTTGTTTATGAAGAATATTTTAATTTTAAAGGATCAGAAGTTCAGTGAGAGAAATACACTTAAGTGTTTAACAGAAGCTTAAAAAGTGGGTGAAACTCTTAGCATTCAAAGTGTCTATAGGAAATCAACAGAGAAATACCTGAGTTGAACTTCAATTTGTTCTGAAACTATAGAGGCTACCAAAACGATTGGGAAGTATCCTTACAGTGGCCAGAAAGCACAGATCTGGTGCAAGCAGAGAGCAAGGCTGGGTTTGGCTTCCTGCTGGCCCTGTTCCCAAGGAGGGGCTGGATGGGGTCTCTGGTGGTCCCTGCACACCTCACAGATCCTATGCTTTGAGGCTCTCAACCAACAGGGGTCTGAAATCCAGAGGAAATAATTTTGTATGCTGAACTAAAAGCTGCTTTTTCCTTTGACATGAGGATATGAATCAGAAGTTCTGTCTTGGATCTTTCACAGATATTCTTATCCATGACAACCTTAGCTTGCACAACAGTGTGGACTGTTCTCAAGGATAAACATCAGATTATGTCCTCCAGACATATCTGCATTGAGCAGTAAGTGATGCCATTTCTGTTCTGCTGAAATCTTCCTATACCTCTTTTTTTGTTTCCATGTAAGCCCCAAAACAGCTCCCTTTTTTTCCCCAGTATTAATTTCTCAGTTTGCTCTGAGCCACGAAAAACAAATATCTTGCTTTGTCACTGTATTCAGGGAGAACCATTTGTGTTGAAACAGTTTCTGAATGCGAAAACTGCTGGACTTCTGTCATAAAAGTGGCAGTTTCACGTCTACAGCAGTGGCTTAGAGAACCAATTGCTTGTGAAAAACTAAGTGCTAAATGACACTAGAACAAAGCAGAGTAAGATGAAGTTGTTACTTCAAGGAATTTTGAAAGGGATTGCAAGGAGTGTTGCCAGAGCCACAAAGCATCTTTTTCCCTGGCTTCTCACTCAGATCCTCAGCTACGTCACTTCAGCTCTCAAATACATAGAAGCCTGTCTGTACCTATTCCCTACCTCATTTCAGATGAGAAGAGGGCTCTGATTCAAGTCTGATCTACTCAGGAACAAGGGAATCAGAACAGTTCTGCCTGTAAAGAATTAGTTCTTCCACGAAAGAGTTTCTTAACACAAATTCAGCCAAATAAATTTTCCTCAAGGATCTGGCGAGCCATGTGCAATATATGTTAACCACAGGAACACAGAATGGTTTGAGTTGGAAGAGACCATAAAGATCATCTCATTCCAAACCCCTGCCATGGGCAGGGACACCTTCTACTATCTCAGGTTGCTCAGAGCCCCATCCAACTTGGACCTGAATGCTCCCGGGGATGGGAAGTCCACATCTCTGGATAACTTCTTCCAATGCCCCAACACTCTCTCAGTAAAGAATTTTTTCCTAGTATCTAACCTAGACCTTTCACTCTGCCAATCTGAAGCCATTCCCCCGTCCTGTGATTACACACTCTTGTAAACCATCTCTCTCCATATTTCTCGTAGGCTCCCTTCAGATATCCAGTCAGGTCACCCTGAAGCCTTCTCTTTCCCAGGCTGAACAATCCCAGTTCTCTCAGCCTTTCCTCAGAGGAGAGGTGCTCCATCCCACTAATCAACTTGGTGGACCTCCTCCTCTATAAAAGATATATAGAATAAACAGGAACAAAAGGTTTAGTTGATAAGTCTGTGCTTGCTACTGGAGACCCACATTCAGTAAGGTTTTAAAACGTTAGCAAAAATTATTTCAGGAGACCAGCTTACATCCAGAAAAAGGTCTTAAACTACTGTCTTGGCCTGAAAGAATTGCATATCCCAAGTCCCTAAGAAATGCAATCAGATGACATGAGAAATCCTCAAAACTGCCCTAATTGTGAGCACAATCCTCTTTCTGAAAAAAGGTGAGGTCTGAAGTCCTTTTGTGGAATATGTATTGCCATTCTCAGCCAGCAAGTTGCAGCATCTCCCTGCATGTCCTCCCCAAACCTTGTGCAGCTGGTGCACAGCACCTCTTACCCAGGGGCTGTGCAACGCCCAGTGCCTCCTGCCAGAAAAGTACCTGCAAGCAACCCGAAAATCACTGCTTGTCTAAGTGCAGCTGTGACTGTCATGCTGATGAAAACTGGGCTTGAAAGGATTTTAGATGCAAAACAAATAAAGAGATACGTTACAATTCAATTTCAGATGTTCAGTCCTTGTGTGAGGTGCTGTACATGTGCTCTGTGAGCTTAGAATCTGCTGTACCGTGAACAGCTTACATACAGCAACACAACAGCTTTACACAAAAACAGAAAGTAATTTGACAAGATTCTATTATTTCTCATCCAACCCCTCCTTTGATTTTTGTGCTGGTATTTAGAGTCACCAGAGGAAGCAGTCACACTTTCTCTTCCCACACCAGAGCTCTACTTCCTTTTAAACTGAAGATACCTGGGCTGTATCTCTCCCCCCTCAAGTCTGTCTTTACCCATGACCAGGGAGTGCAGACCAAAAGACATGAACAAGTTCTCCACTCAGACTTTCTGAGGTTGAGGATTATTTTTTTCCTGCACCCAGCTGCAAAATAATTGTCATTTCCAATGCATGCCCCTTTCTCAATAGAACAAATTTAAAATACACAAGTGCAGGTCTGTGAATATTTTCTTACTAAAAATTTCCATCCCCAATAAAAAAAAAGTCAGACTTTTGCCTTGAGTTATATGCAGAGTTGCAAAAAAAACCTAGTAAATATTAGATTGCTACTTCCAAGTAATAACCAACAACAAATAGAAGTAATGAATATATTTTATGACATTGCTGCTCTCGCATTCATCTTGGGAGAGTTAGAATGTCTACATGAATTTTGCAGTCACATCTTCACATGAAGAAGTAATTTATGGCCTAGGGAAGTATGTGGAAGTGATTAATAAGATCTGGATCAGTTTAAACTTCATCAGAAGAAACTGCAAATATTTAGTATAATTTAATCTATTACTTTCTGGGTACACATATGCATTGATAATTATGGTGGATTAGGATGGATTTTTTTACTCTTTATGTAATATAGAAGACTTAATTTTTTTGATGAAGCAGTAATGTTCAACTAAATGATTTGGGAACAAATATGTCAATACATCCAGTTTGTTTTTAGGGAAACTAATTCAAATGCTATATTTTGTTAAGTACTGTTAGTGACTTGTACATTCTTTGACAAGTACATGCAAAGAAAAAGCCTTTAGAGGCTATTCTATGTCTCATTTTCTTACTTCCACTTTGGTCAAATGGTGCAAAAGGGATTTGGCTCAGCTTGAGCCATAAACTCTAAAAACAACTATTTTTGCTGTCTAAAGATAATAAAACCCTTCCAAAGGACTATTACTACTTTGTTCTATTTCCTCAGTTTTACCTCCTGCATAATTCACTCACGTAATTCCTATTTACAGCAGCTTTTGCAGGGTGGAATCACATCTTTCTGCTGCACATAAACCCTGTGTACTGGGGTTTTCTGAGGGTGGAAAGCAGAACACGAAAACTCCCTCACAAAAAGAGCACCACAGTTAAACAGGTTTGTTTTTTACTCCAGTATTTAAGCAAACCACTGGTCCCTCCTTATACAAACACTTGAGAAATAACAAGAAAGATCTTTCCCGTACACAACAGGAACTCTCCCTGAGCACAGCTTTATCAGTTCTTGCTGATAACGTTCTTGAATACCCTGCTGCTGCCACACAATCAATGAGCCCAACACCACACAGCCAAGACAGCAGTTCTCTCTTAGAAACCTATCAAAGCTGAGTCATGCCAGCACTGCTGAGGCTGCTGACCCCTCCAGCACACACAAACACACCACTTCACCGCACAAAAAGTCAGAGCATCCCCCCTGCCCCTCATTCTGAGGGGGCTGCAGTTACTCCAGCTGCCTGAGGGAGCGCAGGGAGGAAAAGCAAGCACCATGGACAGCACCCAACTGGTATGGAGATGTAAGCAGTGGAAAACTTTCCTGAGAGATCAGAGCATTCAGGGCTGAGCAAAGTCTTCAGGAAAGTTACCAGGAATTGGTACCTTCTGAAGGAAAACACTAAAAATAGCCCCTCCACAAATCAGTAAAGAAGTGAATTTAACTGTATTGTTGCCTAAACTGTTGTCCATTCTTTCATGGCAGGCAGCACTTTACAGGTTTCTTTGTCTTGTACATATTTTATTGTTGTAGAAAACACAAGGCCATAACATTGCACTGATTGGTTTGGCCTTCTGGAAAGGCAAAAGTGTGAAAGCACAGTTCTGCTTGTCTCATCCCACCAGCACAAAGAACCCCACCTTCTCACCAAAACCCCTGCAGCCCCAGGCTCATCTGAAGCCCTGAGAAGGTGGAATTGTCTTCAGGCCACAGGTGTCCAGAATGGACACCAGCCACAGGAGGAACCCAGCAGTAACCAAAAAGCATGGGAGTCCAACGGTAATGAATTACCCAGAGATGGCAGGAAAGGGTTGCACTGCTGCTCTGACTGAAAATATGCCATTCTAGAAAGTCCTGCTCTTTTTCCCAGAGCCAGCTGAGGTGTCTCCACATGGATTTTTTCATTGCTGTGTAGGCACAGGAGCTGTCATAGGAAATCTGGATGTCTCTGGCTGGTGCCCTCCTATATGATTTCAGGTAGAACAGTGGTGCAGCCACCCCAGGGAGCATTCTCCACTCAGAGAAAAAGCAGTTTGTGGGCAGAATGCTTTTTCAGAAGCTTTACTTTCCCCTCTGCTCCTCATCCCAAAGAGCTTCCACAGGAGATTTTGGTGTGTAGTAGCAGTGGCCTTCTAATAACCAATTTTCTTTGGTTTCATTTCACTGGCTGGTGAATATCAAACCACTCAGCTCATGTTTCTGTTACTTCAGAAATACAACTGTGACTTTTCCTTTTGGGCTGTCTTCCAAGTTTTTTTGCTGTATAGTAAATGGTGAAGGTAGTGGGCCAGTAAAGTCAGATGTTAAATGAGGCTTAAGGGTTTTCTTGTCATCACTGTGAGTTATCATCTTTAAACAAGTTTCATTATTGCCATCACTTCCTGGGGGGTATGCTGGGAAAGAAAGAGTGTTGGTAATAATGACCTGCCACTGCTTTTGTCTTCTTTCTTGTCTGCTGCATGTGAACATAATTCCTGACCATGACATTTCTTGAAGAGATTCCATTCATTTATGCACACCCCTGGTGACAGACCCAAAGGATCAAAAAAATTTCTTCTTCCCTTTGGCTACAACAGAAAGAAGTAACAGGGGAAATCTACAGCTAATGATATTTACAGGAAATTAGATTTTAGAGATGTACAAGATTATTTTTCTTTCTCTAGTTGTAGAAAATGTGGCATTTTAACAACAGGAGAAGCAGAGGGTTCACAACATCAGCAAGTTTTACAGATGTCAACAGAAATTTGAACTCTCTGTTCAGTCCTGTTTTCTAATAGTTAGGGTGGAGGGAGGGAATCTCATTTCCCCAGAACTTTTGATGTTGGGGATTTGCTTCATCCCGTCACCAATTCATGGTGGAATGTCTTCAAACAGCAGCAGCATGGACCAGCAGCATGGACCAGCAGCATGGACACTGGGAGCCAGGTTTAGTTCAAGCTTGTCAAGAGGCAGAGGGTTCCTGAACTCTCGTGTTATATTACCTGCCTTAATATTAATGTTTCACTAACATTTCTAAGTCCAAACCATTTTATTATAGCACATTTTTGGTAATAGTGAAATCATCTAAGAAGTCCTAATGGTGATTCCCTTTTTGAGACAGAGGAATTTGTCTGCTTGCTACTTTAGCCACTTTACAAATTCCCAGTGTCAAATGTAACAGCTTGCATTGCTTTTAAAAGAGTCAGACTAGGGCATCAAACACATACAAGTGCTGTTATGGTTAAGAGGGCCTATGAAAACATACTTCAGATGTCCCTACCTGTTTATTTTAAATTGAAAGTCATTATTCATAGCTATGAAAAGGCATTAAAAAAAAGGATTATTCCCATTGTGCTATAATCCCTACTCAAGGATTTAACACATACAAGTTCATAGGAGGAAATTTATGTCTCTCATCATTTAGACAGGAGTGAGAATTGTGCGAGCAGTGAGTATACAACAGCACAGTTTGCAGGGCTCAGGATTTATGGGTTTCATCAGATAACAGAAAATGGCAAGGAGAAATCAAGTGATGTCACAGGAAAACCAGTGTTCACAGAGCAGAGGCTAAAATACATGTCAGGGGGCACAGATCACACAATGGGAAGCATGTATAAATATATCATACTCTTATATAAAACATGTCAGTGTTTTGTCTTTGCCTCTGACACTCCAGTGGATTTCTGTTAACTCACAGCTAATTGGCTGGCAGCCCTGTGCTTTACATTTTGTGCCAACCACTACAATAGCTATGAATTACAACAACTAACCACAGGTTATGTCATATCACATTTCTTTGGTCTGACGTGAAAATCATAAATATTTTTTTTTTTATTGCCACAGCCATGGCATATATATTTTGTATTTGTACTTGGCCCTTCACAGCTGGCAAGCAAGTTCAGTGGCACTTGACTCTTATCCTGTGGTTAATTCCTCCAGTGAAAGGCTCATTTATTTTGCTGTAACAGAGCCTTTCCTGGCGGTGTTCTAGCTCAAATTCTGGATGAACAGTAAAATATATAAATGAGACTAAATGACACTGAGGTTAAAAGCCAGATCTTAAGTTATAGTTTGAAACATAGAGGCAGGTGAGCACCTCTTAGGGTTTTTCAAAAGTTCCCTTTTCCTGTGACCTAGCTTCTCATACACAATGGTTTCTAAATGTAGAAGGAACTAGGAGACATTTTTAAATTGCAGTGTTCATATAATCACACTCCAGCACCCACAGCAAAAGCTACCCACAAGATCTGGGATTTCTCTGTTGCTTCCACAAAGATTTTGAATCCTTCATGGAGGCACATCCTTTCAGAATGAAATCATTGCTATCCATGTCAAAGCAGCTCCTGGTACAACTTGGATAAGTCCACAAGAACACAAGCTGCTCTTCTGATGGCAGATATGGTTAGAAGTTTTACCCCTAGAAAGAACACTTTTCAGGTTTCTTTCAAATATCCATAAAGGAAAACCCAAAGCAAGACAAAATGGACACCAGCCCACTCAAGAAATGCGGCAAGAACTGAATGTGAACTACGTAGATATTTTTATAGTGAGAAGTTGTCTCTCCCCCAGAGGTAGTGAAGCAGCTTGCTAATACAGTGCCATAAAGAGCAAGGCCTGTGGTGTTGGTACAGCAGAAATGGATCTGCCATCTGTCCTGACAACCAGGATTTTAGCAAAGGGTGGGCATAAACGATAGGACAGAGACAAAACTCCTGAAACAAAAGCCCATTGCACTAATGAAAATCCAGAGAGAATCAACGTGTCACCTGTATGTGATCTATGGCTGCAGAGCATCTCGAGCCAAACCTTTCCCAGAACCACCACAACCCATTGATTCCAGTATAGGCTGAGGAGATGAATATGTGATTAAAAGTAGACAAATATGAGGACAGAAGAGATCACAAAGAAGGAGGCAAAATATGAAAATGAAAACAAGCCACTCTGATAGCAAGAATAGATTCCTGGTAGCTTATTCCATAATTTTTATTTCCTGCCTAGATTCATATCTGCATATACAGATAAAACTTATCTCATTTTCAGTGTGTCTAGAAAACAAAGAGTCAAGTTGGGGGAGACAAGGTACAAAAAATCATTTTAAATCCTCCACTCAAATTTCTGCCACAAGACAGTGTGTTCATTGTCTCCATCACTCTCAGCTTTGAGAACGTGATTCAGCCAAGTCTACAAGTAACCCAGCAAGCTCTGCAGTAACTTCCATAGGGTCTTGCTGAATTTCTCCCACTAAATGGTAAAAAAGCAATCTTTACATGAACATAATCATCTGCATCCACATTTTCAATCAGCTTTTCAGAAGGACAAAGGATCACATGAACCCACCAGGGTACAAACTTTGTCAAACTGGACCCGCCACATCAATCTCTAAAATATCTTTCAGCATAGTTTCTCTCAGAGTTGTTCTAAAAAATACCTTCTCTCTGTTCCCCACTCAAAAGAAGAGGTCTCAGGGGGCATGATCTGCACCACCCCTGCAAGCTGACTGCTGAGGAGGGACCCAGGGTGCTATCACAGCCAAGCTGGTAAACATGCTGTTGCCTGGGTGTTGCCACACAGCTGCTTGCAGCACTATGATAGAAGAATTAAAATAAAGAAGCCTGGTACAAAGAGCAAACCTCTGCTTTTATCCTACATACCCGCCACACAAATCTTTTGGCACAAATCACTTAAAATTTGCCTATGTTATTCTGCACAGTATTTAAACCTCTTTGTACAACAGCCTTGAAAAATGAGCAGGGGAAAACACATGTGATGTACTGAGCCTGAACCCTGAACACATTGATCCCAGGGCCTGGAACATCGGCAGGACAATTTCACCTGCAGCTGGGCTTTATCCTTCCTTCAAGAGACGGCAGGCCAACAGGATCAGGTGCTCTTTGCTTTGCCCATCAACACTTTCCTAACCCACATGCTATCTGTTATAATTTTCCTATTTGTGATGCTGCATGGCACCTCCTATACACCTAAACAACAGAATACAGGGAATTTGCCTACAGTGGTAATCTGACTTGCAGAATACTGTCTGTCACAGAGGAAAACAATGTGTTTGTCGTCACTGTGTGGGAATCGGCCTATGCCGACTTTTTAATGCCTTTTTTAAACTCATTGTTCTAAATAGTTGTACAAAAAACCCCTCAAAACATTATTCCTGTGTTAAAGAGAACTGTGATGCATTCCCCCAGTGTTTGCAAGGTAGTATTTAAATTGCAAGGAATGACAAACATTGTGAAGGATGAAATATACTGAGAAATATAAAGGCTTCCTTGCCTACACTTCTATTTCTTATAAACCATAATAATAAAAAAAGAAAAAGTCAAACCCTTTTACCTTCAAACTAGACAGATAAATACATGCAACTGCAGCCTGCAAGTGTCTTAATCATACACCAACAACTGCTCCACATGTTTGAGTTTGGAAATCATTGTCTTTTCGCCTAGACAAAAACACAATTGTTTGTGCATTTATAGTGCTCTTGAGCAAGTATTTCATCATACGCCTTTCCTTTGGAAAAGGCTGTCCAAAACTCTATATTTAGCCATCACAAACATGCTAGCCTTAATCTTCTTGGCATAAATGTAGAAGGCTGTCATCTCCTGAGAATCAGCTGGGATTCTGTCTCAATGTTTTTTCAAGTGATAAAGCAAAACTCCGGCGTCTTATCTAGTGTTGAGCTAACAGAGTGTTAGTCACATGGGGAGAAGACTTTAAACATTCATTAATGTTTTAAAAAAGGGTCACGAAATGCAGTCAAATAACTGTGCCCGAGGTTAATTTATGTTTTCACAACTATATACAGCAGGATGACTTGATAGTTTGTCTTCATGTTCTGGCTGTGAGAACAAATCTGGTGCTTCAGTTTGAAAACCAAGTGTTAGAGAACAACTAAAGCGTGCAGGCAAAATGCAGCATGGGGTTCTTCAAGCACCCAATTAGCACCACTGTGTCTGAAATAAGATAATGCAATGTATTGTGCAAATTTTCTATAGTTACTCTTCATTTATAACGTTGCTAGGAAAAAACATAAAAAATTGGATTCTCAGTTGACTGAGAAACTGGCATAGTTTCCTTGATATAAAAATTCCACAGAGTTCAGTGGTGTAACACCTAGATGATAGCTGATGTGCTCCCAGATTTCTTGGATAACCCTTCTCCAGGCCACAAAGGGCATTACAGCCACCTCAGCACCTGGCTGTGTTTTTACAGGCACCATGACATGCCCGGTTTGCTGGGACACATCACTGTTGTCTGGGCACACCTCAAACCAGGAGCTGCCACTGAGCACAACCAGCCCTGGCAAATCCCAGTTCCAAGAACCAGAAACCCATGTGAGAAAGCTGTTTCTCTTAAAACACGTGTTTCAACTCACACAGAACTTTCCGAGGACATTTGTTTTCCAGAGAAAGGAATCTTCTTCAGTTTATCTTAAACTTTATTCTGCTCAACTTAAGACATACCTAAAATGGTGCCTAAGCTCAAACTGGCCCTGAGGACAGCACGAAACTCCGCCAACACCGTGGCAGATGCACAGCAAGGCAACATACTTCTAGTGGACCCCTTTACATGAAATACTGATTTCCTTTTCCTCACAGACAATTCCCAATTCTTTGATGCTTTTTTTTTTTTAAAGAAATCTCAGCTTCAGGGAAATATAATCTTTTAAGTACATCGCCACAGAACTATGACACAATAATTTATATGGAACATCAAGCAATAGAGAAGTTATAATGGGAACTTCTCTTGTCATCTGTTCTGCGAAGCTGGAAGACAGTAATTTTAAAAACCCATGAAGGTAAATATGTCACCACTCAAAGAATAATAAGCCTACGAGATCTTATGGAATGAGTATCACTGAGACAAAAAATCAGCCCAATTCTTTAAAAGGGAACAGATGTTTATTTCAATGAAAAGAACTTCTAGAGATGCTATAAAAAGATCCAAAAAGTAAAGTTTTGGAAAGGATTTAATGCATTGTATCACAAGATATGGTAGCCACAAGTATTAAGTGAAGTGGCAGAAAGAAATATTTCCTGTGAAAGCAATTATCACAGTGTTTTCTCATATCTTCTCCTAAAGTAACCAGCACTGGCCACTGGCAGAGAAAGATATTAGATTGATTTCTGTTCTGCTTTAGCACAGCAATTTCTTCATTTCATCTCTCTCACCCTTCTCAGTACTGAGGATTTCACTCAAAACCCATCTTGTTCACAATGGTCAGGAGGAAAGCTCCTGTTACTCCTCGTTGAAGGATGTCATGATTATGTCAGGGAAAAACACTAACAAACTTTGAGTTTCAAAAAAAAAAAAAACACATTAAAAGCAATATTAAGATACTGATATTAGGAATAACAAATACTGGGACAGTTGATCATATTTTTCATTTTCTGATTTGTCATATGATTAGCAGCTCCTGTAAGATTCTGAATTTGTCTGTGTTATTTTCTGGGAATTCAAATTTTATCCTTCATAGCCCAGGATTTCTAAAAACTGTTTGTACAGGAGCCTGATAAGTTGGACTGGGGCACAGGGCTTATTGCTGCAGATTATTTTTCACGCTCACCTGGGCCATGTCAATGCATGGATAGCAGGGGGATGTGGCACAGGTGTGGCAGAGCTCTGCTGGGGCTGGGGAAGGACAGGGCTGTGCCTTTCCATAGCAGCTTTTCACCGTGGTGGATCATGGATCAGGTGTTACCTATGTCTCTTGTTTATTAATGTGTCTGTTCCTATGGATATCTACATGAAAAGCCAGATGCATTTGCCATTGAAGGACAAAAACATATTTATCAGTCTCATGTGCTGCCTGGCCAGCACATTATCCCAGGAAGAGCTGAAAAACTCCAAAGACTGTGGCCAAAATAGGGAAGAAAACTGACAAAAATCGATCCAAGTAACAAAAGCTTCCTTCCATCCTTTCTCCAAGCCAAACACAAGATACCTGCCCACCTCTGAACGCCTTTCATCCCAGTACCAGTTGTGGGAGCTGCACAGACCCTGCTGCCCTATGGTGCAGGTGACACCACATCCCATGGGCAAGTTCACAGCGTGGAAAAATTGTTTCCCTCCACATCACACTTGCAGTACTGATCCTGCAGGAAAATCCCTTGAAATCTTGGGTAAAAGCAACATTCCTTTCCCACAGTTTTGATTCACAGGTTTCATTTCTCAGGACCCGGTTTTGAAAACAATTTTTTGTTGCTGTTGCTCACAAAACCACAATAAAAATTTGCCACTTGGACAAAATAAACAACTCTCTTACTTCTGCACCCTCGCATACCATTACAACTCAGGGTTATAACAATCAGACCTCAATCTATTAGAAATTTCTTCAACCCTGTATCCCCTTGGGGCTTCTTTTATATGAACCCTTTGTGTGGTTAGGTACAGCAGCAGAAACAGCTGAAATCACTCAGACCACAGAGAATAATATATTTTGTTTTAATCTTTCAAAAGGTCAGTAAAGCTGAACAGGAGTAAATTTCATTGCTAAAAATGCGTTGTCTGCCAAGAGAGCACACCTTCCCAACAGCTGCTTTGCTCAGTTCCCCTATCTATTCAGTGCAAGAATTCTGCTGGGTGGGACATAATAGGTTTATTGTTATTTAGACTATATTACAGAATTTGTGGGAAGCAGCGGTACCTCTTCTGAAAGGGAGACTTCTCCCCTCCTTCAATAATACATATTTTTATTTACAGTAATTCTAGTAAAACACTTGATTTCTGTCCTGCCTCACCGCCAAATGACAAATAACAGCTCTGAGCAGATGACTACTGTGGGAAAATCTCTGCAATCAAAACAGAATGGAAAGTGGCTCCTAGTCCAGTCTGCTCTTACAAACCTGAGCAGCAGCAGAGAGATTGGACCTCCAAACCCTTCTTTTGCAGGAGGTGCTTTCAGTGCAAGCAGCTGCCTGGTGCAGCTCTCAGCACCGGCCCCGCAGTGCAGGGTTTGGCACAACTGCCCTCAAAGGCTGCAGGGCAAGCAGGCAACTAAAAGGGCATCTCTGCCCTGCTCCCCACCCATCCCTCCTCTCACTGAGCCTGAGGATGAGACAATCTCGGTTTAGCTGGCCGATCTGGTAGGACACTCTCCCTGCCAAAATCCATGACAGCTTCCCACTGGAGCAGGGACCTGCAGCAACCCCTGGAGCTGCAGGCAAGGGGCAGCAGCAGCTGGACCACCCCTGTCAGGTCAGCTCCTATCACACACAAACCTGCTCACAGGAAGCCAAAGGCACCTGCTTTCTGCCTAGCCCCAAACACACAGCCTGCTGCAGCCCAGCCTCAGGTGGTTTGCAATAATCCTGTACTATTATGAACTGGGGATAAAATAATGCAGCTACACTGCCTGGCAGAATACCTCCTTCCCCTCCCTACGCATAGCTGCAATGAAGAAAATCTTAAAATAGAAATATTGTGGCTTTTTTTTTTTTTTTTTATCTGATATGAGAGACTCTAATGCAAACAATGTTTTGTCAACTTATACTAAGTATGATGGCAGCAAGGGCTTCTTCTGTCCTGGAGACTCAGCATAAAACCACTAAATGTCATCAGTAATGAATATCAGAGAACTCCTGTTTACCAGTTAAGATCAAGACTTGTTAAGGGGGATATTTCTGTATGAAAGCAGCTGTGAAGTTATGTTTTAAAGAAGGCTTTGTTTTGACAGATCTCTATCTGGTGATCTATTGTTATATATGAGAATTTCTAGGCTGTCTCACATGAATATACCTTGCCAAGATATGCAGTAACTCAATTAAACTTTTAAAGAAAATGAAGAAGTTATCTATACTGAGTTATAAAGTTTATCAGGTTTGTCTACGTTCATGCAAAGCTGTACAAAAAAGTGCATCAAGAGGTTTGAAAAAGGCCTTCAAAAGACCAAAGCTGACACATGAATTTCATTCTCAGATTTATACTGCCATTGGCACATAAATCAGCTGCAATAACGAGCGTACAAATACATTTGCTAATTAGCAACTTCTTTTCCTCCCTAAGCTGCTCGCTTTAAGAGCTGGTACACCCTTTAGACACGAGCAAATGAGGTGATCCATATTCCATGGAAAAGTGTCTTTGCATTTGTAATGTCACAGGAGTAGATCTGCTCTCCTGCTGCTTCTGCAATATAGAGGAGTTTAAATCCTCAGTTCGAAAACATCATTGTTTTCCACTGTTAGAAAAATCACTCGAATAAGTAGAAACCACAGAAAAACAAAGAATTCTTCTGTGAGCCTTTCACTCATCAGTTACCACACTATCTGAAAATAGAGTCAATGACTGCTGAATCAGTATTTTAGATCTTTCTGGACACTAACTGTTCAAAGCAGCAATGTGTGTGTCTCATCTGTGTTCTCACATCCCCCAGGACAGGGCGAGCAACACTCGTAGGACAATTTAACTTGAGGACTTGGACATGAGGGGAGAAGCATCACCAGACCCCACAGACCCCCAGGAGTGATTACAGCTGAATAGACTCACTTTCAGTCCTAGCAAGGACCTTGCCTCCTCTATCCTAGTGGGAATCACTGCAGGTGGCTTCCCAGCTCCCAAACTTCCACCTTCTTTTTAAAGTAATAATATCATCCAACAAAATTTTACCCAAACAAATTTCCAATACCCCAGGTCTCAGCATGAGAAAGCAATACTTCATTCCAAAGTGCCTATTTGCTTTTTTGTTGTTGTTTTTAATAGTGTTTGTGGGCATATTTGGTTTCTACAGTGCATTTGAAGAGACATACATATTTCAGGCTAAATAAGTGGCTAAACTATTTAGTGATAAGCAGGGACAAATTGAGTATATAATTATAGCACTTGAGGAAGTGAAACTTTATCATTTAAGAGCTAAAATTGAAAGAAACATTTAAAAATGGATCCTTTCTTAGCTAGAAATATTTTTATGGCATTCTATATTTTGTATTACACACTAGGAATTTACATTGTCATCAAAGATGTGTGTAGACTGTCTAGATAAAAGTCCTTTTCTGTGCAGGTATTTATTCTGTACAGTAAATTAAGGTAATCTACTTGTCAGTTGCTATGCATTACAGAATAAATGCTTTTAAAACAGAGCAATGTTTGAGGGGGGGGTTGTATATTTGTTCTCTAACATTTTTAGTGCTTGAGAAAATGTGACTTAAAGAACAACATTAAAATATCACTAATCTAACACTCACATAAATAGCATTCCATAAATTGATGTTGTCACAAATACATTCCTATCTCTCTGGCTTTGTAAGAAAAACCCCTTGACATTTTCTTGTGCTGTTTCCTAACAAACAGCTCAGCAGTGAGCCAGCACAGCACCACGGTGAGCAGGAACTAAAGCACAGCAACTCCTTTATCATAAAAACAGTAATTGGGAGAAAATAGTCTAATTCTCATAGCAACAGGATTATTATAACCAAAACAAGTAAGTTCATCAGAAGAAAAGTGAAGTTTAGGGAAAGACTTTGCTTGGAAGGCAGGTCAGTTGAGGGAAAGGCCCTGTCCCCCAGCAGTGCTCAGCAAGGGCAGCATAAATGCAGTGAAATTTGTGTTTATATTTGGTTTGCTGCACTGACAGGCTGCAGAAAAAAACCATTCAGAGCTATCCTTTGAAAGCTTATGATTTCACTTTAAACTAAATAACAAATAGGCTACAGAAAGTTTTCTTCATAATTCCTCAGGACTACAAAGTCAAAAGAAAAATAGAGAAGTTTTTTTTTTTGTTCGTTTGGTGTTTTTAAATTTGCCAAGAATTTCCACTTACATATAACATTTATTCTTATCTATTGAGTAAAATAAGAAGACCCTCTTGAAAGACTTTTTTTTCCACTAGTGCTAGAACATTTCAACATTTAATAATTTTAAAATCACAATTCACAATAGTTCACAGTATTACTTGAAATTAATAACACTACCCGCTGGTGAATTAGTGCTGTTAAATTAAAAACTGTGCCATGCCAGCCCTAGAAACCTGCCTCCTGCTTACATGGGAGCAGATAAGGAATTACTTCATTTAATCTAATTACAGTGCTGTAAAAGAAAAGAGAAATGAGTTCTAAATAGTGCCAAAAATGCTCTATATCTCCATTCTCTGATAGATGGAGACATGGAGGAAACTGCTTTTATTATCTCAGATGTAACTGGCTGATCCTCCTTTCCCCCAGCCTCTGCTCGCTACTGAGATGTATTAATCAGAAAATTGCACCTACCCCACTCTAATGCTTTAGGATAATTAGGGGTTCTTGTTTGTTTCAGATGTTGATGTCATTTCAGCTATCCCCAGTGCATCAATTCAGGCATAGCCCCCAGGGAAGGGCCACGATGACAAGATCTCTATCTCAAGCTCTAGTTCCATTCTGGTTCTAGGTAGTTTTGCATGCAATCCTTTAACAAAGAACAACTCTGGGAACTCTTTTTGCCAGTTGTTTGTCCTGTAGGTGAGCTGCATAACAAGGGTGACTGCCTGCTCCTCACAGAAGCCTCATAACTCATATCCCTCCTAGATTTTTTTTTAATAAAAATGTTTCAATTTTATCCAATCTTTTCCATTGTGGCCTTCAGAGCTTTTTTTTTTTTTTTTTTTTTAATCTATTTCTAAATGGAGCATCTTAAAATGCAAGTCTACTATATGGCTATCCATGTGAGCCTAACTTAGGGTGACAAAAGTGTAATGAAAAACAAATTTGAAAGTTCAGTTTTCATAGCTCCAACACCTTTACACAGCACCTTTTCATTTTGGTGAAATCATGGCAAACTACAGAATTCACCATTTGGTACACAGCCTTAGTGGTCACTGGCATTGCAGATGAGCTGTACTGATTTTCCAGGCAACAGGATGGAAACTTTTTCCTTTTAAAGTAACTGGAAGAGGAATATGTCTCAGCTGACATCAGTGGACTTGCAGAGTCTCACAAGAACCTGGCCCACAGACTTCACTGGAACACCTCACGTGCAGCGCACTTGCCAGTTCCCAGGATTTCTTCCCTTGGATCAAGGGTAAGGGACTCAGTCCAAATTCCGGTGGCATGCACAGAGTATGGGCATTGAAACTGCATCTGCAAAACCAAAAGCTTAAAAAAAGATGAGTATTTTTATAGTTTAGAGCTATACAAAAACAAGACTATAAAAGGCACCTTGCTGATTTATTGCCATTTCACCTGGCCTATTTCTACTGAGAAAGAAATATCATTTCTCTACAAATGTTTGTTCTTTATTTAGGAACAAACATTCAAAGGAATGCTGGCTGAGCCTGACATACAGTTGCTATGCTATTTGCTTATCTACCAGCTACATCTTTTCTGGACCAAAAAACCCCCTTTTCTAATGTATGGCATACAGGTAAAACTTTCATAAGCAGTTCTATTATCCCAAATCAATTCTCTGTTCTACCCATCTTCTATAATTTTGATAGATATAGAGCTGATAAATGTGCCCAGGTCTTCCCCAAAGTATTGCTGTGATTTTGAGTCTCTCCACCAGCCATATTTGCAGACTTATGCAGATCTGAGTGCTTTTTCTGCTTTCTTGCTCCCTTACTTGCAGATTGCAGGCAATCTGCAAGGTTGTGTGCCAAGCATTCAATCTTGATAGATACCAATTTGGTTTAATATACACAGAGGGCATCTGTCATGGCTTCTCCATATAAATTACATCTAAATTGTGTGGAGATAGAATATAAATCATTCATTCAAAAAGTCATAGGTGAATAACTGCA
The DNA here is from genome assembly GCA_017589585.1 of Phylloscopus whistleri. NCBI lineage: Eukaryota > Metazoa > Chordata > Aves > Passeriformes > Phylloscopidae > Phylloscopus > Phylloscopus whistleri. The sequence goes on from JADMLD010001220.1 coordinate 1,244,865, forward strand.
TAGTTGTTGACAATAATATTTTCTCTTTGCTGAAAATTAAAAAGTATATGTTCATATGTCACCCACACGCAAAAGTTTACATTCAAGCCTAGACTGAAATATTTATTTGGAAGCACACTAGTGTTTGATGTAAATTTAGTGCAGTAGAATATCAATTTGGTTTGTAAGTACTCTAGATTTCACTGTCGATGCATAAAGGAACTTGTGGGTGCAGTGCATCACCAGGAGAAGGCAGAAGGCATCATTGGTTTCAGCTGCATGCACACATATGAAGATGCCAGCTGATGGCTGGTCAAATTTGGCTTAAAGATCCAAAAATATTATCCTTGCAAGACATAAAATTAGTCTAAAATTCTTAAGCTATATATTTAACAATGATACAAATTTTCAGCTCCAGTTCTTTTTCCACATTCATGCTCCACCAAAAAGACCACTTCAAGATAGTACGTTCAAAACAAGAGGCTTATTTTCCCTTTCATCTGTCAAAATGATGCAAAATCAAAAAGAGCAAAACTCTAAACCTTTGCACATAAATAGGCTTCACTAAATCATCTCATTACTGAGGAACCACACCAATATCCATCACAATTATTAGATCAGACTTTAACGCTGAAAATATAATTGTGGCAACCTAATGATGTAATCTAATATTATTACTGCTTGCATTCTTCCCCTCAAACTCTCCTAAAATGCCATTTCACATGTAAAGTTTTAATATTAAAAAATGCCTGTTTGAACTAATTTCCAGAATCAAAAAATTACTTACTGTTCCCATTGTTTAATATGCTTCCCTAAAGAATAAAAAAACCCCTTAATTCAAAGACAGTTATAAAAAGTATCATCTGAATTTTCCTCTTTTATTAACATTTTCCATTAAAGACATGCCTGGTCTCCAGTTTTTACAAGAGCTGTGTGCCACTCCACTGAGCCCACATCCTGCAACAGCACACGCTGTTCGTGACTTAAGTACCTCTTTTTTATTTCTAAAGCCATCAACAATTATTAAACTCTATGAGAATAAATCTCCTTATTAGCATGAAGATTAGAACATCTTAGGTGCAGAAAAATGTCAGCTGCTTGTCAGAAGTCATTTTGAGCGTGCTCTCTTGACCCACTCCCAATTTAAAAGCCTGTTCCTGTGGAACAGGACAGATAATGAATGCAGCATGAAAACAGCCAGTAAATGAGCAATACAAGAAATTTGTCTTTCTAATTGAAAGAGCATAAGCTAAAATTATAGTACATTAGCTAACTATCCAAAGTGCTAGAAATGTCATGAGAAATAAATAACTTCATCTTGGAGTGTCTTCCTCAGAGGAACAGAGAGCACAGCACTGCAGGATGAGCCAGAGGAAAAGCAGCAGAGTGAACTAAGGTCACTTTATTTCTAAATGAGAAGCCTACATAAGATGCTAATTTGGTTTGATTTGTTTTAAGCTTTCCTGAATCATCACATAGATAAAATCTTAACGATTCTTTCATTCAAACAGACTTAGAAGTATCAATTTTAATTCAGGGACTCTTCCATAGAAGAATTCTGCCACATTGCAAAGTCCTGAGGACAAAACCACTTGGGATTGTCTAAAGGGATCTACTGGTTTTGGTTTTATTTCTAAACTTCAGGAAGACATAAAAGTCGGGTACAAAAGTAGTGTATTTTAACAGAAATTTAGTTGCCAATCTACTAATGAGGGAAGAAGGTAAACATATTCATTAAATCTGATAGTGCTGCACAAGTTATTGTAGCAAGGGAAGCTGTAAGATTTGGTGAATATAATACTGTTCTACAGGACTTCCTTGGAATAATTATGCTGCCATAAAAATGAATGTCAATAATAGCACTTAAGTATACTTATGAAATGAAACATAAATATAAACATTGGTTACATCCTATTTATTTATTGTTTAGGCTTTTCCTTCTTAAAACACCAGTCTAGAAACAAGTGTGTCTGACACTGTAAGGGAATAAGCCATGTCACATGTACCTTTTGTAATGTTATAAACACATAGGGAAAACACTATTGGAATGACTTCATAAAGTGATTTAGGGAGAAGATTTTGACTAGGACTGCACTGAGGTCACAAGAGTGGTAGGAAGGTTCTGCTGTCAAGTAGACATGCTGATACAACCATCAGTAAAGTCATCTGTTTCACCAATTTTAAAAGTGGGTGGCTCACTGTTCTCTGACAGAGCTTACAAGGAAGGCTCCTCATCCTACCCTTAGGGACAACCCCTCCAGTCTTGTCTTTTCAGATTTTAAATACTCCTGGATTTTACATTTTTGACATTCACTTTCTGAAATAGCTTCCCAGGTGTTTGAGCACTGCCTTCACAGGACTGTTAAGTGTGAAAGGTGGATATGTTTTTCATATGTGTTCATACCAGCCCCTTATATAACTGAAGAAATGTTTTGTTCAATCCTAGAATAATGCTTATGTTGAACATAGTTATTTTTATTTTGAAGCTGCCAGCAAACCTGCAAAATCATTCATCCACACAGCAGTAGTGCTTTAGTGCCTTACCTCTTCCCTGCACCTCATTCATCTTCTGTGAGGCTGATAAACATGTCTCCTCTCAAAGATATTATCAGATACTGCCTAAAACACCCCAGGATTCAGCCCAAACACAAAACACCAGGCAAAAAAAAAAGTTCTGAGAAATCAATTAAAAATGCCACTTCAGCTGACATTCTGAGCAGATACAGCTGCAAAGACACTGGATAGAGAATTATGTCAAACTCTCCTGACAGCTCTGACAAGACTGCCCAGGATGAAGCAGCTTTTTTAAACTTCTTGTGCAAGAACTTTCTTCTTTGACTACAGCATCTGAGAATGCTCAGAGGGATACAGGGGGTTAGACAAGCTCAGAAGTTCTGCCACCCTTTCTGTAAGACAGCAACTGTTCTTCCCTTTCTGGAGACCTGAATTCACCGTTAACATCCCAAAGGCAGCAGACAAAGAGCCTTTCTTTAACACCGAGACGCTTTCCTTTGCATTAGCTCTGCCACAGAGGCCATGTAATTTGGTAAGGAATGTCTGTCTGCACATCTGACATCCACTGCAGTCACATTCATTGCCAAGCCTCTGTGATAAAACAGCAGGAGTAACACAAAGGATAACAGAAATAAATATGATCCAAGAGGTTGCACTGATGGGCAGAAATCAACACGTATCCCCCATTCAAACATGAACACAAAGAGATGTTCTGCATTTGGTGCTACCACATCTAAAGAAATAGTGGGACTCTTTCCCCTAATACTTGAAAATTATAAAAACTTAACAAATACTTAGAATAGGAGACAGAACTGCTAAATCTTCATTGCTCCTAGAAAAGTCATGACTTTCTGAAAGCTCTGAGAACACTAGTTAGATTTGTATTTTCTTTCTATCTGGTCCCTCTTTCAGACCCTCTAATGCCAACTCCTCACAAGAACAGAACTGGGGACTTGTGTGTAACTTCCAGAGTTTCTGCTGCTATTTTAGTCTGTAAAATCAGCATTATCCCACTTAAATACTATTTTTGGGTCCTTATTTGGGACCTCTGCTTTTGTGATTGCAGTTTTATACCATTGCACTTAAAGACATTCCAGAAGAAATCCAAACTCTCCTCCCAGCAGCTCTATAAGCTGTGTGCCATTTTTTTATGTGAAAAATTTGTTACAAATAGGTGCTACCTCACTGCTGAAAATACTAAACAAAGGCCCCCTTCTCCTATTTTTTATTATTTAGTGACAATGCCATTAAACATTCGGGGTATTTTTTTTTTCCTATAAGACTTCCTTTACATTCTTTGGAGCTGCACATAGCTTTTATAACCAGTTAAAACCAATAAAACTGCCTCCCCTGCAGTGAAGCACCATCTTATCAAGCTGAATTTCAGAGCTGCAGAGGGCACTGCCTGGCACAAGCCCAGTGTCCCAGATATTGCAGGAATACATGATATTAATGCCATTGAAAGAGAGAGGACTTCATTTTACAGAGATGATGCTTGATTTCCTTCAGTCACATTTAAAATTATCTGCATTTTATCTTTAAGTTGAGCACATTTGTTTTCAGATCATTTCAGATCCCTCAAAAAGAACAACTAATTTTGGTTATATTTTCCATTAACCGTAAGTCTTTTGGTAGCACACTATATGTATGTATTCAGTAGGGGAAACATAAAACTGGAAAACATTAATTCAACAAGCATTATATTATATTATAGAACATTGGCAACTGAAAAAAAAATCCCAAGGAAATAATGGGAAATAAATAGATAACGATAATTACAGTACTCACACCACACCACCATTAAGCAGAAACATATCAATAAGAAACTGCAACAGAACTATTCATTTATGAAATACACTCAGTGTTTTAATGCCATAGTGAGCATATAGCAATTATCTTAGCAGTTAAGGTGAATTTCAGCTATTGAATACCCCTTAGTTAAAAATTGTCATTGGATCAGTTTTAAAGCAAACACAGTTAATATATAACACCTAAACTTTCTATTGTAGAGTTGCTAGGAGAGCTCCATACATGTTCCTTTTAGATAATACAGGCAGTTTTGAATTAATAACTCAGCCCTTTCACAAAGGCTAGCACTCTACATTTACCGAATGCATTAGATTCAATCATGCTGGAACCATATAATTACAGGTGATTTTACAGTTGTTTGTTTCATTTCTCAGACCATGATGGCACTCAGAGTAATGTAATTATTCACCTAATTATATAACATGGTTGCAATAAAGCATTTGGACTGCTCAGCAGTGACAGCTGAGAACGTAGTTCAAACCTGTGATATATGTACAGCTTTCAAATTACCCTGCAATAAAGGAACATCTCTCAAGTTAAAAAGTTATCCACATCTTAATCATCATGAGATATTTGACAAAGGCATAATAGCATAATTGGATTAAGTAAAAGTCCAAACCAGATTTGTCCATTTTGAAATTGTTTGGGGATTTTTTTTGTCCTGTTTTCATCTTCCAATGATGAACCTCATTTAGGGACTGACTCATAACAGCTCAAGCCAAGACAGGGCTTGCTGATGGCAGAACTCCTCCAAGATACTGGAAATATTTGAACAGGCTGCAGTAAAGGTCCACAAAGGTTCAGCATGGAGAGTTCTGAACTGTGCTGTACCAGTTATTTTCATCTAGCATCCCACAATGCTATTTCTCAGCTCAGCTGAGAAAGATGATGTTAAACTGGGCAGCATGCCACTGTAATATGACTATGCTGCTTCCCCTATCTGTGCTCACTCATTTACTGCAACTCATTTATCCTTCAGACAGCCCCACAAAGCCTGTAGGAACAGGGTCTCTGTGTTGGGGAATACGCTTCTCTTTCCACTTAGTAGGAAGAAAGGTTGCTGGTCACACCAAAGGTTTTATTCAAAACTCTAATGGATATGAGCACTCTGATCCACACAACTACACAAATAGGCCATATTAATTAGATTTAACTGACCAAAGCAGGCTTCAGGGGAATGCCAGAGTGGTTAGCAACTCTTTTCCTTTTAGTCCTTCCCTTGACTGCAGAATCTGCAGCTATGAACCATCCTTCTCTCAACACACCCTTCTGAAAGTACAGGACAGCTACTAGAATAAATACAACTGTATTTCTGTATTTGCTTTCAGTCTTTAGAGATCAGTTATAACAAATTATCAAGAAGGATTTGGTACTTGGACATATTTCTGTACACCAGTGTTTGTCCTTGATATACTAGACTCATTTTTGAGAGAAGGAAAAAAAGCCTTTCCAGAAGCTTTCTGCTTGCTGACCCATCTTCCCCTCCTTAAAAGTCAACACACATTACTCTAACAAGGACTCAGAAGCTGCAGCTTTGTGCACTGCACAGTCCTTTGGGTGGGTGAGTCAGGAGAGTGTGAACAGCATATAGAGCTCATACTTTATGCATTCCAAGAAGTTACTCAGCATTTTTAACACAGTTAAATTGCAATATCAGAGTCCTGTAGATGGTCCCAGCAGAATAAAAGCAGTTTAGTCCTGTGCTCAGATTGAAGTTGCCCTCACTGGTTTGTCTCCACATGGTATTTTCCTACCCTGCCTACTGCACGTTTTTTGTTTCCTGCATTTCTTTGCTTAATGCGAAAAGAGGATGTACATATCTTTTCTGCTAGTTCTCACCAGAACGTGCTATTTTGAAATTTTTATTGATCACAAGGCAAAGAAAACTCCCCTCAGCCTGCTCAGCTGCCCCTCTTCACAAAGTTTACTTTTGTAGTGCTGCTACTGCAAGTCAGGTGTTTAACTGGAGTCCAATTAAGAATGGAAAACCTTCAGGACAACATCCCAAACCAGCACAGCTCCCATGTCAGCAGTCAGATAATTCCCAATGATCTCAGCATAGCAGGATGTCAGCAGGGTTAAGGTGCAGGGTATTGCACCTTGGCAAGGGCAGGAAAAGATAAGAGAGTAAAACACCACCAGCACTGCAAATTCAACATTCTCTCTGAAGCCTAAGCATTGAGAACATCACCTGACATCAGGAAAGCATTTTTTTTCTGTCAGTCAACTCCAAAATACAAAATCACAATGACTTCTTGGGATTAACACAAATTTCCTTCCTCACATAACTGTCTGGTTTGTCAGGGTAAGAAAGTGTAAGATATTGTCAACCAATAAATAGGTGAATTATCCTGTACGAAATAAAAGGGCTACTGGTTGGAAAAGTGAGATAAATTCAAATGAGACTTAATTCCTAGAAAAGCTCTAAGCCCTTGGATTTGCTCAAAAGAAAATATTTTGGCCAAAAATGATCTGGAAGCAAAAAGGGAATGCACATTTGGAATGCAACACAATTGACTGGATCCTGTGAATGTCTCACTTCTTTCAAGAATTGTTTAATTCCAAATCAAACTCTACATTTTGGATGTCTTTCAAATGCATGTAAAAATGCCTGTAAAGGGCTAACACATAGTGGTTTTTCATTCTGAAAACAATCAGAAATGAGACATTTACAACCTTATCTGTGAAAGGGAATTGCCAGCTGGGGAGAAGTATTTGAAACTCACTGCAACAGCATTCTAACAGAATGAAAAACCAGAGCTCCCACCTCTGTACACGATTTCATAGGGTTGTCTCAACCTAAGCAAGAAAGGAGTCCTCTTCCTAATTAAAAAATATGTTCTGCGTAATTATGATAAATGGGAAATAAAGTGAGTTTGAATGTGTTTAATCAAGTTAATCATTCACAAGAGAAATACAAAGCTTCATATCAAAATGATGGGTTTCAACTCCATATCAACTATTTCTGACAATGCTAAAATGTTCTGTGGAATAAACCAACTATTCAAAAAATTGAGGAAAAAAAAATTTAAAAGGCATCATTCAGCCCAAACTATCAAAGAATAGAGAAAAACTTAAGTCTTTTGTGCTACAGCATGGGAGCTTTTCTGGCTGGACATGTTTTCCAGCATTCTTTGGCCCCAGCTTGGTAGAAACAATTGTTTGTGTTCCTACTGAGCTCCAGCTCAGGCTGCATTAGAAAGCCAGCCATGAGCACAGGCTCCATGTTCCCCAAAACACTGCTAGAAAAACAAGCAGGAAAAGAAGACTTGTATACGTGTGCACCTGCACAAATACAGAAAGGCCTTTGACAATATTCTGATTTCAGAGGAAAACAAAAACATAAGAAAATAATTTTTTTTCTTCAACCATCCTTTGCAAAATGAAATAGAAATACAAAAATTAAAAGAATAAGAAGTATTCCCTGACATTTTAGAGAAATTTACTATTGTCTAGAACTGTATACCACAAACATTCAACCAAAAACTGGAAAAGCAATCTAGATACTATTGTCCTTTTTAGAATGGGGAAGAAACTTGAAAATAAAGTGGTAACTAAAAATGTGGCAGACATACTGCTACACAAGCAAGTAATACTTCCAGGACTCTCACAGGAGGACAGGGGGAAAACCTGCATAGCAGAAACTTGACTTTGAGTCTCCTGCATCCCAGATGAGAGTTTTAATCTAAAACTTCTCTCTCTCCCTTTCATACATTTTTAGCTAAAAATGATTTTTTTTAAAACCTAGCCTTAGACAACTTTTATTTCCCAAACAAAAGATTTCCATTGGAAGATTTCCAAGAAAGTTACAGTAAAAGTTGAACTGATATACAGTTATTTATGCACACACACAGGAGCACAAGGGAACACCTTCCATAAGACCAAGAGGCTGAGCAGAACATTCTGCCACAGGTGAAAGCTGCACTGACCATTCCCCAAAGCATCTGATGTGTGACAAACTGCTGACAACTCCAGATGGTTGGAGTTGCAATAGGAACAAGTCACCAGGATTTTCAAAACGGTCATTGATCAAAGGAACCCACAAGTTTGATCCACCAAGTTGTTTTCCTGGGGTTCACTGATGCCAGAAAAACAGTCAGGGCTAAGGATTACTCAAAATCATCTGTCCAATAAGAGGAAACCTTAAAGAAAAGCTTAATTCAGGGAAAATAAAATGTTATCTTCTTGTGTGCCACATTGGAAAGATAAACCATTGTCTGTCTGAGAGGCTAAAAGTCAGTCAGGTAATTTAAAAAGGTAACAGAAATCAAGAGATGCCTCCAGCACTGGTGTTTCAGTGCGGCTTAGAGCACCTAAAGTGGAAAACAGCCCCACAGTTTATTGCCCTGCCTTTGGCCAGGATCCAGCCCCCTCAGATGGGGGCTCACCTTTCTTCCAAGGAGAGAAACCCAATCCTGCACTAAGCCGTGACTCTGCCCCTCATTCCCCTGATTTTCTCAAGTGTACAAGTACCTGCCATTGCAGTAGGGCTTTAAAGAAAGAGCGTGCATCTGTTTCTGCTCTAGATGGCATTGATTTTTCATTAAAAATGCATTTCTAATGGAAGCTGCAATAAACACTTAAGTGTGAAATACAGTTTGATACCATCATTGTTGCCACTTTGAAATCCCCAATTTGTTACCTCTAAAAATAACACACTCCTGTAATATTTGCCAGAATTTATTTTGGTATAAGGTTGTGCAGTTCAAATGGTAGGTCCATCTGGCTCCAGGCTGATTACTCCAGGACAACGTTTTCAGTACAAATTTCATAGGGGAAAGCAAAAGCCACAGTGAATGATTGCTGTGCAGAAGGAAAAAGCCCATCTGCTCCTCTCAGGATGACAATATGATATTGCTTCCATGCAGTGACACCTGGACAAAGAGGACTAAGAAAGAACAGCTTCTCAATCACCTTCCATGATACAAAGAGAGATGCACATTAAAGTTGGAATGTTAAAGCTTGGACTCTGGCACAGGCAGGATAAAACTGGTGGCAGCACTGAGATGAAGACTATTTTACATGGTCCATGGTTATCCTGTCTTTTAGTCTACTAAGGCATCACTCTAGAAAAGACACTGGCACGTCTCTTCATCATATCAAGATTTTCACTTTGATTCCATATACACACATCCATAAAAAGAAAAAAAAAATCGAAAATATTTTGCTAATTAGGAAAACTAATTGGTTTTAGCTACTACCTAGAGTGTTTCCTGGCTCACATATATAGTTTCACATTAAAAAACCTCAATTGCAATTTCATGTGAGCTCAAGAAGGAAAAAAAAAAAAAAAGATGGTAAAGTAATAGAAGATGGATGTTGCATTTATAAAAATAATAAAGATAAAAATCCTTGACAAGAGAAATGGAACATAAACAGTATTTGCTGTTTAACTGGGATGTAACAGGTAAGTTAAGAGCCAAAATGGAATTTCCTTTGCATACCAGGAAATTTTCTTATCTGGAATTTAATTCACATTTCAACAATTCCCACTTCTAATATACTCTAGGCAAAGCAGAAAAGGTTTGAATGTTTCCAACACTATATTTCAAATAAGATGATCTTGTTCACACTGAGAAATACAATTACAAGAATATTTTTCATTGCTGAATTACTTACAAAAGATGTTTTAGAGATGTTTAGATGTTGTCAGCCCTTCACATTGGGGAGAACCCCAGTTTTAGTCTCAAGATGAGTAACAAAAAAAAATTCTGTTAGGGATTTCCCTCTTAGCAGAAGCTGAGCACTCAAAAATTTAAGACCGAGGAAAGCCATCCATGCTGCCAACATTACAGAAGGCAGATTCCAGAACTTTTTCAGTTAGTAGCAAAGCTAGAACCAGAGTCCTCTTAAAGATATGCCTCAAACTCAAAATACTAAAATGCATAGTTGTTGTGGAATCAAAGCTAGGTTCAACAAAAGGAAAAGGCAGCTCCCACTGCACAGGAGGTGATTACAAAGCTCTGAGGAGCAGTACACATACAAATTCACATATAATTCAAATAAACTGAGAGCCAGGGTCAGACCTGCTACCCACACCCCCAGGCAGCCACAGGGCTCCCTGAGCTGCTCTCAACCCCAGGCACTGATTTGTTGCTCAGAACCACCAGCACAGTTGTAAAGCCACAGACGCCCAGAAATTCCTAAAAAAGACTATTTGCTAAACTGTTTTATAAGCACCTGGCAAATAGCAGGGTAATAAAGCAGCAATAAAATTGCTGAAAACAGGCCACGTTGAGCTATTTTAGTTTCCTTGGCAGGGTAAGTGACCTGGCAGACCTGGGACAGCAGCAGGTGTGATGTGTCCTGAATTCAAGAGGGTTTTCTGGCTCTGCCTCAGGTGACAGTTTCCTAAGCAAGCTCGTGAAACAGGGCACAGCTCTTGGAAAATTGTACTTTAAAAGTGTCATCAGTAGCTTGCTGTCAACTTGTAAGACTTAAATTTGGTCTTGGAAAGGGTTCAGCCTCAGGCCCAACTACCTTCAACAATTTCTTTATTGGCTAACATAATAAAATCAAGCAGCTATAGCAATTAGAAGGGTCAAAATACTGGGAGTGGCTGCAAGAACTTTCAAGGACAAACTCAGACTTGAAACTGATTTTGACAAATTGAAGAAAAGGGTTCAAAACCAAAAGAGGTAAGATAGATGAAGGCATGCTTAGAAAATAGAAGGTCTACACACAAATATTAAATGGAAAATAGTAGTCCTGACCAAGAGGATTGTTGTCATTGATCATAAATTCAGTAACCAACTGTGGGGAAAGAGTACCTGCTAAAAGGCACAGATAGTTGAGCCTATTTTCGGGCATAAGTTTTTAAACAGCTTTCTTGGTGAGTTCAGAGAAGGTGAAAGAGATAAAGAGCTGGAAAACACTATTTCAAGAACAGCTGAAGGAATGCAGTTTTCTGTAAGAGAGGAAAAGGAGAACATCACGTGGCCTTGCAAGACAAAAAAAAAAAAAAAAAAAAGGTGCTAAGAGGACAACAGTCAATAGTTTTCCATTTCCACTTGAAGAATGCATTAATTAGCTCAATTTGGACGAAAGAGATCCACTTAAACCATCAGGAATGTGCCAACACGTGAGGAAATTGAAACAACACACTTCAGTTATTTGTAGAGACTTGTGGAGCTCGCTTCAATTTTCTCCAAAGTCCATTTCTGTCAGAAGCACCAGGAAACATTTAATTCCCATCACCCAAAGACCAAGGATGGATTAGGTGATCCTCCTGACTCTCCCCCTGCAGCAATCTCTAGGAAATCCAGTGCAAACTTTGGTACCATGACTGATATTACCTGGAGGGTGCAAAGACACTACACTAACAGAGATACCTTCATGAACTCATGTTTCACACCTGCAGGCCTGTTTAGCTTGCTCAAGTGATCCGTAAAATGACATTAATAGTATAAATTACTGGATTATATATGACATACACAATTAGCAAATAATATCACGGATTCATGAGGGGTTTTTAAGCCTGCTGCCAGTACCGAAGTGTAAGTGTGCAGCCAGGTGATTTCCTTCCAGGATGTTATGGCTCCATCTGGAAACCTCTTTAGTGCTGCCTTCAAACTGGGGAATTAAAACCAACCTAGGTAAACACCACACAGCCACCTTAGGGAATGCATGGATTAAATCACAAGCTTTGAGGGGAGAAGCTGCAAACAAGACAATGGGTCTGCACCTCTGTGATTGATGTAAAACCACTTACAAAACAAGTTGTGTGAACTGCAGCATAAGAACAGATAGGAGGAGGAAAATCTGCACTAAACTCATAATATCAAGAGACAATAGTGTGAAGAAGAAACAGAGGTTTTCAATAGTCTGTCAGATGATATGGACAGCCACTGAAGACTACAGCAGAGTTTTGTTCCTACAGCCTTTGTGGAATGTGATAAGAAGCAGTAAGTGCAGTGAGATACTGCTCCTTTATAAACTCCCCTGCAAAGGGCTCTGACTCACTCAGCTCCTGCTCAGTTCCAAACCTCTGGTCTCAAGTTAAACCCAAATTGGTCCCTTCCAACTGAAACCTTTTTGTGATTCCATGATTCTACTTCAGGAAGCGGGGTGACACACCAGGATGGGAACCAGCATGTGGGACAGGTGCTGCTGAGAACCCAGCAGTCATACTGCACACATTTCAGGGCACACAGGAGGGCAGGAAGAATTACATCCCAGCCCAAGCAGTAGAAGTGCACTGGGTGGGCTCCCAGAATCCATCCCTCAGCTTTTTGCCACTCAGAAAGAATCCAGTGTGGGTGCTCCCAAGGACTCCTCTGTGAGAAACTGCAAAATCCACCCTCCTTATGAAGACATTTCCCTGAGGGGCCGCTACATACAACATGGTGACCCAGCTCTATCTTAATCAGCTTGGGAAAACAAAAACAAAAATAAAAGAATGGCACTACTCATCTACATTTACTACAATATTTGGGTAATTTCCTTTCATATTAAAAATCCTATTAAAGCACCTATTAAAACACAAATTGTGCAATAAAAGTTCTACAAGCTGGTTTTATTTTTAAAGCCAACTGCAAATCATTCAGTATTGCTACAGCTTAAAGAAAAGAGCATTGTTTTGCTTTGAAATTGATGAAGACAGATTTGTCTCCTTCCTGCTGAGGAGCTCTGGAAGCTAGGGGGTGCCCTGGTAATGCACACAGCAAGAGATACCGATTCTAGTTCAGAATCGTTAATGAAGTTGCGACCAGAGTAGATGACTCTTATTCATGCTGTTTATACACCTCCTCAATCCACTGTCTGCTAAATTCTTGAGAAGAAATCAGATAAAATGACTTGATCAATAAACTGGAAATACATGTAGAGAATTTCTTTTTTTTTTTTTTCCCTACAACTGACACAGTATCAGTGAAATTCGTTTCAAAAGGATGGGGAACTCCATGAGAGGAGACAGAACCACACGTCTTACATTTCACCGTTGGTCAAAATAAAATTGGCTTACAAAAATCTTCTGTTGTCCTTCGTTTTAGAATGTTTTTAATTTCTTCTCTTTGACTTTTAATGTGTCAGTACCAGATGAAATTTGCAGTGCACATCAGCCTGACATCATGCTGAAAGCTGCCTCCCAGAAAGAGGCAGCATTACACAGAGAGGTCCTTCCAGTGATCTGAGTCAATCCAATGGATTAAAAAAAAAAAAAAAATCACCCTCCTCAATAAATGTATTTTTTCTACCTTTAAATTTCAAAAGAAAAGTTAAAAAACAAACAAACCAACCAACCAAAACTAAACAACTCTGAGGGAGTAGCCTTTACAAGGGATACAACTCCTGCAGGGAATTTGCACTACTTTCACTCGGGGAAAAACTGTGTTTGGAAGTGTGGATCAAGAAATAAAATACTGAACCAAAACACTATTTGTTTCAACTGATTTCTGTCATTTGTTGAGGATTTAAACAATCAAGTGGAACTGGCTGTTTTGTCAGAGTAAAATTTTTACAGGAAATGCCTTTTTAACTCGCTCCCACCACAAAGTTGTTAATATTCCAAATATGTGGGGTATTGTTACTTCTTATCAAAACAGTGTTAAGTAGATGCTCAAGTCTTCAATTTGTAGAAACGAATTGACCTAAAAATTGCTCATAAATTTCCCCTGATACATACTCAGCAGAAAAAAAAAAAAACCCAAACATTTTAAGATAAATTCAACATTAAACGCCTAGTATTATTTTCCTCATGATCAGGGTAAAGGATTCTCTTTTTCTTTGACAATCTATACCAAAGGGGAAATTTCTAAACAAAGTATAAATTATATATATTTCAACAGAAAACTGTAAAACATTAAAATAGTGAAAGATACCTCCTGTTTTAAAAGACGTATAAAATCATTAGCTTTCTGTTAACTGTGGAAAACAGGGGGAGAAAGCAAGTGGATTTCTTGATAATTACAAAATTTGTTTGGAAAAAAAGCCTAAACTGAACTTTTCTTATTAAGCTCTTCTCCTCTTTCAGAGTTACTCAAACTCCAGACTTTCCCACCACACCCTTTCACAGCAGCTCTAGTAACTGCTGCTCTGAAGGCAACTTTCAGCACTTTTTGAAAGAGTGAATTATCTAGGTATTGAAGAAACTGTCCTCCAGCCAAGATCCACTGTCTTCAATAAAAGTTCAAGCCAACTAGTTTCTGTTATTTTCGGAATATAACGCTCAAAACCAAAAAATAACAATGTTTTAACTTGCTCTCTACAGACTATGTGAAGGATATACTTGAGAACACTTCTGAAGGATGCAGAAATCAAAAAGATTTTCCAGGAGCACAATTTGACAGAAAATCCTGACCTCTTCCTTATGCTTAAGTTTTGATTTTTCATATCTCTTGATGGAAGTGTTCTGGGCATGGCTTGACAGCACCCTAAACAATTTCACCCAGGGCTCTTTTTTTAAGAGAAGTCTGTACAAGTCTCCAGCAGTCTCTACCCACCTAGAATTTCCTCTGGTTGCACATAGGTTTCAGACCCAACACCTCTGGTCAGTAAATAATGACTCAGTTTTCATCCACATTGAACCAAAATCAAATTATTTTAGATCTAAGGAGAAAAGAAAGCCCCCAAAAATGGGACAGGTTTCTCCGAGGAAACTCCACACTTTGCATGCATGTAAATGCACAATAATAATAATAAAATCCTTCTTTAGAACTATTTTTTTCTTTGTGAAAAGCTCTAATCAACACACTAGGCTATTCTTTTTTAAAATTAAGCATTAGGGTAAATGGATTAAAGTATTCACGGTTTGTTTTACTAGGCAAATTTCCTGTATTGCTTCATGCTTATTAACCACTCTAACTTAAAAATAACAAGGCTAGATTGTGCCTATGAATCCATTATTGGATTCGTGTCAGCAGGTGTGCTATAAACACCTTACACCTCGCAGAAAATATTGCCAAAACAGCTCCACAACAGTTGAAAACAAATAATTTTTCCACTAGGAAAGTGTTTATTGTGTACTGAGAGGGCTGCTACCTAACAAAGGATTTTGATTCAGTTGTTTTTGCAGTATTGTTTGCGTTTTCAGAAATTTCTGGAGGAGCTGATCTGGTTCAGGCATGCCTTGTTACCCAAAGTCAGGTTTTACATATTTCATATTTTAGTTTTAGGATCACATTCCCAACTTGCACCAATACCTTCAGAAAACCCAAGGCCTTACGTGGCTGTGGCTACCAGAAAAAGGAGAGGAACAACTCTGAGGAGAGAAAATACACCTTGGTTCTTGCTTCTCTGCTTCAACCCCAACCCATATGCCTCCTGTAAACTGTGGAAAAGCAAGGCCTGGCATCCCAGAAAATAATGATTTTGCAGAAGTATCGTTGCTGCCATTGATCACTAAAGGCATGATTGCAAATATGCTTCAGAGACAGAGTACACAAACCCTGTCTGTGACAGAAACCACGCACGTGCTCAAGTACGAAAGGGTTCATCAATTTCTTTTAGACTGGAGCGCCATGGATTTTGCCAGGAAAGGTTCTGCCATCACACACTGCACAACATGAAGTCTGATTCAGCCCAGAAATCCACAGGCTGCAGCAGAGAGGGGATTTGCAGCAAAGCACCCAAGAACACAGGAGCTTGCCTGCCCACAAACACTCAACAGAGCAGCTTCCACAACACTGCTGCTTCCTGGGGACATCTTTAGCTCAACAGCCACCAGTAAGTTTTCTCCCTGCCTTT
Source organism: Phylloscopus whistleri (assembly GCA_017589585.1). NCBI lineage: Eukaryota > Metazoa > Chordata > Aves > Passeriformes > Phylloscopidae > Phylloscopus > Phylloscopus whistleri. Next base: position 1,260,849 of record JADMLD010001220.1, read on the forward strand.
TTTTTTTTTCTTTTTTTTTTAAATCTAGAATCCACTTCCAAGCCCTCTTCTCCAGGAACACACACAAAAAAAACCCCAAAAAACTACTTCCACATAAATCTGCTGAGAGCAGCTAACAAAAAACCCCATGAGTTTTCCCTCTGCATGCCCAGTGACTCCTTACTGCCATTCTCTCTTGCTCTGTAGAGAGCAAGAGAAAAGTTAAAAAAATGTCAAGGTTAAAACACAGAACAGAAAGGGAGTATTTTAGAATAGTTAATTAAAACAGTTGTTTGGGGTTATTTCTCATATTTAGGTATAAATATAAATTAGGTATTTGGTGCAGCCCATTCAGAAGTCCAGACTACAGCTCAGCTGGGGAAGGAAAGATGCATTTAATATCTTTTAGCATCTTTACCTGAGGTTCCAGTAGAAATGGGCTGACTTGGACTAGTACAAATTTTACACACAACCTGAACGCCAAATCAATTTTTTTCCGTGACAAATAGCTGAATCTCAAATCAAATGTCTTACTTGGACCCTCAACATACAAGTAATGATGTTTATACAAGAGAGTTAAATTTATTATTAAACTATTATGCAAATATCTGTCTCAGGGTACTAACAAAAAAAAATTTGCAGAAGTTGAACGCAATTTTTTCTTGTGTACACTTGCTGAAACAAAAGAAAGTATGCTTACAAAGTTATAAATACCTGTGGTTTGCAGAGTTCACTGCAGAGTTTCAATAATTACAGGATAGGAATGTAATGGGAAAAGTGTCTTTCCCGAAACAGATGGCAAAGTAATGTATTCTATACAGTTAGCACATTCGAAAGCTCTCTGGGAATTAGTTCAAACAAACTTGGAAAACAAGAATGTAAGCACAGCCAGGGAGAAGAGTTATAACATTCTACTAATTCAGGAAAAAGGATTGATTGAATAAGAGATCTGGGTCAGTATTACCTACTGCAAAGACTAGAGAAAGTGAAAGAAATTAAAAACTCAAGGAAAACTTTCCTAGCTCCTGCCCATAGCGCACACACTGCTGAAGGCAGAGGCAGGAAGGCACAGATTTAGCAGGGCAATTGGAGCCAGCAGTTTGATCTGAACGCTATCTTTCCTCTCCCTTTGGTGAAGGGATTTGACAAAAAGTTCAAGTAGAGGTGTACCTATTCTGATTGGCATTTGAAATCCATTTTGAGGCCGCCTGCAAGACCGAGATGCAAAAAGGGATTAATCCTGTCATAAACATTTTTTCATACATATTTATGTAGCACGTGAAAAGCTGCTTCAAAGCTGCTCTGCTATATGCAGGCAAAAATGAATTTCCCTGCACAAAGATGAGAGGAAAGTAATTTCACATCCATCTTTGACTAAGTCTACCATTTCCAGCGTCATCACAATTATTCATTCACAAACTTGGTTTCTCCCTTTGCTTCTCTTCCTTCAGTGGTGATGGTCTGCTAGAATCTGGGAGTGGTGTTCTCTGAACCATGCTTCCAAAATAAACTAAATGACCCAACTTTCAGCTTAATTAACAGCTAAACAACTAGAGGCAGAGCTCTTCTCAAGCCCAGTAATTCATCCTGAATTAACTGTTATTCAGGAGAACAAAAGGTTCTGAATGAAAACAATGTCCTCAAAAAGTGAAGAGTTGATTGAGAGGAAAAGGAAGGAAGGGTTTGTATTGGTTTCTTTTTTCCTTTCCGACTCTCAATTTGAGACATTTGGTAAGCTCTGATGCAACCTGATCTTTCAGCCTTCTATTTCTACCAGTTTGTATTTCTAGCTCAGCTTCTCCTTGTTCTCTTCTTTTTGCAGTTCTCTGCCAGCTACCACAGCAAATGCTCTTTTAACTCACAGAAGTCGCTTATGTCTCTCCGTTGGCAACACAGCCTCGCTTTTCCTACTTGTTTTGAAAGCACAATCATGTCTGCACACTTCAGCCTGAGAACAAGCAACTCTGCAAGCTCAGCATCATATTTCCCTCTCATCTCCAAACCCAGAGATGCAAAAGCCTTTTTTTTTTTTTAATGGAATCTTTACCACCAAAAATGTCCCAGAAGAGCCATTTTACTGCTTTTGCCTTATGCTCAAAATCCTTTTTCCTGACAAGTTAAACATGTCATTTGAATTGTGTACACAGCACATGTGATGTGTTCCCTTACTTCCAGAACTGTGTTAGAGCTGCAGCCAAGCTAACATCTGTGGAGTAACTGTCTAGTTCAACAACTAGCTGGATTTTCTTTTATGAAAGAAAACTCAGAAATATGAGCAATTCTGCTCCAGGGACACTTTTGCAAGTTTTATGCTTCCTAAAGTAGTATGCCATGACTTACACACTGGTTTGGTTTTCTTTTTTTTTTTTCCTTGTCCCTCTCCTCCTGTGACAGCTGTTGCACAATTACTCGTGTTCCTTTGTGATTTGTCCCCAAGCCTGAAGTCAAAATTAAGTTGTCAAAGAGTAGTGAATTTGACTTACCAGTTCAGCTCTGGGCAGAAAGGCTGCTCTGCCAAGCTTGACTTGCTATTAAAACATTTGTGGCCAAGAGCCAAAGAATATGATCCTCTGAAAGTTAATTGTGAGGTTCTCTCTTTCCTCCCAACAAATTGCTCAGCAGCTCTTCCCCCACAGGGTCACTTAAGAAGCAGGCTCAGTTCACCCAGGGAGATGAGGTTTCATTTCCCTGTGCAGGAGCTGAGACTTTGGAAGAAGAGAATCGCCCATTCCTGCCTAAGAGAAGCACTAAATCTTTGGACAATCAGCAGCCCAGGGATTACAGAAGTCTGTGGTGGATTGTGAATCCTACAGAGCAGATGACAGACTAGAAAATCACAGGAAACAGCAATCTTCTCATTTTTCTCCTTTCCAGAGGCAAACTTAGTAAGTTTTCCCCTAGATTTTCAGGAAAATAAAAGTTAAATCCAGAATCAGAGCCCAGCTGACAAATATATGGTTTCATCAACTAACTTCTTGCCACTGTGAGAAAGGTGGATCTCCTCTCTTCCTCCCAGCCTTTGTCATACTGTCCTTACCCTGGCAATCACAGACACCTTTGAGGTCATTCAAACTCACTGCACTATTGCAAAGCCTGGGACAGGGAAGGTGTGTGCAAGTAAAAAGCCAGAAGAAAGAGAAAGAAATAGAGGGAGTCCAATCTCAGACATGAAAGACATGTAAATTCAGCTTCAAAACCATCTGATGCATGTGTCCAGGCAGTCACTGTGAAGTTCTCTCGAAAATCCATTGAAAGACCAGCTCAGAGAGCCTCCAATGAAGAACTAACCAGTGAAATTGGTATTTGTCTTATGACAAGAGAAATCATTTCTAACACAGTTTAAGAATTCCCTTAAAAGCTCCAAAGCCAAGGAAACATTTCCTCTTAATCAATGCAAAATGGCTACTAGTGTTTCCTCCACAAGTTTTGATAAAATAAAGCAGACCCAGGCAGCAGCACAAACCACAGCAAGCTGTTTCACTGTGTGCATAACAGTCCCAAACAGAGCACTGAAGATTCACAGAAGGCAGATGACTGAACTATCCTGGGCTTGCTGAAACCTCAAGTCAAAAAAAGAATAAAAATTCTGTCCCTCTACCAGTACCAAAGTCACTCAAACCTTTTGGACCCCATCTTGCTTTGCAAGTTCCACTGACATGTGGCAGCACATTATCTTTAAGATCTGCTCAGCAGCTCTTTCAGGTCTGCCTTTTTTTTTTGTTTTTTTTCCCTGAGATGATGAAAAGTAGATTGATTTGCACTGATGCTTTGGCCAGTCCCTGTCTTCCCATTTGCTTCTTCACAGATTTTATGAAAGACATGAACTGCGTTGGCTGCCAGACTTTTATGCCTTCATCTGCAACATTTACCATGTGCCTTTCCCAGCCTGAGCTTGTTTACTGCGGTGTCAGTCTGCGCCAGGAAAGGTGAAGGTTATTTTATGGCTGCACAGATGATTGCCTTGTGCTCTGTACTGTCAGTAATGTCCCCTCCTTTGCCATGCAGCTCCCTGAAACACCCTTCCCAGGGATTCCTGATGGCTTCCCATGCTGTTCACACTTGGCCATCTGCTGCCCCGACATCACAGTCACAGGGCTTGGGTCTTCTGGTGAGATGGAGCCAGAAAGTCCTATTTTTGCATTTAATGACCCCTTTGTTTCTCTCTGCCTCCAAAGCCATATTGCTTTTCACATTCTGTAGGCTTTCAGAGGGTGTGATACAGAAAACAGCTCCTGTGTCTACAATGGATGCTGCCCAAGTCAAAAATCTTTTGACCAGCACACACACACACACACAAAAAAAAAAAAAAAAAAAAGAAAAAAAAAAAAAAAAGAAAAGAGAAGAAAGAGAGAACAAGAGTCCAGGAAGGACTAGGATGTAAACTACGACAGAAAAAATTCCCCAGAAGGGTTTAACATCACAAAACTGGCATTCTAACAAAGTAAAATTCCAGTCTTCACTAGAAGGTAGCAGTACTTGCAGCAGAAGAGATACAGGTTCCAAGGAGACACTAGGATCAGTGAGACAGGAAAATACAGAGTCTAATTGAAGAATTTGGAAGGTTTCCACAGCTGCAAAGAAGAATTTGCAAAGCATCCAAGACACAGCCCAAAAGCTGCCTACAGAGTCACTGCAAGCAGCCCCAGGGGCTGTGCTTGCTGTTACTGCCCAAGAGCAGAAGATGAGGTGACTTTGGTACCCTTCACTCCCTTTTTACAGCTTAATGTCCTACATTCAACTGTATCTCACAGCTGCAGCATTGCATGGAGGCCACAGCTCCTCCAAATTTCTTTGGAATAATAATTAAACTGATTGTGATAGATTCCCTCCTAACACCTTGACTGAGATGCTTTTTCAGGGAAAGCAATTTTTTCAGAGAAATGAGCTGCAGGTCCCAAAGACATTCCCTAAAGGGCTCAAAATCCTTTTGAAAATAAATATGGCCTCCAGATTCTAAGTAGCACATTAAGCAAAAAATGTGCTTAAATTTGTTAATTGTGCCCCACAGTCTGTAGGCACTTGGGAGAATACTGGAGTTTTCCAGTACTTATTAAAGTATGCATCACTACTCTGCTCAGAGAGTGCCTATCAACCTATTCCCCCCACAACTGTTATCCACAATCACAGTTTCCTTGTCACATTCTGCTCAGACAAACCTGGCACACAAATGGAAATACATGAATCACTGACAGAGTAGGATATTTCAATGCCAGAGTGGTGTGTAGGCATGTTTGTGCATGAACATATGTAGTTTAGAGGTACACCAGAGAAAATGGAGAGTCACATGCTACATTATTTCCTAAGTCCATTCTTTTTAATTTGGAAGAAAAAGTAGGTTTGAGTCTCATATTTCAGGTGCTATTAAAGGGAAGAGTGAAAAACACTGAGCACTTACAGGCACTCTCAGAAAAAGTTCAAATAAAATAATCATGAAAGTGTATGAACAAAGTATTTTCTGATGTACCACCTTTCCTCCTTTCAAGCACATTCTGCTGCTTCCCTCACCTGCTGCGTGGGTTGCACTTTATCATACCACATTTTCATCTCAACTGTTTTATTTTACGATTGCTATAAAAATATACAGCAACTTAGAGGAGGTGAGTGGTGACTGAGAGCAGGTTAAAGCTGCTTGACAAAACGCTGCCCTTATGATTAAGGTTTGTACAACTGCTGTGTAAAAGTACAAGCCAACAAAATGTCACCTTTGCTCATGACCACACTGATGTGAACAGCTTTTGGGTGAGGGTGATCTCTACAAGACACTTGCATGAAGAAAGCTTTGTAATTAGATTGCCTTTTGCAGCAGTACCTCAATATCCCTTGAACTGCAGCCACCTTCAGAGCTTTCCTGTCTCCCTGCAACAAACCCCAGCACGTGGACATGGTGAGGCTGTGAGAGAAACCTCAGCGTGGCCTGTGCACCTCAGTCCTCTGCTCAGAGCTCAGGAACCCTCAATTGTTCTGACCTAGCAGATCTTGAGGGATCACCTCCTTCCATGCACCTGGCAGAGGGAATGATGAGCCTCTCCCACTTCTGATAACATCAAGTTACAGATGTCCCTCCTACAGCAAGCAAACTACAAACATGGAACTCTTAAAGTGTTTGCCTTTTCTTTTTTTTTTTTAATTATTATATCAGAAAGTTTAATAAATCCATAGATAAACCAAGTTAACACCAGATTTTTCATATAGAAATTTGATTTTGTGTCTAGCAGGATGTTTCTTGCCTCGCTTCCAGGTTTTCCGTCATTTCCATAAGAAGAATGTTACTGTGTAACCTACAGGTTTTAATTTAATTTTTTTTAAATTGAGGACTGCAAAGTACAGGCAGTACCAGAGCATCTCTTTTTTCACTTTTGGAAAATATAATTAACTTTTAACACTTAAAAAAAAAAAACCCATTGCAACTCCACCAAATTCAGTACCACTGTACAATTGTCAATGAATATTTACAAAATTCTTATATCTTTCCCCTGCCTTCTGTAAACAAATATCTCGGGATCGAGTGGGGAAGAACCATGAGCTGAGTTATCAAGGAATAGCAAACAACCATTTCCCCTGTCATGACTGAACATGAAAAGCACATTCATCTTGTCCTCTGCAAACATTCAGAGTAAAGGACAGACAGGAACTGTTTTTCTCTTCTCTGAAAAGCAGCCTGTTAAGTGACACCTTGATGGGAAACTCTTTAAAGTTTTAACTGAGATGGCTTCATCAATGGAGCTAAGATAAGGAAGAAATCAATTTAAGAGCAAATGTACATCTTAACACCAGTGAAGAAGCATCTTTCAAATTAACTCACATCCCCCCACTGACCATCCATCTCCTATTCTCATTTTAAGAGGAAACCTCAAGAGGACAGACTGTTACTCTTGAACATCGCTGACAATGCTGCAAAAGCACGCAGGCAGCCCCAGGACCTGCCCAAGGTGGCAGAGGAGAGAAAGGTGACCACTCACTGGTATGGAAAAGAGTAAGCAAACATGAAAGCCTGCCTGATTTCTCAGCCTTTTCTCCCTGGTGAGCCTTCTGAGGGCTTCAGCCTCCCTAAGGAACATGGCCTAGCTTAAGAAGTGTCCCAGGAAAAAAGAGAGCTACCCTTGGATCAATTTTGTTTAGATCTTGTTGCATCCTACTGCTGCTCTAAGGTGTACCAGTATGAACCAGAGGAGTTAACTAATCTTAGACCTCAGAAGGAAATCCAGACCTTATCCTTAGAGTCGTTACAGAGCACCTTTTTCACATTGTGTGATTTTTGTGGCCAAAATGTTGATTAAGTGTCTAGCATAGGAATATCTTACGGTAATTATTAATAACGATTATTAATAATTATTTGATGGTATGCAGGTCATCTCCACATTTTTGGCTAGAGTGGCCTGTCACTGTCAGCAAGAATCACTTAGCATTAGCTGTCCTTACACAAGCAGTAGAATTTGAGAAAGCTATAAAAACCCTTTTTGCTGGTCAGTTCCCTCACTCTACAGAATGAGACTTCCATGTTGGTTGTGAAGTCATTACTAGAAAAAGAATATATGACACCTTCTCCTGTTAAAAGGATTGATAACACAGTAACTGTGATTGTTGTGAACAGCAGAAACAGGAGTGACAGACAAATGGGGTTTGCACCTGGAAATTCTCTCCTGAGCACATTAGAGCTATTCCTTTCTGCACAGCAAGGGTGAAAAGCACAGTGTGAAAACCACAGTTGTGCATGCATGGACTAGGTCATAATGCCAAGCATACTCTGAGTGACAAGGACTCTTCTGTAAAAATACCTGGTCCCTTACCTTTTGCTGAGTTTATCAGAGAGATGAAAATTAAAGTCTTGGTTTGTACTGGGAAACACAAATTTTGATATTTATTCCCAAATTATAAATTCCCTGTGTCATTCTGCAAACATACTATTTAAAGTATGCCTCCTTTCTTATCCTGTGAAATGGCTGCTGATATTTTTGACTAAGGCAATGGTTTGGGTGTGCCTACAAGTATGTTTCAGTTCATTTATGACATAATCACTATGTGATTACTGAAAAAGAGCTCAGATATATAGAAGCATCAAGATTGTCTAACACAGGAATTCTGAATACAAAACTTGACCTAAAAAATAAATAAAATCATCTGGAAATCTAAAATATTTCTTCTACTGAGAAGAACTAGGCTTTCCCCACAGCTTTCAATTTGTTTTGGACTTCTTTTTAGGATCATAGAGACTCTCTCAATTTCAATTCATGCATACTTCTCCTTTCAGTTATTTCGTGATTTTCAGAGAAGCCATGAACAAATGACTTAAGTACTCATATATTCTAACCTTTGTTTGAAGCCCGAGAGAACTAGAAAATAATTTAAAACTAAATAAAACATAGGCCCATTGACAAATGTACATGGTGATCATTCCAGTATGCATTGCCTGAAAAAACATCCAAGAAAGTGATATTTTGAAGTCATGCTGCTTCCACAGTTGGAAAATGTTTCAGAGCAAAAAATAAGCTTACTTATACTACTTTGCTCTGAAGTTTTACTGTAGAAATAAAAGAGCAAGTTCTTGCACTTTCCAATAAGTCCTTAAACTCATGCATAAACACTCAGCTGATTCTTGGATTCATACATAACGACAGGATAGTTTGCAGCTGTGAAGTGTGAATGCTTTTTAATAAAACCACTCAGTGTTTCCTGAGACAAAATCCTAAATTGACTTGTTATGGTTTACTATAGTGCATATATGGCTGTTAAATTCATTACTGCATTTGGTGCAGCTCCATTTACAGCAGCAGCAATTTAACACCCTGTAGTGGCAATCCTAAATAGAAAATTAAATTATACATTTGCTTCAGTTCAAGCTCTGAAAATTATCTCTGTGTACAACAACATAACATCTCTTTGAACAATAGGATCTATTTATTTCACAGGTATTAAAACCAGGTCAACTTAAGCAAGGTAGGAGAGGGGATGAGAGAAATATCTATATCTGGTGGTATTGAGCGTGATAGATAAAGTACAAGGGCAAAATTGTACGAAAAGAGTGACCAAGGACACAGAGAGTCACAGCAGACATGCTCAAAGTCAGGAAAGGATATTATTTTAGGGGAGAAAAAAATACTTCAGATTTTTCAACCCACAGAATGAGATAAAGCTCCAAGTCTGCAGCTGAAGCTTTTATCCAGCTTTACAGAAATTACCAACTGGGAGGCAAAATGTTGTTATTTATCTTGGTATGATTTCTAATGCAAAAACATAAATGACCTTTGTAACAATTGATCATGAAATAAAAACAAGCAAGTATGCTCCTGGTAATGCTTCCCTGGCATCCTACTATGATGTTTACAATGATCTCCTTCAAGCTCTTCCAAATCGCTCTCAAAATGAGTCTAACAGATATCCTGGCAGGTTAATAGGACAGCTCTGCTCCCAGCAGCTCATGCCAACCAGGTCATCCATGGATATTAAGAGCTAGGAACAGCGCTATTAGATTAAATTGCATATTACCAGAAATGCATTAAACATCTTGCCCTTAGTAACAGGGCTTTCTCTTTTAAAGACAATTAGTTTGTAAACTATTTATGGGAACTCAGAGACTAAAGTCAAAGAGGTTGTTAGGCTGCCTGTGAGCTTGGCTTTTCCTGTGTTTTGTTCTGAGAATCTGATTAAGGACAGTGACTAAAACTACAGGAACAAGAGACATTTTCCTTCACTGGCTACATCCATACAGTTTCAAGGAGAAAAGGCAGCATTAACATTATCTCATTTGACATCCTCTTCAACACCACCTGAAGAACACGGTCTGAACCTGACCCTTGCATTCAAACAGAACAGATCATCTGCTGTTGCTCAGGGTGGAAATCATGGGAGAAATGACTCTGCTGTGCAAAAGCAGAGGGGGACTACCCAGAAGACCAAGAGATGCAGAGGCTGCAGAGAAGCTCAGCTCAGCATGTCTGTCAGAGCTCATCTTGAGTTTTGACTGAACCAAGTACCTTTCACACCATTTTAATTGAATGACTGTTTCTGTTGAAACAAGTCCATTAAAAAAAAAAAAAAAAAGGAAGACAGCAAATCAAAAAAAACACAAACAAAACAAACAAACAACCAAAAAAAACCAAACCAAAAAAAACAACCAAAAAAACCAACCAAACAAACAAAACAAAAAACCCCCCAATGTTTACCAGCCTGAATACCTGCTGACCTATACCAAACCAGTTTGTATCTTGCAATTATGAAGCATATTAATTACATAAAAAATATAAAACACCCATTGAGTACTAAGATTGATATGCTTCTCCCAAATATTTTTTCCACTCAATACTGTTACTGTAGAAAAGCCACTGAGGTACAGGTGTGTGGGCAATTTCACAGAGCCTCATCCTGCCCCAAGCTCAGTGTAACCCATGCCTGCAGACCTCCACTGATTTCTGCAGGACAAGCAGCTTGCACAGGGATTTAGGACAGGGACAGCCAGAATATATTTTGAAGATAGAACCAGAGAGGAAATGCTATTTGGAGTCCAGAAATCGTGGTGTTTTTAATCACAGCACACCTCCCCATTTTTCAATACGTGACTGTGTACAAGCATTGCATTTTTTTTTTTTCTTCAATGGCACACATCCCTCCTCTGCAGGTGTGCTACCAGGCAGAGGGGATGATTACAGGATGGCTGAGATGAGGGAAAGCCTCCCCAGTTTTGCCAAGCTTTTCACATACCACCTCAGAATCAGCGAGACTGAAAGTTGTAATGATGAAGGATCCATATACTGCCTCCAGAAATAACCTGCCTATTTTCACACCTTACATCTCACCAAGGCAGTATTGAAGAAGAAATTGCCTCAACCACCTGCCTATGTGCAGTTCAAAAAATAACAGACTAATGGTGTGGTGCCCACAAATGCAAATAGTTGATGATGCTTTGATTGAAGAAGTGCTCACCTCTTCTTGCCCACCGCAATCCAAAACATCACAAAAAAAAAAAAAGCCATTTTGCCCTCAAGAAAGAAACTTTAGGGAGAAAAACACTCCAAATTTGTCACAGTAATTTATTTAGAACAGCTAAAGAACAGCTATGTGGGAAAGACAGCGAATGATCTTGTTAAGAGCCTCTGGAAAAGTACTGGAAGATGCTCTTGTCAGCTTGAAAGAAAATTCTCATCAGGTGCAAGTTTACTTCCCAAAAAGTCAAGCTGAAAGCTTATCGGATTGGCAACGGATTACCTTACTTACAGTCATGTAAGTAATTTAGTGACACCGTGTTGAAATAAGATAAGACTGGGAGTAATTAGATACTTATTTAACAGACAAAACAGCAGAATACTGCACGGAATGCAGACTTTGCACCATCTGCTGCAGGCCCTTTAAAGGTCGTCTGGATCACCTGAAGTGCACTTGTGCCTGGTAAGCTTAATTAAGAGCTCAGTGTAGAGTTTCACAAAGAAACAATTCACTAATCCTCCAGTGAAAAACAGGCAAATACATATGTGTTTAGCTTAATGCTTTGCAAAGCTATTCTTGACCTGAGGATTTTACCTTATCATAATTGTGCAAAGCTTGTAGGGGTGCACTAGAAGATGCTGCTGTATTTTCTCAGTGTTCAGATTTTTTTTTTTTTAATCATGTCAGGACTACAAGGTCTCTCAATATTTCTGGAAATAATTATTTTAAGGAAAGAAAAAAAGTCTCTGATCTCTGATAACATTTCTTTGAACCCTGTAAAATCAGGACCAACTGACATTATGCCAAAAGACAGCATATTTTTATTCTGTTTTCAGTGCCATTTTAGCATCTCTTGCTAATTCAGTTGCCTCTGACCTCCAGCAGCCCTTCCCTATGCCAGGGACAGAATGCAGACTATCAAACCACCACAACAAAATGCCTTCCTTCCATCTTGACAGCTTTGTAGTAAAGTACAGAAATATTTGCCAGCTTTGGGAAGCAGAGTCAAATTCTTGCCTTCAAAATGGAAGTGAACTGTTTTGATCCGGCCAAGCCTGAAAAAAAATTATCTATTTACCCATCTGTGGAGCAATGATTCTTGGACAAGAGAGGACAGAGCTAGACTCAGCGTGGCTGTAGTACAGCTCATGAGGTGCTTTGGCTCTGTTCTGTGTGTTCTGCACCTGTGAAACCTCAGTGCAGCAACCCTGCTGGACCTCAGCTCCTCTGCAGGGAGCACCATATAATGTGTCTCCAGTGACCTCTCTGTCTCAAAACACAAGTGAAAAAGACCCACCAAAACAAAATCCAAACCAGACACAAACCTGACCTTTGTGGATGCAGCACCACATCTCCCACTGGTGGCAATGGTGGAAAGACATTGGAAAGCATTGATGTTCTGGTGAGTGTGTTTTAATTCTGCAGCACAAAATCACATCATATTCTTTCCTTATCATCCTTTTTTTTTTTTTTTTCTTAATTTATCTTTTCACTGGCATTGCCAGTAGACGAAACTGTGGCTTCTACCAGTACCAGGGACAGTTTTCTGAAGTACCCTCCTGAAGTGCACCCAACTGATGAAGAAATTATTTATCCACTTTTCTAGTGAATATGGAGCTCAGGTCCTCACATACCCAGTGAAATACCATGTCGATCACTAACAGAAAGAAAAAAAAGAAAGAAAAAACGTCCAGCTAAACCAAAGTGATTTCTTTGCCAAAATAGCCTTGTTTCTGTAAATTACTCAGTGATAGTTGAGGAATCACTTGGCCAAAAAAAATAACCCCACTAAAAAACCCCATGTGAATGAACAACACATATTGCATGCAGCCAGACAGAATAAGAGGGTAACATATCTACAAACACAAAGAAAAAAAAAAAAATCAGTCTTTTGCTTTGTTCAGTCATTGAATAGTTTTTCCAACATCTCTCCTTAGAATGACAGAAGTGGTCAAGTACCCTTCTAAAAATTATTTTTAAGAATATTGCCCCAATTGCTTAACATTTTAAGTCCTCTATCTTTTCAAAGTCACAGCACAGCAATATTAAAATAAAAGCCATTAAAAATGTAAAAGCAAGCAAAAGGGATCAGTGCGATGTTTTCGGTAGAGATGAAGCTCCTTAATCCATTTAAATATAACATCTAACATTATTCCTTTAGATCTTTCCTGACTTTAAAGCAAACAAAGTTGTATTTGGGATTGAGCCTGCTCCAGTTCAAGATGTGCCATAATGACAGGAGGAGTAACTAGTATTTTAAGAAAAGCAGTTTTCCTGTTGAAGTAGGTAAGTGTTTTATATGCAAAAGCAAGAGCCAACTCTGTGTGAAAGGGCACAAAACTTTTCTTAACAATGCAAAGTAGACAACTGCAAAAACTGACTGCAACAGCTGTAACGTGTCACAGTATCTATAATTAACAAATTTAAACTATGTGGTGCAGATCTGAGTACAACACGCCACTCTGGAAAATACTGCTTCTCTTGTAAAGCACCTAACAGGGGAATACTGATCATGGCAAACACTGCCAATTACCTTTTTTCTTCAGGACACTAACACCTGCGTGCTCCCACGGGAAGCACATCAGTCTGAGCAGCCTCATGCATAAACCTGAGCACAGCCACATGGTCCCTCATTCCTCCTAAAATGTCACTTCATGGCCCACTTCAACACAGGTATGTGCTACAGGCTGGACTCCCAGGCATCCATCCCAGGGGCCATGAGGAATGCTGACATACATGGCAGAGCTGGGGCTTTATTCTGTCCCTCGCTTTCATCTCCTACCTTCAGATCTGTAACTTCATGTTACCAACTCAAACAGCAACCAGCACTCCAGTAAAATGGAGAGAAGGGAATCTGAACCATTTCCTTCACTATATTTAGCAAGAGATACCTTTAAAGAGCTTGTCATAATTATAATATTGCTTATGGTTTTAGATCCTTATTTTATTAACAGAAAGATTTAGGGTAATAAACTTTAAAAAAGGTTTCTGTTTTCTATAGTTCAGGACAGGCTAAGTACCACAGAAATAAACACCTTCAGAGATTTTTAAGTCTCCTTTCATTAACAGAATTTTTTCTATACAACCTTTGTGTTGTTCCAAAAGATGCAGAAAAGTGTTGACTCATTTTCTGATAAAAAGGATGCAAGATGTAGAAGGAGAGCAACTGATGAACAAATCTTTTTGTCACAGTGAAAACCAAACTGACAGATCTCAAAAGCAAAATTCCTCTCTTGCACTGGACATTGAACATAAACCCCTTTGACTTCAGCCAGCAAAACCAGGCTTTATCTCTGCACAGAGCTACTGCTGGCAGAACACTGATGCCCATGAGCTCGAGGTGCAGGGACATGGCAGAGTCTGTGCTTGCAGTGCATTCTGGCAGGAAGGAACCAGAACAGAGCTGGGGGAATAACCATCACCTGTGCATGAGAGCCCGAGCACGCTGACATCTGAACTGCTCTGCCAGCAGAACTCTGCATTTTACCCAGCAATTTCCTTTTGTGGGAAAGGGAACAGAACATAACAGGTGGAGGTTAGCAACAGCTACAGCTTGTGGACCTTAATAGGTTCCCTTCCCCTTTTCAAAAGGGATCCAAATGTTCAAGTTGTCCTTAAACTGATAATTTAAAGAGTTGGGAAAGGATTTTTTTTTTTTTTTTTACTGCACATTCCTCAAGAATATTTAGGAATGTGCCCCATCACCTCCAGAGATACTGAAATTGAAATGTCTCCTGGTGTTACTATGAATAAAGGTGATCAAATGCTTCATACACCAACATAAATAAGCTTGTTTTGCTGTTGTTATGCAAAACTGAGAAATACTTATATAAAAATATCAGAAAAACCTTCAGCCTCCCAAGCGATAGCCTTGCTACATTTAGATAGCTATGAGTCAGATCTTCCAAAAGTTTAAGGTTTTCTCATATACATTGAGAATAAGTTGTAAAGATATTTTTTTCATATATTTCTTATTTCATAAAAGCAAAGTAAAATTTACAAAAACCACACATCCCCCTCCAACTTTCATTTCCTAAGCAATGACTGGAAGGCATTCAAAGCAAAGTTGACATCAAACAAGTTTTACTAGAGAAAACAACAACAAAAATTACCAGTTAGAGGTAACATTGAGACTTTCCTCTCAGCTGCCAAAGTCAAAGCAAAATATCTGTAAAGGTGAGATGAAGTGATGGCCCTCTGCACACGGGAGCAGCCTGGCTGCTCAGGAGCTGCAGCTCCTAACAGCATGAAGGTGTGCAGACAATGAAAGGAAGCCAGCAGCTAATTCTAAGCCTAGCCAAGCTTGAAAGAGCTGCTTTTCCCTCCCTCTCTCCCAGAAATTATGGAAAGGGAGCTTAATAAAGCACTTTGAATTTTTCAGGCATCTCTCTCCGCTCCCTTTGGTTTTATGGCACTCATCACAGCCCATCCTTTCCACCCTTGCATGCACAAGTTGCCACAGACAGCTTTAAAGGAATGGATCAGTGCTTCTGCAAAACAGAAAATGCCACTAAAATGTTGCAGGTCAAAGGAATTAAAGCATCTCCTTCCTTGGGCTATTTTAAGGGTACTGAAATTCTACTGTATTATCAGGTAACAGCTTCAGATATTAAGTGCCAGACTGCTTAACATGTGAAATCTTGCAGAAGGTCACGTAGAAACCTAGAGAGAGACAGAGAACAAAAGCAGAGAAACAAAGCATCTAAATTTTTATTTGAGACAAATTAAAGAATTAGTTACCTCTTGAAAACATCTAGAAAAAGTTCTTGGTATTCACCAGGCTACCTTCCCAAAGGCAGGCTCATTCAGGTTTGTATTGCTACTGAAAGCTGCTAAATACCAAAAGGCACAGAGTTGGAGAGAAAACAGAATGGACAGTGCTTTCCTTCAAGTGGCTCTCAAAAGAAAGGAGAAACCACATGAAAGGAAGATATTAAAGTGCTGTCCTCCACCTCCATTTAGGAAACAGCAAGTGCAGCTGCATAGTGGTGGCTGAAGTGACACCCAGGAGAGGTTGGACTAAAGGAAATCCCAGTGTGGTTAAGAGCCCCTCAAGTAACTGCTCAGTAAAGAGTGACCAGAAAGTCCAAGTATCATCTGACCTGACAAAGCACTGAGGAGCCCTCAAGCTGTACCAAACGTTGTGTCTTTCCTACACCTAGCCAGTGATGGAGTAAACTTGAGGTAAATTTGTGTCAGCATTTAGAGCTTGCAGCCTTCTAAAACAAACATCCTCTGAAACAAGGATAGACCTCTAATATAGCTGTATGTAAAAATAAATCACATAACTGCTGTCCTCCAAAATTACAAAGTTGTTTTTCACATATATTGCCTTCATGGTTGGCATCAATGCAATTTTTGTTTACAAAGGACCTCTGCAACAAATTACAGTCCTCCTCCCCCCTCGCCTTATTAATTACAATTAAAACATTCCTACAAAAGAGTTTCTTGAACAAATAAAGCAATCCATCATTTTTGCATGCTTAGAAATTCAGATCCACCAATGCTTTTTCAGCAGGCAACATTTAGTCAAGGAAAACAAACAAAGAAAAAAAGAAATCACAATGGGCAAATATGAGCAGGTCAGTCTCCACAGAGACTCAGCTGGAATGATAAATGGAGCCCAGACATTTCACACTTGAAGTATTTGGGAAACAAAATTACCTGCTGGCATTCTTTTCTTTTTCACTCCTGCCATCCATAAAACACAAAAAGAACAGCCCCAGTCCCACAAAACTCTGAGCAGCATTATGTGCATTATGCATGGACTTAATTACACCACAAAGTCATTGTGAGCTCTTCCAGCTCCCACCCTGGACTGGAGCAGAAGCAAAACTCAGAGGTAAACCTGGAGAGCGGCACAGGCACCAGGCAGCTATTCCAGCTTTGCCAGATACTTTTCATCTGCACTGACAGTGATTCATTCCCCCTGTTGTCCCTCCTAGCAGCTAAAATGCCACTCATTAGTAAGACTGTAAAAGCAAGGAATTTTTCTCCTATGCATCTCCCTCCCAAGAGATGCAGTTCGGGAGGAAGAGCAGGAAAAGAGAGACCAAGCCAGGGCAGAGGGTAGGAAAAGCTGATGAGAAAAAGCAAAAGGGAAAAGCAAAGGGAAAAAGCACGGGAGGAAGGCCAGCAACCAGAAAAACAGAGAGGTGAGCAGCTGAAGGCAATTGCACACTGCTGTGATTGAAATTTGAATAATGGGGGATTCCTTAGCTTTGACACTAATCTTTCTCCACACCTCTCTACATTTCTTTAAAAAAAACCCACAAGCTCCTCACTGAAGGAGTTGCTTCTTGATAGAAACTTAATAACATTGCCCAAGGAAGGTGAAGAAATACAGGCAAGATAAAATTAAAACAAAAATTCTGATGAAACAGGTGTTATTTGATGGCTACAAAATGGTGCTATTTTAATGTATTTAACCCTACACAGCACATTTCTTGTCAGACGTGTAGAAATCAGTTCTTCTGAATTTTTAAAGACACACTAAAAAGGGAAAAACAAAGCCAAGAAATGTCTTTCCCCAGCACTAATTGCTCCTAAATTTATAAACTGATACATCAGATAAGTATTTTGGGTAACAGTTTAGCCCTTACAGCTTTGGGGCCAACATACTGGCACAGCTGCAAGAACTTTCTTCTCAAGAAACCTGGTGACAAGAGCACATCATCACCAGAACAGCACCCAACACCACAAAATAACATGTAAGTGGCTTCTGCTGCCTCCATAAATTCCTCTTTCACAGTTTATTGTAGAAGATATCAGCCCCAGTAAACACCAGCTCTGTTTTATGACACAAGAAGAAAAAGTTTGCAATGATCTGTCTAATGATACCACCTCATCAGAAATTTTATATTACAACAATAAAGTGCCTGTTTGTTTTAACTGTCTATCACTCTCTAGGGACTAATTCACATTGTACTGCATAGAATTCACATGCACCCCCGATGGTTTCATAGCTGTTTTCCCCATATTACTATTTAATAGATTTTTTTGAGTACTTTTCCCCCCTCATGACACAATGCAGCAGTGCTGACAAATGTTGGCAAAAGGAGAGAGAGAGACAGACATCTTTTAAAATATCAGGAGAATGAAGTTCCAAGCAGCAGCATCCATTATCTGCAGATAAGATGCTTTTCATTCTTGGCTAACACAGTGTGATGGTTTCATCACGTTCTATATTTCATTTGACTGGAAGAATATAAAGCAAACCAGGCCTATCTTTAAATTACAAAGATAGTTTATTAATACACACAAAAACAACAAGAAAAGGGAAAAAAGACAACAACAACAACAAATGAAACTTCTAAAACATCTTTCTTTCTCTTTCTAAGTTTTTTACCTTTCTTCACTCAACATAAAAAGACATGACTTGCAACTTCAGCCAGTTTTACCATTTTAAAAATAACCTTTTATCAGTTCTTTAAGGAAAGGAGTCTCTCTGGGTTCTATATAGACATACCATACCCATTAGCAGTTCTCTCAGCACTGCACATAGGCCATATTTGCTTACTGGGGTACTGTTTAAGGATGCCTCCTCTAGTATGACACAAAGATTCTCTTTTTCTATTTCCAAAATCATCTCAAGACCCAAAAACAAATCTCCTCTTTCTTTAGGAGCAAAAAGCTTCATATCACTTTTAACTAGAACCTTACATCCCCCCAAAAGCATTTATATGTTACAGGAAACAAAACCAATTCAGTCTTTATAGTTTACCAGAAATGTCCAGCCAAAATTAGGCCACTCCTTGTCCTTTTGCTTTAAAGTCTTTTTCACTCTTCTCTTACCGACTGTAGCTTCATGCCGTGTCTTTCCATAGTTCTTTCGCTATAACTGTTCTTCTTCCGGAGAAAGATGATGTTTAGGAACATCCATCTGCTCACAACGAAAGGTTAAACTTTTCGGGCTGCTGGGCTGCCCACGTGGCTCTGCGGCGGGAAACTGAGTCGTTTAGAAGCCGTGCGCTGGTTTCTTCGGCTTGAAAAGAAGAACAAGGGCAAAGGGGCACTCCGTCCGAGCTCTCTCTCTCTCTCTCCATGCTGTCCGCCTCTCCGCAAGACAGCGGCTCCTGAAGCTCCGACCCGGCTTGCCCGGCCCGGCCCGTCGCAGCCGCCCCGGGGTGGGGGGGCACCGAGGCCGCCCGGCCCGGCCCGTCGCAGCCGCCCCGGAGTGGGGGGGGCACCGAGGCCAGCCGGCCCCGGCGGCCCTCCGTCCTTAGTCTGCCACCCTAACGACGAAGAGACCGCTCCTCCCCCCCACCCAGCCTTTTTAAGCATTTTGTCAAAAGTCGCAGCTTGTCCTCCACTGGACAAACTGCTTGTCAATCAAAAAAAACTGACCCCGATTGGAACAAAATCAGGCCCCTCCTAGCCCATGACACACAGGTAGTGGAAGTGGTTACTTGTACCTCAGTCTAAAATGATCAAAGTCAGGAAAAAGGATTAGATGTCAAAATTCTTGAAGTGTATCCCTTTGATCAGGATCAAAATCAAGACTGAACTTTGAATATAATGTGCTAGTACATCTCAGTGGTCTTTTGAAGAGTGAAAAACCTAGATTCATGAGCAAGTAATACTGTTGCTACAAATGGCATAGGAAAGCTGACATCTTATTCTCATCTCCTAATTTGGTAAACCCACCATGCTTACACATTTCAGTTCTTTCTTGAGAACCTGAACTCCTGCTTTTCAATAGGGCTGCATGACTCACGTCATCTTCGTGCACAGTGGTGCTGGCATTGACATTTCACTCACATTTTCTGCACAGCCTCACAAACAGATTCACTTACTCATAACCAGGTACAAAACCACGTCTGTCTTTCATTTTTGCCCACTACCTAAAATAGAGTCAGTTCTGTATCATGCTCCATAGTGTTACGTGTTATTAAACATATTAAGGAAATGTTCTGTCCCCTAGACATGCATACAGCACATTGGGGGAACATGTAAATAATAAATAAATAAAAATAAAATAAAAAACCAAACAACAAAAAAAACCACCCAAAAAATCCAAACCCACCCAACGAAAAAATCAGAGCAATGGTAAAGGACCAAAACAACGGGATCATATAGTAACAAGTTCATCACAGACAGACTACAGCAGAAAAAGTGTTAAAAACAAAAGAAAATTAATAATTCCTGCTACCTCTCAGTTATCAGGTCACTAATATTTTGACAAATGCAGAGGATGAAATTCAAAAGGAACTAGTGAAAAGGAGAAATTCTCCTTAAGGCTCACTCTCCATGCAAAAAGTCTGGCACAGAAAACCTTACCAGATTAATTGCTACCCCATGGCAGGGGGCTGGAACCAGATGATCCTTAAAGCCCCTTCCAACCCAAGCCATTCTGTGATTAAAGTTGCTACACAGGCCTGAAATGTAGAATTATGAGGTAAATAACAGAAGTGGTCTGAAGGCATATGAGGGGTTTCCAGACTTTAAGAGTGAAGAAACAAAGAATTCCATGCAAAACACAGAATTATGTGCAAAGGTCACATCAGGCTGAGCCAAATTCAAGCATCAAAGAGGCTATGTGGGCTCTTAAAGCAGTTGTAAAAATGAATAAACCAGTAGCACAGAAAAGCCAGCTGGAAGTCAGCACAGGGTAATAAATAGGACTGGAGTGCTTTTAGTCCTGTATCAGCTCTTTCACAAAACAGCTTCTGAGGGAAAATCACAAGTATGAGCAGTCAATGGTAACTTCACAGTAACTTCAGTTCAAAGCCTGGATTGAAGCTTGCTATTTAGACAAAAGAAAGCTCTTCTTTGTAGTCAATAAAGATTTTTTTTTCAGGGAATTCACTGTGAATATGCACAAATTATCTTCAGACATTGTGAGACAGCATGTGAGCAAAAAAATAAATAACTGAACTATTAACTGAAATCACAGTATTGGCTAGAAGATAAGAGAACAGTGCAAGGATTATAAAAATTAAACTGTTATAGCTTGAAAACAAAACCATGTGAAAGATCATTCCAGCATGTCTGAGTCAAAAATAATGCAGGCAGCCAGCAATACAATGTCAGATTTTTATTGCTCTTTAGTCCCTTCTATGATAAGGAGCTTGTTAGCTTGCTTCATGTTGAGAGACAAGTGTGGTTTTTGACTTTTTAAAATGATGCCTATTATTCACATGGTAGGTTCGTGCACACCATCACTGTGACAACAACTTGGTTTTTGATCAAGAAGACAAAATGCAGCTAATTCCTCTACAAAAGTCACTTGCACTGGGAGTACTCCACCCCTCATTAGGATACAAAGTAAGGCTGGATACTGAAAATGCCTTGAGCACCCACCTTCCGTAAAAAAATAGTTTTAATTTCTGTTCCTGTGGTATAAAATGGAACAAACTCAAACCCTGGAGAAAATTACCAACACTAACTGTTGCCAATTTTATTTTTTATTCCTCTGAAGAAAGAAAACAAGGTTTAAGAATTCATAGTTAGTACAAATTTTGTTAGACTAAAATACATTGTAAATCAGCAGCTTAGCTCAGAAAGAGCTCAAGTGTGCCTTGATGGTCACTGACCAGAAAAAAAAAAAATCCAACTCTCATTCAATCAAGTTGTTGTTGGTTCTGGTGCCCTTTCCCTTGCAAATAAAGATGAAAAGCACACTTACTCACAGCCTAAAAACCTAGGAGCCACTGAAGAGCTCCACCTCAAAGTGATAAACTTGAACCACAACTACAACTTCCTTATGAAGTTACCAAATTTATTCTGAAGTGGTTCTGCTTGTGAATGTTTTGGAAGGATTAAAATTTTGTAGCATATTAAACCATTCTGTCATCCAACAAAAAGAAAAACCAAAAGAAAATGTAATGTAAAATGTTTTTTCCAGGTAGATTACAACTGTATGTTTTTGTTCCCTACATATTTAAGATTGTCAGCCATCATATTTAAACAATTAATGGTATGCTTTGTTATCAAATGACAGTGGCTGTTGGTGAAATCCCTACAATGGGCATCCTCAGCTTTGAGATAAGGACACCCAGAGATAAACACTCCAAGACTGAAGAGCTGCTTTCAGCAATTTGAATCATTATACATCAGCCAAAATTAACATTCAATATAATCCTAATATATAAGGAAAAGTGTTATATATCTCACTCATACACACAGCAATTTTACATATTCTTCTAGTAAGAACTTTCTTCACATCACGACTTCACAAGTTTTAAGCTTGTGAAAGCAGCAATTTGTTCCCTGTCTGCCATGAATGGTTCTTTGCTAGGTGCAAAAAAAAGGACTTTGGTATGACAAAGGCTCAGACAATACAGTCAGCAGCTAAAGAAATTACTGTGTTCTGCATTGTTACACTCCATAATTATATAAATTTAATCCTCAAAGTTGGCTTTTGTCATAGCATTTTCCTTTACAATGTTAGAATTGCCTTTTGATGGAGTTTGAGATTTTCCTCTTTCTGGCCCTCAGTGCTATGGATAATGCCTCCCTCATCAGGTTTTGAATTCCCAGGAGCAATGCTATCAAGAGTGAGATTAAGTCATGTTCCCAGACCAAAATTAAGCCTTTCTAAAGAAAAATTATTGGCTGCAGCTACTTTCAGCCGCTCCCCCTGCCTTCCCTCACCAGTTCCAAATACATCTTAAGCCAGAACCCTCCTTCTATTCCTTCTGATAAACTTCAGCAAAACGCCAGATAGAAGCCTCAGCTGAGCATTTACACACAGAGTCAAACAAAACTGCCAAGATAAGCAGGGCCAACCTCTTACTGAGCATCACTTAAAACTGGAGGTTTAAATAACTTGAAGCTGACTGTGTCCATCAGGAAGCAGAGAGAAATAATGTGCAGGTAGATATGGATCTGAGCTAGTTATACAATGCTAAAGAAATTCAGATTTGCTAAAATCTTTGTAGTCTACAAGGACATACTGAAGGAATCCAGAGCAGTCCAGTCTAGCATCACTTGTGTCTACATTTGAGTGAGTTTGGGCTTTGCATTGGGAAATCATGATTACAATGAAATTCAACAAGATGAGATGAGACAGGAAGCAGCTGGAATAGTGGATATCAGTTTTGAGTTAACCCTCCTTTTAATCAAGTATTTTAATTTTATTGTAGTAATATAGCTCCCTTACTTTTATATATTTTTCCCTTTTGTTCCTGATCATAGTTGAGTGCACATAAGTCATGCTGAAAACACTTAGATATTAATTGAAATGTGCATACAGCTGGATCTCAGGGTTGAGAATGATACCTTATTGCTTGGCCCATGGGCAAGCTTTCTGGGAAATACTTGTCACCCAAGAGATCCAAATAAAATAACTTTTTCTTAACAGTTGCTATATAAATTGTTTTCTGTTCTTAAAACATTCAGAAGTGCATAACTGTGTTAAATATCATATCATATAACCACAAAGAGAATATATAAAGTAAAAATCAAACAAAACATTAAAATTACTAATTAGTAGTTCAGAACAGGGAGTTTTTAGTGTGAAAGCTTGTCTGAAACTATTATTTGATATTGCTAAATGTTCTATTGTGAAGAAAAGCTGATTAATGCACAAGTTGGGAGGAGGTTATTTTAGAACATTCCAGCAGCAGATCAGTGTCTTTCAGCAAGAGAGCGCTATGTAAACAACAGACATCCATAATTCAGAAAGATAACTTAGAACAAAAAGTTATCTCCTTCAGGAAAAAAAGAAAAAAAAAAAGAAAAAAAAAAAGAAAAAAAAAAAAGGCAGAAAAGAGGACAGGATATTCCTTACTATACAGGCAATTCCAAAAACTCACATCACACGCAGAATTATTTTCCATAGATTTAAAACACAGCAATTAAAGCAACAGCCTTTGTTTGGAGAAACTCACACTTTGGTTGAATTCTTCTCCCTTCACACACTAAGCTGAGAACCATAAGGCACTGATATTTGATAATTATACTTGTTTCACCTTTTATTTGCAAAGATTTGTAGAAAGGAATGCAATAGTGCTATAGATTTCTGAAGTGTGAAAAGTAAAAGTATCATCATTGCTGGTGTTGCTATAACAAATGACCCGAATCAAAATGGTTTGACCTTGAATCACCATAATGCATTAAAACAGGAATTTTACAGCTTTTCCTCTTCTGTTCAACCCTCCACAAGGTTACATTATCCTAGAGCTGTCACAGAGCTCTGCTTTGTTAGCACCATTTCATTTTGGCAGAGATTCTAACAAGTCAACTTTATTTTTCCAGTTATGCTTTTTACAGAATATATTCTATTTCTGTGCAATTTCCACTGAAGAAACTGAAGTATGAATTTCAGGCTTTTTAATGGGACAAATGTACCAACTCGTTGAGACACTGAGCAAGTGACACCTCAGCACTTCAGGAACAACTAGATCAGATCTCACTGAAGGCAAACACCAAGCCAATACCTTCAACAGGAGGTACTGGTGGTGAGTATCTGACAACAGCAGCAGGCACATTGAACTAGAAGGCTTTTCTTGGAATGCGTTCTCCATACCAAAGGACAGGGCTAAGCACTCAACCATGTTGACACTTGGCTCACAGAACAAGCAGAGCACTGTACCGTGCCAAAGGGAAAAACCCCCAAGTTATTTGTGACAACCTGCCCATCACCTCAAGGGTGGAACAGTTTCACTGGATGCACTCAGCACAGTTGGAATCAAACCAGTTTCTGGTTTAAACATGCTTGCACTATGCCCCAAAATCAGAGATTGGAAGAGTGAAAAGAAGCTCTGTAAAATTTTTACTGATTTCTGAAAATCAAGGCTCTCTCTATAAGTTCTGTCTAGGGAAGAACTGCTCTGGTGGCATCCTGCCTACAAACACAGATGTGAATTAGACCAGTTTTTCCTACCAACACCTACAAAGATGGAGCAACATTAACACATCCTGCTACAGAAGTTCGGGTTGATCAAGCAGCAGTGCACAGGAGAAATTCAAGGTGTTAACCTCAGCCAGCTACAGAGAACAAGAGTGAATAGTAATGATTTGCTACTTTAGACTCTTAAATGGCAAATATACGTAACAAAACTTGGAAAAGCTGGCCACACAAAATACTGATCCTTTCAGCAGTCACTTATTCAAGTGCTAGAACACTTGGGGGTTCATTACAGGGGTACTTGCTGGAAATCACATCAGCTGTGTCAGCTGCCGTTATCCCACTCAGCCAAAAAATCCTGCAAAACACCCTAGTCATGGCTTAGCAACAAGATTCAGGTGATGAAATACATAGCTGAGACAAGCCAGCAATAAATCTGCTCTCAAATACAGTATCTTAATTAAAACTGTTCATTGCTTGCTTTTTCCCAGGTGAAATTAATTGCCTAGAGATGGTTCCTGAGATACCCCAATGCTAACCTTTCATCGATGGCCACTTCTCGAAAGCAAAGGAGCCAATAAAGGATTAAACCTCACAAATTCCACAAACATAACCAAAACTTCTGCTTATTCCAGTTCACTGAAATTTTATTCTATACAATTTTGCTGGGTTTGCCCACATAAACTCAGAAAGAGCACAAGTGACCACATTTTCAAAAGTTAGCTTTGTTACTACAAGAGCTCATTTGAGCAATTAACCAAAACGATAGTTTAAATAACAGGAAGACCATCTTTTGCTTTCAACAGGCAAGGAAAGCCTAAAGCTGCACTTTTCAGTCTGTTCAAGTGCATGTCACTCAGGTGGGACAACAAACAAACAATCCAAGCCCCAGCTCCTCCCTGTGGCTGCAGGACAGACCACAGAGCCTACAGGGGACACCTGCCTCCTCACATTTCCAGACCTTCTCCCACAGCTCTTAAAACACCATTAAGATGTAACATTAACTACGTTAAACTATTGCTTATTATGAGACTGTCTGCAAACAACACACCCTCACACCCAAGGAGAAGTGGCCTGCCTCACACAAGAGCTGCTAAAGCTCCTTCACATCTCCTCCCAAACTCCACTTCCAGCAATTTACTTTTCTTTCCCTCTTCCAAAAACTCAGACCTACCTCCATCTCCAGCAGCACCATCCAAAGTAAAACACAACCAGCAGCAGCTCCCACAGATATAGGCTGGCCTGGCCCTCCCACCCCCCAGGTGTTCCCCATTGCCCTCACCCCCAGGTGTTCCTCATTGGCCTCACCCCCAGGTGTTCCTCATTGGCCTCACCCCAGGTGTTCCTCATTGGCCTCACCCCAGGTGTTCCTCATTGGCCTCACTCCCAGGTGTTCCTCGTTGCCATCCCTGCAGGCTGAATCCTGCCAATTAACCGAGTAATGGGGCCCAGCAGCACTGGGTTACACCAAAGCTTTTGAAGGAAGCAATTCCTACCAGATCCTCAATAAGGTGTACCCTACAGTAGCTCACTACTGGCAAACTTCCTCCCCACCTTAAGGTTTATATCTCATTTATTTCTCATTATATTATTACTATTATATCTCATTTCTTTCATAGGCCATAACCACAACAGAATCCTCTTCTGCTCAAGAAAAAGATTTACAATTGTTTAAGGGTGCAGTCCATAGCCCAGGACCTCACCCAGAGGCCACACCTGAGCCTGATCTCTCCCATTCACTGAAACCTGAGATTACTGGAACAGCCAATTGTGTAGAAATAACATCCTGAAATGTAGCAAAAAAAACAAAAAATCAAATTAAATTATTACGATAAATAGAAAATAGTCTGTGCTCATGGTATTCAAAATTTAAATAAGATTTTTAATAAGAAAGAGTTAAAAGGATAGGGAATAACTGGGTAGTGTTTTGTTTCTCTGCAGTGCTTGATTCAACAATAGTCTGCAATAAACAATAATTACACAGATTAGCACCTCTTCAACACCTTTTCAAAACTGTGTAATTAAAAAAATGAGGGTGAACTAGGGGAGAAAGTTTTTTTTCTCACTGTTTAATATTAGGTGTATGTTATCACACTCCGGACCACAGGACCCGGGGAAGGCTGCTGGCCCTTTTTAATATTCATTTGAGCGTCGATGGTGCCTGCAGCAACCCGAGGGCCTCAGTGACCCCTGCCCTGGCAAAGGGCTGGGTCACTCTGGGGCGGTCCCTGTCCCTGTGTGTGAGCAGCTCCAGGCCAGGGTGGGTGGCACACACAGCAGGAGCAGACCCCACCCACGTCAGGATGGGTTTGATTTTCACATTGTCAAAGCCTGAATTAGCAGCAATCGTAACTCTCACACTGACAATGCGTGCAGGAGGATGTTAATTCCAACTGCTTAGGGATGCTGGACCATCACGAGCTGCCCGGTGAGGATGTGGAAAAGCACCTGAGTGCCCATGGAGAAAGACAGGCTCCTTGCTGGCTGTTTCAGAGAAATTGGGATGCCCTCGAGGCGGCTGTAAGAAATCCTGGGGGGAATTCTTGTCAGCGGGGCTGAGCACTGCAGGAAGGCACCACCCTGTGCAGAGAGAACCTTTTATTCTCACCGTTTTGAAATGTCTGGGGAGACAAGAGGGGGTTTTGTTTTAGCTGCAGAAGGGCACTGGTGGGTTTTTTCCCCTGTACTTATCAGCTCCTTTTATATCCTTTCTGAAGAAGGGACATGTGAATACTGTATTGGGTTAGGGGGTGTGCAAGCACTCATTATGTAATTATGTATTTTATAAAAGTGTAATTCCTATTTGTTTTGACAATTTCCCCAACGCCTGATGAAAGAAAAACCAAAGCAGTATGGTTCAAAGCTGCTCTTTTTGAACTTATTGATAGATTTTAAAGAAATGGCTGTATAAGAAAATATTTTCTTTTTTCTTTTTTACTTTTACAGGGGATAAGGCTTGGTGTTGGAAGTATGAATCAAAACAGAGAGGATGTTAAAACACTGTCTTCTAGCTATTTTCTAATAGTGTGAATATACACTTGCTTCTACAATCTGTTTTGATCTGTCTATATCTCCATGCACACACATCTATAAATATGCAAATATTTAACTATTTTTCCTTTTAGTTCTTCTTATCCAAAAGGCAAACATTTACATCTAGGTTTCTAGGCCCTCAAATATTACAAAGTATCTTTACTGCATTATTTTCAGCGGAATTCTATTAATTCAGATCAACTGTCTGACAGATTTCATGACTGTGCTTCCGAAAGTGCCAATTTCCCCCCAAAACCCAACTCACTGGGGGCTCCAGAAGCTGAGACCTGCGGTTTGCAATCATTTTTGCTGATGTCTAACGCTCACCTTTGCGAGTAAAACCAGGGATGAGCACCTTTAATTTAAAGTTCCGGTCACAGTCACTAGAGGTGACAGACGTGAGTAAATGTAAGGATTAATTGAGGATTAGCTGTTAATCTGAGAGCCACATTAACAGAGATGCACAGGCCAAGCCTCAGCCCCCCTGACATTGATGCTGGCACACATCCATGGGTCAGACACGCACCTCCGTGATCCCAAGGGGCATAAAAGCACTTCTAGAACATTCTGGGCCCACAGAAAGAGCAGAGCCTTAAAAATGGAAACTCTTTCTGCCCAAAGTTGATGGATATTGTGACCAGTGTGGCTGCCAGACCAAGGAATCAGTAATTCAGGTAAGGTCAGTCTGCTCTCAGGTACTGCAACATTGCCTGAAGCCGCGTAGGACATCAGCAGCTACAGAAAGGGCTGATACTCATCTCTTTGCCACCAGCTGTAAAGTTGTGATAACTTGGCATAAAGGAATGTCCTAGGGTGACTTTATGATGCTTGTATCCCCAATTGCCTGTTCTGTTTGTGCTGTATATTCAGTTCTGTACCTTTAAAATGGCTCTGGGAGTGAAGGAGGAGAAAGAAGCAGCAGTTTGTTTTGAGAAAACTGCCTGACTCCCACACGGCCTGGCTCCGGCGTTCGTCTGAGGCACGGACAGTGGTGGGGCAGAGATCTCCTGTGCTTTTAGTTAGTTTTACCTAGCTGAGGCAGAGAAGTTCCCTGGACTGTTTTTTTCCTTTTTTTCTTGGGACTGTTTAAATCTGCTCTGGACTGACAAACCCAGAGGAGCAGCGAGGGCTGGCACCTGTGGAGGGAGTGGGGCTGGTGAGAGACTGAGTGAGCTGAGCTGCACCCACAGCAAGGACTGTCTCTGTTTGCCATCTCTCTTTGGAGCGAGCAGAGGTTTTATTGTTTCATATTATTCATTCTTTGTGCTTTTGGGCATCTCGTTTGTTAAATAAATAGTTTTTTCCACTTTTCTTTGAGGAAGTTCTTTTCCCGGACTGGCTGGGGGGAAGGGCCGTTTGGGTTTGCTTTGCAGGGGAACCCCTTCGAAGGTTTCCTCCCAAATTTGCCCTCAACTGGGACAAGGAACCCCACACAAAACTCAGACTACATCTCAAATGAATTAAAATGAATAAATGTGTTGATTTTTGTTTTGTTTTTTTTTTTTAATAGGCTTTGATTTACGAGTACGAGCATTTTATTTGCTCTGAAAGTAAACCGTGTTTGCAAGACTGAGGCCTTTGTCTCAGTAAAAAAACAATTATCAGAGTTAAATCTATACATCATGCTCAGGTCACATCGTGTATATGTGCCAATGATCAAAAGATGTAAAAATAATTTGTGAAAATTTTATTACTTTAAAAAGCAATCCAAAGAGTGGACAAAACACCAGGCATATGCTACTGCTCTTTATTGCTTCTTCTAATGTGTTCATTTAGATTTGTTAACAGTTTATAATTTTTTGATGTAGAACTGGATTTCAAGTTATCACAGTATCTCTTGATCAGTGAATTTTTTTCTCAGTACTCTTAGGTTCTTCCTTAAAGTCAATTTCACAATAATACCTGTATGTGAAAACGTTTTTGGTTTGTAGCAGAAAACTCTTTCTCTAGAGGAAGCCAAACCAAAGTTTCTAAAATCTCTCTTTTTCGTTTCTATCACAGGGCTCAGTGAATCCCCATAGATTACATATCCCACTGATTATTTATTTGAACTATCTTGATCAAATAGATGTGTAGCTGCATAACAAATAACCTGATAAGCAATGTTAGAGACATTAATTTTCTAGAGCACTAAATCTTCATACAATTCACTTCTTTCACTCAGAAAAGCATGTCCTATTATATATGGCTCATATCTATATAGAAATCTCCAGGTAGCGTAATTTCAGCTTTCAGGGTGAAAAACTTCACAATTTATTGAATAAATGGTAGGTCTTTAAAATTACCAGCAGACATTCACACTCACTAACAACTTGAAAACCAGGCAAGTCCCTGTTGCTACAGCTGTCATGGGAAAATGCACCAAGGTTCACATGATATTCATGAGCTCAAAATTTACTCATAGATAAATCTTTGGAAATCCTATTAAGGGTAACACCTTGAGATGTCATGATTAATCCATACTAGTCCTTCAGGAAATCTTTGTGTAGTCACTTTGAATGCCTCAGTAATTAATTCCTCAATGTCATTTGGCTCAACTCAGGATGATTTAGGTGATGGTGGAAATAATGTTGTCCTCTTCATTGTAGATGAGAAGGATATATGACAATTAGGGATAATTTATTCCCTTTTATTTTAGAGGTAATTATATATTTTCATTTTTCTGGAAACATGATTCAGATTTTGACATTTTATTGCACAGGTACATACAGAGAAATACTGATTTTTAAAACTTCTGACTGTGGGATAACATGGAAATATTGTTCATTATACATCTCTCAGGGTGTGGCAAAGTGCTAATTTATTTGGTCTAGAAGATAATATACTCCTAGTCACAGATATAGAATAGAGAAAAATCTGAGTACAGGGGGAGTTTGTAAGTTAATATTTCTACTTATGCAAACAAACAAACAAAAAAAATCACTTTTGTACATAATACAAACCCATTATGGCCTACATATAAAAATGGGCAAATTACTGTATTGATGAATACTGTCAATTGTTTTGGTTGAGCTTTGATGAATACATTTCTACGTGCACACACCTGTATGCCTGGTGCACCTCCAGACTGTGCATTGACGTTTTCCAAACCCAAACCTTTCCTGAGAACTTGCTCTACCTGTGCACTGCTGAACCCTCCTCGGGCTGAAGTGGGAAATGCTGGAGCTGTGATGGTAAAATGAAGGGCAAGCCCTGTCAGAGGCAGGCATTGAAACAAGACCTGTGAGAGGGTGATTAAAGGAGGCTGTTTGGAGCCTGCTCTGGTTGGAATTACCCACACTGGAAACAGGATGAAGATGAGTGGTTGATAATGTGCATTTCTCACCCTCATTTCTGGATTTTATTTTATTTTTTATTATAGAGGCTAATAATTTGGAAAAAAAAAAAAAAAAAAAAAAGATGGCCAAATGAAATCTGTAGTTGATGTAGTAGAGTGTAGATTTCCACTGTAAAAGAGGGAAAGCATCAAATGCAACTTGGAAATCTCTACACTTTTGTCATTGATTAAAGATGAACTCAAAAATTTATATATTTGGGGAGAGAGCACATCTTTGGAGGAAATCCAGACCAGATTTCTTAGATACTTGCCTCAAGAAGTATTGTCTTGAATTGAATTTAGATGCAGAATAGGATATAGGTCTAATTAAATATGCTCTGTCAATCTGAACATCTCAAACCCATCCATAGGCTTCAGCTACCCTCATTTTAGTGCATTTAAGAGCTAGCAGGACATTAAAAGCTAGTAGATAGATCAGAGTTAAATCCTTTAATGGTGTGAATCTCAGATTCAAATCCCTTAGGAGGTGATCCATTTCACTTGTATAATTTATTTATATTTAAAGTACTACTTGTAGTATTTTAACTGAAATCACACACAAAACTAGAGACTACTCATGGAAAATAAAAGCCTGGGAGATAAAGAGGCAAAAAATCAACTGCTGTGCCCAGAATCCAGTCTTAAATAGCAATATGGTTGAAATTCAGTGTGTGTGTGCACATATACCACACATGTCTGTGATATACAGAAAAAGACATCTATACTGGATAGATGCACTCGTGGAAATACAGAAATACAGACACAGTCTGACACAGTTTGATAGTTCTATCTGTACATATTTTATATCCTGCTGCAGGAATGGAATGACCGTCTGGGGCTGCCCCGGGGTGACAGGGCTTGTGGCCTCCTGGCAGAGGAATACAGGCCTTTCCAACCCAGTGTAAACCAGGTTTGAAATGCTGATTTACTACTGGGACAAAAGATGTAACAGAAAACACTTTGCAGCGAACAAAGAAGGGTGAAGCCCCCAAAGAAGCAGATTTATTACAGACACACTCCTGCTGTACAGTGACACATTTTCTAGTGCATTTTGAAAACCACAGCTTTATTCCTCAAAACCTGACTGCTTCTAGGTATGGTTTAAGATGATTGTAAAAGCAGATGGCTTTCTAAGAACTCTGATAGTCTGATCCATTAAACACTTCCTTGCCTGGTGTACTTTTTCTTCATTTACAAACTCAGAGGAAAACAGACATTCCTGCTCATTGTCAGGTTGGAAAATGAAAAGCTGAACTTCAGGAGGCAGCAGATATCTCTGCTAGAAAATTCTGTGGTATAGCAATTTCAGTACCTATTCCAGTGCTGTTCTTTTTATGACACTTTCACCACTTCTAACTCAGACATCTGTGTCCTACAAAAAAGGAGGTATTGGCTGACATGAAGGACCCTTAAGTAATGATATCCTGTCCTTAATATTAAAGAAGAATCCTTAATGAAGAAAATATAACCAAGGTTGTTATTGTTCCTTGGCAGAAGGATTCTATTGTTTAGGTCACCAGCCACTGAGAGCCACACATGTCACATGAGGTTTGAACTGTATTTGAAAAAGGAAAAAAAAAATTAAGTGTGATTTGAAGTGGAAAGACAATCACACTAGAAAGGTAACTATCTCTTCTTCAATAACAGCAGTAGAAAAACTGAGGGGAGCCAAATGGTGGCACACTGCTGACTTTGCACAAACAGACTGCAGCCATGTTTATTTGCTTTTCCTCCAGACTTTTATTACATTTTAAATTTTATCTATTTCTATACTATTGATTCTCCATAGCAGTGAAGGCTAAATTAATTTTGTTGTGTGGGTCATTTGATGTATCAGGAGACAAATTTTGCCTGTTAGACATGGTTTAGAGGAGACAATGCAAGTCTAAATGTCTGAGGTTTGGCAGTTTACAAATCAATTATTTCTGTTAGAGAGCCAACTGCCGCACCAACTGGGAAAGAGATTATATCAGATTACTGCACTTTTAATTAGCTGATCGTGACAGGCAAGGCTTGAAGAGGAAAAGAAATCAATCAGAAACTGCCAAACTTGGTCAGCCGAGTACACAGTGCCATTATTGAATCGTAGACATTGTTCTGAAGCAGAACTTGATCTCCAGGGCTCTGCCAGGGGACCTGCCTCACACGGGCGATCCATCTTAGAGCCAAAGGTTATTCTGGAGCAAATATTTCCAAACATTTGTTATAATTAGCCTCTGACAAGGTCTGTCTCAAAGCAGAATCTCATTAGGGAGGAGGGAGGAACGGAGCACGTTCACCCCAGACACGGCAGAACATCAAGCGCTTCTGCACGTGGGAGATGTGTGTGTGTAGTACACGTACCTGGGGATGCACTTTTGGGCACAGAGCAATGCATTTTGCCTGACAGAGTGGAGAGAAATTTCTTTCACCCGTCCAAGGGACTGGAGTGCTTCAAAACTGAGCCACTATTTGCTTTTCTATCTCATTGCCTTTATAACAAGATAATTCTAGAGACCCAGAGCATCCTGTCCTATAAAGCAAGATTTATGGCATGCTGTCTTAGAACCTAATTTTCTCATGCCTTCCCCTCACACAGTGATTTGCTCTGTAAACTACACATGCAATGGCCTTACATCAAGATGGTCCCTTGTTGCACAGGCAAAGGGAAGTCAAGGTTAGCAAGGCTGAATTATGGTAAAAACCCCAAAACGTCCAGGGACATAGAACAAGTTTCTACATTTTTTTCAGGCATACAGAAAGCAGGGTGTCTGGCTCTCCCAAGTGTGCCAACTTCAGGTTAAACTTTAGGAAGTTTTGACCTTTAAGTTGTCCATAGGCACAACTTGTTCCAAAAAAATCATCCGTGAACTGACAGAAGAGCAATGAAGCTGGTGAAAAGTCTGGAGCACAAGTCCGATGAGGAGGGGCTGAGGGAACTGATAGTGTTAATTCTGGAGAAAAGGAGGCTCAGGGGAGACCTGATTGCTCTCTACAATTACCTGGAGGGAGGCTGGAATGAGGTGAGGATCTGTGACCTCTCTCAAGTATGGAAATGAAGGTAGGAGAGGAAGTGGCCTCAAGTTGTGCCAGGGGAGGTTTAGATCAGACATTAGGAAAAACTTCTTCAGTGGAAGGAATGTCAAGCACTGGAACAGGCTGCCCAGTCACCATCTCTGGAGGTATTTAAAAGAGGTGTAGATGTGGCACTTAGGAACATGGTTTAGTCATGGGCTTGGCAGTGTCAGCTTAATGGTTGGACTAAAAGGTATTTTCCAACCTAAATGATTGTGTGGTTCTATCATCCTCACGCAGATACCCAGGTGAAAAGGATCTGGTAAAGTCCTTTCAGTCTCTCTGTGCCTAGATTCTGCCAGCAGAGCACATTCAGCCTCAGTCTAACATTTATTGATGCCAATTATGTGGTTCACCCAAGGACTGGAGTTGATTCAAAATCCAATTAAATACACACTTCAGAAAATGGTTGGATCACAACGACATCGTTCAGCCCTTTTCAACATCAAACCACTCCTGGTTAACTATTTAAATACCTTCAGTATTTCAGCTGTAAAATATGATTTGTT
Source organism: Phylloscopus whistleri (assembly GCA_017589585.1). NCBI lineage: Eukaryota > Metazoa > Chordata > Aves > Passeriformes > Phylloscopidae > Phylloscopus > Phylloscopus whistleri. The sequence continues at coordinate 1,295,449 of JADMLD010001220.1, forward strand.
CTGGAGATAGAGAAAACGGCTAAACATTTCTTATTCTGGTACATGATCATCCTACAGTGTTTTTGTCCCATTTGCTAAATTTAGAGTCCATTTACAATCATATTTATGTGGTTATTTATGTACCTTTCTTTTACTCCATTAAACAGGAAGAATCTTACCTAGCAAATTTTAAAAAAAAAGGCATATTATATGATAAGTCAAACCACAGCATGTCAGTTTGGGGGATTTTGTGAACTTCTGTGCCTGATGCTTGGCACCCTGTAGCTCCATGTGGGGGGTCTGTTTTGTCTAGTCTTTCTTTGGGTGTCATTGATTAGGTGGGTGCAGAAGCAGAACTTCTTTGTCACTTCACTGGAAGCTGTCTGGATGGCTGCAAAGTGTATCATAAATCAATTCTGCTCGGAGGACGGCTTGCAACAAAGTCAATAACAGAGCAGGAAAGCACACACGCTATCAGAAGAGCCAGAAAGAAAGAAGGAAAAAGCCTGGTACACGGCTTAAAAAAACTAACTGAGCTGCAGCCAGCTTTTGTCAAACACACGCTACAAGGCCACACTGCTTGTTTGCTTTCACATCCTGTTTTTAATGCCCTGCCAGTTAACACACCACCATGATGAGGATTCAGACTAAAGCAAGGATCTTCTGTGAGCAGCTGAAAAGCAGAGGGTGTTAGTTCACCCTTCAAACAGAAATTTCTAATTTAACCCTAGTTTCTAATTTCACCCTAGTTCAGACTGCCCAAAACCTTGGAGGATTTATAACTACATCTTCTACTTCTGTAAAATTTTTGCCTCTCAATTCTGTTGCAGCCCTCTTTTTCACTTAATATTTCTGTATTGACATCTGCCATCATTATTCCTGCAATACTGGTTTATGTATTAAAGCTGGAATAAATTTTATTTATGCAAAACCTCCTTGGCGATACCACTATACGTCCTACTGTTGTTTCTGGTCCTTCCACCTGTCTGTCACACCTGTTATTCTTCTACCCCAGAGTGTCCTGATCCTGGTAAGCCATCCTGACACCCATTAAATATTATATAGATTATGATAGGGAGGAAGAAAATAAAAATCTGCACAAATTCATGATGTCCTGTTAAAGTCATTGTCAACAATCATTTGTCTGTACTAAAAGAAGTAAGTAACGTTAAACAAAGTGTGTCAGAGTTCAGATAAAGTCTTAATTTAAACACCAATAATTATCTTCCAGTTAGAGTACTGAAATCATTAGTGTAATTTGCCAATGTGTGTGAAAGCAGTAACAAAAGTCCTCTGGGTTTACAGAGATTTAAATTTTCTTATAGTTTGTTTTCCTGATGAATATTAATACTCTGAGTCTCCCAGTTTCAAGTTGCTTATTTTTTGGTTTTATTCTCTAATAGAAAGGTTGGTTTTCAAAGGAAGCTTAGTGCTTTTTTGCTGGTCCCTTTGTTCAAAAGTTTAAGGATTTTAAGCAACTCCTTTGAGAGTCATTAGTCTTAACTTAAGACAAATATGAAAGTTAATTAAAAGTTTAGTTCATTGACAGATAAAATAAAACTTTACAGTTATTCACTCTGGAAAATAATGAGCAGGATTAGCTACCAGCTAATAAGTAAAGACTGTGACAAAAACACAATTTAACTTTTCATCACTGCGGTCAGAATTTGTACATTTCTGGGTTTGTTTTGATCTTTGTCTTTGCTTATTAGCTGTTATCTCTCCGTAGTCATTTCCACACCTCCCTACTTGATTACCAAGTCCAAACAAACTTCTGAGAGCAGCTAAAAAACAACAGGAGTTCATATTACTAATGATGGTTTTCTTTAGAAGCAAAACCAGAGATGAGGCCTGTGAAGGTGTAACCTTCCCCTCCTGCTGCAGTCAAAGAAAAAGAATTTGCTTTTCATTCTCTGCAGAGTTTTCCCCATCTCCCAGAATAGCCTGAAGGGAATTAATTTTTTTTGCCTAACAAGCAGTGCACTTTGCAGATATATATATATATATATTTTTTTTTTTGTTTGCCTGGGCAGTTCTACCATTTCTGCCTTTAAGAATTAACTCTGGAATTTGATGACTGCTCCAAAGATGTTCTGACCAACAGGTTACACAAAACAATCTTTTTCAGCACTGTGAATTCTAGGACAAACAAGGAAGGTAGACACAGAGACTGCTGCTTTTCTCTCTGCCTAACTGCAGCATTGCTTTCCTCAGAGCAGGAGTTCAGTTTCTTATTAAAACAGACACTGGGAAACCATGGAGAATGTTTTGCTCTCCCCTGCACTCTACACCTCAGCAATGGATTCTGCCACCTGCTCTGTCTCAGCTGAGTGGTACCCAGCAGTGCCCGTTCTTTTCCAAACACTTTTCTTCCTCATCTTATTGCTAATGTGTGATGAAGGGAGCATGAATTTTGAATGCAGCAATTATCATTCAATAGATAGGCTTAAATGCTCTAAATGCTACTTAAATCCACAGAGGAAAACTTTTTTTCATACTGGTGGAAGAAAAAAGCCACTGAAATAAAGTGGAATCACTTTTTATAGAATTATGTCTCTTGAACTGCTGTCACGGTTTGACTGTCACTACTTCTCTTATTACAACCTGAGATAAAATCCCTTAAAGCTAAAGGTCTCTTTTTTAATTCTTTCAGCTAGAAATGTGTGTCCCATGTATCATCCTGTGCCTGATGCTTACCAGTGTTGAGAGTCACAAAGAAATACACAGACATCCAGTATGGACCAAAAAATTCCCTGGCTTTGTCTTAAATATGTAGCTCAAACCATAGCCTGGAGCATCAAGAGATGTGCAAGCCACAGAACTGAATTAGTTTCTACAAATAAATAATTCTTTCTGAACTTATGTTGACTTAGGATACATCACCTGAGAGCTAGTTTTCTTTATCAATCTGTCTCTGAATGCATGCAGGGGATTTGGAATGGTGCCTTTCAATGGAATGACAGGTTTTGCAAGTGTTGAGGAATCACTGCACATTCATCACTTCCCATGAAGGCAGGATAGCTCATTGAACCTCATGACTACTGCTACACAGTGAGCAACCTTGCAGAGGTTTACCAAAAAATGTGTAACTCGGTTGTCATTTCATACAGAGAAAAAAACAACCAAAAAACAACCTTTCTAAAGCCTTTGCTTACATAGTCAGGGTCCTGGAAGAAAAAAACACCTTGAGCTCATGAGAGAGACAGAGCCTCTGCTGTACTTGCAGAACGTGACTGAGGTGCACTGGAGACTCCCTGCTTTGATGCAGAGAGAAGGTGCACCCAACCAATTCCCAGCCCAAATGTGTACTCAGGACAGTCTCTTCCCTGCACAGTGATTTGCAGCACACCTGCTAATGTTCATGTTTAGAGACAGCAATGTTTTAGTGGGGGGTAAAAACACCTTCCATCATAACAGGCAATAGAGAGGAGCTTCAAGCCAATTAGAGAAAATGGACCACAGTGAGTCAACATTCAATAGCTCATGATTTAGAAAAGTATTCACCTTGAAACAGTCAATATGTGCATTACACGTGGATATTTAACCGAATACCTCACCCATAGTTTAATTAACTGTGCAAACAATTAGCAGTGCTCTAGCACAAAGCCTGAAAATTCTCTGCACAGCTGAAGTGAAATTCTCCAGAAAGTGAACTCTGTGATATAGCTGGTTCTGCAGATTGTGAAGAGATCCTTACAGATGTCCAGGGAATCCTGCTTTTATGACACCAACTTATTGATCTGTGGAAATTTTCCAGAGGAATGGAAGTATAACAAGCTGTAATAACAACCAGTGCTCAGTGGCTGGTGAAGCACAGAAGCTTCAGTTGCATGCTGACCAACAATTACAGAATTGTAATCCCACTCATTTCCTGGAAGGCAAATGAAGGCCAAATTAAAGACATGAGTCTTCTATGCACCACACCAGGTAACATCTCTGCGGCCATCTCTGCAAAAAGTGAAACATCTCTTTCACTATTCTCTGAAAATTACAATATCGATTTTTATTTTCTAATTAACTTTAGGAGGCGAGTAGCTGTGTTTTGTTACCTTTCCAGTCCCTGTCGTTGACTCCCCAGGTAGAGAAGCAGGCTGTGCAAGGTGAAGGCTTCCCAAGACCTGGTGGATCCACAGGGAGAGAGCAGAGTGCTCTTCCAGAGCTCCTCTTGCCGGAGAGCTCAGGAACGAGCACCACAGTTGTGCCTTATTGCCCAGCCCATCCACCTGCACATGGTGCTGGCCCCTGGGCTGGAAGGCAAGGAGCTGATCTTCCTTCAGGAGCCACACACTCTCCAGGGGAGATCCCAGATAACTCTCTGGGAAGCTCCTGTGTATTTCAGACTAATGCCACCAATAAACACTGTTCTGAAAACATTTTTAATGACTGAACACGGGTCTACAATGGTGTGAGACACTTATGAACAAAACACTGGAAAAACACCATGGGGCAGCAGATTCTTACTCAGAAAATGCTGGGGGAAAGAGAAAGCATAGAAATATTGATCAAATGGCAATTTTTGTCCTTTTGTTCTGTTACAAAAGGCTCCAAGTGCAGCGAGTTTCCAGTCAGATCAGCAGATCTTAAGCAAAAGTGGAAATATTATCTTGCAACAGCAGTTTTCAATTTTTGTTTTCATTTGAGTTTTCTTAATTATTTTTCTGGGAAGCTACATACAGTAAGTATAAGTCTACTGCCATTCAGCTTTAGTGAACTTTGTGGTCCATAGTCAACTTAGTCTTCAGAATCTGTGTGCCAGAGGTTAAAAGCTCTGATCCCACACCCTTTTGAAAAATTGATTTGGTAAAGCTTGTCATTCAAGGGATGGACTGGCTGCCACAAGTGTAAGACTGCCTTTTGATTTCATTACCTCTGTTCCTATTTAAATCTGTGGTCAGACTGGATGAGCAGAATTCAAGCTGTAAAATGCCAGGGGGGTTGGGAAGGCTGTAATAAGAGCATCCCAGTGGACAGTGATGGTTCTTCTGTGAGGTACATGCTGCATATCAGAGGGTTCAAATACTGCTGGTGAGGTCCACAGCAAGGGAAGAATTAAAAAGCGTAAATAAAAAATAATCTCAGTCATTGTAAACCCCAGGTATTTATTTTCATAGCAGCTGATCTATAGGAAAAGCAATAGACTCTTGACCAAGATGCAACAGCAAGCCTGGCTTAGCCTTCTTAACCTTTGCCAATTGGTTTATAAAAGTTTAACTGCATCTGTCTGTCTCCTGTGCACCTGTGGAGAGGACACATCAAGTGCTGATATAGATACTGTGCAGGGCAGGAACAGAAGAAGGAGGAGGTTTCCAAAGTCAGCCACTGGGACATGCAGTACCTTCCTTTCTCTGCCTGGCCATGAATAAATCTTTTTTAAAAGAACAGTATTTTCTCCTGGAAATCTCTTTCCTGTGGTAACCTGCAGAAATAAACTTCTCATTCCCCAGAAGTATACTTATGGCCCTGCTTGGAAGCACCTGTAATAGATAAATTACAAGGTCCTAAAAAATGGCCTTTAAATTCATCTGAGCAAAGCATAAAACTTATCTTAGTAAAGAGGGGTGTTGAGCCAAGAGCATCCTGAGCCACTGGGGGCCAGTGCTTTCCTGCCACAGCTGCTGAATTCCCCTCTCCTGCCTTCCACTTCTGAAAAATTCCTCTCTCCTGCCTTTCACTTCTGAAAACAAAAGGGTGGCATTTCGTCATTTTTTCTTGCAATACAGTGAAGATGGTCAGCATCTGAGAACAAAAAGAAAGCAAGGAGCTGCTTGGTGCCCTGAAAAGAAGAGATAAGGGGTTTTTCTTCCTCTAAGAAACTTAAAGTCTCCTTTCAGAAGAAAAGAAGGAAAACCCCAGAGATACTGTACACTGTGTTGTGAGTATGACCTTGGTAGGGCTGGGGAAAGTTGTGCAACCTGAATTGCCTAAATTACTCCTCCTCTTCCTGAGTGGTTCTGAAACTGCGGGTAAACTGAACGTCATTTTGTGCCTGTATTTGAGGATGCATTTAGGCCAAAACCAATTTATCTTTGAAAAGTCTCTCCCACTAAAACTCTGAAGTGTATTATTTACACTAATTATTTACATCCTTTTTATGACCAGCAAAAATCCGTTTATTTAATGTTATAGTTCATTAATTGACTTTCATTTCTTTGTAACAGCCAGCTGAATTTTTTGGTGAGTGAGTTTTGTCTGGTTTTACTTATGGCAATCAGTAAAATGATACACGATCTGAAAAAGTCATGGATGCCAACAGCCCTTTAAGGTACATCAGTATCAAAAGGTACTCAGTGACTCAGTTTGTGTTCTGAGCCATTCAACCATAAAAAATAATACAAAAATATTAACACTTCGTGAAACTTCTCAAATAATTTCTTTCAGTTCTTGTAACCGAGTGACAATGTTGCAAAATAAACTCCACAGAAAAAAATGCCTAGGAGATATAATTAAGCTTATAAATGTATTAATCAAATAGCATTGTTGGGATGTACAGGTTTCATGGCTGCTGCTGCTCCCAAGACGTCACTTTGTTGGGAAGAGCTGTCATCTTCTCAGTGGCACAGACAACCGCACTCTCTGTTATTCAGACAGAGAGATTCTAAGTAACTGGGGAGAGAATATAACAAACCTAACATGTTGCTGACCTCTCTGCTGCCAAATGGGATCCTCCCACTGCTGTCATCTCAGTGGCACAAATTAAGAGGGTTTGTGCACTTCTGTGATATTCCTCTGAATGCTGGTGGTGCAGAGCTGCTCTTATGTGGGGTACTGCCTCATCACACGAATTACTTACAAATTCTCATAGAAGTCTGGGGATCTTGAATTTTTAAAGAAAGTGCTATGGACATAGGAGAGGTCACAGATGTTGAGATCCAGCCTAAAGCATGGTTTGGGAAGGTGGTTTTCTCTAAAAAAACACTGGCTGGGCTAAATTACCTGAGCAGATTCCCCTATATACTCGCTTGTAACTATGTACCTCAGCACAAGTGAACCATAAATGCACAACCTTGAGATGTCTCTTTTGTTTACCAGCTTCTTCCTTTCTTTGTACAGAGCTTTCAGGCTACTATAAATCAAGTAGATTAGCTGGTTTCCTTATGGGAGTCCTATCTTTAAAAAAAAAAATAAAAATCCCTTTCTCGATTTCCAAAGGTACAGAAAGAATGTTTAAACCGTTATTACCAAGAACAATCACACATTTAAGGTGTTCTCAAAGGTGAGGTGGGCTCTTATCAAGCCACCTTCCTTTCTGAGGATTCTTTATGGGGTTGTGTCTTGGGTTATGGAACTTAAAATGTGTATTCTATTTCATCTGCTGAAAACAGTTGGGGAAATGTTCTTCTTTATCTCTTGTAACTCTGAGAGGAGGGGGGTGGGTGCCTTTTGATAATGAGCCAACTGTTAAAACCAGGTGGGGCATTGTTCCTTATCTCTTTCCCTACCCATCCTCCCTCCAGGGGAATATTTTCTGCTAATGGACCATTAAGACACCCCTAAAAGCATATATCCCAAAACTTACCCTCCCCAAAATAGTACATCCACATTCCATCATCCTCTTGTGAGATGCTCCACCCAGTGGGGGGAGCCAACCATTCCTACCTGGATAAAACTGAGACTCAGGAACACAAAGCTCTCTGGCTTCTCACCCGATTCCTGGAGGAAGACTGGATCCCTTCTCACCATCACTGGACCCCCGTTCACCATCACTGGACCCTTCATCTACAGGATCATCTCTGCTCCAACAGAACCACATCTGCCACTCCCGGAAGACTCACTTTTGGACTGCTTCCAACACCCTGACCAACAGGGTGTCAGGTTGCAGCTCTGACTCTGTCAGGGTTTTCCAGGATTGCTTGTTTGTTTGCTTGTTTGGTTGCGTGCTTTTGTTTTCTACTACATTTGTACTGTTAATATTCCTAGTAAAGAACTGTCATTCCTATTCCCAAATCTTTGCCTGAAAGCCCTTAATTGCAAAACTACAATTTGGAGGGGGGTGAGGGGTTTACATTCTCCATTCTGGCAGATACCTGTCTTTCCAAACCAAGACAGGTTGCTCAGAAGGGATTCCTGGTATGACAAAGGAAGGACTGGGAGCTGTTTCCAAGGGACCATCACTGCAGTCTGACCAGGACATTGTGCAGACAAGGATGGGAACACACCACATACGGTACAGACAGTGCTCCAGCAGGAGAGAGAGGACAAAAGGAAGACAGCTGGGAGAGAGGAAGGATTGGATTGAATGGACTTAACAGTTTCATCCAGAAAAAAACCTTCATTTACTGAGTCTGAGGAGTAGAAAGTTCAAATTCAGAGTTTGATAGCCATTATTACTTTTTAGCTTGGGTGACTTGAGTATTACTTGGTGCTGGTGTTATTTGCCACCATGTCTCAGAGGGTGATGAGGATAGGAACTCGGCACATCTCAGGAAAAACAGTTTTTTCTGGCCACCTGCTCAGCCACCAACTGTTCACACTTTTTTTTTTCCCACTTTTTAAAGCAAATGTGCCAAAGGATATCAAAACATATTTATCAGAACAGTAAAATAATAAACTATAACAAGGTGTCAGATTAAATAGGAAATGTAGTGGAAAGATACATTAAAAAGGTTTGAAAAACACTCTTGCTTCTGTCCTTGAAAGGTAAGTTAATCCCTCAGTATTATTTTCTAGTTCAGCAGCTCCCTGCAGCTTCCTGGGTTTTATAGCCACAGAAACCCAAAGCAAAGGCTCCCTCCTGCCACCTTGAGACTTTGCTCCTGGTCCTCCTCTTTCCTCTGCTGCTCTCATTTCCTCACATGCCCCAACACCTTTCCATGCTGGGCACACTCAGCAGACAGAAACTGCTCCCTTCCCTCCACAGCAACCACACAGACCTGGCTTTTCCCTTCTGCTATCACCCCATCCCAGAAGTCAACCTAAAGGTCACACAGAGTCCTTGGGCACAAAGTGGAACAAACCAACCTAAAAGCACATCCGTTTTGGCACTCTGTATTAAAGGGAGGCAGCTCCATTTGTGCAGAACTACAGACTGTAGATATCTGAAATGGAATTTTCTGTTCTACGGAAAGAATTTCTTTCCTGCTATTTTTACCATTTAAACTCAGAATGAAAATCAGAAAATGCAGCTCCTAACTTGACAGAAATTCCAGTTTTTACCTACTTAAAATAATTCAGAATATGCTACAGCATATTTTCTGTGTGGAATAAATCAGCACATTGGATATTTTAAACACACATTGATTTTTTATTAAAATATACATGATTTCAAAGGAAGACTCAAGCATCCTATTTTAAAAATGACTTTCTTTTTGTTTTAATCAATTTCTCTTACAGCTTTCCTTATAAGAATGCAAATAATTTAAATTCAGCTCAGGAGAGAAACAAAACAGAATGCTTTCAACAAGCAACAATTCCAATTGTTTATTATGTTAAAAGCAAAAAAACATTATAGTAAACTCTGCATTCAGGACTCATGAGGAAATAGCTAAATTTATATAGTAGGTTATGATTTTCAGAATCAGTGTGTAGCTGTTTTCTCAGAATTCCTAAAAATTAGTCCTCCTTTAACAGGACAGCTGAAATCATTAGGTCTGTTCCTCCTCTTTTCTCTCTTCCCCCCTACTATTTTTAGCAATTTGCTTTATTTTCAAGGTGATATACTTCCTTTTATTCAAGGCATCTTTCTCTACTGATGACTTCTAGGATTAAACTAAAAAGCTGCATGTTTAATATAGTGCCATAGAGTGCAACATTCCTATCTTGATATCTTATCAAAGACTCCTGGGGTAGTAAAAATGGTCTTACAAATTTTCAGCAGGGAAATGTAACTCCTTGTACAGGCTTCAAATAAAATCCACATGTGATAAAATCTTGTAAACTTAGATTTCTGAGTGCTAGAGGAGGGTCCCCAGTGCTGCATTCCCTGGCAAAGGACACCAGCAATCCCCAAACTGTGTCATGCTGGAGCAGTGGAAACCTTTAGGTGATGGTACAGTCTGAAGCTCAGCAATTTTCTAGTTTTAAGTTCCAAGTACAGAAAATCGAGCCTGAAGCTACTATCTATGCTGAACTCCAGCTGATACCAGACCACTGATGGCTTCAATTATTTCTTTTTGGAGATGTACTTGCAGAGAATCTCCAGGTGTGTTAAAACCTCCCTTTCTGGGTGAAAGTGCAATCTGTGTCTGCGCCACTCAGCTAAAACATTCCATGGCTATGGAAACAACCACATTCCTCCTGGGATCACACAGGGTATGGTCAATAATAGCACCAACATCCCTGGTTTAAAAATGGAGCCTGGGAGGTGCTGCTGAAGCACAGTATCATTCATTCACTCCTTCTTTTGCTGATGTTTTTCCTCATGCTGATGTAAATTCAAATGCCCTCACATGCAGTCATATGTTGTTATCACCACTGCTTCCTCCAGCCTATCAAGTTGGCCACATGGTGTTTCCTAACCTGCTATGGAGTTCAGAGTTTATGGTAATCCAGTCAAAGTAAATTTGGTTAACAAAGACCTATTTATTAAATTCCTAAGTAAATCTGTTTGATTTTCAACCTGGCAGCCAAAAAGCTGAATGAGAGACAAAGTACAATATCCAGAGGAGGGAAAAAAATGTCAGGCAGGTAAAGATGAAGGACCTTAAGCTCTGCATTTAGCACAGGGTACCTGTGCTAAATACCTGTGTCAGAGGTGGATGCTGCCAGGTCTGCCAAAATTATTCCTTCCCTTCTTCAGGAAATTATGGATGTTTGCAGGCAAATAATTGTAGTTGTCCCCTCTCTTGCATCCTCAGAGCACATTTCTGATGATACAAATATGGTTTCTTGAGCGTATTATCGAGGTGCTTCATTGTATGTAATAAAAAAGGAGGTCAGGGGAAGCGAAGAAAAAAAGGTGTTCCAACACATCTCAGATCCCAGCAGTCCAGTGTTTGTAATCCCTGAATTCCCTATCAATGACAACCACAGTGATTTGTTTGAGGAGAGGTGGTAAAATAGTACAGTGAACTGGGGAAGAATTCTGCACAGTAACTACATTAACAGTCCAGCTGCTGCTTTTACAAGAAAAATGGTCTAATTATTTATAATTGTGCAAATTCTATCTGGGTCCTTTTTTCCTGGCATTCATCTGTCCCACTCTCTGTCATATAAAGCTGCTCAGAATTAAAACCCATATCCCTTCAGCACCTCAGAAAAGTGTCACTGGCCAGGGCTCTTGTTCTGATGGATGATACCAGTGACAGCTGCCAGAAAACACACTTAAATTGCTCACAGATACCTTGAAGGTGTATGCAGCAATACATATTACCTAAAAAGAACCAATATATATCTTCCTGCCCGTCAGTTTTGTACTTGTACATTCTATTCTTTAATACCAACACTTAAATCCAATTTCTCTGGAGTTAGTTATTCAGACATCACTGGTATGATTAATAAAAACAGAAGTGGAATTGACAATGGCTAGATTAAAATGCCAAGCCCAGCCATCATAAGCTCTGAATTGGTGGAGATGTATTGACAGAAGTGTGCCAAGGGTTTGGGCACTGTTGCTTTTAATGCCATTATTTCAGGATCATGTGTGTACTGGCAGAACATTCACCTCCTAAACCTTACTACTGAAATAAGCCCACATTTTTTATTTCTTTTTCTAAATTGTGAGATGATTGTGGATGGGTCATTTTCGTTTTTCTTCTATTGTTTTTGGCTAGTCAACTGTATGCACTTGATTTGTAGTGAGGCTTTTTTAAATTTTTAAAGCAGATGCAGCCTGCAGAGAGCTTAAATGGATTTGTGAGACTTTCTAGACATGACCCATCAGTGGATTTTGGAAACACAGCTTCCAGTCTCCTGGGAATTTGTGTTTTTCATTTAGCTTTGGCCAAAATGAGACCAACTGCTTATTTTTACTGTATTCAGCTAATTTTGAATTTAATTAATCTGGCCAGACTAATTTTATTTTCCAATAAAACCTATTCTGTCAAAACATTTCTAATCAGCTTTAACAGAAATGACAAAATCCGTTTTTCTCAAAATTTATGGTTATCATCAACAACCTTCAGCTCTGCACAAGCTTTATAGTACTGGCAGTCCCAAACACCATGGATGAAAACAGTGTTCAGAAAGTAGGAACACTGGGGAGAAGTGGCTGAGATCAACCTTCAGGTCAGCTGAAGAGGCCCCAGAGGAGCACAGGTCCCCCAGCCCCTGGGCTGGAGCCAGAGCTGTCTCTAATAAGCAGTGTAGAGATCCCCTCCATGAATGTCAACGATATTTACCTATTTAAAGCTGTGACCACAGTTAAAGAGTCACACTGAGGCTCCCTTGAAAATCCAGGTTGTTATTTTACAATTAGCATAGTATATAGACACACTGGACAAGGCAGTCTCAGCAATAGATTTAATTCAGCAGCTAAGCCTTAGCAGGCAGGGTACATCCTAAGCACTCAAAGCTGTTGATTTAGTTCCTGTTAATTTTAGCATGGAAGAAGCTGACCAGACATTTGTTTCATGGTACTGCTGTATCCCCAGCAGGTTCTGCTCTTTCTTGGAGACAAATATATTTACTATTTTTAGGTTTCCTTTTTAGTATTCTTTTAATCAATATATAAATTAGCCACAAATAATGTCTTCAGTCAGTACAACATAGGCATCATATATTAAACTATTCCCATCTCTTAAGATCAATAACAAAAATAAGGAGGTGCAAAACTGTTTCTACTTGAACTGTTTAGGTCCCCCCTAATATAATATATTGTTTAATAGATTTCCATTTCTGTTATTTAAACAACCACAGAGCAATGAGGATATGCAGAGACACAAAATAATATTATTAAAATAAAATAATTTGGACTGGATATGCCTGACATGAACGTGCCATACTGGAAGACAAAAAAATCTGCTCTCCTCTTCCTTTTTTATCATTAAAGTGGCTGGCTCACACTTTGGGAAAGAGTCAAGACTAATTCACCTTTCTGTCTGTTAAAATTAGAGGAGAGTATTTTCACAGGAAATTAATACCCATCAGTGATTTTTGAAAAGTTTATTAAGAGATTAAGTATTATGAAGTGATGGAAGAGCAATTTTGAAGTAAAAATAACACAGATTGGTTTGATAGCAAAGCAATAAAATATTTGTTTAAATGGTAGAGAAATAACTGTTACTTTGAGAGGTGGACTCAGTTTCTTTTCAATATTTATGTCTCTTACACCACTTATTTGTAAAATACTTATAAATATTAAAATCTGTATACAAATTTTTGGAATAAGCTTCCTTTTTAATAATTGTATAGCTAGACTTTTATTGTTTGAAGATGAAATTGTGGGCTTTGGGGATAGCTTAGTTTAACTTTTATTTCTTTTCTAGACAAGAACTCAGCCTAATATTTGTTTTTATTTCCTTTCCATCCAATATTCAAACACATACACAATGTTTCTCAATGCAAACATGGAGTTCTGGCATTTACACCAGTATGAGCTGAGGGGTGTGAGAACAGCAAAGACAGAAAGCTGCCTGAGCATCTCTCAAGGAGCAAACTGAATAATTTATTGTCATATACTTAGTTATTTTCCTTAAATTATATGGTAGGCTAAAAAAGCTTCTTTATTCTTTTAATAAATTTGTTGATGATCGAATGCTACTAAAAATGCTTGGGTTTAAATTTGGATTCTACTCAAATAAGTGACATATTTAAACAGCCCAGATGAGAAAAGTTGCAGCATTTTCAGTTGAACTTGTCAGTTGTGTAGTAGGAAGAGACAACATAAATAAAAAAGTTACAGAAAGTACATTTTCATGTTTAAAATAGTTGAAAAACAAGGACCAATATGGCATGTCTTAAACACCTGCAATTACCACCTGCTGTTTTCTTTATTTTTATGTGGAGTATTTTGAAGTTCCCTTGTAAAACAATTTGTTCAGTTCTCATTTCACATTATGGCAGTCCAGAATAAACTTGTGACCCATCTTGGTATGGGTATTGCTGATACAGATTTTCAATTTTTGGTTTTTATGCTCACTTAGAATTGTATTGACAAAGTAAAGGTTTCTGGCCAAGTATGGATTGGATTTGGAGCCATGAGAGATAAGTATTAAAAATAGTGAATTTTCTTTGGTCAGGAGTGCTTCAAAAGCTTGAAACTTAAATTCACATTCAAAGTTAATATGAACTGGAAGTATTAAATTAATCACCAAATAAACCAACTTTAGATAATATATTAAACTTTATAAACTACTAGTCAAAAGATCAAGGTGAAATTTTGGCCTCTCTTTCCCCCATAGACAAAATTCTGCGAGGTCTGTGGAGGATTTCTGACTTATATGCAGATGAAACTAAAACTCCTCTCCAAAGCTCTGTTGGAAAAACAATTAAATGCACTAGACAGTGATCTAATAGCACATTTCACATGTAAGAACCTGCATAAAGAAATGTTTACATTCCTGGATATGATGTAAAAAAACTAATTTCCCTGGCTAAGGAATCTGACTATAGAAGCCTGAGATATAGTTTAACAAGCTGGAAGAAAACCAAGTTGTTTTTTTGTTGTTGTTGTTGTTTGTTTTAATTTTTTCCTTTATTAATGCGATTTCTACTTGTAGATTAAAGCCAACTGCTCTGTCTTTGAAGCCCAGAGCCTGACATTGCTGTGTGGAGATACCTGAAGTAGCTCTGGAAGTGGATATGATCAGGCTTGCTGACCTGCTGATGTGATGCTGCATCTGGCTTTCCTACCTAATCAAATAAAAAATCAGAGTACTTGACCCTGGATGTACCCAGCTTCTGGCACCCCAGCACTTGGTCTGCTTGGTGACAGAGTTCCTGAAGAAAGCTCTATTTCCAGTGGTGTGTTTTCCATAATAAGGGCTTTTAAGATGGGATTTAGTTATCTTTGTAAAGGTGACATAAAAACAGAGAGATAGAAAGAGTCCTCCAGTATTGCCCCTTGCCCTAAAGGCAAATTGTGGATTCCCAAGTTTTTACTGGCCAAGGTATTTACCAAGAGACTTCACAGCATTCCCAGCCAATTTATTACTTATTGCAAATCATCTGAAAACAATCTCAAAGGTACAGAAGGCAACGTAAAATTCTGCTTAGAAACCTCCCACAGGTGCCTTGGGGAAATCACAATCTGTTGTAACACTTTAGGAACGTTATTTATGTAATTCTTGAAATCCATATGCATTGTGTATGTGATGTTTATATAATAAACTAGAGTAGCATGCTAAGGACCATCATCTGGTACTGCAGATCACTTCACCACCAGTACCAGCCTTGAGCTATTAGTTCTTCTAGGTGACAAACACAAACACCACCTCTGTCCAAGGACTGCCTCTTCTTTTATGCACTCTGTGCAACTTCCCAGAAACAGACTGATCAACGGGAGAGAAGATGGGCAGTGCTTAGGATTTCAAACTGGCAGGAAGTTTTTGACAGATTTCACTGGAACCATGGAATTGAAGGAAGAAAGAGAGAATTTTATACTTCTCTGTGGGTAACTCTCTGCAGGTATGAGCGGCTTTGCAGAAAAAGCAGGAAGATTGCTTTAACGGGAGTCAAGGAATACAGGAGGCTGATGGCATGGGCTGGAATGGAATCCATGGCTGGGTTCAGAGCATACTCAAGTTGGCTCTTCTAAAAACCAGGCTCCTTGTCCCCTTCAGCTTGCTCAGCATGACCTTGAAGTGCAAGATGTTGAACTGGACCTGCAGGACAGGGACCTTTGCAGCCTGAGCTGCTCTTGCTCCTCTCTGTCTGTGCACAGAACACAGCGTGGAAGAGAATGGCAGCAGTGCCCTGTGAGTCCCAGGGCTCAGGTTTTGTGCCGCTTCAGCTCCACAGAGACGCGGGTGAAGTGAAGAAACCAACATGTTTATTAAGGGAAGGCGAGGCAAAGCAGTGAGCTGGGAGGCAAAAAACGGGATAGGCAGGGTCTGAGGGCTGGAGGGAGGGAGCTGCCAACAGGGAGGGAGCGGGCAGGAGCTCCTGGAGCTTCCCATAGGCTCACCTGTGACCAGCAACAGCTCTGCCTGGAGCTCGGGCTGGTTCCCTCTGCTCTGCAGGTGGTCCCATCATCAGTGGGAACTGGAGGTCGCCAAAAGACACTGGTTCTTCTCATCCAGCAGATGAAGTTCGGCAAATCTTCTGTCGAACGTCAGCTGGATAAACTGGCTGGTGAAGGAGGGGCTCTCGTATTCCCTCAGGGCTTGAAGGGCTGCAAGAGAGAGGAACAGAGCCACGGTCAGAGGCCGGATGGCAGGAATCCAAGGAAACTCTCCTGCCAGGGCCATCCCACCCAGCTCTTGCCACGGCCGGGAGGGAATGGCAGGACAGGGTGGAAGGTGCAGGCCACCGATCCCCCACGTGTCCCTGAGAGCTCTCTGTGCTCTGCCCACGCCGTCCCTCCTCCGCACAGGGAGCGGAGCAGAGCCCTCGGCAGCCCGGGCAGCGATTGTAGCTCCGTGCCCGGGATTTGCAGCACCCCGGCGGTGCCACGCGGCTGCCCTCACTCACCCTCACTGAGGACGTGGAGCTCCTCCTTCTGCCCCATCATGAGCACTCCGGCGACCCCTGGCAACACAGAGCCTGTCGCGGTCCCGGGTGGCACGGCTGCCCCACGCGGGCGCTGCCGGCCCTGTGGCCACACGCCCTGGTCCCCGGTGGGGCTCATTCCGGGCCCCTGCCGCATGCTGACGGCCAAGGAAGGGCACGGCTGCGGGAGGGCGGCGGCAGCGCCGAGGGCAGCCGGGGCTCCAGAGCCCGGCTCCCGCTGCGGGGGCAGCAGCCGGGCGGGGAGGCAGGCAGGGACGCCGGGCTCGTGGCTCACCGATGCACCTGACGGCCGCCTGTCGCAGGGGCTTCTGCGGGCTCTGCAGGCACGGCAGGGCCCAGCGCAGGTGCTGGGCCGCTCTGCTCTCGTCCTCCAGCAGCTGCGGAGAGCACCAGGAGGGAAGGCTGGGCGCGGGCTCTGCCCCTCGGCCGGGCGCTCCGGCCCGCACAGCCCCGATGCCCGGCCGGCCGCCGCCGGGCTTTGGAGGGGGCAAAGAGCTGCGTGCTGCCTGGGGAGCCGCGGTGCCGTCCCGGCCGGGCCGGGGCAGGGGTCTTCTCCAGGCTGCGGCTGGGGCTTCCAGGCTGTCCTTACCAGGCACTCGACGAACTTCATGCGCTGCTCCTTCAGCAGCAGCTCCTCGAGATCCCTCCTCCTCAGGAAGCGTGCGGCACAAAGCAGTGCTTTGCGAGAGGCCTGGAGAGCAGCAGAGAGCCGGAGGTGGCACCGGAGCTCAGGGCACAGGACCCGAGTCCTTGTGCCAAGGCTGGGCGAAGGCTGGAGCCCGCGAGGCGCCAGGGCCGGAGGCAGCCGAGCCCCCTCCCAGGGATGCAGCAGCATCACACAAAACCTCACCTTTGCCATGCGCTGGTTCTCATCATGCCAGTGCAAGAAGAGTGGGAGCAGGCTCTGGCTCACAATTCTTGTGAGAGGATTTTCCCTCTCTTCCGCTACCAGCTCCATCACCTTGCAGAAGAGCTGGATGGAGAGCAGCTGCACATGGCTGTTGGCCTGGAGGAAAGAACTCGGCACCGACTACTCTGGGCCCACTGGGGCAAAGGCCCAAAACTGCACAGGGCACAAAGTTTCTGTGCAGCGTCCAGTGCCTGTGGCTGGGGGCACAGAACCTTACGTTCTCAAAGTGTGGCAGGAGTGGCTCAGCCAGCTTCGGGGCGGTGACACTGGGTATCTTGAGGTCTTTCTCTTGGAGCATATGCGTGAGCACAGTGAGGGTCATCCTGACCATCTCCCCATCTGGATCAGCCAGCTGCTGCACCAGGTGTTGATACACACCGCGTATTCCTCCGCCCTGTGTGCAACACAAGGCTGTGCTGTGAAGCCCTGAATGGCTGCAGCACCTGCAGCGCCCTGGCCCTGCAACCTCACCCTGCTGCCGCAGGGCCTGGTGGCCAAAGGCCTGTCCCGAGGCACTGGGGCAGCTGAAGCAGGAGGCAGGAGAGCTGGGAGCAGCTGCCTCAGCTCCTGAAGCCCAGCCAAGCCCAAGGGGCTGTGTTCCCCAGCCCCATGCTGCCAGCGCGGCTTTAGCCGCTGTTGCCTTCTCACCAGCGAGGGCTCCTTGCTGAGCACCATGAGGCCTCTGAGCTCCAGGCGCAGCCTGTCTCTGGACTCACTCGGCAGGTGCCTGGACATGACCATTAGAGCACTGTGACCGTGTTTGCTCAAGTCCAGACACTCCAGGACCTGAAAGGTGCAGGGCAGTGACAGGGGACCCGGCTGGCAAGAGCCCGGAACCACACAGGGCTGGGCTCAGGCAGCAGCACCAGGCGTGGGCACTGTCCCAGGCAGCTGGGAGGCAGCTCAGCCAGGCCACGCTGGCCCTCAGGCTCACCTCCACAAAGAAGGCCAGGGCAGGCAGATCCCAGCGTGGCTGCTTCTCGATGAGCAGGCTGAGCAGGTGCAAGGCGATGCGGGAACACAAGGGGGTCAAGCCACGGCGCATCTCCCTGGCGGGGGGAAAAAGGCACCAAGGCCCTGAGCCAGGCAGGCAGACCTCTCCCAGGACTGAGTTGCAGAGGTCTGATCTTTCCACAGCACCCTGTGAGGGGATGTGGGCCCATTGGGAGGCAGCTGTTCCTAGGCACCCTCCTCTCCCAGCCCTTTCCAGTCCACTTGGCTGTCCCTTGATGACAAGCCCTTGTGCCCACAACCATGGGGGGCTGTGTGGGGCACTCTGGGCACAGGGCACACACTGCTGGCGGTGGCAGGAAGAAGGGGCTCTCACCTGGCCAGCAGACCCACTGCGTAGTGCCGGGTGTCGGCACAGAGCAGGGTGTCCCAGACGCGCTTGCGCTCCAGAGCCACCAGCCCATTGTCCCAGCGCTGTCGGCACAGCAGAGCCTTCATGGCCTGCACTGCAAACCTGTGTGCAGAGCAAAGGCCAGGTCATGCTGGGAGCGCTGGCCCTGGCCACAAGGCCATGGGAAGGACAGGACAACTGGGACCTGTTGGGGTTGGTGGGAAGGCGGTGTTCCTCCCGGCATGCTCCCCAGAAGTTCTCAACATCCTGTGGCATCTGCTGAGTGGTGCTGAAAATTTGGAAGAGCAGAGCCACGAACAGGTGGGCAGAATGAAGGACGATGGCATCGTGCCACTCAGGCACGTGGGCAATCACCCACCACAGCACCACCGTTGCCTGCAAAAGACAAAGCAGCCCAAGGCAGCGCTCAGTGCCGAGGTGTCCATGTTGCAGGGCTCGAGGGGAGACACAGGGAGCACCTGGCCTGCTGCCCCTGAGCCTGCCCTTTGCCCAGCTTTGGGCCCAGCACCTGAGGCAGGGAGTTGCAGGGTGGGGAGGGCATGGAGAGTTGCTGCAGAGGTGACCTGGGGGGCAAGCCAAGGCCAGCTCCAGAGACTCACAGCCAGAGCAAAGATGGCCTCGTTGTCTCCTCTGGAGAAGAATATGCTGTGCAGTGGCCCGTCCTGCACCACAGAGAGCAGTGCTGGAAGCACCTTCTCCACTGCTGGTCTCGACGAGCCAATGGTTCTCCACATCAGCGCAGCAGCTCTGTGGGACCAGAGCTGTGTGTCACTACCGTGCGCTGTGCTGCTGCGTGGGGCTGGGTGACAGAGCCCCGGAGCCCTGAGGGGCAGGGAGGGAGCATGGCAGTAGGTTCAGGAAATAGAGGGGCCTGAGGGTCCCGGAGCTCTCGACCTGTCTAGCAGACCCCACTGGACAGGCTCTACAGGGTGACGGGCCCTGCAAGCCCATGAGCCCTGAGCTCTTGAGACAGTTGTGCCCCGTACCTGTCACACAGTGGGGCACAGCGCAGGAGGCTCATCACCACATGAGCAGGGTGTTCTTCAGCCAGCCTCAGAATGTCTGTTTGCAGCCTGGCATCCACAGTGACACAGGATATGAGTCTCTGGTGAATGCCCTTCACCGTGGCTGGCACCTGGAAGAGGTGTGGGGAAGACTTGGAGTGCTGTCCAAGGGAGCAACTTGCCCAGCTTTCCCCAAGAAACGTTTGCCTTCCCACCACATTGTGCTGGCCTCAAAGGCTGAGGGGGCCCAGCAGACGTGGCTTGAGGGGCCACACGATTCTGGAAGCCCTTCAGCCCTGGCTCCAGGCTGCTTACCTGCTGCTGATTAGAAACACCCTTCTTCTTGAAAAACCCCAGAAGGGGAGCTGGAATTGCAGTCCGAGTGGGAGTGGTGTCCTTCTTTGAGATGCCCCACGTGCGGGTCTTGGTGGTGGCCATGGCCTCAGTCAGGGCCATGTCAGCCTTCCCTGCATATGGCAAAGAGCGAGCGCAGCCAGAGCTGAGAGGCTGCGGGAGAAGCTGGAGAACACAGCCCAGCCTTGCGCTCCCCAGGCAGGGACAGCCCCCGGATGGCCAGGGGATGGAGCACGGCCACTGGGGGGGCAGCCCCAGCTGCTGTTCTGTCCTGTCCGTGGGCACGTCCACAGGGGCTGGGATGGGATGGGGCCAAGCTGGCTGCAGGCACCAGCCCTGTGGCCCTGCTCTGCCACTCACCATCCTGCAGCGGCTGCAACTGCAGCTCCTCAGGCTGCTGTGCTGGGACAGCTGCAGGGCCTTTCTTGTTCTTGCCCTTGCCCCGAAGCAGGGCCAACAGGCTGAGCACTCTGCCCGCCATCCCACTGCCTGACCTCCAGGGCACCTTTGAGACAGGTGCCTGGGGAAAGGTCAGAGCCAAGGAGCGCTGCAGTGGCGCCTTCAAGGCACCTGTGACACAGAAGCCTCAGGAAGGCTACACGACAGCAAGTCCTGCACTCTGCTCTCGAGGGCTCCTGCCTCAGTGACAGGAGACTCCTTGTGAACGACTGAGGTCACCAAGTCCCACGGCCCGGCCACAAGGGCACCGACCGCAGGGATGGGAGGTGCCTCGGAAAGCTTCGAGTTGCCGAGTCCCGCAGTCTGGCCGTGAGGCCGGCCGCAGGAGTAACGCCTTGGGAAAGCTCCGGGTCAGCAAGGAACAAGCTGTGCGGGGCTCCTCACAGCACTGCTCCCTCCTGTCACGAGCACTGCAGCACGGCCACGGCACTGCCAGCACCTGTGTCGGTGCGTGTCACCAAGGGCCCTTGGACACCCTGTCCCACGGTGACCCTGCTACACACGTGTCACAAAGGCCTCCTTGGACACTCTGTCCCACAGTGACCCTGCTGCACCATGTCACCAAGGGCCCTTGATCACACTGCCACGTGCCCTGAGGCTGCCCCCGCTCCACCCAAAGTGGCCCAGGTTGGAAGGAATCCGTGTCCCCGAGTGTGTAAGACAGCCTGGGACACACCTGGACTGGCCAAGTGCTCAGGGGAGGAATCTCCATGGTGCCTAGCCTGTCCAGCCCAGCTCGGTGCTGGCCCTGGAGCAGAGCAGGTTCCAGCAAGCAGGAGGCAAAGGCATCTTGCCAAGAGTTAAAACACACCAGATAGGGAAGATGGCATTCGTGTGTGCCTTTGAATTCACAAAAGGCCTTTGAATTCACAGCTCTCCAAGAGAGCTTTGGGGCTCTCAGCTGGACAGAGATGATCTGGCTCAGACCTGTGCTCAGAGCGGGGAACACACCCTGCTGTGGGTGCTTGGGTTGGTCTCTGCAGGCTCTGCAGATGCCAAGGCTGCTCTCTACAGCCTTCTGCCTTCCCACACCACTCTGCCAAGCACAACTGGTCTCAAGAACTGAAAGGAGCACAAGGAGCCAAAGGGAGACAGCTGCACCCATCTCACACTGGGGGCTCCTGGGGTGGCACTTTTCTGGAGAAGCAAGCCCTTCTCCTCCAAAGGCATTTCCCCAAGTTTGTACATTTCCCAGGGAACACTAACACACACTGAGGGAACTGAAGGCTGAACTACTTCTAGTCCTTGCAGCACAGACACTCCAGCTCATCTTCCTTCCCCCGAGTGTGTTTCCACATGTGGCTTCAGGCACGCAGCCCCGGACCCCCTGCAAACACGAGCTGCCCGCTGCCACTTGACGTGCCCGAGCTCCTGCCTATGGCCTTGGCAGCAAAAGCAGGCTGTAGCCAGCCAGGGAGCAGAGCCTGTTCCTGCAGGAGGCTCTCAGCACCTTCCAGGATGCTCTGCTGTGTGTGCAGCCCTTCTCCTGCCCCCCAGAACGCTCTTGGGACCACAGAGCACAAGCTGGCTGGCTCTGGGGTCAGCAGAGCCCAAACGCAGGTGCAGGAAGATGTAGTGGCTGTTCTGCAGCCATGCCCAAGAGAGATGGGAAGGATCCCCTGCCTCTGGTCTCACTTGGCTGGGTTTCTGACTGGGTCTGAGGCAGGACCTGAGGGTGCAGGGAGGGAGGGAGATGCCAACAGAGAGAGGGCAGGAGCTCCTGGAGCTTCCCACAGGCTCAGCTGTGACCAGCAACAGCTCTGCCTGGAGCTCGGGCTGGTCCCCTCTGCTCTGCAGGTGGTCCCATCATCAGTGGGAACTGGAGGTCACCAAAAGACACTGGTTCTTCTCATCCAGCAGATGAAGTTCGGCAGATAAACTGGCTGGTGAAGGAGGGGCTCTCGTATTCCCTCAGGGCTTGACGGGCTGCAAGAGAGAGGAACAGAGCCACGGTCAGAGGCCGGATGGCAGGAATCCAAGGAAACTCTCCTGCCAGGGCCATCCCACCCAGCTCTTGCCGTGGCTGGGAGGGAGCGGGAGGACAAGGGCACGGATCCCCCACGTGTCCCTGAGAGCTCTCCGTGCTGTGCCCACGCCGCCCCCCGTCCGCACAGGGAGCGGGGCAGAGCCCTCGGCAGCCCGGACAGCGATTGTAGCTCCGTGCCCGGGATTTGCAGCACCCCGGCGGACCCGAGGCAGCGCTCAGTGCCGAGGTGTCCGAGGGGAGAAACAGGGGGAGCACCCAGGGTGTTGCCACTGAGTCTTACAGCTGGAAAACTAAGTAGAAAATACTTGTACTAGTTCTAGTTTGTGGTATTTTTTTTTAACTTTTTATTGCCAAACTCTTCTGTTGTGTCACATATAACGACACAGCTTTGGAACACTATTACGCTCACACAGTGCAATTATGTAGGAGTGATTAGGTTAAAGAAAAGTAACTTTTGAAGCTTTCTCAGTCTTAATGATGTGCTGATTTCTAGTTAATCTGAAGAAATATGTTGGCTCAAATAACATTTTCCAACGTTTTGCTTCCCAAATACTTTAAAATTTATTGTAAAAAATACATTTTTCTGAATAAGTTTTTGTGTTATATTGACTTAGTCCCACTATGGTATTGGACATTTTAATTCCAAGTCACAGAAAACCATCAGTGAAATTAAATTTGGTAATGTGAAGAAATGATACTAATAAGGCATTGATGTTTATTTTTCTGCTGCTATTGAAGCAATTCAGTCATTATGCAAAGAACACCAAACTATCAAGTTCTTGCTTGATATTTTCAGTGGCAAGAAAGTGTGCAAGTGAGGGACTAATTCTAGAGAGGTTTCTTTGCACCAGGGAACTCTATAGATCTAAATGGCCATGCGGACCATAAGAATCTGGCACAAGACCAGCATCACAAATACAACATTTTTACTCATGGCTATTCCTTCTATCCGACAGAACTGGATGATAAAGACAGTATTTCCATAAAGTGATTATCAAAATATAGATATTTTCAGAGGCCCCACAGGCTCCAGCCCTCCTCCTGATAGAGACTGATCCTTCAGTTCCCAGTTTTTACTGGACAGCTTCTATCCTGGGTTTTTGCTGCACTTATTTACAAACAAATCACAAACTTGATGTTTTGTTTTAAGACACATTTCAACACACATTTTAAACAGTTGAGCTTTTTTTTTTATTTTAACAGAAAATGGGCTGCTTTAGTCTAATTGCTTTAGTCTGTTTGTAGAATTATTTGCAATTCTAATTCTAGCATTGCTTGCAGCTTGGAGAAGCTGTGCACTGATAAACTGGTTTGATCCCTGTGTGAAACGGAAATTAATCCTTTGTAGGGTAATGGAGTGAGAATTTTTCCTAAAAATCTTATAAGCCGACCTATAAAATTTCATCTCTGTATAGGATAACTCCTATACTCTGTATAGGATAATTCCCTGAGCAGTTTTCTATTGAAATACCAACACCTTTACAACATGAAAGAGATTATACCTGTGTCCTCACTCTGCTGTACTTTGTGAGGTTCCTTCCAGCCCCTGTAATTCAGTGCAGAAGGAGTACATGGAATGGTGTTCCTATTGAGTACAGGCTCTTTGTGGAACTGGGCCTTCGTGAAAGGAGTCCTTTGAGGAATTTAATCATGTTTAATTTGGCTTGATAGACTTCTACTGAAGTTTTTTGCAGCAGAACCCTTACGTGACACAAAACAAATGATTTACTGTGCAAACAAATTCTGCAATTTTTTTCAAAGCACAACTCTCACCACTTTGACTTCACATTGTGCCATAAGTTGGAAGAGTGCATAGAAACACTGTGCAAGCCATATCACCTCCTGAGTTGTTTAACAAATTGCATGGTCAGCAGCTCCAAGATCCCACTTTGTGCATAATTAACATCAGTAGAGGTTAATTACAGCTACCCACACAGCAATCAAGCAGAGGGTAAAACTAATCTGAACAGTTTAATTATTAAAAAAAAATATGTTACATAGTCAATGTGATAATCACTATGCAATAGAGTTTATACCTTTTTAAAAAGACATTCTGAAATTTAACCTATTTTGCAAGATTTATGTGCAGGGAATTTTATAAAATTGGATATAAAGGATGTTGTAAAATCATGGAGATAGAGGTAGATAGGCTGTAAATACTCATAACTACTAATAGGAACACAGGCAGCTGCACAAATAATGCAAAGGAAGAACAGGTCAATGATGAACCTTTATAACTGGAAAAGGAAATTTATCTGAATTTGGTTGTGATGATGCAGGGGTTTTCACTTCACAATTACTGATCTCCAAAGTGCAGTTGCAGTGCTTTATCTATTAACCCCCTTCATCCCACATTCTTCAGCCCAAGCTAGAAGATTTTCAAGATCTTAATGTTTTTTCCCTGTCACAAAACTTGGCTCTAAATTTTCCAATGAATGGAAAAATATATAGTGCTATGTTCTTTTTTAAATGCTCTTGAAACCCTTTGTACATGGAGCTTACTCTGGTAAGCCATTAGAGTATCTTCAAAATTAATTTAATGCTTTATCTCTTCACAGAGAATGAAAAAAAGAACAAGTATGAGAAAAATGAGGGGAAGGAACCTGTCTTGCAAGTCCTTGAAAGCTGATAAGACTAGATTGGCTTCTTAGTGCATGTAATTTTTACATGGTTTTAATTGTCATCTGAAATTTCCAGTCAGTCCGTAAAATTACCTGGCGCATCTAGATGCAGGCATGCAAGGTGCTGTGCCCCAGGCTGTCGCACACAACACAAAGAAATGACACCCACACACTGAGATGTCCAAGGCAGCAAAGAGAGACTTTATTTACAGACTTCAACATTTACAGAATTCCAGCAGTGACTATGGGCTGGAGGAGGAAAATCTTCCTCTTCAACCACATTGGGCAACCCAACAGTCCATCAACAGTCTCCTCCTTATGAGAAGAGTGTAAACATGGGTAGACAATTACAATAACAAGAAAGTTGTTTGTGTAAAATTGTGTCTGACTCCACTGCAAAAGGTAAACAGAGAACGCTGAAATAGAACTTTAGAAAAACTTCTTAAAGAGACAAAGGAGAACAGCAAAACCCCAGACACCATCAGGCATTTATCACCAAATGAAGTAATTCTGTATTGCTATTGAAAGGATTCTTACACTAAAAGAGTGAAATTTTTACCATGCTGCAAGATCCTTCCTATGGCCCTTCCAATTTGCCATTGTACCTGTCTTGTCACTAACTTCAAAGACTGCATTTTGAGATGTTACTGGGTACAGAAGAAGTGAGCTTGAAATTCTTTGAGAAAAAGGAGATAACCCTTCAGATGTTCTCAGTCAGGTAACCATCTCAAACATTTGCATGTACCTCGTGAATTTTGGCTTCTGAAGTAATTGAACCAGAGAACAAAAAACTTCAGAAATAGCTTTTTGTGAAATACTGAAACAGATTTTTCTCTTGCATACTGAAATGGAAACACAAAATATGAATATTCAATCCATGTTTACATAGGTTTTATTAAATGGTACATATTTTAGCAGGATATGATGGCTCCATGGCTGCTGGAGGGTGTGTGCAGTGCCCTTGTATTGACCACACATGGTAAAACTTCACAGAAATTACCACATGGGGGAAGGCTGTTAAAGAAGTGACTCATAGAATCAGTATTGATTGGTCTCTGTCCAATAGACTACTTCTTTGATATATATTTATGGCAGGATTTTTTTTTCTAAGAATGTAGAATTTATTTTGCTGACAATGAGATTTACTACAAAATAATCAGCATGTTTCTGCTTATTTCAGTATTTTAAAAGTGATGGTTAATGGGATACTTAAGAAATAGTCCCTCCCTCATCTGGACTGATTTCTGAACTTTGTGAGCATATTTATAAAAAAAGAATTTAGCTTTTTTCTTCCCTTTCTAAAGGCCGGTTGCTGCCTTGAGTATGAGTAAGCAGGTTAGGTGTAGGTACTGCCAGGAGAACCAGGGAACAGTGCTGGCTCCAGCTTTATGGCTACTTGTCGCTCATGGAAAAATGTCAGCATTTATCCTCCCACACAGTCACTATATAATAGAATTAAAAGGCATTATTCCCTCTTTTTTTTTCCCAGTTCTTGCATTTCACAGGAAGAATGGGTTAGGCTGACATGCAGATCACAGGGAAGATAGCTTATGGTAGAAGAACTTAAATTTGTGTGATGAAGAGATCTTCTTGTTGGTTGAATAAAACATACCTTTGCACAGGAAAATATTGGTTTGTTTGCTAACAAAATCCTAAAAAAAGGGGACTAAAACTAATTTAAATTATTGAAATGACATTTTTAATTCAAGTCTCAGAGATAAAATATTTTTATTCTGGGGGATAGGCAAGAGAATGCTTAACAATTATCATTGAAAGGAAGCACAGAGTACTTTTTTTCTCCATAAGAGCAAAAAATGGAACAGTAGAACATTATGGAATCTCACATTTTCCATGATGGGAAACATAATGGGGTTTTGTTCTCCAGCCAACATCATCTGCTCTTCCTACATTCTTCTAATCTGAATCCACTTGCATAAAAGAACAGATTTTTTCCACAGAATTTGGAATTTAAGATGTAATTAACTGACAACATTACCACATTGTATAGGGCACAGAAGCAACTTACAAAACTGTTAAAATTGCTAAGAAAATTCCTAGCACAAACAGAGCATACTCCTAAGTTCCTTTTTGTGCCATCAAGATAAAGGAGGATGTGATTTACAATGTACCATTTGTTATTTTGGTTTCTGTATTTTACTTATTACTTATATCTGTTACATTCAGATAACAGGTCTGCTTCCCTGTCTTACTGCTTGTTGTGTTCTTTCCCTAGAAAATACTACAAAACCTTATTTCAAAGGATAACTTTTCACTGTGAGTAATGCTTCTCGCTGCCACTTTCCAATTTAATTGTCACTTGCTAATAAAAAAGTAAACCAGTAAAAAGTAAAACAACAAAACAGTAAAAACCTGTACTCCAGAGAAAGTTTTTACAGTGAAAGACAAGAGAAGTAATACAGCTCCATAACATTTTCTGCAACCTTTAATATTACTTCTGGCTAAGTGGAAGGAATCTGGATAACGAGGTAAACTGAGGCAACCTGAAATCTTAAAGTAAATTAGGGAACATGGGGTTAGAAGGCTACAAATAATTTCTAATAAAAATCAAGAATGAACTGCAGAGCTGAATCTTTTTGCAAGGAAATGGAGAACTATGTGTATTTTTAAGATAAAGAAGAATAGTGTGTTAAATTGTTTTCAAACACCCTTTAGCTCTGACTTTACATTGTGTTGCCTGATGTTTTCAAGCATGGAAAAGAACATGTTGTGGGTTTAGGCTTGCATAGTTACAAGGCCTTTCACTATGGGTCTTAAAGGCATGGTTGGCTAAGATACCTGCTTGGCTTAGGGCCCTAATGAGTTAATTAAGCAATTAATGGTGGCTGCACTTCAGAAAAGGACAAAAGCAGGTATTGAACCTTAGCTCATTTTTAAATGCTCTAAAGAAATTAAGGTCAAATACAGTAGTTAAAATCTTCAGTGAAGAACCACAGGGAACGCAAGGTCAATGAGTTCCCTGGTTGTGCTCACATTTCTTTGAGGGTCACCCCAGAGCTGTGTGGCCCAGGGCTTGGAGGGGCAGCTCCTGCCAAGGCACTGCAGCAGCAGCAGCTGGGGATGGGCTGGCCAGGACAGCCCAAACCCATTTGCTCAGGTAAATAATGCTGCCCAGGGAAGCAAGCATTTAGATGGGGAAGAGGCAGAGCATGGAGCATGACGCTCCTCAGAGCGCTGGAGGCGCGTTCACCAGAGCAGATTTATAATAAGGCAGATGGACACATGACACAGAGGACATGGCGTGGAATTCATGCTCAACTCTCATCAGTTCAGAGCTTACCTAATTTGGGCATAAACAAATAGCTATCACCTAATTTTAGCATCTCTAGCAACTGGTGTTTATTTATTTCTCTCTTCTGCCTCCCCATCCATGCACCTTTTACTGTTTTCTAGGATGTATTTTTTATAATATTGTATTTTTAAAAAGTAGTTCTCTCTTACCAAACACACAGAAGGCAAACCCTATGGGCAAAGTGGTAATAAAATTAAAATGAATCTAAATAGAACTTAATTCTCTGAAATCAGTTTTGTTCCACTGCATTTAGCAGTCTGAAATAAAAGAAACCATGGTTTATAATTATAAAGGAGATCTAATGGAAATTGAAAAAACAACCTCAATTTCCATCAAAAGGGAGGAAAACCAGTTTCAGATATGAAAATTTGTCTTTTATTTGTGTCATTAAATAGCAAACATTTAATAGGATGTTTTGTGGAATGATCAAAGTTATTTGGGACACAGATAATGCATAAAAGCCATGCATGATTTACCATGAATATGATAACCTGCTTTTCAGTGCTTATCAGGATGTAGCTGTCTAAATGAGCAATACTTTAAAACACTCTGATGGACCATGACACTTGAAAGAAAAGTGAACCTACACAACTGAAAACTTGGGGAGTTTTGTAAGAAAGAGTGTTTGGTGAACAAAAGGCATTTCTAGGGCTACAGAATGCACCCCGGATGCAAAGCTGGAGCTCAGGAAACGCCACAGGTTATATATGTCAACTGACAGGAAAGTCTCAGAAATGGGTACAAGCTGTTTTAACACTCGAGCTGTTTGGGATTCGCCAGCAATTCATTCTACCTGTGTTTCAGGGACTCTGCCAAAGAAGCTTTTCATTCTTCTGTCTCCTAAAGGCCCCAGCAGCCGTACCATGGTGCATGCTCTGAATAGATGTACTGGATACAGCTAACAAATCTCTGAGCAATGGGATGGAGGGGCAGGGGGCAGGATGGCAGGAGAGGGATGAGATTTCAGGAAAGAAAAGGAGAAAGCTATATTTAAAAAGAAAAAGCCAAAAAAATAGCATCAATGTTTTCACCAGGGCTGTAGAAACATGAATTTTCTCCTGGCACAGTGACAAGATCCCATCCAGAGGGAGTGGAGCACCTCAGTGCCCAGACAACAAATCCTGTGAGAAGGACTGAAATGGTTCATTTCAGTTTAAATTATGCTAAACTTTCTTTTCCCATCATAATGATAATATTTGATGCTTCACCTGTCTTAGACAAACTGGTAAGATTCCTTCCCTGCTGGAAGGCTCATATGAGACATCCCATTCCTGGAAACTTGGTGAACTGTAATAATGGCCATGATCTTGGGTCCTTAAATGGATTATATACATAGCTCATCAAAAATCTTTATTTTTTTTCTATGTGAATTTTTCATGGTCTTGTACAACCATTTTGTGTTTTTTTTTTTCCTGTTCAAAAATTCCTGTAAAAAACCCAAAAAACAAAACAAAACAAAACAAAGAAAACAACAAACTAGTACGTTACTCTTCATGGAAATAATATTGACTTTTGTTTGGCTTTTTATCCAAAACATCATTCTTATAGAAAGCCATGAGAGATGAAGAGCTATTAATTTCCAGATGGGATGCAGGACACCTTTTGTAGATGAGCCTGACTCTGTACCAGAAGAAGCCATAAATTTTAGATAAACCGACATATTCCAGGGACATGGTTTAAAAGCCAGCCCTTCTGGTTTTTTTACTTCTTTTTGTTGACAGCCACAGTGGTCTAAGCCTGTTACTGACTTGGCTATGATACTTGATAGCTTCCATTCACAGGGTTCACAAGAAACAAAAATTCTTTCTATTTAGCAACACAAAATAAAAATGTTAATTTCAAGTTTCAGAGCTGCTTCTCTCCCTGCCCCTCCCAAATTTCCTATATGCCCTCCAGAGTAGGAGTCAATTGACTTATGAACGTCTAATTCCTGCAAATTATGCTTTTAGGAGTCAGCAAAATAAATCTTATGGCAAAACTATGAAACAGCAAGTGTAGCTCCTTTCCTTGCCTCTTTATAGCCCCACAGGAGGTCACTGAGATCACACCCCACAGCTTCAGAATCATCACCCTTCATTTGCATTTTATCTCATTTTCTTTCTTCTGTCTCAGTACTTATCATAATTGCCTTGCAATGATTTTTGACAACTACTGTGAATACAGGGAACATGGGCAGCACAGTGGCTCTTACAGGCCTAAAATCTCAGAGGCTGCCATCATGAAATACTGTGCAAAATAAGAGAGGAAACCCTCCAGTTTGCAGCAGAAAACCTCAAGCTAGCAGGTGGTTTATCTATCAGCAGTTTTTTTTGGTTTTACCCCTGGCTTTCTGGATGTGCTCATTTGTCACCCCTCATTGTTTATAGCCATGCAGTTTGATGCACAGTACAGAATTACAGTTCAGATTTTCCTGCTGGAAAAAGTTAAAGCCTGTGGTCCATGACATCTTCCTGAGGAAACAGCAGAATTAAATCAGTGAAAAGTGATGCAATGCTTTTAATAACATCTAATTGGTAATTGGATGTTCTAGGAGTAAACAACTGTTAAATAATATTGATGAAAGGTCTGTCAAAAGAAGAATACATTGTCTGATAAGCATCTACGTGGGCAAATATTTCAATTGCTCCAGTCTAATCAGACACGCTGTGTCTGAGTAATTCCTGAACCCAGTCTTTTAAATTGAGCTGGGCTGGTTTCCAGACAAGAGCAAATCTATCCTCTGGGTTGCACAGCTAAAGACCTCAGTGCAGAGCTGTGATCGTTGTTCCTTATGTCATTTCCCATTCTTTCAAATCCTGACGTTTTATGTTACAACCCTGTTTTTGATGCTGTTGCTTTAATCCCCCAGACATGGCTATATTTAGCAAGCTGTGGAATAACTACACTGCTGCACAGGGCTTTGCTTCTTCATTACAGATTAGGATTTTAGTTCTCCAAAGCTTCCTGTGTGGGATACATCTTTGCAGGGTTTTGGAGTAACTCATCAAATGTTTGTAGGACTTAGTCACAGATAAACTTTAACTGAAATTTTCTTAGTCTGATGGCAGAATTAAATACTCACTATGACTTGTGCCTTTAATGGAGAAGAAAAAGAGTGAGAACTTTCCATAGATTTTTATGATGATCATATATGCATGTTCAGTGTCATTTTATTTGAAGGGTTTACACTCATGTTTACAGTTATAACACCTCTGCAGTACTAAGACAAAAACTTTCCATTTCCCCCTCAGGGTTACTAATCACTAGTAAACACATAAACAGAGCTCTCCGACCTCACTTGTTACTGGTTTTACACATGGAAAGTCAAACACAGCTTTTGTTCACCTAATGATATGTGAAAGCTAAAGGAGCTGTGCGTTCACATTTGGCATGGTTGCAGAAACTCTGTTTTGAAAATCTGATGCTGTAAGACATAAACAGTGAGAATGTGATAATACTCATATGGGTTTTTTTTTCGCCTAATCCAAGATATTATTTGAGTAAACACAGATACATATATTACATTAGAAATACTTCTTAATATTGCTGGTAGTATTTTTTTGGCATTTTTTAATATAAAAGAAGCATTAACATACTCTGTAGATAGTAGTTTCAGTACATGTTTTTGATAAAATTACTAGAACTAGCAAGTGAAGAACAAAAATCTGAACTAAATATGTTCTTATGCTTAAGGATATGTACCCCTCAAAAGTTTTGTAGGATCCAAATGGCTTGGGTGTCACTATTAGAAGTGACTCAGACCTGTTTAATGATCTGTATGTCTTGAACTTCCAGGAAGAGTTAATGTACAACCCAAAGATGCGTGCAATTTTAATATTTCCTTTATCACAGAGATGTAACTCTGCATTGTATTAACATGCCAGTAAGACAGTATCCAGCTGGGATGCAAAATAATATTTTCCTCTCTTTATTTCTAAGATTGGAATTAATCCCTGCATTAGGTACTGACAGAATTTATTTTGGGGATTAAATTTGCTCAAAGCCTTTATTCATAGGAAATGCAGCTTGTGATACAGAGATGACACTAAGAATTATCATAAGCTAATAAAAAGACAGAGATAATAAGGACCAAATCAGTAGAAACAAATTTCAAAGGTAAAATTCCCTCTGCCTGCAAATTTTCTTTCTTCTTCTCTCTCCTTTTCCCTTGTACCCTTCCTGTTCTACTTTTGGATTCAAACTCATTTCTTCACCATGTTATTTTAAGGAGTCGATGAAAACCTGATAACCTCCCTTTGCTAAGGAGGCGGAAGAACTAATTGCTTTTTGTTCACTATCTTGGCTGATGGGTGAGAAACTAAAACCCAATTCATCCAGTAATTGCTGCGTTCATGAAAAACAGCATCAAAGCCTTGATGCGTTTTACTGTTGTGTCTTGGGAAGGCTCTTGTCTAATTCTTATGCTGATATGGCTCATAATACAGTCCTCTGACTCTTCTATTTGCTCTTGCAATTACAAGGGTTCTTATTCCATTGTGCATATTCCTCTGAACTAAGATTAGCTTAACTGAACTTCCTTTGAAAACCTGGCTACCCATCAAATGCATCAGGCCTAATGCATTCTGCAGCCACGCAAAATCAATGAACAGCACAATTTTCTGCTTCCTGCAATGATCAATAGGATTCACATAATGGGTGGAAAATTTTTAATCATGACAGCCCAGCATCTAGCTGGCATAAATCTTCCCTGCATTATAACCTCTCCATTTCCCACTAGTGCAAATTTGCAGGTATTGAATAATATTTATGTAGCAGATACATTATGAAAAGCAATACAATTAGAACTTCACACTTCAGTGATGATAGGTTGAGATCCCAGAGGCCCATTTCCTAGACAATGTACTGGCTTCCATGTTCCAAATGCAAAATCCTTTTTTCTCCTGTAACTATGATTTTTGCTGAAACTATACTTCCCTGGATCAAATCTGACATGGCTCAGGAAAACGTTAATTCAGGTTGACCATTGCTAAGAATAAGTACATTTGAAGGAGTAAATAATCTGCCATCAAAGAAGCAGTTCCTGTCTCTGACATAGCTTGCTTTTCCTCCTCTGTCCTGGCTCAACTCATGGAGCTGCAAAAATCTCTTCATCTGAAAAGCCACCGGGGGAAGAGGAAAATCAACTGGTGCTGTCCTCATTGTGACCTGAGGCACATGTGATTTTACAGGCTACAGTCAGCTACCACAGGTACAGAAATAGAGGGAAAGGATGTGACTCTTCTCTGAATCTTTTTAATAACAGTCTACAAATAAATGTGGAACTGCAATGTTAAGGATTCTAGAAAAATTGTCTGTAAGTCACATGTATATTTCTAATTTACCGTTTTCTCAGGAAAATTACAAAGGAAACTTTCTCTGTCAAAATCCAAAGAAGACTTAGGTGCCTAGAAAAAGTTTCTTAATTTTAAATGTCAGGACAACCCTTTGTTAGGGTATGCCAGTGCCTTTTACTGCTCTTTGAGTCTACAGATCTCAGGCTTTGCTCTTAACTGAAAAACAGAGGAGTGTCTGTGGCACAAAGGCTTAAAAGGGTGAAACAGCAGCTGAACTCTTCTGCAAGTCACCCTGAGACATAACCCACCTTTCTGCCTGGTTCTGCACCTCGTGGGTCCTGCTGCCAAACGAGAGCAAGCAAATTACCTGTTACACACTATAGTTAGATAAATCTTTACAGTCGTGTTCTAGCAATGGATTTAATTTTCATCATCTACCATTATGTTATAATCACAGCCCTGTACATGGTTTAGTGCCAAGCTATTTTTTTTTGTCCTTGCCAGAATGTTATAAGAATATCTTTATGACTCCTTACACTCAGTGAATCAGAATAATAATTCCT
Source organism: Phylloscopus whistleri (assembly GCA_017589585.1). Taxonomy (NCBI): domain Eukaryota; kingdom Metazoa; phylum Chordata; class Aves; order Passeriformes; family Phylloscopidae; genus Phylloscopus; species Phylloscopus whistleri. The sequence goes on from JADMLD010001220.1 coordinate 1,329,817, forward strand.
TTTGATCTTAGCACAGAGCAGGTTTCACTGGGTACGAACAGAAGTGCCAGCCAAATGTGAACTGCTCAAAACTTACACTGGTAAATAATATTCAAAGAAGTCAAAACATTGTGTCATTGCTCAAGTCTGACACTGCTGCTGTCATAAAAATGAGAAATCGTCAGGGCACAGCACAGTTTTAGACCATTCTTACAATAATTACAAAAATACAACTAAGAAAAGCAAAGGGTATGTGATAAGCACTACATTATCCCAGTATCACAGCTGGAAAGGGGTACATATTTGCAGAGGTTTAGAAGGAAAGATTCTCTCTTTCTCCCTAATTTTTGCAAGATTTTTCTGAAGGACAAAGTATTAACTTGCAACTTACAGTAAAGACACATGAATATAATCACTCAATATACATATAGGATTATAGAGCGAGTCCACCAAATATCTACAGGTAGCAGGAGGCTTTTTTAATATTAATATGGGGAAAAAAAAAGAGAGAGGCAGAAACTCAGTGAATGTTTGGCCATGTGTTCTGCTGTTATTCTCAGGTATAATTGGAATGAGAAATGAAAAGCCTCAGACCCTCTTTAATCAGAACATTGAATTAAAACTGTACAACCTCAGAGTGTCTTCTGTAAGCGAATACACTTCTTGGCCAACAGTCTGTATTTGAAACTGGCAATTTTCTCTTCAACATTGCTCCCTGTTGGGATGCTGCATGGGAAACAGAACCTGACTGAGCCATGTCTCTGAACTGGGCACAGATGAAGGCTACATGGACACAGGAATCCACAATGAATTAAATATGCAGCTTAAAGCCAACATAACAAAGCAATGTTGGATTCCTGCACACTGTATTGATTGCTTGCCAGTAGATATCATTTATACTGTGGTGTATATATATGCTATTTAGTCACTCCTCCATTACCTGTTTTTCTCCAAAAGCTCTTTTCTGTAAGTCAGGCTAACTTCTAGCATGAAAAATGAAATATCCACAGTACTAACCAAAAGAAATACATCTGACTGCCAATGGAAGGAGTCTCCTGACCGTTCCCTGCAGACATTTAGACCAGTGTAGCAGTCAGGCATTTTTTGATGTCATTAAATGACTGACCCTTCTTGATCTTAAACTTGGCAAATTAATGACTCTAGACAGGCCTGAGATGATAAAATCTAGACATCTGTTGACAGTGACAAAAATTTTCTATAATATTAACTAATAAGTTACACAAGCAATGGGCAAATTTAGCACCATTTAAATTAAGTGTTTTAAGTTCTGCCTGTTGTCAATTTTGCTGTGTAGATATAGCTCCAAGTACTAATAGCACTTAGAAATGTCCCTTGTAGCAATGTCCAATTTCAACTTGACATCCTGTTACTATTTTGCTGACTAAATTATTCATGTATGCATGAATATGCACAAGTACACACAGACATATATAGTTACTTGGACTAGAAACATACTAAAAACAATATAAGTCTGTCTTCTTCCTGTTTAATTTGCTGTGTAAGGTTTGCAAGGCACTCATTTCCTCTTAGCATCAAGAAAAAAATAATTACACTATTGTTTTTAAAAAAGGGCAAGATTAATATGTTAAAATACATTGCTGGCATCATTTCTTCTCTCCACACTCCAAGTAATCAAAATGTTTTACCCTCCTTTATGTTGCACATTAATTGAGGTTCCATCGGAGCTGGAGAGCCACAGTCTAGACAATATAAAACACCACCTAGAAATGACAGTGCCTGCTGGAAGGCTTTATGTTCTGGTAGTCCTTTTTGTCATTATAACTAATTATGTAGGACCAAATAAGCCTGCAATATTAGCTCAGCACTCAGGGGTTCCTAGAAATGGATGCTCCCTGTGATGCTGTGGATATTAGAAAATGCAGTTTCACAGTTTTTTTGTCAGCAGGGTCAGGTGGTCTATTAAATACTGACAAGGAGGAGAAAGGACAGGAAAAGAAGAGTAAGTTTCGGTGATACAGCTTGGCTCTCACTGGCACTTTCTGTGCTCTTTCAGTTTTATTATAGTTTATTCTTAGGTAATGATATATGAACAGAAAGAATTTCAGTCTACAGCCAGCTAGCTCAGTGATATGTTTACAGCCAATATACTGGGGACAGGGGGAAGTTCTTTCAGGGAAGAGAAAGCTTCCTGTGAATACTGTTCTACATTAACTTCAAACAAACTGTAGTTTATAAAAAGAAATATCTTTGGGGAAAAAATGGAAAATATAACCTTTTCTATTTATATTTTTCAGATTTCTATAAGTCTGCAAATCCAAATTAAATTGTTTTCCAGGAATTCAATATTTTTTTATAAAAATCAGGTTGTTTTCCCAGAAACCTTATTTTCTTTATTGAAAATGTTTTTTGAAGGAAAACTCATTCTTGTCAATAACACAAAAACATGAGACTACGCTGAGTACTGAGAAATATATAATGGCTTTCTCTTAGATGTTTTTGCCTTTGATAGAAGTTAAGCAGCACTTTCAGTAGTTTCCAGGAAAGTAATGGGTTTCTGTGGTATTGGTGTTGCCAGAGTGGTATGTTGTTATTGGTGATACTTTCCGTGAAATGTTAAAAACTATTCGTTCTCATTAAGCATGAGATTCACTAATAATCTGGAAGAAATATTCTCCTGATGGCCTATCTAAGGTAACAGCAATCGTACTGAGTGTTAAATCCCCACATTTCCTTGATTACAGTTTTGCCAGTTTCGTTTTCCTGTAGATGAAGCTGGGCTTTCACTGGCTTCATGAGCTCTTGAAAAGTGAGAAGCCATGAAACAGGTCCACAGCTACATCCGGGTTCCATTTAGAGCAAAATGCAAAGATATTTATTTGTATCTGTAAACCACATCAGTGTGCTATGCAAGTTACTAGCAGTAGAGACTCTGGTACTCTCCAATTTTTCATGGCCACTTGTGTGGAGGAAGAGATGGTTGCTGTCATGAGTGAGAAATCATCTAAATCTGCAAGCCCTGCAGACACAGGTGGGCTCTGTACGACCAGTGGCTCTCACTGGCTCAGGGTATTTTGAATCAAGCAGGCAAACAAACCTGCTCCAAGTTGAAGAACATGTGCACCACACCTCTGACAAAAATATGGCAATATGTCTTCATTCCTCTGTTAACTACAGATTTGTGGCAGACTTATCATTTATTCAATTCCAGTTTGGTTTTGTCCCTCTGGAACTTACACCCACATACTGTTCTCCCTTTCACATCTGCAAGGCCAGCTTCTGGTCTCCTTGCTGAGCACACCCCCTCCCTGGCACCTGCCTTGGCTCCACAAGCCACTCACCACTGTTTGCAGGAATTCAAGGTGATGCTGGAAGGCACCCAGTTCATGTGCCTGGCCTGAGCACTGGAATAAATAAGCCGAGGTTCAGCCTGGCAAGAGCAGCCAGGAGATGATTGTTCAGCTCTGGTGTTTTACACATTTTCATACACTAGAAAAGCATCTATAAATAGCCTTTGAGAAACATAAATGTTTTAGTATAATGGGATTCATGTTTAATATGGGCAATGACTTCCCTTCCCTTAGGATCGCAATTAAAATGTTTAGACAAAATTAAACTGCTTCTTGGGAAGATACAATGATGCGGAGCACAATATTTAAACAAGCTCCCAGTGCCTGACAGAAAATGGCTCTTTGCAATCAAGCTCCAAAAGAGAAGACAACATAGCTGTTTATTATTGCTCCATATGCTGATGAAATATGGGTACTTGAACACCAGTATCGCAGAAGCTTATAGAAAAGAGGGATTTCTAGAGAAAATGACATTATTTGTTTCTGAAAAACAAATTGGTAGTTGTCTGAGGCAAGTTTGGGACATGTTTTCATTATTAACTAGCATCATGTGATTAGTCAACTCCAGCTTTGGCAAGACAGATTTTCACGTACAGAGCAGTTTGACAGAAGTTCCCTGCCTATTATTTGGAAAAAAAAAACAAACAAACCCAAACCGAACAAACCCTAGTTTTAATCACAGCATTTTCTATCCTTGTAAGATCCTTGGCTCTGGCTGTAAAGCTCTTGTGCATAGCTCAAGCAGGGAAAAAGATAATTGTACAATGCTTTTATGAAGCTCCAGTTAATCCAGGAGCTAATCAGGGATTGTTTAGCCCTTGGCACAAACTGGGATAATCTCTGGCAGCTCTCACCTGTGCCCTTTTTCAATCCTTGACAATAGTTTGTTACAGCATATCCAAACTCAGGTAATATTTTAGGAAGACAATTTGGAGTTTTTTCCTCTTTGCTACCCCTGCATTTAGGAAGGTTAGGAAAGGATGTTCACATGGGTTTCCTCAGAACCCTTTTATTCCAGGAGATGAGTGGCAGGATATGATGGTGACTAAAAACAAGCACAAAGCCTCCAATTCCATCAGTGTTCAAGACAAAACTGACAATAGGATGATGGAATGTGGATGTACTATTTTGGGGAGGGTAAGTTTGGGGATGTGTGCTTTTAGGGGTGTCTTAATGGTCCATTAGCAGGAAATAGTCTCCTGGAGGGAGGACGGAGGGTGAAAGAGATAAGAAACACTGCCCCACCTGGTTTTAACAGTTGGCCCATTATCAAAAGGCACCTGCCCCCTTCCTCTCAGAGTTACAGGAAATAAAGAAGAACATTTCCCCAACTGCTTTCAGCCGATGAAATAGAATACACATTTTAGGTTCCATAACCCAAGACATCTATGTTGGACCATCTTAAAAGAACTAGTTCACAGCTTCCAAGTCTGATCTGGAAGTATATGCAACATAGCCACAAAAGATATCTACTATTCAGCTTTTACTATTTACTTAGTTATAAGGCTTGCTATTCTGGTCACTCTAAACTACAATTTTGCTTTAGTGCTAGAAGGATTAATTTTTTACATTTCATTAAAATTATTAGGCCTAGGTGGGTGACAGTATATATGATTGCTGAGAACATAATCATGATAAGGATTTAGATTTGTCTATACTACTACCAAGATCTAATGAGAAGAGGAAACAGACACAGCAAATGGAGACATTTCTGGTTTACCAGAGCTTTTTAATCTCAGCACCACCTTGAAAATCTGTAGTCTTTGTATTGCAAATAAAGGATTTCAGGACCTGTTGATTTCTTCTCTTAGCGTTGTCGTGCTGTCAAAATCTATACTGTGCTGAAGATATATACTAAACACCCAACTGAAATCTGTGATTCTATAATGCTTTTCTGTTTCCACTTCCTTTCCTAATTTTGATTTCACTCATTTCATGCTGTGTGCAACCTGTCATTATATATCTGTGGTTTCTGTCATTACATATCCTTCTTTAATATAATGTGTATGGCCGTGGTGAGATACATTCCCAATGCCAGCTTCTGACTGACTGCCATGTGCATTGACCTTGTTGACCTCTGCTACATTTCCTTTCCAGCTTTTAAATGCCAGAACGCTCATAACACACTGGAGCCTTGGAAGTACAGGGACATCTGTTTTCACACTTTTAGCTATCTTGGTTCCACCAGAACTAGAAAGTGGTATTTCCCTCTTGCACGTGTCAGCTGTTGGATCCTTGCAGAGCCCTGGTGAAGCCGTGCTGAGTGCAAGGCTGGTGCAGCTTGAACCCTGAGATTAAGCCCAGTGTCACGGCGCTGGTGCTTGCAGAGCCCCATCGATCCCCCAGCCGCTCTGCGCCCCCCGCGGTGCAATCAGCATCAATCGGATCCGTGCAAACAGAGCCTGTGTCACGCTGGGCTCTGTTCCCTCTGCTAGGAATATTCTGCTGCTCATAGCTCATCATGAGGCTTCACATCTGATTTCTGCTGGCACCCTGCCCTCGTGGCCAAAGGGGAGCTGCTGCCCTGCCATCCAGGAAGGGCTCAGCACTCCGCAAGTGCTTGATCTGGCACATCAAACCTCCTCGTGGTCTGGCACTAAATCCTCAAAAGGGCAGCAATTCGAACTGGGATATTTTGGAGACACTTTTATCTTTGCTTTGTTTTACAAGCCTTAGCTAAATTTCTTGTTTGAACTGGCCTTTAAAATACTTGCTAGAATATAGCACAACTTAATTGTTACTAAAAACCCCCCAAAAAATCTCCAGCAAGATCTAACTACCTAAGTTCTATGGGTTTTAAGTGACTCAAGAAATTTGTTTTTTTCTAGTACCTAAAAATGAAAATTTCATAGTATCAATGTAGGTAAAAGGCAAGGAAAAATTATTAAAACTAACGTGACAAGAAATTGCTAACTAAAAGTACTGAAGAATCATTAAAATTATAACCTCTATTTTGAAATAAGGAAATTTCTGTATAATGCATTCACTTTCCATAATATTTTAGGCTTTGTCCAAGTACACGATGAATCTTTCTTCCTCAATATTTTCCTGAAAATCTTAAAAAACTTCATAGTCCAGACAAGCATTTTAAAAATTTTGATAACATATGCAGATTATATCACAAATACTTTTGTAAACTCAATCATGAAATGCCTTGTATTTTCCATGAATAAATGCAAATCAAAATACAGCAATGAATTTTGTGGATAGAAACCATTAAAACTATATATATGCTCTCACTTCCAAGCAAAGTATTTAAAACATTACAAAATTTCAATTATTCTTCCATGCTCATTAAAAGAAAAGAAAGAATTCTGCAAGCATAATAGCCACATCCTAAATTGTGGACCACAAAATAAAGTCACATCAGCAAAGGAACCCTGCAGCTTGCTCGTGACACAATGCAGGTGTGGTCACTGGTGCCCAGCTTCTGTAGCTCTACTGGATATCCCTGAAGTTTTGCAGCCATACAAGTTTTATGGGCTAAGACTGAGGCATTTTGAAGCTAAAATGTGGGTAGGAGGAACAGAGGTAAATTGAAGAGCAGAATCATTCCAAGCTGTGGCTGTAACCTGCCTGACATGAACATCGATATGAATTTTATTTGAATTACACAAGCATAGGGGCACACAGAGTAATCCCTGACATGAACACTGACACATGAATTGCACACCTGTTTGGTGAGGTACAAAGTAAATACAGCTGTCCGCTGTAAAATCAGGATTTTCATGTGCTACCAGCAATTCTCTCTGGAAACTCTTCATGTAAACCTAGTGATAGGAATCTGCTATTTACCAAATTCCAAAACATGCTATGAAAACAACAGCCTGTTTACAATAAAAACCACAAAATGCAAAACTGTGAGGAATCCTCCAGAAAAAAATTCTTTTCCATTTTTTATGGTACTTTAAAAATACAGGTGTTTTTTTCACAAGCCTTTATGAAGCAACAGTAATGATTTTGCAAAACTATTGCAAGACAGGTTGGATATTTCTCTGGTTAAATAAAAGATGTTACTTTTGAAATCATTTGAATTATAAATGTCTATAGTGTATATATAATTTCATTTATTTTAAGAAGGAATGTTATATGTTAAATAAGACATATAAGCTAAATATGCTAAATAACCTAACAAGGAATTTGCATGCATGTAAAATTAAATTTATTACTGCACTATAATTTCAATTTTACAAGAACCATCTACAAAAAAGAGTGACATCTCTTAACAAGTTCCTTTCTTGGTTTGGAAAGACAGGTATCTGCCAGGGAAACTGGGGTTTCCCTTAGAATAGAGAATGTAAACCCCTCACCCCTGCCAAATTATAATTTTGCAATTAAGGGCTTTCAGGCAAAGATTTGGGAATAGGAATAACAGCTCTTTACTAGGAATATTAACAATACAAATGTAGTAGACAACAAAACCACCCAACCAAACAAGCAAACAAACAAACAACAATTTTGGAGAACCCTGACAGAGTCAGAGCTACAACCTGACACCCTGTTGATCAGGGTGTTGGAAGCAGTCCAAAAGTGAGTCCTCCTGGAGTGGCAGATGTGGTTCTGTTGAAGTAGAGATGATCCTGAAGAAAAGGGTGATGTGATGGTGAAAAGGGGTCCAGTGACGGTGAGAAGGGGTCCAGTCTTCCTCCGGGAACTGGGGTGAAGCTAGATGCCTCCTGTTCCTGAGTCTGTTTTTTCCAGGTAGGAATGGTTGGCTCCCCCCACTGGGAGGGGGGATCTCACAATAAGATGATGGAATGTGAATGTTCTGTTTTGGAAGGGGAACAGCTTGAGGAAGAAAACAGCCTGGGGAGTCTTAATGGCCCATTATGAAAAGAGATAAGAAACAATGCCCTACCTGGTTTTAACAGTTGGCCTGTTATCAGAAGGCATCCCCCCCCCCCCCCCCCTCCCTCCCGAGTTACAAGAGATAAAGAAAAAAACAAACATCTTCCCAGCTGGTTTCAGCAGATGAAAAAGAATACACACCCCTGGCTCCACAACTCAAGACAGTTCCATGTTACTGTAGAGACAACATCTATGTTGATCTAATCATCTAAAAAGACACATTGGTCTTTTACAGTATATATTCTTTAAAATAAATTATACATCTCTACTTTTTAACAGACTGGATCCTTTATAAACAGAGAAGAATAAATTACCAAAATATGAACATAAAAGAAGTCACATACTGTAAAGACATGATTTTTTCCAGATTGCAGGAACTCCTTTTCCTGTATTACTTCAAAATTTAAGATGAAGATTTGGCCAGGGTCAGGCTAAGGCTAGGACATTTCTAATTCAACTTTGGAATGAGGGTCTGCTAGCATTGTCTGTCCCACTGGTGCATGGATTGCATTTGACTCCTCACACCATCCACATTGTTTTCAACAGGAACAGATGGGAGAGGGAAGAAATGAAAAGCAGGGCAACAGTGAAAGTCAGGTGGTTTTCCAAAAGGAGTAAACTGTCAAACATATTAATATTTCCTATCATTGCTTCTCCAGATTAGCGGTTGTGTTTGGTTGCTATAGGGACAATATGCAATCAGGAACCGAAGCGAAAGTGACACTGCAGCCCCCAAGAGCCCAGAGGTGTCACAGTCCTGTGGGAGAACAGAATGGAGGCAAAAAATTCCCTGACCAAGATGTGTGCAGTGCCATGCCAGTAAAGGCAAGGAGCTGTGTTAGAACATTTCTCACAAGCTGGGGGTTACACCCCTCACTGTGTCAGGACCAGAGCGCTCAGTGTTTGGGAGACACCACACAGGAACGTGTAACACTACCTAACTCCTGTCAAACCTACACCTATTAGGTTAAAAATAAGGAGGGCTTCAGAAGGGACTATTGCTAAAATAACTTTTAAGAAATACTACCAAGTTCTCACAGAAAATACTGGGCTAATTTTTGAATGAGTCATGAGAGCCTGCTCAGGAACTAAAACACGTTTTGTTTTCACAACAGCACCTAGATACCATCCTGATTCTTAAACAGCCAGGGCACATATTTGGATGAAGAACAATCATATTGCATAGGATATATTATTATTTTTTTGAGAAAGTAGAAATATATTTTTTTTTCTTCAATCTCATGTTCTTCAAGAGTGACTTTCCTTTCCTCCCTTCCAATAGCTTGATTTCAACAGAAAAGGAACTAGCTTTGGCTTGTTGAGTTCCCCCAGCCCCACAGAAGGACGTAAGTCTACCTCTTTTTGAGTCGTTAAATCATAGTTTGAACTTTTTCTAATGGCCATGCCACAGCTAAAAACTGATTAGGTTATTTACCTCTTAATTGCAAAAAAGTTAGGCCACAATTGTCACTGCCCCTAAAAACTGCTAGTCTACATGCTGTATTATCTATTACCCTGAACATAAGTAAGGAACCTGAAAACTGTCTTCAGATGGTCTGCAGAAATATCTCCGGTTGGAGAGGAATAAAGAATTGATGCAGGTGGTGAAACACTGTGTCCTTGGTTCAGCAAACAGCAGCAGCAGTGATGGAACCAATCTATTCCTGTAGCCATGAATCATTTCAAAACTCAAACTGCTTTTGCTAGGTAAGAGCAAAGAAAGAACTCTGATTCCAGGGAAAGGTCTGAGCTGAGAGTCAGGAGTATCTTCTGCTTCCTCCACACTTGTCCAGAGCCAAGGTCTGACAAAAGGTACAGTCTGAACCTGTCCTAGCCTCCAGATGCAGAGGGAATGAAATAACACCAGATAAAATGTAACATGGGTCATAAATACAGTCCTCTCATAAAATTTTAACAAGTGCGTAACAACACCACCAGAGGAGACTGAAGACAAAAAATTAAACTATATATAGAAGGAGTGACAACAGACTGCAGGGAAAAAACCCCAAACCCTGAAACTATAAAAAAAGATTGACATATGTACATATTTTGCTTCCAAAAGTCAGAGGTGTTAAAAATAAGACAGAAGAACCCTTCCAATATGTGAATGTTATGAAATTTATTATTTCTAAAGGCAGAAATTATTTTATTGTTAAAGCATTACCAGTACTGTTTACTCAATACATAAACAATGGTCTGCTTGCACTAGCATAGCAATCTTAC